>CM076849.1:95204397-96478629 GCA_039519185.1 Astragalus membranaceus
GAATTGAATCTGAGCCATGACAGTATTGAAATGGCTATCAAAGGAGGTAACATACTCCAGTTTGCACTCTTCCAAAATCGTCTGGAGGGTCAAGATCCTCTCGAACTCCGGAACAATTGCAGCTTCGGCCCTCTTCAAGTATTCTTAGGCAACCTTCTGCTTGCCTTGAGCTACCTCCAGGTCTTTCTCCAGAGCCCTTACTTTGGCCGAGGCCTCATTGACCTCCCTAGCCAACAGCATACTCTTGTTCGTTTCATATTTCTGCACATCTACCTGCATCTCGGTAACACTCACCAGCGCGTGGGCCAACTCCTCCTCACACTTCCCATACTCCTCCACTGATTTCCTGAAGGAGGTTTCCACAAGATGAGCATTAAGGAACTCCAAATGCCATTAGTTTTAATAGACGCCATTGCAGGGCCGAATCCCATGGCAGTAGCCATATTTGCATCTTCTGGACGAAGCGCCCCGTTCAACAGTCTGTTCAATGGGTACCTAGAATCCCTTGCGGTCTTAACCGGACCTTCTACAGTGGCCATAGTTGCAACCTTCAAATACTTGCAACAGGAAGAGTCAGTCGGCAGATCATTGTCACTAGTCCGAATCAACGCAGAAAAACCAGTAGCATCCGCCTTTCATTTCTTTGCAGGTAGCTTGGAGGGGGGATTGTTTGGAGGGAGAGGATTTCTTGGAAGAAGGAGTAACCTCAGAATATCCCTACTTCTTCATCTTCTGTTGGGGCCGTATGCACTTTCTCTCTTCTACACTCATAGGAGCCATGCCTAAAGATCCTGCAAAAGAAAAGTTCCGATCAGCACAAAGAAAGCAGGCAAGTCAAAACAAATCGCCCCTTTCGGGGTTTGCAAGTCCAATGTAGGGGGAACCACTCCCTGCCACATTCGTCTACCAGCAGTGTGGAGAATGACAGCCCCGCCTCCAACCTAAAGAAGCTATCCTTAAAGTTTTTATAGTTGCTCATATAGACGACCATAAAAGGTTGGCGAGGGATATTACATAGAGAAACCCACGTTCGTTGCCTCGACGATTGTATCTGAAAGAAACTTAGAAAATTTTGAGCAGTGGCCTCGAAGCCCAACCGTTAGTTGCTCAAGCACTCGCACAAAATCTCAAATGATCGCATCGAAGCCCAACCGTTTGGATGAAGTTGAGTAGAGGCTACATTCAAAGTCTAAAGCACAAGGAAGTAATAAGAAGAGAAGGGGACCCGAATCCCTAAATCTTTGAATAATGGTTTATACATGTAGGGGAAAGGAGGAAGCCCTTTGGGCGTAGGAGTATGAAAAACACGCTCCTCCAAGATAACTGGCCGAGCGATGGCCACCCCGGTGTCAATAGGATGGCACAAAAGCTCATGAACTTCCAGGGCCGCCTCCTCGATGGTAATATCTGAATGGGCCTCCCTCACTTCAACCTTCACCAAGTCGAAGGGAACTGCCGGGTCCAAAATCTCCTCTTGATCCAAACCTGAATCGCCAAACATCCCTAACGAGGCAGATGAACACTCACCATCAGTATCTATCATTTGCCTAAGTCCAGGTAACAAATGTTTTCCTCTACCCACTGAACACACCTCCCAGAACAATTATCATTCCTACAATGCCTAACTACGGAGGTAACTTTCGTATCACTATCACCGCTTATCAATATCACTGGCATTTTATACGCAAACAAACTTCGGGAAACCAAGGCAACGATGGGAAAGAAAGCAAGAAGCATGCAAAATCAAAACAGTAAAAGGAACAAAGAGGGATCCGAATTAAGAACTTACCTTGATTCGATCGAATGATAGACGGGGAGGAAGTGGTTCTACAAAACTGGTTCTGTAAAACCGATAGACGAGGACACCACCCAAACGCACGAGCAATGGCAATGCACAACGAGACCGTAGAGATGTTTTGGAGGAAACCAGAGAAAAAATGAGGAAGACGAAGCGTGAAAAAAGGGAAAATGGTAACTGGCGCATTCAAGCAAATATATATATATATATATTTGAAAAACTCAAAATAAATAGAGCAGATCCACCGGTTGTGCCCCATCCAACGATGGAGGGGGAACGCAGAATAAGCAGCAAGGATCATCTCACCTTTTCGCATCCCACTGCTAGATGGAGACATGTGTCAGGCCGGGAGAGAAGCTGTTATGGCATGACCCTCCTTGGAAACAGGCGCGATGATTACAGATCCAGCTAATAATTCACCTGCTAGTACAACTCCCATAACACTTCCACCTCCAGTAACCAACCCAGTGACATCTTATCCACCTCCATCAGCAAATGTTCCTGTTTCTGTCACAAACTCTCAATCACCTCCTTCAACCACAAGTCCTCAGGGGGGGAATTGGTGTGTGGTGAAAACAGGAGCGCCGCAAGCTTCCCTTCAATCAACACTGGACTATGCTTGTGGAATGGGTGGAGCAGATTGTTCACAAATACAACACGGTGCGTTATAGTCCAGTTACTTTACAAAACCATGCTTCTTTTGCTTTCAATAGTACTATCAAAAGCATCCAGGACAAACAAGTTGTGACTTTGGAGGAGCTGCGTGTTTGACAAATTATAGTTACTAGTGTTGTGCGCTTCATGACAGATTCTTCACGACCATCAGGTAATGTCATTGTAAGTTGTGGAAAGTCCATCAGAACCTGAACAATCATTAAATTTGTTAAGAAATTGCATAATAGCAAACACACATCTGATATAAGTAACTAAAATAAAGCATAACTCTGCCATTTCATTTTCACGCTCCCCACAACCAATGTAAACAACGGCATCAGAATCTGAATACTGTCAAAAAGAAAAGAACGAAGTAAAGGGTCTGCTGACTTATGGACACCGTTCTATAATTAGATAATCACTATGCCTTGACGTGGTGTGCTCAGAATTGTATCAGATATGAGACACAATAAAAATTGTGTTTACCTGACCAGTAAGAAGAGGTGTATCAGCTGCAAGTTTTGATTCAACAGGCCTTGGTGTACGTACAGGCCAATTCTGAAAACCACGAGGAACAAGATTTTGTCCAGTACCAATTTTCTTAGGAGTGAATTCCCAAAGTGTATCTTTGTCGAGTGCATGAACGGAGACACCACGAGGAATATAGACATCACCAGATCTTTTAGCAATAGTTTTCAAAGGCCTCAGGATAGAAATAGAAAATATTTACATAAGAAATTACAGGCAGGGAAGGAGAAACTTATTAATCTGATTTAGCCGATGAATGAAATCAGATATAAGTTATAAGTGAATGTTCATTGACTAAAGATGAACCTGAATTCCATCAAAAATATTTCCCAATATTCCAGGTCCCAACTCCACGGACAAAGGCTGTTACATGACATATTGCATATCAACCAAAGCACACAACAGAGAGTCCATACAAAATAAGAGAAAGGGATCATGTAAAATCTAACCTTGTGTGTCCTTAACACCGGATCATTAACCATTAAACCAGCAGTTTCCTCAAAAACTAAAGTTACAGACAACCAACAAGTTTTCGATTAACAACCATTAAAAGGAAAATAAACTAACGGACACGAAAACAGTCTCAATACTACATGTATTGTTGTCATATTGTAGAAGGTATGGGATTGCAAAGTGCAGAACCTTGGATAGTGGCAGAGTCCCCTTCGAGACGAATAATTTCACCGATGAGATTATCACGACCAACACGCACCAATTCATACATAGCATCCCCATTCATGCCATCTGCAACCACGACTGGTCCAGATTCCTGTTTCGATTGGGAAAATTCAACGGCATAATGTTCAACCCAGGGTTCAAATGATTTAACTAACGCAACAACTTCAAATCAAATCCTCATAGTAAACAAACCAGTATCAATCGAATCACAACAACAACATACAAACACACATACAGTGTAACCGTTGTGACATACAATAGCAAAAACGATAGATCATGCAGTGATTTTAGAACTTGAACCGTGTAACCGTTGTGACATAAAATAGCAAAGACATTAAAGCAAGCATTGTCTTCTCTCATAATTAATGGATTCATGCTTTCAGCAACTGTTGATACTTGATATTGATACCAAGTGACCCGAGCCAAGACAGAAGATTGTAAGGAGGAGTGTAGGGTAGTATACCACTATAACAAGACTTGCTCTAGCTTTTTACTGTGAACAAAGTAGGTCAATTCGCACATGCATCCACCTAAGGAATCTCATTCTAGTACAGAAGCATAATATAGAAGATTGGAAGTCATCACACCATAACCGATTTGGCTGAAATCTTTCCTCACTGAACTATACAGTAAGAAGTAATTTGTGTTGCCTTGCTATATTCAAATTAAAAATAGTGCTACTGGTAGTTACCTTAATCAATCGAATGTAGAATTCTTTCTCAAGTAGCAGCTTGTGCTTCCTTTCTATATTCAACTCTGAGTCAAGTGGGTTTCAATGTTTATTAAGAAAGATCCTGCAAAGCAATGAAAGCATACATAATAGAGATGTCTTAAGAGGAAGATATACCCATAAATGAGTTCTTAATTCTCTTAGTCTTATAAATCGCAGAACAAAATACTCATAAGAAGTAGAATATTTACAGTGTATCAAGAATAATTCTGTTACCAAAAGGATCTTCTATACATATCAATCATATTTCTGCGTGATGAAAATAACTTAATCATTGTCTTATACTGTAACACAATATAACTGCTACCTGTTATGGTGCTCTTTAGGAATTGATGGTAGAAGTTCACTGGCCCTTTCTAAATCACCACGCATCACAAGTGTCTTGTACTCAATCAAAGAATGGAATTAGGTGAGAGAAACAGAAACGACTCTTACTTCCTCGCATTCCCTCATCTTCTTTTGTGCCCCATCAAAGTCATAGTTCACGTAAACAGAAGCCAAAAATTCAGTGATGGGATCCTTGTATGAATTCTTCTTTTGTTGAATCACTTTAATAAAATCTTTGAATTTAGGCCTCCTGCGCTTGTTGACAATAAATGTTGTGGCCAAGTATCGCAAAAGGTGTGGAGCACTAGTTTGGATTGCATTAAGATACCTGTAAATGATATAGCATCTTAGATAAAGTGACACTATAAGCACGAAGCCCTGAAGGTGTCAGATAAAGGCTTCTGGGGGAAGAACGGCCAAGTAAACAATGCATACTTATCCTAGTTAAACAGATCAATTATCTGTGTTCTTCCATTGTCATGGTTGAAAAAGATGAACAGACTCTAATGCATCAACCAAATTCTGCTTTGCACCTGATTTAAAGGTGATGAAAAATTCTGCAATAAAGTTCACCCCTAGTTAAGTCTGTATTGATATGAGCATAAGAAACAAGCATGTGCTACTACTCAAAAGATGAACTGAAAATAAACCTTTGAGTCAATTATTTCATTCAAGCGGTTGAGCTCTTCAAGAGCAATGTCCCAGTTTTGCATCAAAATCTCAGCTGCCAGCTTTCCCCACAATGCACTCAGACTCCTTTCACTATTTGTGCATAAAGCTCTGTACTGATAAAGATAGTCAGCAGCACCAGAGTAGTTACCACATTCAAACTGAAATATGCACAAATTGACTTGGTTACCAACAATTATAACATAGCATGAAAACAGAATTTAGTTCACGTGTCTATTTTGCTATTCAACTCTCAAAACAAAAAAAGAAAAGCAATATGCACATTCACCAATCATGTGTGTGGGCTAAGTGATATAATCCCCACTAAACTCCAAGAGTACACTAAATTCCCACTAATGAAAATGTGCAGAGTGATATAATCCCCCTCCAAACACAAAATAATAAAAAAGAAAAGCAATATGCACATTTAAGACTATTGTAAGCTCCTTGGACTAGAAAAGGACGCAACATGAATGAGAGAGTAAGTAATACTCAACTTCAGATTTTCAATTGTTAATTTCATTCCTAAATTCCCATTACATCAGAATCATAGTCCATTGCCCAAAAATCATACAATTATAGGAATCTTACATGCATAGAAGAACCTGATTACTTGCATCATCCCTGTTTCTAATATTTCTCTATTTCTCATCATAACCTCCATGTTTGCTTGATAAATAAGAACAATGTTACCAAACCTTAAAAAATTATAAATAAATAGAACATAATCGGGAAGGAGAGATTACCTAAAACATGGAGATGATGCAAATTGATGAAAAGGGGATTGGGGAGTTTCTTTCTGGACATGTAAGAACTCTGAATTGAAGAACTATGAAACAAATTGATGTAACAACAATGTAAGAGAGATGTAAGGACACTGAGAGAGAGATGAGAGTAAGAACGGAGAAGATGAGAGTGAGAACGGAGACGATGAGATTAGGGTTCGAAGGTGAATGGGTGGCTGCGTGAAATCGTTGTGAGGGAAAGGGTGAACCTGAACCTGAAGCTGCTTGAAATCGGTGGAAATCTGCTTGAAATCGGTGGAAATCTGCTTGAAATCCGTTCGAAATTGGTGGAAATCGGTTGAAATCGGTGGAAATCTTATTTTTTCTCTTCTGCGTGCGTGAATGCCCGGTGGAAATCTGCTTGCCTTTCTGCCTGCGTTCGAGGGAGAGGAAATCTGCTTGCCTTTCGGCGTGAATGAAATCGGTGGAAATCGATTGAAAGTTTCAGCTCTCTGCGTGCGTTCGAGGGAGAGGAATTGTAACACCCCATTAATTTCTAACTTGTAGAAATTACCGAAGCGCACTACTGGCATACATCAGAGTGACTTCCCTTTTTAAATACTGAACACATACTAATACTTGATGCTAAAAACCCATCAAGTTCGCTTACATAACTGAACAATATATATATAAAACGTTCTTACACCGCTCAACTAGTGTTCAGTACCAAAAACCGAAAGTCTGCAAAAGCGATTTACAACTTAAAAACATAAGTCGTACCATCGTACATCTAAGAAACTGAATACAAAATACAGAGATACAAGGGAAACTGAAATACAAGACATAAAGAAGTAAAGATGGCGGCTGCTCCTCAAGCATCTTCATAGCCGTGCCTCACGGTCTTCATCTTTCCCTGCTTAACTGAAAAACAACAACAATGGATTGGGTGAGACAACTTGTCTCAGTGAGTTCTATCGCGACCCCTTACTAATTCTCTCGGTTCAATTATGCTTGATTCATTTTACTTAACTCATAAATCATAGTCCTCAAAGTTGACTATGTGGCTAACTAACTAAAAGTTGACCTCGTAACCCTCAAGCCGGTTACAAGATACAACACTAACTAAAGTTATAGCGTGTCACCGGTCACTTGGCATAATAAGCTTCCGGTGAACCCGTCCCCACTAATCGGCTGGGTCCCTAACGGGGCCTAGGTTCATAAGGCTCATGACTGCCTCTCCCCTAGCACACTAAACTAAATAGGGTCGTCACCCCGACTAAAGATATATATGATGATATACCTGGACTGAACTCAACAATGAATTTAAACATGATAATAACATAATAATAAACTGAACTGAACATAAACTCATTACTAACGTGATCTAATTACTAACTTAGTCTAATTATTAAGTGATCTCTCATGGATTACTAAGGTTTGCTAACTTATCTTATCAATCTTACTAAACCAGTCAATCCAGCACAATACATCAAACACAAATTCATAACATGAAATCAATGGTCAATCACATGAGCATTCACTTAACCTGAACATAATCCAAACATAACCAATTGTATGGTACTAACATAATTTGGATCCAATCATAATCAATTACCACTCAATTCAGGGCAATTCAATCATAGTAACATTGGGGAAGGTGGAAGGAAGGATTAGAAAGCAATTGGAATCGTTCGGAATGATTTAAAACACTTTTTAAAAGAGGCAACCCGAAGACCACGCACGACCCGTGCGCCCATACACACGATCCGTGCGTGTCCATCATTTATCGTGTCATTCCTTTCCGATCCCGAATTACTTCCCGATCAATACTACCACTTCAGTCAAAGCCAAACATGTAGAATTACGGTGTTCCCATCCTAAGGGAACCTGGGGGAGTGGACTGGAAGGGACTTAGGACCAATCGGAACAACTTAGGACGTATCTCAAAATGTCGCATCAGAGAGATACGCACGGTCCGTGCGCCTTGGCACACGACCCGTGCGCGTTTTCAAAAACAGCACCAGTGGTTCCAGAATCTCACGCACGACCCGTGCGCCCATACACACGATCCGTGCGTGACAAACAGTATTTCAGAAAAACAGTTTTTCACGTTTTCTTTTCTATTCCGATCGTTCCTATGTCCATCCCGATTCACGTTCAAACCCAAAGACTCATATTCATGTTTTTCCTAGTGAGTTATAGAACTAACCTCTTGGACGACAATAGCAATAGACACCGAGACTTTGCAAACACGAGCGATGGCAACTCACGAACTTCTCCGGATCGCTCCAAACACTCCTAACTGAACTCGAACTCTCCACCTGCCTATGACTCGAACTTAGCAACCCAGGTGATTTCCCAACTGTTCTAATTCGTGGAGTAGGTGATAAAGTAGGTTCTCCAGCTCTCCAAACTCACATGCAACAAGTCAGGTTATGTTTTGGGTATGAGGGGCTGAAGGTGTTCATAAATGGTGAATTCTGTAGGAGGGGGATTCAGTGTTTAAGGTTAGCATCAATGGAAAGAGGAAGGAAAATGGGATATGATTCTGTCCTTGGATCAAACATGCAATGGGACTCTCCTCCCTTCCCTTCTCTTCTCTCTTCTCGCGAGCTCTCCCTCTCCCTTCTCTAATTCAGTTTCTGTTTTCTTTCATTTTTGAAGGATGAAGCGTTTGTGTTTCAGCTGGAAGGTGTGTATATATATATATATATATGGGAATGCGCAAATACGATTATACCCCTCACTTAAACATTTCTTTCCTAATGACTCTCTCACTCCTAATAAACTAATTATGATGCGATTAACTCAATTTGTCACACAATTAAATTAATTGACAATCCAAACAAATTATTTTCAAAAAAACTTAACAATTCAATTCACGCCAAATAATATAATTAGCGAAAATTGGGGATATTACAATCACCCCAACTTTTAAAAATTTTGTCCTCAAAATTGGACTAAGAAATACCTTTCGCCGAACTGTCATCAGCTTTGCCCTTCTGAGCGTCCAACACATAGATTCTTCCACGCGCGGGAGTAGAAGTTTCCTCTCGATTCCTTTTCTTTGTTGGACACTCGTTAGCGTAATGCCCTTCTTCCTTGCAGTAGTAACACACAGTGGATCCCAGACGACACTCTACAGTGTGAGACCTTCCGCATTTCGGACACTTACCGGACCTTAGTAGTTCGGATGCTGTAGCTTGCTTTCCTTTGTGGGAGTTACCTTTTGGCTCCTCACTTGGGGTTGGCAATTCCAATGCTTTCTTCATCTCTTTCCGATACGTTTTCCTTTCCTCATACATCCTGTTGAGATCTGCCTCTGCAACATAAGCTTGCTGCACCAAACCAGCATAACTAGTCATAGCATAAGAGCTAAGACCTTGGGTCACATCAGCACGAAGACTTGCCCTATACATTTGCATCTTCCACTCATCATTTGGAGCATGCTTTGCCAACTGATAAAACTGCGACAACCTTTCGAACTTGGCGGTGAACTCACCCACCGACATTTCTCCTTGCCTCAGATTGATAAATTCGGCTTGCTTACTTAACTTCATCACCGGAGGGAAAAAGTGACCAATAAACATCTCCTTGAAGTTAACCTAGGTAACAGGAGTTCCCTGGTTCACCATCAATTCATGAGCATTGGTCCACCAGGTTTGAGCATCTTCCTCGAGCATATGGGCAGCAAAAAGAACCTTTTCTTCTTCACTGCATTGAAGAGTCCTAAAAATCTTCTCCATTGAATCCAACCAGAAATGTGATACCATTACCTCAGGTCCTCCTTTGAAACTTTGGGGATTCATTTTCTGGAAACGAAAGTAAGCCCTATTCGGATCTTCCAGAGGAGGTTGTTGAATATTCGGTTGTTGTTGATTCATCCTCTCATGATGCATCTGGGCCATTTGAGCCATCTGCTGCTGCTACATTTGCATCATGTCATTCATCATCTTCTGTTGCGTCTCGATGACATTCTGCATCCATTCGGTATTTGGATCAACAGGGACGCTTCTCCTACTTCCACCAGCCATGATTCTGCGAAATATGCACAAAGTGTTTAGTTGATCAGGCTAAACGTCTAATAGCATACTGAGAGGAATCACACTTAGAGGACTTAAGAGACTCATGATTCTAAGTCCGACTAGGTCGAACTGCTCTGATACCAATTGTAACACCCCGTTAATTTATAACTTGTAGAAATTACCGAAGCACACTACTGGCATACATCAGAGTGACTTCCCTTTTTAAATACTGAACACATACTAATACTTGATGCTAAAAACCCATCAAGTTCGCTTGCATAACTGAACAATATATATATAAAACGTTCTTACACCGCTCAACTAGTGTTCAGTACCAAAAACCGAAAGTCTGCGGAAGCGATTTACAACTTAAAAACATAAGTCGTACCATCGTACATCTAAGAAACTGAATACAAAATACAGAGATACAAGGGAAACTGAAATACAAGACATAAAGAAGTAAAGATGGCGGCTGCTCCTCAAGCATCTTCATAGCCGTGCCTCACGGTCTTCATCTTTCCCTGCTTAACTGAAAAACAACAACAATGGATTGGGTGAGACAACTTGTCTCAGTGAGTTCTATCGCGACCCCTTACTAATTCTCTCGGTTCAATTATGCTTGATTCATTTTACTTAACTCATAAATCATAGTCCTCAAAGTTGACTATGTGGCTAACTAACTAAAAGTTGACCTCGTAACCCTCAAGCCGGTTACAAGATACAACACTAACTAAAGTTATAGCGTGTCACCGGTCACTTGGCATAATAAGCTTCCGGTGAACCCGTCCCCACTAATCGGCTGGGTCCCTAACGGTGCCTAGGTTCATAAGGCTCATGACTGCCTCTCCCCTAGCACACTAAACTAAATAGGGTCGTCACCCCGACTAAAGATATATATGATGATATACCTGGACTGAACTCAACAATGAACTTAAACATGATAATAACATACTAATAAACTGAACTGAACATAAACTCATTACTAACGTGATCTAATGACTAACTTAGTCTAATTATTAAGTGATCTCTCATGGATTACTAAGGTTTGCTAACTTATCTTATCAATCTTACTAAACCAGTCAATCCAGCACAATACATCAAACACAAATTCATAACATGAAATCAATGGTCAATCACATGAGCATTCACTTAACCTGAACATAATCCAAACATAACCAATTGTATGGTACTAACATAATTTGGATCCAATCATAATCAATTACCAGTCAATTCAGGGCAATTCAATCATAGTAACATTTGGGAAGGTGGGAGGAAGGATTAGAAAGCAATTGGAATCGTTCGGAATGATTTAAAACACTTTTTAAAAGAGGCAACCCGAAGACCACGCACGACCCGTGCGCCCATACACACGATCCGTGCGTGTCCATCATTTATCGTGTCATTCCTTTCCGATCCCGAATTACTTCCCGATCAAAACTACCACTTCAGTCAAAGCCAAACATGTAGAATTACGGTGTTCCCATCCTAAGGGAACCTGGGGGAGTGGATTGGAAGGGACTTAGGACCAATCGGAACGACTTAGGACGTATTTCAAAATGTCGCATCAGAGGGATACGCACGGTCCGTGCGCCTTGGCACACGACCCGTGCGCGTTTTCAAAAACAGCACCAGTGGTTCCAGAATCTCACGCACGACCCGTGCGCCCATACACACGATCCGTGCGTGACAAACAGTATTTCAGAAAAACAGTTTTTCACGTTTTCTTTTCTATTCCGATCGTTCCTATGTCCATCCCGATTCACGTTCAAACTCAAAGACTCATATTCATGTTTTTCCTAGTGAGTTATAGAACTCACCTCTTGGACGACAATAGCAATAGACACCGAGACTTTGCAAACACGAGCGATGGCAACTCACGAACTTCTCCGGATCGCTCCAAACACTCCTAACTGAACTCGAACTCTCCACCTGCCTATGACTCGAACTCAGCAACCCAGGTGATTTCCCAACTGTTCTAATTCGTGGAGTAGGTGATAAAGTAGGTTCTCCAGCTCTCCAAACTCACATGCAACAAGTCAGGTTATGTTTTGGGTATGAGGGGCTGAAGGTGTTCATAAATGGTGGATTCTGTAGGAGGGGGATTCAGTGTTTAAGGTTAGCATCAATGGAAAGAGGAAGGAAAATGGGATATGATTCTGTCCTTGGATCAAACATGCAATGGGAGTATCCTCCCTTCCCTTCTCTTCTCTCTTCTCGCGAGCTCTCCCTCTCCCTTCTCTAATTCAGTTTCTGTTTTCTTTCATTTTTGAAGGATGAAGTGTTTGTGTTTCAGCTGGAAGGTGTATATATATATATATATATATATATATATATATATATATATGGGAATGCGCAAATACGATTATACCCCTCACTTAAACATTTCTTTCCTAATGACTCCCTCACTCCTAATAAACTAATTATGATGCGATTAACTCAATTTGTCAGACAATTAAATTAATTGACAATCCGATCAAATTATTTTCAAAAAAAACTTAACAATTCAATTCACGCCAAATAATATAATTAGCGAAAATTGGGGATATTACAGGAATGAGAAAGGTTTTAGGGCTCTCTGCGTGCGTGAATGATTTTAGTTCCACATGGATTTTTTATTTTTTTATTTTTTAATAAATTTCTCTACGGCAACGTTTTCGAACAGTGGACTAAAGCTTAAACAAAAAACCGTTGACGTAGACTTTATGGGAACGGTTTTCAGCCGTTGCCATTAAAAAAATTAAAAAAAAAGGAATCAGCAACGGGTTCAAAAAACCGTTGCCATTGTTGGCTAAGGCAACGGTTTTTTTGATGTTGCAATTTTAGGCGATGCCATAGGTTCCAAATGTTGTAGTGTGATTTGAACTTTAAACCCCTTTCAAACTCTTTCAACACTACTACAGATTTAGCTTTTAGTAGCGCTTTTTTAGGCCTTTAATAGGGCTTTCGAGCGCTACTTATTCACACGCTCCTGAAGAGGGGTTAGAAACAGCAGCGCTTTTAAAGCACAACTTAAGGTTGAGAATAAGTAGTGCTTTTTGAGGAAGCGCTACTGAAGGTGCGTTTTTTGTTGAGAATAAGTAGTGTTTGTTATACCAAGATGACCTACTTGAATTTCTTGCCACTCAGTTGCCTTATAACGTCTCCTAGCTACACAATTCAATTTTAACATAAACTCAATGGACTAAGATAGTAATCAAATAATGAACGATTGCTTGACAAAAAGGCAAAAACTAAAAGAAGGAATCACTTGAACTTTGTGAAGGCACAAAGACTAGAATTGTAATGCAATCTCAAGATTAAACATCAAGAGTGAGGGACCCAATAAGAGCAGTCATTGGAATTTCTTTGGATGCTTTAACAACAACATTAGCCTTCTCAGCACCATTAGAACTATTCTCTTGTTTCCCCCTGATCTGGACCTTGATCGCCCAAGGGTTAGAACGGGTTGATGTTGATCGCTCCGGTGAACACTGAGAAGTCGCGAGAAGATTCAGCGGGTGTACCTGCAAAGACACTACGACGCCCAAGTTAGGGGGAAGAAGTCAAAGTAGGAAGTATGGGATGGGATCGAATGTGTCCCTTTTCGTGAGGGGTGGCCTCTATTTACAGAGTTCGGTGGCGCTCCCTAGCGGTAGGATGGTGCGGCTTGATCTCAGCCGTTGATGTGCTCTTAGCTTGTTTAAGCGCCATGCACGTTGTATGCTACAGTTCCCTGGATTGGATTGGGCCCTCTTCGAGGATTCGGCCATTGGCCCACTCGAGAACAGTTGCCCCCCAAGCCAAAGTCGTCCGAAGGGTGGGTTCAGGTTTAATGCTTCTGGTTTTAGGCTTGATGCCCCATTCGAGGGCGGTCTTTTCAATTTTATTACGTTTCATGCTTTGCTCGTCCTATATACCCAAGCGCTCTCGTGCTCACGCCTTGTTGCAGCTCGGCCGTGACCATTACGTGGCCCGATTGGTTTTGCGATCCTACCCTTCATGAGTAGTTTACCAGATATCTCATTCCAGAAAGAACTCCCTCAAAGGGAGAGGTGACTCACTTCGTGTGATCGCTTCGATATATCTTAACGGGTTATTCGGTAGCCCGCCCTGTTCGAGGGCGACCCTTCGCTCTTGTTCAGATCGTTCTTCTAGGGGGCAACTGCAATTTTCAACAGAACAACTAGTTTTCCGACGAGAGCGACTCACTTTCCGGCGATAGCGAGGTGCTTCTCCTTCAGCCTCTTGTTCAGATCGTTCTTCTTCAGGTATGCGGTTACTATACTCCTTTTCTTAGCCTTGTTGTGCATAACCGCTAGGCAAGGAGGGGGCGTCAGGACCGGGGTCGACCTTGTCGCCCCCTTCTCAGGCTTAAGGTATCTAGTCCTGACGTTATGCCCCCTCACTTGTAGGTTTGTGATCCTGGCGAGAACCAAGAAGACTGCACGGTTGAGGCAATCTCCTGAACTGTGCGTGGGTACAGTGACTATTGAGGCAATGTCGGGCGAAGTGACAAGATTTACCACAGAGACAGATCAGTCGTCTGAGGCGTCGATTGAGACTTTGTTCGAGAGCTCTTCGGGGGGATCCCCTTCTCCTGAGGTGGCGAGCTCGCCACAGGCTCCGAGAGATGGTTCGATTGAAGGAATGGAGGACGACCCAGTGGCTCCCCAAGAAGTAGAAGAGGAGTTGGTGACCGGTCAAATCGTGGAGGCGGAAGAGGTGGTCCCTACGCAAGGGAATGTGGAACGAGGCGGGAAAGCGGCAGTTGTTCCCCGCATTGTAGATTACTCTTGGGTCTCCGAGTCGTTGCGGGAGATTAAGTCAATCATCACACCAGGGGCGGAGGCACTGGAAGCTTACAAGTATCTAGTTTGTGAAGCCGGTCAAGATTGGATGGTCGAGGGAGTGTCTCGGGGCGAGAACGTCGTGACCTTCCCGGAAGAATTTAAGTTCACCATGTGTTCAATGCTATTGTTACATATTCGGGCGCGGCCGCCCTTTACCGATTTTTAGAGGCGGGCCCTTTAATATCTTGGAGTCGCTCTTTCGCAGTTGCATCCCAACAGTTAGGGTTTTGAGGGCATTCGGGCTGCTTATGGCAGAGATGGGACGACCGTGTTCTAGGAGGTTATTTTTTACCGTCTTCGAAGTAAGTTGTCATGGAGAGCGGGGAACAAAGATGAGGCGGCACGAGCATCTTAGCTTAAAAGCCCACGCAGGTTACAAATTTTTTCGCCCATTTCCGGACTCCATGAAGCCTTGGAAGCACGCTTATCTCTAGGTCACTCCAATCAATTCTAACGCCATCGACACGGTGGCGGTTTTAAATGAGAAAGGCCTGGTCAAAGAAAGAAAATTTCCTTTCGCCTGGACAAAGCGTCATTATAATAGGAGACCGGCCACTTACAGCGTCAGAGAGGATCGTCTCGACGAGGACGACACGGAGACACTACGGCTGCTCAAAAACCTAGTTACATATATTAAAGGTGGAACGATTTCGGTGAGACCTCTAGTCGTTGTGAAGAGTTCAAATGAAGTCAAAGATGCTTTAAGTAGGCGCTGACCAGCGTGGGCGGGACTATACCCGCCCCCTATGAAACGATCACATACGCTTTCTTGTATTTCGTTCTCTTCTTTATACGCTAACTCACGTTTCTTTTTCACTTTTGCAGATACCATGGCCGGACCAATAGATTTTCAAGCGCTGAAGGCGCTGCTTCAGGAGGGGTGTAACATCCGCAAAATAATTAGTAGAATTATTTGGATGTTAACACAATTAAACTAATTTGGTACTTGATGGGTAAAATTATTGAGTGCTAAAATTATTTATTGGTTGTCATCGGATCGTTAACCGGATAATACGGATCAAGGAAGTTTTGGAATCGAAATAAGAGGTTTCGATCAATATGGTAATTGGACCACGTTACCGCGTATATATTAATAAATATATGTGTATGCGTGTATGTGTGTGTGTGGGTGAGTGAGGGAATTAATTAATTAAAAGGAAAGAAAGAAAGAAAGGAGGCAGCGAGAAACAGAGAGAAAAGAGAAGAAAAAGAAAAGAAGAGAAAAGAAAGGGTAAGGAGGAAGAAGAGGAAAAATGGAAGATTTCGGTTCATCAAAACGACTACCTTCCAACACGAAAAACACTCGGCGTTACTTCCTCTTCGATTTGGTACCAACATCTTCATCATCAACTCACTCTACACAAATTCACCATTTTTGAATTTGGAGAGGAAGGAGAGGAAATGTTGTGTTGTTTTCTTCATCAAGTGTTCTAGAGGTTAGGGAAGTCGAATATGTGGTTGGTTGCTAGCTTGGAATGAAGAAATCAAAGGTTTGGTGAGTTAGGGTTTAGAATCAAATTTGGTGTTATGGATGAATAGTGCTTCATGAGGAGGAAGATGATGAATAGTATTCATGGAGAATTTCGGGGAATTCGGTCAAAAAGATTGCTCGAGGTCGACTGGGAAGCTTTGGGAGCGGAAACGGATGTCACCGGAGCGTGGAGTTGATTCGGGGAATGTTCGTGTGATTATGTCAGAAAAGCAAGTTCGCGGAAAGTCTCGGTGTTGCGTGATTTTCATCACGATAGGTGAGTTCTACTCACGTTTAGGATTTTACGTTTCGAATTAATTAATTAACTGTTTTATCGCTTTCGCTGGACTGGAATATTGTTTGGTAATTGAGTTTGAGAGATTTTGGGTTAAAAACCGATATTTGGAAAATACGTCGCGTTTTGATAAACTCGATTTGATTGAGTTATCGATTGATGTTTTAATTATTGTTTTGGACTGGAATTACTGGTTGTTATATCTGTTTTTGGGTCTCGGAGGTCACGTAATGTCTCGGTATCGATTAGGGAGCGAAATGGGGTAAAACTGAATTTCAGAAAACCTGTTTTTGGCCATTCTGCCTATTTTCGCGTCGCGACGGAGTCCCATCGCGTCGCGACGGTTTACAGAATTTTCAGCAACTAAATACTGTTTTTGTTTTTGCGATAACTTTTGATCCGGGAATCCGATCTAGGTGTTCTAAGATGCGTCGGAAAGCTTATTCAGAGGCCTAACTGAATATTCTATTTTTAAGGAATAATGAACTGTTTTTGAAGTTATAGATTGTTTCGAAAAACCGACTAATAGTACACGTGTGCGGATACGTTTATTGATAATAAAGCGGACTATGAGTCCTACGTGGTACTGTATATCTGACGCGGGATGACTATTATTTATTCGTCTAAATCGGTCTACGATTCACGATATATATATATTATATCGACTATGGGAAACGGCCCAATGCGGGTATTAGGTTCGATCAATGGTCTAATGTAAATGAACTATATGTTCATGTGAAAGTACATATATATATATATATATTATATCGAGTGTGGGTGACGACCCACGAGGTTAACATACTAGGCGAGGAAGTCATGATCCTTTACCCTAGGCCCGTATACCATTAGGGAAAGTACTATTGGTAAGGAGGTTCCCCGGGATTAGCAGTGTGTGCAGTCGGTGTTATGTTAGAAAGTTATGTGTTACGTTCACCGGGACTAGCAGTGCATGCAGTCGGTGGTACGTAAAAATGGTCTTGTGTCACGTTCACCGGGATTAGCAGTGCGTGCAGTCGGTGCTACGTAAAAATGGTCTTGTGTCACGTTCGCCGGGATTAGCAGTGCGTGCAGTCGGTGGTACGTAAAAATGGTCTTGTGTCACGTTCCCCGGGATTAGCAGTGCGTCCAGTCGGTGGTACGTAAAAATGGTCTTGTGTCACGTTCACCGGGATTAGCAGTGTGTGCAGTCGGTGGTACGTAAAATGGTTTTGTAGTACGGTTCACCGGGACTAGCAGTGTGTGCAGTCGGTGTCGTACATAGTTATATCACACGGTTCACCGGGATTAGCAGTGTGTGCAGTCGGTGTCGTGTTAAGTTAAACGGGATTTATAAATGGGGCCGAGAGTGTTAGTAGGGGTCTCGGTAGAACTCACTGAGATTGTATCTCACTGTTTATATGTTGTTGTTTTACAGAGAAGCAGGGAAAGTGGAAACTGAGGTGGCACTCAGATGGTGACCGAAGACTTAGCTTGATGATTAAGTTTATATTTCCCTTTGTTGTCTTTGTACTACAACTCTATGTATTGGTATTATATTTTCATTCCGCTTTCTTGTATGATATTGAGCACTATAGTTTGCTGAAGGTTATGGTCAGGGAACTTGTTCGGTCTTATTTGTATTTAAGACTGTTTTGTTGTTATTCAGCGAGAACTATATTGCATTGTTCAGTATCAGCACAGGAATTTTATATCTCTGATAGTTTAGGGATGGTGCACTTGGGTATTTTTACTCGATAAAAATACCGGGGTGTTACAGTTGGTATCAGAGCAGTTCGACCTAGTCGGACTTAGTTTAGGGTTGAGTCGATTCCTTGTTAGTCCTGGTTGTAATTACACTTGTGATGCTAAGAGACATTGAGCCTGATCAACTTAATACTTAGTGCATCATAAGCGGAATTATGGTAGGATGATCAAGAAGCAGTCCTTGACCAAGACCGGAGTTTCCAACCGGTGCATCCTCAGGAAAGGTGGCATGACGGTGGAAGAATACACCGCTAAGTTTGAGAAGTTGTCCCAGTTTTACCAAGTGGTAAAGTAAGCTCCGGATGACGAATGGAGAATGCAGAAGTATAAGACGGGCATAAGTGCTTTTATGATTTATGGTCTCAGTTCTTATACTGTTACCAATTATGTTGCCTTAGAGCAACCAGCCTATGTCGCCGAGGATGATCTTAAAGAGAATATTAGAAAGGAAAGAAGGTAGTTGATTTATCAACTCCGAATGCAAAGTCCTAAGATAATTTCATCAAAGGAAAAGCAGATGCAATTCTTTGATTCTTCAAAGGTCAGAAGATGTTCTAACTGTGGAAAGCCTCATAGTGGTGATTGCAAGCGAAGATCTAATCGGTGCTATTATAGTAATGTAGAGGGTCACTATGGTAAAGAGTGCCCTGTAAGGAAGAGTTCCAAGGAGTTACAAGCAGCTCTAAGGCAAGGACGAGTCAACATTCTGGATGTTTAGACAGTTACGACTGCAGACAATCTACGGAGGGGTATGAGATCAGTTTTCAATAACTCTGTTAGTATATTACACGATTCGGGTGCAACCCATTGTATAATAGCTCAATCGTGAGCAGATCGATTGGGATTAACCTTATCTCCGCTATCCGAGCCGATAACCATCTTAACTGCTGCTAAGGGTCGTGTCCTGACCTAATCCTTGTATAGAATTGTCTACTTGTCATAGGAGGCAGAAATTTCGTTGTAGAATTTATTGTTTGCCTATGAGAAGTGTGGACACCATTTTGGGTATGAATTGGATGACTGCAAATCATGTTGCAATCTACTGTGTTAATCAACTATCAGCTTCGCTTCAGAATTAGTTGAATTGTTTAGGACAAATTCTGAAGCGGTTACCTAGTTCACCTTAGACGGTCAATCTTCATTCCAAGGTGCGGAAGCACATGTTAGTATGTTATCTGCATCCACTGAAACTAGTATTAGATTTATCATCTGTACAAGTTGTGAATGACTTTTTGGATGTTCTCTGGATGTTTTTCTGGATGAAGTTCCTTTCGTTCATCCAGAGCGAGAGGTAGAGTTTTCTATAGAATTGATTCCGGTACAGGATCGATATCTATGGCTCCTTATCGAATGTTTCCTTAGAATTAAAGGAATTGAAGTATCAACTTGAAAAGTCGATCTCGATAAGGTTCATTCGACCGAGCGCTTCTCTATGGAGTGTTCCGGTGTTGCTTGTCAAGAAGAAAGATGGAAGTAGGAGATTGTGTATTGATTATCGACAACTTAACAAGTGACGATCAAGAATAAATATCCCTTACCAAGGATAGACGATTTGCTTGAGCAATTTGAGGTGTTGCAGTGTTTTCTAAAATTGATCTGAGGTCAGGATATCATCAAATAAAAGTTAGAGCCTTAAATATTCCGAAGACAGCTTTCCGTGCTAGGTATGGACATTATGTGTTTGTAGTGATGCCCTTCGATTTGACTAATGCTCCAGCGGTATTCATGGATTACCTGAACCGAGTATTTCCTCAAGTACCTAGATCAATTTGTAGTCATTTTCATTGATGGTATCTTGATGTGCTCGAAGACCGTTGAGGAGCACGTCCAACATCTCCGGATTGTTCTGAAAGTACTCCGAGAAAATAAGTTGTACTTGAAACCTTCGAAGTGTGATTTTTGGGTGTCAGAGGTAAAGTCTTTGGGACATGTGATTTCCCAAGTCGGGAGTTTC
Source organism: Astragalus membranaceus (assembly GCA_039519185.1). Taxonomy (NCBI): domain Eukaryota; kingdom Viridiplantae; phylum Streptophyta; class Magnoliopsida; order Fabales; family Fabaceae; genus Astragalus; species Astragalus membranaceus. The sequence continues at coordinate 95,224,824 of CM076849.1, forward strand.
TGTAGATCCCAGTAAGAAGGAAGCGGTGTTGAATGGGAGTGACCGACATCAGTCGTAGAGATCAAAAGTTTGAGTTTAGCCGATTACGATAGGAGATTTATTCGAGGGTTCTCACAGTTAGTTATTCCACTCACTCGACTAACTCGAAAGGGTCAACCGTTTACTTGGGATGCTGATTGCGAAGAATGTTTTCAAGAATTGAAGATTAGGTTGACTTCTGCACCAATCCTGATTCTTCCGGATCCGTCTTTGAAATTCCAAATTTACGGCGATGTTTCTGGGAAGGGTTTAGGAGGTGTTCTTGTGCAGAATCAACAAGAGCATTCATTGAAGGCTCATAAGGAGAATTATCCAACTCATGAATTGGAGTTAATAGCTATTGTGTATGCACTGAAGGTTTGAAGACATTACCTATATGGGTCTCGTTTCGAAGTCTTTAGTGGTCACAAGAGTTTAAGGTATCTGTTTGATCAGAAAGAACTGAATAGCAGGCAGAGAAGTGTGTTGAGTTTCTGGAGGATTATATATTCGTGTTGATGTAGCATTCAAGAGAGGCCAGTGTTGTAACTGATGCACTGAGTAGGAAATCCATCCACATGGCCGAGTTTATTGATGCATGAGATGGAATTATCAGAGTCTTTTAGAGACTTAAATCAGAATTCAAGATCAAGGGGGGACCGTTTAGTGTTGAGCCATATGAGGATCTCTAGTTCCCTAAGGGATTCTATTCTCTTAGCACAGGAAATTGATGAGAAGCTACAATCACGAAAAGTGTTGCTAGGATTTACCAAAGATAGTGATGGAGTTATTTGTTTCGACGGTAGGATCTGTGTGCCCGATAATGAAAATATTAAAAAGCAAGTGCTAGAGTAAGCACACCGAGGTTTACTTTCTGTACATCCTGGATCCACCAAGATGTACAGAGATGTAAAGCAGATGTATTAGTGGCAAGGTATTAGTTGATAATCTCTTCTTTGTGAAGGTTAACAATGAGATGGTATTATATGATTCCGTTTGACAAGTCAAACGTGAATATGAATATGAAAATGAGGTGACTGTTGACTGTTTTTCACATTGCGAATAAGCACCAGAGGATTAATTGATGGATCTGCTGCAAGGAACTGGAATTTCCAAAGTGAAGTTTGGCGTGCGATATAGTAGTTTTGAAAAAATCGTTTTGTGAAAACCAGCATGCTAATGTTAATTTTGGGAAAAAAAATCAAGAGGCTAATAGGATCTGATTGAGGAAAATCATAGAAGGCGTGCTTAGGTTGAGGGCAAACTCAACGCTACTGGCTAATTCAGAAAGGGATTGGGTGCGTCGTAGATAAATATATTGTGAGGAAAGTTACAATAAAGGAACAAGGGTTCTGCGTTCTGTTTGACAGTTGTTTTGAGAACAACTGATGTGATTTTCATTACTTTCGAGATTAATTGATGTTCCCACGGTTTACTTCTACGTTTAAGGTCAAAGCTTAATGTAAAGTCCTCATTTCACCTTTTGAAAAGTGTTGTCTCGAAATCTCAAGGGCGAGTCAGGAAGTTTCACAGATGACTTTTCCGTCACATTCTTCAATGTGTATGAGAACTGTTATGGATTTCAGAAGGTTTGTTGAGAACGTGTTTACACCCTTCGAGGAAATCGTGTTTGTTTTTACCTCTACCGAGGAGTACCAGTTGTGGATCTCGTTTTCAACATATATTTCTATCAAGCGTATTGTATTAGACCCTTTGATTTAGATTAAGCAAAGTTGGGGCGCAAACGAGGATAATTGGAATGAAGCTTCAGAAGTGTTTTCAAACGCGGTGCTGAGCCTATGTAGGCGAATGATGAGTTTCTCGTGTAGATTCGTAACCAGAGAGTTCTACACTCATTCGGTTAATTCCAGAATGTTTTCTAGCAAATTTGGACCTTTTATGAGAATGTCTGTTCTCGGTTAGTCAATCGTAAGACTTGACGAAATTTTGAGGACAAAATTCTTTCAAGTTGGGGAGAATGTAACATCCGCAAAATAATTAGTAGAATTATTTGGATGTTAACCCAATTAAACTAATTTGGTACTTGACGGGTAAAATTATTGAGTGCTAAAATTATTTATTGGTTGTCATCGGATCGTTAACCGGATAATACGGATCAAGGATGTTTTGGAATCAAAATAAGAGGTTTAGATCAATATGGTAATTGGACCACGTTACCGCGTATATATTAATAAATATATGTGTATGCGTGTATGTGTGTGTGTGGGTGAGTGAGTGAATTAATTAATTAAAAGGAAAGAAAGAAAGAAAGAAAAGAGGCAGCGAGAAACAGAGAGAAAAGAGAAGAAAAAGAAAAGAAGAGAAAAGAAAGGGTAAGGAGGAAGAAGAGGAAAAATGGAAGATTTTGGTTCATCAAAACGACTACCTTCCAACACGAAAAACACTCGACGTTACCTCCTCTTCGATTTGGTACCAAAATCTTCATCATCAACTCACTCTACACAAATTCACCATTTTTGAATTTGGAGAGGAAGGAGAGGAAATGTTGTGTTGTTTTCTTCATCAAGTGTTCTAGAGGTTAGGGAAGTCGAATATGTGGTTGGTTGCTAGCTCGGAATGAAGAAATCAAAGGTTTGGTGAGTTAGGGTTTAGAATCAAATTTGGGGTTATGGATGAATAGTGCTTCATGAGGAGGAAGATGATGAATAGTATTCATGGAGAATTTCGGGGAATTCGGTCAAAAAGATTGCTCGAGGTCGACTGGGAAGCTTTGGGAGCGGATACGGATGTCACCGGAGCGTGGAGGTGATTCGGGGATTGTTCGTGTGATTATGTCAGAAAAGCAAGTTCGCGGAAAGTCTCGGTGTTGCGTGATTTTCATCACGATAGGTGAGTTCTACTCACGTTTAGGATTTTACGTTTCGAATTAATTAATTAACTGTTTTATCGCTTTCGCTGGACTGGAATATTGTTTGGTAATTGAGTTTGAGAGATTTTGGGTTAAAAACCGATATTTGGAAAATACGTCGCGTTTTGATAAGCTCGATTTGATTGAGTTATCGATGGATGTTTTAATTATTGTTTTGGACTGGAATTACTGGTTGTTATATCTGTTTTTGGGTCTCGGAGGTCACGTAATGTCTCGGTATCGATTAGGGAGCGAAATGGGGTAAAACTGAATTTCAGAAAACCTGTTTTTGGCCATTCTGCCTATTTTCGCGTCGCGACGGAGTCCCGTCGCGTCGCGACGGTTTACAGAATTTTCAGCAACTAAATACTGTTTTTGTTTTTGCGATAACTTTTGATCCGGGAATCCGATCGAGGTGTTCTAAGATGCGTCGGAAAGCTTATTCAGAGGCCTAACTGAATATTCTATTTTTAAGGAATAATGAACTGTTTTTGAAGTTATAGATTGTTTTGAAAAACCGACTAATAGTACACGTGTGCGGATACGTTTATTAATAATAAAGCGGACTATGAGTCCTACGTGGTATGGTATATCTGACGCGGGATGATTATTATTTATTCGTCTAAATCGGTCTACGATTCACGATATATATATTATATCGACTATGGGAAACGGCCCAATGCGGGTATTAGGTTCGATCAACGGTCTAGTGTAAATGAACTATATGTTCATGTGAAAGTATATATATATATATATATATATATATATATATATATATATATATATATATATATATATATTTATATATATATATACATATATATATATTATATCGAGTGTGGGTGACGACCCACGAGGTTAACATACTAGGCGAGGAAGTCATGATCCTTTACCCTAGGCCCGTATACCATTAGGGAAAGTACTATTGGTAAGGGGGTTCACCGGGATTAGCAGTGTGTGCAGTCGGTGTTATGTTAGAAAGTTATGTGTTACGTTCACCGGGATTAGCAGTGCGTGTAGTCGGTGGTACGTAAAAATGGTCTTGTGTCACGTTCACCGGGATTAGCAGTGCGTGCAGTCGGTGGTACGTAAAAATGGTCTTGTGTCACGTTCGCCGGGATTAGCAGTGCGTGCAGTCGGTGGTACGTAAAAATGGTCTTGTGTCACGTTCACCGGGATTAGCAGTGCGTGCAGTCGGTGGTACGTAAAAATGGTCTTGTGTCACGTTCACCGGGATTAGCAGTGTGTGCAGTCGATGGTACGTAAAATGGTTTTGTAGTACGGTTCACCGGGATTAGAAGTGTGTGCAATCGGTGTCATACATAGCTATATCACACGGTTCACCGGGATTAGCAGTGTGTGCAGTCGGTGTCGTGTTAAGTTAAACGGGATTTATAAATGGGGCCGAGAGTGTTAGTAGGGGTCTCGGTAGAACTCACTGAGATTGTATCTCACTGTTTATATGTTGTTGTTTTACAGAGAAGCAGGGAAAGTGGAAATTGAGGTGGCACTCAGATGGTGGCTGAAGACTTAGCTTGATGATTAAGTTTATATTTCCCTTTGTTGTCTTTGTACTACAACTCTATGTATTGGTATTATAATTTCATTCCGCTTTCTTGTATGATATTGAGCACTATAGTTTGCTGAAGGTTATGGTCAGGGAACCTGTTCGGTCTTATTTGTATTTAAGACTGTTTTGTTGTTATTCAGCGAGAACTATATTGCATTGTTCAATATCAGCACAGGAATTTTATATCTCTGATAGTTTAGGAATGCTGCACTTGGGTATTTTTACTCGATAAAAATACCAGGGTGTTACAAGGGGGCATCTGGATCCCCAGAGCTCTACGAATGCGTCCCCGGTCCCAGCTCCTCTTGTCGACGAGGACGTTCACACTCCCTTGGTCGACCATTGCGTGAACGAGCCAGTAGGCGGTTCTTCGAAGAAGAGACGGGAGAGTGCTAAAACCGTGGTCGATTACGAGCATTTCGTGGAGGACCCTCTTGATTCTACCGCCAGAGTATGCAAAGCCGCTTCCGGCCTCTTCAAGAAGTGGAAGAGAGAGTACGAGGATCGATTTGCAGGTAACGCCCTTGAAGCCAGAAATTTATGGTTGGAGGGCGATTTAATTAACAAATCTGACAAACTGAAAAGCTGCTATAAATTTCTTGCAGAGCTGCGGAGGGAACGAGACGCAGCCAAGAAGGATGCAGAAGAGGCCAGGAACGCCCTGAAGCCAACCTCTGATGCTCTCTTGAAGTCAGAGGAGTCGGTTAAGACTTTGAATGAGGAGCGGGATAATTTTAAGGTCGCCCTAGCTGCTGTTGAGAAGGAAGCGAAAGAAGAAAAACTGCGAGTGACCAAGCTCGAGAGTACAATGTCCGATCTGCGGACCGAGATCAAAGGCTTGGAATCCAAAGTCGTCACCCTCGAGGGGGCAAAGAAGAAAACCGATCAGTCTGTCAGGTCGATCACTGCTCGAGCTGTAGGTGTTGCTTCAGAGCAGTTTCAGAACGCTGTTGTGCATATTAAATTTTTGAATCCTAAGCTTGTGGTCGATCCACTCGTGGTCCACGAGGACCATGTGGTTCAGGACGGGAAAATAGTGAAGCTGCCAATCAAGAAAAGCGAGGAGACGGTGATAATTGTAGACTGAGCTTGATCACTTGTAATTTTATTCTCTTTTTGTTTAGTTCGGGCGGCCGTGGCGAAGATGTTAGCGCCGTGGTCGCTGTTTCTAGGATGTGTAGGATGTTCCTGTTGTAAGCTGGATAGTTTCCCTACTGTCCATTCTAGTTCATGGACTTTCTTTTCAAGGCTGTAGTTTTAAGGTAGTCTAGGCTGTAATTTGCTTTAAGGTAATCTAGGCTGTAGTTTTCCTTTCTAAGTTCTAACCTTTCTTTAGTTAATGCAATTACTTCATTTTGAAGGTGATTAATAACTTTCTTTGCTTTACCTAATGCTTTTGTTAATTTCACAGATTCATCATGCAATTCAATAAACGCTTCATATAAATCATCATATGCATTTTGTAGAGAGTCAGGGTTAGATATTACCTCGTTTTCATTCTCGCTTTCATGATCAGCCATTAATGCAACTTGAGCTTCTTCATCCTCTGATTCATCTGATGAATCCATACAGTTGTCTTCCCATGCGATGTAGGCTTTTCTTCCTTTGTTATCCCTGAATGCCTTCTTTTCAAATTTGGAGTCTTTTTTCTGTAGATTAGGACATTCCATTTTCATGTGCCCGGGTTTCCCGCATTCATAGCAAATAGGAGGACCGGATGAACTTTCTTTGCTAGAGAATTTTTTTGATTTGAAGTTCTTCCTTGGATAGTTGTTGCCTTTCATGAACCTTTTGAACTTCCGAACCATAAGAGCCATATTCTCTTCACTTTCATCAATTTCATCATCAGAGTTGTCACTATCATCAAACCGACTAGAACTAGATGCTTTTAGAGCCAAGCTTTTCTTTTTCTTATCTGTATTTTCGTACTCAGCTAGACGGGTGAGTTCTAGTTCATGCTCTTGAAGTTTACCGAACAGAGTAGCCAGAGTCATAGTAGCTAAATTTCTTGATTCAGCTATAGCAGTAACCTTGGGTTGCCATTCTCTATTCAGACCCCTCAGAACTTTGTTGATTAGATCCTCTGCAGGAAATGACTTTCCCAACAAGCTTAACTGATTCACTATGTGAGTGAACCTTTTCTGCATTTCTGGTATTGTTTCATCTGTATTCATTCTAAACAGTTCGTACTCTCTGGTAAGAGTATTTGTTCTTGCCCTTTTCACTTCAGTTGTACCCTCATGAGTAACTTGGAGATTATCCCACATTTCTTGGGCAGATTTACAGTTTGAATCTCGAAAAAATTCATCAGCACTTAAAGCAGAAGTAATAATATTTTTGGCACGTAAATTATGTTGCACTTTTCTTTTCTCATCATCAGACCATTCATTTCTACTTTTAATTGTAGGAATACCGTCTACTATGTGCGTGGGGACATAGGGTCCTTTTTCCACAGCATCCCAAACATCTAAGTCTACCCCTTCAATAAAGATTCTCATTCTTTCTTTCCAATATGCATAATCTTTCCCGTTGAATCCCGGAGGACGGGTAAGAGAAGCACCCTCTTGCGTAGACCAACCTGAAGCCATTTCTCTTGAAGCTGCTAGGCCCTTTATACAAGAGTCTAGCTCTGATACCACTTGTTACCAAGTGGCTTCAGTCTCAAGAGGGGGGGTGAATTGAGATTTAAAACTTTTCAGATCTTTCGAAAACGTTTTTCCCCTTTTCAATGACTTAGATCAATTTTTCGTGCAGGTTAAGTGGAAGCGAAGGAATTAGAATATAAAGCAGTAAAGCGGTATAACAGTAAAGCAGGAAAGCAGTAAAGCACGCAGAGATTTATCCTGGTTCGGTCACCTCCTAGTAACCTACGTCCAGTCCTCACACCCTTGTGAGATTTTCCACTAACCAAAACAACAAGGCTTACAGGTGCCTTGGAAAACCTTTACAGACTCAGGCACTCTCCTCCTAGGATACCCCACCTATGGAGAGCCCTCAAATCTAATATAACAATAACAAGAGATACCCCGCCCCTGCTACAATCAGCTGCCCCAGAAAGATACCCCACTTCCTAGTACAAACAGCCACCCTAGAGAGATACCCCACTCCCTAGTACAAACAGCTACCCTAGAGAGATACCCCACTCCCTAGTACAAATCACAAACAATTAAATAATAAACAATTGTAAAGACAGAAATACCTCTAATGAAGGCAGATATTACAACTTGAAGAATGCAACCCCAACTAACTCTTAGCAAAAGATCAGCTTAGACGGACCAATGGTGTGTGACGAGCAAAAGTAAAAGCGTGAAGAGTTTTTCTCAAAAGATCTCTGATTCGTGAAATGGGTTGTTGTGAAAATGAACGTAATGCATTGCCTATTTATAGGCTATGAAAAAATCAAGTTTACGTTAGAAATAGTGTGGGAATCGATTCTTTGTTGAAAGCATTTGATTTAGGAATCGATTCATTTGAGTGAGGAATCGATTTTGATTTGTTTGAAAAATAGGGACAATCGATTCTTGAGAACCATGGAGGGCTAGGAATCGATTTTGTACTTAGTGAAAATTTGTATGAATCGATTCTCAGCTTGCCTGAGACATGTAGGAATCGATTCTAAGTTAAGTGCAAAAGAGAGTGGAATCGATTCTTCCTTTAAAAAGATTTGGCTCAGGAATCGATTTGTGCACTGGAAATACAGGAAGTGAAAATCGATTCTTCCTTTTCTGATTGGCCTGAAAATCGATTTTGATGAATGTATATGCAAGATAAAATCGATTTTTATGTTTTAAAGATGATAGGTATGTTTACGTAAGTATGCATGCATTTTTGAAAAACTTGTGAGTGTGTGAGACTTTGACATACGAGCTGACCTTTTAAAGAGCTTACACTTTTTCCTAAGACACACCCACACCCTAAGGACTACCCTTATATTTAAGGACTACCCTTAAACTTGAATCTTCAATTCTTGAGCTTGTTTGTCTTGGATTGTGACTTTGATGTTTAGTCACTTTTATTAACTTTGGCCATCAACTTTACCTTTGTCTTTTTCATCATCAAAACATATTCTGCAATATTAGTTTACCTGCAATACAAGGTATCCACATTCTCCCCCTTTTTGATGATGACAAAACACTAACTCATCTCAAGGTGGGAGGTTAGTTCAAACAGATAATGTATATATGATACTCCCCCTATCATGATGCTCCCCCTGTTTTATTGACTATATGCAATGTGGTATGAATGAATGCAAATGCATGTTGAATATTAAAACTCTATTCTTCCCCCCCTTTTTGTCATGATCAAAGATGGCAACATGTAATAAAATTGCGAATCTAACAGCACAGTCATTTAATTTAGAAATAATTTAATCATTGCATTAAAAAATTTGGTAACCAACAAAAGAGCTAATAGTCATTGGCTATAAAAAAAGGGTTATGCCAACAGGGCACAAAGCATAGAAATAAAATACTGACTCATAATTTTATCTAAGGATTTTGCATCCAATGCGAAAAAGAATTGTTACGAGCCTCAAATTCTATTAGCCGATTGTTTAAAGCAGCAATTTCGCGACTGTGGGTCTCTCTAGAAAGGAGGATTTCTCGTTTCAATTCTTCATGCATTTCACGCTGTTCTTCTTGAAAGATGTTGAGTGCGACCAAGAAGTGATTGAGGGCTGTGGATGGGGCTGCAGCAGCAGCAGTTTGGTTTGGTTCTGTTTGACCATCCTCATGTATGGTGGGGTTTGTGTTTGGACCAGGTGGCCTGTTTGGATCATATTTTTGGGAGGATTCTATGCCTATGGAGGAGTGATGCCATGTATCTCCAGATTGGATGAATTGCATCTGGTTTAAGGTGGAGGTGTTTATCATGTGGTAGGCTGCTTTCCCTTTTATGATTTTCTCCCCTAAGAATGGGATGTTGAAATGTTGGAGGATTTTTGTAATGAGAACACAGTATGGAAGAGGTTTGTCGCTTGTCCTTGTGTGTCTAATCATGTGGCTCACAATCAGATGTGCCCAGTTTGTGCTTTTCTGGTGTTTGATTCCCCAAAGTAAAATTACTTCATCATAGGTTACCTGAGCAATGTTTGAGGTTTTCGGAAGGATTTTTCTAGCTATGGTGTAGTGGAGAAGTCGATTTTGGGTTGTGAGTGATTTTGCTAGAATAGGCTTTTTACCAACTTCGGCCAGAGCATGACAGATGGACACGCAAGTATCTCCAAGGTCAAATTCGGACCAAGATTTCGGAGGGTTCATATGGATCAATTTCTCACCATCACAGGGTAACTTGGTGAGACTACTGAACTGAGCTAGAGTGAGGTGGATTTTTGTTCCTTTTAGTTCCGCTGATATAGATTCAGTTGTATCGCTGTAGCTAAGTGTGGTGTAGAAGGCTTTAACCATGTCTGGAGCGACGGGACCTGTTTCGGTTGCAAAGTCTAGTAGTTTGTGATATTGTAGCCAGTTGATGAACTCAAACCCCTTTTGACTTTGAAACCAAGGTAAGTCTAGAGCATAAGTGGTTCCTAATCCTGAGTGAGAAGTCTTTGCTATAGAGGTCAGCTTGTTTAGGGCTGGTGAAATATCTGGAATGAAAGGAGCTTTCGTTTTCACCATCATGTAACTTTTTCCTTTTGACACCCAAATTCTTGGTTCTTGGAGGCATTGAGTTATGCTCAAGGAAAGGTTTGTTTTAGGATGAGTGCACTATGAAAATAGTGAGATGGGTCGCTAAAAAATATATTCACTTAGATATAGAGATAGGCGCCCAAGAAAATAGGAGAGGATATGGTGAGATAGTTTAGGGATTTTGCGCCTTTCTTGTTGGAAAAGATAAGGAGTTTTAGCGCAAGTTTTCCTAAGTTTTAGGGTGGTATTGATTTGTTGGAGATAATCGATTTGAGAGGTTTAGAGAGAGATCCTATAGATAATCGATTTAAGCTAAGTGATAGGCCTTTGGAAGAGACTTGGAAATCGATTTATGTCATGGAATAATGCCCAAAAAGAAAGCTCTATGAAACTTATAAAAAGAGAGTAAATTGTTTCTTTTGCAATGGTTCAAAAAATAATTTTGACTGGCCGTTAAAAGACTCACAAACTTTAATCATGTATGCACATATTTGAGTCATGAGTTCTAAGATGATGGTTCCTTTAAAATATGAATAAGATATGGAAACAAAATTTCGCACAGTATAGACCACTTTTTATGTTAAATTAATAGTTTTATAAATGCGGACTAACCTTTACTGAGGATTCTTTTCTCAGTTTTATTTTTGATGTAAGTCACATGACTGCTTAACCTGGGGTGGAGTGTTTAAGGATCTGTTTCTTCGCAGTCATGAGCTTTTGTGATTCTGCTTTCAAGGCACCAATCTGTCCCCCATACCTTGAAGCATACCTGCAATGATTTAAACAAGGGTTCTAGGTACCCAAATTTCTTTGGGTCCTTGTGGGTTAGTACTTAGTATGGTCCCTTTGGGAACCCATACTTTCTTCACATTTTTTCTTCCTCTTGTCCTGCAAACAGAAGCTGTATGTCCATTTTTACCACAATAACTACAACTGATGCATGGTCTTGATCTATGATGCATATGCCTTTTAGTGTAGTTGTTTCTAGGATGTGTAGGATGTGCCTGTTGTAAGCTGGATAGTTTTCCTACTGTCCATTCTAGTTCATGGACTTTCTTTTCAAACTCAGTACATTTGTCACAGACATAATTTGCTTTAAGGTAACCTAGGCTGTAGTTTTCCTTTCTAAGTTCTAACCTTTCTTTAGTTAATGCAATTACTTTATTTTGAAGGTGATTAATAACTTTCTTTGCTTTACCTAATGCTTTTATTAATTTCATAGATTCATCATGCAATTCAATAAACGCTTCATATAAATCATCATATGCATTTTGTAGAGAGTCAGGGTTAGATATTACCTCGTTTTCATTCTCGCTTTCATGATCAGCCATTAATGCAACTTGAGCTTCTTCATCCTCTGATTCATCTGATGAATCCATACAGTTGTCTTCCCATGCGATGTAGGCTTTTCTTCCTTTGTTATCCCTGAATGCCTTCTTTTCAAATTTGGAGTCCTTTTTCTGTAGCTTAGGACATTCCATTTTCATGTGCCCGGGTTTCCCGCATTCATAGCAAATAGGAGGACCGGATGAACTTTCTTTGCTAGAGAATTTTTTTGATTTGAAGTTCTTCCTTGGATAGTTGTTGCCTTTCATGAACCTTTTGAACTTCCGAACCATAAGAGCCATATTCTCTTCACTTTCATCAATTTCATCATCAGAGTTGTCACTATCATCAAACCGACTAGAACTAGATGCTTTTAGAGCCAAGCTTTTCTTTTTCTTATCTGTATTTTCGTACTCAGCTAGACGGGTGAGTTCTAGTTCATGCTCTTGAAGTTTACCGAACAGAGTAGCCAGAGTCATAGTAGTTAAATTTATTGATTCAGCTATAGCAGTAACCTTGGGTTGCCATTCTCCATTCAGACACCTCAGAACTTTGTTGATTAGATCCTCTGCAGGAAATGACTTTCCCAACAAGCTTAACTGATTCACTATGTGAGTGAACCTTTTCTGCATTTCTGGTATTGTTTCACCTGTATTCATTCTAAACAGTTCGTACTCTCTGGTAAGAGTATTTGTTCTTGCCCTTTTCACTTTACTTGTACCCTCATGAGTAACTTGGAGATTATCCCACATTTCTTGGGCAGATTTACAGTTTGAAACTCGAAAAAATTCATCAGCACTTAAAGCAGAAGTAATAATATTTTTGGCACGTAAATTATGTTGCACTTTTCTTTTCTCATCATCAGACCATTCATTTCTACTTTTAATTGTAGGAATACCGTCTACTATGTGCGTGGGGACATAGGGTCCTTTTTCCACAGCATCCCAAACATCTAAGTCTACCCCTTCAATAAAGATTCTCATTCTTTCTTTCCAATATGCATAATCTTTCCCGTTGATTCCCGGAGGACGGGTAAAAGAAGCACCCTCTTGCGTAGACCAACCTGAAGCCAGTTCTCTTGAAGCTGCTAGGCCCTTTATACAAGAGTTTAGCTCTGATACCACTTGTTACCAAGTGGCTTCAGTCTCAAGAGGGGGGGTGAATTGAGATTTAAAACTTTTCAGATCTTTCGAAAACGTTTTTCCCCTTTTCAATGACTTAGATCAATTTTTCGCGAAGGTTAAGTGGAAGCGAAGGAATTAGAATATAAAGCAGTAAAGCGGTATAACAGTAAAGCAGGAAAGAAGTAAAGCACGTAGAGATACCCCACCCCTGTTACAATCAGCTGCCCCAGAAAGATACCCCACTTCCTAGTACAAACAGCTACCCTAGAGAGATACCCCACTCCCTAGTCCAAACAGCTACCCTAGAGAGATACCCCACTCCCTAGTACAAATCACAAACAATTAAATAATAAACAATTGTAAAGACAGAAATACCTCTAATGAAGGCAGATATTACAACTTGAGGAATGCAACCCCAACTAACTTTTAGCAAAAGATCAGCTCAGACGGACCAACGGTGCGTGGCGAGCAAAAGTAAAAGCGTGAAGAGTTTTTCTCAAAAGTTCTCTGATTCGTGAAATGGGTTGTTGTGAAAATGAACGTAATGCAGTGCCTATTTATAGGCTATGAAAAAATCAAGTTTACGTTAGAAATTGTGTGGGAATCGATTCTTTGTTGAAAGCATTTGATCTAGGAATCGATTCATTTGAGTGAGGAATAGATTTTGATTTGTTTGAAAAATAGGGACAATCGATTCATGAAAACCATGGAGGGCTAGGAATCGATTCTGTACTTAGTGAAAATTTGTATGAATCGATTCTCAGCTTGCCTGAGACATGTAGGAATCGATTCTCAGTTAAATGCAAAAGAGTGGGAATCGATTCTTCCTTTAAAAAGATTTGGCTCAGGAATCGATTTGTGCACTGGAAATACATGAAGTGAAAATCGATTCTTCCTTTTATGATTGGCCGGAAAATCGATTTTGATGAATGTATATGCAAGATAAAATCAATTTTTATGTTTTAAACATTATAGGTATGTTTACGTAAGTATGCATGCATCTTTGAAAAACTTGTGAGTGTGTGAGACTTTGACATACGAGCTGACCTTTGAAAGAGCTTACACTTTTTCCTAAGACACACCCAGACCCTAAGGACTACCCTTATATTTAAGGACTACCCTTAAACTTGAATCTTCAATTCTTGAGCTTGTTTGTCTTGGATTGTGACTTTGATGTTTAGTCACTTTTATTAACTTTGGCCATCAACTTTACCTTTGTCTTTTTCATCATCAAAACATATTCTGCAATATTAGTTTACCTGCAATACAAGGTATCCATAGTCGCCACGTTGTCTGTACTGTACCTGCACAATAAATTAACTTAACCGTTTATTTATCGTATTTGATCGTGGTGCGACCACGTTCTTTTACTTTTTGATGTTTCGGTGTGCGGCCTCTTCGTGGCCCTTGTCGTTCTCGCCTTTTCCGATCTTCCTCTAAGATTTGCGATCCCGCCCTTTGAGCAGTTTACCGGATCTTCGATCCAGACTGAACTCGCTACAAGGGGGCGCGACCTTCGATTATGGTCTCTTCGAGGTGTTTCCTGGTTCGACCAGGAGTTTTCTCCCTATCAGGCAGTTTACCGAGGCTCGGCTCAGACTTAACTCGTCCCGTAGGTTTATATGGGCTCGATCGTAGCCCGCTCTTTATGCGAGGACCGCCCTGAGCGGTTTACTGGACCTTCGGTACAGATTGAACTCGCTCAAGGGCGGGTGCGCGAATCGACTCACCTCGTGGCCTTCTGCCGGGGAGCGTGGGGTGTTCCTGGTTGGTGACCGGTTTTCCCCTTTTCGAGGGGGCGGTCGCAGGTACCTGGGCGTTAGCCAGAGGTGTGAAGTTGGGTTTGACGGCAGGAAAGGTCTCCTCCGTCGTTTAGCGCGACGCCTTCTGGCCCGGGATGTGGCGGAGCGGGAATCTCGGCCGCGCCTTGCAAGTGTTGGGCTCGCTTGCCGGACGGTGTTCCCCGTGGAGCAACTTCAGTAGCTGAGATAGTGGATAAGATGAGGTGGGATACCGCCTGGGCTCCCACTGTGGTTGCCAATGATCTGGAACTTGATCGCCCAAGGGTTAGAACGGGTTGATGTTGATCGCTCTTGGGATGAGAACGAGTTGGTGTTGATCGCTCCAGCGAACACGGAGAAGACGTGAGTAGAGCCGGCGGGTGTACCTGCAAAGACACTCCGACGCCCAAGTCAGGGGGGAAGAAGTCAAAGCAGGAAGTATGGGATGGGATCGAATGTGTACCTTTTGGTGAGGGGTTGGCCTCTATTTATAGAGTTCGGTGGCACTCCCTAGCCGTAGGATCGTGCGGCTTGATCTCAGCCGTTGATGTGCTCTTAGCTTGTTTAAGCGCCCAGCGCGTTGTATGCTACAGATCCCTGGATAGGGCTGGGCCCTCTTCGAGGATTGGGCCATCGGCCCATTCCAGAACACCCCCTCTTGTTGCTCTCGACTCATCACTACCAATAATAGGAATTTTCACAAACAGTTGATAGGCATTTTTACAAACAGTTGATATGCATTCTACACATAGCATTTTTACACCAACAGGAACTAGGTTTTTCCAGAAAATAGAATGATTGACATGAGCTGCAGAAAATGATTATTAGTGTTATATGAACTAAAAAAGAGATTTGAAAACATGAAAATAAATTTGATAAAACACTAAAATATATGAATAACACAATGCGTTGCATTAATAATCACTATCAACATCACAACTCAAAACAACGCCCATAGAAAGTTCCCAATCTCAGTTATTTTCAAGAAAAGGTCAACTGACTTATCATCCACAATAACGGTTCCCAACCAGATCGACCGATATATACATGTGCTCGGCCTCCACTGTGACTGCTCTGTTAAGGAAGAATTCTCCAGCATGGCTAACCGACCGGCCAGAAATATCCCGCCTTTATCTCCTTCTTTATGGCCTTCAGCGAGATCAAAGGAAATATCCCTGAGTTCCCTCCTACCAGCCTGTAACGGTTAGATTGACCATTGAATGTAATTACTGCCAATTAGTCACCATTGTACTATAAATATACGCCTTTGAGGCCAATGAAAGGATCCTGAATCCAATACTCTCATACTCTATACTCATTTCTTGTCATAATAATATAGTGTTCATAATCGCGTGTTCAGTTGTTTCCCACAACGGAAATAGATCATAACATTGGTGCCCATTGTGGGGCCTGAGTAAAACTATTCCCACGCCTCACGCAAAAGAATAACAAGAAAAATCACAAATAATGATTACCACCAGAAACGGAGGAACTAGCAACGCGAATCAGCAGTGCGGAACTGATCCTCCGGTGGAGGAATTGATGGAAACAGTCTGAACAGCAACAACTGATTAACATGAGAAGGTTTACACTGGTATTGGAGGCCACTAGGCTCGTTCGCAGCGGAAATACAGGCTGCAGAAATACCACCCAGGTTCAGAGAGCCAGTCATTGGGAGTTATAATTGCACTTGTTACCCCTAGAGCCATGTAGATGCTGTCCTAATGATGATCAAATAATGTTTGCAGGGACGTTAGCGGAATTAGCCCTTAGGTGGTTCAAGGGTCTCCCAGCGCGTTCTTGTGACAGGCTTTGAGGACCTGAAAAGCATATTCGTATAGTAGTTCTCGGCCAACAAAAAGAAGGAGGTGGGACTAGGCGATATGTTTGACGTACGCCAAGGACCATCATAGTCGCTTAAGAACTATCTCGATCGGTTCAACAAGACCACCGTCTTGGTGGAGGAACCATACGAGAAGTTCTTCGTGGCCGCCTTCACCAAAGACTTGTGTAGCGAAACCATCAGCGAGCCGCTGACCGTGTGGAAGCCCCGCATAATGGATGTGTTGAGGCAAAATCCCATGTCTCCTTCAGTTGTACTTAGAACGAAAATTCTATTGGAGCTTCCGAAAGGATAAGTTACATGATAAACTAAATACATCAATAATAGGATATGGTATTTTTTCAAAATACAAATACTTCTGCTCAGACTATGTGCCTCTCAGAAGACTCATGAAGTATGACCTTTTGATGGTCAGAAGGTATTTACCGTTCATAATCTAAAAATCTCTCACTTACATATTTTTAGTCAAAATCAATGCATAGTCGCTTGTTTATTTTGTTACAGCTTATTTGTTAAAAAGTCAGCTCAAAACAGATAAAATAAGCGTTGAACATCCTCAACAGATTCATGTCAATTCAAAACTGTCACGTCTGTACCATTCCAACGGCCACCCGATGATGAGAAGAAATTCCCTCTTTATAAAAGGAGCACTTGTGCTTGTTTATTTTCATCTTTCACCTCTCATCAAATCTCTCTAATCTCTCTAAATTTTTCCTCTCCAAGATATTCTAACATGTCTTACGAAACATCTTCTACCCTACCATATTCATCATCTAGACTTCAGTCCTCCAGTCTTAAACCTTCTCCTATCTCTTCAACGCCAAATACTATCATGATATTAGCGTAGAGTGTACAAATCCACAATCTCCATATGATGAATTGTCTGCTGAAATCTTTTGGACCAAAAGGAGCATAGGAACAAGAAAAGTCTTTAACTTAGAAGATCTAATAAACCAAGATCATGACATATCTCCATATCTGGCTATATAAAAATGGGAAAACTTTGTTCAAATCAAAGAAAGAGTGTATTGTTTTCTAATTAAAGATTTCTACCACAATGACCAACTAGATGAATTCAAAACAGGAATTGTCACCTATGCTGGTAACAAAGAAATCCATCTCACAAAAGTCTATTTAAGAAAGCTCTGGGAATTCCCATTGAGAACAGAAAAATCTTCGAAGCTGATTGGTTTGATTTCACTCCTTCTCATTCATGCATTCTCAAAGATCTTTCATCTAGATTGAGTGTTTCAAATCTTGATCGTGTCAAAATTTTGCACAAATTGTGTATACACAATCTAGTTCCTAGAAGTGCATCCCTTGAAGAAGTAACCAATACCGATCTTGTCATATATCACCTGCTTAGAATGGAACCATGTAACACTTCAAAAACAAGATATGTCTCCCTTATGGTATGGCTGTCACCAAAGTATTTAAGCTTGTAGGAATAGACTTATCATCTCAACCCTATTATGATGACATAACATCATTTGATTCTCAAAACTTAATAACAAAGAAGGCTAGAGTTGAGCCCAACCATTTCAGAACAATCTAACCAAAATGATGATGAAGAGATGAGAAGAGTAGAAAGAGCAAGAAGAAAGTTGGAATATGAGACAAAGTTGAGAAAAGATCTAGAAGCCAAATTTGGTGATATTAGCTACCTCTTTAGAGAAAAAGATCATGACGTAGTTAAAGAACCTGCCCCAAAAAGAAAAATTAAACATATGTTCTTAGGAGCAACTTCTCACCTTAGAACATGCCCAAAAGATGTTTTTGTAAAGCCTTCAACCCAAAAAATCCTGCTGACATGCCCCAAAACTAGAAACTTAGAACATGACAAGATGTGCAAAGACTTCAAGGGAAAAGGAAAATTCCATGAAGTACAAGAAAGACATCTGAGCAGCTCAAGACACAATGTCTTCTGAGGATGAAAAAGAAATATCTTCAAAGGAAACCAGTCATCCTCCTCTTAGTCTAGAAAGATTAAAATTTCTTAACTATTTGTTTAATTCATCTCCTGACCCACCAAATGTAATATTTGAAGACTTAAAGTTCTTCAAGCTGTTGGATATTCACACCCAGGATATACAAAGACCCAACAATCAGCCACAAAACCTGCAGAACCATCTATTTCTTCTAGGATCTTCAAACTTGAAAAACAGATGAAAAAACGAAGTCTCTCCTGCACCAAACTATGCTCAATCAGAATCAAATCTTCAATAGGAAAAATGTCCAAACGGCTAAAATAAACAGCCTACATCATTGGATACGCACTCTGGAATCTTCTTCTTAGTCTTTATCTAGTTCATCATCATCTGAGTCAGTCATAGCCCCCTCTTTTGAGTGATGACAAAGGGGGAGAAAGTAGTTTCAGTAAGTTTAAGGTGGTTAATTTCAAAAAGAAAAGAGGAGAAAGAGAAAGAAAATGACTAGGGTAGAATAAAGTTTCTTAGGAAGAGACAAAGAAAACATATCATGTGTAACCATGTCTTTTAAAATCAATATATTTTGTTACTATATGATATCAGTGCTTTATTGTCTACATCTATGCTATTTTCAGAACATTTTCTATTGTGCCTTATATATTATATATTCATGCTTCTTAGAGCATATGGCTAACCAAACAAGCTTCTGCTTATTACATGTTGTTGCTTGTCTCAGTTGTTATGTTTTATATATGCCTTTAAACCAAATAATTGAAAATTGTCAACACAATCAAAAATTGGTTTATTATGCAATTTTCTATGCTATATCAAAAATATGCATAACCTCAGGGGCAGCATATATTTAAACATGGGTAAAAACAACTTTCATATCGGACAACTTAAAATCTTCTCAAAATGTTTGTCATCATCAAAAAGAGGGAGATTGTTGAGGCAAAATCCCTTGGACCAGTTTTGATGGAAACAAACCATTTTGATAAGTGTTTAAGTTAACTGATCCATTTTGGATCTAATGGATCTTCTTGACTGATCTTAAGAGCATGAAACATTCAATTACATGTCAAGAAGGTAATATGCTAGAAGAGCATTATTTAAGTAGGCTTTGAGGATGAACTGAAAGAAGAAAACAATGAAGTTACAGTAGCTTCACTAGTCAAAAAGACTATCCTCAGTGAAAAAGCCTGAATATATCAAGTAGACACAAACATGCATGTGTCCAAACAAGAAATGAATGATGATCAACAAGATGACTTCGGAATAAAGATAGATGAAATGCTTCTCAAACAAGAGAAGATATGTTGCTTCTCAAGAAGAGAAGATCGTTTTTCAAGAAGCCTTGTAAAGATGAGATGGCAAGAAGAAGGAGTTTCTCAAGATGAGAAGACCCAATCCATATAGCCTCTCATGATAAGAAAAGCCAAGTCATGATGCTTCTTCAACTTTAAGAAGGCACGGGCCATGATGCATCACAAGCAGAGAATACATCAGAAGATTGCTTCAGAAGGTTTAAGGATACATCAGAAGTTTGCTTCAGAAGGTTCAGAGAGGCATCAGAAAACTGCCTCTGAAGCTTCAAAAGGCACAATATCATACTTCTCAGAAGATACATCAGAAGCTTCTCAAGCATAAAAGTCACATGGTAATATCTTCTCAACGATTAAGATAAATTATGAAGGTTAACATTAGCCTTAGAAGATATGGAATCAGGTTAAGAAGCTTTCGAAATGTTAAAAATCGAGTTCAGAAGGTCTAATTTAGAAGCTGAGAGAAGTGCTGCAGTGTGAAGGAAAGTGCTGTAGAATGCAGAAAAGTGCATCAGATTTTTACCAACGGCTATAAACGGCTCTATTGACTTTGGAGACCTTTTCCAACGACTCTTTTGGGCTAAAACCTCTATAAAAACCTTATGGAAGACCTCATTCAAGGTGTGAGAGTTTGTGAGAAGCTTGGATCAATATTTCCTATCATATGGCTTCTAAAGTAGACTCTCAAGCTTCTTCTGAAGTACTTCTCATCTCTCAACCATTTGTAGTGTACTTCAAAATATTTATGGTAACATTTCTGAGTATGTAATAGCTTTGGAAATTGTATTAAGTTAGAAATCATATTACTATCCAAGCTAGTGTAAGTCCCAAACCGAACCCAAACACTACCTTATCTTTGTACCTTCTTAACATGCCATATGTTTGCTGGATTGTTAATGAAGAAGCCTAAGTAGGTTCTTAGGGTTTAGTACCTTCCTAACATGGAAATGGTTGCTGGAAGTGTTAGTGAAGATGCCTAAGATGTTTCTTAGGGGTAACACAGTTGCTAGTTGAAACGCCCAAATATTTAATTACATTATTTAATTAAATATTTAGGTATTCAATTATTTATTTTATTTATTTTAATTGGCGTAATTATATTAATGTTGGGTTGAGAGGTGTGTAATTGGATTTTAGGTGATGGCGTTAGTAATCGGGCTTAAGCTGAAGGAAAGCCTGCAATCCAGGCCCACTAACCTAGGCGCATACTTAAGCCTAAAAATTGGAGTTTGGCTCATTTGTGCAAAGAAAGAGAGAAATTGCGAAGAGGAGAGAAAGAGAGAAGGGGGGCGGCGCAAATCCCACGGAGGAGAAGAAGAGTTTGCGAATCCCAAGGAGAGAAGGGAAGCCGTGTTGCTATGGTTCTGTTGGTGATTCCTCTCCAGGGTCTTCTATTCCTACGAATTAAGGTAAGGGTGAGATCTCTCTTTCACTATAATGGTGGGTATGATGGGTATTAGGGTAGGGGCTTAGACCTATGTTGCCATGATCTTGTGTGATTATTTGATTTGTAGTTGATTGAAATCCTTGATTGATGGTCATTACGAAATTGATGCTTTGATGATGGTTCCTACGAAATTGTTGTTTTGATGATGGTTGTTATGAAATTGGTGTTTTGATGTTGTCATGGTCGTACATGAGGTGTTTGATGAATTTGGTTGCGTTGTTGTTCAAGTCCTAGACGCCACAAGCGCCATTGTTGTTGCCATTGTCATGTGTTGTTGCTTCCTGGGCACTGGGATCCCTTGTGTGTTGTTGCTGTTCTGGCGCTGGGCGCCAGGATCCCTTGTGTGTTGCGCTGTTCTGGCGCTGGGCGCCATGTGCTGGGCGCCGGGATCCCTGTTGTGTTGCGTATGGTGTGTGTGTGTGTGTGTCGCAGGAAATGGTGCCCTGTGTATGGGCGCCGAGTGCCAAGGGGTTGCGTTGCAGTTTTTGGCGCCCTGGGTGTGGGCGCCGTGTGCCAAGGTGTGT
This sequence comes from Astragalus membranaceus, assembly GCA_039519185.1. Classification (NCBI taxonomy): domain Eukaryota; kingdom Viridiplantae; phylum Streptophyta; class Magnoliopsida; order Fabales; family Fabaceae; genus Astragalus; species Astragalus membranaceus. The sequence goes on from CM076849.1 coordinate 95,246,206, forward strand.
GTGAGTGTTTCTGTGTGCGTGGGTGCGTGAGTTTGTGTCTTGGCGTAGGGGCGCCTTGGCGCCCTCTGCCTGGGCGCCTGTGTCTGTGCTGCGCGCTGTGTCTTGGCGCAGGGGTGTGCCAGTTTGTGTGGCTGCGCCAGTTTTCAGTGGCTGCACCAGTTTTCTGTTCCTGGCCAGTTCCCAGCGAGTTGCCTTTTCGGCGCCCAGTGCCTGGGCGCCATTTTCAGGATGTTCCCCAAATTTTTCCCGGTTTTGTTTTTGACGTATCTTTTTACTCGGGTGTCCGTTTTAAGTGTTTCAAAGTGCGTTGCGAAGCTTATTCAGTTTTCTACCTGTGTGTTCTATTTTAAGGTAATTTTTTTTTGTTTTTCTGACAGTTTCTGGGCGCCTCAAGTGGCTGTCCCCGTTGGTCGTTGTTGTTGGCGTTGTAAAACTATTTCGGTGTTTAAAACCCCTTTTGGTGTCCTATTTGGTGTCGTGAGCTGAAGTTAAACCTTTTAATGTAATCAGTAATATTAGTGTCCCGGTGTCTATAATGACGTGTTGATGTTTTGACGATAAGGCCCCTAGTGGCTATTACTTTGATTGACGATGGTATTGATGACGAATAAAAGCTGTGATTTTATAAGTGACGATGATGCCATAAAGGCTATTAGCGACGATGATGTTAATGACGATGAATGTTAGTGGCAAATATATGTGTGACAATAACTTGACAGGTGATGTGCCTTTCATTGGCAACTTGGTAAGTGATGGATTGTTAAGTTGACTGTGTTTGTATGGGACTGTCTCTGGTGCATGTCATGGTGTCTCCTACATCTCATGTGCATAAACAAGTGGCGATGATGCCATAAAGGCTATTTATTGACGATGATGACAGGTACCTCATGCATACACCCATTGCGATGGGTTGCATTTCATACATGATCATGACATTGTGATGACGTGCTGTGATGGCTGACTTGATGTGCGATGTGGTTTATATAGCGTTGTAGCTCTAGCATAATACTTATCATATGCACTATTATATTGTTAGATGAACTCACCCCTTCTGTTTGAATGTTACCCCTATGCTGTAACGTGGAGGTGATCTCGAGTGAAGACTTAGGTACCTTCGCTACTCTGAGTCGGTGTTGTCGGTGTCCTTGCTTTGATGTGTAACACTCAGGGGGGGATAAACGTTGAACTTAGTTATTATATTTTATTTGTTTGGATTCCATTTAGGACATCACGGTTTGATTGTTGTTAAACTTATTTTTATGTCCGCTGCGTGGTGATGTGGTTAATCATACAGGTGTTATGGGCTTAGTCCCTTTTTGACAAGCTATTTATATCGCATGAGACATTTTGTTTAATGATGAATATGTGTGACATCCCTTTCGATGTATGAAATAAATTTTTGTAAACTCTGATTTTGTTAAATAATTACCGGGTAGAAAATAGGTGTTACATTAGTGGTATCAAAGCAAAAGTTCGGTCTGTCCGGCCAAGTTGTCCAGTCATTGACAATCTAGTATTGTCGACTTGTTCTAACTGTTGTTTTTGGTTTCAGCTTGGGTTGATATGGTTGGGAGGAACGACACTGCGATTGCTACTGCTTTAGCTGCCATGGCTCAGGCCGTGCAGAATCAGCATAATGCTGGAGAGAACGCTAGGTTTCGGAGTCTGACTACATTCTAGAGAGAGAATCCGCCCACTTTCAAGGGCAAGTATGATCCAGACGGTGCTATGGCCTGGTTAAAGGAGATCGATTGAATTTTTAGGGTGATGGACTGCACTGTGGAGCAGAAGGTCCGTTTTGGTACTCACATGTTGGCAGAGGAGGCCGACGATTGGTGGTTGGCTACTAGGCAGAGGTTAGAGTGTGTGCAAGAAGAGGTTACTTGGGAGGTGTTCAGCAGAGAGTTTCTGAGGAAATACTTTCCGGAAGATGTCCGAGGGAAAAAGGAGATAGAGTTTTTGGAGCTGAAGCAAGGTGGCATGTCTGTGACTGAGTATGCGGCGAAGTTCGTGGAATTGGAGAAGTTCTATCCGCACTATAGTGAGGTTACAGCTGAATTTTCAAAATGTATTAAGTTTGAGAATGGTTTAAGGCCTGAAATTAAAAAGGCAATTGGCTACCAGAAGATCCGTGTGTTCGCTGACCTGATAGATAGCTGCAGAATATTTGAGGAGGACAGTACTGCGCACTACAAAGCTGTGACTAAGAAAAAGGGCAAATTTCCGAGTCGAAGCAAACCATATGAGGTTCCTGCGGGTAAGAGTCATCATTGAGCTGCTGGAGGCAAAAAGGCTAATGGGGGAGATGCTCCTGCTGGTATTGTACGTTTCAAGTGTGGCAAGGCTGGTCACAAGAGTTTCATGTGCAAGTCTGATGAGAGGGTTTGTTACCGTTGTGGTACGACAGGTCATTTAGCGGCTGAGTGTGGGCGCAAGGACATGGTGTGCTTCAACTGTGGTGAGTCTGGGCATATCAGCGCGAAGTGTTTAAAGCCGAAGAAAGAAAGGTCCCGTGGGAAAGTGTTCGCATGGGCCTTGTTTTGTCTGCTATGTGTGGAGATATGGTTGTCGACACTCCTGCTAAGGGGTCGGTGACCACTTCTTTGGTGTGTTCTCTGTGTCCCTTGTCGATCTTCGGCAGGGACTTTGTCGTGGATCTTGTTTGCTTGCCGTTGAGAGGATTGGACGTAATCTTGGGCATGGACTGGTTAGAGCATAAGCATGTCCATATCAACTGTCGTAGCAAATCGGTTAGTTTCAGAGAGGAAGATTCTGTTTTGTTATCCGCTAGTCAGTTGAAGAAGTTGATGAAGGAAGGAGTTCAGCTATTTTCGTTGATGGCATCGTTGTCTGCTGAGAGTCGGGCTGTCATTGAAGAGTTGCAGGTGGTGCGCGAATTTCCGGATGTTTTTCCTGATGAGATCCCTAGTGTTCCACCTGAGAGGGAAGTGGAATTTTCTATTGATCTTGTACCTGATACGAGGCCTGTGTCTATGGCACCATACAGGATGTCGGCGTCAGAATTGTCTGAGTTAAAGAAGCAACTTGAAGATCTGCTTTAGAAGAAGTTTGTTAGGCCAAGTGTATCGCCGTGGGGAGCTCCTGTGTTGTTGGTGAAGAAGAAGGATGGGAGCATGAGGTTGTGTGTTGATTATAGGCAGCTGAATAAGGTGACCATTAAGAACAAGTATCCACTACCGAGAATAGACGACTTGATGGATCAGTTGGTGGGTACTCGAGTATTCAGCAAGATTGATTTGAGGTCAGGTTATCATCAGATCAATGTGAAGGATGAAGATGTTCAGAAGACTGCTTTCAGGACGAGGTATGGGCATTATGAGTATTCGGTGATGCCGTTCGGTGTCACTAACGCGCCGGGTGTATTTATGGAATACATGACTCGTATATTCCATACTTACTTGGATCGGTTCGTGGTTGTGTTCATTGACGATATCCTGATTTATTCGAAGTCGGAGGAAGAGCATGCGGAGCATTTGAAATTAGTATTGGAGGTCCTGAGAGAGAAGAGGCTGTATGCCAAGTTGTCTAAGTGTGAATTCTGGTTGTTGGAAGTGGGTTTTCTGGGTCACATCATTTCTGGTAATGGTATTGCTGTGGATCCTTCTAAGGTTGATGCTGTGATACAGTGGGGGAGTCCGAAGTCGGTTACTAAGATTAGAAGTTTCTTAGGGTTGGCTGGTTACTACAGAAGGTTCATCGAAGGTTTTTCTAAGTTGGCCCTTCCGTTGACGCAGTTGACTTGTAAGGGTAGTAAGGCTTTTGTGTGGGATGCTCGTTGTTAGGAAAGTTTCCTTGAGTTGAAGAAGAGATTGACGACGTCTCCTATTTTGACGTTGCCAAAACCGGAAGAACCGTTCGTGGTATATTGTGATGCTTCGAAAATGGGTCTAGGTGGCCTACTTATGCAAGATAGGAAGGTGATTGCTTATGCGTCGAGGCAATTAAGGGTTCATGAGAAGAATTATCCAACGCATGATTTGGAGTTGGCTGCAATAGTCTTTGTGTTGAAGATTTGGAGGCACTATTTATATGGTTCCAGATTTGAGGTGTTCAGTGATCATAAGAGTTTGAAGTACTTGTTTGACCAGAAAGAGCTGAATATGAAGCAGCGAAGGTGGTTGGAATTGTTGAAAGATTATGATTTCGGTTTGAACTATCATCCGGGCAAAGCTAATGTCGTGGCTGATGCTTTGAGCCGGAAGTCTTTGCATATGTCGGCGATGATGGTCAAAGAGTTAGAGTTGATTGAGGAATTCAGAGATCTAAGTCTGGTTTGTAGGACGACACCTCATAGTGTCAAGCTGGGGATGTTAAGGATCGACAATGATTTTCTGGGCATAATCAGAGAGGCTCAGAAGTCAGATGCTAAGTTGGTGGACTTAATGAATGGGATTGGTCAATCAGAGAACGAAGATTTCAAATTGGATCCCCAAGGTGTGTTGAGGTTCCGTGGTAGGATCTGCATTCCGGATGATGTAGAAATGAGGAAAATAATTTTGGAAGAGGGTCACCGAAGTAAGTTGAGTATTCATCCTGGAGCGACAAAGATGTATCAAGACCTGAAGAAGATGTTTTGGTGGCATGGTATGAAGAGGGATGTAGCACAATTTGTGTATGCCTGTTTGACTTGTCAGAAGTCGAAGGTGGAGCATCAGAAGCCTGCTGGATTGATGCAACCGTTAGAAATCCCAGAGTGGAAGTGGGATAGCATTTCGATGGATTTTGTGACTAGATTGCCAAATACAGTTAGAGGTCACGATGTTATTTGGGTGATCGTTGATAGGCTAACGAAGTCTGCTCACTTTGTTCCTATTAATATCACTTATCCGGTGTCAAGGTTAGAAGAGGTTTATGTCAAAGAAATTGTGAAGTTGCATGGCGTTCCCAAGAGTATTGTTTCGGATAGAGATCCGAGGTTCACTTTAGATTTCTGGAAGAGTTTGCAAGAAAAGTTGGGGTCTAAGTTGAGGTTGAGTTCGGCATATCATCCTCAGACAGATAGTCAGTCAGAGAGGACAACTCAGTCATTAGAGGACTTGTTGAGGGCTTGTGTTTTAGAAGAAGGAGGTTCGTGGGATTCCTACCTTCCACTGATAGAGTTCACGTACAACAATAGCTACCAGTCTAGTATCGGGATGGCACCTTTTGAGGCATTGTATGGTCGGAAGTGTAGAACCCCGCTGTGTTGGTATGAGTCTGGAGAGAGTGTGGTGCTTGGACCTGAAATTGTTCTGGAGACAACCGAGAAGATAAAGATGATCCGTGAAAAGATGAAGGCTTCGCCGAGTCGTCAGAAAAGTTACCATGACAAGAGGAGAAAAGACCTAGAGTTTCAAGAGGGTGAGCATGTGTTTTTGAGGGTCACTCCAGTGACCGGTGTTGGCCGTGCTTTGAAGTCGAAGAAGCTCACTCCTAGGTTCATTGGTCCTTATCAGATTTCCGGGAGAGTTGGGAATGTGGCGTATAGAGTGGCTTTACCGCCAAATCTTTCGAATTTGCACGACGTGTTTCACGTGTCGCAACTTCGGAAGTACATTTCGGATCCGTCTCATGTGATCCACATGGATGACGTGGAGGTGCGGGATAATCTCACAGTGGAGACTATGCCTGTGCGGATTTAAGACCATGAGGTGAAGGTGTTAAGAGGCAAGGAAATTGCAATGGTGAAGGTGGTCTGGTTAGGAGCTGCCGGTGAGAGCATGACTTGGGAGTTGGAGAGTAAGATGCGGCAGTCTTATCCAGAGCTGTTTGATCCAGGTGAGTTTTCGGGGACGAAAACATTCAAAGTGGGGGGGGGGGGGAATTGTAACGCCCAAATATTTAACTAAATTATTTAATTAAATATTTAGGTATTCAATTATTTATTTTATTTATTTTAATTGGCGTAATTATATTAATGTTGGGTTGAGAGGTGTGTAATTGGATTTTAGGTAATGGCGTTAGTAATCGGGCTTAAGCTGATGGAAAGCCCGCGATCCAGGCCCTCTAACCTAGTCGCATACTTAAGCCTAAAAATTGGAGTTTGGCTCATTTGTGCAAAGAAAGAGAGAAACTGCGAAGAGGAGAGAAAGAGAGAAATTGCGAAGAGGAGAGAAAGAGAGAAGGAGGGCGGCGCAAATCCCAAGGAGGAGAAGAAGAGTTCGCGAATCCCAAGGAGAGAAGGGAAGTCTTGTTGCTGTGGTTCTGTTGGTGATTCCTCTCCAGGGTCTTCTATTCCTACGAATTAAGGTAAGGGTGAGATCTCTCTTTCACTATAATGGTGGGTATGATGGGTATTAGGGTAGGGGCTTAGACCTATGTTGCCATGATCTTGTGTGATTATTTGATTTGTAGTTGATTGAAATCCTTGATTGATGGTCATTACGAAATTGATGCTTTGATGATGGTTCCTACGAAATTGATGTTTTGATGATGGTTGTTATGAAATTGGTGTTTTGATGTTGTCATGGTCGTACATGAGGTGTTTGATGAATTTGGTTGCGTTGTTGTTCAAGTCCTAGGCGCCACAAGCGCCACTGTTGTTGCCATTGTCATGTGTTGTTGCTGCCTGGGCACTGGGATCCCTTGTGTGTTGTTGTTGTTCTGGCGCTGGGCGCCAGGATCCCTTGTGTGCCGCGCTGTTCTGGCGCTGGGCGCCATGTGCTGGGCGCCGAGATCCCCGTTGTGTTGCGTGTGGTGTGTGTGTGTGTGTGTTGCAGGAAATGGCGCCCTGTGCATGGGCGCCGAGTGGCAAGTTGTTGGTTTGCAGTTTTTGGCGCCCTGGGTGTGGGCGCCGTGTGCCAAGGTGTGTGTGAGTGTTGCTGTGTGCGTGGGTGCGTGAGTTTGTGTCTTGGCGCAGGGGCGCCTTAGCGCCCTGTGCCTGGGCGCCTGTGTCTGTGCTGCGCACTGTGTCTTGGCGCAGGGGCGCCAAGGGCGCCAGTTTGTGTGGCTGCGCCAGTTTTCAGTGGCTGCGCCAGTTTTCTGTGTTGCCTGGGCGCCAAGGGCGCCAGTTCCCAGCATGTTGCCTGTTCGGCACCCAGTGTCTGGGTGCCATTTTCAGGATGTTCCCCAAATTTTTCTCGGTTTTGTTTTTGACATATCTTTTGACTCGGGTGTCCGTTTTAAGTGTTTCAAAGTGCGTTGCGAAGCTTATTCAGTTTTTTACCTGTGGGTTCTATTTTAAGGTAAACATTTTTATTTTTCTGACAGTTTCTGGGCGCCTCAAGTGGCTGTCCCCGTTGGTCGTTGTTGTTGGCGTTGTAAAATTATTTCGGTGTTTAAAACCCCTTTTGGTGTCCTATTTGGTGTCGTGAGCTGAAGTTAAACCTTTTAATGTAATCAGTAATATTAGTGTCCCGGTGTCTATAATGACTTGTTGATGTTTTGACGATAATGCCCCTAGTGGCTATTACTTTGATTGAGGATGGTATTGATGATGAATAAAAGCTGTGACTTTATAAGTGACGATGATGCCATAAAGGCTATTAGCGACGATGATGTTAATGACGATGAATGTTAGTGGCAAATATATGTGTGACAATAACTTGACAGGTTATGTGCCTTTCATTGGCAACTTGATAAGTGATGGATTGTTAAGTTGACTGTGTTTGTATGGGACTGTCTCTGGTGCATGTCATGGTGTCTCCTACATCTCATGTGCATAAACAAGTGGCGATGATGCCATAAAGGCTATTTAGCGACGATGATGCCATAAAGGCTATTTATTGACGATGATGACAGGTACCTCATGCATACACCCGTTGCGATGGGTTGCATTTCATACATGATCATGACATTGTGATGACGTGCTGTGATGGCTGACTTGATGTGCGATGTGGTTTATATAGCGTTGTAGCTCTAGCATAATACTTATCATATGCACTATTATATTGTTAGATGAACTCACCCATTCTGTTTGAATGTTACCCCTATGCGGTAACGTGCAGGTGATCTCGAGTGAAGGCTTAGGTACCTTCGCTATTCTGAGTCGGTGTTGTCGGTGTCCTTGCTTTGATGTGTAACACTCAGGGGGGATAAACGTTGAACTTAGTTATTATATTTTATTTGTTTGGAGTCCATTTAGGACATCACGGTTTGATTGTTGTTAAACTTATTTTTATGTCCGCTGCGTGGTGATGTAATTCTTGGTGATGTGGTTAATCATACAGGTGTTATGGGCTTAGTCCCTTTTTGACAAGCTATTTATATCGCATGAGACATTTTGTTTAATGATGAATATGTGTGACATCCCTTTCGATGTATGAAATAAATTTTTGTAAACTCTGAGTTTGTTAAATAATTACCGGGTAGAAAAGGGGTGTTACACTAGTGCTGTAGAAGAAAACTAATAGAATAGTTGATGGGGCTGTGGAAGAAACTATCAGCGTTGTAGTCTGTTATTGGATTGTAAGCCCTTTGGAAAATAGTGCAAATACTCACTTGGTGTGAGGAGTGGATGCATCCCACGTGATTTGGGTGTACCACTATAACTCTTGAGTGTTCTTTATTGCTTTCCTCTACAACTTACCTTTCTTAGCAACTTGTTCTAAAAGGAAAGCTTTCTTCTACTCCAATGTAAGAGTCATCTTACAATCTCCAGATGAACCATCTTGAGCTATCTTCTCAATAAACTACAACACTCCTCATCTTCCTAAACAAGCATTACCATAACCCAACATCATCACCTCTAATCAAAGTACCTTCCCACACATTCTTGTTCTAAGAAGATACAAGTTTATATATTCCAAGAACATTGACTTACATCTTATCAACCAATGTCTCTATCTCTTTAGATGACTATCATCTTATAAGAAAACAAGTAGCTTCAAAGCCTTCAAAGTTCTATTCTCTTGGAAGTCTATTTGGTATTCTTCTAACTGATTCGGTTGGTCAAGCAAAAGAATTTTAAAAGGGTCACAATTCAAACGCCCCTTTCTTGTGAATCTAGTTGACTTCAATTAGTATCGAAGCATCAAGCTCTTGGGGTTAAACACACTTAACAGTGTGAAGAGAAGAAGATTTTGGAAGAAATGATGACCAACCATGGTGTTAAAGAACATGTTTCACAATGTTGCTTTTCAAAGAATATATGCCTCATGCAGAAAATTATGTGATAAGGAAAGGGTTAAGAAGATTGACTACAAAAGTCAACAAGAGCAGATTGGAAAATGAATGACCTATCATCAGACATTCGCTGCAGCAAAAGTATAGGGAACACATATCGGAGCAAGAATCAAATCACTCAGAACTTTGGAATGCTCAGACATCTCAAAGTACTCATCCAAATGCTTCCCAAAACATATGTCTTGCAAAATATGGTGAGCTCAAAGACAATATCGGAGCAAATGAGGTAAAAAACTTAATATCTCACATTGAAATGCTAATGTCTGTTATTTAGCTATTTTTCATGTTTATTCATATGCCAATCAAAATTAAAAAGGCTAGGAACCAAATGTCAAGAAACATGTTTCAGAAGGCACAACCGTATCTGAGAAAGAATACAGAGGTATGATACGATCCCCATTGTATGTCAGAGCAAGCAGACTGTTGTGTAAAAATGCGTGCAAGTATACACAGTCAAACAAGTAATAAAGTGATAAGAAAATATCGTTCCCACGAGGATTATGTAATTGAATTTCCAGATCTAAATTATAAAGCATGGTAAAAATTCATAGTGTTGAACAGTAATTAAATTCCAATTGTTAGTAAAATAGTAACACGAAGTACTAAATCAGAGAGATGGTGTTACTTAGTGTTGTGATAGTATTCAGTGTGCAGAACTGAAATTAAACTTTCCAGTTTTAAGATCAGCATATCGCAAAAGTTCCCTTATTCCTAAGCTCCCATTTGGTCTATTCTGAAGTGTGTAAAGCATGTTTCAGATAACACTATGGCCCTAGCTTCATATTCCTATTCTTCATTTGGAAAAGCAATATTCCTATTAACTTTTTAACCATATTAACTCATGAAATCAGCACTTTAACTCTTTCCAGAAATTAAAACACGTTACCCTAATTAAAGTTATCAAGTTCAAAAAGAGTATATAACATTAAATCGCATACGTTAATGAAGCATCAAGCATTTATCACACCATTTATCATAGATACATAATTACGTATCCATAGTCTTGACTAAAAAAGAAATTAGCTCATGATGAGCTTAGACATGACAAAAGCAGACGAAAACATCATAAATGAAGTCATGAAAATAGCAATTACAGCTGAGATCAAAGAGACACAAAGGAATACAGAAATTACAAACAATGATAAGAGCCTCTGTGTTGTTGAGATGAAGAATCGTGCTGCAGATTGCGAGTTTCCAGCTTAGAAATGAGCTTCAGCACTAAAAATGGTGGAAAGATGGTTGAGGAAGATGATGGAATAGTCTATGGAAGATGTACTTTATAACCTAGGGATTCGTGGATGTTGACTTGTATGCACTTCTAGGGTAAAGTACCTATTTATACTACATTCTCTCTCCAAGTGCCAATTGGGCCCTTTTTTGCTTCGCTGCCAAGTGCTGATAGCCCTAAAATCAAGGATGTTTTGTTCTTTTGTGGCCCAATAAATGCGCAGATTGCAATATGCCTTTGCCACTAAAGACAAAACACCTCTTTCCTTATTATACCACCTGCGAAGACTTTAATTCTTTTCCTCACGCCAGCCAGCTACCACGATGCTACCACAGTACTACCCAAAGCATTAAAGCTAACAAATTCCTGCACAACTAGCACATGGGTGAAATCCCACAAAATGGCACCTAAAGTGCCCAATACACAATTTCCACAACAAAACATCCTTATATTTATTTATGCACAAACTTCACATTTATTTACACTAATTACACTTAAACAAGATTAAGTCACGTTGTTTTTGAGCTTAGATAACTCTCATTTCTTAGAGTTATCATAGACCAGATATAGTCTTCTCAGTAGTCTATGGGATAGATTTGAATCTTCTCCTAAGGAATCTCTTATAAAAGTAGTCAAAAGAAGATTTAGATATCTTGTTGGTACACCTAACATTGGTCTGTGGTATAGATAGAACACTCATTTTGACATAGTTGGATATTGGGATGCTGACTATGCTGGTGATAAAATTTAAAGCAAGAGCACAAGTGGATCATGTCAACTTCTTGGAGAATCCCTAATATCTTGGAGTTGCAGAAAACAAAGTACAAGAGCCTTATCCACAACAGAAGCTGAATATGTGGCTGCAGCAAGCTGCTGATCCCAAATCTTGTGGATCAGAAATCAACTTGAGGACTTCTCTCTATGTTACTCTGGTAATCCGATCTTTTGTGACAATATAGTTCTATAAATCTTTATAGAAACCCCATTCAACATTCTAGATCCCAGCATATAGATATAAAACATCATTTATTAGAGATCATGTTCAAAAGAAAGATGTTGAATTGGTTTTTGTTGACACCAAGTGTAACATCCGCAAAATAATTAACCGAATTATTTGGATGTTAACCCAATTGGATTAATTTAGTACTTGACTGGTAAATTTACTGAGTGCAAAAATTATTTATGGGTTGTCATCGGATCGTTAACCGGATAATACGGACCAAGGAAGTTTTGGAATCGAAATAGGAGATTTCGATCAATATGGTAATTTGACCGCGTTACAGCTTATATATATTAAATAAATGTGTGTGTGTGTACGTGTAGGTGAGTGAGTGAAGAGAAGAAATGAATTAATAAAAAGAAAGAAGGAAAAGAAAGAAAGGGGATGCGAGAAACAGAGGGAAGGAGAGAAAAAGAAAAGAAGAGAGAAAGAAAGGGGGAGGAAGAAGAAGAGGAAAAAGGGGGCAATTCCGCTCATCAAAACGACTTCCGTCCAACACGAAAAATGTTCAGCGCTACTTCCTCTTCGATTTGGTACCAAGATTTTCATCATCAACTCACTCTCTCTCACTTTGCCATTTTCGAATTTGAGAGGAAAAATGGAGGTTTTATGGTTCAAGCTCAAAGGAAAGCCTAGAATGGGGGTGAGGAGCGAGCTCAAGGTCGAATACGCGAATATTGGAGTCCGATTTGGAGTTTTTGAAGAATTGAAGGTTAGGGTTCAAATTGGGGTTTTTGGTGAATAGTAGGTTTTGGAGGTTAGGGATGATGAATAGTGTTCGTGGAAGATTTCGTGGAATTCGGTATTTCGGTCAAAAGCGGTTTCGTGATCGAGTGGGAAGCTTTGGAAGCGGATTGGGTGTCGCCGATTCGGGGAACGTTCGTGCGGTTTTGTCAGAAAAGCGGTGTCGCGGAAAGTCTCGGTGATTTGGTGAAGTCTCGGCGATTTTGAAGTCTCGGTGTCGGCACACGCTTCGAGGGTGAGTTCTACTCACGTTTAGGATTTTATGTTTCGAATTATTAATTAACTGTTTTATCGCTTTCGCTGGACTGGAATATTTCTGGATATTGTCTGTTTCGGATTAAGAATCGATCGGAGCGAGTCTCGAGTTGCGTCGCGTTAAAAATGGAATTTTTGGTGATTTGATTCGAGAGATTTTGATTTAAAACCGTTATTCGGAAAAATATGTCAATATGTCGTTTTTGATAAAATTCGTTTTGATTGAGTTTTTGATTTGATTGATTGATTGTGTGGTATTGGTTGGATTGGTTTTGCTGGTTGTCAAATCTGTTTTCAGTCGGAACGAGAATCGGAATTGAGCGGAATAGCGAACTTCGTAAGAAAACGGAAAATCTGCACTTTCTGCAGAGGGTCGCGTCGCGACCCGTCCCCTTCGCGTCGCGACCTGGCCCAGTTTTGTCACGCAAAATGTTTCTGTCGTTTTTCGCGTCGCGACGGTAGCAGTTCGCGTCGCGACGGTTTACAGAATTTTCAGCAACTAAACACTGTTTTTGTTTTCGCGATATCTTTTGATCCGGGAACCCGATTGAGGTGTTCTAAGATGCGTTGGAAAGCTTATTCAGAGGCCTAACTGAATATTCTATTTTTAAGGCAAAATGAACTGTTTTTGATATTGAAAATTGTGTCGAAAAGCGGTCAACTAGAGTGCGAGTGTGAACTTGGATTTTATAAAATGTGGATTAAAGTGTTTCATTGATTGTCTGATTTGATGGACCGTGGGTTCATAGTACTGTAGATATATGTTTATATATCGAGTTGGGTGACGACCCATGTGTAACATACTAGGCGGGGCAGTCATGATCCCCTTCCCTAGGCTCCATGCCAATAGGAGAATGTACTATTGGTAGGGGGGTTCACCGGGATTAGCGATGTTCCGCAGTCGGTGTTATGTTAAAGATTATTGTACGATACACCGGGATTAGCAATGTTCTGCAGTCGGTGCCGTACTTTGTTTATTGTGCGATACACCGGGATTAGCAATGTTCTGCAGTCGGTGCCGCACTGTGTTTGTTGTACGATACACCGGGATTAGCAATGTTCTGCAGTCGGTGCCGTACTTTGTTTATTTTGCGACATACCGGGAGTAGCAATGTTTTGCAGTCGGTGTCGTGTTAAGCTATAAAAGAACTAATAACTGAACCGAGAGTGCTAGTAGGGGTCACGGTAGAACTCACTGAGATTGTATCTCACTGTTCATATGTTGTTGTTTTACAGAGACACAGGGACAGCGGAAATCCAAGAGGCACGAGTAGGTTGAGCTCGGACTGGTTGCTGATAGCCTAGCTTTATGTTTAAGCTTATTTCCCTTTTGTTGTCTGTATACTAAAACATTATGTATTTAAGGTATATCTTTCTTCCGCTTTCTTGTATGATACTGAATACTATAATTGCTGATGGTATATGGTCTGAGAACCATATTGTCTTGTTGTAAATAAGACTGTTTGGGTTTTATTCAGCGAAAAATTTATAGTGATATTCAGTGTCTAAACAGGAAATATATCTCTGATGTGTTACTATGGTACACTTGGGTATTTTTAGTAAAAAGAAATACCGGGGTGTTACAGTTGGTATCAGAGCAGTTCGACCTAGTCGGACTTAGTTTAGGGTTGAGTCGATTCCTTGCTAGTCCTTTTTGTAATTACACTTGTGATGCTAAGAGACATTGAGCCTGATCAACTTAATACTTAGTGCATCATAAGCGGAATTATGACTGGATGATCAAGATGCAATCCTCGACCAAGACCGGAGTCTCCAACCGGTGCATCCTCAGGAAAGGTGACATGACGGTGGAAGAATACACCGCTAAGTTCGAGAAGTTGTCTCAGTTTTACCGAATGGTAAGGTATGTTTCGAATGACGAATGGAGAATGCAGATGTATAAGAAGGGCCTTAGTGCTTTTATGACTTATGGTCTCAGTTCTTATACTGTTACCAATTTTGTTGCCTTAGTGCAGTCAGCCCGTGTCGCCGAGGATGACCTCATAGGAAGTATGGGAAAGGAGAAGGTAGTTGAATTATCAACTCCGAATGCAAAGTCCTAAGATAATTTCATCAAAGGAAAAGCAGATGCAAATCTTTGATTCTTCAAAGGTCAGAAGATGTTCTAACTGGGGAAAGCCTCACAGCGGTGATTGCAAGCGAAGATCTAATCGGTGCTATTACAGTAATGGAGAGGGTCACTATGGTAAAAAGTGCCCTGCCAGGAAAAGTTCCAAGGAGTCATAAGCAGCTCCAAGGCAAGGACGAGTCAACACTTTGAATGCTTAGACAGTTACGAATGCTGACGGTATACTTAGAAGGATGGGAGTCCTATTCAATGACTCGATCAGTATATTATAAGATTCGGGTGCAACCTATTGCTGTATATCCCGATCGCATGTGAATCGGTTGGGATTAACCTTATCTTCGCTATCCGAGCTGATAACTATCTTAACTGCGGCTAAGGGTCGTGTCCAGACCCAATCTTTGTGTCAGAATTGTCTACGTGTTATAGGAGACAGAACTGTCGTAGAAGGATTATTTGTTTGCCTGTGAGAAGTGTGGACACCATTTTGGGTATGAATTGGATGACTGCAAATCATGTTGCAATCGACTGTATTAATCAGCTATCAGCTTCGCTTCAGAATCAGTTGAATTGTCTAGGACAAATTCTGAAGCGGTTACCTAGTTCACCTTAGACGGTCAATCTTCATTCCAAGGTGAGGAAGCACATGTTAGTAGGTTATCTGCATCCACCGGAACTAGTATTAGAATTATCATCTGTACAAGTTGTGAATGACTTTCTGGATGTTTTCACGATGAAGTTTCTTCTGAACCTCCAGAACGAGAAGTAGAGTTTACTGTAGAATTGATTCCTGGCACGGGATCAATATCTATTGTTTCTTATTGAAGGTTTCTTTAGAGTTAAAGGAAATGGAGTCTCAACTGGAAGAGTTGATGTTAAAGAAATTCCGTCAACAGAGGGTGCTTCTCTAAAGAGTGCTCTGGTGTGATTAGTCAAAAGAAAGGTTAGTAGCAAGAGATTGTACATCGGTTATCGACAACTCAATAAAGTGACGACCAAGAATAAATATCCCTTACCAAGGATAGAAGAATTGCTTGAACAATTTGAGGTGCTGCAGTGTTTCAAAAATTGATCTGAGGTCAGGTTATCATCAATTAAAAGTTAGAGCCTTAGATATTCCGAAGACAGCTTTCCGTACTAGGTATGGACATTACGAGTTCGTAGTGATGCCCTTCGGTTTGACTAATGCTCCAGCGGTATTCGTGGATTTCAGGAACCGAGTTTTTCATTCTTATTAGGATCAATTTGAAGTCGTTTTCATCGATGATATTTGATGTGCTCGAAGACCATTGAGGAGCATGTCCAACATCTCCTCATTGTTCTGAGTGTACTCCGAGAAAAGGAGTTGTACTTGAAACCTTCGAAGTGTGATTTTTGGGTGTCAGAGGTAAAGTCTTTGGTACATGTGATTCCCCAAGTCGGGAGTTTCTGTAGGTCCCAGTGAGAAGGAAGCGGTGTTGAATGGGAGTGACCGACGTCAGTCGCAGAGATCAAAAGTTTCTGGATCTAGCCGGTTACTGTAAGAGGTTCGTTAAAGGGTTCTCACAGTTAGTTGTCCACTTACTCGGTTAACTCGTAAGGGTCATCCGTTTACGAGGGATGCCGATTGTGAAGAATGTTTTCAAGAATTGAAGGTTTGGTTGACTTCTGCTCCATTCCTGATTCTTCCGGATCCGTCATTGGAATTTCAAATTTTCGATGACGCTTCAGGGAAGGGTTTAGGATGTATTCTGATGCAAAATCAACCAGTGATAGCTTATGCGTCCAGACAATTAAGGTCTCATGAGAGGATTTATCCGACTCATGAATTGGAGTTAATAGCTATTGTGTATGCACTGAAGATTTGGAGACGTTACCTGTATGGGTCTCGTTTCGAAGTCTCTAGTGGTCACAAGAGTTTAAGGTATCTGTTTGATCAGAAAGAACTGAATAGCAGGCAGAGGAGTGTGTAGAATTTCTGAAAGATTATGACTTCGGGTTGAAGTATCATCCAGGAAATTTCAATGTTGTAGCTGATGCGAGTAATAGGAAATCGCTACACACGGCAGTATTATGATGCATTAGATGGAATTATTAGAGTCTGATAGAGACTTAAATCTGAATTCAAGATCAAGGAGAATCCGGTTAGTGTTGAGCCATATGAGGATCTCTAGTTCCCTAAGGGATTCTATACGCTTAGCATAGGAAGTTGATGTGAAGCTACAATCACAAAAGGTATTTCCAGATTTTACCATGGATAGTGATGGAGTCAATTGTTTCAACGGTAGAATCTGTGCGGCCGATGATGAGATAGTATTATGAGATTCTGTTTGACAAGTCGAACGTGAATACGGATATGTAAATGAGGTAACTGCTGACTGTTTTCACGTTGCGAATAACCATCAAAGGATTAATTGATGGATCTGCTCATAAGTGACAGAAATCTCCGAAGTGAAGCTTGGCGTGCGGTGTAATAGTTTTGAAAAATCGTTTTTGTGAAAACCCGCATGCTAAAGTTAATTTGGGGAAACGAATTAAGAGGCTAATAAAATATGATTGAGGAGGAAAATCCTAGGAGGATTACTTAGGTTGAGGGGAAGCTCTCAACGCTATTGACTAATTCGGAAAGGAGCTCTGAGTTCTGTTTGATAGTTGTTTGGAGAACAACTGAGGTGATTTTCATTACGTTCAATTTACTTGATGTCCCCGTGGTTTATTTCTACGTTTAAGATAAACGTTTCTGGTAAATCCTCACTTCATCTTCCTTCGAGAAGTATTATCTCGAAATCTTGGGGGCGAGTCAAGAAGTTTGACAAGTGACTTTTTCGTCACATTGTCGGTATGTACGAGAACCGTTAAGGATATTAGAAGATTTGTTGAGAAAGTGTTTACACCTTTCGAGGAAATCGTGTTTGTTTTTACATCTACCGAGGAGTACTTTGATTTGGATTAATCAAGTTGGGGAGCAAGTGAGGAATGAAGCTTCGGAAGTGTTTTCGAATGCGGTGCCGGGCCTATGTAGGCGAATGATGAGTTTCTCGTGTAGATGCGTGACCAGAGAGTTCGTATCAAGGTGGTAGTGGATCATACTTGGAGATTGATGTGCCCACTTGGGAAGAGTTCCTACGCTCATTTCGTTAGTTCGAGATTGTTTTTCAGCAACTTAAGACCTTTCTGAGAATGTCGATTCTCGATTAGTCAGATGAAAGACTTAGCGAAATTTTGAGGACAAAATTCTTTTAAGTTGGGGAGAATGTAACATCCGCAAAATAATTAACCGAATTATTTGGATGTTAACCCAATTGGATTAATTTAGTACTTGACTGGTAAATTTACTGAGTGCAAAAATTATTTATGGGTTGTCATCGGATCGTTAACCGGATAATACGGACCAAGGAAGTTTTGGAATCGAAATAGGAGATTTCGATCAATATGGTAATTTGACCGCGTTACAGCTTATATATATTAAATAAATGTGTGTGTGTGTACGTGTAGGTGAGTGAGTGAAGAGAAGAAATGAATTAATAAAAAGAAAGAAGGAAAAGAAAGAAAGGGGATGCGAGAAACAGAGGGAAGGAGAGAAAAAGAAAAGAAGAGAGAAAGAAAGGGGGAGGAAGAAGAAGAGGAAAAAGGGGGCAATTCCGCTCATCAAAACGACTTCCGTCCAACACGAAAAATGTTCAGCGCTACTTCCTCTTCGATTTGGTACCAAGATTTTCATCATCAACTCACTCTCTCTCACTTTGCCATTTTCGAAATTGAGAGGAAAAATGGAGGTTTTATGGTTCAAGCTCAAAGGAAAGCCTAGAATGGGGGTGAGGAGCGAGCTCAAGGTCGAATACGCGAATATTGGAGTCCGATTTGGAGTTTTTGAAGAATTGAAGGTTAGGGTTCAAATTGGGGTTTTTGGTGAATAGTAGCTTTTGGAGGTTAGGGATGATGAATAGTGTTCGTGGAAGATTTCGTGGAATTCGGTATTTCGGTCAAAAGCGGTTTCGTGATCGAGTGGGAAGCTTTGGAAGCGGATTGGGTGTCGCCGATTCGGGGAACGTTCGTGCGGTTTTGTCAGAAAAGCGGTGTCGCGGAAAGTCTCGGTGATTTGGTGAAGTCTCGGCGATTTTGAAGTCTCGGTGTCGGCACACGCTTCGAGGGTGAGTTCTACTCACGTTTAGGATTTTATGTTTCGAATTATTAATTAACTGTTTTATCGCTTTCGCTGGACTGGAATATTTCTGGATATTGTCTGTTTCGGATTAAGAATCGATCGGAGCGAGTCTCGAGTTGCGTCGCGTTAAAAATGGAATTTTTGGTGATTTGATTCGAGAGATTTTGATTTAAAACCGTTATTCGGAAAAATATGTCAATATGTCGTTTTTGATAAAATTCGTTTTGATTGAGTTTTTGATTTGATTGATTGATTGTGTGGTATTGGTTGGATTGGTTTTGCTGGTTGTCAAATCTGTTTTCAGTCGGAACGAGAATCGGAACTGAGCGGAATAGCGAACTTCGTAAGAAAACGGAAAATCTGCACTTTCTGCAGAGGGTCGCGTCGCGACCCGTCCCCTTCGCGTCGCGACCTGGCCCAGTTTTGTCACGCAAAATGTTTCTGTCGTTTTTCGCGTCGCGACGGTAGCAGTTCGCGTCGCGACGGTTTACAGAATTTTCAGCAACTAAACACTGTTTTTGTTTTCGCGATATCTTTTGATCCGGGAACCCGATTGAGGTGTTCTAAGATGCGTTGGAAAGCTTATTCAGAGGCCTAACTGAATATTCTATTTTTAAGGCAAAATGAACTGTTTTTGATATTGAAAATTGTGTCGAAAAGCGGTCAACTAGAGTGCGAGTGTGAACTTGGATTTTATAAAATGTGGATTAAAGTGTTTCATTGATTGTCTGATTTGATGGACCGTGGGTTCATAGTACTGTAGATATATGTTTATATATCGAGTTGGGTGACGACCCATGTGTAACATACTAGGCGGGGCAGTCATGATCCCCTTCCCTAGGCTCCATGCCAATAGGAGAATGTACTATTGGTAGGGGGGTTCACCGGGATTAGCGATGTTCCGCAGTCGGTGTTATGTTAAAGATTATTGTACGATACACCGGGATTAGCAATGTTCTGCAGTCGGTGCCGTACTTTGTTTATTGTGCGATACACCGGGATTAGCAATGTTCTGCAGTCGGTGCCGCACTGTGTTTGTTGTACGATACACCGGGATTAGCAATGTTCTGCAGTCGGTGCCGTACTTTGTTTATTTTGCGACATACCGGGAGTAGCAATGTTTTGCAGTCGGTGTCGTGTTAAGCTATAAAAGAACTAATAACTGAACCGAGAGTGCTAGTAGGGGTCACGGTAGAACTCACTGAGATTGTATCTCACTGTTCATATGTTGTTGTTTTACAGAGACACAGGGACAGCGGAAATCCAAGAGGCACGAGTAGGTTGAGCTCGGACTGGTTGCTGATAGCCTAGCTTTATGTTTAAGCTTATTTCCCTTTTGTTGTCTGTATACTAAAACATTATGTATTTAAGGTATATCTTTCTTCCGCTTTCTTGTATGATACTGAATACTATAATTGCTGATGGTATATGGTCTGAGAACCATATTGTCTTGTTGTAAATAAGACTGTTTGGGTTTTATTCAGCGAAAAATTTATAGTGATATTCAGTGTCTAAACAGGAAATATATCTCTGATGTGTTACTATGGTACACTTGGGTATTTTTAGTAAAAAGAAATACCGGGGTGTTACACCAAGCATCAATTGGGTGATGTCTTTCCAAAACCTCTTTTAGAAGAAAGCTTTAATTTTATCAAAGGCATATTGCAAATTGTCAAGGCTCCAACTATTCTCGAAGGCACTTAGTAGTCTCCTCTCTGGGCTCATAAGGCACATCCCATGTCTTCTGAAGTGCTCAGAAAGAACATTCGTTCATGACAAAATTACTGTTTTAAATTTGTTTTCTATTTATTTATGTTTTCTTATTTTTATTCAGTATATTTTTTGTAAAAATATTAGTTAAGTTTCAAGGGGATCGGTTAGTAGAAGTTATGACAAAGTGAAAGACAAAATGGACGTTTATAGCCATTCCTATTATATCTTAATAGAAGACATTTATGATTCAAATCTCATCTGATCTCTCACTCATGCCTTCTAACGGTTACAAATTTGTAAATGTTCCTATTTATATCTTAATAGAAGACATTTATGATTCCAATCTTCAATGATAACCGTCTCTCTCTCTCTCTCTCTCACGCCCTTCACTTCAAATAGCCATTACTCCTTGAAATGACAACCATCAAACGAAGATCCCCTCGCTTAGTAAACCAAAGCACTCAACCCCTCTTTACAAATACTCCTGAAACTCCTATTGTCATAGGAAATAAAGAAGACAGTCCTAATCCAAACATGAGCTTCCATCTCAATGATCTTAGGTAAAATGGTTGGAATCTACTCCCATACCTTAAGAGGCAAAAAAGGGAAAACTTTGTCCAAATCAAGGAGCGTGTATATCCGGACTTGGTAAAGGAATTCTTTGAAAATGCCTACACGAATGATGATTCCAAATGTATTAAGAGTGAAGTGGGGTGGCAAATCACTGTGTCTCAGACAAGAAATCATTTCAGAAGCCTTGGATATCCCTACAACCGAGATGCAAGTCTATGGTGACGAATGGATGACTCTGCTCAATACCACCAAGGAGCTTGTTAGTAAAAGAGTATTAAAGGAACGAACGTAGACAATTACTACGATAAATTTGCAAGATCATTTGAGAATCCTACACAAAATGTGTGTTCATAATCTTTCCCCCAAAGGAGGGACTTATGATCTGGTAATAACCACTTATCTCATCATTCTCTATCACCTAGCCAAAAGAAAGTGTCTAAACTTACATTATATTTAGTTACACGATTGATGCAATCAATAGCATGAGGGTAACTTCTACCATTCCATATGGTATGGTTCTTACAAAAATTTTTCACTTTGAGGTATTCTGCTTGAAGAATATGAAAGCATAGATTCTTGTACCATGTTTACATCTAAGAATCTTAAGCAAATGAAGATAGAGCTAAGACCCATGGAAGAAGAAGAAACAGAAGAGATTCTCAAGAAGTCTGGGGCTGCCAAGAAAAGTAAAAAGAGGAAAAGCTCAGAAGCCTCATGCTGTGAAGCAACCACCTTTGAAAGCTCAAAAGTTTCTAAGGCTGACAAAGATAGTCAATCACAAGCAGGCCAGAAGAACAAGGAAAAAGAGCAACATAAGGAAGCTACTAAGATAGTAAAAGAAGTTCTACAACTCAAGGATAAAGGGAGTTTGGAACCAAAAGGAAAAGCTAGAAATACACCAAGGAAAAAGAGGACTATAAAAACACCACTCCGATAGTCTCCTAGGCTAGTAACAGATGAAAGAGCTTCCTAACCACCATCCACTCAATAAATCTCATTCAAATCCATTATCAAATCACCCACCACGGAAAAAACTCCGAAGAAATCACCAAAGAAAGTAACCATTGAGCCAACACCAGAAAAGACTGAAGAACTTCACATCTCTTCTACTGTGGTTAATGCAAATGAAGTGCAACTCACAGAAGATCTCTCTAATCAAGAGTTGGGAGAGGAAAGTCTTTCTATTCCTGAGAATGTGATTTGTAATGAATAAAATGAAAATAGCAATACTCAAGTGGATGTTGAGAATGTCACATTGACATCCTCAGAAGCTACTCATAAGACTTTCACTAAGAAGCCTCTCAATGAGCATTCAGTTGTGGGGGAGAACAATTTGTTGAAAACTCCTGGCCCCTCTGCTAGTCATGTAGCTTATGAAGATCTGGGTGCAATGGAAAAATCATTTGAGAAAGCAATCTCTTAGCCTAGAAGTCAACTCATAAACTCCCTTTTTGAAACACCAGAAGCAAACTCTCCACGCACCTTCCAAAAGACTTCATAGGGAATCTTCTCTGAAGACATATTCTTCTAAGAAGCATGAAAGTAAAGCATCTTCTCAGGGGGAGCACCTGCAAATGAATATTTTTTGTCTCCTCATACATATATATCTCCTATTGAACACTCCTACTCCATCAAGCCCCACCAGAATGAAATATATTCAAGATCTTTTCAGTTCATCTATGAACTCCCAAAATCCATTGAAACCTATGTTTTGAATAACATGCTTCATTCTTCACAAACTCTAGGCTCACAAAAATTGAGAAACAAGTGAGGAAAGTATAGTCTATCCTTAAGCTAGATATGATACACCAAGCCTTTCCCCAAAATTCCCAAATTTGATCTTACTCATGATTTGTCAGAGTCTGTCTCCACATCCTCTGATTGATCTAACCCTAGATAGCATGCTTAGTATTCAGACCCGCTCTTTTGATCGATTACAAAGGGGGAGAAAGAAAAATGAAGAAGTTGTTAAGTTTCCAAGATTCTTAAGAAAAAGGGTAGAAAAAGGATAGAAGAAGCTATTTAGCTATAGAAGGAAAAAAGGGTAGAAAAACAAAGTATACAACAATAGGTAGAAGAGGATAGAATAACACTAGAGAAAGGGTAGTGTGATCTGATTAATCAAAATAACAATTTAGTTATTATATCCTTATCCTCTGCTATATGTTTTATCATATATATATATATATATATATATATATATATATCTTTTGCTTATATGTGTTTATCATTTTGTTGTCGTCAAACGCTTGTATCCTTGTTGTGGAATTGGTTAGAGGTTTGGACAATCTGTGATTCCTCTTTTTTCAAGCGATTTCATCGAGGAATGAACTCTCTTTCTCGACTATGGGCCCCGTAACTTCTCCAAAGAGTCGTTAGGTTAGGTGGGAGAGGGAGTGCGGCTTGGATTATCTACGAAAACTAAGAAAGCATAAAGAAAAGCGATAAAGAAAATAGAATAAGTAAAGACTTGTGTATTGATTGATGTGCGTTTTGAACAATACAAGTATTGCATTAAAAACACACATCAATCAACACACATTGCTTTTATATGTGATAAAAGTAATAGGATAATATTAATTAAAATAAAAACCAGGAATTAAAACATAGAAAGGTCTCTAATCAAGAAGATCCACCTAAGACCCTAAAAGAGGATTTAGCCATCCATAGTGACTACGAACAATGAAATAAAATTAGGAGTCATAAATTACAGAG
Source organism: Astragalus membranaceus (assembly GCA_039519185.1). Taxonomy (NCBI): domain Eukaryota; kingdom Viridiplantae; phylum Streptophyta; class Magnoliopsida; order Fabales; family Fabaceae; genus Astragalus; species Astragalus membranaceus. Next base: position 95,269,787 of record CM076849.1, read on the forward strand.
ATAAAAATAACCCAGGATAGAGGAATTTCTGATCTTGAGTATTTAGTTTCATTTTTCTGCTCCAAAGCTCTCCCACAGTGTCAAAAATGGTACCCAAATTTGCTCCTCACTCTCTCTGTGCGCTGCGGCTCTGTCTTAATTCTTGCGTATGCGACTGTTGTTCTCTTAATTCTCGTCCCCCCTACAATTGAAAAGCTGTCCCTTTTTATATCGTAAAATCCCACCTAGGGTTCTGTGCTCACCAAGTTGATTGCCTTTTTTTCTTTTGGCTCACGTGTACCGCTTTCTTTTCAATTCATTTTGGGCTTCACTTGCTCCTGGGCCACATCTACTTTCTTTCTTGAAGCTAACATCTACGGCTTCCTTCAATTCCATTCCTTTTTGCAAGCCCATATAACATGCAATAATATAGGCTTTTTAGTAGCTCAAGATTGAATATTATCACATCTAATATTTTATTATTTTCTTCAAAATAAGAACAATGTAAGTCATTATTTATTTAATTGGTAATATTTGCTTTAGAAATGACTCAAAAATATCTTTAAAAAATGTATATAATTGGAGTTTATCAACTCCCCGACACTTAACTTTTGCTTGTCCTCAAGCAAATTTCCTGGCTCAATAAAATTTTCAGAAAAATAATAGAGACAACCAAATAAGGGATCCAAAATTAGAAGCACAATGACAAACAATAGACAATATAGCACATATGAGTTGTCAAAAGGTTGCCCAATTAGAGGCTCATGTCCCTGAAGAATACATTTCTGTGAATGATGGCACTCGCTCACAATCTCTCAAAGTGTTTAGGGACTAGGGAAAATATACACTCAAGTTTCTACAAAATGCACATTACCATATGTTTGTAATTTTGACCAAATCTCCACTAAATAGTTCACATGCATGCAAAAGATGGGGTGTTATGGGTTGTAATGGGGCCATGGTGAATTAATGCTGGGTAGGAAATAAGAAAGAAATGATAATCAAAGGGTTAAAAACAAGAAATGAATAGTAACCTTTGAAATCAAATATGGAGCTCCTATCTATTTTACAATTTTTGGCCAAACTCCAAATTAATTCAACTTCCTTTTTCACTCTTTTCCAATTGAGTTGGCTCCAAATTCTAGAATGTAGCAAACTGAGAAACACACTCACACAAAGAGAAGGGGTAAAAGTATATGACTTAGTATCAATCCCCTTATGAAGGCTCAGATCTCACCTTTAGAAGCTAGTTCACAAAAAGTACTCAACAAACACAAATGCTAATTATCGGCTTCCTAAGGACAACCTCACAGTTACAGTTAAGCACAAGTCTGTCAAGTAAATTAATTATGAGGTCCCCTAAAGGTAAAATCTCTATTTTTTTTCAACTTTAAGCATAATTCATTCAAAACAAGCCAAAAAAATTGCTATTAACATATACGGTGGGTATGTGCATTAATAGAGATCAAGTGACAAAATAAACTCTCCTCCCCTACACAAGCATGAAGCAAGGTCCTCAATGCAAAATATCAAATTGGCACAAAAATAGATAAATGAGACAGAGTAAGAGTGACTTCCCAGAGAGAGCTTGCAAACTGAGCTAATTTTTAAAAAAGAAAACAAAACAAAAATGAGAGAAAATAAAACACAGGTTGCCTCCTGTGAAGTGCTTGTTTAATGTCGCGACCCTGACGGTACTAGAGTCAATGCTTGAATGCAGTGACATATGTAACACCCCGGTATTTCTTTAACAAAGAAACACCTAAATATTCAATTTGGTATAAATCAGAGTATAAAAATTCCTGTTCAGATATACATCTTTACAAGAAACAGCGGAAACTAGAAAAATATAACATGATACAAGTTCGAGTCATAAGACCGAAAACAGAGACTGCATCAGAAGAATCCAAAACACAGATGGAAGATTTCATCTTCAACTTCTCCTCGAGCCTGACGACTAACTGTGCCGCCTGCTGTCCTTATAACCTGTTCTCTGTAAAAACAACAAATATGGATTGGGTGAGACAACTTGTCTCAGTGAGTCCTACCATGCCCCCTCACTGACACTCGGTTCAATTTATTAAACCGTTACAACAAAAGCTGGCATAACAATGTCTTATTTATTAATCGAAATGCCACGCACTTCGTGAATTTATTTCACACGTACCGACTGCAATCCAGTGCTAATCCCGGTAATCGTGTGTTCCACTTATTAAACCGTTATCAAATATAGATAATTAGCTATCACAAGCTATAATCGAAATGCCAAGCAAATCGTGTTCACATTTTTATTTAGTATAAACCGATTGTGAACCCAACGTCACGAATATCGGAAATACCATAGTCTTAGTTTAGCATAAACCGATTGTGAACCCAACGTTACGAATATCGGTAACCCGTGAGTTGACCACGCCAAAACACATTCAGGGCCATAGGTAAGGGGTCATGACTACCCTCCCTAGTATGCTACTTGTCGGATCGTCACCCAACGCGATACATATGACAATACATATCATTTCTCGAGAGTTAGATAATTTATATCTTCTTTTTGATTTTGATCACCAAAGGATCAATCACATAAGCATCATTAGATAATTTATATCTTTTCGATCACCAAAGGATCATTCACATAGAAATTGGATAAACAATATCCATATCGATCTATAACCCGTTTAGATGAATTCAATAGTTAGACATCCGGTGTTATAATCATTCACAATGACATATATAGTTATATATATATATATATTTAGTCAATCCATCAGTCGGTGTACCCACACGTATACTAGGGTTTCGGTTTTTCAATCAAATAGGCCTTCAAAGCTCTTTTTCAAAATCATGAGTTGAACAAGTTCAAAATACGGTTGTCAGTAAGGCAATATCCTTAAAATTTGTTGGGAAGAAGATTAGAAGTGGTTTGGGATCGAAAGGAGCGACGAAATGAGAAATCGGAGTCCGGTAACAGAACCTCACGCACGGTCCACGCCCAGGGGCGCACGATCCGTGCGTGATGCACCAAATTAAAATACCCATCTGCGAAGTGGGCGCACGGTTCGTGCCCAGGGGCGCACGACCCGTGCGTCCGGTTCTGTTCCCCGATTCCAATCCGATTCTAATTCCGCTTTTCCGTTTCTCGCCCAAATCGAATTCCGATCGTAATCCAACCTGAAAATAGTTTTAATAAACAACATTCCAGACCATGTTCCAGTGAAAGCGCTTAAAATCACAATTTCGAAAATTGTTCAACAATTCAATAAAAACCGTAAAAACGCGATATTGTTCAAAAACGGTTTTCGGTTCCAAAATATTTCGAAAACTGATAATTGCCTTATGACTCAACCCGATATATTTTCAAGACACGAAAAATAACCCTATCCGTGAGTAGAACTCACCCGGTTGACGATCCCCGAGAAGTCGCGTCCTCGCTCGATTTACCGAACTGATAGCCACTCGAACGGTTCCCGAATCTCGAACACGATCCGAAGGCTTCCGCATCTGAATTCAGTAACCGACATCACTCTTGATACTGACTTCCTTCCGGTGACTGGAATTGGTGTTTCTCGACACTTTGACGACTCGACCCCGGATCCGTCAATTCAACATTCCCAGCTTTATTTCTGTTTTCCCCAGCATCTGGATTCAGTTTTGCAACAAGCATAACTTGGTCAATTCGTGACCAAAACTACCCAAACAGGTGCTCAATGTGAAGATAATTTCGTCTACTTTCTGATGGAAGAAGTTTCACGCGCATGCATCCAGTAGATTGAGAGATATCACCGAAATTATGTGACTGGTCCAGGACAATGTTTGATTCTGAAACCGAAACTTGTGAACAGGATATCTCTCTCATTTCTCCATGAAATCATACGGTTCTTGTGCCCCAAATGACGAGCTTTGTGTCTAGTTTCCAGAGGGAGAAGAAGCACGATCATCGGAGTAGTGTACAGTGAGATACGCTGAAAACAATGAAGGTGGGTAAAACGGGTTTTACCCAGAATTCCTGTTGCACTTAACACATCCATTTCAATCCTTTGCAAATCACGAATTTGAGTTCCAACTCGAGCCCAACAACTCATACTTCGAAGCCAGCAACCAATTCACTATCCATGGAGCTCCAGTTCCAGATGTGGCTTGCTCATGGGTCCTAGGACTGAACCTTGTCTTCACACTTCACCCCCAAGCTTCAAAAGACACATGCAATGAATTCTTTTTGACCTTGGCCATGGCTGAGCTTGGAACCAGAAAATGGTGGAAGAGAAAGGATGGGGAATGAGTCTATGAGTTTCGTACAGTTGTGAAGGGAATGAAAAATGAGAGAGAATGGTATGAAGAAGGCTTACATGCAATGGGGTTTTGGTGAATTTCCTTCACTCCCTCTTCCTCTCCTCTTCGCCCACTCTCTCTTTCTCTCCTCTACTTCTAATTCTGTTTCAGCAAGATGGATGAGTGTGTGAGTGTGAGGATAAGGGTTCAGAATATAAGGGAGCTGAAGTAAAAGAAATGAGGCAAAAAGACCATACTACCCCTTCTCACTAATTCTCACTCTAACTTAAATTTCAATCAATAATGAACATTCTCCCAACATTAGCCATTTGATTAGTTAAAACACTTGGGTTGACTAACAAATATAGCCATGACCTCTTACTAGATTGATCCAACGATATTTGGTGAAATGACTATTTTACCCTTCAACTCAAACTCTTCATTCATTCATGGCTAAGCCATAATTAATTAGAGAATGTGATTTATTTGACAATTTCCTTGACTATTCTTCGCCGAGACACGACCAATTATTCCCATAAATAATTAAATCGGTCTTAGGCTTCATAGTACGAGTCTTTAAAAATTAGGGATGTTACAATCACCCCAACTTTTAAAAATTTTGTCCTCAAAATTGACAAGACGAACCTCTAGCAAAAGATGTTGATATCGGGTCATCATGTCCTCTTCTCTTTTCCCGAGTAGCCTCTTCGGATGAGAAGCCTTCTCAGACTACCTTGACAATCGGAATAGTCCTTGACCTCAATGTCTTCACGCCACGCCCTAGGATATGACCAGGATAAAGTTGGAATAATAAATCTGGTCGAAGATCGATCGTTTTAACGCTCAACGGCTGAAGTGGATTGGGAATACATTTTCTCAACTGAGACACGTGAAAGACATCATGAAGATACAGACTTTCTTCAGAAATTAACTATTTCGACCTCTTGAAAGCTGGCGCTACTTGTTATGGACAATGAAATGCCTACAATCTGTTCAGGACCTGAACTCATAGTTAGGGTATCCACACATCCTGCACTAGCGAAGTCAGTAACTCGGAAGGTTTCGGCCTAGCCGTAGCTTGAATTGGAACGAAATGATGACTTTAAGAGAATTTCTTTGGAATCAAACCATATGGTATCCAGAAGAAAAGTTTTCTTCTCTTCCCGAGTTACACTCACATGAGCGCTTGACTCATCTTACTAAAAAATCTCGACTGAAGCAAACAGAGTTATTTTATAAAACAGGTTGACTTTCAGTCCAAGGAATCTAGAAACGATTTTTCTTGCAACCGAATCCAGGAAAAACTCTAAAATAATAGTAAAATATTCTTTCATTAAATCAGTTCCAAAACTTGAAGTACAATAGTTCCATTTGAATGAAAATTCTTTTCAATGGGGTTTCTAATGACGATAGTTTGAAAATACGACTATCCCAAAGGTTAATTCACCCCAACTTATAGATGACCTTACTCAATGCACGACGCTCCAACAAAGCGGAATTTCATTCTCTGATATTTAAAGGTTACGAGTTTGAAAGTGAGAGTAGAAGCGTTACTTTGTTGGAACCAGCCATTTATTCGATCAAGATCTCACAAAATTCTCTTATCGTGCTTGAGTTCGGCTCCGTTAAGACAAAACAATTGGGTTCGTTCGAGGAAGGGATCGGGAAGCACATTGAGTCGAAAGGAAAAGCAGGTATTTTGTTTTAAAATTTCCCAAGCCGCTATTCTATTCGATTCAATTCATTTCCCTTCAATTCCTTTCTCGAATCAGTCCAAGATAAAACTTCGAGGTTAGGACAAAGGCTTGTATTTCGTGACAAAATAGACACGACTCAATTGTCTCAAGAGACTACACAATGGTAATGAGATGCACTATCAAGGACTCATGTGTCATACATTCACTGTCCAATCATTTAGACTCAGACCGACGTACGGTTCATCCTCAGACATTCCCCCATCAAACCGGTGTTGTAGGCAAAAGGGAGATGAACTATACGTACCCAACTCATCGTATTTCTTAGAGAAGTCTCGGGTACTGGCTAAATCAGACAACTCTGAATTCAGTACATACTTGCTTTATTGACATCTTGCCGATAGATTATTAGAATGGTGAAACTAGCTTCGATCCATCCGATGGATCAAAGTCATAACAACTTACTGTCAACCTTAACGGGATCCAGATTACGATTGGAGTTTTAACTCGGTAGCGGAAGCTTGAACACTATTACTTCCGAAAGATGATTGCCCTAATCCTGGCTTGACACCCCTCCCACTAGCAGTTATATTCACGTGTTACCTAGCCTGCCATTGTTTCCGAGCAAACGTTTGAGTAACTCACATCCTTGGTCATCTTAGAAACATTTCTAGCATCTCTGGTAGTCACCGGTACAACCGATGTTTTAACTAACCCAAAATAACAATAAGGGTGCATCTTTCGACCATTATGACTCTGTCCTCATAATTCAACCTACAGTTCGGTGCCCTTATACAGGTTATGGCTCTTTCAGGATTGTCTAAGTCAACGACTTATCCAATCACAGTTGTCTTTATAGATCAACTAGGCTTTGAATTTTGATACCTATCTTTCATAGATATTGATTACTCGAATCTTAAGGAGATGCGAATTTCGATATTAGGAATCTTACTAGAATGACATAAGGTTTCCTTTAGAAGTTACGATTTAGTGCCATCCTATTCAAATCCTTGGTTTCTTGATTAACTTCAATGTAGCAATTATTCTCGGATTAGTCACGAAATCGAAATTGCGGTGGCACCAGGGAATTTTTGAAAACAAAAGTTATTTCGGGAATCACACGAGCACACCTTAAGTGTCTTCGTATTGATTCGTTGAATTTATCATTTAGAATTTTCCTTGGCCCAGCTTCTTTCCGAACATCCGCGACTATCCAGACATAATTATTACATTACATTAATCAATATAGCTTCAGAACGGGTTCTAGGAGTCTAAACGGACTGATTGGATATCATTTTACCAATTTCCCGTACAACAGGGAGGTTCACATTCCACGAATGCTTAGAGTTTACGGCTCAGATTTAAAACAGAGGAACACTTCAAAATACAATTGAAGATACGGTTCGCAACCCATTCATCGGTGTAGATATTTCTGTTAGCTTTCCAACGCCTCTCGGAACATAAAAATCAGAGTTCCGGAGCAGAAGTTACGAAACAAATGAGTCGTAAGACTAACGAGAATTTCTCACAGACCGTGATCAGAATGCTTTCAGCAGCGGATTGAAATAAGGTTACTTCTACCGATTTCACATACTAACTTTCTTTGAAGGATTCGATTCACAATTCCTGATCGGAACATTATGACTCTGCTAGTCAATACTGGCAACAGAGTATCTTTACTCAGTTAGCTCTATCATCTGTCACATTGTGACTCGGAAGAAGAAGAATCGGAATCTGTACTTGAAATTTTCTGGAGGGACTTCTCAACTGATACCTAAACTGGGATTGACTTACTCCAGAAGGTGAGATTTATGATGAAAACGATATTTCAAAAACTGATACGCTGACTAAATAAAGGTCAGGGTTTCAGGTGTTAACTAATCTGACAGATTTCAGTACACTGACGTTACAGTCGCACAATGGCTTCGCTTGATTTGTACTTCTCGATAAGATCTAAGACGTTTCATGCCGCGACTCACTAGCCGCATCAGAGTTATTTACTGAACAGCCGCCCACAGTTTCTTCGAACCATCGCGGATGCCCATCCTTGTTTCCAAATGTAATATGTAGCCCTCTGCTGCTGCTACGCGCTCTGATGAAACGAGAAGGCTGAGAATCCTATGGTGTAGGGTCTTGGACATTTTCGGGGCTGAGGCAACTATCTGTCATAATTTTCAGTACTTTACATGAAACATTGAGTGGATCCTGACTCAATACGTCACATAATATACTAAAAAGGTCTGACATATAATTGTCTAAGTCCCTAGCTGACTCGATCCTATGTTCTCGACCCGAAGGTCACTACGTCCGACAAGGTCGAACCGCTCTGATACCAAATGTAACACCCCGGTATTTCTTTAACAAAGAAAGACCTAAATATTCAATTTGGTATAAATCAGAGTATAAAAATTCCTGTTCAGATATACATCTTTACAAGAAACAGCGGAAACTAGAAAAATATAACATGATACAAGTTCGAGTCATAAGACCGAATACAGAGACTGCATCAGAAGAATCCAAAACACAGATGGAAGATTTCATCTTCAACTTCTCCTCGAGCCTGACGACTAACTGTGCCGCCTGCTGTCCTTATAACCTGTTCTCTGTAAAAACAACAAATATGGATTGGGTGAGACAACTTGTCTCAGTGAATCCTACTGTGCCCCCTCACTGACACTCGGTTCAATTTATTAAACCGTTACAACAAAAGCTGACATAACAATGTCTTATTTATTAATCGAAATGCCACGCACTTCGTGAATTTATTTCACACGTACCGACTGCAATCCAGTGCTAATCCCGGTAATCGTGTGTTCCACTTATTAAACCGTTATCAAATATAGAAAATTAGCTATCACAAGCTATAATCGAAATGCCAAGCAAATCGTGTTCACATTTTTATTTAGTATAAACCGATTGTGAACCCAACGTCACGAATATCGGTAACCCGTGAGTTGACCACGCCAAAACACATTCAGGGCCATAGGTAAGGGGTCATGACTACCCTCCCTAGTATGCTACTTGTCGGATCGTCACCCAACGCGATACATATGACAATACATATCAATTCTCGAGAGTTAGATAATTTATATCTTCTTTTTGATTTTGATCACCAAAGGATCAATCACATAAGCATCATTAGATAATTCATATCTTTTCGATCACCAAAGGATCATTCACATAGAAATTGGATAAACAATATCCATATCGATCTATAACCCGTTTAGATGAATTCAATAGTTAGACATCCGGCGTTATAATCATTCACAATGACATATATAGTTATATATATATATATATATATATATATATATATATATATATATATATATATATTTAGTCAATCCATCAGTCGGTGTACCCACACGTATACTAGGGTTTCGGTTTTTCAATCAAATAGACCTTCAAAGCTCTTTTTCAAAATCATGAGTTGAACAAGTTCAAAATACGGTTGTCAGTAAGGCAATATCCTTAAAATTTGTTGGGAAGAAGATTAGAAGTTGTTTGGGATCGAAAGGAGCGACGAAATGAGAAATCGGAGTCCGGTAACAGAACCTCACCCACGGTCCGCGCCCAGGGGCGCACGATCCGTGCGTGATGCACCAATTTAAAATACCCATCTGCGAAGTGGGCGCACGGTTCGTGCCCAGGGGCGCACGACCCGTGCGTCCGGTTCTGTTTCCCGATTCCAATCCGATTCTAATTCCGCTTTTCCGTTTCTCGCCCAAATCGAATTCCGATCGTAATCCAACCTGAAAATAGTTTTAATAAACAACATTCCAGACCATGTTCCAGTGAAAGCGCTTAAAATCACAATTTCGAAAATTGTTCAACAATTCAATAAAAACCGTAAAAACGCGATATTGATCAAAAACGGTTTTCGGTTCCAAAATATTTCGAAAACTGATAATTTCCTTATGACTCAACCCGATATATTTTCAAGACACGAAAAATATCCCTATCCGTGAGTAGAACTCACCCGGTTGACGATCCCCGAGAAGTCGCGTCCTCGCTCGAATTACCGAACTGATAGCCACTCGAACGGTTCCCGAATCTCGAACACGATCCGAAGGCTTCCGCATCTGAATTCAGTAACCGACATCACTCTTGATACTGACTTCCTTCCGGTGACTGGAATTGGCGTTTCTCGACACTTTGACGACTCGACCCCGGATCCGTCAATTCAACATTCCCAGCTTTATTTCTGTTTTCCCCAGCATCTGGATTCAGTTTTGCAACAAGCATAACTTGGTCAATTCGTGACCAAAACTACCCAAACAGGTGCTCAATGTGAAGATAATTTCGTCTACTTTCTGATGGAAGAAGTTTCACGCGCATGCATCCAGTAGATTGAGAGATATCACCGAAATTATGTGACTGGTCCAGGACAATGTTTGATTCTGAAACCGAAACTTGTGAACAGGATATCTCTCTCATTTCTCCATGAAATCATACGGTTCTTGTGCCCAAAATGACGAGCTTTGTGTCTAGTTTCCAGAGGGAGAAGAAGCACGATTATCGGAGTAGTGTACAGCGAGATACGCTGAAAACAATGAAGGTGGGTAAAACGGGTTTTACCCAGAATTCCTGTTGCACTTAACACATCCATTTCAATCCTTTGCAAATCACGAATTTGAGTTCCAACTCGAGCCCAACAACTCATACTTCGAAGCCAGCAACCAATTCACTATCCATGGAGCTCCAATTCCCGATGTGGCTTGCTCATGGGTCCTAGGACTGAACCTTGTCTTCACACTTCACCCCCAAGCTTCAAAAGACACATGCAATGAATTCTTTTTGACCTTGGCCATGGCTGAGCTTGGAACCAGAAAATGGTGGAAGAGAAATGATGGGGAATGAGTCTATGAGTTTGCTACAGTTGTGAAGGGAATGAAAAATGAGAGAGAATGGTATGAAGAAGGCTTACAATGAATGGGGTTTTGGTGAATTTCCTTCACTCCCTCTTCCTCTCCTCTTCGCCCACTCTCTCTTTCTCTCCTCCACTTCTAATTCTGTTTCAGCAAGATGGATGAGTGTGTGGGTGTGAGGATAAGGGTTCAGAATATAAGGGAGCTGAAGTAAAAGAAATGAGGCAAAAAGACCATACTACCCCTTCTCACTAATTCTCACTCTAACTTAAATTTCAATCAATAATGAACATTCTCCCAACATTAGCCATTTGATTAGTTAAAACACTTGGGTTGACTAACAAATATAGCCATGACCTCTTACTAGATTGATCCAACGATATTTGGTGAAATGACTATTTTACCCTTCAACTCAAACTCTTCATTCATTCATGGCTAAGCCATAATTAATTAGAGAATGTGATTTATTTGACAATTTCCTCGACTATTCTTCGCCGAGACACGACCAATTATTCCCATAAATAATTAAATCGGTCTTAGGCTTCATAGTACGAGTCTTTAAAAATTAGGGATCTTACAACATAGCTCACTTGAATCAGCCCTTCCTCAAAATGCTTCACACGTTGCCCGTTGACCTTAAAAGTAGTGCCATCTTCATGAGATACCTCAAGTACTCCAAAAGGAGAAACTTGAGTAATAGTGTAGGAGCCATACCACCTTGAGCGCAACTTTCTTGGAAAAAGACGCAAACATGAGTTATAAATTAAAACTTTCTCACCAACATGGAATTCACGCTGCTGGATGCGCTTATCATGCCACTTTTTAGTCCGCTCCTTATATAACTTTGCATTCTCATAAGCTCCAAGCCGGAGCTCATCCAATTCATCTAGCAGCAGCAACCTATTTTCACCTGTAAACAGAGCATCAAAGTTTAGAAATTTTAAAGCCCAAACTGCTTTATGCTCTTATTCAACAGGCAAATGACATGTTTTTCCAAAACAAGACAGTAAGGAGACATCCCAATGGGGGTTTGAAAAGTAGGCCAATAAAAACCACATTGTAAAACTTTATATGCAGTTCTATTTGGGCCAAAGTGGCCACCTACCTCTTTAGAATGACAATGCTCAAGGATAGAAGTTACCTCATCCATAGGCACACAACCCCTAATTACCTTGTCTCCACATACTTTAAATAGGTAAGGGTCATCCCCCAAGTCGTGTCTAGCATCAGAAATTAGTTTCTTCTTTTGCTAAAAAGAAAAATTTGAACAACCTTACCCACAAAGTAGTTGACAATGTCTGCAAACCAAGGAATAGTGGAAATAGCTAAAAGTTTCTCATCAGGGAACACTTCTTTGATCTCCCCATCATTTGAGGATTTCATCACACTATGGTCAACCCTTGAGAGGTGGTCAGCTACAAAATTCTCTGAGCCTTTCTTGTCTTTAATCTCTTAGTCAAACTCTGGTAGCAACAAAATCCACCTAATTAACCTGGGTTTTGCATCCTGTTTTCCAAGCAAATATCTAATGGCATCCTGATCAGTGTAAACAACAACTTTAGAAACAACAAGGTAATGACGAAACTTGTCAAACGCAAATACTACAGCTAGCAACTCTTTCTCTGTGGTAGTGTAATTTCTTTGAGCATCATCAAGAGTGCGACTAGCGTAGTAAATGGTATATAATACCTTATTCTTTCTTTGCCCCAAAACAGCCCCCACAGCAGTATCGCTAGCATCACACATAATTTCAAAGGGGAGCAACCAATCGGGGGCAACAACAACAGGGGGCACTAGTTAATTTTTCCTTTAAACAATTAAAAGCCTTCGAACAAGTGTCAGGAAAATCAAAAGTTGCCTCCTTAACCAAGAGGTCAGTCATAGGCTTTGCTATTTTTGAAAAGTCTTTAACAAACCTTCTATAGAAACCAGCATGGCCTAAGAAGCTATGAACCCCTTCAACAGAATTGGGTGCGGGCAACTTTGCAATTACCTCCACCTTTGCGGGATCAACTTTAATGCCTCTAGTGGACACCAGAGTTTAAATCTAATATTTGTTGTTTTTATTGCTCTTTTTTATGTGCAGGAGTGTTCAATTGCATTTGTGAAGTGAGCATTAACTGTGAGGAGGACATGCAAGGAGAGCCAGAGGAAGGACAAGGGAAATAGAAGGAGCAGTGTGATAAATTACAACAGAAAGCACTGAGTGGGCACTAGAACCACAACAGGTCAATGCTGAAACATCGAAAGTTGCAGCATCCATTGCTGCAACAGTTGAATCTAAGCCAGAAAAGAACTGTGTTGTGTTCACCAATCAGTAACTCTTCCCTCTTATGTGTGTTAGTGTTCTGTTGTTTGTGTTGTTGTTAGTTGTTGTGTTTTTTTGTGTTGTCTTTGTTTGTGTTGTCTTTTATTTCAATAAATCTACTGGATGGTGTAGCATCAGTGTAGCATCTAGCAGTTGTGTAGGATTTAAAAAAATTCTGTTCTGATAAATATTTTTAATTTCAGTATTAGTGTCCAAAAGATCTCTCCCATTAGAGTTTGCATGAGCAGTGGGGACACTGCTGGGTTTTAAGTTGGGGGGAGGACCTTCTGATTATTGTTTTGTTGATTAGTTGCACTTTATATCCTTGCAGTAATAGATAATGCTCCTTTTTGGCCTGAATTTAATGATGAGAAAGTGTATGTGTAGAGTAGCCTTGTTTGAACAATGATTAGTTTTCTTGCTGCTTCAACACTTAAGTCTGAACTTAGAAAGGAACTTAGCTAGCTAGAAATAATCTGATGCTAAGTCAAGTGTTAGTGAACTAAGATCAATGTCAAATTTCTACTAAAAATTTAAAATAGCATATGAAACTAAGTTTGGGGGTGCATCAGTTATACTAAGGCCAAAGTATTAAGAATGTAAAAAGGTTGGTGCACTAAACAATAAAATAAAATAAAAGAAAGAAAAAGAGAAACATGAGCAATACAGCAAGGTTGATCATTAAGTAGGGAGGCCATTTTGTGGAGACACCATTTTGGTTTCAGTCAAAAGATGATCAACCTAGAAAGAAAATAAGAGAAAAAGAAAGAAATTTTAGGAAATAAAAAAGTGCACTCACCAAAACCTGTTCTGAAGTACTTAGACCAAGCCCTTTGTCATGCTTTGAAGCCCCTCAACACTTATGATGAAGTTGTTAGCCTATTCTACATTTTAAAAAATCTTGTGACCTGATTGAAAGCAATATACTCTTTTTAAGGCTAAGAAGACTTTCAAAACTAGCTAAGAATTCATCTAAGTTCAGAAGTCACACACTCACACAAATGAGCAGTAATAATTCTGAATGTTGTAAACAATGGTGTTTGTATGTGTGTGTGATGCCACATCATCCAATGTTGTAGCATCAGAACTGAATGCCCCAGCATTCATGCCAAACCAATGCCCCAGCATTAGCAAAATTGAATGCCACAGCATTCTATTGATGACTTCATGTTGCATCCAAAGCATGGCAAGTGGCCCAAGTGGAGGATTTTGGCGCCTCCAACTAAGACTTTTTAGCTTACAAGTTGAACCTCTTTAGGGACACATGTCCATTCATTATTGGACCTCCTTTCTTTGATGGGTGAAGAATTAAATCAACTTTTGGAGACAATTGGAAATAAAGTAACTTCAGCTCCAAGGAAACCCAACCATGAAGAAACCTCACTCAAGGGAGCCACCTTTTTGGGACACTTGTCAATTCACTATAGGACCTCTTCTCTTTAAAAAAGCAAAGGTCAATTCTACTTTTTGAGGCACATGGATTCAAAATGAAATCAACTTCTTCTCGAAGTAAACCCAACCATGAAGAAACCTCTCTCAAGGAGCCTATAAATACCCTTCACCTCCTCATTCAAAAGGAGACCAAAATTCACTCAAGAAAATCATCATTAGAACTGGTTAGGAAGAGGTGAGAGAAGAACGTGACACTTTCTCTCTATACTTCCACAATTACACTATGCTGAAGGAATGCTCCCTGCACAGTGCAAATAGAAGCAATGCTGCAGCATTACGGGGTTGATTCATGCAAAGGAAACTAAACCATGTATCTTCTACTCTATTTCATTTCCTTTGTGTTTTTCAGTAATATGAACATGTTATTTACATCAGTTTGTATGTCCTTAGTAATGCTAAGCATGAGCTAAACTCTTTTGTAGTTGGATGCCAAAAACTTTGTAATAAACTTTTAACTAGTTTTATGTTATATATTGAGGTTTGCATTTTAGTTCTTGCATGATAACTCTTTCATATTCATCTTTAGAATTGGCCAATTAAAAGTGAATGCAAATCATAAGTACAGACATGGTTTATGATTAGAACTCAAGAACTAATATAGATAAGTGTTTAATAAAGGAAACTTTGTTAATTCCATGCTAAAACCTAGACATAGGATAGCATAGTCCATAGGGTGATACTGTGGGTACTTCATATACATGGGTGAACTATTTTAAAGCTTAGACATAAGACTTGTACCACTACAAAAAAACAGTGTTTAGCGACGGATTTTAGCGACGGATATGTGGTCCGTCGCTAAAATCAAAATTAGCGACGGATTTTACACAAAATTAGCGACGGATTGAAAACAAGGTATTTAGCGACGGAAATTGGTTAAATTAGCGACGGATTTAACATGGCGCGAAAATTGAAAAAAAAATTTGAATTAGCGACGGAAATCCGTCGCTAAATCCGTCGCTAATGTTTGGAAAATTGTGCCACTGACCGTTGCAGTTGATTTGACACGTGACAGACATTAGCGAGGGAAATCCGTCGCTAAATCCGTCGCTAACGGGTAATTTTTTTTTATAAACCCGAATCCTTCCTCTTCCTCTTTCATTTCTTCCTCTTCCTCTTTCATTTCTTCCTCTTCTCCGTTTTTTCCTCTCTTTCATTTCTTCCTCTTCCTCTTTCATTTCTTCTTACCACCACCACCATCATCTTCTCCCTTCAACACCACACCACACCATCCTCTTTCATTTCCTCTTCTTCCTCTTTAATTTCTTTTCCTTCTCCATTTTCCTCTTCCTCTTTCATTTCTTCCTCTTCCTCTTTCATTTTTTCTTACCACCACCACCATCATCTTCTCCCTTCAACACCACACCACACCACACCACCACCACCACCACCACACCATCCTCTTTCATTTCCTCCTCTTCCTCTTTAATTTCTTTTCCTTCTCCATTTTCCTCTTCCTCTTTCATTTTTTCTTACCACCACCACCATCATCTTCATCTTCTCCCTTCAACACAACACCACCACCACCACACCATCCTCTTTCATTTATTTTCCTTCTCCATTTTCCTCCCCAACCCCTTATCTCTCCCTCTTTCTATCTGAGATTAGCATTTTTTTTTTAAAAAAAGAGATTAGCGACGGATTTTAGCGACGGATTTCCGTCGCTAAAATTGGTCAGTGTCATTGTCAAATCAGCTGCAACGGTCAGTGTGCACAGTGTTTAGCGACGGATTTTAGCGACGGATTTTCCGTCGCTAAAATTAGCGACGGATTGTATTCCCTCGCTACCCAATTAGCGACCAGCTTTTTAGCGACGGAATTGGTCCGTCGCTAATTCCGTCGCTAACAGTAATTAGCGAGGGAAAAACAGGCATTAGCGAGGGAAAAATCCGTCGCTAATGCGCTGTTTTTTTGTAGTGTACTGAAACCCTGACGTTAGTTGCTGAAAAGCACGCATCAATTGCTACAACACCCAATGCTCTAGCACCCGATGCTCCAGCATCAAGTGCTCCAGCATCATGTATAACATAAGGTTGTTAAAGTGACTTACTTAGTGGAGAACATTCCAACTACCTTCCTTCTCATTTGTAATACAACTTATATTTGCTTAGCTTATTTTAAATTCTGTTTTCTCACACCATTGATTATATTTTATTTTATTTTGTTACTTTGTTTGACACTAGTTAAAACTACCATTTTAAACTTTAGAAATTAATCCACTCCTTGTGGATACGATCTCTACTTTCTACTATATTACTTGTTAAAGACTGTGTACACTTGCACACCTTTTTGCACAACACTGCTATACCCTGAATCTTAATTCTTTCTTTTGAGTGAGTTCTTTCTTGTTCTCACAAACTTTATGTTCAAATTTTTTTCCTTTTAATTACAAGATCTTATGTGTGTGGATTATTAGTTGAATTTACTTCTTGTATTGATCATTTTTTGATTTCTCTAAAAACTGTTGCTTTAAAAACACACTTAGAGCAAGTGTACTCTTTCGCAGAAGTAGTATAAAAGATTATCGTATCCACAGGGATTAATTAGCCAGTACCAAAGTAATCGAGATTATATATTATTTAGAGGAACAAATAGTTTGATGGTTATAATAAGAAAACAAAAAGAAATAAATCAAGAATTAAAATAGAAGATATAATTAATGGAGAGAGGTCTAGGGTCACAGTTTTACTTGCAAGCTTCAAATCCCCTATGTCTAATTCTACCCGAATTCCTTTATTTTATTTAATTACCAATCCCTTTACTAAAACTGTTTATCCTTTTGGTCATTCGCGATTAATATTCTTTTTCTTAAATTAACCCTTGTTTGGTCATGCAAGAATTTAAGTTCTAGAAAAGCATAAAGAACAAAAAGGTTGAATGACTGGAAGACTAAATTAAAGTCTGGTCATGCATTAATTATAGCCCCAATTATTCTATAAGTCCACCAACTAATTGCAGTATGGTCGCTGATCAACTAATTGATTATGAACATACAAATGGTGATCAATCCTAAGAACGTGATTAAATCAATAGGACAATATTAATTGAAATAAAATTGGAATTTAAACGAGAAATTAGAACATAAAAAGGTCTCTAAGCATGCAAGATTAACCAAAGATCCTTGAGGAGGATTTAGGTATCCAAAGTCATAAAGAACAATAAAATAGAAATTAGAATCATGAATAACAGAGATAAAAATAATCCAGAAATTAGAGAAATTCTTATCTTGAGTATTTAGTCTTCTTTTTCTGCTCCAAAGCTCTCTCTCAGTGTCAAGAACAGTACCAAATTCCTCAATCTCTCACTGTATTCACGTTGCGGCCTTTATTTTGTGTTGTGTGCGTGCCGCCGTATTTGCTGCGCTAGCTTCCCTTTTTTTGGTAAACCAAGGTGTCCTCCACGGCGATTGTGGAGACTAATCCTTTGAGGTATATGAGATCCATTTAAGGGGTTGACCTCTCCCAACAAAAATTTTTCCATACGCACCGACCAGGGATCGAACCCAGGACCAAATGGATAAGGGACTCAAGTGCGTTAGCTTCCCTTTTATATCAAATATCATAGGGTTCCATCCTCTTTTCTTCTCATCACGTCAGCTTTATTTAGTCCTGGACTTGCTTCAAATTCGGCCACAATTGAGCTTGTGCTTGGTTGCCATTTGCAATTAGGCCATATTGCCGTTTTGCTTCATTTCTTGATTAGGCTTTTTGATTTCATGGGTTGCATGCACCTCCTCATTTGAGCCAGGTGGTATTTTCTTTTAATTTCCTTTTAAGTCCACTCTATATATAATTGTATCTTTTATGTAGCTTTAAAAATGATCTATTCATTCTTTTTCTCATTTTCTTTCTTTCTGCAAAATAAAGAGCAAATTAAATAAATGATCTATATAATTGGTAATAATTGCTCTCAAAATGATCCAAAAGTGTCTCTAAAAATGCACTAAATTGGAGTTTATCAACTCCCCCACACTTAACATTTGCTTGTCCTCAAGCAAATTTTCTAGCTCAATAAAATTTTCAATCAAATAATAGAGTCAGCCAAATAAAGGACCCAAAATTAAAAGCAACAATGGCAGACAATATAGCACATGTGAGGTGTCAAAAGGTTGCCCAATTAGAGGCTCATGCACCTGAAAAATACATTTCTGTGAATAATGGCACTCTCTCACAATCTCTTTAAGTTTTTAGGTACTAGGGAAAATATAAATTCAAGTTTCAACAAAATGCACATTACCATAAGTTTGTAATTTGACCAAATCTCTACTAAATTGTTCACATGCATGCAAATAATGGGGTGGTATGGGTTGTAATGGGGCCATGGTGAATTCAAGCAGGGTAGGAAATAAGAAGGAAATGATAATCGTAGGGCTAACAACAAGAAATGAATAGTAACATTTGAAATTAAATATGGAGCTCCTATCTATTTTACAAATTTTGTTCAAACTCCAAATTCATTCCACTTCCTTCTTCACTCTTTTTCTATTGAGCAGGCTCTTTTTGATTTGCCTTTTCTCTTGAGTAGGTTCTTTCATTTTTTTTTTGATTTGCCTTTCCCTCCTTCTAGCTTTTTCTTTTTTTTTTTCAAATTTTCTTTCATTTTTTTTTCTTAGGAGGAAAAGGCAAGCACATTGGTCACTCCTATTTTGTTTCCTTCGTAGTAAAAGATACTTGTAAGTACATGAGTCACCCCTATTTTTTTCAATCCTGACAAAATAGACAACTAAAATATAGGACGAAATTGTAATTTTCAATAGTTGCTCCACATTTAATTTCAAGGTACCAAAGAAATATATAACAAATAGGCTCAAAGGGGGAAACTAATGGATAATTTCAACAAACAACTCTGAGGCCAGAAAAATACCTAAATCCCCAAATCTTTTTACATGATGCAAATCAATTTTTGCCTTGAAATGGTCAAAAGACAAATTTTAGAATGTAGCAGATTGGGAAACACACTCATGCAAAGAGAAAGGGTCAAAATATATGATTTAGTATCAATCCCCTTATGAAGGCTCAGATCTCACCTTTAGAAGCTAGTTCACAAAAAGTACTCAACAGGAACAAATGCTAATTATCAGCTAAAGGCAAAAGCTCTATTTTTTTTCAACAGGAACAAATGCTAATTATCAGCTAAAGACAAAAAGTACTCAACAGGAACAAAGGACATCCTCATAGTTACAATTGAGTACAAGTCTGTCAAGTAAATTAATTATGGGATCCCCAAAAGGCAAAATCTCTATTTTTTTTTCAACTTTAAGCATAATTCATTCAAAACAAGCCAGAAAAAATGCTATCAACATATACGGTGGGTATGGTCCATAATGCAAAATATCAAATTGGCACAAAAATAGATAAATGAGAGAGACAGTAAGAGTGACTTCCCAGAGAGAGCTTGCAAACTGAGCTAATTCCAAAAAAAGAAAACAAAACAAAACCAAATTGAGAGAAAATAAAACACAGGTTGCCTCCTGCGAAGCGCTTGTTTAACGTCCCGAGCCTGACGGTAATAGAGTCAATCCTTGAGGGCAGTGACATAGCTCAGTTGAAGTAGCCCTTCCTCAAACTGCTTCACACACTAACCATTTGACTTTAAAAGTGGTACCATCTTCATGAAATACCTCAAGCACTCCATAAAGAAAAACTTGAGTGACAGTGTTGGGGCCATACCACCTTGAGCGTAACTTTCCTAGAAAAAGACGTAAACGTGAGTTATAAATTAAAACTTTCTCACCAACATGGAATTCACGCTGTTGGATGCACTTATCATGCCAGTTTTTTGTCTGCCCCTTATATAACTTACCATTCTCATAAGCTCCCAGACGGAGCTCATCCAATTCATCGAGCTGCAGCAACCTATTTTCACCTGTATGTGGAGCATCAAAGTTTAGAAATTTTAAAGCTCAAAGTGCTTTTTGCTCTAATTCAACAGGCAAATGACATGCTTTTCCAAAAACAAGATGGTAAGGAGACATCCCAATGGGGGTTTTTAAAGCAATTCTACAGGCTCATAGTGCTTCATCCAATTTCAAGGACCAGTCTTTTCTTGATGCACAAACTGTCTTCTCTAAAATCCTTTTTAGCTCTATTTGAAATTTCAACTTGGCCACTAGTTTGTGGATGGTAAGGAGTTGCTACCTTATGAGTGACACCATAATTGCTCAAAATATTTTCAAATTGTTTATTGCAAAAATGGGTGCACTAATAATTTCTCGGGGTGAGCCAAATTTGGTGAAAATATTTTTCTTTAAAAATCTCACTACCACCTGAGCATCATTAGTGGGTAAAGCTACAGCTTCTACTCACTTTGACACATAATCCACAGCAACAAGAATATACTGATTCGAAAATGATTTAGGGAAAGGCCCTATAAAGTCAATACCCCAGACATCAAATATCTCACAAACCAAAATATTATTTAATGGCATCTCTTGCTGCCTAGAAATGTTGCCACACCTTTGACAACTATCACAAGCTTTCACAAAGTCATGAGCATCTTTAAATATAGTAGGCCAATAAAAACCACATTGTAAAACTTTATATGCGGTTCTATTTGGGCCAAAGTGGCACCTACCTCTTTAGAATGAAAAGGCTCATGGATAAAAGTTACCTCATCCATAGATAAGGGTCATCCCACAAGTAGTGTCTAGCATCCGAAATTAATTTCTTCTTTTGCTGAAAAGAAAAGTTAGGGGGAACAACCTTACCCACCAAGTAGTTGACAATGCCAGAAAACCAGGGAATAACGGTAATAGCTAAAAGTCTCGCATCAGGGAACACCTCCTTGATCTCCGCATCATTTGAGGCCTACATCACACTTTGGTCAAGCCCTGAGAGGTGGTCAGCTACAAAGTTCTCTGAGCCTTTCTTGTCTTTAATCTCCAAGTCAAACTTTTGTAGCAACAAAATCCACCAAATTAGCCTGGGTTTTGCATCCTACTTTCCAAGCAAATATCTAAGAGCAGCATGATTAGTATAAACAATAACTTTAGAAAGAACAAGGTAATGACGAAACTTGTCGAACACAAATACTAGAGCTTGCAACTCTTTCTCTATGGTAGTATATTTTCTTTGAGCATCATCAAGAGTGCGACTAGTGTAGTAAATAATATAGAATACCTTATTCTTTCTTTGCCCCAAAATAGCCCCCACAGTAGTGTCGCTAGGATCACACATAATTTCAAAGGGAAGCGACCAATCGGAGGCAACAACAAGAGGGGCACTAATTAATTTTCCTTTAAACAATTAAAAGCCTTCAAACAAATGTCAGAAAAACCAAAAGTGGCCTCCTTAACCAAGAGGTCATTCATAGGCTTCGCAATTTTTGAGAAGTCTTTAACAAACCTCCTATACAAGCCAGCATGGCCCAGAAAACTGCGGACCCCCTTAACAGAATTGGGTGGGGGCGACTTTGCAATTACCTCAACCTTTGCAGAATCAACTTTAATGCCTCTAGTGGACACCTTATGTCCTATAATAATGCAATCTTGTACCATAAATTGACACTTCTCCCAATTGAGGACTAAATTAGTATCCCTGCATCGGTGCAACACTAAATTCAAGTTATGTAAACAATCCTCATAAGAGGATCCAAAAACAGTAAAATCATCCATGAATATCTCAGTGCATTTTTCAACCAAGTCAGAGAAAATAGCCATCATGCATCTTTGGAAAGTGGCAGGAGCGTTACATAAACTGAACGACAACCTTTTATATGCAAATGTTCCATATGGGAAAGTAAAAGTGGTTTTTTCTTGATCTTCAAAAGCCACTGGTATTTGCAAATAACCGGAATATCCATCCAAAAACAATAATAATCATGACATGCCACTCTCACGAGAATTTGATCAATAAAGGGAAAGGGGGAAGTGATCTTTCCGGGTGGCATCATTTACTTTTCTATAATCAATGCCCATACGCCACCCGGTAGTTTTCCTAACTGCAATTAATTCATTTTTATCATTTTCCAGTACAGTAGTACCTCCCATTTTAGGAACACATTGAGCGGGACTTACCCACTTACTATCAGAGATAGGATAGATGATACCTGCGTCAAGAAGATTAATTACCTCCTTTTTGACCACCTTTTTCATGTTAGGAATGAGGCGCTATTGAGGTAGTGCCCGAGGTTGATAATCATCCTCCATATAAATCTTGTGAGTACAAATTGAGGGACTAATGCCTTTTATATCATGAATTGACCATCCAAAGGCCTCTTTGTTGGCCCTTAATACCCTTAGAAGCTTATCCTCCATGGTGTCTGTCAAATCTGCAGAAATAATCACAGACAAAGAGGAAGGGGGGTGCAAGAAAGAATATTTTACATTTGAAGGAAGAGTCTTTAATTCCAGCTCAGGAGCCTCTTCAATTGAAGGTTTGGGATTCGGAGTATTGCCCCCATTCCAATTCCTCAAATCTATGGTTACTCCAATTTTTCTGAGGGTGGTGAGCTTGAAAAAACATTAAGAACTCTTCTTCCTCACCACCCTGCAATATGCCAAGTCCCTACAAAGTAAGTACTTTTTCTAGAGGGTCCTGAATTCTAAAATCATCAAAACTTTCAGAGGTAACTAAATCATTAATATCCATGGCTTGAATAAAATTACAAGAAGCAAATGAGGAAGGATTTTTTAATGAGTTCAAGACTTGAAATACAACTTCCTCATCTCCGAATCTTAAAGTCAATTTTCCCTGTTGAACATCAATTAAGCTTTTTCCTGTAGCTAAGAAAGGACGCCCCAAAATAATTGGGACTTCCTCATCTTCTTCCATATCCAAAAGAACTAAATCAGCAGGGAAAATAAACTTATCAACCATAACTAAAACTTCTTCCACCACTCCACGGGGGTGGGCAATGTAAACCCTAAATGATTTAATTAAGTAATTGATTAAATTATTTAAAGTGTTGCACTAATTTTTGATTAAATTATAATAGAGCATTTTATTTAATTGAAGGGGATGGCGTTGGAAATACCGGAACTGCAAGTAATGGCCCAAGAAGCCCAAGCCCGTTGGCTTAGGCGCTCCTTAGGCGCTGGGGGTCTAGGTTTCGCCTCAGTTGTGCCAAAAGAGAGAAAGAAATCGAAGGAGAGGAGAAGAGAAAGAAAAAGGCGATCTCAAGCTAAGGAGTTAGGGTTTCATTCATCTTGATCCTAGGTAAGAGTTCCTAGTCCTTTTCTTATTCGATTTTCCTTCTCTTTCAAGTGTTTAAGTTTTCGGTTTCCTAACCCTTTCTATTGTTGATCAATTCGTGATGGTGCAAGAGAGAGAGAGAGAGAGGACGCGAATCGTGAGAGAGGAAAGAAGAAGGAGAAGATTCCTTGTTGCGGTGGTTTGTCGGTGCTTCGGTGGAAAGAGCTCTATTTTCGGCCAGGTCCACCGCAGCGGCCACCCCGGTCCCACTGTTACCTCACGGTCTTCTCTACCCCTCTTGTACAGTTTTTGCCTTCCGTGGGAATCGAACCTTGCACCTGAGGCATAAGTGCAAGTTAAACCCCCTTCCCACTACCAATTGAGCGCGCGCTCAATTGGTAGTGGGAAGGGGGTTTAACTTGCACTTATGCCTCAGGTGCAAGGTTCGATTCCCACGGAAGGCAAAAACTCTACAAGAGGGGTAGAGAAGACTGTGAGGTAACAGTGGGACCGGGGTGGCCGCTGCGGTGGACCTGGGCTGTTACAGGCAATGGATCTATCAGCTAGCTGCAGAGTGATGTTAGTAGGATAGGGTTCCTGCAAACCAAGCTTTCTAAAAACTGAAAAAGGCATCAAATTTATACTTGCTCCTAAATCTCATAACACCTTTTCAAAATGAGAGTTACCAATTGTACAAGGAATAGTGAAACTACCTGGATCTTTAAACATAGGTGGTAACTTTTTTAGAACTATAGCAAAACATTCCTCATTAAGCCTAACTGTCTCAAATCCTTCTAATTTCCTTTTGTTAGAAATAATTTCTTTTAAAAATTTAGCATATTTAGCCATTTGAGCAATAGCTTCAGCAAAAGGAATGTTGATATGTAATTTCCTAAATATTTCAAGAAATCTAGCAAACTGCTTATCATAGTGCTCATTTTTAAGTTTTTGAGGATAAGGAACAGTTACCTTTTCTTTCTCATCCTTTTTTTTCCTTGCTTTCCTCAGAAGTGATCCCCTCAGGAGGAGCCTCGGGCGCCCGCCCGTCTTGATTGTTTTCTTGAACCAGCTCCTTGCCACTCCTAAGAATGACAGTGTTGCAATGCTCATTTCTTGGATTAGGCTCAGTTTGGGTAGGAAGTGAGCCTTGGGGCCTTTTGTTGTCCTCCCCACGAGAAATTGGGGTGATTTCGCCAACCTAGATTGTAAGTGTTTGAATAAGGATCATTTTGGCTCCGGTTGGAATTCTGAACATAATTGGCATCTTCAGTTGGAGTTGCTGATCAGCGCTGTGCTTTGATCGGATCTTTAATGGATTGAAACCTCTCTTCAGTCATGTCCATGTAATTGGATAAAACACCCATGCACGAATGTCCAACCTTTTCCATGTATCTAACTAAAGATTCTTGCATACTAAGCCTTAACTCACTTTTCTTCTGGCCAAGATAGTTGGCTTCTTCAGTTAGGCCTCCCCAAATATTGTTTGTGTTTTCACTAGTGGAAAGTACTGTAAGAGTAGTTTGGGCTTGTGCCTTCATCAAAGATTGCACTTGTTTAGAGAGAACATCTAGTTTTATATCAGTACTAGTTTCATATTCAACCTTGTACATCTCAGTTGATTTCTTAATGTGTCTGTCACTAGTGTCCCATTGGGCATTATCGGCTGCCATCTCTGCAATTAAGTCATATACTGTCGCAGGCTCCCCCATTCATTATAGAGCCTCCGCAAGCCATATTAACAATTCCCCTATTTTGAGAAGATAATACGTTGCAAAAATATTCAAGCAATTGCCACTTCTCAAATCCATGATGTGGACAACTCCGAAGTAAGTCTTGAATTCTTTCCCAAGCTTCATGTAAAGATTCTTGCTCGAGTTGAGCAAAGCTGATTATTGCACCACGGATCTTAGTAGTCTTACCTGGAGGAAAATATTTGGTCAAGAATTTTTGCTTCAGTTGGTTCCAAGTGGTATTGGACTCAGCAGGTTGAGAGTCTAGCCAAGCAGATGCCTTGTCAGCCAATTACTGAGTGACACCATTGCCAATTACTGAGTCTGCCATTGCAAATTACTGAGTCTGCCACCCTCAAGAAGTTTCTAAGATGGGTGTGCGGGTCTTCGGTTGGTGTACCTCTGAACATAGTCGAAATATGAACCATTTGAACTAGGCTTGGTTTGAGCTCATAATTAGTAGCTTGCACAGGTGGATTGGCTATGCTTGTAGTGATATTCGCTGTGGGAGTAATGTAGTCCCGAGGAGTTCTTCTCGGATTGGCAGCCATTACTCTTCTCTCTTTTCTTATCCTTCGAGCAGTTCTCTCAATTTCTGGTTCAAAAACCAAAATAGGCTCTTGGGAGCGGGTGAGCATGCACGAGTAATAATAATAACAAACAAATAACAAACAAAAATATGTAAATATTTTTTCCTTTTTATTGAATTAAATTAAAACAAACAAAAACAAGAAATAAAAAATGTCTTAAGCAATAAAAAACTTGTTCGTTTAATATTGCTGAACTAATCCCCGGCAACGACGCCAAAAACTTGTTGCGTTAAAAACACACTTAGAACAAGTGTACTCTTTCTCAGAAGTAGTATAAAAGATTATCGTGTCCACGGGGATTAATTAACAAGTGCCAAACGACTTAAAATTATTTATTCTTTAGACGATCGAATAATTGAGTTGTTATAAGAATATAAAAACAAACTAAATTGAAACAAATAACAAGAATTAAAATGCTAGATTTAATCAATAAAGAGAGACCCAGGGTCACAGTTTCACTTGCAGGCTTTGATTCCTCTATCTCTAATTCTACCTGAATTCCTTTGTTTTATTCAATTACCAATCCCTTTACTAAAGCTATTAATCTGTTTGGTCATTCGCGATTAATATTCTTTTTCCTAAATTAACCCTTGTTTGGTCATGCAATAATTTAAATTCAAGAAAAGCATAGAGAACAAAAAGGTTGAATGATTGGAAGACTAAATTAAAGTTTGGTTATGCATTAATTATAGTCGCAATTATCCTATAGGTCCACCGACTAATTGCAGTACGGTCATTGATCAACTAATTGACTATAAACATGCAAGGGTTATGAATCCTAATTATGTGATAAAAGCAATAGGATAATATTAATTGAAATAAAAACCAGGAATTCAAAGCATAAATTAAAACATAGAAAGGTCTCTAATCATGCAAGATACAATTAGCAGTCATAACTTACAGAGATAAAAATAACCCGGATAGAGAAATTTCTGATCTTGAGTATTTAGTTTCTTTTTTCTGCTCCAAAGCTCTACCACGATGTCAAGAATGGTACCCAAATTTACTCCTCACTCTCTCTGTGCACTGCGGCTCTGTCTTAATTGTCGCGTATGCGACATCCCACCTAGGGTTCGTGCTCACCAAGTGTTGCGCCCGAAAAAGTCCCCGAGGGAATCTTTCTTCGTTTACAACTTTTTGAAAATCAATGAAGTCGCCACCAATACTTTTTTATAAGGAAAATATTGAAGAAAAACCTTTTGGAAAGCGAATGGCCTTTTGGAAAAAAAACCGGAAGATTTGGGTTCGGGGGTCGGTTAGGCATAGGGAAGGTTTTAGCACCCCACACCTCCTTTCTACCGAAAGGGAACCTTTAATAAAATGTGTGGTTTTAAGTGCGGATTTGAAAGATACTTAAATTTGCCCTTTTTTCGAAAAGAGAATGAAAAGACTTAATGAAAATTTTTATTTTCGGCAAAAGTGTTTGCTGCCCTTTTTTAAGAGAAAAAAAATGTTTTTAGTTTATTGTGCTTGACGGAGGATATCCGCTCCTACGTATCTCCCGGTGCGATGGAGAATTCAAAGCTACGTAGTTCTAGTTTTTTTGAAAAGGTTTTGTTTTTTAATCTTTTTGGAGTTTTTCGCAAAGAGGTTGAGCGTTCGCAGTGACCAAACAACAACGGTTTAGAGTGGTCGCACTACTAACTCGTATGAAAATGAATTATCATTAACGTCCAAACGGCAACGGCGCGAGTGGTGATTAACGACAATTGGTTTTTATTTTGAGCATTGAAAATGCTTTTCGAAATTGGAGGAGAGCGTTTGTAAGGACCAAACAACAACGGTTTAGAGTGGCCACACTACTAGCTCCCACAGGAATGAAATCATCACCTACAATCAAACGGCAACGGCGCGAGTGATCATTGGTGATGATTAATTTTGATTTCGATGTTTGAAGATATTTGTTTTCGATGTAAGAAAATATTTATGTGGGGCAGGAAATATGTTATTTTTTTGAATGCAATAGTAAAAATGGGAGTGCAAAAAAAGAAGCCCAATTCGCATGGGAGGGCCCAGTTAGCGAAACTGGGCTTAAGTGACAAAAGGGGCTTTATGCTTGGGCCTGGGGGGTGTAAATAACAATTTACTTGTTTCTTAAAAAAAGTTTTACTTACCACTCCTTTTTTACTAATGAAAGCTTTTTTGTTCTTTCTTTTTTTTCTTTGAGATTCTTTTGTTATTATTTTTGGTTGAGGTAATTTTTGGTTGGAAAAGAATAAATAAATTAAATAAAAACGAAAAAAACAAAAATCAATTTATTTGTTTTTTAAAAAATGTTTTATTTACCCTTTTTTATTAGTTGCTAGGAAATGATTTCTATGAAGTGTTTTTTTGGTATTTGGTATAAAAAGATCTATTAATCATTTAGAGAAACACTTCACCTTAAAGTGTAAACATTAAACAAAATTGAATCATATAGAGTAATCCTTTCACTTAGATTAAAGTGCCATGGGCGCGAGTGAAAATCAACTTACCCCATCATCAACATCTAGCAATGAGCAAAATAGAACATATGAACCAAGAAAATAAAGTTGAATCCTTTCTAGCCATCTTCACCACTTAAATTAAAGTGCACTAGGCACTAGCGGAGACTCATATGGCTAGATCATCAACAAATAACAACTAAAACAACTATTGAACAAGGGAAATTCATAAGGAAAGTTGAATCCTATCTTAAAATCTTCTCCCTTAAATCATGGTGTTTTCTAAACACAAGGGAGAGTCAAGTTGTAAGATCATCAACATCACAAGGACTAAAAATCACATTTAACACAAGGCTTTAAACACTAATAATAAATCATCCTCAAGTGAAAAGGAACCACAAGATAAAAAAAAGGGAAAATGCGAAATATAAGGGATATAAAATCACATGTTTATTTCATTTTAAAAAAACAAAGATCAACACAAACTAACAACAAGCTAAATTACTCAAAGGTGAGAAGCAACTTCTCACCCTAACAACAACAAACTACATTCTAAAAGTGAAAATGATGAGTATATCAAAAATAAAGAGGAGAATATGAGATGAAGATGATAAGATAAATCTTGATGCAAAATGTTTGAAAATGATGCTAAGACATTAGGAATTTTACCTTATCTCTAAAATAGGTAGAAAATTGGAGAAGTAGAGGAGAGGTAAATAAAGGGAAGCTACGGTTTTAATGGAGGAGAGGAGGAGAAGGATTATGCGCTTGATTTTTCTTGAGTGTGAGAGGAATGAATTGGAGGTAGTTTGATGATGAATTGGTTAAGAGAAATTGAAAAAAATGGAGGTGGTTTAGGAGAGGTGAGGCTACGGTTTTAGGGGAGAGGAGGAGGAAAGGAATTATGTCAAAATCTTAGAGTAGATCCAATGAGAGCTAAGAAGGGTTTTGAAGGGAAAGTGTGTGAGAGAGAGTGAGTTGAGTGATATGTGAGGGAGAGAGAGAGATGGCCGTAGGGGGGGGGAAGGTTGAGTGTATGAGTGTGTGTGAGAGTGAGTGATGGGAAGGGTGGAGTGTATGGGGAAAGGAGATGTGTGGAAGTGGGGTTGTGTGTGGAAGTGGGGTTGTGTGTGGAAGTGGGATTGTGAGTTCCAAGGAGGAAAAGAGGGAAAGTGGGGCGGATTTCTAGGGAGGAGAGAGGGGATGAATGTGGATGATTTTTAAGGCTAGGGGGGAGAGTGAATGTAGACACATTTTAGAGTGAAGGGGGGGAGGTATGCGAATTAGGGTTTAGTTGGAGTGGGTTGGATGGAGTTGTGTGTTGGGTTATGGGTTGGATATGGGTTAGGGTTAGGATATGGATTGGGTTTGGTGGAGGAGTTGGATTGGGCTTGGTGGAGGAGTTGGATATGGGTTAGGTTTATGCGAATTGGGCATAAGGTTTGGTGGAGGAGTGGGCTTTAGATGGCCCAATCCTAAATGCACCTCTATCTATTTTTTACAAACCTCCCCTATTTACTCCTTTGCTTATTTTGTTTCCTTACTTCTAATTATTATTATTTCTTTCAAAAATTGGAACTTGTAGCAAACTAAAATAAAATAAAGCATGGCATGAAAATAAAAATAATTATTTTTTATAGATAAAATTTCTTATTTTTGGATAGGACAAAATTAGGGTGTTACAGCTGCCCCTCTTTATTTCACATTTCGCCAAAAAATATGACTTGGCCTTTTCATATTTGTTGGTGAAATGGAAATAAAGATATAGAAATAACACTAATTTTGTCTGCTTTCGGAAAAGCTCAGATTTTCTTTTTGTTATTTTCTTTTTGAGAAAAGGGGGGTTAACACTTGTCGTATTAACGGGAAAGCAGTAAATTGGGAAAAGCAGTAAATTGGGAAAAGCAGTAAATTGGGAATTCGGAGGTTGCCTAAAAACCTTCTAACGAACTCTTGTCGAGTCCGAGCTTTGGGGGTGGCCTTTTCGAGCGGCCGATCAATATCAGGTCCGGAACTGATTTGATCAATGGATTTACGCTATGCCTTAGGTTGACACAACTAATCCGAAGGACTTAACGAAGTCTGATGGATCCATCGCGTGCTCGTACACGATGTTGTGATCTGTGGAAGGAGTTCACTAACTCTGTGTTGATGGAGTTTACTAACTCTGGGTTGATGGAGTTTACTAACTCAGTGCTGATGGTGATTTTCTGAAAAATAAGATTTTTGGGACCCTCTGGTCCGAAGTAACTTCCTGGATGGTGCATGAAATGCATGCATTTGGGTATTTGGATGTGCATGAATGCCATGATTGATTTTGGTGGGATGCCCCTTTTTTTTTTTTTTTTTTGTTTGATTCCTCATTCACTTCTTTTCTTTTTGTTATTCTTCGCTCTTCTGAGATGCGAATTTGAAAGCGTAACGCGCCACTGTTTGATGTCATGGAGTGACGAATGGTATGGATGATATGATGAATGATGTGAAGATGTTGTGTTCTTTTATGTTCCGTCTTCTGTGATTTTCTCTTTTGTTTGTTTTTTTTTTTTTTTTTTTGTTTATTCTGTTTGTTTTCTTTAAGCAGCTTTCTTTTTTCTGCTTATTTGTTTTTCTTTGGCACTCTTTTTTTGTTGGTTAAATCGATCTGCCGGGCGCAGGCTGTTCCAGGGCGGTGATCCGCGAGGATTGCACACTGGTTTGTCACGACTGCCTTTTCGCAATTTTATTCACTTGGGGAATGACTTCTTTCTGTATGTTTCAAAGATTTCGTAATGATCCTGTAATGCTCTGAATGTGCACATGTTTTGCAAGTCGATTTCATCAATCATAAAAGTTATTATTTTGAAAGAAACTGAATAGATGAAAGCAGAGACACGAAAAGCACACATATGAAAAAAAAGTTGGACTTTTATTGATATAGAAATTGGACGTGCAGAAAGTCACGCCAATCGAAAGTGCATTGCAATCTTTCTTTTAAGCTACAAAAAATACAAGCAAAAGGAACAGATCTCGTGATTCTATCTCTGAAGTAACGGTGCCCACCGTCCATACTCATAATACTGATCACCCCCTTATCAGAACATTTGGAGCGCTGATTGCCTTTTTCTTTTCTCCAGCCCAAGTTTTCTGACCCTAATTTTTGCCTGGATCGCCCTTTGCGGGTTTTCAATCCACCGGGCCGCTCTGATTTTGCCTAGGTCGCCCTTTGCGGGTTTTCAACCTAGCGAGCTGATTTTTCCTTGGCTTATCTTTCTCTTTTTTCATCTATTTTTCTAGGCATAATACTTCTTGACCACATCTGAGTTCACTGGATTTGGGATTTCATCTCCGTCCATGTTTGCCAGAATTAAAGCTCCTCCTGAGAATGCCTTCTTCACCACATAAGGTCCTTCATACTTGGGAGCCCATTTGCCCCTAGAGTCTGTCTGAATCGGCAAGATCTGCTTGAGTACAAGGTCCCCTTCTTGGAATTCACGAGGACGAACTTTCTTGTCAAAAGCCCTCCTCATCCTCTGTTGGTACAACTGTCCATGACACATCGCGGCCACCCGTTTTTCATCAATGAGATTCAACTGGTCAAGACGAGACCGCACCCATTCTGCTTCATCAAGTTTTGTCTCCATCAACACCCGCAGGGATGGTATTTCAACCTCGATGGGGAGGACTGCCTCTGACCCATAAACCAGGGAGTAAGGGGTTGCCCCTGTGGAGGTGCGTACTGAGGTTCTGTAACCATGCAGGGCAAATGGGAGCATCTCATGCCAATCCTTGTAGGTTACCACCATCTTTTGCACAATCTTCTTGATGTTCTTGTTGGCTGCCTCAACTGCCCCATTCATCTTTGGGCGGTAGGGAGAAGAGTTGTGATGTTGTATTTTGAAGTCTTTGCACAAATCCTTCATCACTCTGCTGTTCAAATTACTACCGTTGTCTGTGATAATCTTGTTTGGAAGGCCGTAGCGGCAAACCAAGTCTTTCTTGATGAACTTAGCAATCACTGAGCTCGTTACATTGGGATAAGAGGCAGCTTCCACCCACTTAGTGAAGTAGTCAATAGCAACCAGGATGAAACGGTGACCATTGGAAGCTTTGGGTTCAATGGGACCAATGATGTCCATGCCCCACATTGAGAATGGCCATGGTGCGCTCAAAACATTCAGAGAAGTTGGAGGTACATGGGTGTGATCTGCATAGATTTGGCATTTATGGCATCTTCTCACAAAACTGTAACAGTCTGATTCCATCTGCAACCAGTAGTATCCAGCTCTCAGGATTTTTCTAGCCATTGCGTGCCCATTGGAATGAATCCCAAATGAGCCTTCATGAACATCTCGCATAATCTTTACTGATTCTTCTCCTGTTACACACCTAAGGAGTATCAAGTCATGGTTTCTCTTGTAAAGGACGTCTCCACTCAAGAAGAAACCTGTTGACAGCCTCCTGAGGGTTCTCTTGTCATTCTCTGTAGCTCCGGGAGGATACTCTCTGTTTGTGATATACTGCTTGATGTCATGGTACCAGGGCTTACTATCTGATCCCTCTTCGACTGCCATACAGTAGTGATAAGCAGGTTGTTCTCTGTGCTGGATTCTGACAGTTGTCAGACTTTTGTCACAGCTGACGTTGAACATAGAGGACAAAGTCGCCAAGGCATCGGCCAGCTGATTCTCGCTGCGGGGTATGTGTTGGAAAGTGATTTCCTCAAAGGGCTTGATTAATTCTTGAATGCAGTCACGGTAAGGAATCAAATCTGAATTTCTTGTTTCCCAGTCTCCTTTTACTTGATGGACAACTAGAGCTGAATCTCCGTACACGTCGAGTCTCTTGACTTTCCAATCGAGAGCTGCCTGGATACCCAAGATACATGCTTCATACTCCGCAATATTGTTTGTGACATAGAAGCTTAGTCTAGCGGTGACTGGTATGAAGCGGTTGTCTGGGGAGATCAGCACTGCTCCGATTCCGTGCCCCCACATGTTAGAGGCACCGTCAAACAACATTCTCCACCTTTCATCATCTTGAGACTTCCCTGCGTCAAATAATGCCATAATGTCCTCATCTGGGAACTCACATTGCATTGATTGGTAATCCTCAACTGGTTGATGTGCCAGGTAGTCTGCCAGTGTGCTACCTTTAATCGCCTTCTGGGTTACGTACACGAGATCGTACTCGGACAGAAGCATTTGCCAACGAGCGATTCTACCTGTGAGCGCAGGTTTTTCAAATATGTACTTGATTGGGTCCATTTTGGTCACCAACCAGGTAGTGTGACTCAGCATATACTGTCTCAGTCGATGCGCAGCCCAGGCTAGAGCACAACAAGTCTTCTCCAACGATGAATACCTTGCCTCACAGTCTGTGAATTTCTTGCTTATATAGTAGATCGCGTGTTCTTTCTTTCCTGACTCATCGTGTTGCCCCAGCACACAGCCCATAGAGTTGCCTAGCACCGTGAGGTATAGGATGAGGGGCCTGCCGGACACAGGTGGCATTAGGACGGGTGGACTTTGAAGGTACGCCTTGATTTTCTCAAATGCTTCTTGACATTTATCATTCCACTTCATCTCTTGGTTTTTGCACAGCAGTTTGAAAATTGGTTCGCAAGTCGCAGTCAACTGGAAGATGAATCGAGAGATGTAATTTAGTCTTCCCAGGAAACCACGAACTTCTTTCTCTGTCTTAGGTGCTGGCATCTCCAGGATTGCTCGTACTTTGTCCGGGTCTACCTCAATTCCCTTCTGGCTAACAATGAAACCTAACAGCTTCCCTGACCTAACCCCAAAGGTGCACTTGGCGGGGTTCAACCTGAGCTTGTACTTTCTGAGACGTTCGAACAGCTTCTGCAGGTTAACCACGTGCTCTTCATCAGTCTTTGATTTAGCAATCATGTCATCCACATAGACTTCGATCTCCTTATGCATCATGTCATGGAATAGGGTTACCATCGCTCTTTGGTAGGTTGCCCCGGCATTCCTCAACCCGAAAGGCATGACCTTGTAACAGAAAGTTCCCCAAAGGGTTACGAAGGTGGTTTTCTCCATATCCCCCGGAGCCATTTTGATCTGGTTATAGCCTGAATATCCATCCATGAAGGAGAACATTGAGTGCTGAGCAGTACTGTCCACCAAAACGTCAATATGGGGTAGAGGGAAGTCATCTTTAGGGCTTGCTCTGTTCAAGTCACGGTAGTCGACACACATTCGGACCTTCCCATCTTTCTTAGGGACTGGGACAATGTTTGCTACCCACTCAGGATATTTTGCCACAGCTAAGAACCCTGCATCAAACTGTTTCTTGACCTCATCCCTGATTTTCAAAGACATTTCAGGCTTCATCCGCCTTAACTTCTGTTTCACAGGGGGACACTCTGATTTCACCGGCAATTTATGTTCAACAATATCTGTGCTCAACCCTGGCATGTCCCGATATGTCCATGCGAATACGTCAGCGTAGTCGAACAGGAGCTGAATCAACTTTTTGCGCTCTTTATCCTCCATTGCGGTACCGACCTTGATCTCTTTTCTGTCTTCCTCAGTACCCAAATTGACCATTTCTGTAGACTCCTCATGGGGTTCGATGACCTTTTCTTCTTGTTCTACCATTCTCATGATTTCTGGAGGGGTATCCCAATCATTCTCAGCGTCTTCCTCGGCTTGATTAACCGGGTAATCAAAATCACAGTATGAGTTATGGGCATTATTATTTTCAGGGCTTATTTTCGATCTGCATTAGAATGGAGCGGCGAATAAAAACAAAGAAAAAGCAACACAGATAAAAGATGAAGACAGAAATTTTATTGAAAATTCAAAATAACACTTTATTGATTGATGATTTTCGACGAAAACATGTGTGCCCGAATGAAATATCCCAAGACCTTGGGCAGAGCCGAGGGATTTGCATTACAATGATAATTACTTTAAATTGGAAAATACGGGGAAATCCATGGTCTCCCAGTTTTGCAGCTTCTCTCCAACCACACAGCAGCGCACCAGACCTTCAGCACGGCCACTTGAGCTTGATCCTTCTTCAACCATATTGACCTGGTCAGGGTTCAGCATACCAGCACTCCGGAAGTTGTCCTTAAGATTAGCGATGACTATTCTCTCCTGATTGGGTGCCCTTCCTCTGAGTTTGGCCAGCCATTTCTCCCTCCTGTGAGATGTCAGCCTCTCCCGATCAGCAAGACTTGGGATGTATCCAACACCGAACCTCTCAATATTACCCCTCAACTGGATAGGCATTACAATTCCTTGAGCAGCTTTTCCTAAGCCCTTACCAACCTGATACCCATGTCCCAGCATCACTTTTGCAGTCATCATGTCTGCCCTGGACCACTTGGGCTTCCATCGAGGTTCTCCTTCGACGAAGACAGCGTTCGAAATCTCCAATCCCTGGAAAGCAGTCTCAAAGGACTCTTCTGCTGCTTCCACATAATATTCAGGTGGTGATCGATTTATCAATGTTTCTTCCTCTCTGGAGATCACTATCAGCTTTCCCCTAGCCACAAACTTGAGTTTCTGATGAAGCGAGGATGGCACTGCCCCAGCCGCATGTATCCAAGGACGTCCTAGCAGGCAACTGTAGGATGAATTGATGTCCATCACTTGAAAGACAACATAAAATACTTCAGGGCCTACCTGTAGCGGCATTTCCACTTCTCCAAAAACTTCCTTCACTGACCCGTCAAATGCTCTGACCAAGGTGGAGCTCGGTTTTAGATATGA
Organism: Astragalus membranaceus; assembly: GCA_039519185.1. Taxonomy (NCBI): domain Eukaryota; kingdom Viridiplantae; phylum Streptophyta; class Magnoliopsida; order Fabales; family Fabaceae; genus Astragalus; species Astragalus membranaceus. The sequence continues at coordinate 95,305,943 of CM076849.1, forward strand.
ACAGTCTACATCCAGCTTATCCATTGTAGACTTAGGAAGCACGTTCAAGGATGAACCGTTATCAATAAGCACCCTGGCAAGTATATGGTCCCCACACTTGACTGAGATATGAAGAGCTTGATTATGACTCTTTCCTGCCGGAGGCAGCTCGGTGTCTGAGAAAGTCAAGTAATTAGAGGCTACAATGCTGCCAACAATACCATCAAGCTGGTTTACTGTAATGTCATGGGAGACGTGAGCTTCATTCAGGACCTTTAGCAGTGCAGCACGATGTGCCTCTGAACTAAGCAGCAAAGAGAGCATTGAGATCTTGGATGGGGTTTGATTCAGCTGGTCTACCACCCGATATTCACTCTGTCTCATTACCCTCAAGAATTCTTGAGCTTCTTTGTCCGACACATCCCTGACCTCTACAGCTTCCTTGTCTTTTCCCTTACGGGCCCTTTCTTCACTTCCCTTGGATTGCTCTCTTCTGAGGTTTTCAGGAGTATACATCCTTCCACTCCTTGTGATACAACTACCTCCAGCAATGTTTGTTATATCCAGAGTGCCTTTAGGGACCTCCGCTTGCATTTGCACATTGCAGCTCCATGGAGTCATCCTAGTATCCCCATTAGGGGTAGCAGCAGGTACTGGAATAACAACAGTTGAGGGTCTCGTCACAGCTAGGCTGGAATTCAGGTTGCAGGGAATTTCAATCGGTCTCCTGAAACCTCCATTGCCTGATTGTAAGGTAAATACACCTTCTTCTTTCTCCTGGACTCCCACTTGGACCAGGTGTCTGTCTAAGAGATCTTGGAGAATTGGTTTAAAGCCTTCACATGCCCCGATGCAGCGAGGATTATCACAGGCGTCTTTCTTAGCACACCCTTCTTTGATGACACCAAAACGACATAATTCAGCATGGATAAAATTCAAGGGCATCCGAATGCAATCAACTTTTCTAACCAAACACTGACCCCCCTGACGGTCAACAGCATTAATAGCAGACCCTCCATGCCCTGGCAACGGGTTGGTGGCTACATTGGGTTGTTGAAATGATATGCTTTTCTTATCAAGTAAGTCTTGCACCACATATTTGAACGCTTTACAATCCTCCACCACATGACCTACCGCCCCAGAATGAAAGGCGCAGGTGGCATTTGCGTTGTACCCTCTAGGATAGGGAGGCTGATATGGCTTCATTTGACGAGTACTGATTATTTTGTTGGTGATGAGATAATTAAACAAGTCCGTGTAGGACATGGGAATGGGATCAAAGACAGCAGGCTTTCTTTCATTATAGTTCCGGTACTGATAATTTGATTGAAAAGGCTGTGCCAGCGGTGCCTGAGGGGGAACCGAAATAGCTTGCGATGGATTGCTGTGCGACGGACCACTGGCTCCGATGACTGCATTAGTTTCACCTTCTTTCTTCTTATGAGACCCAAAAAATGGCTTCTTTTGACTGGCAGGAGGCGTCGGGCTATGAGCTATTCTTCCGCTGCGCATACCATTCTCTACTCTTTCCCCTGTGACCACCATCTCAGAGAAGTTTGAGGCTACGCTGCCAACCAACCTATCATAATACACTGCAGGAAGGGTTTCCATAAACATGTGGACCATTTCCTTGTCCAGCAGAGGGGGTTTTACTTGAGCCGCAAGGTTCCTCCATCTCTGAGCGTATTCTTTGAACGACTCGTTATCCCTCTTAGACATGCATTGTAGCTGAGTTCTATCTGGAGCCAAATCATTATTATACTGATATTGACGCATGAAGGCATCTGCCATGTCTTTCCAGCAACGGATATTAGTTAGCTCTAACTGCATGTACCAGTCAAGGGGAGCTCCAGCTAAACTTTCTTGGAAGCAATGCATCATTAAGTTATCGTCACGGGCGTAAGCAGTCATCTTTCGGCAGTACATCGTCACATGGCTAACTGGGCAAGTTGTCCCTCTGTATTTGTCAAAAGTTGGTGCTTTGAACTTGGGTGGTAGGACTAGATCAGGAACCAAGCACAACTCATGGGCATTTCTGGCTCGGGAACCTGCCCCTTCAACAGCTCTTAACCTTTCTTCCAGCATCTGATACTGACTTCTAGCTTCGGCAGGATAGTTCTGTGGGAAAACGCCGGCACCATAGTGAGGGTTATTCATCGACGCTACGACCGGGGTCATGTGTCGGTGAGCAATATTCTGAGGGACTGGGCCCTGCACGTGTGGATGAACCATTATTGGTGAATTGAAACCCGCCGGAGTTCCTGGAGCAATGACAGGAATTGGGATCTGAATCTGGGCTTGATGCGTCCCTGTCCCAACTCCATTCACAACTGTATTAGGCTGAGCGTGCCCCGTGGTTCCTGAAGGATCTCCTCCAGGGTTTGCATCAGCAGCAGGAGGCGTATAGCCCAGTGGGAGACCATAGGGAGGCCATTGCGCAGCTTGGAGGGTTTGAGAGATCCCAGATCCAGGAAGGGGAGGAGGATTGTTCGTCCCAGCAACAGCGGTTTCAGTTGTGCCAACATCTCTTAAGGCACTTAGCACTCTTATGACCTCCGCCATTTGAGCCCTCAGGACTTCCATCTCCGCTCGAGTGACTTGATTCCCCTGATTCTGATCGTGCTGACCCTGACCATTAGGATCCGGACCTCCTGGAATTCCGTCATCCTGATGTGGCTGCGGATCGTTCTGATCATGGTTGGCTTGATCGTTTTCCATGTTTCTTGCTTGTAGACGCGTCCAATAGCGATGATTAACCAGCTTGCCTAATTTTCTGTTGACGGAACACGTTTATGAACACAAGAACGAATAAATGAATGCAATGCGAATGAATGCGTGTTTAGTTTGTCTTGCCGAGAATCGCAGTGTATTATGTCTTGTCATAGATACGCGAGTAAATCTTTGATTATTTTTGTTATATCGTTTTCTTTAGATTATACTGAAATTGGAATCTGGAAGCGAAACGGGTGTATTCAAAATACTTCAAAATCTGAATCCGAAAGTACGACATTCTGATACAATGATTGAAAAAGGAAAGGTACAATAAAACAAAAATTACAATAAAGAAGCTCAAATACAAAGGGCTTTGACATTTCCACTCTTTTTCCTTTTGTTGTTGGTGGAGGTACTTCCGGTTCTTCCTTTGGCTTCCTCAACTAGGGCTCTGTAGTACTCCACAAACTTGTACACCTCAAGCGGGGTGTTGAGGGGATACATCTCAGTTTCAGCTTTTCTTAACCTCCTGGGCATATCCGCAAGAACCTGGTTGACCAATTCTGATAGCTAGGAGAATCTACCCTTCTAGTGTTGAACCTCGTCTCTCAGCTCTATGATGACTGCCTTCTCTTCGATCCTACCGAGCAGCTCAACATAGCGATGCTCCCAATACTGACTTTCATCCCTCACTTGCCGGTACGCATCACTGATGTGACAAAGACGCTCCTTCAACTCATCAGAATCCTCTTGCTCTGCTTTTAGGACCCGCTGATATTCCCTGAGGATGTTCTCAAAAGAGTCTCTCTCTTGCACAACACTGTCTAACTTACTCTCCCATTCAGCTTGTATCATGCGGGATTCTCTCTTTGACTTGGCAAGTAAGCTTTTCGCCATTCTCTCTTCCATTTTTGCTTCATCCCATAACTCTCTTCACTGATTGGCTTCTTCCAGGGCCTTCTTCTCTTTCAAGCTTCGTCTCTTGATTTCCTCCTTGGCTCCTTGCAGATACCTTTGAACTTCTAACTTGCTCTCCTCTTCCCCTTTTAGTTTCTGACTGAAACTCTCAATGGTAGCAGACTTCATGGCATTTTCTTCTTTCAACCTCTTGTTCTTCAGAGCCATCTTCTCTATCTCAGCTTGCAAAGATTTCTTCTCTTCCTCTGCTTTCATCAGAGCCAACTTAACTTCGCCTAATTCTTCGATAACAGGGGCACTGGCGCCTACTACTTCCCTCTCGACTTGCAGCTCTTTTTGGTAAGGCAGTTGAACATTCTGGATCCTTTTTTCGAGCCATTGAGCGAAAGTGATACCACTAGTCCTCTGAGCGAGCTCTACTTTTCCCATGCGAACCACCGTATTCCAGGCTTGCAAGACCTTTCTAAGCAAACTGTCATCTTTTGGTCCTCCTTCATAGATGTAAAGCGGGAATATCATCTCTTTGGTAGGCGAATTCCTCATTGGATACCCTAATTGCCTCAGAGTCAGGGACGGGTTGTAGTTGATGCATCCTTTAGTGCCCATCAGCGGGACATTTTGAAAACTACCACAGCGGAAGACTACCTCAGGCCTATCTTCCCAGCAAGATGAGAGATACCAGCGGATCGAGTGCTCATCTAGACCCCCTAGAAACTGGATCCATTCTTGAATACTCATAGCTTTCACCTCACAAGTTACAGCGTAGCTAATCAACCTTTCCACTCGTGCTGGGTTGGTGAACGCATGGATGAGAAGCCATGCATATAACAGGTGAGAAGAGCAAGAGATTTTCTTCCTTCTTAAGTCACAATGATGAGTAAAAGCAGAATAAGTGTCGGCAAGGATGGCGGGAATTGGATTAATGGGGCTCCTCTTATTCTGAAAGGCTAGGAAAATACCAATAACAGTCACATCCACATACCTCTCAATCTGCGGAAAGAGAACAAACCCAAAAATTGCTAAGGCTAAAACTCGCTTGAAGACAACCCAATTTTTATTTCTAGCATAGGCTCCCATTAAACCTTCAAGGTAGCTCTGCGGGAAACCTATCACATTGTTTCTCTTCTGCTTTTGGAGCTTCAGGTCCTCTACACTCACTTGCAATAATGCAGCGAACCCCTCATCTGTGTAGTACTGTTCTTGATACCGGTAGGGGACAGCTTCTGTCTGAGTGAAACCCAAAATCTGCTGATATTCCTCCAATGTGGGTGCCATTTGAAAATTTTTGAAAAGAAAGCACCTGATTTCTGGGTCATAGAATCTACTCAAAGCCACAATAGCCTCGGTCTGCACCTCTAGCAACAACAACTTCCGGAGGTTCCCATAAGCATTATCAAACGATCCCCTTTCTATAGGTCCCATCAGGTCAACACATTTTTTCAGACTAGTCACATCTACCTTGTTTACAGCAGGGTACCTTGGAGTATACACCGTCTCCCTTCTAGATTCCATGCCGTATCTATGACAAAAAATTTCTTATTACTTGGGGTTCTCGGCAAGCAAACCATGATGAGATGCAAGGATGCATGCGAAAACTATTGAAAATGTATGTTTTATGCAAAGGATGCGTGTAAATGATGATGATGTTCTATGTCTAGTAACTCAGAGACCAGCCCTTATTGGCAGTGATTCAAGTTTTTTTTGGAAAATGCGGGTCGTACGTCATTTCATATGGACCGGTATGAGAAAGGTTACAACGGCAACTCTTTCTCTATTTTCTCTTTTTCGAAAAATTTCCTTTTCTTTTTGAAAACGTGCCTCGCTTACAATGCAGCACACAATTTGGAAAGCCCTTGTGACCTAAAAAGAGGCGAGACCTACGATCTAGGGCAATTTAAAAGGTAATCCTCCCATGTGGCTCTATTCACTCCCTCGCAAAGGCTACCAGAGCTAAATCTCTTTTATGATAACACCCACAACGATGGAACGCCATCTGGTGTGAGGTACCATAAAGAGCGTACTCTGGCTGAAACTTTCGTGAGAGCAGAAGGACATCGGTCCAATTGGCAGTCACTACTCGTTTCCACTCTCCTAGGTGTTTTTCAGACCTTGGGTTTTAGGCCCCTCTCAAAGCTCATAATCATAAGGGGGTGAGTGTGTGTAGCGGGGACATACCGCCTAAAACTACCCACATATACCCCACCTGTGAAGGAAAACCCAGAACAGTCCAAACAAATAGCAAGCGGTAACATGTTGTCTACACTAGGGTTCAATATCAAATTAACTACCCTAGGGTTTCAACAATAATCAAGTGTTTTGCTTACCTCCAGAAAAAGGGCCAAGAAGAGGGGAACATAACAAGATGGGGGAAAAGCATGAGGGTACTAAGCACATAAGCGAAGACGAGAAAAATAAACATGGAAGGAGAGAAAACAAATGCACACGCATACAACATGATAAGAAGAGCAAGCCGAAAAGGGATGTAAGTAACAAAGTATCCAAATCACATCGATAGCACGCTAAACCACACATTTAATTAGTTAGGCTTGACCCACTTAAAAAAGAAAAGTCCCCAGTGAAGTCGCCAGCTGTTGCGCCCGAAAAAGTCCCCGAGGGAATCTTTCTTCGTTTACAACTTTTTGAAAATCAATGAAGTCGCCACCAATACTTTTTTATAAGGAAAATATTGAAGAAAAACCTTTTGGAAAGCGAATGGCCTTTTGGAAAAAAAACCGGAAGATTTGGGTTCGGGGGTCGGTTAGGCATAGGGAAGGTTTTAGCACCCCACACCTCCTTTCTACCGAAAGGGAACCTTTAATAAAATGTGTGGTTTTAAGTGCGGATTTGAAAGATACTTAAATTTGCCCTTTTTTCGAAAAGAGAATGAAAAGACTTAATGAAAATTTTTATTTTCGGCAAAAGTGTTTGCTGCCCTTTTTTAAGAGAAAAAAAATGTTTTTAGTTTATTGTGCTTGACGGAGGATATCCGCTCCTACGTATCTCCCGGTGCGATGGAGAATTCAAAGCTACGTAGTTCTAGTTTTTTTGAAAAGGTTTTGTTTTTTAATCTTTTTGGAGTTTTTCGCAAAGAGGTTGAGCGTTCGCAGTGACCAAACAACAACGGTTTAGAGTGGTCGCACTACTAACTCGTATGAAAATGAATTATCATTAACGTCCAAACGGCAACGGCGCGAGTGGTGATTAACGACAATTGGTTTTTATTTTGAGCATTGAAAATGTTTTTCGAAATTGGAGGAGAGCGTTTGTAAGGACCAAACAACAACGGTTTAGAGTGGCCACACTACTAGCTCCCACAGGAATGAAATCATCACCTACAATCAAACGGCAACGGCGCGAGTGATCATTGGTGATGATTAATTTTGATTTCGATGTTTGAAGATATTTGTTTTCGATGTAAGAAAATATTTATGTGGGGCAGGAAATATGTTATTTTTTTGAATGCAATAGTAAAAATGGGAGTGCAAAAAAAGAAGCCCAATTCGCATGGGAGGGCCCAGTTAGCGAAACTGGGCTTAAGTGACAAAAGGGGCTTTATGCTTGGGCCTGGGGGGTGTAAATAACAATTTACTTGTTTCTTAAAAAAAGTTTTACTTACCACTCCTTTTTTACTAATGAAAGCTTTTTTGTTCTTTCTTTTTTTTCTTTGAGATTCTTTTGTTATTATTTTTGGTTGAGGTAATTTTTGGTTGGAAAAGAATAAATAAATTAAATAAAAACGAAAAAAACAAAAATCAATTTATTTGTTTTTTAAAAAATGTTTTATTTACCCTTTTTTATTAGTTGCTAGGAAATGACTTCTATGAAGTGTTTTTTTGGTATTTGGTATAAAAAGATCTATTAATCATTTAGAGAAACACTTCACCTTAAAGTGTAAACATTAAACAAAATTGAATCATATAGAGTAATCCTTTCACTTAGATTAAAGTGCCATGGGCGCGAGTGAAAATCAACTTACCCCATCATCAACATCTAGCAATGAGCAAAATAGAACATATGAACCAAGAAAATAAAGTTGAATCCTTTCTAGCCATCTTCACCACTTAAATTAAAGTGCACTAGGCACTAGCGGAGACTCATATGGCTAGATCATCAACAAATAACAACTAAAACAACTATTGAACAAGGGAAATTCATAAGGAAAGTTGAATCCTATCTTAAAATCTTCTCCCTTAAATCATGGTGTTCTAAACACAAGGGAGAGTCAAGTTGTAAGATCATCAACATCACAAGGACTAAAAATCACATTTAACACAAGGCTTTAAACACTAATAATAAATCATCCTCAAGTGAAAAGGAACCACAAGATAAAAAAAAAGGGAAAATGCGAAATATAAGGGATATAAAATCACATGTTTATTTCATTTTAAAAAAACAAAGATCAACACAAACTAACAACAAGCTAAATTACTCAAAGGTGAGAAGCAACTTCTCACCCTAACAACAACAAACTACATTCTAAAAGTGAAAATGATGAGTATATCAAAAATAAAGAGGAAAATATGAGATGAAGATGATAAGATAAATCTTGATGCAAAATGTTTGAAAATGATGCTAAGACATTAGGAATTTTACCTTATCTCTAAAATAGGTAGAAAATTGGAGAAGTAGAGGAGAGGTAAATAAAGGGAAGCTACGGTTTTAATGGAGGAGAGGAGGAGAAGGATTATGCGATTGATTTTTCTTGAGTGTGAGAGGAATGGATTGGAGGTAGTTTGATGATGAATTGGTTAAGAGAAATTGAAAAAAATGGAGGTGGTTTAGGAGAGGTGAGGCTACGGTTTTAGGGGAGAGGAGGAGGAGAGGAATTATGTCAAAATCTTAGAGTAGATCCAATGAGAGCTAAGAAGGGTTTTGAAGGGAAAGTGTGTAAGAGAGAGTGAGTTGAGTGATATGTGAGGGAGAGAGAGAGATGGCCGTAGGGGGGGGGGGAAGGTTGAGTGTATGAGTGTGTGTGAGAGTGAGTGATGGGAAGGGTGGAGTGTATGGGGAAAGGAGATGTGTGGAAGTGGGGTTGTGTGTGGAAGTGGGGTTGTGTGTGGAAGTGGGATTGTGAGTTCCAAGGAGGAAAAGAGGGAAAGTGGGGCGGATTTCTAGGGAGGAGAGAGGGGATGAATGTGGATGATTTTTAAGGCTAGGGGGGAGAGTGAATGTAGACACATTTTAGAGTGAAGGGGGGGAGGTATGCGAATTAGGGTTTAGTTGGAGTGGGTTGGATGGAGTTGTGTGTTGGGTTATGGGTTGGATATGGGTTAGGGTTAGGATATGGATTGGGTTTGGTGGAGGAGTTGGATTGGGCTTGGTGGAGGAGTTGGATATGGGTTAGGTTTATGCGAATTGGGCATAAGGTTTGGTGGAGGAGTGGGCTTTAGATGGCCCAATCCTAAATGCACCTCTATCTATTTTTTACAAACCTCCCCTATTTACTCCTTTGCTTATTTTGTTTCCTTACTTCTAATTATTATTATTTCTTTCAAAAATTGGAACTTGTAGCAAACTAAAATAAAAGAAAGCATGGCATGAAAATAAAAATAATTATTTTTTATAGATAAAATTTCTTATTTTTGGATAGGACAAAATTAGGGTGTTACACCAAGTTGATTGCCTTTTTTTTCTTTTAGCTCACGTGTGCTGCTTTCTTTTCAATTCATTGTGGGCTTTTTAGTAGCTCAAGATTGGGCCACATCTTCCTTCTTTTTTGAAGCTAACATCTACGGCTTCCTTCAATTCCATTCCTTTTTGCAAGCCCATATAACATGCAATAATATAGGCTTTTTAGTAGCTCAAGATTGAATATTATCACGTCTAATATTTTATTATTTTCTGCAAAATAAGAACAAAGTAATTCATTATTTATTTAGTTGATAATATTTGCATTAAATATGACTCAAAAATATCTCTAAAAAATGTATATAATTGGAGTTTATCAACAAGTGTTACTCTGTATATACATGAGCCATCGTTGGCCACTACACGAGCCTACATCTGCTAACCTTTGGATTAATCCTGATCAACAGTTCTAATTAAGCCTAATCCCTAGAAACTCGTCGTCTCTTTCTCCACGACCTCACTAGCACAGTTAGTGGGGTAAAACTCTAGTCGCTCTGAATTCTGTGGAGGCTTCTGCTCATTGACCTTACTCGCTCCAACGTAATATGTCTATGTGCGTTGAATACTTGCGCTCCAAGCAAGTATTGTTCACCTCGGCCACAGCCCTTCTCGGCCGTGCCTTTCTTCAACCTTCAGATGTTGACTTCCCAACTGAGTCACTCAATGGGTAAGGCTCCCTCCAACCGAGTCTCACGATACCTCGGTGCTTTGTCTTTACTTCTTTGGGGATTCCAAATATCTTCTCTTCATATCCAGCTTGAACCTCATGACAATTATTATCCTGCCCTATCATTCTTGTGGTTGCTTCGGCACCTGTTTTGGTCTTAAACCCCCTTTTTCCCTCGGCCAAAAATTTACTTTATTTTGGGTGTTAACAAATGCCCCCTTTTTGCGTTGTTGTCCAATCGAGTGGATGTGACTAACGGCACGAAAACTGAAACGAGGGGCTACACCATTTATGGCGACTAACTGTTACGTCATTGATTAGACGTATGATAGTCCATCTTTTCCTGCGAAACGGCGCAGCACCGGTTCCCAAAGTATCTCAATCATTCCTTGTGAAGGGAATAAATAGGCTTTTCATTTTCTACGCTATAGTTTCTACTTCGACCCTGTGCGAACCAAATCACCACTCCTACAGTTTTTCGTTCCTTCTCTTTTCGCAAGTGTAACACCCAAAATAATTTAATTAATTATTTAATTAAATTATTTAAGTGTTGCATTATTATTGTTATATTAACTAATTAATATATTGTTTTTATTTAAATTGAAGGGGGTGGTGTTGGTAATTCCGGGGTGGTAAGAGTGGCCCAAGCCCAAGCCCATTGACTTAGGCCTGGGCGCATGTGGCAAGGGTTAGTGTGGGTGGACTCATTTGCGAATTAGGAGAGGAAAAGAAATAAAGGCATCGCAAAATAGAGAGAAGAGAAAGAAAGAAAGTTGCGCAAGGGAGAGGAAGAGAAAGAAGGAGATCGCAAGAGAGAGAGAGATCGCACAAGAGAGAAGAGGAGAATAGGAGCTGTTGCTGTGGTTACTTCGGTGCTTTCGTAGAGGTCTCATCGTCTTCGACATAACCAAGGTAAGGGTGGGTCTTACCTTATAATAGGGTTCATAATAGGATGTATGTGGGTTTAGGGCTTATATCGTTATCTTGTATGATTTTTGATGACTTGTTAGGCGTATGTGATGATTGAAAGGTACTCGTAAAAATGTGTGTTTGAATAGGTGAGAATGAGTTTGTAATGTTTGAAGTTATTGTTGATGAATGAACATACAAAAATTTGGAGAAAATTAAATTAGAAGGACCCTAGGCGCCTTAGGCACCATAGTTGTTGCCATTGTCACGTTGTGTTGCTGTTTGTGTCTAAGTTGCGCCAGTTTTTGTGTTGTTGTGTTGCTGTTTCTGTCTAAGTTGCGCCAGTTTTCTGTGTTGCTGTTTGTGTCTAAGTTGCGCCAGTTTTTGTGTTGCTGTGTTGCTGTTTCTGTCTAAGTTGCGCCAGTTTTCTGTGTTGCTGTTTGTGTCTAAGTTGCACCAGTTTTTGTGTTGCTGTGTTGCTGTTTCTGTCTAAGTTGCGCCAGTTTTCTGTGTTGCTGTTTGTGTCTAAGTTGTGCCAGTTTTTGTGTTGCTGTATTGCTGTTTCTGTCTAAGTTGCGCCAGTTTTCTGTGTTGCTGTTTGTGTCTAAGTTGCGCCAGTTTTTGTGTTGCTGTGTTGCTGTTTCTGTCTAAGTTGCGCCAGTTTTCTGTGTTGCTGTTTGTGTCTAAGTTGCGCCAGTTTTTGTGTTGCTGTGTTGCTGTTTCTGTCTAAGTTGCGCCAGTTTTCTCTGTTGCTGTTTGTGTCTAAGTTACGCCAGTTTTTGTGTTGCTGTGTTGCTGTTTCTGTCTAAGTCGCGCCAGTTTTCTGTGTTGCTGTTTGTGTCTAAGTTGCGCCAGTTTTTGTGTTGTTGTTTCTGTCTAAGTTGCGCCAGTTTTCCTGCGCCAGTTTTCCTGCGCCAGTTTTGTGTGCTGCTGTTCCCTGCTAGGCGCCCAGCGCCTGGGGGCCATTTTCAGCATGTGTCTCAGTTTTGTTCCTAATTTGTTTTTGACGTATCGTTCGACTCGGGTGTCCGTTTTAAGTGCTTCAAAGTGCGTTTCGAAGCTTATTCAGTCCTCTATCTGTATGTGCTACTTTAAGGTGAAAAATGATTATTTTTCTGATAGTTACTGGACACCAATATTATGTTTCCATGTTGATGTTAATGAGGATGGGTCTATTGACCAAATATTATTGATGTTGTTAAATGACGATGGGTCTATTGACCAAATTATACTGATGATGTTATTGACGATGGGTCTAATGACCAAAATGACGATGATGATATAGATGACGTTGTTGTTGTGATGATTATGTTTTGTTTGTTGTTCATGAAGTCACATGCATACATGTGCATATAATGACGATGTAAGGCTGCGGTCTCGAGCTAGTGACGATGAATAAGGCTCAAAAGTGACGATGTGCCCAATTGGCAAAAATTAGTGACGATGATGGTACCACATGCATACTTGCACTTCATACATTTATTCTCATCAATGATAATTAATATTTTGGTCGGTGTGCAAAATATTTGTGTGGCAAATATAAACGTTGACGTGGTTGTGTATTGAGCACTGTATATATATATATATATATATATATATATATATATATATATATATGTATATGTGTTATTGTAGTTGGTATAAACATATTAAAGAGTTGTTATATATAGATATATATAAATGTATATATATGTATTGCTGTGATTGATATCGTTTTGTACTCTAGCATACTGCTTATTATAAGCTTTATTATACGGTTTAGACTCACCCGTTATGTTCATTATTACTACAGGTAACCGTGAGTGAAGGCTTTTAACCCTTCATCCCTAGAGTCGGTCATGCTCTGATACGTAGCACCTGGGGGGCGAATTAATGTTATTTTTAGTCTTATTTTATGTGACACTGATGGATTGTATTGGTGTTATTACGACTACATTTTGGAAACTGTTTCTTTTAATCCGCTGCGTGTTTATGAACTATTTGTTGTAGACTTTTGAGTACTTGAGGGTTCGCCCAATTTATTGAAGAGCTACGTATTATGTCTTTCTTTGAAATGATGGATTTTATTATAAATTGTGTATGTTGAAAATGAAGTAAATGTAGCATCCCGTTTGGATGAATTGAAAAATAATTTTTATACTCTGATTTTACTAATAAATTGCCGGGTAGAAATGGGGTGTTACATTAGTGGTATCAGAGCAATGGTTGGTCCGTCCGGCCAAGTCGTCGAGTCGTTGTGTCGGTTAACGACCAACTGTTGTCTTTTAGTTCTAACCATTGATTGTGTAGTAAGTGATGCTCCTGCAGATAAAAGGGCAAACCGAAGACTGTTGACGGTAAAAGGACTAGTGGGGGAGATACCCTGCTGGTATTGGTTGCTGTATTGTGTTTTCTTGGTGCGAACTCTTAAATTTCGTAATGTCTGCTTATGACTGTAAACTGTATATGTGTAACGTGGTTGTTGTGCTCGTGTGACTTTTGCTTTCTTGGCATTTTGTTTTGGTAGCGAATTTATAGTTGCTTCATAGTAACTAGTTAAGCCCGATTGTGTGACTGTTGTTTTGGCTTGGATTTGGTACTATAGTATTTTCCATGTTATCTTGATAATGTAATTATGCCTTTGCGTCTAGATGAATTACCTTCTTAACTTGTGCGACGGGTTATTTACTTCCTATCCTTGTAGTTAAACTCTAGAGATGATGCCCTAGTTTTACCAGAGCTCAAGTTTATGTATAAAACTACTAAAGCTAGACTTTAGGAATGTTTTCACACATGTTTTGATTCGATTATAATTGGTATCATGCAAATAATTTGTCTTGGTAAGATTATATGTTCTACTTCTTTTCAGGAAAACTTAGTGAAATAACATGTTAGTTATATTAGAAGTACATGCTAGCTTAATAAGAGTAACCACGATGCCTACATGCTAATTTTTCTAAGACATTAGATTTTGTGAACGATATTTTTGCGTGTTTTGTGAGTTTTTGTTGAATTAGTTTTGTAGTTGGAAGCTCGCATGAACTTATTATGTGGTTAATTTAATGTTATTACCTTGACTTTATGAATTAGCGAAAGCATAGTATAAAGCATAATATGAATTTTTACTGTAACATGTTGTTGATTGCGTATTAATGTTGTATGCTAAGTGCCTTGTGGAATAATCTTGCTACTTGTGTTAAGATGCTTCATCGTCTTGACTACGGAGAGTGACCCCTCGTTGGCGTACCCGGTGACCCCGATTTGTGTTTATGTGTTATGTGTTATGTGAGAACCATTATATGAGCAATGGTGAAGTTGTAAATTGTGGTTTGAGTCCTAGTCTGTATTCATTGTAGGAGCAATGAAATAAATGTGAATGACGAGTTCTTTATGGTAAGTTGATCAGGTGCATGTTTCAATGATGACGTAGTTAAATGTAATTGTGATCGATTGATGATTTGTTTAGTGTGCTGTGACGATGGAAGTGATTTGCTTATAAACGTGTTGTGTATGATCGTGAGAATAATCTAATGATACGGTTGATGAATTTATTTTATGCCTAACAGTATGCGGTTATGGACGATTAATTGAGCTTGTGGACTCTGATGTGGTTGATGTCGTCGTCATCTTCGTTGCTGTTGTCGTTAAAATCTTGTTCAAAAGATACTAATGTTGTTGTTTGTTGATGTTGTTGTTTTGTTGTTGATGTTGTGTTGTTGATTTGGGCGTTGGCCCAGAGCTCGTCTCCAACAGTCGTTGATGTTGTTAATTGTTGTGTTGTTGGTACCGCCGATATGGCCCACATTGTTGTATCGTCGGTAGCACCGATATGGCCCACATTGTTGTGTCGTGGGTAGCGCCGATATGGCCCACGTTGTTTGTTGAGGGTACCGCTGAATGGCCCGAATTGTTTTGATGGATTTTGTGTTGTAGGCCTATGGCCGATGTTGTAATTTTTGTCATTGTTGATGTCGCCTGAGTGGCAAATTAGTTGTTGATTTAGCCCGGGTGGCGAATTTATGTCGTGAAGCCTCCTTTGGCGATTTTAGTTGTTGATGTTATTGTTGTTATTTTGTTGATGTTGTTGTCGTCGTTGTCGTGATGTTTTGATGAAACTATGAGGCACCGTAGAGATAGATGAGTGAGGTAGAACACAAGTGATGCTTATATCTACAAGTCGGTTTATCAGAGTAGCGCAGCAGAATCATGGTATGCTGATAGGAAGGAGCTTTAATAGAGCTTGGAGGTGATCATGTGGTACCGACATGATTACGCCCAAAACTCTATCGGGGATCATTGCAGAACCGTTAGAGAGTGAGTCTGGTTATTATTTCTTGGGTTACCCGGCTGAAAAAGTAGGAGGGACGGCCGCTCAATCACTTCCCGCCGGGAATCAATGAAATGATAATCAGCAGAATAGACGGCACTAGTTGTCTAGATGGCTGTAGTTTGTTAGTGGAGGGTGTTTAGTTTTGGGCCGGTAAATTTTGAGGACGAAATATTCTAAGTGGGGGAGAGTTGTAACACCCAAAATAATTTAATTAATTATTTAATTAAATTATTTAAGTGTTGCATTATTATTGTTATATTAACTTATTAATATATTGTTTTTATTTAAATTGAAGGGCGTGGTGTTGGTAATTCCGGGGTGGTAAGATTGGCCCAAGCCCAAGCCCATTGACTTAGGCCTAGGCGCATGTGGCAAGGGTTAGTGTGGGTGGACTCATTTGCGAATTAGGAGAGGAAAAGAAAGAAAGGCATCGCAAAATAGAGAGAAGAGAAAGAAAGAAAGTTGCGCAGGGGAGAGGAAGAGAAAGAAGGAGATCGCAAGAGAGAGAGAGAGATCGCACAAGAGAGAAGAGGAGAATAGGAGCTGTTGCTGTGGTTACTTCGGTGCTTTCGTAGAGGTCTCATCGTCTTCGGCATAACCAAGGTAAGGGTGGGTCTTACCTTATAATAGGGTTCATAATAGGATGTATGTGGGTTTAGGGCTTATATCGCTATCTTGTATGATTTTTGATGATGTTGTAATGTATGAATTGACGCACACTAAGTGCTTGTTGAGAAGTACATGACTTGTTAGGCGTATGTGATGATTGAAAAGTACTCGTTAAAATGTGTGTTTGAATAGGTGATAATGAGTTTGTAATGTTTGAAGTTATTGTTGATGAATGAACATACAAAAATTTGGAGAAAATTAAATTAGAAGGACCCTAGGCGCCTTAGGCGCCATTGTTGTTGCCATTGTCACGTTGTGTTGCTGTTTGTGTCTAAGTTGCGCCAGTTTTTGTGTTGCTGTGTTGCTGTTTCTGTCTAAGTTGCTCCAGTTTTCGGTGTTGCTGTTTGTGTTTAAGTTGCGCCAGTTTTTGTGTTGCTGTGTTGCTGTTTCTCTCTAAGTTGCGCCAGTTTTCTGTGTTGCTGTTTGTGTCTAAGTTGCGCCAGTTTTTGTGTTGCAGTGTTGCTGTTTCTGTCTAAGTTGCGCCAGTTTTCTGTGTTGCTGTTTGTGTCTAAGTTGCACCAATTTTTGTGTTGCTGTGTTGCTGTTTCTGTCTAAGTTGCGCCAGTTTTCTGTGTTGCTGTTTGTGTCTAAGTTGCGCCAGTTTTTGTGTTGCTGTTTCTGTCTAAGTTGCGCCAGTTTTCTGTGTTGCTGTTTCTGTCTAAGTTGCGCCAGTTTTTGTGTTGCTGATTGTGTCTAAGTTGCGCCAGTTTTCTGTGTTGCTGTTTGTGTCTAAGTTGCGCCAGTTTTTGTGTTGCTGTGTTGCTGTTTCTGTCTAAGTTGCGCCAGTTTTCCTGCGCCAGTTTTGTGTGCTGCTGTTCCCTGCTAGGCGCCCAACGCCTGGGAGCCATTTTCAGCATGTGTCTCAGTTTTGCTCCTAATTTGTTTTTGACGTATCTTTCGACTCGGGTGTCCGTTTTAAGTGCTTCAAAGTGCGTTTTGAAGATTATTCAATCCTCTATCTGTATGTGCTACTTGAAGGTGAAAAATGATTATTTTTCGGATAGATGCTGGACACCAATATTATGTTTCCATGTTGATGTTAATGAGGATGGGTCTATTGACCAAATATTATTGATGTTGTTAAATGACGATGGGTCTATTGACCAAATTATACTGATGATGTTATTGACGATGGGTCTAATGACCAAAATGACGATGATGATATAGATGACGTTGTTGTTGTGATGATTATGTTTTGTTTTGTTGTTCATGAAGTCACATGCATACATGTGCATATAATGACGATGTAAGGCTGCGGTCTCGAGCTAGTGACGATGAATAAGGCTCAAAAGTGACGATGTGCCCAATTGGCAAAAATTAGTGACGATGATGGTACCACATGCATACTTGCACTTCATACATTTATTCTCATCATTGATAACTATTATTTTGGTCGGTGTGCAAAATATTTGTGTGGCAAATATAAACGTTGACGTGGTTGTGTAGTGAGCACCGTATATATATATATATAACAACTCTTTAATATGTTTATAACAACTACAATAACACATATACATATATATAAATTTATATATATGTATTGCTGTGATTGGTATAGTTCTGTACTCTGGCATACTTCTTATTATAAGCTTTATTAGACGGTTTACACTCACCCCTTATGTTGATTATTACTACAGGTAACCGTGAGTGAAGGCTTTTAACCCTTCATCCCTCGAGTCGGTCATGCTCTGATACGTAGCACCGGGGGGGCGAATTAATGTTATTTTTAGTCTTATTTTATGTGACACTGATGGATTGTATTGGTGTTATTACGACTACGTTTTGGAAACTATTTCTTTTAATCCGCTGCGTGTTGATGAACTATTTGTTGTAGACTTTTGAGTACTTGAGGGTTCGCCCAATTTATTGAAGAGCTACGTATTATGTCTTTCTTTGAAATGATGGATTTTATTATAAATTGTGTATGTTGAAAATGAAGTAAATGTAGCATCCCGTTTGGATGAATTGAAAAATAATTTTTATACTCTGATTTTACTAATAAATTGCCGGGTAGAAATGGGGTGTTACAGCAAGCATGTCTTCCAACTCTGATTCCAAAACAGAGATCACAGCTATGGCGGCGACGATATCGACAACAGTCCCTCACCTTCTGCCGCATCTCCAACATTGGTTCCTGCTTCCTGTTATCAAGGAGGCCCTTCTGGTCCCCGTTGGAAAGGGGAGTCTCCGAAGAATCGATGACGTTCGAGGTACGTGAGGGTTTCGATGCCTTCAAGACCATCTTTGTTTCCTCCCCTCAATTAGGTCTCCCGATTACCAAGGAATGGGTCACCGTCCACGAGAAAGTTAATTAAAGCAGGGGCTGGACCAAACCAACAGATGATTACCGAGCCTGGTTCGAAAGGATAGACCCTGTCAACTACGACCTGTGGACGGCTCGAGGCATAGACGAAATCATCTGTCTTTCTACCTTTGACATTCCTCCCAACTAGGACGTGTTTTAGCCCCTTTTGGGCTTCTGTTCAACAGAGTTTAATGTGTTCATGTTTCCTTAGGACACCCTCACTCCTTCCCTTCTGGATGTGACCGCCATTATAGGGCTTCCTATTTACGGCACGACGATCCATCCCTTCATTGTTGCTCCCAATGTCAATTTTCAACACATCCACGCGAAAAGACGCTACCCTTCCTTTTTTAGCAAGAACATTGGGACCGGTGCCACTATCTCAGACACCGAACACACGACGTTTTTGATGTACTTCTTTGGCAGGTTTCTTTATGGTACGATCTCTATGGGATAGTTCAAGAACTCCAACCCTTCATTGACCTGATGCTGATTGATGACATTTATGCATGGGGATCATTCTTCTTGGCTAGCCTTTTTAGAGGAATGTATGTTCTGCTTGATCAACTCCTACAGCATGGGGAGATTCACAAGATTCAGGGTCCCATGTGATTTCTCCAGCTTTGGGCGAATCTTTACTTTCCCCACATTCTTTCCAAAGGACTCGTTGTACCTCCGTCCCCCAGTAATAGAATCTTAGGCCCTCAAGTTTCGAAGACCCCTAATCACTACTTAAACTCGGTCGGGTTCATCAATTCCCTTTTTCATATGGATTCGGTCGTTATGCACTGGCCGTTATGCACTGGAGTCCAGCCCGGGAGAAGAAATTCGACCCGAGTTCATCAATTCCCTTCTTCATATGGATCCGGTCGTTATGCTCTCCTTCTTTTCCTCCAGAGACTTACTCACTGGCTACCGCAGTGCTTGTCGGTACAATGAGGTATTCACAGAGTAGTCTCATCCCAATTTCGTGTGCAGACAATTTGGCCGGACGCAACATGTGTCCTGGCCCTATCAGTACCGGAGTGGTCTCCTTCGGCGAGAAGGTATTATAGATGGGAGTGTGGCTCAGATCATCAGGGACTGCTTTGATAGGGTTAACAATAGTTTGTGGGCCCACTAAAGGAACTTCGGAGGGGAGACTTCAGCCTTTACCAAATGGTGGTTTGGTATCAAAGGATTAATCTTCCCTCGGCTTCTTAACGCGTATTTTGCTCAATATCTCAACCAACCTTATAGAGAGCTTGTCCCAGCCCCTTCCTCGACAATAACAAGTAAAACCTCTTCAACTGTCAAGAAAAGTATTGCTACCATTTCCAAGCAGCAACCTTACACTCGGTGACAAGCCGCTACTACCTCAAATCCCATGCCAGGTAAATGATTCTTTTCTACAATGATTTCATCATAACCGTGCATTTTTTGAGATGGGCTTTAGCATATTCCCCCACACAGAGCGTGATGACGATCAACCCATCATCTTTCGTAGAAGAACAAGGCATCCCATTGAAGAAGTTTCCAATACTCCATCAGCAACTAAAAGGTCTGCTGGAACCACAACAGACCGACCATCTAAAAAATCCAAGGAATGCCCTTTGTGAGATAGCCTTTCAGCTCCCCGAGATCTTGTTATGTTTCTCCACTGCCATGACTGCCAAAGATACCGCTCAACTAGCACTAGACCAACTAGCCATTCTGCAGCTAGAGAAGCGGGTGTAAGCCAATTCTTATCTTAAAACGAAGGCGGAGCGAACACGTGTTCTGGACGAGGAAGAGACAACTCAGCACTGCATTGTAGATATCGAGAAGGAACTTACTCTCTTTTAAAAAGAATTGGAAGATCTTTGCCCTCGGCAGGAAGAAGATGCTCGGAGGCTCACTAAAACCATTCAAGAGGAGAATCGCCTATATCTTCTGAGTACTCCCCAGGACCGTCCATCAAGGACCTAGAAGCTCAAAAATAATTCTTTGTATATGATCTAGAAAAAACGAAGTTGACATCCAGCGGGCCAGTGCATCATGGGACAGTTTGTGACTTCTCTTGGAAGGACCTTTCCGTGGTCATGCGGAGGATTTACCAGTGACCTCGGTCCAGCCTCTTCCAACCGAGAGTTTTCCGCTGGGAGAAGCCCCTACTCTGATTTCACCTTCATCAGATGGCACTCGAATAGACCTTCCAGATGCATCTGCATCTGATGACCTAGCCACCACTGTCTTTGACCTTGCGGATGCATCCACCAGGAGCCAAGGGAAAGATCCACAATATTCACTTCGTCTTTAAATTTTCATCTTCACTTTGCGAACACTATAGGCCACCAGTGTGTGGCGTGCCACTTTTGAACAATTGGGCAGTATTGCCTTACTTTTGCATGCTCTCCCACATCGTGGGATAATACGGCTTTATGTATTTGCCATATATTTTCCTTTCGAATTCTTCTCCCTCTAGCGAAATCAACTTGTAAGCGCCTCCATCATAGAGCTTACTTACGATATAAGGTCCATCCCAATTAGGCAACCACTTACCAAACTTTGGGTCTTTGATCCCAAACGGTAAGATAGTTTTCCAAACTAGGTCGCCTTTAACAAATTGTTTAGGCTTCAGATGCTTGTTGTAGGCGCGGGCCGTTTTATTCTTATTGAATTCTAATTTGCTGAGGGCGGCCAATCTATCATCTTCCACCGAGCCACCCATAGTGATGCCACATTGATTTCGAGCGGCAGCACTGCATTCTGGTCGTACATCAATCGATATGTAGTCATGCCGGTGGCCATAGACTTTGAATTCCTCATTGCCCACAATGCTTCATTTAGGGTCTCATGCCACCTCCTAGGTTTGTCCTCTATGTTCTTCTTGATAAGCTCGATGATAATCTTACTGGTGGCGTCGGCCTGCCCATTGGCTTGGGCATAGTACGGCGTCGAGTGCCTCATCTTGATGCCATATTTCTAGGCCAAGGCCACCACCTGAACTCCTGTGAACATACTACCTTGATCCGCAGTAATGGTTTCAGGGATCCCGAATCTGAACATGATTTGGTTCTCAATGAACCTGATTACGGCGACCTGGTTGACATTCCCCAAATGCATGGCTTCCACCCACTTCATGAAATAATCTGTCGCTACGATGATACAATTGTGTCCTTTGGAGCTGGGAGGGTAAATCTTTCCAATCATGTCCATGACTCATCCTCTAAATGGTCACGGCTTGATTATCGGGTGGAGCTCGTCCGCGGGTACCGGTTGTATAAGGTCGTGTAGCTGGAAAGCATCACATCGCTTAGCATACTGGTAACAATCGGTCGTGATAGTCGTCCAATAATATCTGTGTCTGTAGATCAACAATTTCGTGATGGGGCTAGACCTGTGAGAACCACAAACCCCCTCATGGATTTGAGCCATGACAAAATAGGCTTCCTTTCTTTTGAGGCACCGTAGGAGAACCCCATTGATGCTTCTCTTGTATAGTTCATCGCCTACCAGGACATATTTTAAGGTTCTTTGCTTAATTTTAGTATCAGCTCCGGCCAAGGGGTTTTGCAAGTAATCAATTAGTAGCTTTACACAGGCATCGACTGGATCCTGCTTGGCCACCGCTACGGTGTCCTGATGCATAACCTCCACAACCGTGCTTTTGTACTCTGAGGCCAGCTGAGTGAGGTCATTGCCTCTTGGTTTTCGTCCATAGGGATATGCGTAATGATTGCATCAGCGAACAACTTCATCAAGCTATAGGGTGAGGCACACAATTCTCTCAACTTGGCATTATAACATTTTGTATTCACATGTGATCTGCTTAATGACCAATTGAGAATCCCCTCTTATCTCTATATAGTGGACCTTCATGCCGGCCAGAATATCAAGGCCAATGATCAAGGCTTCATCCTTTGCCTGATTATTGGATGCTTGATCCTCTATTCTGCACATGAATTTCCAAGTTCTGCCATATGGACTAGATATCACAATCCCCACACTAGCCCTTGTTTGGCTGCTCGAGCCATCAAACATGAGGACCCAAGGCTTTAGGCCGACGTATTTAACAGGATCGGTTTGGGGATCATGGGCCTCCACACACGGGTGTTGAGCAACAAAATCGGCAAGGGCCTGTCCTTTGACGGTCTTTAGAGGTACATACGACAAAGCAAATGCATTTAATTTAGTAGCCCACATGACAAGTCTAGCTTACAAGATAGGCCGATTATGTAAGTACCTTACTAGGTCAACTTTTCATACAACCAAAACCACTTTGGGCAATTGTTGACTCATCGTCATATGTATATGGTTGTTCAGTTTTAAAGCCAAAATTGCTAATATTTGTTTGTATTTCAGTCAATTGTCTTGGGAATTGGCATAGATTTAAATTGATGTCATTAGGATTGCATTGTAAGCTATTTCCCTCATCCCTAGTGCCCATTGTAAGAGAAGACCTTCAATTTGATGTTTCATCAACTAGCGAACCAGGCAGCTTGCCTAGCGTCGCGATGGATCGCAGAAATTACATCGTTTTAAGTGAAATTTCAGAATTTTTTGGGGACGGCTTCTTCGAGGCGAAAATAGGGTTTTGGAGCTGCGAACAAGAGCAAAATTTGGGGCTTCTCTACACTTGGGAATAAGGAATTGAAGGATCCAATGTACCCCTCTTTGTGTAACTTCTCTTTTATCTTATCTTTCATTACTTTGAATATGAGTAGCTAGTTCTCTAGGGTTAGGAAGAGATGAATCTCTCCAAAACTATCATGTGAATCCATTGGTATGATCAATTCGATTAGTTATCCGTTTAACAATTTCCTTTACCTCCGTTCTTATTGCTTTACAATAATATTTGTTGTTGTACTGAATTAGGGTTTATGTTCACCATTGGGAGATGGGTATGTTTGCCGGAAATTGGGGTACAAGGTCATGAGTGTGATGATCATAGGAATATGAGATTGTTCTCGTGAATTCGTTAATTCGCTGTGTTTAATGCTTTGTCTATTGGTGATTCACTTAAGGAATTAGGGTTCCCATTAGAGAAAAGGGGTTTTGAGGCAAGGGATTGCCCTTAATCTTATAACTGAATTGAATCTGTTAATTGGGTAATTACACTGAAATTGATCTATGGTATATTGCTTGATAGCGTAGGGGAGAGGATTCAATTCCTAATCGCTTTTACTCTCGAATTTTATCACAATTAATCTGTTTTCGGTTACGATAAATTACAAACTATTCAATCACTTTATAACTAAGAATTTTCAAACTTGCTTAGTGGATAATAACTCTCAATCCCTGTGGATACAACTAGTGGTCCTTACTATTTTATTCTGCTCCGTTGTCGTCGTCTTGGGCCAGGAGGCAGCCGATAGCTTGATCTTCAACCGCAATGTAGAGCTTCAACAGTCTCGCGGGAAAAATGAGGTACTAGGACTGGAGGATTGGTCAAGGCAGTCTTGATCTGATCAAAGGCCTCCGGCTGCTTTGCCCCCCATCTCATTTCCTCGGTGTCTTTCAATCATAGAAACGGAGAAAACACCATCATCTTCCCTATAGAGTTAGCGATAAACCTTCTCAAAAATTTGATCTTGCCGAGGAGGCTCTGCGGGTCCTTCTTATTCCTGGGTGGTCTCGCCTCTATGATTGCTCAGGCTTTGTTCTTGTCCACCTCGATGCCCTGATTATGCACTAGGAAGCCCAAGAAGTTACCTGCAGACATACCGAATGCACACTTAGTTGGATTCATTTTGAGGTTGTAGAGTCTCACCCGTTTCAAGGCTTGCACTAATTCAATCAGGTGTGACTCAAAACTCTTGGACTTGACTACCACATCGTCAATATACACTTCCATGCTTTTGCCGATTAAATCACGGAATATTGCGTCATTGCCCTCTTATAAGTGGCTCCTGCATTTTTTAATCCAAAAGGCAGTACTAACCACTCATAGATGCCTAAAGCGTCGGGACATCTAAAGGCAGTCTTATGAGTGTCGCCTCGGCTACGTAAATTTGGTTGTAACAGGAGTAACCATCCGTAAAAGTTAAGATGGCATTGTTGGCCGCAGCATCGACTAGCATATCGCCCACTAGCATACCATACTCATCTTTGGGAGTGGCCAAGTTCAGGTTTCGGTAATCAATGCAAACCCTACTTGGTCATTCATCTTAATTACAGGTATTATATTGGACAACCACCCTACATACCTGGCAGTTCTTATGAGTCTGGCCTTTAATAACCTTTCTATCTCAACTTTGATTTGTGGCATTAGCTGAGGATTGAACCTCCTCGGTGGCAGTTTATGGGGTCTGCACCCCCTTGATAGGCAAACAATGTTCTACCAAAGCTCTATCCATGTCTGGAATCTCATGGTAATCCCATGCAAAACAGTCACGATACTCCTTAATCAGACTTACCACTTGTAACGCCCCAAAATAACTTAATTATTTATTTAATTAAGTTATTTAAGGCTTACAATATTTATTTAATTTAATTAAATAATTCAAGGTTTAATTATTTTATTTTATTTATTAGGAGGTGTTGTCACGAATTAAGTGGTGCGAGCAAGGGCCCGTGATCCACAATTAGGCCCGTGGCCCATTGCCTAGACAAGGAATTCGACTCACAAGGGGTCTTAGAAGTTAGTTTTCATTTTTGACTCAAGTGGAAAAAGAAAGAAAAGAAACGTAAAAAGGAGAGAGTGAGAAGAGGAGAAGTGCGAAGTGAAGAGGAGAAGAAGAGAAAGGAGCGAATCACTCAAGGAGGAGGAAGAGCTTGATTTGAGTCTTGCATTTTTCCTTGGAGCTTTGCTAGCAATTTCGACTTCTAAAAGGTTAGGGGGTCCTCTTTTTGTTTTTAATACCTTATGCGAATTGGTGATGCTTAGGGTTAGGGTTCTAGGATAGTTTCCATGAATAAATTGTGATGTTGATGATTAATTTATAGTATTGGGATGCTTGATTTTGAATTGCCAATGTTGAAATCGCATGGTTAATGTTTGAATTGTTGCTAATGCGAATTGGATGTCATATGTTTGAATATATGACTTATTGGTGCTTACTTGTTGAAAATTGAGAATCATGGTGATACTTGAATCATATATATAATTGAGTGTTTTGGTGAATTTAAATTGGCATTTGAATTGAAGAATTCTGATTTTGGAAGCCCCTAGGCGCCTTGGGCGCCATATGCATGTTGCTGGATTTTGTGTTCTGCGCCTTAGTCATGGGCGCCCAGCAGTGTGCCTGCGCCAGTTTTCCAATTCTGTTGCCCCTGTGTTGCTGTCTCTGTGTCACTGTGTTGCTGTGCCTGTTGCCACTGGGTGGCTGTGTTCTGTGTCACTGTGCTGCCAGTTTTGGCGCTAGGTGCTTGTGTCATGGGCGCCAAGGGCCCCAATGTTCTGGTGATGGTTTTGTAAAATTTGGTTTCAGGTTTTCATAGTCAGGTAAAATGGCTCGTGCAAAATGATTTTGGGCACCAAAATAATTGGGTTGCGTGTTTTCACTAGGCGCCTAGTGTATGGGCGCCAAAAATGCTGTTCACTTTTTGACAAAATTTTTATTGGGTTCTCATATTCTGAGCATTTGGCTCGTGTAAACTCAATTTCGAAGTAAAAAGAGTTTTGTTGCATGTTGGCCTTAGGCGCCTAGTGCCTGGGCGCCGTGTTGCTGTGCTGGACGCACTGCGCCTATGCGCGTGCTGTTTCCTGGGTGCCAAGCGCCTATGCGCGTGCTGTTTCCTGGGCGCCAAGCGCCTATGCGCGCTGCTGTTCCCTGGGCGCCGAGCGCCTATGCGTATTACTGTCTCCTGGGCGCCATGCGCCTATGCGTGTTGCCTTTCCTGGGCGCCAAGCTCCGTGTTGCTCCTGGGCGCCCAGCGCCTATGCGCCAGTTTCCAGGATGTCTAAGTATTTCTCCTATTTTGTTTTTAATGTAACTTTTGACTCGGTTATCCAAATTTAACGGTTCAAAATGCGTTTCGAAGCTAATTTCAGTGTATATCCAAATGTTCAAATTTTGTGCAAAAATAAATTATTTTACTGGTGTTTCTGGGCTGAGGTGTTCAAGTGTCCAAATGGCAATTTTTACCCACTTTCCCTATACCGTGTCAAATCATAAATTGACCTAATTGAAGTTGGTGTTGGTGTGAGTGGTGGGTTGAATTGGTGAGTATATTTTGGTGTGGTTGGTGAGCAGAGGCTTCGGCCTAATTTTAAATTTGGTGAGCTGATTAATGCACTATGGTGAGAATATGAATTAAAATGGTGAGCTGAATGAAATGGTGATTTTATTTAATTGTAGTGTGTTGTGATGCATTTCCATAACACCTCATGAGACATGTGCATTATTGGTGAGCAGAGGCTTCGGCCTAGTTTTATTTGGTGAGCAGAGGCTACGGCCTATTTGTATTTGGTGACGGATCCGACATGCATGTGCCCGTGGAGTTTGGGTTGCATTTCATGCATAATCATATATTGTGTAGTGCTGCTTAGAAATAGAATGTTGATGTGATTGTTTCCATCGTTGTGAACTGGTGTGCCTGGTTTCCTTTTTCCTATGCAGTGCTTAATTCCCATATGTTATTAATTATGAAAAGAGACTCACCCTACTGCTTTTATGTTGCTTCTTATGTCGGCAACGTGCAGGTAATAACGAGTGAAGGTTTCCCTTATGCCTTCGTCTGGTAGGAAGTGTCACGCTCTGATACGTAGCACCAGGGGGGGTGTCCTATGTTTATGTATTATTTTCCTTAAACCGTTAGATTTTTATTGGTGATGTATTGGTTTTTATTTTAGAACTCATTATTATTTCCGCTGCTGGTAGTGACTGTGTTTAGTGGATGTAAACTAAACGGTTTTCTTTGTTATGGTGCTATGTATCTTGTGGTTTCAATTGAACTATGGAAATTGAAGCTTTTGATTTTTATGGAGTAAGTGTAGCACTCGCTTAGATTGTTTCAAAAAAAGAAAAAAAACAGAAACTCTTATTTTATTAAATTGTAAGGTTATTACAAAAAGGGGTGTTACATTAGTGGTATCAGAGCAGTTTGGTCTGTCCGGCCAAGTCGTCCTGTCATAGTGTCATATGACAAATAGAATTGTTAGATTAGTTCTAAATTTCTGTTTGTGCTGCAGTGATAGTTTGAAATGGCTGGGAGGAACGACGCTGCTCTTGCTGCTGCTTTGCAGGCTATGGCTCAGGCTGTTGAGAACCAGCAAAATGGTGCTGAAAATGCTGGGACTCGCAGTTTAGCCACGTTCCAGAGGGAGAATCCACCTGTTTTTAAGGGCAAGTACAATCCAGATGGTGCTCTAGCATGGCTGAAAGAGATCGAAAGGATATTTCGGGTCATGGATTGTAATGATGCGCAGAAGGTCAGGTATGGTACCCATACGCTGGCAGAGGAGGCTGATGATTGGTGGATGGAGGTTAGGCAGAGATTAGAAACTGCTAATGAGGAGATAACTTGGGCTGCTTTCCGTAGAGAGTTCTTACGAAAGTATTTTCATGAAGATGTCAGAGGTAAGAAAGAAATAGAGTTCCTTGAGCTGAAGCAAGGAAGCATGTCAGTGACAGAGTATGCTGCCAAGTTCACTGAATAGGCTAAGTTTTACCCCCACTATGCTGATGCTGATTCTGAATTTTCAAAGTGTATAAAGTTTGAGAATGGACTGAGGGCTGATATAAAGAAAGCTATAGGGTACCAGAAGATTCGGGTATTTGCTGATTTGATCGACAGTTGCAGGATATATGAGGATGATAGTAATGCTCACTCCAAGGTCATGAGAGATCAGAGGGGTAAATTTCAGAATCGGGGTAAGCCATATGAGGTTCAGGGTGGTAAGGGTAAGCAGAGGTATGCTGATAATAAGAAAACAAGTGGGGGAGATGCCCCTGCGAAGGTTGTGTGCTACAGGTGTGGCAAGCCGGGTCATAAGAGTTTTGACTGCTCGGATAATAAGTGTTTCAAGTGCGGTAAAGAAGGTCATGTGGCTGCGAAATGTGAGAAAAGGGATGTGGTGTGTTACAACTGTGGGGAAGCAGGTCATATTAGTACCAAGTGTACTAAGCCGAAGAAAGAGAAGTCCCATGGAAAAGTGTTTGCTCTCGCAGGATCAGAGGATACCAATGAGATTAGAGGTACATGTTTTATTAATGGTATTCCCTTGATTGCTATTATTGATACTGGTGCTACGCATTCATTTATTGCTTCTTTATGTGCTGAGAAATTGGACCTTGTTTTATCTTCTATGATGAGGGAGATGGTTATTGACACTCCAGCTAAGGGTTCAGTAACTACCTCTCTTGTGTGTGCTAAGTGCCCTCTGTCAATCTTCGGCAGAGATTTTCTTGTTGACCTTATTTGTTTGCCGTTGGGAGGGTTGGATGTCATTCTTGGTATGGACTGGTTAGTATTTAACCATGTGCATATTAATTGTTTCCGGAGATCTGTGAGTTTCTTTCCTCCCGAAGAGGAAGAATCCGTTTTGTTGCCTGCTGGTCATTTGCATAAGGTAATGAAGGAGGGAGTTCATCTGTTTGCTTTGATGGCGTCATTGTCTGCTGAGAATCAGGCGATCATTGAAAGGGTTCATGTAGTGTGTGAGTTCCCTGAAGTGTTCCCGGATGAAATTCCAAGTGTTCCGCCAGAGAGGGAGGTTGAGTTTGCTATTGATCTTATACCTGGTACTAGGCCTGTGTCTATGGCACCGTACCGAATGTAAGCCTCAGAGTTGTCTGAATTGAAAAAGCAATTAGAAGATCTACTTGAGAAGAAATTTGTAAGGCCAAGTGTGTCACCATGGGGTGCTCCGGTATTGTTAGTGAAAAAGAAGGACGGGAGTATGAGACTTTGCGTCGATTATAGGCAATTGAACAAAGTGACAATAAAGAACAGGTATCCGCTTCCCAGAATTGATGATCTGATGGACCAGTTGGTAGGTGCTAAGGTGTTTAGTAAAATCGATTTGAGGTCGGGTTATCACCAGATCAAGGTAAAGGATGAAGACATTCAGAAAACCGCTTTCAGAACGAGATATGGGCACTATGAGTATTCTGTGATACCGTTTGGTGTCACCAACGCGCCGGGTGTGTTTATGGAGTACATGAATCGTACTTTCCATAGTTACTTGGATCGGTTTGTAGTTGTGTTTATTGAAGACATTCTGGTGTATTCTAAAACGGAAGAGGAACATGCAGAACATTTGAGGTTAGTACTAGAAGTGTTGAAAGAAAAGAAATTGTATGCAAAATTGTCTAAGTGTGAGTTCTGGCTGAATGAAGTAGGTTTCCTTGGTCATATTATCTCTGGTAATGGTATAGCTGTGGACCCAGCCAAGGTTGTTGCTGTGTCTCAATGGGAGAGCCCGAAGTCAGTTACTGAGATTAGGAGTTTCTTGGGATTAGCTGGTTACTACAGGAGGTTTATTGAAGGTTTCTCGAAGTTGGCACTTCCGTTGACTCAATTGACGTGTAAGGGAAAGGCCTTTGTGTGGGATGCTCGCTGTGAGGAGAGCTTCAATGAGTTGAAGAAGAGGTTGACAACATCGCCCGTTTTGACTTTGCCTGTTCCGGATCAACCATTTGTAGTATATTGTGATGCTTCCAAGATGGGTTTGGGAGGTGTGTTATTGCAAGAGGGTAAGGTAGTAGCTTATGCGTCCAGACAGTTGAGGACCCATGAGAAGAACTACCCTACTCATGATTTGGAGCTGGCTGCAATCGTGTTTGTGCTGAAACTTTGGAGGCACTATCTGTATGGTACTAGATTTGAAGTGTTTAGTGACCATAAGAGTTTGAAATACTTGTTTGATCAGAAGGAGCTGAATATGAGACAGAGACGTTGGTTAGAACTGCTGAAGGATTATGATTTCGGCTTGAACTATCACCCCGGCAAGGCTAATGTCGTGGCTGATGCTTTAAGTCGGAAGAGCTTGCATATGTCGGCTATGATGGTGAAAGAATTAGAGTTGATTGAGCAGTTTCGGGACATGAGTCTGGTTTGTGAAGTGACACCGCAGAGTGTCAGATTGGGAATGTTGAAGATCGGCAATGAATTTTTGATTAGTATTCGAGAAGCCCAAAAGTCAGATGTGAAGTTGGTGGACTTGTTAGTTGTGAATGATCAAGCTGTGAATGGGGATTTCAAGTTAGATTCCCAAGGTGTATTGAGATTCAGGGATAGGATTTGTATTCCTGATGATGCTGAGATGAAGAGAATGATTCTTGAGGAGAGCCATAGGAGCAAGTTGAGTATTCATCCCGGGGCTACGAAAATGTACCAAGATTTGAAGAAATTGTTCTGGTGGCCTGGTATGAAGAAGGATGTGGCACAGTTTGTGTATTCTTGTCTGACTTGTCAGAAATCTAAGATTGAGCATCAGAAGCCTGCGGGGTTGATGCAACCATTGGAGATTCCGGAATGGAAATGGGATAGCATTTCCATGGATTTTGTGACTGGTTTGCCAAATACAGTGAGAGGGTTTGATGCTATATGGGTGGTAGTGGACAGGTTGTCAAAGTCTGCTCATTTCTTACCAATTAATATGACTTATCCAGTTCCAAAGTTGGCAGAGATCTACATCAAGACAATTGTGAAGTTGCATGGCGTTCCGCTTAGTATTGTATCTGATAGAGATCCAAGATTCACATCTGAATTTTGGAGAAGTTTGCAAGAAGCTTTGGATTCTAAGTTGAGGTTGAGCTCCGCTTATCATCCGCAGACAGATGGTCAGACGGAGAGGACTATTCAGTCGTTAGAGGACTTGTTGAGAGCATGTGTTCTTGAGCAGGGAGGTTCATGGGATTCTCATCTTCCGTTGATAGAGTTCACTTACAACAACAGTTTTCATTCTAGTATTGGTATGGCACCGTTTGAGGCATTGTATGGTCGGAGATGTAGGACTCCGTTCTGGTGGTATGAATCTGGAGAGAGTGCAGTGTTGGGGCCTGAAATTGTGCGAGAAACAACTGAGAAGGTAAAATTAATCCGTGAGAAGATGAAAGCGTCGCAGAGTCGACAAAAGAGCTATCATGATAAGAGAAGGAAGGATTTAGAGTTTCAGGCAGGTGATCATGTGTTTCTGAGAGTCACTCCGGTGACTGGTGTTGGGCGTGCCTGGAAATCAAAGAAGTTAACTCCCCGTTTCATTGGTCCGTATCAGATTACGGAGAGGGTGGGAAGTGTTGCCTATAGGGTGGCCTTGCCGCCTAATCTTTCGAACTTGCATGACGTGTTTCACGTGTCATAGCTTCGAAAATATGTTCCGGACCCGTCTCATGTGATTCAGATGGATGAAGTGGAGGTGCGGGATAATCTCACTGTGGAGACTATGCCTGTGCGGATTGAAGATAGAGAAGTGAAGACTCTGCGGGGAAAAGAAATTCCTTTGGTGAAAGTGGTGTGGTTAGGAGCTGCTGGTGATAGTATGACTTGGGAGCTGGAGAGCAAGATGCGGGAAGCATATCCGGAGTTGTTTGATTCAGGTAATTTCGAGGACGAAATATTCTAAGTGGGGGAGAGTTGTAACGCCCCAAAATAATTTAATTATTTATTTAATTAAGTTATTTAAGGCTTACAATATTTATTTAATTTAATTAAAGAATTCAAGGTTTAATTATTTTATTTTATTTATTAGGAGGTGTTGTCACGAATTAAGTAGTGCGAGCAAGGGCCCGTGATCCACAATTAGGCCCGTGGCCCATTGCCTAGTCAAGGAATTCGACTCACAAGGGGTCTTAGAGGTTA
The DNA here is from genome assembly GCA_039519185.1 of Astragalus membranaceus. Lineage (NCBI taxonomy): Eukaryota > Viridiplantae > Streptophyta > Magnoliopsida > Fabales > Fabaceae > Astragalus > Astragalus membranaceus. The sequence goes on from CM076849.1 coordinate 95,337,746, forward strand.
GTTTTCATTTTTGACTCAAGTGGGAAAACAAAGAAAAGAAACGTAAAAAGGAGAGAGTGAGAAGAGGAGAAGTGCGAAGTGAAGAGGAGAAGAAGAGAAAGGAGCGAATCACTCAAGGAGGAGGAAGAGCTTGATTTGAGTCTTGCATTTTTCCTTGGAGCTTTGCTAGCAATTTCGACTTCTAAGAGGTTAGGGGGTCCTCTTTTTGTTTTTAATACCTTATGCGAATTGGTGATGCTTAGGGTTAGGGTTCTAGGATAGTTTCCATGAATGAATTGTGATGTTGATGATTAATTTATAGTATTGTGATGCTTGATTTGGAATTGCCTATGTTGAAATCGCATGATTAATGTTTGAATTGTTGCTAATGCGAATTGGATGTCATATGTTTGAATATATGACTTATTGGTGCTTACTTGTTGAAAATTGAGAATCATGGTGATACTTGAATCATATATATAATTGAGTGTTTTGGTGAATTTAAATTGGCATTTGAATTGAAGAATTCTGATTTTGGAAGCCCCTAGGCGCCTTGGGCGCCATATGCATGTTGCTGGATTTTGTGTTCTGCGCCTTAGTCATGGGCGCCAGGCGCCCAGCAGTGTGCCTGCGCCAGTTTTCCAATTCTGTTGCCCCTGTGTTGCTGTTTCTGTGTCACTGTGTTGCTGTGCCTGTTGCCACTGTGTGGCTGTGTTCTGTGTCACTGTGCTGCCAGTTTTGGCGCTAGGTGCTTGTGTCATGGGCGCCAAGGGCCCCAATGTTCTGGTGATGGTTTTGTAAAAATTGGTTTCAGGTTTTCATAGTCAGGTAAAATGGCTCGTGCAAAATGATTTTGGGAACCAAAATAATTGGGTTGCGTGTTTTCACTAGGCGCCTAGTGTATGGGCGCCAAAAATGCTGTTCACTTTTTGACAAAATTTTTATTGGGTTCTCATATTCTGAGCATTTGGCTCGTGTAAAATCAATTTCGAAGTAAAATGAGTTTTGTTGCATGTTGGCCTTACGCGCCTAGTGCCTGGGCACCGTGTTGCTGTGCTGGGCGCACTGCGCCTATGCGCGTGCTGTTTTCTGGGTGCCAAGCGCCTATGCGCGTGTTGTTTCCTGGGCGCCAAGCGCCTATGCGCTTTGCTGTTCCCTGGGCGCCGAGCGCCTATGCGCGTTACTGTCTCCTGGGCGCCATGCGCCTATGCGTGTTGCCTTTCCTGGGCGCCAAGCTCCGTGTTGCTCCTGGGCGCCCAGCGCCCATGCGCCAGTTTCCAGGATGTCTAAGTATTTCTCCTATTTTGTTTTTAATGTAACTTTTGACTCGGTTATCCAAATTTAACGGTTCAAAATGCGTTTCGAAGCTAATTTCAGTGTCTATCCAAATGTTCCAATTTTGTGCAAAAATAAATTATTTTACTGGTGTTTCTGGGCTGAGGTGTTCAAGTGTCCAAATGGCAATTTTTACCCACTTTCCCTATACCGTGTCAAATCATAAATTGACCTAATTGAAGTTGGTGTTGGTGTGAGTGGTGGGTTGAATTGGTGAGTATATTTTGGTGTGATTGGTGAGCAGAGGCTTCGGCCTAATTTTAAATTTGGTGAGCTGATTAATGCACTATGGTGAGAATATGAATTAAAATGGTGAGCTGAATGAAATGGTGATTTTATTTAATTGTAGTGTGTTGTGATGCATTTCCATAACACCTCATGAGACATGTGCATTATTGGTGAGCAGAGGCTTCGGCCTAGTTTTATTTGGTGAGCAGAGGCTACGGCCTATTTGTATTTGGTGACGGATCCGACATGCATGTGCCCGTGGAGTTTGGGTTGCATTTCATGCATAATCATATATTGTGTAGTGCTGCTTAGAAATAGAATGTTGATGTGATTGTTTCCATCGTTGTGAACTGGTGTGCCTGGTTTCCTTTTTCCTATGCAGTGCTTAATTCCCATATGTTATTAATTATAAAAAGAGACTCACCCTACTGCTTTTATGTTGCTTCTTATGTCGGCAACGTGCAGGTAATAACGAGTGAAGGTTTCCCTTATGCCTTCGTCTGGTAGGAAGTGTCACGCTCTGATACGTAGCACCAGGGGGGGGGTGTCCTATGTTTATGTATTATTTTCCTTAAACCGTTAGATTTTTATTGGTGATGTATTGGTTTTTATTTTAGCACTCATTATTATTTCCGCTGCTGGTAGTGACTGTGTTTAGTGGATGTAAACTAAACGGTTTTCTTTGTTATGGTGCTATGTATCTTGTGGTTTCAATTGAACTATGGAAATTGAAGCTTTTGATTTTTATGGAGTAAGTGTAGCACTCGCTTAGATTGTTTCAAAAAAAGAAAAAAAAAAGAAACTCTGATTTTATTAAATAGTAAGGTTATTAGAAAAAGGGGTGTTACACCACTCGACCCCTTTGTTGTTCGCTGAGGATACCACTAATCTTGGTCATTCTCGGTTGTGTCTCCCTTCCCAAGTTAACCTCTACTAATGGATCATGAGCCTCGAATGTGGGGATCCTCTGTTGGATAGGTTCAATGTGAGGGGCATCGGCCGACGTCCTTACTTCGGCGTCATCCGATTCCTCCGTGGGTAGATCTTCGTGGAGCTCATCCTTCTGTTGGTCTACCCCGAACATAGCATCTTCGATACTGGACTCTACCTGTAACAGGTGCAGCCTGTCCCGTAGGCTTTAGAGTTCAAGTGGGATGTCAACCATTGATCTCATTATCATGTCGTGGATCAGCCAACATTTTGAGTCTGAAACCCTCTCCGGTCCATTCACATGATTCTACTCCTCCCTCTTCGTAACTCCTTGGTACAGCGATAGGCCACATTTGAGGGGAGTAGAAGATAGCCTCGAACATCTTGACCTCGGCTGGGAAAGGGTTAGGATCGGCTTCCACTATCTCCACTTTATCCCCAATCCATATCATTAGTTTTTGGTGCAACGTAGAGGGAACACACTCACTAGTGTGTATCCAATCCCTACCAAGGATCACAACCTACAATGGCTTCCCTTCAATGACGAAGAAAGCTGATCGGGTTACCTTGGACCCAATGTTACATTCGCCACCAGTACTCCCAGAGCGTGAGAGGGGTGACCCATGAAACTAGTCATGGTCATGGTGATTGGGATAAGTTCTTCAGCATTTGTCCACCATCCACGAATACCCTGTTGAAGAGCTTTCCGTTTATATGGGCCTTGATGTACAATGGCTTTAGGTGCTTGACCATGTCTGCCGTTGGCTTCTCGAACAACATTCCCTCAGTCACTTGATTGTCTACCTCGGTCAAGGCAGCCCATTCGGCCTCCTCAGCAAAGACATCACCCTCCAATTCCTTAGGTTGTCCTTCTGTTCCCCAGAATTCCAATCGTAGCAACCCCACCATATCTATCTCTGCGAGGAAGGTTAACTTTCCGCGTTCGGTATGTCATCCAAGAAAGAGTCGCTTATCAACTCATCCTGGAAGACAAGAGGCCTGAGTGGGTCTTCTTCGTCCTCGCCCATGCCTATATCCAACAGGTCATCAGCTAACAACTCCAGTTCGCCCAAAGGAGGTCCAACCTCTGTGTTGGCCGCAGGAACTTTGGGACCCTTGGGACAATGAGGGCCATACAGGAAATTCATCACGACGTCACTAATTGGACTCCCAGCAACTTCGACTAACCTGATTATGTTATTGATCTCGGGGCCATCCCCAAGAGTAATGTCAAGCAGGGGTGTCGTTGTCACAGGTATCACGCTGGTACTGTCTTCAGTGGGTCTAGAGAAAGCCTATTCCAACGCAGTGGCTACAGAGGCCACAGGGGTCTCCTGTGTATCTCTTTCCCTAGCTGCAGTCAGCATCTGCAACATGCCCTTCATTTTCTGAATCGACTGGCCCTCTGCAACTTCCTCTTCTGCGAGCGTGTGGGAGGGATTGCTTGGGGGACCGATCCTCTGGACACACTTTGACCCATCCACTAATCTTGTGGGACCTCGAAGGGTAGTCTTACAGTTCTTGTGGCCCTTGTAACACCCATTTCTACCCGGTAAATTATTAACGTGAAATCAGAGTTTTTAACGACAAACGGATGTCACATTTCTCAAAAGCAATTCGTAATACATAGCACTTCTTAAAAAAACGTCAACGTCAATTAAGATTTGATCACGCAGCGGAAAGTTCAACAAAATCAATCATTAACATCGTTGAAAATAAGCACGGCTTCGCAAACTTAAAATCCAACAAAATATAAGTCATAACCAAATAAAACAAAACAGCGTTCGTTCCCCCCGAGTGCTACGTATCAGAGCGACGACACCGATCTAAGGAAGAACTATGGTCTTCATTCGGACTCACCTGCACGTTACCCACATTTGGGGTAACATTCAAACAAAAGGGGTGAGATATCACACCATATAATTGAATACATGAAAGGCAGTATATGAATCAGGTTACGGCAGCAATTCATCATTTAAATATCAATCAACGTCATTACAGCATTATTTCATCATTTAACATCAATCATCATCACTTCAGCATCAATCATCGTTTAACGTCAATCATCATCATTTCAATCACATAAATATGCACGTAAATGCGGCATGCGACTCAACTCTGGGCCACCGCCCTATAATGCATGTGGTACCATAATCCAAACCCGTAAATAGGGGTATCAACATCGCAACGTCGTCGTCGTGTTTGAGCATAGCTCCATCGTAAAAATTATGCTATGCATGAGAGACCATGTGAATGCACAACATATGACACCAATTACACGGCAAGCAACAACATCGGAAACAACATTGGCCATAGGCATATAACACATCAGCTGCCAATAAATATAGGAAACTTCGTCGTCGTATAACAATCGTCGTCAACAATTACCACTTAGAATCTTTTAACACTTTTAGCAACATCACGGTATTTTGGCAACATCACTTTATTTCAGCAACGTCAGAAAAAGTCATATATTCGACATCATTTCAAACATCATTCATGGACTTCACAGGTGGGCAGCCACATTTGGCACCCTTGGCGCCCACAGCGCCCAATAACACACTTGGCAGCCAAAACTGGCGCCCATGACATTTAACGACTTAAGCAGTCCATTGACAACTTAACAACCTAGGCAATCATTTAACACTTATTGACTCAACTTGACAATCAGCCAACAGTTTCCCACTTAACGACTTATCCAACATTCAACCTACAATTAACATCTTAAAGGCTTAATCAACATTTAACCAACAATTGACAACTTAATGACTTAATCAATGTTTAACCGACAATTACCAATTTAAAAAATCATCAACATCAAAAACAGTTCATTTTGCCACAAGATTAGAATATTCAATTGGGTCTCTGAATAAGCTTTCCAACGCATTTTGGAGCACCTCAATCGGGCTCTCGGTTCAAAAGATATCGAGAAAACAAGAATAAGCAACAATTTAGGCAACATGGCAGGATTCAGCGCCCAAGGACTAGGCGCCTAGCAACAACACAGCAACAAAATTCGCAACATCCAGGGAACGGCGCCAAGTGAGGCAGCCACACGCAGCGCACAGCGCAATAGGCAACACGGCGCCCATGGCGCCCAGGGCAGCAGCAGCGCACCCAGAACCAGACAACGGCGCCCATGGCGCCCAGGGCAGCAGCAGTGCGCCCAGAAAACTAGACAACGGCGCCCATGGCGCCCGAAAGCATCAACATGAAATTTTTTTGTGTTCTTAAGCCCTAAGCAGATTTTAATCATCAACATGAATGTCCAAACCTCAACCAACAATCCTAAAACATCAAAATCTAGTTTTTAGTCATCAAACAATCCTAGGGTTCCACATTCCTCATCTATTGTATTCAATTCATCATCTATTTCATTCAATCAATCACCACTCATATCCAAACATATTCAATCATGCTCAAACACCATCAAGTCATCTTCATTCATCATCAATCAAATAGAATTTCTACATAGAGCCCTTCATACACCCAATTATAGAGATAGAACCCCACCCTTACCTTTGCCTTTGAAGAACTCGAAATTTTTGGCTTGCCCTAGCTCTCCTCTCCTCTTCGCCGCGCCCTCTCTTCTCCTCTCTCTATTTCGAATTTCTTTTCTTTCTCCAATGCGCATAACCCTAATTAATCCCCTTTTATAGTTAGTGAATTCTCATGGGCTTTTTCTTTTGGATATGCGACTTAGACATGGGCCTTGTCCATGACACTCTAATTTCACTTCTACTAATCCTAACCATAGGTCCATATACTCTATTATTATTTATTTTATTATTTCTATTAACTAAATTTCCAAACAATTTATTTAAATACTTAATTAAATTTTTGGGGCGTTAGAACTCTCCCCCACTTAGAATATTTTCGTCCTCGAAAATTTACCTGATTCGAACAATTCTGGATACGACTCCCGCATCTTGCTTTCCAGCTCCCACGTCGTGCTTTCTCCAGCAGCTCCCAGCCAGACTACCTTCACCAAAGCGATCTCCTTGCCTCTAAGAGTCTTCACTTCGTGATCTTCAATACGCACAGGCATCGTCTCCACAATGAGATTATCCCGTACTTGCACATCATCCATATGAATCACATGAGATGGCTCCGAAACATACTTCCGAAGTTGCGACACATGAAACACATCGTGCAAGTTCGAAAGATTAGGCGGCAAGGCCACCCTATAAGCAACACTTCCAATTCTTTCCGAAATCTGATACGGACCGATAAAACGAGGCGTGAGCTTCTTAGACTTCAAAGCGCGTCCCACACCGGTCATCGGAGTGACTCTCAAAAACACGTGCTCACCTGCTTGAAACTCTAAATTCTTCCGTCTCTTATCATGGTAACTCTTCTGTCTACTCTGCGACGCTTTCATCTTCTCCCGAATTAATCTCACCGTCTCAGTGGTCTCTCGAACAATCTCGAGTCCAAGTACCACACTTTCCCCGGATTCATACCAACACAAAGGAGTCCTACATTTCCGACCATACAATGCTTCAAAAGGTGCCATCCCGATACTAGAATGGTAACTATTAATATACGTGAACTCTATCAACGAAAGGTGCGCATCCCACGAACCTCCTTGCTCCAGAACACAAGCCCTCAACAAATCCTCTAACGACTGAATAGTCCTCTCTGACTGACCATCCGTCTGAGGATGATATGCCGAACTCAATCTCAACTTAGACCCCAACTTATCTTGCAAACTTTTCCAGAAATCTGAAGTGAACCTCGGATCTCTATCCGAAACAATACTCATAGGGACTCCATGGAGCTTCACAATCTCCCGGATGTAAATCTCCGCCAGCTTCGATACCGGATACGTGATGCTGATAGGAACAAAATGAGACGACTTCGTTAACCTGTCAACAATCACCCAAATTGCATCATACTCCTTCGCAGTATTAGGCAATCCCGTCACAAAATCCATCGAAATACTATCCCATTTCCACTCTGGAATTTCTAACGGTTGCATCAACCCAGCAGGCTTCTGATGCTCGACCTTTGACTTCTGGCCAGTCAAACATGCATAAACGAACTGTGCCACATCTCGCTTCATACCAGGCCACCAAAACAACTTCTTCAGATCTTGGTACATTTTCGTAGCTCCCGGATGAATACTCAACTTACTCCTATGACTCTCTTCAAGAATGGCTCTCTTCAGGTCTGCTTCATCAGGAATGCAAATCCTACCACGAAACCTCAACACACCTTGGGAATCTAACCGGAAATCCTCACTCTCAGATTGACCAATCCCGACCGTCAAGTCTACCAGGTTAACATCTGACTTCTGGGCCTCTCTGATGTTGTTCAGAAAATCATTGTCAATCTTCAACATCCCTAGTTTAACACTTTGAGGTGTCACTTCACAAACAAGACTCATATCTCTGAATTCTTCAATTAGCTCTAACTTCTTAACCATCATTGCTGACATATGCAAAGTCTTCCGGCTCAAAGCATCAGCCACGACATTAGCTTTGCCTAGGTGATAGTTCAAACCGAAATCATAGTCCTTCAACAATTCCAACCATCGCCGCTGTCTCATATTCAACTCCTTCTGGTCAAACAAATACCTCAAGCTCTTATGATCACTAAACACCTCAAATCTGGAACCATAGAGATAGTGCCTCCAAATCTTCAGCACAAAGACCACTCACTAGTGCAAAAATGGGATTAGAATTAGACATTTAAAGTCAGGCGCTCAGATGCCTGACTACATAAGTGACGCGGTGGCAAACTTGTAATTAAAAGGCAAAACTCGCGAGTTTTAAAGTCAAGCGGATGCACGCCTGACTTCTAAAGTGAACAAATAGGGAAAAAAGTTGACTTTAGAAGTCAGGCGTGTATTCGCCTGACTACATAAGTGACGCGGTGGCAAACTTGTAATTAAGAGGTAACGTTTTAAAGTCAAGCACATACACGCTTGACTTCTAAAGTACTAAAATTGAAAAAAAAAATCACCCTTCATTCGCAAAACACGCGAACCCTAGCATTCTCAGCCACTCTCTCACCCTCTCGCCGTTCTCACTCCATTCACCCTCTCAGCCACTCTCTCACCCTCTCGCCGTTCTCACTCCATTCACACGCCTCACTCCTCTCGCCGTTCTCCTCTAGCTTATCAAACGGTCGTTGATTTCTCCGATGAATGGTGGACCCTCGTTACTGCTCCCCATGGTTTCGCGACTACTGGCTCCGTGAATGCTTCCAAGATCCAGAAAACCAAATCGACGACTGTTTCTCTGGTTTTGAAATGGACGAAGATGCCCTCTTCCACGTCCAAGAAACCCATTTGCCTCTTCAGAACATGAAGAAGGGAAGGAATTGATTAAATGAAACAAACCCTAAATCAGCGTCGTTTCTCACTCAGGTCCGTTCCGTCTCTCTTTACTTCATCTTCTTCGTTTTCCCTTATCTTCTCTGCTAGGTTTTTACAGTTTATTGATAATTTGTACAGATTGAAGGCTGGTAACAAAAACCGACACAGTTATACAAAGATTTTCAGAAGGTATTAGACAAAAGCCCTTTGATTGCTTCGCTAACTTATCTGTTTGTGAAACTGCGAATCTGATTTCTGTTTGTGAAACTGCGAATCTGATTTCTGTTTCCTTTTAATGTGTAAAACCCTATGTTTACCACTCTTGGTTTCTGTTGTATGTGCTCAAACTGGCTGTTTGAGTTGGTGATTGCTTCAAATCACCAGACATAGTGCTAGTTCAGTGTCTTTCAAGCCATGGCTCAAGAGTCTCTTTCAAAAATTTATCAAAACAAGATAAAAAAACACCTTTAAGTTGTGCTCTGATATTTCATTGCACAGATTGCTTAGCTTGGCTGGTTGTTGTTTGCAGGCCAAAACATCAGGAAGCTTGTGAAGGATGGGTTCATCATTAGGAAGCCAACCAAGATTCACTTCTGATCACGTGCCCGCAGGATGAAGAAGGCCAAGAGAAAGGGACGTCACTCTGGTTATGGTATTTATTCCCAACTAACATGCCTATCATAAGAAACAAATTTGCATAACTACTATGTGATAAGCATATAAGCTAGGACATATTTGAGTTGTGATCAAATGAACTGCTCTGTTCCTTTTGGTGGGATAAGGGGATCATTTGCTAAGTATAATGTTTACCTAAATACTGTTAGGTAAGCGAAAGGGTACAAGAGAGGCTAGACTTCCCACTAAAATTCTTTGGATGAGGAGGATGTGTGTACTCAGGCGATTGCTTCGTAAGTACCGTGAGTCAAAGAAGATTGACAAGCATATGTATCATGATATGTACATGAAGGTGAAGGGTAATGTTTTCAAGAACAAGAGAGTCTTGATGGAGAGCATTCACAAGTCTAAGGCTGAGAAGGCAAGAGAGAAGACTCTTTCTGACCAGTTTGAGGCTAAGCGTGCAAAGAACAAGGCAAGCAGGGAAAGGAAGTTTGCTAGGAGGGAAGAGCGGTTTGCCCAAGTGAGTTTTTTATTTGTGTCTTGACTCACGACAATATACTGAACCATATAGTTAGTGAATTCATATTTGAACTTGGGGAATTTATTGCACTGAGAAGTGTGTTTGTGTGTTCATTGAAGTTGGTAATGAAAATTTTGACTGTTAAATTTTTTCTATAAAATATTTAGGGTCCCGGTGAGAAACCAGCCCCAACAGCCAGTGCTCCACCTGCTGTAGCAGAACAGCCTGCCCAGTGAGTATTACAGTTTAGTTTTATATCTACTTTATTGTTTCATGCTTCTGTTGTGGTCTAAATGCATTTTTTTTTGTGCAGGACGGCACCAAAGAAATCAAAGAAGTGAGTAGCATACCCAGTTATTCAAAGGATATTGAATCTTTGATGGCGCTGGCATAATCAGCTAGTCTAGTTTTGATAAGTTTTGTTATTTGAACTTGTAATCTCAACTTATTTTAAACTATTGTTTTTGTTTGTGTATTACTGTTTGAGGCTGCGTGGGCTTGTTGTTTGTTTAGTTTGAGGCTGTGTGGGCTCTCACAAATATAGCATCTGGAACTTCTGCGAATACCAAGGTGGTAATTGATCATGGGGCGGTACCCATATTTGTCAGGCTACTTAGTTCACCTAGTGATGATGTTCGGGAGCAGGTATATTGATACTGAAATGTGGTAGCATGGGCATTTTTTGTCTTCTGTTTTTTAAATTTTTGCTGAAATATACTGAACTTTAAAATGAAAATGTAGGCGGTGTGGGCTTTGGGAAATGTTGCTAGTGACTCCCCTAGGTGCCGGGATCTTGTTCTCAGCCATGGTGCCCTCATCCCCCTATTGTGGATTTAATTGTTTGTGTTTGTGAATTTGGTGAGTTGTTTGGAAAATGGCTTTTGGTGATTGGGTTTTTTGGTTGGTTTGATAATAGGTTGTGGTGAATAACTTGGAAGATGCTCGCTCATGAGCTGATTGATACAGCAATCTCAACCTCTTTGAAAGAGAGCAAGCCTGTGTATGTAAGCATTAGCTGCAACTTGTCTGCAATTCCTCACCCTACTTTTAGTCGTGACCCTGTCCCTTTTTCATTGTCTCCCAAGTAAGTCTTTCTCATTCTTTCTTTGTTGTTTTGATAAATTTATTATGTACTTAATTATGGACTGCTTTGTGAAGAGGCTCGGGGCAGACCTACACTCAGTTTCTGCGGTCTCTTCTTCCTTCTTCCTGGTTCGTATTCCTTCTACTGCTCTGTTCTTTTGCTTCCTTTCTCAGTTTCTGCATTTTGCTCTGCATTTTTCTGTTTTGATTATGCGTTTTGCTCTTTTTGTTCTCTGTTTTGTTTTCTCTTTATTTCTTATGCTTTTTTTATACATTGTTTATGTGTCTACACTTTTAATAATTCTGATTTTGTTTTTTCTGTTGTGTGTCACTGTGTTGTGTTCTTTTTAAACCATTTTGTTGAGTATTATTGTTTGTAATGACTTATGTTTATGTTTGTGCCTTTATGCCCTTATTATGTTGTTTAAGACTTATATGTTGTGTGTATGACATTGAAGCTCTTGAGTATTTATGGTGTTTTTGTGATTTTTTTTCACCTATTTATGATTTTTATCTCTATTCATATGTTTTAATATGCATATATATACTAGTTGTACAATTTTATAGGAACTGCGTTTCGTGCTACGAACCCGTGCTTTACGAACCTATGACCCCTCACCGTTCCTACCTAGGATTACGAACCTATCTTCCTTGCTGAGAAGGATTGTTCAATTTGGTTTTTGTCCACAGCTTGCTGCAGAGTTACTATTCTAATGAGTATTGCAGGAATAGCTTTAGGAGATAGTAAATGTTGTCTTGCCAAATTGGTACTATGTATTGCTTTTGATGTATAGGGTCTTACACATCTATGCCTAGTAAATCAAATATATTATATTTGTACTTTGACCTGATTTGGTGCTTGAGTTGCTCCATGTGGCTAAGTATTGTATATTTTTTCTTAGTTTACTTACAAAAATGTGCTCATCTTGTCTACTATGTTGTTGACAGTTCTGTCCTCTGGGCATCGGCTTTAGTTTTCTTCCTCCTAATTTTCTTACAATTTGAGGTGGAGAAGGTCAAAGCTTTTGTGAAGCAACCTGATGGTTCTATTTTCAGTTTGTGTTAGCGACTTCATTGCTATTGTCACTTGATATATGGAACAGGAATGGTGAGTTCTTTTCATAGCCATTCATCAAAACAAATTGACTTGTTATTTGACCGCAAGTAATGAACATGTTTTACATTGTTCTGGTGTTATAACACCTAATTTATAATTTATAATTTATAACACTGAAATGGATCCTCTAACTATTTTTGTATATACATAGACCCCATTTTCTTCCAATTTTCCCCTTTTATTATCTTTTGAATTCAGTTTTTTTTGTCTTGGCAATGGTGTTAGGCCTTTTGGAGTGTCCCTGCTGGTTGTTGTTGCTGCTGTAGTGCTCTGTCTTGGCAGTGGTGTTAGGCCTTTAAGTAAGAATGTTGAAAAACTGGGTGCATGTATTCATATTTATTGTTAAATTTTCTTCAACCTTTTAAGGCCAGAATAATTTCAATTGAGCTACATCGATCACTTATTCTGTAGTTAAGAATATTGTTCATCATGATCAGATTGAAAGCAATGCTCGCTTCGTAAAGTGGTCTGATGGTAGCATGCAGTTGCTAATTGGGAATAAAGTTCTTGACATATCAGTGCAAGATGCACATCATGAGCAAACACATCTATTCCTTAGACATGGAAAGGTAAACTTCATTATTCTCACAGCTTTGTTGATGAATTACTGTTTTCCTTGAATGGACTATGTCTACATGCATACAGGGAGTCCTTCAATCACAAGGTTGTTGACTGCTATTGTTGACTCAAGGCATCTTCATTGTCATCAAATTCTCATCGGTTGGAGAGGAAAATGAAGTTTATGCCATCTTCATTGTCATCAAATTCTCATCGGTTGTTGACTGCTATTGTTGACTCAAGGCATAGGAAGGTGTATAAGGTTAAAAACTGCATTACTGACAGGTATAATCAATCATATAAATGAGAGGGGAAAAGAGGGAAAAAGAGGAAAAGGAGAAGGTATAATCAATCATATAAATGAGTCACTTGCTTATTTTGTCTCTTGAATACCACTGTTTAATTTCCCTATCATTTTTACAGGCTGAAAGTCAAACAATCAGGGCTAATGTCTCTTGGAGGATGCTTTGGAAGAGGTATCATTTTGCTATGTTGATGCTTATGTCTATCATAGAAGTTGGTTTCATGTTCTTCATGCTTTCATATATTGAGAAATTTTGATGTAGTTATGTACCATAGAACTTGGTCAAATTCTTTTGCTAACTTTTTTTAATTTGTTCACAGATCCCTCTATTCCTAGATGTTGTCCAAGTGCATTAGCAAATATCATGAAAAAATGCTGGGACAAATATCCAGAAAAACGTCCAGAAATAGAAGATGATGTGAAAATGTTAGAAGCAATTGATACTAGCAAAGGAGGTGGGATGTTACCAGTATTATGTACATTATTAGTGGATCATTGTTAATCTAGGAGACATATATGTGGCACCTTGCAATTATCATTTTATAGCTTGTCTATTTACTTCGTAACATTATTAGATGATGACAATCGGTGCATTGTAGTTAATTAGATGTTGTATTTATTAGTACTAAAAGTTATTATATAGTAATTTTGTACTTTTAATGAGTTTTGCTTGTTTAATGATGAATTTTAGCTTTGGATTTTAGCTTTGAATTTTAGCTTTGGATTTTGTACTTTTAATGAGTTTTGCTTGTTTAATGATGAATTTTGCACTTAAAGTGATGAATTTGGATGTACTTAAAGTAGAATGTGATGAATTTTTAAGTGTAGAATTTTATTTGCTGGTTTTGCTGGAAGAATGACCAAAATCGTATAATCAGGGTGTATGTAGGAGATTAAACCAAAATTTGAAAAAAAAAAAAACTTTTAAAGTCAGGCGCAATAATGCTTGACTTTAAAACAGACTTACGAAGTCAGGCAAGAATAAAAGCTTGACTTTAAATCATACTTACGAAGTCAGGCAATACTAAATGCTTGACTTTAAATCACACTTACGAAGTCAGGCAAGAATAAATGCTTGACTTTAAATCACACTTACGAAGTCAGGCAAGAATAAATGCTTGACTTTAAATCAGACTTACGAAGTCAGGCAAGAATAAATGCTTGACTTTAAATCATACTTACGAAGTCAGGCAATAATAAATGCTTGACTTTAAAACAGACTTACGAAGTCAGGCGAAATAAATGCTTGACTTTAAAACTGACTTACGAAGTCAGGCTATCGCTTGACTTTAAAACTCCTCACATACAAAGTCGACTTAATAAAAGTCAAGCGGGCGCCTGACTTTAAATCCCCTTTTCGCCTGACTTTAAATCCCTTTTTTGCACTAGTGACTGTAGCTAACTCCAAGTCATGAGTGGGATAGTTCTTCTCATGAACTCTTAACTGTCTCGATGCGTATGCAATAACCTTCCCATCGTGCATAAGCACACCACCTAAACCCATTTTGGAAGCATCACAATACACCACAAATGACTCTTCCGAATTGGGCAACGTCAAGACAGGGGAAGTTGTCAACCTCTTCTTCAATTCCATGAAACTTTCTTCACAACGGGCGTCCCAAACAAAAGCCTTTCCTTTGCAGGTTAACTGAGTTAGAGGGAGTGCTAACTTAGAAAAACCTTCAATGAATCTTCTATAATAGCCGGCCAATCCCAAAAAGCTTCTAATTTCAGTAGCCGACTTCGGGGCTTTCAACACCGCCTCTACTTTCGACGGATCCACCGCAATACCACTACCAGAAATGACATGAACGAGAAAACTCACCTCTTTCAACCAAAACTCACACTTTGACAACTTCGCATACAGCTTCTTTCCCTTCAGTAGCTCCAATACCAACCTCAGATGCTCGGCGTGCTCTTCTTCTGATTTAGAGTAAATCAGAATGTCGTCAATGAATACCACCACAAACCGATCTAAGTAGGTATGAAATATACGATTCATATACTCCATAAATACTCCAGGTGCGTTGGTAACACCGAACGACATCACCGAATACTCATAATGACCATAACGGGTCCTGAAAGCCGTCTTCTGAATATCTTCGTCCTTCACCTTGATCTGATGATAACCTGATCTCAAATCTACCTTACTGAACACTTTCGAACCCACCAACTGATCCATCAAGTCGTCTATCCTCGGAAGTGGATACTTATTCTTAATTGTTACCTTGTTCAACTGCCGATAATCCACAGAGAGTCTCATACTACCATCCTTCTTCTTCACCAACAACACAGGAGCTCCCCACGGGGATACACTAGGCCTCACAAACTTCTTCTCGAGCAGGTCCTCAAGTTGCTTCTTCAATTCAGACAATTTGGATGCGGACATCCTGTACGGTGCCATAGAAACAGGTCTGGTACCAGTACAAGATCAATAGAAAATTCAACTTCCCTCTCTGGCGGCACACTCGGAATCTCGTCAGGGAAAACCTCAAGAAACTCGCGCACTACCTGCAACTCTTCATTGATAGCTTGATTCTCAACAGATAACGATGCCATCAGCGAGAATAACTGAACACCTTCCTTCATCAACTTCCGCAACTGACTAGCGGATAACAAACCAGGCTCCTCTCCTCCAAAGATCACCGACTTGCTACGACAATTGATATGCACATGGTTATACTCTAACCAGTTCATACCCAAAATCACATCCAATCCGCTCAACGGAAAACAAACAAAATCCACGACAAATGTAACACCCCATTTCTACCCGACAATTTAAATCATAAATATCAAAGTTCAAAAATTATTTTTCAATTCATCCAAACGGGATGCTACATTTACCTCAATTCCAACACACACAATTGATAACAAAATTCATCATTTCAAAACATAATACGTAGCTCCTCAATAACTTGGGCGAATCCCTCAAGTAACTCAAAATCTACAAAGTATAATCCATCAACACACAGCGGATTACAAGAAATAGTTCAAACATAGTTGTAACATCATCAATACAAAATCCATCAGTGTCACACAAGTTTAAAACAAGATAACTACAATTCGCCCCCCAGGTGCTACGTATCAGAGCGTGACCGACTCGGCTACTAAAAGACCCTTGGTCTTCAATTGCGACTACCTGCACGTTACCCACGTAGAGGTAACATTCAAACAGAAGGGGTGAGTCCAACAGTATAAAAGAACGAATGATGAGTAGTATGTCACAGACTCAGACAGCCACATTTACCATAAAACAACCACAGCAGGATACAACCAGCGGTAATCATCAGTCATACGAAACCAACAAGTAACAGCATAAGCAAACGACAAGCAACAACAATTTCGGGTACGACGTATCATTACACCACAACATAATTACACCCCAACATCCTCACACCAACCAAGTAACAACACTAGCGAACAACACAACAAGCAACCTCAAGGAGCAACAACACCATGACATGAATGTATGTATGAAATGCAACCTGCAACACGGGCATATGCATGTGGTACCATTCAACGTAAACAGCCTTTGTGGCTTCAACAACAACGTGGTGAGCTGAGCTCTAAGACCGCAGCCTACAACAACGTGGTGAGCAGAGCTCTAAGACCGCGGCCTACAACAACGTGGTATGCATATGCAATGCATGAGACACCATGTACGACGCAACGGGACAACCAACAACATAATCAACAACAACATACATTATGCACAACAACGTGATTTGGTCATATTCGACCCAACAACAACAACAACAACGTGATTTGGTCATATCGACCCAACAACAACAACAACAACAACAACGTGATTTGGTCATATCGACCCAACAACAACAACAACAACGTGATTTGGTCATATCGACCCAACAACAACAACAACAACAACAACAAGGGTTAATCATATTTGGCTCACAATAGCAACCTCAACAGTTTAGCCTTATGGACTCACAACGACAACATCAACAGTTTTGGTCTTATTGACTCACCACAACAACATCAACATGTATTTGATCATTATTTGACACTACGAAACGTCACAACACCGGGCAGCACAGTGTGGCGCCCCTCAACAACACAATCAGCAACATAGACAAGCCTGGGCGCCCAACAGCAGGCAAACTGGCGCAGCACAGCACTAGTGCAGAATTTCCTACAGCAGTGCACCTACTTCGGCGAATTAATTAAAATATCAAACGACATTGGATTTCAACAAACGACCACTCATTGGAAAGCTTTCTGAGTATAGTTTCTGCCTATGATTTTCATTTTTCGAAATAAGCATCCAGTTGGTACAGTTTTTCAAAATACTACACTGAGGTACCAAACTTGGACAGAATTTCTTACACAACTTGCAACCAAATTTTCTTCCTAATTTCTTAATGAAATTTGATTAAACCAGTGCCTATTTTGTAGGGAATTAAGTCTACTTTCCAACTAAACAAGAATCATTCAAAACAGAGTTCATTTGGTGACGCAAAATCATGAAAAACCGAACCTACTCACAGTTTGGTTCCTGAAATTTGACCTAACTTAAAACAATCATAACTTGAGCTACACAACTCTAAGTCTAACGAAACCAGCGCCAAAACGACCGGCGTTAAGTCTATTTTCAAAAACAATCAGCCACATAATTTTTGGATCAACCAGACAGTACCAGTTCTCGAAAAACCGAACAGTGCCAAGAAAATGCACAAAACCGTAAATAAGTAAAACTCATTGTGTTCAATCACCAAGCAACAATTTCAAACAACACATACTTATACATTTCGTCAAACACCACATAAGCATAGTAACTTCACCTTCAAAACTCATAGGGTAATATCATCAAACACCTAGCATGCGATTTAAAATTCACTTACACATTCTATCAAACACCTTATGTGCAATGTTTTACTAACAATCCAATCAAGCCAATAACACTCATAATAACACTAACAACATACATATAATCATAAAACCAACCCAACACAAGGTCAAACAAGTCATAAACATGGTAGGTCCCTATTCCCATATACAATCCATCATGCATCCCATTATACAATTTAACCCACCCTTACCTTAACAATTTGATGGAGATGAAATCCTTCCAAGAAATCACCAAAAAACGCAGCAACAGTTCTTCCCTTCCTTTTCTCCCTTGCGCGATCCCTCACGTCGCACGCCCTCTTCTCTTCTTTCTTTCTTTTTCCTCTTTTCTTCTCTTCTTTTCCTCCTCACGGCGCTGATGCCTTTCTTTTTCTCTCTAAGTCAATAAAACACTAACCTAGACTTATGCAATGTGGGCTCATGGGCCTTGGGCCCTTTTTACACCCCTTTCATTTACTTCCACTACTCCCTACATAATAAACTACCACTCCCCTATTTACTAACCACCACCTCTTAGCTAAATTAAATACCCTCTTATTATTTTAATATAACTAACCACTATAACACCTAATTAAATTAATTAAATAAATACTTGAATTATTTTGGGGCGTTACAACAAAGTATCTGTCGAAGATCGACAAGGGACATTGAGAACACACTAGAGAAGTAGTCACCGACCCCTTAGCTGGAGTATCGTCAACCATTTCTCCATTCATAGCAGACAATACAAGATTCAATCTCTTACAACAATTAGCAGCAATAAAGCAATGAGTAGCGCCAGTATCAATAATAGATTTTAGAGGAGTACCATTAATGAAGCACGTACCTCTAATAAGTCCATCCTCTTCGGAAGTCTCTGCCCCTGCCAATGCAAACACTTTTCCACTGACCCGCTCCTTCTTTGGTTTCTGACACTTACTACTGATATGTCCTCCTTCGCCACAGTTGAAACAAACCACCTCCTTATGCTCACACCCGGACGCCTCATGCCCGAGCTTACCACAACGGAAACACCTTATCGGCTCAGCTTTGCACGCATTACTCTTATGCCCAGCTTTACCACATCTGTAGCACACAATACCGGCCGGAGCATCTCCCCCACTAGTTCTTTTGCCATCAGTGGCCCTCGGTTTACCCTTCCCTGCAGGTGCATCGGTTTACCACGGCTCAGATTCTTGTTTCTCTTCTCAGTAAGGATCTTATAGTGAGCATTATTATCTTCTTCATAGATTCTGCAGCTATCAATCAAATCTGAAAAGACACGAATTTTCTGATACCCAATAGCCTTCTTAATCTCTGGTCGCAACCCGATTTCAAACTTGATGCACTTCGAGAACTCAGCAGTCGCTTCACTGTAGTGCGGATAAAACTTAGCCAATTCCACAAACTTAGCCGCATACTCAGTAACTGACAGGTTTCCCTGCTTCAGCTCAAGGAACTCAATTTCTTTCTTGCCCCGAACATCCTCCGGATAGTACTTCCTCAAAAATTCCCTACGGAACACAACCCAAGTAACCTCTTCACCTATAGTCGCCAACCTTTGACTAGTCTCCAGCCACCAGTCATCAGCTTCCTCTGCCAACATATGAGTACCATAGCGAACCTTATGCACTGGAATGCAGTCCATCACACGGAAGATTCTCTCCATCTCCTTCAGCCAAGCCAACGCTCCATCAGGATTGTATTTGCCCTTGAAAGTAGGCGGATTCTCTCTCTGAAATGTCGCCAAATTACGGGACCCAGCATTCTCACCAGCGTTCTGTTGACCCTCCACGGCCTGAGCCATAGTAGCCAACGCAGCAGCAATAGCAGCATCGTTCCTTCCAGCCATCTCAACTAGTCACTACAACATGAACAACAGTTAGAACCAATTGACAATACTTGATCGTCAATGACACAATAACTTGACAACTGGCCGGACAGACCGAAACTGCTCAGATACCACTAATGTAACACCCATTTCTACCCGGTAAATTATTAACGTGAAATCAGAGTTTTTAACGACAAACGGATGTCACATTTCTCAAAAGCAATTCGTAATACATAGCACTTCTTAAAAAAATGACAACGTCAATTAACATTTGATCACGCAGCGAAAAGTTCAACAAAATCAATCATTAACATCGTTGCAAATAAGCACGGCTTCGCAAACTTAAAATCCAACAAAATATAAGTCATAACCAAATAAAACAAAACAGCGTTCATTCCCCCCGAGTGCTACGTATCAGAGCGACGACACCGATCTAAGGAAGAACTATGGTCTTCATTCGGACTCACATGCATGTTACCCACATTTGGGGTAACATTCAAACAGAAGGGGTGAGATATCACACCATATAATTGAATACATTAAAGGCAGTATATGAATCAGGTTACGGCATCAATTCATCATTTAAATATCAATCAACGTCATTACAGCATTATTTCATCATTTAACATCAATCATCATCACTTCAGCATCAATCATCGTTTAACGTCAATCATCATCATTTCAATCACATAAATATGCACGTAAATGCGGCATGCAACTCAACTCAGGGCCACCGCCCTATAATTCATGTGGTACCATAATCCAAACCCGTAAATAGGGGTATCAACATCGCAACGTCGTCGTCGTGTTTGAGCATAGCTCCATCGTAAAAATTATGCTATGCATGAGACACCATGTGAATGCACAACATATGACATCAAGTACACGGCAAGCAACAACATCGGAAACAACAGTGGCCATAGGCCTATAACACATCACCTGCCAATAAATATAGGCAACTTCGTCGTCGTATAACAATCGTCGTCAACAATTACCACTTAGAATTTTTCAACACTTTTAGCAACATCACGGTATTTTGGCAACATCACTTTATTTCAGCAACGTCAGAAAAAATCATACATTCGACATCATTTCAAACATCATTCATGGACTTCACTGGTGGGCAGCCACATTTGGCGCCCTTGGCGCCCACAGCGCCCAACAACACACTTGGCAGCCAAAACTGGCGCCCATGACATTTAACGACTTAAGTAGTCCATTGACAACTTAACAACCTAGGCATTCATTTAACACTTATTGACTCAACTTGACAATCAGCCAACAGTTTCCCACTTAACGACTTATCCAACATTCAACCTACAATTAACATCTTAAAGGCTTAATCAACATTTAAAAAACAATTGACAACTTAATGACTTAATCAATGTTTAACCGACAATTACCAATTTAAAAAATCTTCAACATCAAAAACAGTTCATTTAGCCTCAAAATTAGAATATTCAATTGGGTCTTTGATTAAGCTTTCCAACGCATTTTGGAGCACCTCAATCGGGCTCTCGGTTCAAAAGATATCGCGAAAACAATAATAAGCAACAATTTAGGCAACATGGCAGGATACGGCGCCCAGGGACTAGGCGCCTAGCAACAACACAGCAACAAAATTCACAACATCCAGGGAACGGCGCCCAGTGCGTGGGCGCCAAGTGAGGCAGCCACACGCAGCGCACAGCGCAATAGGCAACACGGCGCCCATGGCGCCCAGGGTAACAGCAGCGCGCCCTGAACCAGACAACGGCGCCCATGGCGCCCAGGGCAGCAGCAGTGCACCCAGAAAACTAGACAACGGCGCCCATGGCGCCCAGACAGCAGCAACATGAAATTTTTTTGTGTTCTTAAGCCCTAAGCAGATTTTAATCATCAACATGAATGTCCAAACCTCAACCAACAATCCTAAAACATCAAAATCTAGTTTTTAGTCATCAAACAATCCTAGGGTTCCACATTCCTCATCTATTGTATTCAATTCATCATCTATTTCATTCAATCAATCACCACTCATATCCAAACATATTCAATCATGCTCAAACACCATCAATTCATCTTCATTCATCATCAATCATATAGAATTCCTACAACTAGGGTTCTCTAACTTAATCACCTAGGGTTCCATAAACCTTTCTACATAGAGCCCTTCATACACCCAATTATAGAGATAGAACCCCACCCTTACCTTTGCCTTTGTTGAACTCAAAATTTTTGGCTTGCCCTAGCTCTCCTCTCCTCTTCGCCGCGCTGTCTCTTCTCCTCTCTCTCTACTTCGAATTTCTTTTCTTTCTCCAATGCGCATATCCCTAATTAATCCCCTTTTATAGTTAGTGAATTCTCATGGGCTTTTTCTTTTGGATATGCGACTTAGACATGGGCCTTGTCCATGACACTCTAATTTCACTTCTACTAATCCTAACCATAGGTCCATATACTCTATTATTATTTATTTTATTATTTCTATTAACTAAATTTCCAAACAATTTAATTAAATACTTAATTAAATTTTTGGGGCGTTACAGCCCTCAATTCTTTGTCATTCATCACTGTGATGTCTACAGACACCAAACCCTATTATGTCGTAACTCTGGCACTCTCTTTTCCCCTTTTGGAATGGATTCTTGTTCAGAGATTCGCAAGGGGGCCCGCCTGATCCTTTCCTCAACGGACCAACCATGCCCCCCAGGCGGGAGGTGTTTTGGCCTCGGCCGCACCCCTGTTGTCTGAGGAGGCTGTCGTGCAGGGTTCAGTTTGGTCAAATGGAGCTCACTTAAATCCTGGGTGAGTCTGCTTGGCTTAGGAAATTTCTTACTGGGCATCCCTGGATTTCTTGACTCTCCTGCTTCCAATTTTCTATGCAAGTAAGCCATGCGATCCTCCACAGTAGATCCTCCCACAAAAGTACCTAATCGGTCAGAGACCGGTAGCGTCCTTTCTGGGGGACCTTCTATCTTGGGCACCCATACATATTTCTTCTTTCCTTTTCCCTGGGCACCCTATCTAAGGTCATTGCAGGCTTGCCTCGCAAGCCTTTCCTTTAGTTGCGGGTGCATTGCAGTAATATCCATGGAAGTCAATTGTGATTCGGGGAACTGAATTGAGCACTTCCTGGCCATCTTTCTGAATCTTTCAATGAAGTCGGTCACAGCCTCATCTACCTTGTACCGTAGATTTATCAAATCGGCTGCAGTAACTTCGGGCTGTGGCCAGTAATATCGGTCATGGAAGCACCATTCCATGTCTGCCCAGGTCTGTAAAGAATTGGCTATAAGAGAATAATACCACGTAAATGTAGTTCCCGTTAATGACAATGGGAAAAGCTGCAGCTTATGATGCTCGATCTGGTTTCCCTCCCCACATTGGGCAGTGAATCGGCCTATGTGTTCCATCGTGGATTTACCATCGTCTCCGGAGAACGTGGCAAAATCCAGTGTATTGAATCCTCTAGGCAGAGGCACCAACTTGACCACCCACTCAGGGTAAGGCTTTCTGTACATAGGCTGATCGAGTGGTTTCAGCTGCACACCAAAGAATGTCTTGATGGTGTCAGCTATCAAATTTGGGTCCAGGAGCTGGGACCCCGAGGCCCTTGGCTCGAACGAAACAGTTGGACGCCAAACTGAATCTTGGGGACCTTGCATCCCTGGCTGTGAGATTGTTTGAGGTGGGTTGGTAACCCATTGCTACCAAGGCACCCCTTGACCGAGGTTTGTAAAGCTTGTTCCTTGGACAGAAACCTTCCTATTCTGGTAAGGTGGAACTTGGCTCCATTGCTGCTCGACAGAAGCGCCAGTCATCTAGGGACATGGCTGTGAACCCACCGGAAAAGGCACGAGTGCTTCAGGATACGGCTGACTAGGAGGCAGGCTAACCAAGCTAGGTGGGTTTAGGACCCATGGCTGCTGGCATGCCCCCTGCATAGGGAAGATGGTTAGACGACGAGGGGGATCCATAGGATGATCCCTGCGGTAAACCAATCGACCCCGTAGCCTCTGGCGGCCTCCTGACCATCTTCACTTGTCCCTGTTGAAGATTAGCTATGTTAGTAACTGTCGCCATAAACTGCCCCCTAGTGTTGGCGTTGGCAAAATTACAAGGCTGAGGATACGTAGGATTAGGAATTACCTGATGAGACTGTGCCGGCTGAGGCTCGACCACATTACCGTACGGCTGGACCTGTTGCATGCTTCCCACGATAACTGTTATATCAGAAAACTTAAAATCTTCTCAAAAAATTTTGTCAACGTCAAAAAGGGGGAGATTGTTGAGGCAAAATCCCTTGGATAGGTTTTAACGGAAACAAACCTTTTTGGCAAGTTTTTAAGTTCTCTGATTCATTAGTAATCAAATGAATCTTCTTGAGTGACCTAAGTGCAGGAACCATTTAATCAAATCTCATGAAGACAGTGTGCTAAGAAAGCACCACATAAGAAGGCATAATTCATGCCTTAAAATAAAGGTATGAAGGCACCGAGGTCATAAGAAGATGGAAGAGTGAAGACAACTATAAATGGGTTATAAGATTAGAACACAATATTCAAAATGCCTCTCAAGAAGAGTAGGGTATAGTAAAAATCTTCCTAGAAGAGAAGACATAAGCTTTAGTACCTTCACAAGTTAGGAAGCCTATCCTCAAGAAGCCTCATATCATAAGAGGGCATGTTGATGCCTTAAAAGATGTGAATGAAAGTTAAGAGCCTGTGAGAAGATGGATAAAACAAGATAGCTATAGTGGTTTCTTAAGATGAGAAGTTGTCTTGATAAATAAGCTCATCAGATAAAGAAGACAGAAGCTATATTGCTTTTGAAGAAGAGAAGATCGTTTTTCAAGAAGCCTTGTAAAGATGAGATGGCAAGAATAAGAAAGGGGGGTTTGAATTGTGACACATTTTAAATTCATTTGTAGACTCATATTCTTTTTGGAGCTTGTTTTAAGTCAATATAATGATGACTTTGCAAAATATATATTGTTAAAGAAGATTTGAGTTGTTGCTTACAGTGTTTCTTAAAATGTTCTTTGAAAAATAGTAAGGACTGAAAGCAACAAAACAAATAGTAAAAAAACACACAGAGGTTTATAGTGGGTCACCCTAAACGTCAAGGGCTACATCCACTTCTCTCACCAAGGGGGGTTTTCCACTATTTTCCAAATAGCTTAGAAGCCAAACACTGGTCAAAACACTGATAGTTTTCCTAGCACAATTCTATTAACTTTCACACTAGTTTTCAACAAGCTTTAGCAACTTAACCCTCTAAGAAAACTTCTTAGACTTCTTCCCTAACAATACAGCAACCAATGATTATTGTTTAGAAGGTACACATATACAAAATATGTTTGTTCGGAACTGAGAAAGATAGCTTTATTAAAATACATATATCAATGGACACCAAGCTATGAAGACACTCAAATAGATCCCAGGGATGTTGATTTGCAGTGAGTGTCTTTGGAGAGAAGATAGACTTACTCAGATGCTCTTGAGAAGCTTATGATGTCTTGACCGATTATGTATTTATAGGGTATTATTAAAATACATATATTAATGATGTATTTATAGGCTATTTTCTCCAAAAGAGCCATTGGAACACTTGAGAAAAGAGAATTGTAACCGTTATGCTTTTTTCCCTTTGACGGGTACACTACAGTAGGCATCCGTACACTACAACAGGTAACTGTTGAGAACTTCTGAGCTCGTTAACTGATGAATCCTCTTTGCAATGGCTTCTAAGACTTAGATCACTTCTTCTTAGGACATTACTCTTGCTGGTGTGTCTTTTTGACCGTTGAGAGGAGTTTGATAATTTTCTTTTATGTTATAGAAGATTCTACAGTAGCTTTTGAACATTGTCTTCTAAAACACCTTCTGAGATACCTTCTAAATGCCTTTTAGGGTATCTTCTAAGCCATTTACACTTTTCTTTTATGTATTTAATCAAAGATACAATGTTGCCAAAGATTCCCTTTGTAACACCCCGGTATTTTTATTTGTTAAAAACACCCAAGTGCACATCAATCACACATCAGAGATAATATTTCCTGCTAAGACACTGAATACCACTATAAAATTTTTGCTGAAATATAACATAACTGTCTTATACACAATTAAGACCATACGGTTCTCAAACCATAAACTGTCAGCAACTGTGGTAGTCAGAGTCATACAAGAAAGCGGAATGAAAGATAAATGTAACACTAATGTCATAGTACTGTGATACATAGACGACAGAAGGAAAATAAACTTAAACATAAAGCTAAGTCATCGTCCATCTCCCGGGGCCACCTACTCGTGCCTCTGCGATTTCTT
This sequence comes from Astragalus membranaceus, assembly GCA_039519185.1. Classification (NCBI taxonomy): domain Eukaryota; kingdom Viridiplantae; phylum Streptophyta; class Magnoliopsida; order Fabales; family Fabaceae; genus Astragalus; species Astragalus membranaceus. The sequence continues at coordinate 95,363,724 of CM076849.1, forward strand.
CTGTCCCTGTTTCTCTGTAAAACAACAACATTTAAACAGTGAGATACAATCTCAGTGAGTTCTACCGAGACCCCTAACTACGCTCTCGGTTCATTTATGAATTCTCATGCATTCGTAGTTTACTTTATAAATTACATTCTTTTAGTTTAGCACGACACCGACCCCAGCTTTGGTAATCCCGGTGACTCGTACTAGTCAACATAGTATGATACCAGCCCCAGCTTTGGTAATCCCGGTAACCATACTATTGATATCTTTAGAATGACACCGACCCCAGCTTTGGTAATCCCGGTGACCATTCTTTCTAACTTTAAGACGGTACCGGCCCCAGCTTTGGTAATCCCGGTAACCCACTTCATAACTTTATTACAGCACCGACCCCAGCTTTGGTAATCCCGGTGAACTATTTTATAACTGTGACATAACACCGACCCCAGCTTTGGTAATCCCGGTGAACCCCCTTACCAATAGTACTTTCCCTAATGGCATACGGGCCTAGGGTAAGGGATCATGACTTCCCCGCCTAGTATGTCAACCTCTTGGGTCGTCACCCAAACTCGATCTAGTATATATATATCCACCCACATTTGGGCTAACTCCTATATTCGATATAATTTATACATCGTGAATCATAGACCGTTTTAGATGATTTAAATAATAATCATCCCGCGTCAGTTATACAATACCACATCGGACTTATAGTTCGTTTTCCTTTCGATAAAACATTTTCTCACACGTGTTCTTATTATTCGGCTTTTTCGAAACGATTTGGACATCAAAAGTATTTTATAAAACCTTTTTGGAACATACCCAAAATCAAGGCATTATTAGCCTAATATCATTATTGGAGGGTTAGGAAAGGATTAGGAAAGGATTAGGATCGAAACGGAATCATTTAGGGCACTTTGAAAATTTTGGGTAGAACTAGGCGCACGGGTCGTGCCCCTGGACGCACGGGTCGTGTGCCCTGTTAGACATTTTTAAACACGGAAACAGAACCAGGCGCACGGGTCGTGCCTGTAACATCCTGAAAATAATTAGTAGAATTATTTGAGTGTTAACCCAATTAAACCAATTTAGTACTTAACGGGTAAATTTAATGAGTGCTAAAATTATTTATTGGTTGTCATCGAATCGTTAACCGGATAATACGGATCAACGAAGTTTTGGAATCGAAATAAGAGATTTCGATTAATATGATAATTTGACCACGTTCCAGCTTATACATTAAATAAATATATATATGTGTACGTGTGTGTGTGTGTGTGTTAAAAAGAAAAGAAGAGAAATAATTAAGAAAGAAAGAAAGAATGCGAGGGAGAGAAACAGAAGAGAGAAAAGGAGAGAAAAGAGAAAGAAGAAAGAATGGGTGAGGAGGAAGAAGAGGAAAAAGGGAGGACTTCGGCTCATCGAAACGACTTCCTTCCAACACGAAAAATGTTCAGCGTTACTTCCTCTTCGATTTGGTACCAACATCAACATGATCAACTCACTCTCTCTCACTTTGCCATTTTCGAATATTGAAGGTTTTGGGGAAGGATTTCGGTTTTTGATGATGAGCTGATGGTTTACGGATGATTAGGAGGAAACCCGATGAAGGTGGAAAGCGGATTGATGTTCGATTGGAAGGTTGGGAGAGTTAGGGTTTGAGAATCCAAATTTGGGGTTTTTGGATGAATAGTGATTTTGAGCTTGAAGAAGAAGATGAATAGTGTTTGGGGAAGATTTCGAGGAATTCGCCATTTCGGTCAAAAGAGGTTCCGTGATCGAGAGGAAAGTTTTGGAAGCGGATTTGAGCGTCGTCGGAACGGAAAGTTTAAGCGGGGAGCGTTCGTGTGGCTACTCGGTGATTTCGGCTCGATCGTGGTTCACGCTTCAAGGGTGAGTTCTACTCACGTTTAGGATTTTTGTTTTTCGAATTAATTAATTAACTGTTTTATCGCTTTCGCTGGACTGGAATATTTCTGGATATTGTCTGTTTCGGGTTAGGAATCGATCGGAGCGAGTCTCGGGTTGTGTCATGTTGAAATGAAATTTGTGGTGATTCGATTTCGTAAGATTTTGACTTAAAAACCGTTAATTGGAAAATATGTCGTTTTTGATACAATCCATTTTGATTAAGATTTTGATTGATTGTTTGATGTTGATTGGGTTTTGATTATATGTGTGTGAAAACTGTTTTCAATCGGAACGAGAATCGGAATTAAGCGGAATCGCGATTTTCGCGCGAAACCGCCAAAATCTGCCCTTGACAGACCCCTTGCTGTCAACCCACGCGCCGCTTGCGCGCCACGCGCCACTCGCGCGCCAGTTGACAGATTTTACTGCCTGTTCGCGCGCCGCTTGCGCGCCACGCGCCACTCGCGCGCCAGTTGACAGATTTTCAGCGACCAAACACTGTTTTTCGTTTCGCGATAACTTTTGATCCGGGAATCCGATCGAGGTGTTCTAAGATGCGTTGGAAAGCTTATTCAGAGGCCTAACTGAATATTCTATTTTTAAGACTAAATAAACTGTTTTTGGAGTCGTAAATTGTGTCGAAAAGTGACGAATTAGCATACGAGAGTGAATGTGGTTTTAACTTGTAATGTTCTTTTTGAAAAGTAAAACGAACTGTTTTCGATATTGAAAACTCTTTTAAAAGCGGTGTTATGTTAAACTGTCTGTAGTACGATTCACCGGGTATGTAGCGGTAACGCAGTCGGTGCCGTACTGAGTCATAACAGGTTCACCGGGTATGTAGCGGTAACGCAGTCGGTGATATGTTGAATTGTTTTGTTGTGCGATTCACCGGGTATGTAGCGGTAACGCAGTCGGTGCCGTATTGAGTCGTAATAGGTTCACCGGGTATGTAGCGGTAACGCAGTCGGTGTCGTACTGAGTTTGACCTGTGCCGGGTATGTAGCGGGAACGCAGTCGGCAATCGGTTGAAGTTAAACAATAGATTCATCGGGTATGTAGCGGTAACGCAGTCGATGATCTAATATAGGTTAAATGGTGCGGTTCACCGGGTTTGTAGCGGTAACGCAGTCGGTGTCGTGTCAAGTTAACCAAGAATTATAATTGGACCGAGAGTGTTAGTAGGGGTCTCGGTAGAACTCACTGAGATTGTATCTCACTGTTTAAATGTTGTTGTTTTACAGAGACACAGGGACAGCGGAAATCCAAGAGGCACGAGTAGGTTGAGCTCGGACTGGTTGCTGATAGCCTAGCTTTATGTTTAAGCTTATTTCCCTTTTGTTGTTTTTATACTAAGACATTATGTATTTAGTGTATATCTTTCTTCCGCTTTCTTGTACGATACTGAATATTATAGATGCTGATGGTATATGGTCTGAGAACCATATTGTCTTGTTCTAAATAAGACCGTTTGGGTTGTATTCAGCGAAAAATTTATAGTGATATTCAGTGTCTAAGCAGGAAATATATCTCTGATGTGTTACTAATGTGCACTTGGGTATTTTCACTAGATAGAAATACCGGGGTGTTACAGTGCCCCTGGACGCACGGGTCATGCTCATTTGACAGCATTGCAAAAATGGCCTATTTTTTGAAAATTTGCTTTCCGATCAATCCGAAACTCGTCCCGATTGATTCCTAACTCGAAAACAGCCAATACCAGGCAATATTCCAGTCCAATCAACATCAAACAATCAAGCAATTCAATCAAAAACCCAACAATTTCGAATTTCGTCAAAACACGATATATTTCAAAATAACGTTTTCGACTCAAAATCCTTCGAAACCAAATCACACAAAAATGCATTTCAAAACGGAATAAACCTAAACGTGAGTAAAACTCACCCTTGAAGCGTGAGCCACGAGCGAGCCGAAATCACCGAGTAACCACACGAACGCTCCCCGCTCCAGCGACACCCAATCCGCTTCCAAAGCTTTCCACTCGATCACGAAACCTCTTTTTGACCGAAATACCAAATTCCTCGAAATCTTCAACCTCTAACCTCCATGGCACTATTCATCATCTTCAACCTCAACCCACTATTCACACATACACCCCAAATTTGGATTCTCAAACCCTAACTCTCCCAACCTTCCAATTGAACTTCAATCCGCTTTCCACCTTCATCGGGTTGCCTTCTAATCATCCCTAAACCATCACAATCATCCACAAACTGAAATCCTTCCCCAAAACCTTCAATATTCGAAAATGATGGATTGGTGTAGAGTGAGTTGATGATGAAGATCTTGGTACCAAATCGAATAGGAAGTAAGGCTGAACATTTTTCGTGTTGGAAGGAAGTCGTTTCGGTGACGTCTTCCCTCTCCCTCTTCTCTTCTCCCTCACGCCAATCTCTCACTTTTTCTCTCCTTTTCTCTCTTTTTCTCCTCTGCTTCTTTTTCTCTCTCGTGCGTTTCCTTTCTTTTCTTTTAATTCCCCCTTTTATAACATACACACACATACATATATTTATTAATATATACGCGGTAACGTGGTCCAATTACAATATTGATCTAAACCTCTTATTTCGATTCCAAAACTTCCTTGACCCGTATTATCCGGTTGACGATCCGATGACAACCAATAAATAATTTTAGCACTCAGAAAATTTACCTGTCAAGTACTAGATTAATTTAATTGGGTTAACATCCAAATAATTCTATTAATTATTTTGGGGATGTTACATTCACCCCAACTTGAAAGAATTTTGTCCGCAAAATTTCGTCAAGTCTTTCATCAGACTAACCGAGAATCGACATTCTCAGAAAGGTCTTAAGTTTGCTGGAAAACAATCTGGAACTAACGAAATGAGTGTAGAAAATCTTCCCAAATTGGCACGTCAATCTTTAAGTATGTTCGACTACCACCCCTAAACCCTTCTAAAATTATAGTTCGAACTCTCTTATTACGAATTGACACGAGAAACTCGTCATTCGCCTACATCGGCTCGGCACCGCGTTTGAAAACACTTCCGAAGCTCCCCAACTTTGATTACTCTAAATCAAAGGGTGTAAACATGTCCTCAACCACTGTCTAAAATTCCATAACAGTTCTCGTACACATTGACAATTGTGACGGAAGGTCATTTGTGAGACTTCTTGACTCACCCCCAAGATTTCGAGACAACACTTTTCGAAAGATGGAATGAGGGTTTTACTAAAAACTTTGACCATAATCTAGAATTAAACCGTGGGGACAACAAATAAATTTCAGCGTAATGAAAATCACCTTCGTTGTTCTCAAAACAACTATCGAGCAGAACTCAGAGCTCTTTTTCCTCTATTGCAACTTCATCACGAGGTTTTTACCAACGACGCATGTAACACCCCCTTTCTAATTTATAATTAAATGAACAAATATCAGAGTCACCTCAGAAGGGCGCTACATTTTTCTCACCAAAAAAACAAATAACAAATGATTTAAAATCCTCAAAAACAGTTAATCTCAGAATAACATTAAACAGCGGAATCTCAAACTCGTGCAAACATCCCCATGAATAATTAAGACATCAGTCTCCAGCAGTAAACAACATAATAAAACATAAACGACCCCTAAAACCCCTCCCCGGTGCTACGCATCAGAGCTGACACAGACCCAACGAGAAGGAGACTACACCTAGCAATCCTCCATGAGTGCTAACGATCACCTGCAGCGTTGCCACACAAGAGCAACATTCCAAGCAGAAGGGGTGAGTTTAACAAATAATAAGCACATGACAGCAGTACATAAGCAGCAAGCACAACACGGCAAACACGTATATACCTTATCACACAACAGCACAAGATTCATATCTCTATCAGACATAAAATGCCAACCACAATAGTTATGTACACATGGACCATGAAGGAATGTATGAAATGCAACCCCTCCGGGCATATGCATGCGGTACCGATCTCGTAAAGGCCACGACGGGCGCAACTCGTAATAAACCTCGTGTTGTAGCATCACAGCTACCTCGTAAGAATGCATATGACAATGCGACTCATGACTCATGCACCAATTACACCAACTCAAAGCATTCAATTAATAAATACTATATCACCATATCTCGTTATAAATCATTTCATAAAAATACCACGTGTTGTAGCATCACATCTACCTCGTCACATAACCACAACAAAGCACGTAACAAATACTATACCACATTAACAACTATCTCGTGTTGTAGCATCACAGCTACCTCGTAACATAACCACAACAAAGCACTAACAAATACTATACCACATTAACAACTATCTCGTGTTGTAGCATCACAGCTACCTCGTAACATAACCACAACAAAACACGTACAAATACTATACCACATTAACAACTATCTCGTGTTGTAGCATCACAGCTACCTCGTAACATAACCACAACAAAACACGTACAAATACTATACCACATTAACCATCACCAATAAATATTTCAGCTCATCAATAAATATTCAGCTCATCAAAATTATTCAGCTCATCAAATAATTATTTTTCACAACACAGTAGCATACACATATAGAGGACTGAAAGAGCTTCGAAACGCATTTTGAAGCACTTAAAACGGACACCCGAGTCAAAAGATATGTCAAAAACAAATTTGGGACAAAACCGAGACTTTCGCGCGTGGAGCGCGACTTAGGCGCAAGTGGAGCGCGAAACGGCAGAAAATGCCCTGTGACTTGCGCTTGAAGCGCGACTGGCGCGCAAGTGAGGTGCAAATTGGCAGAATTGGCAACAGGCGCCCAGACAGCAGCAACAAAGCACGGATTGACAACAACAATGGCGCCTAAGGCGCCTACGGTCCTTCAAACTCAATTTTCTTCCAAATTTCACATGCTCAATCATTCAATAATTATTTCAAACACCTCAAATCCACTCTCATATCTTCAATTACACATTTTATCAATTATTTGGCATACAATACAAATCTTACACACATCTCATAACTCTTGCACATTTCAACAAACACATATAGGGCATCAACTCAACATACATTTCAATCACACAATAATCCACATCTCAATCACTCAATTTCATATCCACTTTAATCATGCAAATACACAACACCTAACTACCCATAAACCACCATCATAACCCATTATAACCGTTAAACCCACCCTTACCTTAGGTTATGACGAACACGCTATCTCCGTATACGTAAGCTCCAAATATCACCGCAACACGATCCCCTCTCCTCTTGCTCTGGGGCGTGCCCTTCTTCTCTCCCTCCTCTCTCATGAGCGCCGCCTCCACCCTCTCCTCACTCTCTCAATTCGCCTCTTTTCTTTCTTTTCACAAAAATGAGCTAAAACCTAATTTTTCACTTTAAATATGCGCCTAGACTAGTGGGCTTGGATTGCGGGCTTTCCCCGCAGCTTAAGCCCAATTTAATTAAAACACCACCTCCAATTACAATACCACTCCTCATTTTATTTAAAGCACCTTATAATTATTTTAATAAATAATAATTATATTATTATTTCTACCACCCAATTTCATTTAATGAACAAATATCAGAGTCACCTCAGAAGGGCGCTACATTTTTCTCACCAAAAAAACAAATAACAAATGATTTAAAATCCTCAAAAACACTTAATCTCAGAATAACATTAAACAGCGGAATCTCAAACTCGTGCAAACATCCCCATGAATAATTAAGACATCAGTCTCCAGCAGTAAACAACATAATAAAACATAAACGACCCCTAAAACCCCTCCCCAGTGCTACGCATCAGAGCTGACACAGACCCAATGAGAAGGAGACTACACCTAGCAATCCTCCACGAGTGCTAACGATCACCTGCAGCGTTGCCACACAAGAGCAACATTCCAAGCAGAAGGGGTGAGTTTAACAGAAATAATAAGCACATGACAGCAGTACATAAGCAGCAGGCACAACACGGCAAACACGTATATACCTTATCACACAACAGCACAAGATTCATATCTCTATCAGACATAAAACGCCAACCACAATAGTTATGTACACATGGACCATGAAGGAATGTATGAAATGCAACCCCTCCGGGCATATGCATGCGGTACCGATCTCGTAAAGGCCACGACGGGCGCAACTCGTAATAAACCTCGTGTTGTAGCATCACAGCTACCTCGTAAGAATGCATATGACAATGCGACTCATGACTCATGTACCAATTACACCAACTCAAAGCATTCAATTAATAGATACTATATCACCATATCTCGTTATAAATCATTTCATAAAAATACCACGTGTTGTAGCATCACAGCTACCTCGTAACATAACCACAACAAAGCACTAACAAATACTATACCACATTAACAACTATCTCGTGTTGTAGCATCACAGCTACCTCGTAACATAACCACAACAAAACACGTACAAATACTATACCACATTAACAACTATCTCGTGTTGTAGCATCACATCTACCTCGTAACATAACCACAACAAAACACGTACAAATACTATACCACATTAACCATCACCAATAAATATTTCAGCTCACCAATAAATATTCAGCTCATCAAAATTATTCAGCTCATCAAATAATTATTTTTCACATTACAGTAGCATACACATATAGAGGACTGAACGAGCTTCGAAACGCATTTTGAAGCACTTAAAACGAGCTTCGACACCCGAGTCAAAAGATATGTCAAAAACAAATTTGGGACAAAACCGAGACTTTCGCGCGTGGAGCGCGACTTAGGCGCAAGTGGAGCGCGAAACGGCAGAAAATGCCCAGTGACTTGCGCTTGAAGCGCGACTGGCGCGCAAGTGAGGCGCAAATTGGCAGAATTGGCAACAGGCGCCCAGACAGCAGCAACAAAGCATGGATTGACAACAACAATGGCGCCTAAGGCGCCTAGGGTCCTTCAAACTCAATTTTCTTCCAAATTTCACATGCTCAATCATTCAATAATTATTTCAAACACCTCAAATCCACTCTCATATCTTCAATTACACATTTTATCAATTATTTGGCATACAATACAAATCTTACACACATCTCATAACTCTTGCACATTTCAACAAACACATATAGGGCATCAACTCAACATACATTTCAATCACACAATAATCCACATCTCAATCACTCAATTTCATATCCACTTTAATCATGTAGATACATAACACCTAACTACCCATAAACCACCATCATAACCCATTATAACCGTTAAACCCACCCTTACCTTAGGTTATGACGAACACGCTATCTCCGTATACGTAAGCTCCAAAGATCACCGCAACACGATCCCCTCTCCTCTTGCTCTGGGGCGTGCCCTTCTTCTCTCCCTCCTCTCTCATGAGCGCCGCCTCCACCCTCTCCTCACTCTCTCAATTCGCCTCTTTTCTTTCTTTTCACAAAAATGAGCTAAAACCTAATTTTTCACTTTAAATATGCGCCTAGACTAGTGGGCTTGGATTGCGGGCTTTCCCCGCAGCTTAAGCCAAATTTAATTAAAACACCACCTCCAATTAGAATACCACTCCTCATTTTATTTAAAGCACCTTATAATTATTTTAATAAATAATAATTATATTATTATTTCTACCACCCAGTTTCATTTAATTAATTAAATAAATTAATCTATTATTTTTGGGGTGTTACAACGCACCCGATTCCTTTCCAAATTAGTCAATAGCGTTGAGAGCTTCCCCTCAACCTAAGTACGCCTCCTATGATTTTCTTCCCCAATCAGATTTTATTAGCCTCTTGATTCGTTCCCAAAATTAACTTTAGCATGCGAGTTTTCACAAAATGATTTTTCAAAACTACCATACCGCACACCAAGCTTCATTTCGGAAATTTCAAACTCTTGCAAGCAGATCCCTCAATTAATTCTTTGATGGCTATTCGCAATATGAAAAACAGTCAACAGTCACCTCATTTTCATATTCGTATTCACGTTTGACTTGTCAAACGGAATCACATCATACTAACTCATTGTTAACCTTCACAAAGGAGAGGTTAACAAACTAATACCTCGCCACTAATACATCTGCTTTACATCTCTGTACATCTTGGTGGATCCAAGGTGTACAGAATATAAACTTTGGTGTGCTTCCTCTAACACTTGCCTTCTATTGTTCTCGTCATCGGGCGCACAGATTCTACCGTTAAAACAACTGACTCCATCACTATCCATGGTAAAATCTGGAAATACCTTTTGTGATTGTAGCTTCACATCAATAAACTCGGCCATGTGGATGGACTTCCTACTCAGTGCATCAGTTACAACACTGGCCTCTCTTGAAGGCTACATCAACACGAATTTATAATCCTCTAGAAATTCAACACACTTCTCTGCCTGTTATTCAGTTCTTTCTGTTCAAACAGATACCTTAAACTCTTGTGACCACTAAAGACTTCGAAATGAGACCCATACAGGTAATGTCTTCAAACCTTCAGTGCATACACAATAGGTATTAACTCCAATTCATGAGTTGGATAATTCTCCTTATGAGCCTTCAATTTCCTGAATGCATAAGCTACCTCTTGTTGATTCTGCACAAGAACACCTCCTAAACCCTTCCCTGAAGCATCGCTGTATATTTGGAATTCCAAAGGCGGATCCGGAAGAATCAGGATCGGAGTAGAGGTTAACCTAACTTTCGACTCTTGAAAACACTCCTCTCAATCAGCATCCCATGTAAACGTACCCGGTCGAATGAACTTCTTTGATATCAATTCTTTAAGTTGGGATTTCAATTCCTTTAATTCTAAGGGAGACATTCGACAAGGAACTATAGAGATTGACCCGACACTCGGAATCCATGCTATTGAGAATTCTACCTCTCACTATGGAAGTACGGAGGAAACTTCATCCTTTATAACATACAGAAATTCATTCACTAGTTGAATAGACGACAACCCTAAACACGGAAAGATGTTCATACTTCTCTTAAGTAAACAAATAGATTCTACCACAAAATTTCTATCTCGTATGACAAGTAGATAATTTTTGACACTATGCTGAGCTATAAAACAATGGGTTGCACTCGAATCATATAATATACTGACAGAGTTATTGAAAAGAGATCTCATACCCCTCAGTAGATTGTCCTTAGGTGTGATTGTCTGAGCATCCAAAGTGTTGATTCGTCCCTGCCTAGGAGCATTTGGTGTTCCTTGTAAACTCTTCTTTGTTGGGCACTCATTTGCTTAGTGGCCCTCTTCATTACAATGATAGCACCGATTTGGATTTTGCCAACAATCGCCTTGATGACGTTTTCCACAGTTGCCACACGTACGGACCTTTGAAGAATCAAACGATTGCACCTGCTTCCCTTTATAACCATCTTCCTTGAATTGTCTGCTTGGAGTAGAAGATTCAGCAACTTTCTTTTTACCCTTCCAATAATCTTTTCTTTCAGCATACATTTTCCTCAGATCCTCCTCAGCCACATAGGCTTGTTGCACTAAGGCAGGATAATTAACCAGAGTGTACGCACTGAGTCCTTGACTTACATCAGCTCGGAGAACTTCTTTGAACATTTGCATCTTCCACATATCATTTGGGGCATACTTCCCCAACTCATAGAATTGAGACAGTCTTTCAAATTTCGCAGTATATTCCCCAACTGACAAATCACCTTGTTTGAGGTTCACAAACTCTGCTTGCTTGCTTAGTTTCTTCACTAAAGGGAAATATTGCTTCAGAAACAATTCCTTGAAGTTGTCCCAAGTGAGGGGAGTTCCTTGGAGTTCCATCATTTGCCTTGCATTACACCACCGGGTGTGGGCATCTTCATTGAGCACATTGGCCGCACACATTACCTTCTCTTCTTCTCCACATTGGAGGGTGTGAAAGATCTTCTCCATTGAGTCTATCCAATAATAGGCAGTCATTGGATCCGGTCCACCCTTGTAAGTCGGGGGCTTCATCTTTTGAAATCGGAAATATGTCCGGTTGGGATCTTCTTGATGAGGTTGGAAATTGGGCTGTTGCAGACCCATTTGGTCATGCTGCATTTGCAACATATCCTGCATCATCTTCTGCTGATTCTCAATGACATTCTGCATCCATTCGAATTGTGGATCAACAGGAGGAGGGACGCCTCTACTTCTTCGGGCCATGATTCTGCGAAATATGCACAAAGTATTAAGTTGATCAAGCTCAATGTCTAATAGCATACTAAGAAAATCACGACTGGAGAAAGCAAAGACCCTAAAAGCTAAGTCCGACTAGGTCGAACCGCTCTGATACCAACTGTAACACCCCGGTATTTTTATTTGTTAAAAACACCCAAGTGCACATCAATCACATATCAGAGATAATATTTCCTGCTAAGACACTGAATACTACTAAAAAAATTTTGCTGAAATATAACATAACTGTCTTATACACAATTAAGACCATACGGTTCTCAAACCATAAACTGTCAGCAACTGTGGTAGTCAGAGTCATACAAGAAAGCGGAATGAAAGATAAATGTAACACTAATGTCATAGTACTGTGATACATAGACGACAGAAGGAAAATAAACTTAAACATAAAGCTAAGTCATCGTCCATCTCCCGGGGCCACCTACTCGTGCCTCTGCGATTTCTTCTGTCCCTGTTTCTCTGTAAAACAACAACATTTAAACAGTGAGATACAATCTCAGTGAGTTCTACCGAGACCCCTAACTACGCTCTCGGTTCATTTATGAATTCTCATACATTCGTAGTTTACTTTATAAATTACATTCTTTTAGTTTAGCACGACACCGACCCCAGCTTTGGTAATCCCGGTGACTCGTACTAGTCAACATAGTATGATACCAGCCCCAGCTTTGGTAATCCCGGTAACCATACTATTGATATCTTTAGAATGACACCGACCCCAGCTTTGGTAATCCCGGTGACCATTCTTTCTAACTTTAACACGGTACCGGCCCCAGCTTTGGTAGTCCCGGTAACCCACTTCATAACTTTATTACAGCACCGACCCCAGCTTTGGTAATCCCGGTGAACTGTTTTTTAACTGTGACATAACACCGACCCCAGCTTTGGTAATCCCGGTGAACCCCCTTACCAATAGTACTTTCCCTAATGGCATACGGGCCTAGGGTAAGGGATCATGACTTCCCCGCCTAGTATGTCAACCTCTTGGGTCGTCACCCAAACTCGATCTAGTATATATATATCCACCCACATTTGGGCTAACTCCTATATTCGATATAATTTATACATCGTGAATCATAGACCGTTTTAGATGATTTAAATAGTAATCATCACGCGTCAGTAATACAATACCACATCGGACTTATAGTTCATTTTCCTTTCGATAAAACATTTTCTCACACGTGTTCTTATTATTCGGCTTTTTCGAAACGATTTGGACATCAAAAGTATTTTATAAAACCTTTTTGGAACATACCCAAAATCAAGGCATTATTAGCCTAATATCATTATAGGAGGGTTAGGAAAGGATTAGGAAAGGATTAGGATCGAAACGGAATCATTTAGGGCACTTTGAAAATTTTGGGCAGAACTAGGCGCACGGGTCGTGCCCCTGGACGCACGGGTTGTGTGCCCTGTTAGACATTTTTAAACACGGAAACAGAACCAGGCGCACGGGTCGTGCCCCTGGACGCACGGGTCGTGCTCATTTGACAACATTGCAAAAATGGCCTGTTTTATGAAAATTTGCTTTCCGATCAATCTGAAACTCGTCCCGATTGATTCCTAACTCGAAAACAGACAATACCAGGCAATATTCCAGTCCAATCAACATCAAACAATCAAGCAATTCAATCAAAAACCCAACAATTTCGAATTTCGTCAAAACACAATATATTTCAAAATAACGTTTTCGACTCAAAATCCTTCGAAACCAAATCACACAAAAATGCATTTCAAAACGGAATAAACCTAAACGTGAGTAAAACTCACCCTTGAAGCGTGAGCCACGAGCGAGCCAAAATCACAGAGTAACCACACGAACGCTCCCCGCTCCAGCGACACCCAATCCGCTTCCAAAGCTTTCCACTCGATCACGAAACCTCTTTTTGACCGAAATACCAAATTCCTTGAAATCTTCAACCTCTAACCTCCATGGCACTATTCATCATCTTCAACCTCAAATAATTTTAGCAACCAATAAATAATTTTAGCACTCAGTAAATTTACAAGTCAAGTACTAGATTAATTTAATTGGGTTAACATCCAAATAATTCTATTAATTTTTTTGGGGATGTTACACCCTTGATTCATATAAAGCCCATATGTTGTTGTTCTTCTGTCACCTCTTTGAGTTTTACATATATCTGCTAAAGCTCAGACGATCTTCTCATGATGTGCTTATGTCTAGCACATGTTCTTCTTGAGATATATTGATTTATTCCTGTCTAAATGATCAATCAAGATTAAGATTAATAACAACAAGCACAAATTAAAAACAAAAAAGGGGGGTTTTGATTGGAAAAGTTTGTTTGATAGGAGCAACAATTGGCGAGAGACAATCAATTCACCACTTTTATGGTGTTCTTCTCGAATTTATCATAGGTTCTAAAAAATAACGCCTCTAAGGATTTCCAATTCCAGATTGATAAAAACAAACTAGAACAAGCGTTAAGTAGTTTATACAAATTCACATAGTTTCGGGCAAGCGCCGAAACAGTGGGTTCAATTGGTCATGAAAGCGGACAAGCGCCGTTCAAAGCATAACCAATATCATAACAGTATTCATGTCAATCCTCTATCAATTTCAATTCAAATTAAATAAATTAAGCATCCAAATAACTCAAAATAATCAAAGGTTATGAAACGAGATTGTATACAAGCAAGCGCGTATACATATGAATCCCGTTTTGCAAAAACAGAATTCCAATGATTCAAGCGAAATTAGAAGAACTGAAATTGCAACCATTAAGAGCGAAACAAAATTGATAGAGACGAATTAGAAACTAAGACGAAATATCATAAACAATAAAGAGCCGAACCTCAAAATTCGTACAGCGACACCCGTTCACTAATGAATTGACTTAGGTTTTAGGCTTCCTTGGAGGTTAGGAACAAAATGTAAAATTAGAGTAAGAATGCGTAAGAACAAAAAAGACGGCTCCCAAACTATGTTTAGTCTCAGCTCAATGAAAAACCTAAATCCCTAAATGGGTTCTAAGATAAAAGCCCATTAACAAACTAATATTTGGCCCAAAACTCGTTTTACACTATACAGTTTCAGTATTTCGCTGTGTTGACCTTCAAGACATCAGAAATGTGTAACACCCCGGTATTTCTAACGTGTAGAAGCACCGAAATTCACAACTGGCGGAAAAATCAGAGGACACAGTTCCTGCTTATAATTGGACCAATAAACTTTTTCCGAAATAAACATCAACTCGGAAATAAAAATACTTCATACAATAGAAGTTACTCGGCATACTACCGATCGGAATACAACATCCGTGTCCAATCCATAAAACAGAAACTGAAATAAGGTTTGTACAACTTATACAAACAAGTTCGTACAACCCCAAAAGGTACAATAAAGTAAAGGGAATCAGCTAGGTCTTCTGCATCTCCAGGAACATAATTTTACTCGTGCACAATAGTTTTCCTTTTTGCCTGCTTAGCTGAAAAACAACAACATAAGCTTGGGTGAGATAACATTATCTCAGTGAGTCCTACCGTGCCCCCTCACCGACACTCGGTTCGATTATCAAACCGTTAACAATCATATTAATAACGAACATGTTACAACGAACTGTTGATCGTGAACCTTGCCACAATTCTCAACAAGTCGAGTCCAATCAAACAAGTCTTTATGTTTTATGAGGGACAGCCGGTTGTGAACAACCACGAATACCGGAGATTATATTTGTTGATTAGTGTAAACCAGCGGCGAAACTCCACTCATCCCGGTACACAATCATGTAATTAATTTGTTTAGTATAATCCAGTGGCGAAACCCCACTCATACCAGAAACTCGTGAGTTGACCACGCCAAAACACATACAGGGCCTAGATAAGGGGTCATGACTACCCTCTCTAGTATACTACTTGTCAGGTCGTCACCCAACGAACGATATATACGACAATACATATCAACGATCACCAAAGGATCAAACATAATAATTGGATAAATAATATCCATATCGATCTATAACCCGTTTTGAGGAATTCGTAATTTAGACCTCCAGCATTATAATCATTTTCATTTGACAAATATAAACATATATATCCAGTCAGTCCATCAGTCAGTGTACTCACACACGTACTAGAGTTTCGGTTTTTCGATCAAATGGGCTTTCAAAGCTCTTTTTCAAAATCATGAGTCAAACCAGTTCAAAATACGGTTTTCAATAAGGCAATTCTTTTTTTTTTTATTATTGAGAAAGAGATTAGAAAAGGTTCGGGATCAAATGGAGCTCCGGAACGAGAAATCGGGAATCGGTGATAGAAGATCACGCACGGTCCATGCCCAGGGGTGCACGACCCGTGCGTCCCGTTTTATTTTCAACTGAACCAACCCGTAGCAGGCGCGCGGTCCGTGCCCAGGGGCGCACGGTCCGTGCGACCTGTGTCTGTTTCCAAAAATTCACCTATTTCTCAATTCCGCTTTCCGTTTTCGTCCAATTCGATTTCTAATATCGATCACTCCTGAAACTCAGAAAATCCCAAATATTCCAGATAGTATACAAATCATTTCATTTCAACAATTTAAAACACAATTTCGTAAATCGTTCAACAATTCAATAAAAACCGTAAAAACACGATATTGCTCAAAAACGGTTTTCGGTTCCAAAATCTTTCGAAAACGGATAATGCCTTATGACTCAAAACCGACATATTTTCAGGACACACAAAATATCCCTATCCGTGAGTAGAACTCACCGTTATGACGATGTACCGAGAACTCCAACCGAAACCCGATATAGCCGAAATCAAGGGACTATCGAGCGAGGACCGAAGGCACCAACAAAATCACCCACAACAGCTACTGAACTTCAGCAACTCACAACGACTGAGGCACCTACTGAAGCGAGATTCCCAGCTGAACCCTTTCCCAAACTCGAAATGCAAGATACAACACTTCTTGAGATGCAAAACAGCAACATGCAAATAATGGCAGATTCAGAATTTCAATTGTCTTAAACAATGAAGGTGAATTCGAAAGTGGGATAGAGGGGAATCAGCATCCATGGCTTGTACTACTAAATGGAATTCGAAATCGAAGGAGAATATCAGGGGTTACTTACATGCTTGCTGAAACCGGAAATCAAGAACATGCACAAGGTTGGGAATTCAGAATTTGTTCATCTTCACCATTTGGGCTTTAACTGAAAATTTGGGATTGAGAGATAGAGAGGAAATCAGAGCTCGAAAATAGCACCAATGGATTGCAAATCGAAATTGGAATGGACAAGGAGCAAGAACACTTACATGCAAGCTGAAACTCTTCCCTTCCTCTTCCTCCAAGTCGCGCCCCACCCTCTCTTCTCCTCTGGTTCAGAATTTGTAATTTCAGAAGAATGACGAAAATGACTTAAGTGGCTGGAAGGATTTCAGAATAGGGGTATTTATATGAAGGGGGAAAAATTACGATTTTGTCCTTCAACTTAAAAAGCCTAATTAAATTATGACCAAGCCATAATTAATTAGAGAATAGGATTATTTGAGAACCTTTCCTCGACTATAATTCCCCGAGACACGAATAATTATTCCCACAAATAATTACTCGGCCTTAGGCATCATAGTGCGAGTCTTTAAAAATTAGGGATGTTACAATCACCCCAACTTTTAAAAATTTTGTCCTCAAAATTGACGAGACATACCTTAAGCGAAAAGATATGGATAGCGAGTCCGCATGTCCTCCTCCAATTCCCAGGTAGCCTCCTCGGCTGAAAAGCCCTCCCATACTACCTTGACAATCGGAATAGTCCTTGAACGCAGAGTCTTCATAGCTTCATTCAGCGCCCTCCAAAACCTAGATGTAAACTTAGGATCTCTGTCTGACACTATAGTAGTCGGAACCCAGTGCAATTTGACGATGTTCCTCATATATTCCTCGGCCAACCTTGAAACTTTGAAATTCGAACGAACAGGGATAAAGTGAGCAGACTTTGTCAGTCGGTCCACTACTACCCAAATAGAATCATTGCCGGCCTGCGACCTCGGCAAACCCATAACGAAGTCCATGGAAATATCTTCCCATTTCCAAACAGGAATATCCAGCGGTTGTAATTGACCACCCGGCCTTCGGTGTTCCGCCTTAACCTTCTGACAGGTCAAGCACCGAGAAACAAATTCAGCAACTTCGGTCTTCATCCCAGGCCACCAATACAACGTCTTCAAATCTCGGTACATCTTGGTGGATCCAGGATGTACAGAATACTTGCTCCTGTGAGCTTCCTCTAAAACTTGGCCCCTGACTTCCAAGTCATCCGGTATGCAAATTCTACCCTTATAACATATGACACCATCCCTATCCTTAGTGAAATCCGGCGATCCTCTTTGAGATTGCAACCTCACATCCGCTCCCTGAGCCATACGGATTTGTTCTCGCAACACACTTGCGATCTGAATATGTCGTAATATCAAACGGTCTTTCTTCCTTGCTATTTCGAGGTGTATGTTTCTGAAAGATTCTAGCAAAGCCATTTCATGCACCATTAGCCTTGCCGTGTGAATAGTTTTTCTACTCAGAGCATCAGCTACTACATTTGCTTTCCCGGGGTGGTATTTCAACTCGAAGTCATAATCCTTTAAAAACTCGGTCCACCTTCTTTGTCTATTATTCAACTCCTTTTGATCAAACAAATACTTCAAGCTTTTGTGATCACTAAAGACTTCGAAACGAGAACCGTAGAGGTAATGTCTCCAAATCTATAGTGCAAACACAATTGCTGCAAGTTCCAAATCATGAGTCGGGTAATTCCGCTCATGCGTCTTCAATTGCCTAGATGCATAGGCTACCACATGCTGATTCTGCATAAGGATGCATCCTAAACCCTTCCCGGAGGCATCACTGTAAATCTGAAATCCCAATGACGGATCCGGAAGAATTAGAATCGGAGCAGAAGTCAACTTCTCCTTTAATCTAAGAAAACACTCTTCACAATCATCATCCCAAGTAAACGGTTGGTTCTTGCGAGTCAATCGAGTAAGTGGAAGAACCAATTGTGAAAAGCCTTCGATAAACCTTCTGTAATATCCGGCCAAACCCAAGAAACTTCTTATCTCAGTCACTGATGTCGGTCGCTCCCAATTCAACACCGCTTCCACTTTACTAGGATCTACTGCAACTCCTTCCTCAGAAATCACATGACCCAAAAACTTAACTTCTAACATCCAAAAGTCACACTTGGACGGCTTGGCATAGAGCTGCTTCTCTCGGAGTACTCCTAGGACAAAGCTGAGATGTCGGGCATGCTCCTCAATTGACTTGGAGTAAACCAAGATATCATCAATGAACACAACCACAAATTGATCTAAGTAGGAATGGAATACTCTGTTCATGTAATCCATGAACACGGCAGGAGCGTTAGTCAATCCGAAGGGCATCACCACAAACTCGTAGTGTCCGTACCTCGTACGAAAAGCGGTCTTCGGAATGTCTAAGGTTCTTACCCTGATCTGATGGTATCCTGACCTTAGATCAATTTTGGAGAAGACTTTAGCACCTCTAAGTTGGTCAAGGAAGTCATCTATCCTTGGCAATGGATACTTGTTCTTGATAGTTATCTTGTTAAGCTGACGATAGTCGATGCATAACCTCATGCTTCCATTTTTCTTCTTCACCAATAACACCGGAGCACCCCACGGAGAAGCGCTCGGCCTTATAAACTGTTTAGAGATTAATTCTTCCAGCCGAGACTTTAACTCCTTTAAGTCAAGAGGCGACATTCGATAAGGAGCTATAGATACTGGCCCCGCACCCGGCGCCAAATCTATAGAGAATTCGATTTCTCGCTCAGGAGGCAAAGAGGAAACCTCCTCGGGAAAGACATCAAGAAAATCATTGACAACCGGAACCGTTGATAAATCTAAACCGGTTTCAGTTGAGGCAGACAAGATAATGACAAAAGCTTCCGCACCTTGATATATGGATTCGTTGGCAGACATGAAGGAAATAACAGCATCTTCAGAAGGAAAACCAATGGAACGGTTGTAGCAGTCAATGGTCACATGATTGTTGACCATCCAATTCATTCCTATAACAACTTCCATTTTCCTCATAGGCAAGCATATGAAGTCAATGGTGAACTCACGCCTCCCGATAACCAAAACACAATTACTACACATAGATTGGGTTCGTACACGACCCATGTCAGCAGTGAGAATAGAGATCGGCTCGGATATGGGTGAAACAACCAATCCTACCCGATTAGCACAAGCTTCGGAGATAAAACAATGTGTGGCACCAGAGTCATATAGTATATCAACAGACTGATTAAGAATAAAACCTGTACCCCTTATGAGATTATCTGATGGTTTGACGGTATCCCCATCCAATGTGTTGACCCGATGTTGCCTAGGGGCATCTGGGGTCTCAGAGTAAGCTCTCCTGGCCGGACAATTGTTGGCATAGTGACCCACCTCCTTGCACACATAGCACTGATTTGGCTTTGTCTCTGATTGACACTTCCCCGAATGATACCTGTTGCACGTCCCACACTTATGTCTCCCAACAGCATTGCTTGATTGGGCTTGCTTCCCCTTGTTACCATTTCCCTTATACCTAGGGTTTGAAGAAGGTGATTCATTACTCCTTTTCTTTTCATTCCAAAAACCTCTTCTCTCAGCATACATTTTCTTGAGATCACTTTCCGCTGCGTGAGCTTGTTCGACAAGAGCAGGATATGAGGTCATGGAATATGAACTGAGACCTTGGTTCACATCCCCCCTTAGACCTTGTTTGAACATCACTCTCTTCCATTTGTCATCCGGAGCATGAGTACCCAATTCATAGAACTGTGACAATCTTTCAAACTTAGCAGCATATTGACCTGCAGTCATTTCCCCTTGCTTTAGGCTGACAAATTCCATCTGCTTAGCCAACCTTTCAGATTCCGGAAAATAGTGGCCCAAAAAATTTCCTTGAAGTTCGTCCCCTGAAGCGGAGTCCCTTGAAGTTGCATCATTCTACGTGCATTTGTCCACCATGTGTGGGCATCCTCATCCAGAGCATTGGCCGCACAAAGTACCTTCTCTTCCTCAGTACACTGCAGAGTTACAAAGATCCTCTCCATTGCATCAACCCAGAAATGAGCTTTCATAACATCGGATTCTCCCTTGAAGGTTGGGGGTTTCATCTTCAAGAACTTAAAGTATGCCTTATGCGGGTCTTCCTGAGGCATAGGAGCTTGTTCATTCTGTGGTTGAGGTTGAGCTTGTTGTTGTTGCAGAAGTAGCATGTCATTCATCATCTTTTGCTGATTTTCAATGACGTTCCGCATCCATTCGTGCTGAGGATCTTCTGGGGTAGCATTCCTTCGATTTCTTCCAGCCATGATTCTGCAAAGTATGCACAAAGTGTTTTAGTTGATCAGGCTAAACTCTAACAGCATACTAGGAAAAATCAGACTTAGAAGACTCAAAGAACTCTTAATGGCTAAGTCCGACTAGGTCGAACCGCTCTGATACCAAATGTAACACCCCGGTATTTCTAACGTGTAGAAGCACCGAAATGCACAACTGGCGGAAAAATCAGAGGACACAGTTCCTGCTTATAATTGGACCAATAAACTTTTTCCGAAATAAACATCAACTCGGAAATAAAAATACTTCATACAATAGAAGTTACTCGGCATACTACCGATCAGAATACAACATCCGTGTCCAATCCATAAAACAGAAACTGAAATAAGGTTTGTACAACTTATACAAACAAGTTCGTACAACCCCAAAAGGTACAATAAAGTAAAGGGAATCAGCTAGGTCTTCTGCATCTCCAGGAACATAATTTTACTCGAGCACAATAGTTTTCCTTTTTCCCTGCTTAGCTGAAAAACAACAACATAAGATTGGGTGAGATAACATTATCTCAGTGAGTCCTACCGTGCCCCCTCACCGACACTCGGTTCGATTATCAAACCGTTAACAATCATAATAATAACGAACATGTTACAACGAACTGTTGATCGTGAACCTTGCCACAATTCTCAACAAGTCGAGTCCAATCAAACAAGTCTTTATGTTTTATGAGGGACAGCCGGTTGTGAACAACCACGAATACCGGAGATTATATTTGTTGATTAGTGTAAACCAGCGGCGAAACTCCACTCATCCCGGTACACAATCATGTAATTAATTTGTTTAGTATAATCCAGTGGCGAAACCCCACTCATACCGGAAACCCGTGAGTTGACCACGCCAAAACACATACAGGGCCTAGATAAGGGGTCATGACTACCCTCTCTAGTATACTACTTGTTAGGTCGTCACCCAACGAACGATATATACGACAATACATATCAACGATCACCAAAGGATCAAACATAATAATTGGATAAATAATATCCATATCGATCTATAACCCGTTTTGAGGAATTCGTAATTTAGACCTCCGGCATTATAATCATTTTCATTTGACATATATAAACATATATATCCAGTCAGTCCATCAGTCAGTGTACTCACACGCGTACTAGAGTTTCGGTTTTTCGATCAAATGGGCTTTCAAAGCTCTTTTTCAAAATCATGAGTCAAACCAGTTCAAAATAAGGTTTTCAGTAAGGCAATTCTTTTTTTTTATGATTGAGAAAGAGATTAGAAAAGGTTCGGGATCAAACGGAGCTCCGGAACGAGAAATCGGGAATCGGTGACAGAAGATCACGCACGGTCCGTGCCCAGGGGCGCACGACCCGTGCGTGATTTATTAAAATCACCCAGCCAAACCGAAAGGGGCGCACGGTCCGTGCCCAGGGGCGCACGACCCGTGCGTCCCGTTTTATTTTCAACTGAACCAACCTGTAGCAGGCGCGCGGTCCGTGCCCAGGGGCGCACGGTCCGTGCGACCTGTGTCTGTTTCCAAAAATTCACCTATTTCTCAATTCCGCTTTCCGTTTTCGTCCAATTCGATTTCTAATATCGATCACTCCTGAAACTCAGAAAATCCCAAATATTCCAGATAGTATACAAATCATTTCATTTCAACAATTTAAAACACAATTTCGTAATTCGTTCAACAATTCAATAAAAACCGTAAAAACGCGATATTGCTCAAAAACGGTTTTCGGTTCCAAAATCTTTCGAAAACGGATAATGCCTTATGACTCAAAACCGACATATTTTCAGGACACACAAAATATCCCTATCCGTGAGTTAAACTCACCGTTATGACGATAGTACCGAGAACTCCAACCGAAACACGATATAGCCGAAATCAAGGGACTATCGAGCGAGGACCGAAGGCACCAACAAAATCACCCACAACAGCTACTGAACTTCAGCAACTCACAACGACTGAGGCACCGACTGAAGCGAGATTCCCAGCTGAACCCTTTCCCAAACTCGAAATGCAAGATACAACACTTCTTGAGATGCAAAACAGCAACATGCAAATAATGGCAGATTCAGAATTTCAATTGTCTTAAACAATGAAGGTGAATTCGAAAGTGGGATAGAGGGGAATCAGCATCCATGGCTTGTACTACTAAATGGAATTCGAAATCGAAGGAGAATATCAGGGGTTACTTACATGCTTGCTGAAACCGGAAATCAAGAACATGCACAAGGTTGGGAATTCAGAATTTGTTCATCTTCACCATTTGGGCTTTAACTGAAAATTTGGGATTGAGAGATAGAGAGGAAATCAGAGCTCGAAAATAGCACCAATGGATTGCAAATCGAAACTGGAATGGACAAGGAGCAAGAACACTTACATGCAAGCTGAAACTCTTTCCTTCCTCTTCCTCCAAGTCGCGCCCCACCCTCTCTTCTCCTCTGGTTCAGAATTTGTAATTTCAGAAGAATGAGGAAAATGACTTAAGTGGCTGGAAGGATTTCAGAATAGGGGTGTTTATATGAAGGGGGCAAAATTACGATTTTGTCCTTCATCTTAAAAAGCCTAATTAAATTATGACCAAGCCATAATTAATTAGAGAATAGGATTATTTGAGAACCTTTCCTCGACTATAAATCCCCGAGACACGAATAATTATTCCCACAAATAATTACTCGGCCTTAGGCATCATAGTGTGAGTCTTTAAAAATTAGGGATGTTACAAAATGGGTTTCGATATCAACAGAAGAATCATAGCTATCTTCCTTAGATTTCCAACACATGCTTTCACGCCTCAATCGGATAACCAAAGTTATGGCCTGAAGAGTAGACAAGGGTCAATATGCAATAAAAACAAGAATTAATCAAGAAGTTGCTGTACTGCTCAAATGAGACCCAAAGTCTAGAAACATGCTAAGACATAAATATTAGGCACAAAACACAATCAAAAATGCCAAGTGCAAAGTTATAAAGAGTGCATTAAAATGCACTGATCAAATTCCCCAAACTTAAGCTTTTGCACTCCGGGTGTAACACCCCGGTATATCTAACATGTAGAGAGACCGAAGATGCACAGATGCGGAAGTTCAGAGGACACAGTTCCTGTTTAAGTATTGGACATACAAACTTTTTTTTGAAATAAAAACATAATCGGAACAACATTACTTCATAACATAGAAGTTTATCGGTTCCATACCGAATGGATCACAGCATCCAAGTCCAAATACCAAACGGAAATAAAACAGTTCATATAACTCATAATCAATACAAGTTTATACAACCAATAGGACAACAAAAGAACAAAGGAGAAAATGACTAAGTCTTCAGCACCTCCAAGAGTATATCAACTACTCGTGCACAATAGTCTTCCTTTTTCCCCGCTTCTCTGAAAAACAACAAATATGGATAGGATGAGATAACATTATCTCAGTGAGTCCTACCGTGCCCCCTCTCTGACACTCGGTTCAATTCATTAAACCGCTATTAAAAGCTGACATAACAATGTCTTATTTATTAATCGAAATGCCAAGCAAATCGTTTTCTTATCTTAGCTTATCATGAAACGGCTGTACAACGACTACGAATCCCGGATCATAAGCTATAAATCGAAATGCCGACTGTACAACGACTACGAATCCCGGCAAATCGTGTTTCCATTTTAGTTTAGCATAAATCGGCTGTACAACGACTACGAATCCCGATAACCCACGAATTGACCATGCCAAAACGTATACAGGGCCTAGGTAAGGGGTCATGACTACCCTCCCTAGTATGCTACTTGTCGGGTCGTCACCCAACGCAATACATTTGACATATATAAACATATATATTCAGTCAGTCCATCAGTCGCTGTACTCACACGCGTACTAGGATTTCGGTTTTTCAATCAAATGGGCTTTTAAAGTTCTTTTTCAAATCATGTGTCGAATGAGATCAAAATAAGGTTTTCAGTATTGGAATTCCTTTTTAAATGAGTGAGAAAGAGATTAGGAAAGGTTCGGGATCAAACGGAACGACGAAAGGAGAAAACGAAAATCGGGGACAGATCCTCACGCACGGTCCGTGCCCAGGGGCGCACGACCCGTGCGTGAAGTACTTCATTTATCCATTCCTACCAGAAAGATACGCACGGTCCGTGCCCAGGGGCGCACGACCCGTGCGTCCTGTATTGCACGCACGTTCAGGTACCAGAAGCAGGCGCACGATCCGTGCCCAGGGGCGCACGATCCGTGCGTCCTGTAACAATCCCAGATTTCACAGTTTTTCTCATTTTCGCTCTCCGTTTTCGCCCAATGCGATTCCTAATGTCAATCACTCCTGAAACTCAGAAAATGTCCAGGCATTCTAGAACACATATACAAAACATTTCATTTCAACGATTTCATCATAATTCCCCTTAAACCGTAAAATAGCGTTTAGACTCAAAAATCGTTTTTCGGTTCTAAGTCTTTCGAAAACAGAAAATATGACCAAGTATTCCAATACCGAAAACAAGTTCAGAATAGTAAAATGCCCTATCGTGAGTAGAACTCACCCGTTGATGATTTCGCTAGGAGCTTCACCGAGACACGGGATGACCGAAAAGTACACGCACGAACGAGAACCGAAAGGCACCAACTAGAGTGAAACCGCTACCTGTAACACCCCCCTTCTATATCAACTATTAATATATTATTATATCAGAGTTTAGTAAAAGAAAATTTCTTTTGAAAGGAAGCGTCACATTTCACCGCTTATAAAACAACCAGATTAAAACAGTGACATACGGTCAACAATCTAACAGCATGATACATAGCACGATAGTTAGGGACGGACCCAAAAAGAAAACTGTTTAGTTTACAGCACATAGTAAAATTGTTTCTAACACAGCGGAAATTCATAAAATACATCAATAATAATAAAAAGTCTACTACGCCCTCCCCCTGGTGCTACATATCAGAGCTGACACCACTACCTAACAGAAGGCACAAGAAGGCCTCACTCGCGATCACCTGCAAGTTGCCGACATAAGAAGCAACATAACGCAGTAGGGTGAGTCTCTTTATACAAATAATAATCAGTAAGATAGGCATTATATTCAGGAAGGCAATAGACAACACCCACTCACAGAAATCATTACATACTTCATTTAACTTACAACCATCCACAGATATTTATCAACATAGTATGAATATATATACTTATATGCATGTATGCAACATGCATGAGGATCCATCATCACCACTTTATGCCTTGAGGGCACTCACCACTTTGGCCGAAGCCACCACACCACTTTGGCCGAAGCCCACACCACTTTATGCACATGAGTCATGAGACACTATGACAATGCACCACAACAATTATTTAAACTCACCACTTTTCACTTTTCAATTCAACATCATCACATATAAGCCTTAAGGGCATCGCACCACTTTGGACCGAAGTCCCACACCGCTTTCACATCTTCAATGTATTTACAGCTCAGTTTGTATTCTTAGGTTAGCTATTTAATTCATCAAGTTCATCACACCACTTTTATTGGACCAAACACACACCAAGGATTAAAACAGCACCACAAGGGTCAACAGTAACACAATCAACAATTTAAGCATACTTGGGCATGACACAGTACATAGTGCTGAATTTCCTACAGCAGTGCACTTACTTCGGTGAATTAATTAAAATAGCAAACGACATCGGATTTTAACAAATGACCACTCATTGGAAAGCTCTTTGTGTGTAGTTTCTATCTATGATTTTCATTTTTCAAAATAAGTAGCCAATTGGTACAGTTTTTTCGGAATACTACACGGTGGTCCCAAAAACTGGGCAGAATTTTTCACTCAACTTGCAACTCAATTTTCTTTCTCATTTCTCAATGAAATTTTGTAAAACCAGTGCTCATTTCGCAGAGAATTCAGCCTACTTTCCAACTAAACAAGAATCATTCAAAACGGAGTTCATTTGAGAACTTAAAACCTGCAAAAACTGAACCTACTCACAGTTTTATTTCAGAAAATTGACCTAACTTTGGAGACTTATAACTTGAGCTACACAACTCCAAATTTTACGAAACCAGCGGCAAAACGACCGGCGTTAAGTGTATTTTCAAAAACAATTAACCACATAATTTTTGGACCAATCTAACATTCCCAGTTCTCAGAAAACCGAAACAGTGTCAGGATTCGTAAAACCGTAAATAAGTAAAATTCATCAAAGCACCCCAATGACAACTTAGTGACATGGATTAACCAATTCAAACTCAAACACAACAACAAACATGAAATTGACCCAACAAATCAATCATTCAAACACACTAACACCTAACCCACACACAAATACTCATCATACAATTCCTACAACCTAACCTAACATATCACTTATCCTAATAATTATTATAGGTACAAAGTGAGCCCCCTAACCTTGTGATTGAAGAACTCAGCCACTCCTAAGCCTCAAGAACGAAATTGGCAGCAGCTCCTTTCCTCTCCTCTCACGCGAAACTGGGCTTCCATCAGCCATTGGGGAAAACAACACAACAATGGAAGGAATAAGGGATTGAGACCACCACTTGGAAGGGAAGAAAAATGGAAGGGAAAAAGGATCAAAGTCACTTACCTAAGCCAAGATGAGACAAATTTCTTCTTCTCCTCTTGCTGGAAGGTCGCGCCTCCTTACTCCCTCTCACTCTCAGTTTCGTTGCTTTTCTTTCTTTCTTCATAATGAGAGCTAATTCTTAGGTTTTTGGAACAATTGGAATGGGCTTGGATCAACATTGAAATTGGGTCCATTTTCACACCACCCTTCTTTCTCTTTTCCCCTCTTCCTT
The DNA here is from genome assembly GCA_039519185.1 of Astragalus membranaceus. NCBI lineage: Eukaryota > Viridiplantae > Streptophyta > Magnoliopsida > Fabales > Fabaceae > Astragalus > Astragalus membranaceus. The sequence goes on from CM076849.1 coordinate 95,391,889, forward strand.
TCTTTTCTCTTTTTCTTCTCCTTTCTTCTTTCTGTTTCCAGCGCTGTTTCTTTCCTCTTCCCTTAATCCCATTCTTTTAATTCAATTTAACCCTAGGCCCAATAATGTTTGGGCCCTATTTGCACCTCCTATTTCACTTAATCCCACCACTCCCTAATTACTTATACACCTCTTTAATAACATAACTCCAAATTAATTAATTCATTTAAAATAATTATTTGTAAGTCCTAAATAGCTTAAATAAATAATTAAATTATTTTGGGGCGTTACACTACCTCTTCTACTGAACCATTGAAACAGGAACTCAATCTCGAGTGAATGTTCCTCAAATTCGAAACGTAGGCTTAGAACTTCCTCCCCAATAGCTTGTACTGAACATGCAAGCAAACAGCAACTTAGAACCTCACCATTTTCGATGCTTTGAGCATCATATCCAGAAAATGGGGTTGAGAAGATGAGTGAGAATCAAGCTCTGAAAGTGGTACCAATGGATTGGAAATTGAAAATGGAGTAGAATGGGAGTGAAAGCACTTACATGCATTCAGATTTGTGGTGGATTCCTTCCTCCCCCTTCCTCCTCCTTCGCACCCCTCCTTCTTCTTTTCCCTTTTATGTTTTCAGTTTTCAACTTCAGGATTCTTAGAAAGTGAGAATGGTTGGAATGGTTCAGACTTGGGGGGTTTATATGAGGGGGTGCGAATTAACAAATTTGCCCTTCAGCTTGAAATCTTCAATTAAGTTATGACTAATCCATAAGTGAAACATGAGATGGGATTTCTTTGGACTCTCACTCGAACAATAATCCCCGAGACACGACTAATTATTCCCACAAAAAATTAATCGGTCCTAGGCATCATAATACAATTCTTTTAAAAATTAGGGATGTTACAATCACCCCAACTTTTAAAAATTTTGTCCTCAAAATTGACAAGACGTACCTCAATTGAAGAGGTATGGGTATCGAGTCCGCATGTCATCTTTCAGCTCCCAGGTAGCCTCTTCGGCTGAAAAGCCATCCCAAACTACTTTGATAATCGGAATTGACCTTGAGCGCAGAGTCTTCACACCACGCTCCAAGATATAACTAGGATAAGGTTGAAATGACAAATCCGGTCACAGGTCAATTGTATCGACACTCAACGGTTGATGCAGATCGGGAACATACTTCCTCAACTGAGACACGTGGAACACATCATGGAGGTTTGATAGGGCCGGAGACAATGCGAGGCGATAAGCAACTGGCCCTATCCGCTCGATGATTTGGAAAGGTCCAACATATCGAGGGCTGAGCTTCTTCGCTCGCAAAGCTCTCCCGGTGCCTATAGTTGGAGAAACTTTCAAGAACACATGATCACCAACCTCAAACTCCAACGGTCTCATTCGGCTGTCGGCGTAGTTCATTTGCCGACTCTGAGCAACCTTCATCCTTTCTCGAATTAACTTGATCTTCTCAGTAGTCTCGCGAACCATATCAGGTCCCAAAAACTTATCTTCACCAATCTCCCACCAACACAACGGAGTTCTACACTTCCTACAATAAAGTGCTTCAAACGGTGCCATTCCAATGCTGGAGTGGTAACTGTTGTTGTAGGAGAATTCTACTAATGGAAGATGATCCTCCCATTTTCTCCCACTGTCGAGCACACAAGCCCGAAGCATGTCCTCAAGAGTCTGGATAGTCCTCTCCGTCTGACCATCGGTCTGAGGATGATAAGCAGTGCTAACCAGCACCCTTGTTCCCAAAGCTTCATTCAATGCTCTCCAGAACCTGGAAGTAAACTTGGGATCTCGGTCTGACACGATACTCGTTGGAACTCCATGCAGTCTGATAATGTTCTTCACATATTCATCTGCTAACTTGGAAACTTTATAAGTCGAGCGGACGGGAATAAAGTGAGCGGACTTAGTCAATCGGTCCACTATTACCCAAATAGAGTCATTTCCTGCCTGTGACCTCGGCAAACCCATGACGAAGTCCATTGAGATATCTTCCCACTTCCAAACTGGTACATCTAGCGGTTGTAACTGACCGCCCGGTCTTCGGTGTTCCGCCTTAACCTTCTGACAAGTTAAGCACCGAGAAACAAATTCTGCAACCTCGGCCTTCATCCCAGGCCACCAACACATTAACTTCAAGTCTCGGTACATCTTGGTGGATCCCGGATGTACAGAGTACTGACTCTTATGAGCTTCTTTCAATACTTGCCTTTTGATATCATCATCATCGGGAACACAAATCCTCCCATTAAAGCAAATCATGCCATCACTATCCTCAGAAAAATCTGGCGATCCTCTTTGAGACTGTAACTTCATATCGGCTCCTTGAGCTACGCAGATTTGTTCCCTTAGCACACTGGTTATCCGTATATGCCGCAACACTATGCGGTCCTTCTTTCTTGTTATCTTGAGTTTCATGTCTCTGATTGACTCCAACAAACCCATCTCGTGAACCATTAACCTTGCCGTGTGGATAGACTTTCTACTCAGAGCATCTGCTACCACGTTGGCTTTCCCAGGGTGATATTTCAATTCGAAGTCGTAGTCCTTCAAAAATTCAGTCCACCTTCTCTGTCTGTTATTCAACTCCTTTTGGTCAAACAGATACTTCAAGCTCTTGTGATCACTAAAAACCTCGAAACGAGAACCGTAAAGGTAATGCCTCCAAAGTTTCAGTGCAAACACAATAGCCGCCAACTCTAAGTCATGAGTTGGGTAATTTCGTTCATGCGTCTTCAATTGCCTAGATGCATAGGCCACAACGTGTTGATTCTGCATGAGAACACATCCTAAACCCTTCCCAGATGCATCACTGTAAATCTGAAATCCCAATGACGGATCCGGAAGAATTAGGATTGGAGCAGAAGTTAACTTTTCTTTCAATCCAAGGAAACACTCTTCACAGTCGGCATCCCAAGTAAACGGTTGACCTTTGCGAGTCAATCGAGTAAGCGGAAGTACCAATTGTGAAAAACCTTCAATGAATCTTCTATAGTAACCAGCTAAACCTAGAAAGCTTCTGATCTCAGTCACTGACGTTGGTCGTTCCCAGTTCAACACTGCTTCCACCTTGCTAGGATCAACTGCAACCCCTTCTTGGGAAATCACATGACTCAAGAACATTACTTCAGACATCCAAAAGTCACACTTTGACGGTTTAGCATAAAGCTTCTTCTCTCAGAGTACTCCTAGGACAAAGCGGAGATGCTGAGCATGCTCCTCGACTGACTTTGAGTAAACCAAGATATCATCAATAAAGACGACCACAAACTGATCTAGGTAGGAATGAAATACTCTATTCATATAGTCCATGAATACGGCTGGAGCGTTAGTCAATCCGAAGGGCATCACCACAAACTCGTAGTGTCCGTACCTCGTACGAAAAGCAGTCTTCGGAATGTCTAAGGTTCTTACCCTGATTTGATGGTACCCTGACCTTAGATCAATTTTGGAGAACACTGTAGCACCTCGAAGTTGGTCAAGTAGATCATCTATCCTTGGTAATGGATACTTGTTCTTGGTAGTGATTTTATTCAGCTGACGGTAGTCTATGCATAATCTCATGCTTCCGTCCTTCTTCTTGACTAGCATTACCAGAGCACCCCATGGAGAAGCACTCGGTCGAATAAACTTCTTGGAAATTAATTCCTCAAGTTGGGACTTCAACTCCTTCAGTTCGAGAGGAGACATCCTATAAAGTGCTATGGATATTGGCCCTGCACCAGGTGCCAAATCTATAGAGAATTCTACCTCTCGTTCTGGAGGTAAAGAGGAGACTTCCTCGGGAAAAACATCTAAGAATTCATTAACAACTTGAGTAGATGATAAATCCAAATCAGCTTCAGTTGATGCAGACAAAATAACAACAAAAGCTTCCGCACCTTGGAATAGAGACTGGCTGGCTAAAGTGAACGAAATAACACCATCATCTGCAGGTAGTGAATGTTCAGCTACTTCAGAAGGAAAATTAATTGCACGATTGAAACAGTCAATAGTAATGTGATTGGAAGTCATCCAATTAATTCCCAACACGATCTCCATTCCTCTCATAGGCAAACAGATAAAATCAACAACAAAGTCCCTGCCTCCTATGTTGACCAAGAGACTTCAAACACAAGAGGGGGGGGTGAATTGTGAATTTAAAAATAGCACTTAAAATTAAACTCTTAAAAAGATTTTGATCAAATAAAGATGCTTGAATTTAAATACCTGTGATAAAGCAATAAAATAACTTGCAAGAAAAATAAAGGAGATGAAGGGAAGAAGATGACACAAAGAGATTTATACTGGTTCGGCCAAACCACAGGCCTACGTCCAGTCCCCGAGGAATGCTCCAAGGGATTTCAACTAATCACCAGCTTTTAAAACAGGTTCAGCTAGAAACCTTTACAATCAAGAACTTACAACACCGGGATATCACCTCCCTGAAAGAAAACCTTTAAAACCTAGAGATATCACCTCTCTAGAAAACACCAAGAGATATCACCTCTCTTGAATACCTTGGGATCACACCCAACAAATGAGAAGAAACAAATTTGATAGCACACTCAGTAGTGTGGATTAAACAAGTTGAAGCGCAGTAATACAATATCAAACTATGTGAAATATAGAGCTCTCAAAATAAAATATATGCAAGTGAAAGAGTAGTATGAGAGTGATGAGAAGAATAATAGATCTCAGATGCAAGAGTGAGTCGTAGGTTGAAAGTGAAGAGTGAGGCTGCTATTTATAGGCGTATAGAAAATATGACCGTTGAGTGAAATAAAGATTTGTAGAAATCGATTGTGTGCCTGATTTGCCTAAGATGGATAATCGATTTCATGCTTGATTAGATCTAGGATAAGGAATCGATTTTGCATTTAGTTTAAATCATGAGAGAATCGATTCTTTGCTTTGATAAACCATGAGAATCTATTTGTGAGCCACAAAAGAAAAAGGAAAGGAATCGATTTATGAAGTAGAATAAAAAGGAGAAGGAATCGATTCTTAAGTGGAATGAAAAAGAAAGGAATCGATTTATGTTTTAACATATGATATAGGAAATCGATTCTTGGCTTTTTTGAGAGTGCTTGAAAATCGATTTTATGTTTCAACATATGATATAAGAAATCGATTTTTGGCCTTTTTGAGAGTGCTTGAAAATCGATTTTGTGGCAAATAGAAAATACTATAAATCGATTATATGCTTTCCAAAAATCATTTGCATGCATGGGATTTGTTTAAAACTATTTTCATGCAAAATTATTTATATGAAAAAACATTTGTGAGTGTGTGATTTATTTTATATTTGAGAGCTTTATTTTCACTTACAATAATGTCCTAAACACACACAACAGTAAAATAATTCTTGACTGTCGCTTGAATGCATTTTTCCGCTTTTTGCAGTCTTGACCTTTTTGCCCTTCTTTTGTCAATCATCAAAACCTGATTATTCCTGTCAAGGCATATATTCACATCCTATGGTGAGCAGACAATTAAGGCATAATGATTGGGTTCGCACACGACCCTTTGCAGCAGTAAGGATAGATATTGGCTCGGATATAGGAGATACTATTAATCCTAGCCGTTCAGCACATGCTTCAGAGATAAAACAATGAGTAGCACCAGAGTCATACATAATATTAACAGTTTGATGAAAGATAGAACCTGCACCCCTTATAAGATTATCAGCTGGTTTGATGGTCTTAGCATCCAGAGTGTTGACTCGAGCCTGCCTCGGAGCATCAGGGGACTCCAAGAAAGCTTTCCTTGACGGACAATTATTAGCATAATGGCCCACTTCTTTGCAAAGGTAGCATTGGTTCGGCCCGACCTGACACTTTCCTCGATGACTCTTTTTGCACACATCACACTTGCCAAACCCTACGTTGTTGCTTGACTGTGTCTGTTTCCCTTTGCTCGAATTCCCTTTAAACCTAGGGTTTGATGTAGTTGACTCACTACTCTTTCTTTTATCCTTCCAGAAGTCTTTCCTCTCAGCATACATTCTTTTAAGATCGCTCTCAGCTGAATGAGCTTGTTGAACCAAAGCAGGATAAGTGGTCATGGAATAAGAACTGAGACCTTGATTCACATCGCCTCTAAGACCTTGTCCGAACATCACCATTTTCCACTTATCATCAGGAGCGGTGGTCCCCAATTCATAGAATTGTGACAATCTCTCAAATTTTGCAGCGTATTCCCCAAGTGTCATCTCTCCTTGTTTCAAACTCAGAAATTTCATCTACTTGTCAAGTCTTTGGGAGTCGGGGAAATAATGATTCAAAAATAGTTCCTTGAAATTACTCCACTCAAGAGGAGTTCCTTGATTTTGAAGCATTCTACGAGCGTTAACCCACCAGGTGTGAGCATCCTCGTCCAGAGCGTTAGCAGCACAAATTACCTTTTCTCCTTCATTGCATTGCAAGGTATCAAAGATCCGTTCCATGGCATCTACCCAGAAATGGGCTTTCATTGCCTCAGATCCTCCTTTGAAGGTTGGGGGTTTCATCTTCAGAAACCGGAAATACACCCTGTTGGGATCCTCAGGTGTTGGCACATTTACTGGCTCAGCTGGTTGTGGTTGAGGCATCTGATGCATCTGCTGCATTTGAGCCATTTGAGCCATATGTTGCTGTTGCATTAGCATCGTGTCATTCATCATCTTCTGCTGAGTCTCGATGACATTCTGCATCCATTCTTGATGAGGATCAACAGGTGGGTTTCTCCTACCTCTCCCAGCCATGATTCTGCGAAGTATGCACAAAGTATTAAGTTGATCAGGCTCAATGTCTAATAGCATACTAAGGAAAATCAGACTTAGAAGACGTAAAAGACTCTTAACATCTAAGTCCGACTAGGTCGAACTGCTCTGATACCAAATGTAACACCCCGGTATATCTAACATGTAGAGAGACCGAAGATGCACAGATGCGGAAGTTCAGAGGACACAGTTCCTGTTTAAGTATTGGACATACAAACTTTTTTTCGAAATAAAAACATAATCGGAACAACATTACTTCATAACATAGAAGTTTATCGGTTCCATACCAAATGGATCACAGCATCCAAGTCCAAATACCAAACGGAAACAAAACGGTTCATATAACTCATAATCAATACAAGTTTATACAACCAATAGGACAACAAAAGAACAAAGGAGAAAATGACGAAGTCTTCAGCACCTCCAAGAGTATATCAACTACTCGTGCACAATAGTCTTCCTTTTTCCCCGCTTCTCTGAAAAACAACAAATATGGATAGGGTGAGATAACATTATCTCAGTGAGTCCTACCGTGCCCCCTCTCTGACACTCGGTTCAATTCATTAAACCGCTATTAAAAGCTGACATAACAATGTCTTATTTATTAATCGAAATGCCAAGCAAATCGTGTTCTTATCTTAGCTTATCATGAAACGGCTGTACAACGACTACGAATCCCGGATCATAAGCTATAAATCGAAATGCCGACCGTACAACGACTACGAATCCCGGCAAATCGTGTTTCCATTTTAGTTTAGCATAAATCGGCTATACAACGACTACGAATCCCGATAACCCACGAATTGACCACGCCAAAACGTATACAGCGCCTAGGTAAGGGGTCATGACTACCCTCCCTAGTATGCTACTTGTCGGGTCGTCACCCAACGCAATACATATGACAATATGCATCAAATTCTCGAGAGTTAGATAATTTATATCTTTTCGATCACCAAATGGATCAATTACATAATAATCGGATAAACAATATCCATATCGATCTATATCCCATTTTGAGGAATTCATAAGTTAGACCTCCGGCATTATAATCATTTTCATTTGACATATATAAACATATATATTCAGTCAGTCCATCAGTCGGTGTACTCACACGCGTACTAGGGTTTCGGTTTTTCAATCAAATGGGCTTTTAAAGTTCTTTTTCAAATCATGTGTCGAATGAGATCAAAATAAGGTTTTCAGTAGTGGAATTCCTTTTTAAATGATTGAGAAAGAGATTAGGAAAGGTTCGGGATCAAACGGAACGACGAAAGGAGAAAACGGAAATCGGGGACAGATCCTCACGCACGGTCCGTGCCCAGGGGTGCACGACCCGTGCGTGAAGTACTTCATTTATCCATTCCTACCAGAAAGATACGCACTGTCCGTGCCCAGGGGCGCACGACCTGTGCGTCCTGTATTGCACGCACGATCAGGTTCCAGAAGCAGGCGCACGATCCGTGCCCAGGGGCGCACGATCCGTGCGTCCTGTAACAGTCCCAGATTTCACAGTTTTTCTCATTTTCGCTCTCCATTTTCGCCCAATGCGATTCCTAATGTCAATCACTCTTGAAACTCAGAAAATTTCCAGGCATTCTAGAACACATATAAAAAACATTTCATTTCAACGATTTCATCAAAATTCCCGTTAAACCGTAAAATAGCGTTTAGACTCAAAAATCGTTTTTCGGTTCTAAGTCTTTCGAAAACAGAAAATATGACCAAGGAATCCAATACCGAAAACAAGTTCAGAATAGTAAAATGCCCTATCGTGAGTAGAACTCACCCGTTGACGATTTCGCTAGGAGCTTCACCGAGACACGGGATGACCGAAATGTACACGCACGAACGAGAACCGAAAGGCACCAACTAGAGTGAAACGGCTACCTCTTCTACTGAACCATTGAAACAGGAACTCAATCTCGAGTGAATGTTCCTCAAATCCGAAACGTAGGCTTAGAACTTCCTCCCCAATAGCTTGTACTGAACATGCAAGCAAACAGCAACTTAGAACCTCACCATTTTCGATGCTTTGAGCATCATATCCAGAAAATGGGGTTGAGAAGATGAGTGAGAATCAAGCTCTGAAAGTGGTACCAATGGATTGGAAATTGAAAATGGAGTAGAATGGGAGTGAAAGCACTTACATGCATTCAGATTTGTGGTGGATTCCTTCCTCCCCCTTCCTCCTCCTTCGCGCCCCTCCTTCTTCTTTTCCCTTTTCTGTTTTCAGTTTTCAACTTCAGGATTCTTAGAAAGTGAGAATGGTTGGAATGGTTCAGACTTGGGGGGTTTATATGAGGGGGTGCGAATTTACAAATTTGCCCTTCAGCTTGAATTCTTCAATTAAGTTATGACTAATCCATAAGTGAACACGAGATGGGATTTCTTTGGACTGTCACTCGAACAATAATCCCCGAGACACGACTAATTATTCCCACAAATAATTAATCGGTCCTAGGCATCATAATACAATTCTTTTAAAAATTAGGGATGTTACAATGGGAAAAACACATAAACAAGACAAGGAAACAATGCATGAATTTACGATGAACCCAGAGAATGCAATGTCATAAGAGAGAAACTTTTCCTAGGCTTCAAGGAGAATGACAATCAAACATAGCACTTAATTACAATCAAGGCAAACAAGAGTATAGAGTACCAAATAATGAATCATAAGTGATGAGTCCTTACAGGATATGTATAAGTAATGCTCTCAATCACTCAAGTGTCTAGGCTTGTGTTTACTTTTACTCTCATATATATATATATATATATATATATATATATATATATATATATATATATATATATATATATATACTAAGCACATCAATGAGAGTTAGCACTACCATATGCTTGATAAGCTTCTAACATCCACACTTAAGAACGGATGCACATAAGATCAAAAGGTCTTTTTAAAAGTTGTAATGGGGCCAAGGTCAAGGTGGGATAATCCTAAGAGGGAAGTAGGCTAAAAAGAATCAAATAGGCAAAGAAGCAATGAAAATCAATTGTAAAGTGAGCATGAGAGGATCCAACTTCAATAAGATATGCGTAACTTCTCTATTTTGATACTTCTCCACATAACTCTCTTCACAAAATTTCCACTATTCTTGATACCAATATCATAACAGAACTAATGTCAATCCTCTATCAATTTCTATTTTAAAAAAATAATTTAAGCATCCAAATAACTCGAAATAATCAAAGGTTACAAAACGAGATTGTATACGAGCATGCGCGTACACATATGAATCGCGTTTTGCAAAAACAGAATTCCAATGATTCAAGCGAAATTAGAAGAACTGAAATTGCAACCATTAAGAAAGAAACAAAATTGATAGAGATGAATTAGAAACTAAGACAAAATATTATAAACAATAAACAACGGAACCTCAAAATTCGTACAGCGACACCCGTTTACCAATGAATTGACTTAGGTTTTAGGCTTCCTTGGAGGTTAGGAACAAAATGTAAAGTTAGAGTAAGAATGCGTAAGAACCAAAAAGACGGTTCCCAAACTGTATTTAGTCTCAGCTCAACGAAAAACCTAAATCCCTATACGGGTTCTATGATAAAAGCCCGTTAACAAATTAATATTTGGCCCAAAACTCGTTTTACACTATACTGTTAGGGTATTTCGCAGTTTTGACCTTTAAGACTTCAGAACTTAGTTCCCGGCTTAACAGAAGAATTGTAGCTCTGTTCCTTAGCTTTCCAACACGTGCTTGCATGCCTCAATCGGATAAACACATCAAAAGTTATGGCCTACAGAGTAGACATGGGTCAATATGCAATGAAAAAGAATTAATCAAGAAGTTGTTATACTGCTCAAATGAGACCCAAAGTCTAGAAACATGCTAACACTTAAATATTAGGCACAAAACACAATCAAAAATTCCAAGTGCAAAGCTATAAAGAGTGCATTAAAATGCACTGATCAAGACTCATTAGAACACTATTGATTCATACAGCTTAAGAAGCTTATCAAAACTGTTTGTTCTCATCAAAACATGACTTAGGGATTTTTCCTCAACAATCTCCCCCTTTTTGATGATGAAAAATTCTTTTAATAATTTTTTATGGTTTTCTTATATAACAGTTGTATCATCATATATTGTACGCTCCCGCTTAGTTTATGCTTTGATTTAGCTTTAATAACAAATATAATGCAAAATGATACATTTTTGGCTCACAGTTCCGGAGCATATGAAGTTTAAAAAAACATACAACTGATACTAGCATAGGAAGCTTTAGCTTCGCAAAATATGTGATCTTTATAGCACAGATATACAATGTAGCATATATCCAAAATATATCTTATCCTATCCAAGTATGAGCTGCTAAATAACCTAAAAACATAATCTATCCTTCTCCCCCTTTTGTCATCAATCAAAAGGAAGGGGTGCAGAAACCAGATTAAGCAGCTACTTCGATGGAGATGATTCAACAGAAGAGGTGGAAGTAGCAGGCTTAGGGACATCTTGGACAGGAGGAATAAGACCAAATTATAGAATAACAAGCGATAGACTAATAGCAGACAAAGCAGTGGTCAGAAACCACTGTTGAATATCTGAATAGATGCCATAAGCAGCTCAACAATTCCCCTTTATTTATCTTTTTGAATGATTACCAAGTCCTTTCCTTCCTAAGCAAATTCGCTTATGCTGTGAAAATAATAACAAAGGACAAAGATATGGTTTTGATCCCATTGTGCTCTAAAATTAACTTTTGCTTATGCTTATGCAATATATCAATTTCATTGTCTCTAAATTGTTTTGGATAGTGTTACAGCCTGATCTATACCTTGAGTGTTGTAGAGACTGCAGCTGGTAGGTCTCCTGCCTTCCAAGTGGTATGCCAAAGTGATCCGGGGTGGGGTACCTGTGATGCCACTCCGACGCTCAAGTCAATATTGAGAATTGTAGAGTAGTATAGCAAGGAATGAGAATATACCTATTTTTGGCAATGTTTGTCAATATTTATATTGATCCGTGCTAGCTCTGAGCCGTTGGATCGATCGGTTGAATTTGAGTCGTTGAGGCATAGAAGACATGAGTGGGCTAATTTATGGTGGACATGGGTCCAAGTTATTGGGCTGACCCAGGTCCAATTACTGCAGTGAGTCTCTTGACCCAGTCCAGAATAGTAACCCCCCAAGCCGAGATTATTCCAGAGGATGGTCTTGGCTTGAAGTCTTTGTTGACATAGTACCTGCCGGCCAATCAACCTCTGCAGGTTGTCTTGGGTCGTCCCGGCGTGCTGGCTTGTTGTTGTCGACAGTATTATTGCCGCGGGAGCATCCAGTAGTTTGTTTTAATGTGACGTCTTCTTACTGCCTGGTAGCCTTTGCAAAATTTGAGCCATTTCCAAAAGATATTGAGAAGATACTTTTCGACGAAACGAGAGGGTACCCGAAACAAATACATCTCGCCCCCCACCCTTGCGCCTACCTCCATTTAGCTTCAAAAAGGGAGGGCTAGAGACAAGTACATCTCGTCCCCCCCATCTTGTGCCAGCCTCCGTTTTGCTTCAAAAATGGAGGGCAGGGGACAAGTACATCTCGTCCCCCCACCCCCCCCCCCCCCCCGATCTTGTGCCAGCCTCCGTTTTGCTTCAAAAAGGGAGGGCTGGAGACAAGTACATCTCGTCCCCCCCCCCCCCCAGTCTTGTTCCAGCCTCAGTTTTTTTTCAAAAAAGGAGGGCTGGAGATAAGTACATCTCGTCCCACCCCCCTTGTGCCTGCCTCCGTTTTGCTTCAAAAAGGGACGGTAGGAGACAAGTACATCCCGTCCCCCCCCTCATCTTGTGCTAGCTTCCGTTTTGCATCAAAAAGCGAGGGTTGGAGAAAAGTACATCTCGTCCAGTCATGTATCCGAACTGGGTTTCGAGCTCAACAGATGAATTGTAGCTCTGCTTCTTAGCTTTCCAACTAATACTCGCACGCCTCAATCGGATAACCACGGAAGAAGTTATGGACTGTAGAGTAGACAACATCTCGTTTAGGCCTGAGATAGTAGGATCTCGCCCTTGTTTCTCTCAGCTCCCGTCAATGCACCTGGTGCTCGTGACCTCATGGTCTCACGCTGGCTTGATTTTCGCGCCATTCTTGGTGCCTGATACCCAAGACCTCATGGTCTCATGCTCTGCTAGTGATTTCGCGCTTGTGCGCCTTTTCGTTCGATTTAGGATTTTTTTCAAGCAGATAGTCGGTAAAGTTGGGTGGCTTTTAGCACTTGAGTTACCTACGCCCTCCAGAACAATATGTAATGAAGTATACCCTTGGCACAATTAACCGGGACTCGGCCTGGATAGATCTTGTCCAAAGGGGTTGTGACCACCAAGTTCAGCTTGAAGTATACCCTTGACATAGTTTACTTGGACTCGGCCCAGATAGAACTTGCCCAAGGGGTTGTAACCACCAAGGTCAGCTTAAAGTATACCCTTGGCACAACTTACAAGGACTCAACTTAGATAGAACTCGCCCAAGGGGTCGTGACCACCAAGGTCACTTGAAGTATACCCTTGGCACAGTTTACCAGGACTCGGCCCAGATAGAACTCGCCCAAGGGGGTTGTGACCACCAAGGTCACTTAGTGGAAAGAGTCACTTACCAGGACCCGGCCCTTATTACTGACAGTCTTTATTTTTTTCGGCACGCCATGACACACTTGATTCCTTTACCAGGATTCAAGGTACACATCAGCATCGACCTACTTTGTGCTATCGTGCATTCAAGAGATGTATTTGCAAATTCATCGTCTCGGGAGAGTGGTCTTGGCTTGAAGCTGTTAATGAGGTTGCCCTTGCAGGCTAGGCAGTCCCTCCCTATAGGCTATGTTGGGCCTCAAACTCGCCTCGCTTTATGCTTAACTATGGAGTTGGGTCCTTTCTCTTTCTTATTCTTCAAGGATTTTTGGAACAATTGCTAACAATAATGAACTAGAGCTAAAGACGATAATTGCAAAATGAATTTCAGTTAGTCATTCATATCGAGCTTTTTCATTTTGCATTTGTATTCAAACAATGAAATTTCTCAACCAGGTTGAGTTCAGGTCCTGGCGATCGGCTCCCTATTCAGAGTCAGGAGTCCCATCTTCTTCTTCTTTCACATATTGGGCGAGCTTCCCTTTGCTAATCAGCTCGTCGATGTCGTGTCTTAGGGTGTTGAACTTGTTGGTTCCGTGCCCATAACTTTTGTGATAACGGTAGTACTTCTTATAGGTTCGACCTTTCCTTTGCACAAGGGGTTCAGATTTTTTGATGTCCCAAAATTCCGTGTCGGCGTATTCGACGAGGATCTCTGCCTAAGATGTGTTCAGCAAGGTGTACTCTGAGAAACGGCTTTGTCGGGGTCGGGACTCATGAGGCGTCCCCTCAGCTTAGGCTCGCTCCTGCCATGGTTCCCTCAGCTCGGTATCCGTTTATGTCCTTGGCTCTTCAATGGCCCTGTAGGCTAGCTCATCCTCTTCGTAGTCCAGGTGCTTCTGGGATCTGTAAAGAAAATCGGCCTCGCGGGGCCTGTTGATCCTGATTTCTCTTTGGAATAAGCTTCCTTTCTGGAGACCGTCCTTCATCCAAAAGAGCCTCCTCTTGTCTTCAAGGTTCTTAACCTTCGTAGCTTTTTTGTTGAACCTTTCCAGATATTCCCTAAGTGTTTCTTTCTCTCCTTGCCTGATCGCCCTGAGAACCTCTTCGGACTTGGGCTTCAAGCGGGAGGCGACAAAATGAGTTTTGAACGTCATAGCTAGTTGTCCCCAGTATGAGACCGAGTTTGGTTTCAACTCCTGGAACCAAGCTAGTGCTGACTTCTCGAGAGTGAGGGGGAATATCTTGCAGTGGACAGGCTCCCTTGCCTCCCGATAGCGCATCATGAGAGAGAAGTAGGTGAGGTGGTTATCAGGGTCCCCAATCCCATCATACATGTTGAGGGCTGGAAGCTTCTCTAGGGCCCTAGGAATTGGGGAATCATCATTCCTCCTAGTGAAAGGTCCTTCATTGGAGATCCATGGAGAGTGGTGAGGCGATCCGTCCCCAAGATCTATGCCTTGGCGGTCACGTCGGGCTAGAGATCTCCTCGAGGAAAATCTGTGACGACGTCTCTTGTGGGACTTGGCTCAGCTTCGGGACCTCTCTCTTGAATTGGAGGATGCAAGCGATGAAGTCTTGGAAGAAGAGCCTTCTGGCCAGTAGGTACCATCAGGCGAAGTCAGAGGGGTACATGGAGGTGAACCTGATCCTTGGTGCCTGTAACATCCCAAAGTAATTATTTTAATTACTTTGATGCTTGATTGATAATTTTGTTAATTGATTGCCTAAAAGTAATGTTTATGTACATTAGTGTGTTAATTACTAAATGACTTACTGAAATTAGGATCAATTAGAGATTAAGAGATAGGGGATGGGAATAAATGGTATTTCCATACCCAACACAATCACACCCACACAAAATATCCTATCCACTACATAAGGAAAAAAAAGAAAGTGAGAAAAGAGAGGAGAGAGGAGAGAGAAAGAAAAGGAACAGGAGTGAGTGAGAAAGAAGAGAAGAAGATCAAAACCTTCACACCAAAAGCTTTAAAATTTCCTTCCCTTCCACTAATTCTTGTTAGTTCAACAAAAACCTCTTTCAAATCATCAATTTTATTTGAGATTAGGGCCTTTGGAAGCTCAAAGTTAGGGATTTGAAGATTGGGGCTCAAACGGGAGCTTAGGAGTGTGTTTGGTGTTTGGTTATCTTGTTTTCCTTGCTTCCTTGTTGTTGTTCCTACACATTCAAGGTGAGTTCTTCAAATTAATGCTTGTGATTTCCTTAAAACTTGTGATTGGAACTGAATATGATGATTTTATGTTTAGTTACTTGAAATTTGGTGATAATTTGTGCAATTATGATGTTAAAACTTACTGTTTGAGGAATTCTGGACATAGGTTCGGTTTTATTGGTTCTGGGTATTTTCTGGTGATCCAAAAATTGTGTGCTTTACCTTTTTAGAAACTGGGCTTATTGCTCTTTAATTTGGCACTGGTTTGTTTGAAATTGGAGTTGTGTAGATCGAGATATAGGTCAAAATTTTGGAATAGTTCTGTGTATAGGATCAGTGTTTCGTGTATAGTGTTTTCATTTGAACTTCTTTTTGAATAATTCTTGTTCCATTGAAAACTAGATTCAATTTTCTTTGTTTTAGGCTCAAGTCCGACGCCATTTGATTGAGTTTGAGCATTTTAGAGGTGTCACAAGTTGGGGGACAGAATTTGATCTATTTAGGAATCAGTTTGTTTTGTTAAACTGTACTAAATGGATCATAATTTCGAAAAGTAAAAATATATTTCAGAAACTAAACATTCTAAGCTTTCCAATGAGTGGTTGTTCGTTAAATTCCGATATCGTTTGATGTATTAAATAATTCGTCAAAGAATAGGTATGTTTGCCGAAAACTTCTGCTCATATGTTGTTTGTGAAGATTTTGAATTGTTATTGCTTGTGAACTATCGAGAGAGAACATGATCTTGTTTAAACAAAAAGAATTTGGTATCCACAAAAGGACTTGGCGTCCACAAAAGGATTTGGTATAAACCCATCCCAAAGGATTTGGTATCCAGATGAAGGATTTGGTATCCTATTAATCGGAGTTTGGGGTCCGAATGAAATATTAATAAAACAGCGTGAGTGGAGTTGTGAGGGGTCACGAAAGAGCTCACTGAGATTTTATCTCACTGTTTATGTTTGTAGTTTTTACAGAGAAACAAGGAAAGGCTAATACAAAGAAGAATGAGTAGGAGCTGTGTTATATGTGAAGATTGAAGGATTTTGGAGATCCAGTTATATTTTGTTTAGCTCCCTAGTCATGATGTGCTTCGATTAAATGACTTAGACTTGTTTCGAAGTAATGTATTGCCTATGTGTATTCCAGTTTAAGATGTTGAACAACTAAGTATGAAATGACTTTGAACCTATGGTTTAGTGTTATTAAGTAATTCTTTGGAGGACTTGTGATAGATTAAAGGAAATTCTTGGACGAGTTTTCATTTAATATAGTTATGTTCAATGTCTTGAGCTAGAAAAAGTACTCTGATGTATGCTTTTATGTGTGTTCCGATGTTTCTCTAAGTATGGAAATATTAGGGTGTTTCATTTTGGTATCAGAGCAGTTCGACTAAGTCGGGCTTAGATTAGTTTAGGGTTGAGTGTGATTCCTTGTTATTCTTGTCATCTTTCTACTTATTATGCTAAGAGACATTGAGCCTAATCAACTCTTAGTTGCTGGAAATTTGGTGATAACTTATGCAATTATGATGTTAAAACTTACTGTCTGAGGAATTCTGTACATAGGTTCAATTTTTTTGATGCGGCGTATATTCTGGTGATCCAAAAATTGTGTGGTTCACGTTCTTAGAAACTAGACTTATTGCTCTTTAATTTGGCACTGGTTTGGTTGAAATTGGAGTTGTGTAGCTCAAGATATAGGTGTCACAATTTAGGTCAAAATTCTGAAACAATTCTGTGTATAGCTTCAGTGTTTGATGCATTAAATAATTCATCAAAGAATAGGTATGTTTCCCGAAAACTTCTGCTCATATGTTGTTTGAAAAGAATTTGAATTGTTATCGCTTATGACCTATCAAAAGAGAACATGATCCTGTTTTAACAAAAAGGATTTGTTATCCACCCACCCAAAAGGATTTGGTATCCACATGAAGGATTTTGTATCCTATTAATTGGAGTTTGGGGTCCGAATGAAATATTAATAAAACAGCATTAGTATAGTTGTGAGGGGTCACGAAAGAGTTCACTGAGATTTTATCTCACTGTTTATGTTTGTAGTTTTTACAGAGAAACAGGGAAACGCTAATACAAAGAAGCATGAGTAGCAGCTGTGCTATATGTGAAGATTGAAGGATTTTGGAGATCCATTTATATTTTGTTTAGCTCCCTAGACATGATGTACTTCGATTAAATGACTTAGACTTGTTTCAAAGTTATGTATCGCCTATGTGTATTCTAGTTTAAGATGTTGAACAACTATGTATGAAGTGACTTTGAACCTATGGTTTAGTGTTATTAGGTAATCCTTGTTGAACCAAGGACAAACACTCTTTGTTTTGAATGATAACAAATTACACCTTATCTACTAATGGTTCAAGTTGAATTAAGTACAGGACATAAAGCAAAGAGCAGGAAGATTAAAATGGAGCAGCTTGGAGAAGAAGCCACCTCAGCAGTTCAAGACCTATTTGTTTATCCGCTTTCTTTAGGACACTGTGTAAGGTCCTATCACTGAAGGTGTATGACTTTTAGTAGCTGAGAGATGAGTTTTACAAAACATGCATGGTGCATCAAAATAGTTTTGAAAAATATTTTATAAAATTGCATGCATGCATAAGGTGGCACCTAAACCTAAAAACGATTTTGTGGAAATCAAAAATCAATTTCTATTTTGTTCCAATGGCTATGAAATCGATTTATACAATTTATATAGGCTACGAAATCGATTTTAGGCTCACCTATAGGCCAAGAATCGATTTCCTTGCCCTATGTTTGAAGTATGTAATCGATTCATACATATACTCAAGCCAAATGTAAGAATCGATTTCCTTCTATTTCAAAAGACTATGAAATCGATTTTCAAGCAATCCTATAGGCTATGAATCGATTCCTCCTCATTTTAAACAAAGTTAAAATCGATTCTTACCCTATTCAGAATGTCCTGAAAATCGAATCCTACCTATTTCCAAAGAAACAAACAATCGATTCCTATGTTCTCCATATGTAAAGAATCGATTCCTCTCTTTTTTAACTAGCCATAAAATCGATTCTTATGTCTTCTAAAATGATAAGAATCGAATCATCTATATTTTAACTTCAATCAACAATCGATTCTTCTTTGCAATAAATATATTTTTCAGATCTACGCTTTCCTAAAGCCTATAAATAGGCAGGTGTGAAACACTTTTCTCTCGACTCATCCACACCTCAAATCACAACATCTTCTCTACTTCTCACATACATTTTCTAGAACTGAGAAAGAGAAAAATAGAGCTATCACTCTCATATCATTTTCTATAGATCTAGTCACTCATCTATCGCAGCTATTATATTGTCATATTATCTGAGGTGATTAGATCATAGCTTCTATATTGTAATCTACTATTGTGGGGGTCACTTTGAAATCCTGGGAAGTTTTCTTGGGTCTCTCAATCAGGAGATTGAGTTGGTTTGAAATCCTGGGAAGTTTTCTTGGGTCTCTCAGTCAAGAGATTGAGTTGGTTTGAAATCCTGGGAGGTAATCTTGGGTCGTTCAATCGGGGAAGATTGAAGTGGTATTGAAATCCTGGGAGCTGCTCTTGGGTCGTTCAACCAGGAGATTGAAGCGGTTGCGAAATCCTTAGCTGTGTGCTCGGGTTCTCAATTAGGGTTAATTGAGATTAGCTATAGGGAAGTTGCTTGCTTGTAAACATTGAAGAGTTTCTTCTCATATAGGGGTTGTTATCAAGTCCAAAGGTTGCAAAGCCGGAGGCCGAGGACGTAGGGCTTTTATCCCGAACCTCGTAAAATTCTGGGTGTATCTCTATCCCTCTCTCTTTACATTTCTTATTGTTTATATCTGTCCATATTATTATACTGCTGTGATCTGTCTATAGCTATACTATTTAGATCTCTTTATAATATCACTCAGTGTAACTATATCCCTACTCTGATCTGAATCTGTTAATCTGGTTATAGTTATACTCACTGTACTACAGATCTGTTTATCTATCATCTTCTCTATCACTACTGTTGATCTGCTATATTCAATATCATTGCATTACTTATAAAACAACCTTATTGTGAATATTGAATATAGAGTAATATCTCATTGTGTCTGATCTGCCTGCTTGCATATATCTTATAAGTTCAAATCTCTTTTTCTGCATTTGATTTAAACAAACTTATCATTTATTTTGAAAAGAATTCAAGTTTTGCATATAGCCTTATTCACCCCCCCCCCCTCTAACGTTATCAGATAGTCTAACAAGTGGTATCAAAGCTAGAAATTGCATATAGAGCTTAACATCTCGCAATTTAAATTTTATTTATCTATCTGTGATTATGGATTCTTTTTTGAAAGAGGGGATGTCTTGATTTAGGCCACACCTGTTTGATGGGACTAACTATGACTACTTGAGTAGTCGAATGAAATGTCATGTGCAGGCTATAGATTTCACCTTATGGAGGATCATTGCAGATGGACCACTGATCCAAATGAAAATCAAAAGTAAAGCTACCGGCAAAGAAGAAGAAGTGCCAGTTGAGGATATCTACACCATTGACCTGAAAGAGCTGAGAAAGTCAGAGTTGGATAAGATATCTCAAAATGCCAGAGCAATGAATATTCTTCACTTATCCTTATGTGAAGAAGAATATGGTAGAGTCAAAGGATGTCAAACAGCAAAGGAAATCTGGGACTGCTTGGAAGCCACTCATGTCGGTACGAGCCAAGTGAAGGATACAAAAATCAGAATCCTCACTTCGGAGTATGAAGCCTTCAAAATGAAGGAAGATGAATCTGTGGCAGCTATGCACCAGAGACTGAATCTGATCGTGAACAACCTGAGGGCTCTAGGGAAGAAGTACTCCACAAAAGATATAAATGGGAAGATCCTTGCTTCCCTAACCAGTGAGTTCTTTCCAAAGACATGTGCAATCACTGAAGCTAAGGATATTGGTACTCTTCCTCAAGATGATCTTATCAGGTCACTTCTAGCCTTTGAGGTTGTATTGGCTGCTAACAAAAATCAAGAAGCAGAAATGGTAAAAGAAAGAAAATCTCTTGCTCTTACTGCTAAAACACCTAAGGTGGCAAGGAAAGAGGTTGAGTCTGATGAAGAATCTGATGATGAAGACATGGCTGAATTATTTGAAGAATTCATGAGATTCAACAAACTTGAAAAGAGAAATAACTCAAAGAAAACTAAGAAAGCTAAGAAGGCTACATGGAACAACTATACTGACAGTGAAGAAGAGGAGGTTGCAAATGCCATTTGTCTCACGGCATGTGAAACACCTAAGGCTACTATATGGGATTGTCTTTGCACTGATAGTGACACAGACGAAGAAGAAAAAATTTCAAATGGTGTTGGTCATATGGCAAATGACTCATCTAAGGTAAGCCTTAACTCTTCTAGTCTTTCTGATTCCTCTATGCATGATGATTTACTTGATGATGGTTGTAGTAGTCAAGATTTGAGTGAGGCTTTTGAAGCTCTCTATTTTGAACATGAAGCTCTCTTGTTAAAATCCAAAAAATTGACAAAGAGCAACAAAAGCATGCTCACTCAAATTGAGACACTTGAAAATGAAGTAGATAGATTAAAGAATGAACTGCATAAATCTGTCAACCTTGAGTTTTGTGAGCTTAAACAAAATTTTGAAAATGCCAAAGTTGAAAATGAACTTTTGAAAGAAACATTGAAAAAGTTTGAGGTTGGTTAAAAGACCTTGACTCAGTTGCTTCACTCTCAACATCAATATGTTGATAGGAGAGGAATTGGGTACAAAGGTAATTCCACCTCCTCCATTTTAAACAAGAAATTAACTTTTGTTGCATCTACTTCAAGTTATAAACCCATTGTTTTTTCATGCACCTACTGTCAAAAGGGAAACCATAGCTCACCTAGATGCCCTATCCGTAAATTATGTGAGCTTGGTACCCTTATACCTGCCTGTAAGAAACCAAGGTGGATTGTGAAAAACCCCTTGATAACTAACCCCAAAGGACCCAAAGAGAAATGGGTACCAAAAGTTCCTACTTGATTTTTTTTGTGCAGGTATGCTTCAAGGTATAGGGGATTGGTACCTTGATAGCTGAGACACGAAGCTCATGAATCTGGTAATGCTTCACTACTCTTGAACTTGAGCAACAAACCTAGTGAATCAGTAATGTATACCAACTATAAATCTGCTTAATAGGTAAAGGTTGTGTGGGTAAGGAAAACACAACTATATTTATCAAGTATTAAACACTTATGTAAAGTAATTGTTTGTATGCATCAAAGCTTTTTCTCAAGTGCTATTATACTAGATCTTTGATGCAACATATTTTTGATGTTAAAAATGATACATATATTGTTGAACCAAGGATGATTATCTTGGGTATCATATTTTTAAAACCATGATGATCCACCCTCTTTTTGCTAAAGCCTTGCATTCTAAAATTATTAAGGGGGATCACCAAGTAAGGGGGAGCATAGCATGATCTACTATTTCTGATATCTCATGTGCCATGTGCTCCTTTGCTAGTTTACAAAGTGATTATGTCTGTTTGTGATTATCTCATACGCTATGTGCTCACCCCCCTCCTTTTTGATGAAAACAAAGGGGGAGAGAATATTATGCATGTTATATGTGGGAGAGAATATATGCATGGTATATGTGAGGGGAGAAAATAATTGCTGCTATCCTGCTGATGTACTGTTTATTTTATTATGCATATGCTTAGGGGGAGCTTTTTGAAAAAGTTCCATTACTATCAAACCCCCTATGTGTAACACCCCATTCTACCCGACTATTATTTGTAAGAATCAGAGTTTCAAAATTTCGTTTCAATGGAATGCTACACATAACTCTAATCTAACAAATAACAAAAATCAGCATAAGCGTTCATTACATCATTATAATACGCAACACCCTTAATGGGATGGAATACTCAAGACTTCATCAAATAAAATCCACACACTAGTAATGAATGTCTCGCAGCGGAAAATCACGTAATCTCAAAAGTACCGAACAACAGCCTCATCCAAAATCATTAACTCAATGCATATAAAAATTCAACAGCAAAAGAA
This sequence comes from Astragalus membranaceus, assembly GCA_039519185.1. NCBI lineage: Eukaryota > Viridiplantae > Streptophyta > Magnoliopsida > Fabales > Fabaceae > Astragalus > Astragalus membranaceus. The sequence goes on from CM076849.1 coordinate 95,414,453, forward strand.
TAAAACTAGAATCCTACGCCCACCCCCTAGGTGTCACGTATCAGAGCAGACCGACTCGGGAATGAAGGGAGTAAGCCTTCACTCAGGGCTACCTGTGGTAAACAACAACAGAAGGGTGAGTCTCAACTACATAATAAAGACTATAATAAGAAGTATATTTTATCATAGTGTCACACTCATACAGTCATACAGTGTCATAGTTCATACATTCAACAACTCACATGCTTATTATGATAATGTATGCAATACAGTTATGCATGTGGTACCATTTTCCCAGACCGCAGCCTCATCATCATAATATCAAACTCAGACCGCAGCCTTATCAACTCAGACCGCAGCCTTATCAATACTATATAAACTCAGACCTCGGCCTTATGTATGCATGAGACTCCATGACAAAGATCACAATCACAATTCTCAACAACATAGTCCATACGTCATATATCACCTCTTTAATTAATCATTAGTTATAGCTCCCATTTCCTCATCATCAATCAATTGAGTCCCCATGACTCTGGCTCCCATAGCCCATGTCCCAATGATATCATAAATCAACTCATTTATTAAACTCATCTCAATCACGTCTCTAGGACAAAACTCAACTAGAGAACTAGAACCCCTCACAAGGACCAAACCGAGTAGGCCACCTAAAAATTAAGAACCGCTCTAGCCAATACGTTCAGAATGGAATATGGTCGGGTGAATACAAAATTTGGCTCGGGAAAATCTGCCTAGAAATTGATTTGCACACAAAGCCCCCTTTACACAAGCTAAAACGATGCTCAATAGGACCATTTCAAAACAACACGTGCAAAACAGAAAATTCTTTAGCCAAAGTACTCAAAATACAATTTGGTCAGGTGAATACAAAATTTGGCTCGGGAAAATATGCTCAGAAATTGATTTGCACACAAAGCCCCCTTTACACAAGCTAAAACGATGCTCAATAGGACCATTTCAAAACAACAAGTGCAAAACAGAAAATTCTTTAGCCAAAATACTCAAAATACAATTTGGTCAGGTGAATACAAAATTTGGCTAGGGAAAATATGTTCAGAACTCACAGCTCACCCCTAGGCACCACAAACATAGTCAAAACAACGCCCTCTAGGACAATTTCAAAACAGTGCATGAACAACTGGAAATTCTTTAGCCAAAATGTTTTAAATACAATTTGGTCAGGTGAATACAAAATTTGGCTAGGGAAAATATGCTTAGAAAACTGAGGTTTGCCCAAAACACCATTTGTGCGCCATGTTTAGACATAGGCAGCACCCTGGCGCCTCCCCAGGCGCCAGAACAGTACCCAGGCAGCAACAACATACAGCACAAGTTACTGCTACAGTACACAGGGCGCCATTTCCCTAGGCACTTGGCGCCCCATGCGACCCAACATCCACCAAACATCAAATTTCCAATTTTTTTTCCAAATCAAATCACAACAACAAATCACAAAACATGCTATGATCATACCAACAACTTCAATTTCACACTTACACACCAATTACATATCGAAACACGAAGTCAACATGTTATAAACCTTAACTCAAGCCTAAATCGATTTTCTCATACACTTTATCAATTTCAACCAATTCTAACAATCAAACAAATATCGAATTGACATCAAATAAGACCCTATGACCTACATACAACCTATTATATTCTCTATTATAGAGTGAGACTCCCCTAACCTTGATTATGACGAACTAGAGCTCTTTCCACCGAAGCACCGACAACCACCGCAACAAGGAATCTTCTCCTTCTTCTTCCCTTTCTCACAATCACGCCCTCCCTCTCTCTTGGACCATCACGAAGAATTCAACAAGAGCAAGGGTTAGGAAAATCGAAAACCTAAACATTTGAAAGAGGAGGAAAATCGAATAAGAAGGGATTAGGAACTCTTACCTAGGATCAAGAGGAATGAAACCCTAACTCCTAGCTTGAAGTCGCCTCCTTCCTTCTCTTCTCCTCTCCTTCGACTTTCTTTCTCTTCTCCTCTCCTTCGACTTTCTTTCTTTCTTTTGGCACTAATGAGGCGCAACCTAGACCCCTAGCGCCTAAGGAGCGCCTAAGCCAATGGGCTTGGGCTTCTTGGGCCGTTACTTGTAATTCCGGTATTTCTGATGCCATCCCCTTCAATTAAATAAAATACTATATTATAATATAATCAAAATTAGTGCAACACTTTAAATAATTTAATCAATTATTTAATTAAATCATTTCGGGTGTTACAACTCTCCCCCACTTAGGAAATTTCGTCCTCGAAATTCATACCTGAGTCAAATAGCTCTGGATAGGATTCCCGCATCCTACTCTCCAGCTCCCAAGTCATGCTCTCGCCAGTAGCTCCCAACCACACCACCTTTACTAAAGCAATGTTTTTCCCCCTCAGCACCTCCACTTCTCTATCATCAATCCTCACTGGCATAGTCTCCACAGTGAGATTATCTCGCACCTCAACATTATCCATATGAATCACATGAGACGGGTCCGGAATATACTTCCGAAGTTGCGACACGTGAAATACGTCGTGCAAGTTCGAAAGGTTCGGCGGTAAAGCCACCCTATAAGCAACCTTTCCAACCCTCTCGGTGATCTGGTACGGTCCAATAAATCTAGGAGTCAACTTCTTTGCTTTCAGTGCACGCCCAACACCAGCCATAGGCGTGACCCTTAAGAAAACATGCTCACCAGCCTGAAATTCCAAGTCTTTCCGCCTTCTATCATGGTAACTCTTTTGCCGACTTTGAGACTCTTTCATTTTCTCCCTGATCATTTTTATCTTCTCTGAAGTCTCTCTTACCAATTCAGGTCCAAGAACAACACTCTCGCCAGACTCATGCCAACACACAGGAGTTCTACACCTCCGCCCATACAGTGCCTCGTAAGGAGCCATCCCTATACTCGAATGGTAGCTGTTGTTGTAAGTAAACTCAATCAATGGAAGGTGTGTATCCCACGCACCTCCCTGCTCCAAAACACACGATCTCAATAAGTCTTCCAATGACTGAATGGTTCTCTCTGTCTGCCCATCAGTCTGAGGATGATAGGCTGAACTCAACCTCAATCTAGACCCCAATGCCTCCTGCAAGCTCCCCCAAAACTCCGAAGTAAACCTCGGATCCCTGTCAGATACAATACTCTTCGGGACACCATGCAACTTCACGATCACCTGAAAATATATCTCGGCCAATCTCGATACCGGATATGTGATGTTGATAGGAAGAAAGTGAGCAGACTTCGTCAACCTATCCCCGATCACCCAAATAGAATCAAATCCCCGAACGGTTCTTGGTAACCCAGTCACAAAATCCATGGAAATGCTATCCCATTTCCATTCCGGAACATCTAAAGGTTGCATCAACCCTGCAGGCTTCTGGTGCTCAACCTTTGACTTCTGGCAAGTCAAACAGGCATACACAAACAGTGCCACATCTTTCTTCATACCAGGCCACCAGAATAGCTTCTTCAAGTCATGATACATCTTTGTAGCCCCTGGATGAATACTCAGCTTGCTCCTATGACTCTCCTCAAGGATCATCTTCTTCATCTCATTATCATCGGGAACACAAATCCTATCTCTGAACATCAACACACCTTGGGAATCCAACCTGAAATCCCCATGCACATCCTGATCACCCGCAACCAACAAGTCAACCAGCTTCACATCTAATTTCTGGGCGTCTCTGATACTAACCAAGAAGTCATTACCAATCCTCAGCATACCCAGCTTAACACTCTGCGGTGTCACTTCACAAACCAGACTCATATCACGGAATTGCTCAATCAACTCCAACTCTTTTACCATCATTGCTGACATATGCAAAGTCTTTCGGCTTAAAGCATCAGCCACGACATTAGCTTTGCCGGGGTGATAGTTTAAGCCAAAATCATAGTCTTTCAGCAGCTCTAACCAACGCCTCTGCCTCATATTCAGCTCCTTCTGATCAAACAAGTATTTCAAACTCTTGTGGTCGCTGAATACCTCGAATCTAGTGCCATACAAATAGTGCCTCCAAATCTTCAGCACAAACACAATAGCAGCCAATTCCAAATCATGAGTAGGATAGTTCTTCTCATGAGTCCGCAACTGTCTGGACGCATAAGCGACTACCTTCCCATCCTGCATCAATACGCCTCCCAAGCCCATTTTGGAAGCATCACAATATACCACAAACGGTTGATCCGGCACGGGCAACACTAACACCGGAGATGTTGTCAATCTTTTCTTCAACTCTTGGAAGCTCTCTTCGCACTTAGCATCCCACACAAAAGCTCTCCCTTTACACGTCAATTGAGTCAACGGAAGGGCTAGCTTTGAGAAACCCTCAATGAACCTCCTGTAGTAACCAGCCAACCCCAAGAAACTCCTGATCTCAGTCGCAGACTTTGGGCTTTCCCATTGTAACACTGCATCAACTTTGGCTGGGTCTACAGCTATGCCATCACTAGAAATAATGTGACCCAGAAAACTTACCTCACGCAGCCAGAACTCGCATTTGGACAACTTAGCATAAAGCTTCTTCTCTTTCAATACCTCAAGCACCAATCTCAAGTGCTCTGCATGCTCCTCTTCAGACTTGGAGTATACCAGAATATCATCTATAAAAACTACCACAAACCGATCCAAGTAACTATGGAAGATACGGTTCATGTACTCCATAAACACCCCTGGTGCATTGGTGACACCAAACGGCATCACAGAGTACTCATAATGTCCATATCTCGTTCGGAATGCTGTCTTCTGGACGTCTTCGTCTTTTACTTTAATTTGATGATACCCTGACCTCAAATCAATTTTACTGAAAACCTTAGCACCCACCAGCTGGTCCATCAGATCATCAATTCTCGGAAGAGGATACTTGTTTTTGATAGTCACCTTGTTCAAATGTCTATAATCCACACACAGGCGCATACTCCCATCTTTCTTCTTTACTAACAAAACCGGAGCTCCCCATGGCGACACACTAGGCCTCACAAATTTCTTTTCAAGTAATTCTTCCAACTGCTTCTTCAACTCAGATAACTCAGAAGCTGACATCCGGTACGGTGCCATGGATACCGGCCTAGTACCAGGCACAAGGTCAATCCCAAACTCTACTTCCCTCTCTGGTGGCACACTAGGAATCTCGTCAGGGAACACTTCAGGGAACTCACACACCACCTGCAACCCTTCAACCATAGCTTGGTTTTCAGCAGACATAGACGCCATCAAAGCAAATAGTTGACCACCATCCTTCATTACCTTATGCAGCTGATCCCCAGACAACAAAACAGACTTCTCCTCCTCAAGAGGAAGAAAACTCACAGACTTGCTGAAACAGTTGATGTGCACATGGTTATCCACTAACCAGTCCATACCAAGAATAACATCCTAATTGTCATACACAATATGACAGACAGACACACTTGGTCGGACAGACCGAACTTTTGCTTTGATACCACTAATGTAACACCCCATTCTACCCGACTATTATTTGTAAGAATCAGAGTTTCAAAATTTCGTTTCAATGGAATGCTACACATAACTCTAATCTAACAAATAACAAAAATCAGCATAAGCGTTCATTACATCATTATAATACGCAACACCCTTAATGGGATGGAATACTCAAGACTTCATCAAATAAAATCCACACACTAGTAATGAATGTCTCGCAGCGGAAAATCACGTAATCTCAAAAGTACCGAACAACAGCCTCATCCAAAATCATTAACTCAATGCATATAAAAATTCAACAGCAAAAGAATAAAACTAGAATCCTACGCCCACCCCCTAGGTGTCACGTATCAGAGCAGACCGACTCGGGAATGAAGGGAGTAAGCCTTCACTCAGGGCTACCTGTGGTAAACAACAACAGAAGGGTGAGTCTCAACTACATAATAAAGACTATAATAAGAAGTATATTTTATCATAGTGTCACACTCATACAGTCATACAGTGTCATAGTTCATACATTCAACAACTCGCATGCTTATTATGAGAATGTATGCAATACAGTTATGCATGTGGTACCATTTTCCCAGACCGCAGCCTCATCATCATAATATCAAACTCAGACCGCAGCCTTATCAACTCAGACCGCAGCCTTATCATTACTATATAAACTCAGACCTCGGCCTTATGTATGCATGAGACTCCATGACAAAGATCACAATCACAATTCTCAACAACATAGTCCATACGTCATATATCACCTCTTTAATTAGTCATTAGTTATAGCTCCCATTTCCTCATCATCAATCAATTGAGTCCCCATGACTCTGGCTCCCATAGCCCATGTCCCAATGATATCATAAATCAACTCATTTATTAAACTCATCTCAATCACGTCTCTAGGACAAAACTCAACTGGAGAACTAGAACCCCTCACAAGGACCAAACCGAGCAGGCCACCTAAAAATTAAGAACCGCTCTAGCCAATACGTTCAGAATGGAATATGGTCAGGTGAATACAAAATTTGGCTCGGGAAAATCTGCCTAGAAATTGATTTGCACACAAAGCCCCCTTTACACAAGCTAAAACGATGCTCAATAGGACCATTTCAAAACAACACGTGCAAAACAGAAAATTCTTTAGCCAAAGTACTCAAAATACAATTTGGTCAGGTGAATACAAAATTTGGCTCGGGAAAATATGCTCAGAAATTGATTTGCACACAAAGCCCCCTTTACACAAGCTAAAACGATGCTCAATAGGACCATTTCAAAACAACAAGTGCAAAACAGAAAATTCTTTAGCCAAAATACTCAAAATACAATTTGGTCAGGTGAATACAAAATTTGGCTAGGGAAAATATGTTCAGAACTCACAGCTCACCCCTAGGCACCACAAACATAGTCAAAACAATGCCCTCTAGGACAATTTCAAAACAGTGCATGAACAACTGGAAATTCTTTAGCCAAAATGTTTTAAATACAATTTGGTCAGGTGAATACAAAATTTGGCTAGGGAAAATATGCTTAGAAAACTGAGGTTTGCCCAAAACACCATTTGTGCGCCATGTTTAGACATAGGCAGCACCCTGGCGCCACCCCAGGCGCCAGAACAGTACCCAGGCAGCAACAACATACAGCACAAGTTACTGCTACAGTACACAGGGCGCCATTTCCCTAGGCACTTGGCGCCCCATGCGACCCAACATCCACCAAACATCAAATTTCCAATTTTTTTTCCAAATCAAATCACAACAACAAATCACAAAACATGCTATGATCATACCAACAACTTCAATTTCACACTTACACACCAATTACATATCGAAACACGAAGTCAACATGTTATAAACCTTAACTCAAGCCTAAATCGATTTTCTCATACACTTTATCAATTTCAACCAATTCTAACAATCAAACAAATATCGAATTGACATCAAATAAGACCCTATGACCTACATACAACCTATTATATTCTCTATTATAGAGTGAGACTCCCCTAACCTTGATTATGACGAACTAGAGCTCTTTCCACCGAAGCACCGACAACCACCGCAACAAGGAATCTTCTCCTTCTTCTTCCCTTTCTCACAATCACGCCCTCCCTCTCTCTTGGACCATCACGAAGAATTCAACAAGAGCAAGGGTTAGGAAAATCGAAAACCTAAACATTTGAAAGAGGAGGAAAATCGAATAAGAAGGGATTAGGAACTCTTACCTAGGATCAAGAGGAATGAAACCCTAACTCCTAGCTTGAAGTCGCCTCCTTCCTTCTCTTCTCCTCTCCTTCGACTTTCTTTCTCTTCTCCTCTCCTTCGACTTTCTTTCTTTCTTTTGGCACTAATGAGGCGCAACCTAGACCCCTAGCGCCTAAGGAGCGCCTAAGCCAATGGGCTTGGGCTTCTTGGGCCGTTACTTGTAATTCCGGTATTTCCGATGCCATCCCCTTCAATTAAATAAAATACTATATTATAATATAATCAAAATTAGTGCAACACTTTAAATAATTTAATCAATTATTTAATTAAATCATTTATGGTGTTACACTATGCATAATGTAACTTGTTATCATCAAAAAGGGGGAGTTTGTTGAACCAAGTACAAACACTCTTTGTTTTGAATGATAACAAATTACACCTTATCTACTAATTGTTCAAGTTGAATTAAGTACAGGACATAAAGCAAAGAGCAGGAAAATTAAAATGGAGCAGCTTGGAGAAGAAGCCACCTCAGCAGTTCAAGACCTATTTGTTTATCCGCTTTCTTTAGGACACTGTGTAAGGTCCTATCACTGAAGTTCTATGACTTTTAGTAGCTGAGAGATGAGTTTTTCAAAACATGCATGGTGCATCAAAATAGTTTTGAAAAATATTTTATAAAATTGCATGCATGCATAAGGTGGCACCTAAACCTAAAAACGATTTGGTGGAAATCAAAAATCAATTTCTATTTTGTTCCAATGGCTATGAAATTGATTTATACAATTTATATAGGCTATGAAATCGATTTTAGGCTCACCTATAGGCCAAGAATCGATATCCTTTCCCTATGTTTGAAGTATGTAATTGATTCATACATATACTCAAGCCAAATGTAAGAATCGATTTCCTTCTATTTCAAAAGACTATGAAATCGATTTTCAAGCAATCCTATAGGCTATGAATCGATTCCTCCTCATTTTAAACAAAGTTAAAATCGATTCTTACCCTATTCAGGATGTCCTGAAAATCGATTCCTACCTATTTCCAATGAAACAAACAATTGATTCCTATGTTCTCCATATGTAAAGAATCGATTCCTCTCTTTTTTAACTAGCCATAAAATCGATTCTTATGTCTTCTAAAATGATAAGAATCGATTCATCTATATTTTAACTTTAATCAATAATCGATTCTTCTTTGCAATAAATATATTTTTCAGATCTACGCTTTCCTAAAGCCTATAAATAGGCAGGGGTGAAACACTTTTCTCTCGACTCATCCACACCTCAAATCACAACATCTTCTCTACTTCTCACATACATTTTCTAGATCTGAGAAAGAGAAAAATAGAGCTATCACTCTCATATCATTTTCTATAGATCTAGTCACTCATCTATCGCAGCTATTATATTGTCATATTATCTGAGGTGATTAGATCATAGCTTCTATATTGTAATCTACTATTGTGGGGGTCACTTTGAAATCCTGGGAAGTTTTCCTGGGTCTCTCAATCAGGAGATTGAGTTGGTTTGAAATCTTGGGAGGTAATCTTGGGTCGTTCAATCGGGGAAGATTGAAGTGGTATTGAAATCCTGGGAGCTGCTCTTGGGTCGTTCAATCAGGAGATTGAAGCGGTTGCAAAATCCTTAGCTGTGTGCTCGGGTTCTCAATTAGGGTTAATTGAAATTAGCTACAGGGAAGTTGCTTGCTTGTAAACATTGAAGAGGTTCTTCTCATATAGTGGTTGTTATCAAGTCCAAAGGTTGCAAAGCCGGAGGCCGAGGACGTAGGGCTTTTATCCCGAACCTCGTAAAATTCTGGGTGTATCTCTATCCCACTCTCTTTACATTTCTTATTGTTTATATCTGTCCATATTATTATACTGCTGTGATCTGTTTATAGCTATACTATTTAGATCTGTTTATAATATCACCCAGTGTAACTATATCCCTACTCTGATATGAATCTGTTAATCTGGTTATAGTTATACTCACTGTACTACAGATCTGTTTATCTATCATCTTCTCTATCACTACTGTTGATCTGCTATATTCAATATCATTGCATTACTTATAAAACAACCTTATTCTGAATATTGAATATAGAGTAATATCTCATTGTGCCTGATATGCCTGCTTGCATATATCTGATAAGTTCAAATCTCTTTTTCCGGATTTGATTTAAACAAACTTATCATTTATTTTGAAAAGAATTAAAGTTTTGCATATAACCTTATTCAGCCTCCCTAAGGTTATCAGGTAGTCTAACAATCCTTTCGAGGACTTCTGATAGATTAAATGAAATTATTGGACGAGTTTTCATTTAATATAGTTATGTTCAATGTCTTGAGCTAGAAAAAGTACTCTGATGTATGATTTTATGTGCGTTCCGATGTTTCTCTAAGTATGGAAATATTAGGGTGTTACATTGAATGCTGCTTCGAGGAGGAGAGCGACGAGCTCTCTTCCGCCTAGGTGGAAAGGGATGGTTGAGATGACGCCTGGGTGGAGATCTGTGGCGCCTGGAGTTCATCGTCCTTGGGGGAGGGGTGCTCCAGCGAGGACGAGGTTGCTCAGGCATGGCTGCCATTCGCCTCTCTATCTACCTGAGGCGCGCTTCTTGCTGCTGCATAGCCTGAGTGCGGTTGCACAGTAGGTCTAGGAGTTGGCGGATGGTCGCTGCATCTTCAGGTTGGATGGGTACCTGGATCGAGGCTGACTGGGGTGCCGAGACCTGGATGTCTTCGTCCAGCATGGAAACAACAATGACTTCGGGAGTGTCTTTGGGTTGGGGTTGAGACACAACAATGCTTCAGGCCCGGGGTCTACCTTTTGCTGCCATTGAAACGCAGGAGAAAGTTCAAGGAGTATAGGTGAGGTGAAAGATAGATATCTCCCATTGTGGTCGCCAATGTTCTGTACCTTGCAGTGTTGTAGAGACTGCAGTTGGTAGGTCTCCTACCTTCCAAGTGGTATGCCAATGTGATCCCGGGTGGGGTACCTGCGAGGAATGAGAATGTACCTATTTTTGGCAATGTGTGTCAATATTTATAAGGATCCGTGCAGGCTCTAAGTCGTTAGATCATTCGGATTAATTTGAGCCATTGAGGCATAGTAGACATGAGTGGGTTGATTTATGGTGGATATGGGTCCAAGCTATTTGGCTGACCTAGGTCCAATAGCTGGAGTGGGTCTCTTGACCCAGTCCAGAACAGTTGCCCCCTAAGCCCAGATTATTCCGGAGGATGGTCTTGGCTTAAAGTCTTTGTTGACATAGTACTTGCTGGCCAATCCTCCTCTGCTGGTTGTCTTGGGTCGTCTCGGCGGGTTGGCTTGTTACTGTCGATAGCATTATTTCCCCCGGGAGCATCTGGTAGTTTGTTCTAATGTGACCGTCTTCTTACTGCCCGGTAGCCTTTGCAAAAATTCAGCCATTTCCAAAAGATATTGAGAAGAGTTTTTTCGAGAAAGGGAGAGGGTACCCGAGAAAAGTACATCTCATCCCCCCCCTTGCGCCTACCTTCGTTCTGCTTCAAAAAGGGAGAGCTAGAGACAAGTACATCTCGTCCCCCCCCCCCCCATCTTGTGCCATCCTCTGTTTTGCTACATGAAGGGAGGGCTGGAGACAAGTACATATCGTCCCCCCCCCCCCCCCCCAAATCTTGTGGCAGCCACTGTTTGGCTTCAAAAAGGGAGGGCTGGAGACAAGTACATCTCCCCCCCCCCCCCCATCTTGTGGCAGCCTCCGTTTTGCTTCAAAAAGGGAGGGTTGGATGTAACACCCAAAATCTACCCGGCAAATTACTAAATAAATCAGAGTTTCAAAAATCATTTTGCGCGCTACAGTTTTCAACTGAAATTCGCCAACGAAATCATACTTAAAAAATAACTGACTTTCATTTAACATGCAGCGGAAAAATCAAGGAATATAAATGAGCGTTCATCCCCTCGAGTTCTACGTATCAGAGTGACGACACCGACCCGACTATATGAAGGTACTCCGCCTTCATTCGCTATTACCTGAACGTTACCAACATAGGGGTAACATTCAAACAGAAGGGGTGAGATATCACACTATCTAATAAATCGTATGAAAAGCAATATGCATTCGGTCAGGTCATCACATTCATCTCGTCACAATAGTCACATAATTTCACTAGTCAATCATGCAGGATGGAATGCACATGCATGCGGTACCAAGTCACAACGCTGGCCATAGGCCTAAATCTCAACGCTGGCCGAAGCCTAATCCACAATGCTGGCCGAAGCCTAATCCACAATGCTGGCCGAAGCCTAATCCACATGATATGCATGCGACGCAACGGGTATGCACAACACAATCACATATCGGCACAGCAACAACGTAAATCACCACACTGGCCATAGGCCTACGACATAAAATCACAACAACGACGTAAGACGAGACGCCAACAGCAACAACAACATTTAACAACATCAATGGCAACGACATAATCCACACTCATATATATATAGGCAATCCAACGTATGTAACAATCGACTAACATGGTTAATGTAACACCCTAAAATTATTTAATTAATTTATTTAATTAAGTAATTGGGGATTTAAATTAAATTATTTGATGTAATTTAATTAATTAGAATTTATACTAATATGTGTAGGAAGTATTAGAAAGTGGAGGTGCCAAACCAAATGGACTTGGGCCTAAGTGAGAAGCCCAAGCCCACTATTCTTGTCATATGCGAAGTGGTTAGGCTAGTTGGAGGCTAGGGTTTGGTGGCAATTCGCAAATTGGAGAGCTAGAGAGTGAGGGAGAGGGCGCCGTAGGGAGAAGAGAAGAAGAGAGAGAAGTCGCACCCAAGGAAGAGCAAGGAACGTGATTTTGTTGCTGTGGTCCTGTACGTGACTATCTACGGAGCCTCCGTTCTTCAATTTCGAGGTTAGGGGAGCTCTATCATTCTATCTAATAATTCATATGATGGGTTCTAGATCTAGGGTTTGTATTAGAACCGTATATTTCTTGATGTTCTTTTGCGTTTTTGATGTTCTTTGCGTTCTTGATGTCCTTTTGCGTTCTTGATGTTCTTGATGTAAATTTTCATATATATCAATCATGAGTTCATGCGAATTGATTTATTGCTTGGTTTTGATCTATGAATTGGTATTATTGATGGTGTTGTGCGTATGTAATGAGAAATATGGTGTTGATCTATGCGTTGATTTGTTGGAAGTGAAGTCGCATGAAGGTTGTAGAGGTTTTGGGCGCCTAGGGCGCCATAAGGGTGTTAGTGATGTTGTTTTGTTTTATTGAGTTTCGATAAATTGAGTCTTGGTGATTTTGAATGAGAAAAGTGTTTTTTTTAGTTGCTGGAAAAAAATGGAGTTTTTACACTTTAAAATTCGTTAGGAGACCAATTTTTAGTGTTGAAAAATTGTTGAACAAAATTCTGGACGTTGCTGCTGTGTTCTGGGCGCTGAGCGCCTGTGCTGGGCGCTGGGCGCCTGATGTTGTGTTGTGCTGTGCGTGTGTGCGCGCCTGGGCGCTGGGCGCCTGTGGCGTGCGTGTTGCCTGCGTGTTGCGCGTTGTTGCGCCTGGGCGCTAGGCGCCCGTGTCCGTGTTGTGTTGCGCTGTGTGGCGCGCTGTTGCTCCTGGGCGCATGGCGCCCGTGTTGTGTTGCGTTGTTGTTGCCTGGGCGCTGGGCGCCTGTGCACTTGTTGCCTGGTTGCCTGGGCGCCTAAGGCGCCTGTTCCCAGGATGTTGCCTAATTTTTTCCCAAAATTGTTTTTATCATAACTTTTGACTCAGACGTCCGTTTTGAACGATTCAAAAAGTGTCGTGAAGCTCTTTACGTTGTCCATCTATGGGTCTAATTTTTTTAAACGAAAAATTGTTATTTTCTGATTTTTTGTGGGAGCCAAGTGGCCGTCCCTGGTGATCTTCCCCGTGACATTGAAAAATGATATGAAGCTCTTTAAAAATCCCTTTTGGTGTATAAACAACAGTTTTAGCAAAGCAATGTCGAAAATGATGATTTTGACGATGATGCCTTCGAGGCTAGTTAAAGGACTGTTTCGCCCTTAGTGGCTATTATTATTATTTATGACGTGTAAAAGACTGTTTTGCCCCTAGTGGCCAAAGTTGTAGATAATGATGTGTAAATGACGAGGATGCCCTTGGTGGTTAGTCAAATGACGTTTTTGCCCTCAGTGGCCATTGTTAGAGTTGATTGATGTTTATGTGTAAGAGACGATGAAAAACCAGTGATGTTTGGGGCCCGAAGGGCTAAGTGATGTTAAGGTCTAAATGGCCAAGTGACGTTGTGTGATGATTATGAATTTGACAGGTGCTGTGCTCCGTGCGAGCAAACCGGTAAGTGACGGGTCACATTGTTGACTATGATCTGAGTAATTGTGTGATTGTGTGTTGTGAGTGGTGCATGTCATAGTGTCTCATGCCCATATGCATAAAACCAGTGACGTTTTGAGGCCTGAGTGGCTAAGTGATGATGAGGCCTGAGTGGCTAAGCGACGTTTTGTAAAAAGGTACCTTCATGCATATACCCGCGAGTGGGTTGCATTTCATAAATTTACATGACATGAGATGAGTGATTGTAAATGATGTGAATGATGACTGTGATGTGGATGTTTAGTGTATTGGATGCTGATTGTTCCAGTGCGTAGCCTATGATTAGTCCTTATCATATTTTCTATTATATAGACTGAAATGATGCTCACCCTTTCCTGTTTGAATGTTACCCCCCGTGTTGGTAACGTGCAGGTGATTCCCAGTGAAGGTCTTAGCTTCACTTTTGAGTCGAGTCGTCATGCTCTGATACGTAGCACTCAGGGGGGGAAAACGAACTCGGCATATATTAATGATTTTTGGTTGTCATGTCCATGTGGACTATTTGGTTATGTTTTACTATTTTCCGCTGCATAGTTGGTTTTGTTATGTTGAGTTTTATAAGCGACGTTAAATGAGGCTTGAGATTTTTAAGTGGACGTGCTACGTGGATGAATGATTATTGAGTTAAACTGTTTTTGAAATTGATAAACGACGTTTTGTTTGAAGTATGTGTAACATTCCTTATGAACGAAATTCTTAAACTCTGATTTTCATAAACGAAGTATCGGGTAGAAAGGGGTGTTACATTAGTGGTATCAAAGCAGTTCGGTCTGTCCGGCCAATGTTGTCCTGTCATAGTGTCTTATGACAATAGATTAGTTCTAAGTCTTTGGTTTGTGCTGCAGTGATAGTTCATAATGGCTGGAAGGAACGACGCTGCTCTTGCTGCTGCATTGCAAGCTATGGCTCAGGCGGTGCAGGGTCAGCAGAATGCGGGGGATAATGCTGGTTTTAGGAGTCTGACTACCTTCCAGAGGGAGAATCCGCCCACCTTTAAGGGCAAATATGATCCAGATGGTGCTATGGCGTGGCTGAAGGAGATCGAGAGGATTTTCAGGGTGATGGACTGTACTGTGGAGCAGAAGGTCCGTTTTGGTACCCACATGTTAGCCGAGGAGGCCGACGACTGGTGGTTGGCTACTAGGCAGAGGTTAGAGGCTGTGCAGGAAGAGGTTACTTGGGAGGTATTCAGCAGGGAATTTCTGAGAAAATATTTTCCTGAAGACGTCCGAGGGAAGAAAGAGATAGAGTTTTTAGAACTGAAGCAGGGTGGTATGTCTGTGACTGCCTATGCGGCAAAATTTGTGGAGCTAGCAAAATTTTATCCACACTACAGTGAGGCTACAGCTGAATTTTCAAAATGCATCAAATTTGAGAATGGGTTAAGGCCTGATATTAAACAGGCCATTGGTTATCAGAAGATTCGTGTGTTCGCAGATCTGGTTGACAGTTGCAGGATCTTCGAGGAGGACAGTACTGCTCGCTACAAAGCTACTTCTGAGAAAAAGGGCAAGTTTCAGAGTCGAAGCAAGCCGTATGAGGTTCCTGCGGGTAAGGGTTATCAGAGGACTGCTGGAGGTAAGGGTTCTAGTGGGGGAGATGCCCCTGCTAGCATTGTCTGTTATAAGTGTGGCAAACCTGGCCACAAGAGTACCACATGCAGGTCTGATGAAAGGAATTGCTACCGTTGCGGTAAAAAGGGTCATATGGCAGCTGAGTGTAAGGTCAAAGATGTGGTGTGTTTCAACTGTGGTGAGTCTGGGCATATCAGTACAAAGTGTACAAAGCCGAAAAAGGAAAGGTCTACTGGGAAGGTTTTTGCATTGGCAGGAGAGGAACCTGATGATGATGATGGTCTGATTAGAGGTATGTGTTTTATTAATGGTACTTCTCTGAAATCTCTTATTGATACTGGTGCTACCCATTGTTTTATATCTGTTGATTGCTGTAAACGATTGGGTCTTGTTTTATCTGCTATGTGTGGGGATATGATTGTCGATACTCCTGCGAAGGGGTCGGTGATTACGTCCCAGGTGTGTTCTCAGTGTCCCGTGTCGATCTTCGGCAGGGACTTTATTGTGAATTTTGTTTGTTTGCCATTGAGAGGTCTGGATGTGATCTTAGGCATGGACTGGTTAGAGAATAATCACGTTCATATCAACTGTCGTAGCAAGTCGGTTAGTTTCGGTGAAGAAAGTTCTGTTTTGGTATCTGCTGATCAGTTGAAGAAGTTGAAGAAAGAAGGAGTTCAATTATTTGCGTTGATGGCTTCGTTGTCTGCTGAGAGTCAGGCTGTTATCGAAGAACTGAAGGTAGTACGTGAATTTCCTGAGGTTTTTCCTGATGAGATTCCGGGTGTGCCACCGGAAAGAGAAGTTGAATTTTCGATTGATCTTGTACCGGGTACGAGGCCTGTGTCTATGGCTCCGTACAAAATGTCGGCGTCGGAACTGTCTGAGTTGAAGACGCAACTTGAAGAATTGCTTGAGAAAAAGTTTGTGAGACCGAGTGTATCACCGTGGGGAGCTCCGGTATTATTAGTGAAAAAGAAAGATGGGAGCATGAGGTTATGTGTGGACTATCGTCAGTTGAATAAGGTAACTATCAAGAATAAGTATCCGCTTCCGAGGATCGACGATCTGATGGATCAGTTAGTGGGTGCCCGTGTTTTCAGCAAAATTGATTTGAGGTCCGGATATCATCAGATTAAGGTAAAGGACGAAGATGTTCAGAAGACAGCGTTCAGGACAAGGTATGGGCATTATGAATATTCAGTGATGCCGTTCGGTGTGACCAATGCTCCTGGTGTATTTATGGAATATATGAACCGTATTTTCCATGATTACCTAGATCGGTTTGTGGTGATATTCATAGATGATATTCTAGTTTATTCTAAGTCAGAGGAAGAGCATGCTGAACACCTGAAGTCAGTGTTGGAAGTTTTAAAAGAGAAAAAGTTGTACGCTAAGTTATCGAAGTGTGAATTCTGGCTGAAAGCGGTGAGTTTCCTTGGGCACGTGATTTCTGGTAATGGTATTGCGGTTGATCCGGCAAAAGTAGAAGCAGTATTGGAGTGGGAGTCTCCGAAGTCCGTAACAGAGATTAGAAGCTTTTTGGGTTTGGCTGGGTACTACAGGAGGTTCATCGAGGGTTTTTCCAAGTTGGCCCTTCCGTTGACTCAGTTGACCTGCAAGGGTAAAGTTTTTGTTTGGGATGCTCGGTGTGAGGAAAGTTTTATGGAACTGAAAAAGAGATTGACGACGTCGCCTGTTTTGACGTTGCCTAATCCAGAGGAACCGTTCGTTGTGTATTGCGACGCTTCGAAGATGGGTCTCGGTGGTGTGTTGATGCAGGATGGGAAAGTCGTTGCGTATGCGTCGAGGCAGTTGCGGATTCATGAGAAAAATTACCCTACGCATGATTTGGAGTTGGCTGCTGTGGTATTTGTGCTCAAGATTTGGAGGCACTACCTGTATGGTTCGAGGTTCGAAGTGTTCAGTGATCATAAGAGCCTAAAGTATCTGTTCGATCAGAAAGAGTTGAATATGAGACAGCGTCGGTGGTTGGAGCTCTTGAAGGATTATGACTTTGGTTTGAATTATCATCCCGGCAAAGCTAATGTCGTGGCTGATGCTTTAAGCAGAAAGTCCTTGCATATGTCGGCAATGATGGTGAAAGAATTGGAGTTAATTGAGGAATTCAGAGATTTGAGTTTGGTTTGTAAAATGACACCCCGCAGTGTCAAGCTGGGAATGTTAAAGATCGATAATGATTTCCTGGGCAGCATCAGAGAGGCTCAGAAGTCAGATGTCAAGTTGGTGGATTTAATTAATGGGGTTGGTCAATCTGAGGATGAAGATTTCAAATTAGATTCCAGTGGTGTGTTGAGGTTCCGGGGTAGGATCTGTGTTCCGAACGACGAAGAGATGAGAAAGGCAATTTTAGAGGAAGGTCATCGTAGCAAGTTGAGTATCCATCCTGGAGCGACGAAAATGTATCAAGATCTGAAAAAGATGTTTTGGTGGTATGGTATGAAGAGGGATGTGGCACAGTTTGTGTATGCCTGTTTGACCTGTCAGAAATCTAAGGTTGAGCATCAGAAGCCTGCAGGGTTGATGCAACCGTTGGAAGTTCCAGAGTGGAAATGGGATAGCATTGCGATGGATTTTGTGACGGGATTGCCGAATACAGCCAAGGGTTATGACGCTATTTGGGTGGTCGTTGATAGGTTGACGAAATGTGCCCACTTTATTCCTATTAACATCACTTATCCGGTGTCGAGGTTGGCAGAGGTATATGTCAAAGAAATTGTGAGGCTGCACGGTGTTCCGAAGAGTATTGTGTCAGATAGGGATCCGAGGTTCACCTCCGAGTTTTGGAAGAGTTTGCAGAAAGAATTGGGTTCAAAGTTAAAAATGAGTTCGGCATATCATCCCCAGACAGACGGTCAGTCAGAGAGGACAATTCAGTCGTTAGAAGATTTGCTGAGGGCTTGTGTATTGGAACAGCGGGGATCATGGGATTCCTACCTTGCGTTGATTGAGTTTACCTATAACAACAGTCACCATTCCAGTATTGGGATGGCACCGTTTGAAGCATTGTATGGTCGAAAGTGTAGGACGCCATTGTGTTGGTATGAGTCGGGAGAGAGTGTAGTATTGGGACCGGAGATTGTCCGGGAGACTACAGAGAAGATCAAGATGATCCGTGAAAAGATGAAGGCTTCGCAGAGTCGTCAGAAGAGTTACCATGACAAGCGGAGGAAGGATTTAGAGTTTCAGGAGGGTGAGCATGTGTTCTTGAGGGTTTCTCCTATTACCGGTGTTGGTCGAGCGTTGAAATCAAAGAAGCTCACTCCTCGATTTGTTGGTCCTTATCAGATTTCTGAAAGAATCGGAAATGTGGCTTATAGAGTGGCTTTACCGCCAAATCTTTCGAACTTGCATGACGTGTTTCACGTGTCACAACTTCGGAAGTATGTTTCGGATCCATCTCATGTGATCCATATGGACGATGTAGAGGTGCGGGATAATCTCACTGTGGAGACGATGCCCGTACGGATTGAGGATCGTGAAGTGAAGGCGCTTAGAGGCAAAGAGATTGCATTAGTGAAAGTGGTCTGGCTAGGAGCTGCCGGCGAGAGTGTGACTTGGGAGCTAGAGAGCAAGATGCGAGAATCCTACCCAGAGTTGTTTGATCAGGTAAATTTCGAGGACGAAATATTCTAAGTGGGGGAGAGTTGTAACACCCTAAAATTATTTAATTAATTTATTTAATTAAGTAATTGGGGATTTAAATTAAATTATTTGATGTAATTTAATTAATTAGAATTTATACTAATATGTGTAGGAAGTATTAGAAAGTGGAGGTGCCAAACCAAATGGACTTGGGCCTAAGTGAGAAGCCCAAGCCCACTATTCTTGTCATATGCGAAGTGGTTAGGCTAGTTGGAGGCTAGGGTTTGGTGGCAATTCGCAAATTGGAGAGCTAGAGAGTGAGGGAGAGGGCGCCGTAGGGAGAAGAGAAGAAGAGAGAGAAGTCGCACCCAAGGAAGAGCAAGGAACGTGATTTTGTTGCTGTGGTCCTGTACGTGACTATCTACGGAGCCTCCGTTCTTCAATTTCGAGGTTAGGGGAGCTCTATCATTCTATCTAATAATTCATATGACGGGTTCTAGATCTAGGGTTTGTATTAGAACCGTATATTTCTTGATGTTCTTTTGCGTTTTTGATGTTCTTTGCGTTCTTGATGTCCTTTTGCGTTCTTGATGTTCTTGATGTAAATTTTCATATATATCAATCATGAGTTCATGCGAATTGATTTATTGCTTGGTTTTGATCTATGAATTGGTATTATTGATGGTGTTGTGCGTATGTAATGAGAAATATGGTGTTGATCTATGCGTTGATTTGTTGGAAGTGAAGTCGCATGAAGGTTGTAGAGGTTTTGGGCGCCTAGGGCGCCATAAGGGTGTTAGTGATGTTGTTTTGTTTTATTGAGTTTCGATAAATTGAGTCTTGGTGATTTTGAATGAGAAAAGTGTTTTTTTTAGTTGCTGGAAAAAAATGGAGTTTTTACACTTTAAAATTCGTTAGGAGACCAATTTTTAGTGTTGAAAAATTGTTGAACAAAATTCTGGACGTTGCTGCTGTGTTCTGGGCGCTGAGCGCCTGTGCTGGGCGCTGGGCGCCTGATGTTGTGTTGTGCTGTGCGTGTGTGCGCGCCTGGGCGCTGGGCGCCTGTGGCGTGCGTGTTGCCTGCGTGTTGCGCGTTGTTGCGCCTGGGCGCTAGGCGCCCGTGTCCGTGTTGTGTTGCGCTGTGTGGCGCGCTGTTGCTCATGGGCGCATGGCGCCCGTGTTGTGTTGCGTTGTTGTTGCCTGGGCGCTGGGCGCCTGTGGACTTGTTGCCTGGTTGCCTGGGCGCCTAAGGCGCCTGTTCCCAGGATGTTGCCTAATTTTTTCCCAAAATTGTTTTTATCATAACTTTTGACTCAGACGTCCGTTTTGAACGATTCAAAAAGTGTCGTGAAGCTCTTTACGTTGTCCATCTATGGGTCTAATTTTTTTAAACGAAAAATTGTTATTTTCTGATTGTTTGTGGGAGCCAAGTGGCCGTCCCTGGTGATCTTCCCCGTGACATTGAAAAATGATATGAAGCTCTTTAAAAATCCCTTTTGGTGTATAAACAACAGTTTTAGCAAAGCAATGTCGAAAATGATGATTTTGACGATGATGCCTTCGGGGCTAGTTAAAGGACTGTTTCGCCCTTAGTGGCTATTATTATTATTTATGACGTGTAAAAGACTGTTTTGCCCCTAGTGGCCAAAGTTGTAGATAATGATGTGTAAATGACGAGGATGCCCTTGGTGGTTAGTCAAATGACGTTTTTGCCCTCAGTGGCCATTGTTAGAGTTGATTGATGTTTATGTGTAAGAGACGATGAAAAACCAGTGACGTTTGGGGCCCGAAGGGCTAAGTGATGTTAAGGTCTAAATGGCCAAGTGACGTTGTGTGATGATTATGAATTTGACAGGTGCTGTGCTCCGTGCGAGCAAACCGGTAAGTGACGGGTCACATTGTTGACTATGATCTGAGTAATTGTGTGATTGTGTGTTGTGAGTGGTGCATGTCATAGTGTCTCATGCCCATATGCATAAAACCAGTGATGATGAGGCCTGAGTGGCTAAGCGACGTTTTGTAAAAAGGTACCTTCATGCATATACCCGCGAGTGGGTTGCATTTCATAAATTTACATGACATGAGATGAGTGATTGTAAATGATGTGAATGATGACTGTGATGTGGATGTTTAGTGTATTGGATGCTGATTGTTCCAGTGCGTAGCCTATGATTAGTCCTTATCATATTTTCTATTATATAGACTGAAATGATGCTCACCCTTTCCTGTTTGAATGTTACCCCCGTGTTGGTAACGTGCAGGTGATTCCCAGTGAAGGTCTTAGCTTCACTTTTGAGTCGAGTCGTCATGCTCTGATACGTAGCACTCAGGGGGGGAAAACGAACTCGGCATATATTAATGATTTTTGGTTGTCATGTCCATGTGGACTATTTGGTTATGTTTTACTATTTTCCGCTGCATAGTTGGTTTTGTTATGTTGAGTTTTATAAGCGACGTTAAATGAGGCTTGAGATTTTTAAGTGGACGTGCTACGTGGATGAATGATTATTGAGTTAAACTGTTTTTGAAATTGATAAACGACGTTTTGTTTGAAGTATGTGTAACATTCCTTATGAACGAAATTCTTAAACTCTGATTTTCATAAACGAAGTATCGGGTAGAAAGGGGTGTTACAGTTAACATCAATATCATTAACAATAACATCATTAACAACAACATACAACGACCACAACGAAACGACATGATAGAGGGCGCAAAGGGAGCCAACACCCATTCACAAAAATAGATCGTTTTGCCTTAAAAATAGAATATTCAGTTAGGCCTCTGAATAAGCTTTCCAACGCATTTTAAAACATTTCAATCGGGTTCCTGGATCACAAGATATCGCTGAAATGAAAACAGGGAACGCAACACAAATCCAGAAACTGGCGCCCACCAACACAGCAACACAGAAACTGGCGCAGGAAGGGGATCCTGGCGCTCAGCAACATAGCAACACAGAAACTGGCGCAGGAAGGGGATCCTGGCGCCCAACAACACAGCAACACAGAAACTGGCGCAGGATGGGGATCCTGGCGCCCAGCAACACAGCAACACAGAAACTGGCGCAGGAAGGGGATCCTGGCGCCCAGCAACACAGAAACTGGCGCAGGAAGGGGATCCTGGCACCCAGCAACACAGCAACACAGAAACTGGCGCAGGAAAGGGGATCCTGGCGCCCAACAACACAGCAACACAGAAACTGGCGCAGGAAGGGGATCCTGGCGCCTAGGGGAGCAACGCAACACAGAAAAACTGGCGTAGGCAGAAACTAGCGCCCAGGGGAGGGGATCCCAGTGACATTTCAGAATACGCAACTTAGCAACCACAACTCAGCACCAATGACATCCAGGCAACATAACTACACGGAAACACAACTTAGGAACGCAACACGGGCAGCGAAAATTAGGCGCCCTTGGCGCCCTACAACCAGAAATTTTGTTTAAAATCAACAACACCCAACACCAAACACCAACAATCACATCCAAATCATCATCAAACATGTTAATCATCACCAATCATGTCTAAACACCATTAATCACATTTAATCACCGTCAAAACACATTTAATCATCACCAATCACATACAATCATCATCAATCATGCTTGGACATCGTCAATTTATGTTTAAACACTTTTAAGCACATATATTCATCATCAAACATAATCAATCCTTAAAACTAAGGTTCTCTAATCTTAATCACCTAGGGTTCCATTAACCACCCCACATAGAGACATTCATATAACCCATTAGATAGATAGAACCCCACCCTTACCTTGTTTTTGAAGAACTCGAAATCCTTGCTTGCCTTAGCCCCCTCTCAATTCGCGACTTCCCTCTTCTCTTCTCCTCTCTAGCGCCGTCCTCTTCTCTCTATTCTCACTCTCTCACTTTGTTTTTCTAATTATGTGAGCAAAACCCTAAAAATTACCTATTTATACTTAGTTAGTCTTATGGGTTTTTCTACTTAGCTTATGCGACTTAACTCAAGCCCTTTTCCTTTTAACATCTCACTCCTTACCAATACCAACCCCCACACAAAATAACACACATAATAATATATATTTATTTTATTATTTTTCTACCATATAAATCCTGATTAATTAATTAAATAACTAATCAATTATTTTAGGGCGTTACATTGGAGACAAGTACATCTCATCCCAGTCTAGAACAGTTGCCCCCTAAGCCAAGATTATTCCGGAGAATGGTCTTGGCTTGAAGTCTTTGTTGACATAGTACTTGCCAGGCCAATCCGCCTCTGCAGGTTGTCTTGGGTCCTCTCGGCGGGTAGGCTTGTTACTGTCGATAGTATTATTGCCCCCGGGAGCATCTGGTAGTTTGTTGTAATGTGACCGTCCTCTTACTGCCCGGTAGCCTTTGCAAAATTTCAGGAATTTCCAAAAGATGTTGAGAAGAATTTATTCGAGGAAGGGAGAGGGTACCCGAGAAAAGTACATCTCATCCCCCCCTTGCGCCTACCTTCGTTCTGCTTCAAAAAGGGAGAGCTGGAGACAAGTACATGTCGTCCCCCCCCCCATCTTGTGCCATCCTCCGTTTTGCTACAAAAAGGGAGGGCTGGAGACAAGTACATCTCATCCAAGTCCAGAACAGTTGCCCCCTAAGCCGAGATTATTCCAGAGAATGGTCTTGGCTTGATGTCTTTGTTGACATAGTACTTGTCGGCCAATCCGCCTCTGCAGGTTGTCTTGGGTCGTCTCGGCGGGTTGGCATGTTACCGTCGATAGTATTATTGCCCTCGGGAGCATCTGGTAGTTTGTTGTAATGTGACCGTCTTCTTATTGCCCGGTAGCCTTTGCAAAATTTCAGGAGTTTCCAAAAGATGTTGAGAAGAGTTTTTTCGAGGAAGGGAGAGGGTACCCGAGAAAAGTACAACTCATCCTCCCCCCCCCCCCCCCCCCCCCCCCCGCGTACATATCGCCCCCCCCCCCCCCCCAATCATGTGCCAGCCACCGTTTTGCTTCAAAAAGGGAGGGCTGGAGACAAGTACATCTCATCCCCCCCCATCTTGTGGTAGCCTCTGTTTGCTTCAAAAAGGGAGGGCTGGAGACAAGTACATCTCGTCCCCCCCCCCCCCTCCCCCAATCTTGTGCCAGCCTCCGTTTTGCTTCAAAAAGGGAGGGTTGGAGACAAGTACACTCGCCCCTCGTCCCCTGTGCCAGCCTCTGTTTTGCTTCAAAAAGGGTGGGTCGGAGACAAGTACATCTCGTCCTGACATGTATCTGCCAGACTTGACCTTCAAGACATCCGAATTGGGTTTCGAGCTCAACAGAAGAATTGTTGCTCTGCTTCTTAACTTTCCAAAGGACATGCATATCCTTATTAATTACACATTTTTATTTCTTTTCATTTCTTCTTAGACATGTTTTTTGTCCATAAATGATCAAGATAATGCATTCACATAGCTGATTGTTGAGATGACCGATAGCATTCCTTCCGAAATTGGGCAAATGCAAATGCACTTTTTGTTTAATTATAAAGCGTTTCGTGTTGATCAACTGTTGAATGCCGAGCTCATTAAATTTTCGTGATCATGACTTGAGCTATGTGGTAGGATTTTGAATAATATTGATAAGAAAATTACAATTTTGTAGTTGCAGAAGTTCTTTCTCTAAATTAACTTTTATCTGTTAGTGTAAGGAATTTGGATTCGTTGTGTATGCCTTAGATTGAGTTGTACTTGATTCACTTATTGAATTCCACCATGCAGTGTTTGTCAGTTCCACTTCTCTTCAGGTAAATTTATGTCAAGACGCACCAGGATATTCTTGTAACTACAATTTCATGCCAATCTTTTCAGGTTGGTTGATGGTCTAATAGATTATAATTAAATAACTACTACTATTTTCTGTGAATTTTTTTTTATCAAACTATTTGCTGTGATTTTAATATAATATATGTCAGAGTTTTTTTATGTATTTTGTTTGTATGAGTATTATTTTTCTCCTGGGATAAAAAATAATGTGACTTTAAAATGCAGACACTGGTCCCATTTAAAATTAAACACAACAGTAAAGTGAGTGAATAGCATATGTGTGAGACGCAACATGTATTTTAAAATGCACATAAGTTACACATTTTTTCATGCAAAGGTAAAAAGTTGAAATCGATAAACTTTTATATTAGGCAAATCAATCAAGCAAGGCATTACAAGCATAACATTTCACACAGATAATCAGGAGTCGTAAGTCATTATAAATCATAAATCCTCACACGTCACAATGATATGCATGTCTCATTCAGCACACACAAGGATGTCTCATTCAGGAAAAAAATGAGAACCATATTTGGCTCACCCTAGGGCCAGATGACTCAGACTCAATAACACGTAACCAAAAATAGTAGCACCTGAGCACCATCTTCACCTCTCACGGGCTAGGTAGCTCAGACTCAATGAAACTAAGTAAGTTATATTATCACTTAAACACCATTATCGTCTTTCATCACAGGGTAAGTAACTCAGACTCGAAGACACTAGTCGCCTCTCACAAGCTAGCTAACTGAGACTCAACCACACTAGATCAACTATGACATCATTTGAGTACCGATATCGCCTAGGCTTGGTAACTCAGACTCAAAAATACTAGGTTTTCCATAACACGACTTGATTATTATTCTCGCCTCTCACATGCTAGGTGACTCATACTCAAGGATACCAGATCACAACATGCGTAACCACATATCGAATACACAAATATATTGTAAACAAAGCACCACTTGAGCTCCATTCTCACCTGTTACAGGCGAGGTAGCTCATCACAATGATATCAAATCATAATCATATATCACATGGTATAACTGAAAATAGTAACAAAGACATGCGCATTTTACCCACAATTTTGTCATTTCAAATTCATTTAATTCTTTAAACCGTTACATCCACCAAAATTATTCATTTCTTATTTAATACTAAAACATCACAATATTCCATTAAATTTAATTACTAACTCTAATTTTATCGTTATAACGAGTCCTTCTCATATTGCGACAAGGTTCCCTAAACGGGTTTTAGCCATTAAGGTACGACTCACTCATACTGCGACGAGTCCTTGCCCATATTGCGACAAGGTTCCTTAAACTAATTTGAACCGTTAAGGTACGGCTCGCCCATACTGCGACAAGTCCTTTCCTCCTTAAACAAATTTTAATCATTAAGGTACGATTGGCCCATACTGCGCCGAGTCCTTGCCCAAATTGCGACACGGTTCCTTAAACAAAATTTAACCATTAAGGTACGACTCGCCCATATTGCGACGAGTCCTTGTCCATACTGCGATAAGGTTCCTTAAACAAATTTTAACCATTAAGGTACGGCTCGCCCAAACAGTGATGAGTCGTTTCCCATAACGTGACAAGGTTACTTAAACAAATTTTAACCATTAAGGTACGTGTAACACCCCGGTATTTCTAACAAGTAGAAATACTGAAGTGCACACTTACGCATACATCAGAGAACAATTTCATGTTTTAGATATTAAACATAATTATAATCTCTTGATAAAAACCATATCAAGGAGTCTCACATGACATAAACTGCTCATAGCCTAGAGTCCAATATCTAAATACAAAGAAATAGTAGAAACGATTTTACAACTTTTACTGATACAAGTTATACAACCGGAAATACATAGACCTCGAGGGAAAGACATTTACAATGAAAACTAAGTCTTCACTGCCTTCATAGGCACACCACATAGCTGTGCTTCTTCACCTTTGCGTTTTCCCCCGCTTCTCTGTAAAAACCACAAAACATAAACAGTGAGATAAACATCTCAGTGAGTTCTACCGAGACCCCTAACTACGCTATCGGTTAAATTATGAAACCATTCGAACACGACACCGACTGCGCAAACGCTAAGACCGGTGAACCGCATTCTTTAACTTTTAGTATAATGCCGACTGCGCGAACGCTAAGCCCGGCTAACCTGTTATAACACAGTACGACACCGAATGCACGAGCGCTAAGCCCGGTGTATCGCACAGTACGATACCGACTGCGCGAACGCTAAGCCCGGTGTATCGCACAACAAACTTTTTAACACAACACCGACTGCGCGTACGCTAAGCTCGGCGAACCCCCTTACCAATAGTACTTTCCCTAATGGTATACAAGCCTAGGGCAAGGGATCATGACTGCCCCGCCTAGTATGTTAACATGGGTCGTCACCCAACTCGATATATATTAAATATATCTACACTCGATGACCTGTTAGTTCACCTACACTCAATGAACATTTAGTCCATCTACATTTAACCGTTAATCGAACAAAATACCCGCATTGGGCCGTTCCCTATAGTCGATATAATATATATATCGTGAATCGTTGTCCGGTTTAGACGAATAATTAATAATCATCCCGCGTCAGTTATACAATACCACATAGGACTCATACTACGGTTTCCTATTCGATAAAATATGTCCTCACACATATTCTATTGTTCGGTTTCTCGAGACAATTTATAACTTTAAAAACAGTCCATTTTAGAATTTAAATTATATATATGATTAGGCCTTTCAATAGGATTTAAAACGCATCTGAGAACACCTCAATCGGGTTCCCGGATCAAAAGTTATCGCGAAAACAAAATTAGTGACTTTTGCTGAAAAACTGCAAAGAGTCGCGACGCGAACAGGTTCCGTCGCGACGCAAAAAGTGACAGAAGATTTCGGTTTCAAAAATTATGAAGGGTCGCGACGCGATGGGCACTGGAATTGCAGAAAAACGGATTTTCAAAACTCGGTTTTGCGCCGTTTCGCTTTCTAAACGTTTCCGATACGTACCTAACTGAAAAACAGTTCATAACAACACCAAAACCAGTCCAATCAACATTAATTCATTCCTCAATCAATCAAACATATTAGTCCATAACAATCAAACATCAATTTCCCCAAAATCCGTTAATTGTCGGTTTAACGGTTTTTCGACTAAAACAACGTTTCTCACGCAATTCAAACCGAAACAATCACATCAAGCAATCAATCAAATCAATCAACATAAAATTCATTTCAATCAATCAATTCACAACATAAAATCCTAAATGTGAGTAGAACTCACCTATCGTGATGAAAATCACGAAACACTGCGACTTTCCGCTACTCGAACATCCGACTAGCGAGACTCGCGAAATCCGATTTGCACCTAGACACCATAAGCTCCTGGGGCTTCACAACTCACCTAGACACCATGGTATTTTCCTAAGATTTCAAGACAAGAAATGAAACAAGAAACTCAACATCCCTCATTTTCTTCACAATTTCGAAAATGGTGGATTGGAGGATAGTGAATGGATGATGTTCTTTTTGGTGTCAAAATGAAGAGGAAGATGTGGGGATCATTTTTGGTGTAGGAAGGTTGGTGTTTTCATGAAAGATCATCACTCTCACTCCTCTTCTCACCTACGACTCTCACTCTCCTTTCCCTTCCATTCTTCTTCTTTTCTTTCTTTTCCCTCACGGTTCTGTATCTCTTTCTTTTTCATTTCTTTTCTTTCTTTCATAATATATATATATATATATATATATATATATATATATATATATATTTATATATATAATTATATATTATTATAAATAACATTTGGGTAAAATCCCCATTTTACCCTTCTCTAAATATTTTCTTCCCGAATCGTCCGTATTCCGTACTATCCGGTTAACGATCCTATAACCATTAATAATTAATTTGCTTATATCAAAATAATTTGATTAATTATTTTGGAGATGTTACAGTACGGTTCGCCCATACCACGACGAGTTTTTGCCCATACTACGATAAGGTTCCTTAAACGGCCAACCCCGTTAATCATCATCGTCATCATCATCAACACTATATCATCAACATTCCTAAGGATTGCTAGGTCCAAAGGTATCATCATAAAACTAGGGGTTACCTGTCCTATAATCATCATCTTAGTCGTAACGATTTCTCGTAAGGACCATAATTGACAACAAAGCTCGCCTAGGAGATCCCACAATCACTCTAGGTATCACATTTCGTTGCAATGGAACATATAGACGCATACACACAACATAGTTAATTTCATAAATTCAACCAATCATTCAGGAAATACATATCATCTGAAATAAGAAACATTTATCAAGGGTCTCGGTAAACTATTTTCGCGACATACACGACCAGTCACAACGCACTTACAGGTACACCAATTACATTGTCACAACACTAACAAATAGATCAATTACATTTACATTCAATCACAAATATCATCATGACATTCACGTAATCACATTAAATAGTTTATTTAATTGCTCCAACAATGAACATAAATTGGAACCCAAACCACAACACATACACCACTGCTCATACAATGGTAACACATAAAAACACGTTTGGGATTACGGGATACCCAAACAAAGGAAACACTAACCTTTTCCAAGCTTGAAAACCATTAATCACTAGTGCAAAAATCACTTTAGACAGCACCATTTAGCATCGGTTGTTTAAACAGCCGATGCTAAATGTAGACGCGGTGGCAATTTTGAAATTAAATGGAAGTTTTCAATTTTCACGCTTACATTTAGCATCGGTTGTTTAAACAACCGATGCTAAAAGTCTTTACATGGACTTTTAGCATCGGTTGTTTATACAACCGATGCTAAATGTGTATCTCAAACACATTTAGTATCAGGTATTTTAACACCCGATACTAAAGATCCCTTTCTATTACTCGTTCTCTCAGAACCCTCGTTCTCTCACTCTCAACTCTCAACTCTCACCATCAACCCTCGTTCTCTCACTCAACTCACCCTCCTTCCTTCGCCCTCCGCCCTTCGTCCTCATCACCGTCGCCACTCACCTCCACCACTCACCATTCACCACCGCCATAACCCTCACCTCCACCACTCTTCTTGTTCTGTTGCAGTCTCCATCGATCTCTCTCTTCTCCAACAAAAACCCTAAATCGATTTGAAACCCTAAATCGATTTGAAGAACAGCAGAGTCTCCATTCCATCTATTTCTCTTCTCCAACAAAAACCCTAATCGATTTGAAGAACAGCTCGCACACTGCTTTTGTAAGGCCGCAACGACATTCTCGCCCCTTCTTCGCAAGCGAGGCAGCACGACAGCTTCCTTCCAGTTCCCATCAAGGTTTTTAGAACAACTTCTTTCCTTATTCTCTTCGTTTTCGTTTGCTTGTTTAATAGTGTTCTCTTTTGCTTTTCGTTTTTGTTTTCTTGTTTTTACGACAACTTGAACATGTCTCATGCCTATTAGGGGTTTAATTGACCTTGAACATGCCCTGCTATCCTCATCGTCTTGTTGTGGAGGTAAAAGAAAAAATAGTTCAATGAAAACTGCAAATTACTTAACCTAACAATGTTCCTTTTTGGATCCTCTGGTTTAAATCTCCCTCTGTCTTCACATAATTTTTCATGGGGATCCAACGGACTTGAAATGTGATACTTCATACATTGGTATTGTTATGTTGAGTATGACATCGGGAATTGACAGTGCTAAATTGATTGGCTTAATGACAGCCACCGATGCTTGTCATTATTTTTGTGAATAATGCAAATTGATCATATTTGTCTTGTACGTAGATTGTGTTCCGCTCTGAACCCCAGAAATACAAGCAGTTAATGAATGAATGTGATGAGTTTCTTAAACATGTTGCTGCTTTGGAGGTTTTGGTGGGTAGTATTGAGGCTGAGGAATTACAACAGATTATTGACCGTGCTTACAGCTGGCAGGTATAGCTATCTAGTAATGACTTCGAGGTTGAATTAATTTGGATCACTATCTGTAACCCATATTTGTTTTTATTTTTGATTTGATATTAAATTCCAGGAAACTGCGATGTGTTTTATTACTCGATTGATGGATGAGTACACATCATATAATGACATTATTCAACCAATTCAAGTTGCTGTGTATGAGATGAAATTTGGATTGTCATTGGTTCTATCAAGCACCTTAGAAAAAGAATATCTGAAGAAAGTTGGGCATGAAAACATCAACACTGTTATGGTATCTCTTGGATTTTGAATTTTTGCATGTCTAAGTTATTTTATTTTCCATTTGACAACTGATATTGTCTTCTTTCCAGGAAATGATATATGCCCTTATGCGCTTCCCTCGTGCTGCTTCTTGCAAGTTCATTTCTGTTGAGTATGACAGTGGGGCAGGATTTTATTTGGTAAACGTGGGCTTGATGGACAGGCTTACTATTCTTTCAAGTGGCATTGTTGTTGATATGAAGGTAAATAATTTATTGGTTGGAATACCAATTCTGCTATCATACAGATTGTGTAAGATTTGTTTTGCTTATTAGTTAGTATCTGAATTCTGGAAACAGGTATCTGCGGCGGCCCCCCATAAAGTAGCCATATGTTGCAACATTCTTGTTCAACTTGCATATTCTATAGCTAATACAAAAATAATTGACCGGGAATCTTATATGGTCAGTTTCTATACTCTGGTTTTTTATGCCAACTTATTCATTTGTTTTTGTATTAATTGTAATGATTATTCTCTTACAACATTCTATTTCTTCTGTACCAGCTCCTGCACAAGATATTTGTTGAGTTTGCCAACCTCTGGATGGGTATGAAAGTTTCTGCCAAATCAAAAGGTGAATTTGATGCTCAACAGTACAAGTTTAAGCCGCGACAATTCCAAATTGAGAGTGTTATTGATATTGAAATACGAGCTCTTGCAAGCTCAAGTGCAACTGAAGCATTTTCAGAATGGAAAGAATTTTCCAATGAAGAAAAACCCACAGACAAAGTAAGATGAATTTTTGATGCTAAATATCTGTTCTATATAGATTCCATCCATTACATAATTTACATGTTTGTCATCTGAATGAAATCGGTTTATTTAATCAGATGGAATCGTTGGATGAATATGATATATTGGATGAAGAATGGAAGCATCTGGATGATTCCATCCTCAGCCATGTCATTCTCATTCACAATCAGTTATTTGGATCTGGTGATCTAGTCCAAGCCGTGAGTCTGTGGAGCCTTGCCTTTTCTAAGTTAGAATGTGGTTTGCAATTTGTAGTTTAAAGATTTTAATGCCATGTTCTGTTGTTGTTGCTAAACTGGACATATCACACATAATAAGTTTAATAATGTGGTATAAATTTTGAGCAGCATGGCTGTAAATTAGCAACTTTTGTCACAATACATTTAGTTAGTTATATTATAATTAGAACTGCATTGGGTACTGCTTCGATGTATTGAATTTCCTTGGTTCCCCTGGTTTTAGCAGAATGATATGTATTGTTCAAAATCAATTCACCTACATTAGAGTGATGTGTCCTCTTGTACTTTTCCATGTAACTTTTGATTGCCCTGTCCAATTCACCTATATAAGTACATTTATTGTTTATATACATATGTAAGTGTATTTTTGTCTGGTTTTGTATTTATATATAAGCGAGACACATGTAAATCGTAGCATGCTTCACTTTCCTCTCTTTCAATACATGTAAATGTTGAGATTTTTTTTTTTTAAAAAAAAGTTAGTTTTAACATCGGTTCCCATCAGGACCTGATGCGAAAAGTACTTTTCGCATCAGGTGGTTCTGAAAATCCGATGCCAAAAAGGTGTTAAAATCTAATTAAAAGGGACTTTTGGCATCGGGTGGTAATACAACTGATGCGAAAAATACTTTTCGCATCAGGTCTGTACCTGATGCAAAAGGTGCGTACTTTTAACATCGCCTGAATCTATAACGGACACGGAACCGATGCGAAAAGTCATTTTTAACCGATGCGAAAAGCCTAAATTGTAGTAGTGAATGTGATGCCTTGTATTGAATGTCCCACGAACAACGGAGCAGCAACTCGTAGCGACAATACCACCAATTTGGTTCTCGTTCCCAATTATTGGTCACAATCCAAATCATATCACAATTCGATCATCAGGGGCAACGAGGACACAACATATAAACAAATTGTATATTAATTAAAGTACAGTTTAAAACCAATTAAACAATTATGACAAGATCAAGTGCACTTTCGAATAAGGAGCACTAAACCAAAATGTACATGGGAGTTGTGACGTAATTCCGAACGACTAAGGTATATGATTCCTATATCAATTTTGTACTCTCAACTTTCGTGTTAATAGCGGCCTTCATGATTAACCAAATAACGAGAAAAACAATCTATTATGAGTCAACGAATACAACTCCAACCTGAACATAGACTCCTTTAAAGTTTAATAACTGTAATTCTTGTATAATTATTGTTTCAGATGTAATCTCCAAATTGAATCAGAAATTAGCTTCTGCACAAGGT
Organism: Astragalus membranaceus; assembly: GCA_039519185.1. Classification (NCBI taxonomy): domain Eukaryota; kingdom Viridiplantae; phylum Streptophyta; class Magnoliopsida; order Fabales; family Fabaceae; genus Astragalus; species Astragalus membranaceus. The sequence goes on from CM076849.1 coordinate 95,447,940, forward strand.
CTAAGTTGTTGTTGTGTTTCACAACGAAAGGAACAGAAATTTCATGCTCAAAAAGTTTTTTTTACTCAAGACAAATCACATTACTGCTCAACAACAAGTTATGATCTCACTGAAACACGTCAGGGAAGGTCTCGGGCAACAACGCGGTGGAATTTGATCCCAAATCGAAGGAGAGGAAGAAGGGCTCCCTTGGTGACAAAGCTCTACTTTGCGGAATAGAGAAAATGAAATGAGGGTTGTTAAATAGAGCACCATTCGTGTGTAAGAGCCAGTCACGTTCAGAATTGTGTCTCCACAGTGGCACTCTTAGTTGTTTCGCGCTAAGGGAGCGATGACAGAAACAAGGGGAATCACGAGTATAGAGCAGGTTAAGTAGTGGAAGATCTCAAAAATCAACAGCGAGAGGAAGAAGAGGCATTAGTGGCGTTTAGGGTTTGTTGGTTCTGCATATCTTGCAGGTTGAGGGAAGAAGAGAATCAGAAGGCTAGCGACTTTTCTACCCCACCCCCTTGCCCCACCCCCCCCCCCCCCATTTTACCCTTGACCTTTACAAAAACCAAAACTAATCATCATAACTCACATATTTCCGAAGTGACAGAGTGAGTGCGGTTTTTTTTCTTCTCAGAAACACCTCAAAAGAGATATGTCTGGAATTGTATTTGGCTCCGGATATATCAAAAGAAAAAAATATGGATCACAAATACACTTCCGGATTTATCTCTTTTGAGGTGTTTCCTGAAATTTTTTTGAAATCACTTCCGAATAGATGAGTAGGAGATAAATCCGGATCAAAATACACTTCCTGAATTAGCTATTTGTGGTGTTTTCAGGAAATTTCTTTGCATACGCTTACAGATTTATCACCCACGCATACATATAGAACAGATTTTTTTTTATTGTTCTTGATGTTAAATATTTGTTATTTGTTTGCTGGGGCGCACACTAGAGTCGGGGGAAGAATCCCACGCAGATCACAGGGGTTGATATTACAAGGGGAGTCGTCACTGTCAGCTGACGGTGGTAAACCGAAAGACACTCCAGTGAGTGTACGCGCTCGAGTGAGAATAGTCGGTCATGCTTCTAACCGGCATAGGCGTGTCTGGGGACGAGAGGGCACTGGCCGTACAGATCAAGAGGCGGACAAGGATCACAGAGTGGATTAAGAGGCTCCTGATCTTGACCAGTTTGTGGAGGAGACTGAGGCTGAGCAGGAGCATCAGGCCGAGGAGCTAGATCTAGGTCTGAGGGACCTCTCTCTTTTGACTAGAGTTGATGTTCACAAAACATCAAAACTTCGTATAGGAGAGCTAATAGTTTATTAATAATTAATATTATGTTATTTTAGTACATTATTTTTAGTACTTCAGTGTTGGATCTTGCAATATTTTTCCACCATCGGCGATTGCACTGATTTTGGTCCCTCTAAGGGGCCACGTGCTCTAAGAGGCCACGTGCTGGGAAATGGAAAAACATCACCCACTTGGCTCGTATAAAAAACCAAGGATGTTGGACCCCACACCCACTTGATGTACTTCATCTATTGTTTTTTTTTAACTCCTTTTATATTTTGGATATTGTGTCGTTATATATTCGGATATTGTACTTTTTTTGGACATCTATTTATGTCAACTATTTTCGGATATTGTCGTTATATTCTCGTTGACGCTCAGTAAAACACGGCGATTCCATAAGTATAACCATAAAAAAATTAAATCTAAACCTAAACAAATAAAAACCATTCCATTCCGGCTTTATGTTTCATACATAAATCCAAAATTAAAAAATTAACTCCCCGGATTTTCCTATGAAACATAAATCCGGAACTCAAAAATTTTGTATTCCGGATTTATGTCTAATTCATATTTCCACGAATTCTAAAATAAAAAACAAAGCTCCAGATTTACGCTACGATACATAATTCTGGGAAAGGTGTTAAATTTGAGGGCTAATTTGGGAATAAAATAAAATTGGGGGGGGGTCTGTGGGCCAAAATGAGAGGGTAGAAAAATCGCGAGCCATAAGGCTAGGGATGTGGGCTGCGCAAATGGCTTGTCTGGGAGGGATTTAAATTGATGATGGGGTACAACAAGAAAAAATGTAGGGTTGTGTTAGTGAAAACCCCAATATCCATTTTAAAGCATTTTTAAAGCTCATTTTAAATATACGTACTATTTTTACACTTCCATAACCTAAAATAATTTTCTCAATAAATAACATCTCAAATACTAATATTTTATAAAATCAAATAATTAACTAAAATAATAATATTTTAAATATAAATATTCTCTAAGCAACATAATTAAACAATAACAATAATATTGTACCAACGTAGTATAAAAATACGGTTTAATATCATTTCAACATATTTTAATAATTTAAATACACACAATTGTATAAAATCACTTAAAATAATAAACGTTACTAAAATATATAATTACTAAGGCGAAAGACGCACAATCTATCATAAAAACTAATATTATATTCACAGATAAACAAACATGTACTAATACGAAAATTGAGGTGTTATAGATACTCTATGCCGCTTCCCACCTTAAAGACTAGCGCAGCTTCCCACCTTAAACACTAGCGCAGACAGATCCCAACCTAGCTTGAAGTAGCTTTTTATTGATAATACTTTGACTGACACCCAATCGTATGGGTCAGTCGTACTAGAGACCTCGGGGGTCTTCCACTGCTTCGGCCGTACGTTCCTTTGCCATGATAGACCAGTAAGAAGGGAGCTCGGGGTTAGGAGACTTGGTCTTAACTTCGCACCATCAGTAGTTCACCTTGGTCGTAATGCAGACTCATTTGAAACGGTCTTTGAGGACGACCATGAAGGCTTCGAACTGATATTGAGGGACCTTGACACCCCCTCGAGCGAAAAGGATCTCAATCTCGGTCATTTTATCGCCAGTGCAGGAAGCGGAAGTCAACATTGACGAGCCCCCTCCCATCGCACCTTCCACACATAGTTGTGATGAAGACTTTTGCATCGTAGGACCACACGAGATCATAGTGAAAGAGCATTCCGACGAGACATGCGCGGAGTCCATGGTGTAGAAGAAAAGTGAAAGTGAAAGACGAAAGTAGAAGGAAATACCGAGAGGAGTTTCCCTCACTTTCTGGAAACAAGAAAGATGAACTGGATCTCAGACGAGGAAAACCTTCAAACCTTCGTCGAAAACTTTGATTGTTGATCGGAAACTTCAAGGGATTGCTGAAAGATCAAGAGGAGTTAAAGGGTTGTAACCATACACAATCTCAAATGGGGAGTGATTTGTGGTACTATGGACAGCCCTATTATAAGCAAACTCAACATGTGGCAGCCTTGTTTCCCACATTTTCATATTCTTTGATAGCACATCCCTTAAGAGAGTAGAGAGAGTTAGGTTTACTACCTCAGTTTGCCCATCAGTTGGGGATGACAAGTTGTAGAGAATAGTAACTTAGTTCCCACCTTACCCCACAAAGTTCTCCATAAGTGGCTTAGAAATTTAGTGTCCCGGTCGGACACTATGTTTTTTGGTAAGTCATGTACGCGCACCACTTCTTTGAAAAACAAGACAGCAATGTGGCAAGCATCATCCACCTTTTTGCATGGAATGAAATGTGCCATCTTTGGGAACCTGTCCACAACAACAAAAATAGAATCTTTCCCGTTCTTTGTTCTAGGTAACCCTAAGACAAAGTCCATGGAAAGGTCAATCCAAGGATATTAAGGAATAGGCAATGGAGTATATAGACCATGGGGCAAAACTTTGGATTTGGCCTTTTTGCAAACAATGCATCTTTCACAATATTTTTGCACATCAACTTTAATGTGAGGCCAATAAAAATGTTCCTTCAAAATTTCTTGTTTTAGGAACACCAAAATGTCCCATTAAGCCCCCTCATGCGCCTCTTTGACTAAGAGTTCTCTAATGGATCCTTTTGGAACACACAAACTTTTTTCTTTAAACAAATAATCATTGTTCCTGAAAAATCCATTATGGGCAGCATGCACGCATTCATCATATTTAACAGAAAAATCAATACCATACTCATACAATTCTTTAATGTGTTCAAGACCAAAAAAATTAGTTTCAAGGGTAGAGAGTAAGGCGTACCTTGTTGACAATGCATCAGCCACAACATTGACTTTACACCCTTCTTATGCTTAATCACATAAGGAAATTGCTTCAAAAATTCAACCCATTTGGCATGCCTCTTGTTTAACTTACCTTGTCCTTTTAGATACTTTAAGGACTCATCATCACTATGAATGACAGATTCTTTGGGCAACAAGTAATGTTGTCATGTTTGCAATGCCCTTACTAAGGCATACAATTCCTTATCATAAGTGGAGTAATTTAGGGCATCCCCTTTTAATTTCTTACTAAAATAAGTAATTGGATGACCTTCTTGCATCAAAACTGCCCCAATTCCAACATTCGAAGGAGAACACTCAATTTCAAAAGATTTTGAAAAATTAGGCAATGCAAGAATTGGTGCTTGGGTGAGCTTTTCATTAAGGATAGAACAAGCTTGTTCTTGTTTCTCACCCCACTTAAACCCAATTTCTTTCTTAACAATTTCATTAAGAAACTTGCTAAACCATGAAAACTCCTTACCTCAGTCATGCTTCTAGGAGTTGGCCAGTCTTGGATTGCCTTCACATTCGCTTCATCCACATGTACTACTTGAAAGCTTATGACAAATCCTAGAAAAATAACTTGATTCGTGCAAAAAACACATTTTTCCAAGTTTTCATATAAACTTTCTTTTCTTAGCACATTTAAAATAGCCCTTAGGTGAATGCAATGGTCCTCTAAATTTTTTCTATATAACAAGATATCATCAAAATATACAACAACAAATTTTCCCAAAAACTCCCTCAAAACATTGTTCATTAATCTCATGAAAGTGCTGGGTGCATTAGTTAATCCAAAAGACATAACTAACCACTCATATAAACCATATTTAGTTTTGAAAGCAGTTTTCCACTCATCCCCTTCCCTTATCCTAATTTGATGATATCCACTTTCCAAATCAATTTTGGAAAACAAGCATGCACCAAACAATTCATCAAGCAAGTCACCTAACCTAGGAATTGGATGCCTATACTTGATAGTAATTATATTAACAGCCCTATAACCAGTGCACATTCTCCAACTACCATCTTTCTTAGGAACTCAAAGGAGCCAATACATGGGCTTAAACTCTCTCTTACCCAACCTTTACTTACCAATTCAGCCACTTGTTTTTATATCTCTTGCGTTTGTTGTGGATTTCTCCAGTAGGCTGGCCTATTAGGTAAAGTGGGCCCTAGGACGAGATCAATATGGTGCTCAATCACTCTCAAAGGTGGCAGCCCCCTTGGTACTTCCTTAGGAAACAACTCCACAAATTCCTGCAAAAGAAAATTTATGCAACTTGGCAATTCTTGAGTGTGAGGTATATTTTTCAGCAAAGTTACCTCTTTGCTAAAAAGCAAATATAGGGACTCACTTATAAAAATAGCATTTTTAACCTCTCCTTTTGTCGCCATCAAACTTTCTTTCTTTTTTTCATCACTTTTTTTCTCACTCTTTTTTCTCTCTTTTTCTTTGGCGGTCTTTTCTTCTTTTTCTTTTTCATTTTCACACTTTTCTCTCAATATTTTTTGATCATCACCTCACTTGGACTCAAAGGAGCCAATACAATTCGTTTTTCATGATGAATAAAAGAATACTTGTTGGTACGCCCTTCATGAATGGCCTTTTTGTCAAATTGCCAAGGCCTTCCCGACAAGAGATGGCTGGCCTCCATAGGAACTACATCACAAACAGTCACATCCTCATATGTACCAATTGAAAAAGAAATGTCTACTAACTAGCAATAATTAATTCAATATCATTGACAAGCCATTGAAGTTTATATGGTTTGGGTTGTGGTTTGGTTTCTAGTTGGAGTTTAGAAACTATCTTTGTGCTAACAACATTCGTACAACTCCCACCATCAATAATAAGGGTACAAACCTTGCCTTGTATAAGGCACCTTGAGTGAAATATGTTCTCCCTTTGTGTTGTATCTTCCTCCTTTACCACGTCTTCCAACAACCTTTTCATCATAAGTAACTTCCCACAAGGCATTTGGGTCTCCTCCTCATCAAAATCCCATTCACACTCTTCAACCCCTTTGTCCTCCTCCTCAACCTCCTCTACAAGCATAACTCTTTTGGTAGGACATTGAGATGCAATGTGTCCTAAACCTTGGCACTTGAAATACTTAATAGCCTGGTTAGTTCAAACAACTTGAGAAGGACTAGTTGTAGTGTTTTTACCTATTGGGTAAGCCGCGGTTTCTTTGGATGATGAACTACTTTCGCTCTTAACATTGCTCTTCAATTTTGAGGATTGGAAGTGGTAGTTCTTCTTCTTATTTGGCCCTTCCTCTTGAGTTGTTGTTCTATCTTTGTGACTTGATGAACCAAATCGTCTATTTGAACGTAGTGTTGTAGTTCCACTATGTCACTTATATTACGATTTAGACAACGCAAGAATCTGGCCATGGTTGCTTCGTCATCTTCCTCCACATTTGCTCTAATTTTCGCCACCTCCATCTCCTTGTAGTGCTCATCAACACATTTGTTACCTTGGGTGAGTCGCAGTAATTTGTTGTGCAACTCTCTGTTGTAGTATGATGGAATGAATCTCTTCCTCATGAGCCTCTTCATATCCTCCCATGTGGCAATGGCTGGCTCATTGTGCCTGCTCCTCTCCTTTGTCAATTGATCCCACCACACCAAAGCGTAATCTCTAAATGAAATAGAAGCAACCTGCACTTTTTGAAGATCAGTGAAATTGTTACAGCAAAAAATTTGTTCAATTTTAGTGTCCCATTCCAAATACCCATCCGCATCATTTTTTCCAACAAACTGTGATACTTTAATTTTTATACCACCCAACCTATCTTCCCTAGGCTCATTACGTCTTCTCCTCCGACCATCCTCATCAATACTATTTTGTCTATCTTCTAACTGATCAAGTCTTTCATGTACACCTTCCACTTCCTCTTTCAAAAGTTCTTTCATTTTTAACGCCAGGGCTTCTAAAAATAATTGATTATGAGGATCGATGACTCTCACAGTTCTTTAAAGAAACCAAAAAATAATCCAAACAAAGAAAACAATTTCAAATAATAATCCACACACAAAAAGCTTGGAAAGGAAAAAGTCTTGAAAACAAAGTTTGTGGGATTAGGACAACAAAGAAGAAAATTTATGGTAAAGAAGAAAACAACCAGAATTTTTTTTTTGATATATTTTTCTTCGATTTTTTTATTGAACTCAAAAGCAATGAAAACAAAACCTGAAATTGTTGAACAAACTAGAACCTTGCTTTTATTACCAAATGATGGCTACCTTGTTGTGAAAATGGGACAATTCTTGCTTTTCAATTTGGATTCTGGTTGTATTTTTGTATTTTTGGTTTAAAATGGATGAATTATGGGGAAGGAAATGATATGGAATTTCGTGGGCTTTGGGGAATGAATATATGCTCAATAATAGGTAACTATCTTTTGTGAATTTTGTAAAGAAAATGGAATGAAGAAAAGGAGCGCCACCTTGTCTAATCCAAAACTAGGATAAGCCTATGAATGTGAGGATTACCACAAGAAAATGAGTTCTTGATATGATCAAATAAAATGGTCCAATCCAGAACCTAACGAGTATGAACTCAAAATCTTGTTAAAATCTTTGTTAAAAATTCAACCACACTAACACTCCGTATTTGTAATAAGAGAAGTGCTTGTTGTTACAAAGAAGGAATACCAAAAGCTATTACAAGACCCTAAGCCTATGCCATTCGAAATTGGCTAGTAGGAATCCTAAGCTAGTTTAATAAAAATCAATTACAAGAAATTCAGGACTAGGAAAGGTTACACAAACACATCTAGGAGCATTTATCCCTTTGTCTTGTAACTTCTTGGCTTTGATTGTCTTTGATTGTCTTTCTTTTGATTGCAACAATTATTGACTCCATTTACTAAACAAAGAGTTGTTGAGAAGTTGTAGAAGCTTTCCCCTCTTTGCGACACTCACATCACTTGAAGTGGATTAAACACACCAAAAAATAAATTACATAGTGTCTTGTTTCCAAAAATATCAATTGGTCACATTGCACTTTTTTCAATTAAAATAAAATGTCTTGGATGCCTTTTTTGGTCATTCAACTTGCGCCTCCTCCATAACTTGTATGACAAGCATGGTTTTTGGTGTAATTACATTTTTGCTCTCAGTTAACATTGCCTTGGTCATGAATTGGACTAAACTTTCTTGGACTCTCCTTGCCCTAAACCCTTAAATCCAGAGTGTTGTCGGACAACTCTCCGCTCAAATAAAAACATTCTCGATTGCTCAAAAACAAATGCCAAATGAAGGGGGGAGTCCCTATTTATAGTGTTGAGTGCGGAAGCCCAATGGGCAAAAGCCCAATAGGCACACCCCTTGAGCAAATAAATGTCATTGCAGAGTTTCCGATGCAGCGCTACCGTTGTAGTAATGGCATGACCTTTCACCTAACTGAGGTCAATCAAACATCACAACTTCGGTGGTTTGGACCCATCAAAGGACATGACATCAACAGTCACAAATAATCACTCTTCATGACCTTAGTGCCTAATTTATACCGTAGTAACTGCAACACCAACGAGCAATTCTTGCATGGCTGAGCTAGCCATAATCGAAATAGCATTTCGGCTCACTGAGGCAGGTCTTCTAATCAAACTTCGCACCTCGACATCATTACCTCAGTCCACAGTGTTGACTATTAGTCTGAATACAAGCGAAAGTCACTCTAACCAAGATAACTTTAACTTGGGGAGCAACTGTTCCGAACTGTGCCGAAGTACACTCCGAATTTGCGCCGGCCTCACTGGCCCAGTCCTCGCTTTCGCGCAAAGGGGAGGATCCTTGTTGTAATCTGGGGTTGCCAATGCTATCCCAGAAAGAGTATAAACCCTACTATACTAATAAGCTACTATGCTACTTTGCTACCCATTAGATATATTTAATACTTCATGTTCTGGACTAGACCAATAGGCCCATTCAGCAATTGGACATGGATAGGCCCAATCATATTGATCCATATCCACAATACACAAGCCCACTTATGGTTCTAATACTTCAATGGCTCAGATCCGACGGCTCACCACGGGCACGATTCCCTATAAATACTGGCTCACATTGCCATAATTAGGTACATTCTCATTCCTAGATATGACTACTCTTTTATTCCCTATACTGACTTGGGCGTCAGAGTGTCATTGGAGGTGCCCCCCGGATCCTTTCAACGCTCCGCTCGGAATGCAAGAGGCCTACCAACAGCAGTCACCGCAGCGCTGCTAGGTATAGAACATTGGCGGCCACAGTGGGAGCTGTCTAGCTTTCACCTCATCTCTACCCCTTCAGAATTCTCTCTTGCATTCCGACGGCACCCTGAGGCAGACCCCTGGTCCGAAGCATTGTCGTGTCTCAACCCCAACCTGAAGACACGCCACAAGGTGTTGCTGTCACTCTTCCAGGTGACACCATCTAAGTCCCGACTTCATAGACGATCCAAATTCCCATCCAACCTGAGGATACGGCGACCATCTGCTAGTTTCGGGACCTCCTGATCTCCATACCCACAAGAGAAGAGAGGTGTTCCGAAAGATGTGGAACCAAAGGCGCTGCGCAGCGTAGCAATCTCATGCAAGGAGCGTTGTGCAGACTCACGAGCTGCGCAGCGTAGCTGTCTTGGGTCACGTACAAAAAGCTCATGCGCCACAAGTCAAGACCCACGAGGGGCGTCGCCACAGATCTACCTCGAGGAGATCTGCAGCCTGACGTAACCGCCCAGCACATGGCGCCCAGCGCCAGAACAGCGCAACACACAAGGGATCCTGGCGCCCAGTGCCAGAACAGCAACAACACACAAGGGATCCCAGTGCCCAGGCAGCAACATCAAAACATCAATTTCGTAGGAACCATCATCAAAGCATCAATTTCGCAATGACCATCAATCAAGGATTTCAATCAACTACAAATCAAATAATCACACAAGATCATGGCAACATAGGTCTAAGCCCCTATCCTAATACCCATCATACCCACCATTATAGTGAAAGAGAGATCTCACCCTTACCTTAATTCGTAGGAATAGAAGACCCTGGAGAGGAATCACCAACAGAACCACAGCCACACGGCTTCCCTTCTCTCCTTGGGATTCGCGAACTCTTCTTCTCCTCCTTGGGATTTGCGCCGCCCTCCTTCTCTCTTTCTCTCCTCTTCGCAATTTCTCTCTTTCTCTCCTCTTCGCAATTTCTCTCTTTCTTTGCACAAATGAGCCAAACTCCAATTTTTAGGCTTAAGTATGCGCCTAGGTTAGTGGGCCTGGATCGCGGGCTTTCCTTCAGCTTAAGCCCGATTACTAACGCCATCACCTAAAATCCAATTACACACCTCTCAACCCAACATTAATATAATTACGCCAATTAAAATAAATAAAATAAATAATTGAATACCTAAATATTTAATTAAAATAATTTAATTAAATATTTGGGCGTTACATAGGAAGCTTGTAATGAAACTCTGAAGAAAGTGACTGAAAGGCACATAACTAATGCAACAGCATTCAGTGCAACTGCATCATAACTATATTAAACATTTGAAAGTGAGTTACTTGGGGAAGACATTCCAACTAGCTTTTCTCTATTGCATTACAACTACTTACACTTTGCCTTATTCTAACTTGATTGTGATACTCACTATCATCAACTATATTGTTATTTGGTTACTCTCCTCTAAATTACATAGTATTGAATTTTAAAAAGATTTCATCAATCCCTGTGGGTTCGACCTGTTCTAAACACTATATTACTTGTTATGGACTGTGTATACTTGCACATGCTTTCCACACACCAAGTTTTTGGCGCCGTTGCCGGGGATTGTAGTTAAGTTCTTTTAAAAATCTTATATACTGTAATTTAGTGTGTATTATTCTTGTATTTGCAAGTTTCAGTCATTGTAGTCATATTGATGCTGAGTATTTTGAATTTAAACCTATGATGTTTCACATGCTTCAAACTATTGGTCAATTTGGAGGAACTCCTCATGAGGATCCTCACTTGCATTTAAAACAATTTATAGAAATATGTAGTAACTTTATCATACTTGGTGTTAGTGAAGATGCTTTCAGATTAGGATTGTTTCCTTATTCTTTGAAAGATAGAGCTAAGGCTTGGCTCAATTCTTTAGAGTCTAACTCTATCCATTCATGGAATGAGATGGCTGAAAAAATTTTAGGAAAATATTTCCCACCTATCAAAAATGCTAGGATGAGAACAGATATTACATCTTTTAGACAAAAAGAGTTTGAAACATTATTTGAAGCATGGGAAAGGTGGAAAGAACTTTTAAGAAAATGTCCTCATCATGGTTTACCTGTCATTATTCAAATGGAAACTTTTTATATTGGTTTAGAACCTCAAACCAGAATAATGCTTGATGCATCTTCTGGTGGAGTGTTATTGAATCTGTCATATAATGAGGCATGTGAGTTAATTGATAGAATAGCAGCTAATAGCTCTAGTTGACCTACTGAGAGGGTGAGTGCCCAAAATAAACCATCTGGGGTACATGAAGTAAGTGATGTATCAGCCCTATCTGCTCAAGTAGCCTCTTTAGCTAACTTGATAAAAAAATTCACTTCAAGTAATGCAACTGCATCTAATGCAGCTGCATCTACAGACAGCACTGCAGCAGCAGTAGAACAAGCACCTCCAGGTACCACTAGTTGTGTATATTGTGGTGGAGGTCACTTATATGAGAAATGTCCTAGCAACCCTATTTTGTAAATTATATAGGTTATAATAGAAATAACAACCCTTACTCTAACACTTACAATCCTGGGTGGAAAAATCATTCCAACTTTAGATGGAGCAATAACAATGCACCTGCATCTAATACTGCACCATCCACACCACCAGGATTCCCACCTCAAAACAACTAGAGACAATCTAAAAACACCAATGAAAATTCTCTAGAAAATATGCTCAAAGCATTCATAGGTGAAGCAAGAACAGCTGGACAAGCTCAAGATGCTTCCATTAAGAATCTAGAGAACCAGGTAGGTCAGTTAGCCACAGCTTTGTATCAAAGGCCACCAGGTGCCTTACTTTCCAATACAGAAGCTACTCCTTCTCAGAAACAAGAAAAGGAGCAGGTTAAGGCTATCTCCTTAAGAAGTGGCTAGGATTTGAGTGAGTCAAATGAGAGGGAAAGTGTAGATAAGGGAGAAAAAGAAAAAGAGAAAAATAGAAAAGACAGAAATGTAGAAGCATCTAATGCTCCTGCATTAGAGGAAAAAGTTCAAATCCCAACACCTAAGTTAGTACCTTAGTACCCTCCTCCTCCTTACCCACAAAGATTGAAAAAAACACATGAGGAGAAACAATTTAGAAAATTCTTAGAGGTACTAAAACAGTTGCACATAAATGTTCCCTTAGTAGAAGCACTTCAACAGATGCCAAACTATGCAAAGTTTATGAAGGATGTGCTTACAAAAAGAAAAAGATTAGGGGAGCAAGCATTAATTTGATGCCTAAATCATGGCAAGCCCTATGGATCGAGGAAGTTTTACAATTCCATTCTCCATTGGAACTTCTTATACTGGTAAAGCCCTATGTGATTTAGGAGCAAGCATTAATTTGATGCCTAAATCTATTTTTAACCAGTTAGGAATTGGAATTGCAAAACCAACCACTGTGACACTTCAATTAGCAGACAGGTCAATAGCATATCCTGAAGGTATAATAGAAGACATCTTAGTTAATGTAGACAAAGTTGTATTCCCTGCAGATTTTGTCATTCTTGACTTTGAAGCAGATAAAGAAGTACCTTTTATCCTAGGTAGACCATTTCTAGCAACTGGCAAAACCTTAATAGATGTGCAAAGAGGTGAACTTACAATGAGAGTGAATGATCAAGAGATAAAATTCAATGTGATGAATGCTATGAAGCATCCTACAGAAAATACAAAAGAATGTTCATCCATTTTTTCTCTAGATCAATTGGTAGAGAAACAGTTTTACAAGCAGTATGATCATTTGGCTAATGCAGATGCACTTGATGCACCTGCATTGCTAGATGAGGAATTACTAGAAAAAGATGACCTGCCAATAGGAAACTCTTGTAAGGAAGTGTGGGCTAGAACATATGCACCTCTCAATCTTGAGGATCCAACTCTTAAGAAGAATTTACCCTCCATAGAACAACCTCCCAAGCTAGAATTGAAGGAATTGCCTAAGCATCTTAAGTATGTTTTTCTAGGAGAAAATGAGACCTTACCAGTTATTATTGCTTCTGATTTAACATCAGAACAAGAAGGTAATCTCATTAATACTCTAAAGATACATACCAAGGCAATAGGTTGGCAAATGGAACAGGTTGGAGGATATGTATGGATTACAGAAAACTCAATAAGGCTACCAAAAAGGTTCACTTTCCTTTACCATTCATAGACCAAATGCTAGATAGATTAGCAGGGAAAGAGTTTTATTGTTTTCTAGTTGGCTATTCAGAATCCAATCAGATAGCTATTGAGCCTAAGGATCAACATAAAACCACTTTTACATGCCCTTATGGAACATTTGCTTTTAGAAGGATGCCATTTGGATTATGTAATGCACCTGCAACATTCCAAAGATGCATGATGTCAATATTCTTAGATTTCATTAAGCAATCAATGGAAGTATTCATGGATGATTTCTCTGTCTTTGGAGAAACATTTCAAGACTGCTTATCAAACTTGGAACAAATTCTCAAAAGATGTGAGGATACAAATCTAGTGTTAAACATGGAAAAGTGCCATTTGATGGTACAAGAAGGCATTGTGTTAGGACATAGAATCTCAAAGAAAGGTCTAGAGGTAGACAAAGCCAAAATTGAGGTGATTGAAAAATTACCCCCACCAACAACAGCCAAAGGTATCCGGAGCTTCTTAGGCCATGCTGGTTTCTATAGAAGGTTTATCAAAGACTTTTCAAAAATTTCAAAGCCATTGTGTATGCTTTTGCAACATGATGTACCATTCAACTTTGATGAATCTTGTATGAAAGCTTTTGAAAAGCTTAAAAAAGCATCGGTAACAGCACCAGTGATAGTAACACCTCACTGGAGCAGGCCTATTGAATTAATGTGTGATGCTAGTGACTTTGCAGTAGGAGCAGTCCTAGGGCAAAGGTATGACAAAGTTTTTCATTCTATTTATTATGCTAGCAGGACATTAATTGAAGCTCAGGTTAATTACACAGTCACAGAAAAGGAATTATTAGCTGTGGTATTTGCATTTGAAAATTTTAGATCATACTTAGTTGGCACTAAAGTAATTGTTTATACTGATCATTCTGTCATTAAGTATCTGATTTCAAAGAAAGATGCAAAGCCAAGGCTGATAAGGTGGATTCTACTCCTTCAAGAATTTGATCTTGAAATTAGAGATAAGAAGGGAGTAGAAAACCAAGTAGCAGACCATTTGTCAAGACTTGAAGGTGAATCACTAGGTACACAAGAGGGAGAAATCAAGGAGAGTTTTCGAGATGAGAAACTATTGGCAATCACAGTCAATGCACATAGTGCAACTGCATGTGCTACAGGCAATGCAGGAGCATCAAATGCATTTGGACCATGGTATGCTGATATTGTGAATTTCCTTGCAAGTAGAGTGACACCAGTAAATATGACATATCAACAAAGGAGAAGGTTCTTCCACATAGTAAAACAATACTATTGGGATGATCCATTCCTTTACAAGATGTGTCCTGATCAATTAATGAGGAAATGTGTTCCTGATGAAGAACAACAAGCAGTGCTTCTGCATTGCCATGCTGCACCATATGGTGGCCACTTTGGAAGCACAAGAACAGCAGCTAAGGTATTACACTCTGGTTATTTTTGGCCTACTTTATTTAAAGATGCATATTTTATGGTCAAGAAATTTGACAAATGTCAAAGGGCGGGAAATATCTCTGATAGACATGAAATGCCAAGAACCAATATTTTAGAAATTAAATTATTTGATGTATAGGGAATGGATTTCATGGGACCTTTTCCACCTTCCTTTGGCAATTTGTATATCTTAGTAGTTGTTGATTATGTATCCAAGTGGGTAGAGGCAGTAACATTACCAAATAATGATGCAAAATCTGTAAGTAAGTTCCTTCAAAGGAATATATTTACTAGATTTGGAACTCCTAGAGCTATAATTAATGATGAAGGGTCACACTTTTGTAACAAAATCATTGAAAACCTTCTAGCTAAATATGGAGTTAAGCATAAAATCGCTACAGCTTACCACCCTCAAACATGTTGGCAAAGAGAACTCTCAAATAGGGAAATTAAGAGAATACTAGAGAAAATGGTGAGTCCAAATAGGAAAGATTGGTCTTTACATTTGGATGAAGCCTTATGGGCATATAGAACAGCATTCAAAATACCCTTAGGAATGTCTCCTTATAGAATAGTCTATGGAAAAGCATGCCATTTACCTGTGGAGTTAGAAAATAAGTCTTCTTGGGCTATCAATAAGTTCAATTTTAACTTAGACAAAACAGGTGCCCAAAGAATGCTAGAACTTAATGAATTAGAATAAATTAGGCAATTCTCTTATGAGAATGCTGAAATCTACAAAACCAAAACTAAGGCATGGCATGATAAGAGAATTCAAAAGAGAGACCTAAGAGAGGGAAGATTAGTTCTGCTATACAATTCTAGATTGAAGCTTTTTCCTGGAAAGCATAGATCAAGGTGGTCAGGACCATTTAAATTGGTTAAAATTTATCCTAATGGAGCAGTTGACTTGTTAGATGAATCCTCAAACACCGTCTTCAAGGTAAGTGGTCAAAGAATCAAAATGTACTATGGTGAACATGTGGTGAGAGATAAGATCACCACTCATTTGAAAAATCTCTAAAAGAAAGAGGTAGTCAGGCTGAGAAGACTCTTAAAACAAGCGCTTAATGGGAGGCAACCCATCATTTTTACTTATTTTTGTTCAATTTTATGTTTTTAGTGTCTTGTAGGAAATACAGGAATATGATGCAGCTGCATTGATGCTACTGCACTACATCTGCATTGAAGAAAAAAAAATTGTGCCCTGAAACCCAAATTTCAATATTAAAATTTTTTTTGATCAAGTGTAAATGCCAACTCATCAGAAAGAAAGCTTAGAAATGAAGTGTTTAGTAACCAAAGGTGACACATGGCTGCATCCATGTCTACCACACGCCTTACCTAACGGCTACCAAACAATCAAATCAAAATTCCTTTAGCTCCTCACTTTCAAAACCCTAAAACTACCATCGTTACCCCTTCCACTCAAACTCTGATCAAACACTTACTTCATCTCTCACTCATTACGCACAACAATTCCATCTCCAACAAACACAATGGTGAAGAAGCATTCTGCATCAAAATCACCAAGCAAACATGCATCATCATCGTCCAAAAAGGGCAAGAAAGCCAATGCACCAGCATTGATCAGTGAAGAGAAAGCTCATCTATGGAAGATGCAGTTACTACCAGAAAGGGGATACGATTTGAAGAAAGCAAGTCCATCATTCATGGCAACAGTGGCCAATCTTCCCTGGGATCACTTTGTGTTGCCACGAGGAGGATATATTGAAGACTTAGTGAGAGAATTCTATGCTGGGATTTCTGACAATGAAGGGCCAGAAAAATCCTACACTTCAAAGGTTAGAGGTAAGGTAGTTCATTTTCATCCCAAGAAATTAAATGAGCACTATATGTTGAAGTATAATGGAACAGAGTTTGAAAAGAAAGTAGGGAAGGCTTATAAGAAAGAAATGGAAGAGATTAGGGGTAGAATAGCCACACCAGATTCTGTTTGGGAAAGATTCACACCTAATGAAATCAAACTTAGAAGCAGTTACTTGATAAATGCTCTAGGTAATTGGCATTTGTTCATAGCAACATCAATCCTACCCACATCACACATATTTGCAATGACCAAAGAGGGATTGATCCTACTAGATACAATTCTCTCTGAGGGCAATGTTGATATAGGTAGATTGATTGCTAGGGAAATCTATACATCCACAACTAAGTCAAAGGGATTTCTGTTTTTCCCTTGTCTCATAACTGAATTGTGCATGAAAGAAGGTGTTCCTATTGCTGCAAATGAGCAAAGAAAATTTCCCCCTAATAGTTTGACTGCTGAGATGAAAGAGAGACTGAGAAAAGTGAAAGGAACACTACCTATGCCTGCAATGGAAGAGCATTTCATGCAGCAGCAAGTTGCAATGTGGAAATTTCGAAATGAACAACATGATTGGCTGCAACTTGTCTTCCAATATATGTCTAATGAATTAGGAAATATTGAGGCACCTGTATTTCCAAGCTGGGTATTGAGAACTGAAGGACAAGAAGATGAGGAGAAAGAACAAGCTGATGAGGAAAAGGAAGAAGAAAAAGAGGAACAGGAAGAGGAACCAACAACTAAGAAAAGAGTGACTAGGAAACAAGCAAATGGAAAGAAAAAGATAGTAGTGGAGCCTGATGTTGAGGAAACTCATGATTCTGAAACTGAGGAAGATGTGGAAACTCAAAAACAAGTAGAAGAATTAGAGAAGGATGAAGAGGAGGGAGATAGTGATCTGGAAGTTGATAGTGAAGAGGAAGAACAAGCAAGGGGTGTAATTCTGGAAGAAATAGCCAAACAAAAATATGCCAAGACACCACCACCAGTCCAACCAGAAACAACTCAGACGTCACCAATAACTTCACCTATCTCATCACCTATCCACTCACCTATCAAAGAAACATCTCCCCACCCAAAATCACCACTACCCTCCCTTAGTGATCAACCAATTCAGTGACCACCACAAACAACCCCTCCTCCACCCTCTCCACCATCTGAAACAGAACACCAATCACAACTTGAAGAACAAATTCCAATCCCAACCTCAACTATCACTGAGCCACAAACAGAACAAACCATCCTTACGATCCCCACTGACATTATAACTAATGTTGTTTATGCTCTTGAGAAAGAAAATGTGCAGGATACTGATGAAAATCCAATTGAAGAGACAGAACCAGAGGTAGTACAGGAGGAAGAAGCTACCACAGAAGCAGTTGAGATGCAGAGTGATGCACCTGCATCAGGTGCTTCTGCATCTCAACAGAAGGCTGCAACGAAACCACAACATGATGAGGCAGCATTGCAAATAGCTCACAGGAAGAGAGAGGAACTGGGAAACACACAACAATTCTTCAAACAACCAGCAGACAAGGCACCAAAAAGAAAGATCCATGATGCAGTCCCAACTGATGCTACTGCATCATTTCCTGCCACAACACCAGAGGAACCAGGTGCATCTGCACCAGTAGAAGAAACTCCAATCAAGAAGCCCAAGGAAAAGAAGCAAAAGGTCCAGAATACTCCTCCTACAAGGCAGAGTGCAAGGACAAGGAGTGGAGCAAAAAAATGAGTATCTGTTACATGCTTTCTTCTGTTTAACTACGATATTTTGGATGTTATCTTACTACTAACTCATCCCTGGTTGTGTTTTTAATCCCTCTCCCCATATTTTGAACAAATATTCTAAGTATTTTGTGAACCTATAGCAGTGTGGACACTGCTACCCCTTAAGTTTGGGGGGGGGGGACTTATCTTTTTAAGTATGTTATGTATGTTATGTATGTGTGTTTTAGCAAATTTGTGTTTTAGTTAATATTTTTGGATGAATGTATTAGATGTACTTAACAAAGTAGTATCTAAATACATGAAACTAATTTTCCAAAGACATCTCTTAGGAAAATAGGGACAGGTATGAGGAATACTATCATTTGTTAAGAACATTTTAGTAGGTGATCAGGTTGAAAAAAAAATTTATATAGTGCAAACCTATGGATGGATTTTTTTTGAAAAAGAAACCTTATTTCTTACAAAAATAACCAAAATTATTTTTTCTTCAAATACCTCAAAACTGAGTTTGTGAAAAGAAGCTTGCTATTTAAAGAACAATCTGATGCAAGGGGAATTTTTGGTGAGCAAATGTCAAAACAAATTTTGATTAAAAAGTTGGAATAGCTTAAAGAATTAAGTTTGGGGGTGTTTTATGAAAACTAAGGCTAAATTCAAAAAATGAAAATAGTAAACAACGCATAAAGATTACAAAAAGAGTGGTAAAAAGATCAAAGATCAAAGCCATATTGACCTGAATCAATTGAGCTATACCTGTGCCAAAGTGCATGAATGCATCTGGAGGTCAGTGAAAAGTTGTACCTGTGCCATGCAAGAATAAATGCATCTGGAGGATAGTTCAAAACTGTACCTGTGCCATGCAAAAATAAATGCATCTGGAGGACAGTAAGGAAGTCAATATAAGCTACAAAAAATAGTACAATACAACAGTACAGAAACAATGCAACTGCACTGCAGAAAATAAATGCAGAAAAATATCAATGCATAAACACTTCAAAGAAAGTGATGCATCTGCATCAAAAAGAAACCACCAACACCAGAAAAATAATGCATTGACTCAAAAAGCTTGAAAAAATTCAATCAAGACCTTGGTTGTGTTTAAAACTCCCCAATACTTGAGGATTTTGTGAGACTAATCTTCCTTTTTAAAATTATTTTGATGTGACCAAAAGCAAACTAAGTTTTTCAAAAGGCTAGAAAGAAGTTTTTTCACTTAGTCTTGGATCTAATCTCAACTCAGTGGAACACACACACACTCAAAAGTTTAAATAACTTTGGTGGTTTTTCAAAAGAAATAATGGTAGAGGAAGATTGCTGAAAAATGAAGTTCATAGAGAGCACTTCATAAAAAACCAAATTCTCAAAACTGATCTATCTTCTAGAATGATGGTATTATTTAGTTTGTCTTTTTCATTACTTGAGGACAAGCAATGGTTTAAGTTTGGGGGTGTGATAACTCTATTTTATATAGAGTTATTCATATATTTAAACTTAGTAAATTGCCCTCTTTCAAGCAAAGATAAAGAGTTTATATAGTATTTTATGTGATATATGATAACTTGAGTGTTTAACATGGTTATAATTGTTAATAGGCCATTTTGGATATATTGTGGTATGTTTGATAAGTTTGCTCAGTGCAGTCTACAGATGCTCCTGCATCAAATGCTCCTGCATTAAATCTGCACTTATAACTCCACTGGTTTAGCACAATGCTACTGCACTGCAATTGCATTGCCTGAAGGTTGAAGCCATCCACTTGCACATCCACTTGCACTTGATGACCTCGTGATTGGTCTCCTAAAGCAAGCACATTCATATATTTCGGCCCCTACAGTTCCCACATAGATTTGAAGAGTCATCTACATAGGGACACATGTTCATTTCTCATAGGACCTCAACTTCGTTTTTCGGCTCAACTCTCGGGATTTCGACTCACCGGTGAGTTCTACTCACGGATTAGGGACATTTTGTGTATTCTGAAAATTTGTGGTTTTCAAATAATAAGGCAACAATCCCGTTTTCAAAAGACTTAGAAACGAAAAGCGATTTTCGAGTCAAAACGGCGTTTTACGGTTTATTGAGAATTTTAACGAATAATTGAAATGAAACACTTTATATATATTCTGGAATAGTTGGAAATTTTTTGGATTTCAGGTGATTGAAATTAGTAATCGATTTGGACGAGAACGGAGAGCGAAAATGGGAAAAGTGCGAAATTCTGGTAACAGACACAGGTCGCACGGACCGTGCGCCCCTGGGCACGAATCGTGCGCCTGCTTCGGGTTGGAAGTATTGGAAACAGAACGGGACGCACGGGTCGTGCGCCCCTGGGCACGGATCGTGCGTTTCCTTCTGGTAGATGGGTCCTGAGTAGTGCACCACGCACGGGTCGTGCGCCTCTGGGCACGGGTCGTGCGTGTGGTTCTGTTACCGGCTTCCGTTTTCTCATTTTGTTGCTCCGTTTGACCCCGAACTTTTTCTAATTTCTTTCTCAACCAATCAAAAAGGGATTGCCTCACTGAAAGCCTTATTTCGAACTCGTTCAACTCATGATTTTGAAAAGAAGTTGAAAGGCATATTGATCGAAAAACCGAAACCCTAGTATACGTGTGGGTACACCGTCTGATGGATGGGCTGAATATATATATACATTTATACATATGTCAACTGTGTATGATTATAATGCCGGATGTTTATAGATTCATCAAAACGGGTTATAAGTGTTGCACCCCGAAAAATCCCGGCTTGGGTTCTCGATGTACAACGTGGAAAAATTTTGGAGCTGCCACCAATATTTTAATTTTAAGACCAAAACATTGAAAAAATGTCTTTTGGACAAGGCGGATGGTCTTTGAAAACTAGAGATATAGGTTCGGGGGTCGATTACGCGCGAGGAAGGTGTTAGCACCGCGCACGTCCTTTCTACCGAAAGGGAACCTCTAATTAAATGTGTGGCTTTAACGTTTGATTTGAAAAATACCTAGATTTGCCTATTTATTTCTTGTTTGAAGACGAATGAGAAAACTTACTGGCAATTTTATTTTTGGTGAGAAAGGGGGGGAAAAAAAGGGTTTTTAGAAAAAAGTGCTTGACGGGACATGGCCCGCTCCTACGTATCTCCAGGTGCGATGGAGAATTCAAAGCTACGTAGTTCTTGGTTCTTTTTGAAAAGTTTTTGTTTTTTATCTTTTTTAGTGAGTTTTTGAAATAGGACGAGCGTTAGCAAATGATTAAACTAGCAGAGGCTATGATGAATCACTGCTAAATGCTCAAAAAGAGTTGTGCCGCTAGTCAAACGAACAAAGGTTCTGATGGACTATTGATAACAACTTGTTTTTATTATGTTTTTGAAAATGATTTTCGAAAGAGATTGATTCGCACGATGATCAAACTAACAAAGGTTATGATGGATCATCGTTTATTATTTTTAGGAGAAAAGGACATTGTCACTAATAGCTAAACGAACAGAGGCTCTGATGAGCTACTAGCAACAATGGGTTTGAAAATGATTTTTGTTTGTTTTATGAAAATGGTTGGTTTAGGGGGGTGAAAAGAATTTTTATTTGTGGCGCTTGACGAGAACGTGGCTCGCTCCTACGTATCCCAAACGGGAATCAAAGCGACGTAGTTCTAATGAAAAATGTTTTTTGAAAGAGTTTGAAAGGGGCGAGCTGAATCACCCGAGACCATCTTCACCACTTAGAACATGATGCACTAGGCATAAGTGGGAATCATATGGTTCGTCATCAGCAATGGACGATAATATACAAGAACGAGTAGATAAACGCTATAGCTAAGTTAAATCACATGGATCACAATAACTAAATATTAACAAATGAAAAGACTGAAATACCTCTGATGAAGACAGATATTACAGATCTGGAGAACGCAAACCCCGACTAACCCTTGCAGGAGATCAGCTCGGACGGA
Organism: Astragalus membranaceus; assembly: GCA_039519185.1. Lineage (NCBI taxonomy): Eukaryota > Viridiplantae > Streptophyta > Magnoliopsida > Fabales > Fabaceae > Astragalus > Astragalus membranaceus. The sequence goes on from CM076849.1 coordinate 95,470,379, forward strand.
CCAACGGCGCGAATAGAGCAAAAATGAAGCGGAGAACTGGAAAATGGGATTTGCGAGAGTTGTCTTCCCAGATCTCGTGAAATGTCTCTGGAGCAATTCTTCTCAGATCTCGTGAAAATGTGTGTGTGGAGCAATTCTTCTCTGATCTTGTGAGATGTCTCTGTGTTTCTCTGATCTCGTAAAATCTTCCCCTCAAAATGTGACTTGAGGCTGCCTATTTAAAGGCTTAGGAAAGCGTAGAATTTTTTGAAAAACATTTATTGCAAGGATGAATCGATTGTTTGATGAAGTGTAACAAGTGCATAATCGATTCCTTGCCTTTGAAAAGTCACATGAATCGATTCCAAGCTTAGTTAAAATAGTGGGAATCGATTCTTGAGCCTTTGGAAATAATAAAGAATCGATTCTTGGTTCCTTTGAAAATAAGAGGAATCGATTTTCAGGACCTTTTGCATAGGTGAAAATCGATTCTTGCTTTAGTTAAAATAGTGGGAATCGATTCTTGAGCCTTTGGAAATAATAAAGAATCGATTCTTGGTTCCTTTGAAAACAAGAGGAATCGATTTTCAGGACCTTTTGCATAGGTGAAAATCGATTCTTGCTTTAGTTAACACAATGAGGAATCGATTCATGGCCTAAGGAAGAGCTTGAAAATCGATTTCAAGGCCTATGCAAGAAGAGGGAAATCGATTTTCAGGACATCCTAAATAGGTGAAAATCGATTCTTCACTTAGTTAAAACAATTAGGAATCGATTCATGGCCTATGGAAGAGCCTGAAAATCGATTTCAAGGCCTATGCAATATACTATAAATCGATTCTTGGCCTTTGGAACAAAATAGAAATCAATTTTTGCTTTCCAAAAAAATGCTTTTAGGTCTTTGCCATGCATGCATAAAATATTTTCCAAAGCTTGCCATGCATGCATAACATATTTTTCAAATACCCTAATTTGATGCATGAGGCCTATTGCAAAAAATTGTTTTTAGAGACCCTTTTGTGAGAAATGACCAAAATGCCCTTTTTGACTCTAACTTCCCAAAACGTGCATTCTAACCCTAAAAATGATGCATAATTTATTTTTGTATGGAAAATTAGGGTTTGGACCTAAGCCGGACAAAATTGGGGTATGACAGCTGCCCCTCTTTATCTGAATTTTAACGAGGAATATGAATTGGCCGAAACATATTCCAAGGCAAAATGAAGATAAAGAATTCAGAAATTATATCAATTTTGTCCACTTGGGGAAACCCGAATTTTCCTCTTTTTCTTTTCTCATTTTTTTTGTTTTTATTGATGGGCTTGAGAACAAACGGGGAATGGTTAACACTTGGCGCATTAACTGAGAGAGAAAATGACGGACCACTCGGGATCTGAAGGAGCACTAAGGCTCTGAAGGACCACTCAGGGTCTGAAGGAGCACTAAGGCTCTGAAGGACCACTCAGGGTCTGGAAGGCTGCCTAGGCCTTAATTGAAGGACCATCGTGGTCTGAAGGAGCGCTACTAGCTATGGTACTAGTAAAACGGTCTGAGGGGGCCTTTCGAGCGGCCATGATGGGTCAAGATCAGCTCCGGAACTGATATGTTGACCATGAAGGACGTCCGTCGTGTCTTAGGCTGACACAACTAGTCTGAAGGACCACTTGGGGTCTGAAGGACTTACCCGCAGCTCGAATACGAGGTGAAGTCTGTTTTTGAAGGGACACTTGGGTCCTGAAGGGATTCACGAATCCTGTTGGTTGATTGATTGAAAAGTTCAACTAAAGCAGACAGAAAAGTAAAATGAGCACTTGGCGTGCAAACAGAAAAGTAAATGGGCACTTGGCGTGCAAAAAGCAGGAAATAAAGCGGTAAAGAACGCAGTAAAGAAGGAGCACTGAGGGCTCAGGATGAGCGCGGAGGGCTCAGGATGAGCACAGAGGGCTCAGGAGGAGCACAGAGGGCTCAGGGGGGAGCACAGAGGGCTCAAGAGGAGCACAGAGGGCTCAGGAGGAGCACAGAGGGCTCAAGATGAGCACAGAGGGCTCAGGGAGAGCACAGAGGGCTCAGGGGGAGCACAGAGGGCTCAAGATGAGCACAGAGGGCTCAGGGGGGAGCACAGAGGGCTCAAGAGGGAGCACAGAGGGCTCAGGATGAGCACAGAGGGATCAGGATGAGCACAGAGGGATCAGGATGAGCACAGAGGGCTCAGGAGGGGAGCACAGAGGGCTCAGGAGGGAGCACAGAGGGCTCAGGATGAGCACAGAGGGCTCAGGATGAGCACAGAGGGCTCAGGATGAGCACAGAGGGCTCAGGGGGAGCACAGAGGGCTCAGGATGAGCACAGAGGGCTCAGGAGGAGCACAGAGGGCTCAGGATGAGCACAGAGGGCTCAGGATGAGCACAGAGGGCTCAGGGGGAGCACAGAGGGCTCAGGATGAGCACAGAGGGCTCAGGAGGAGCACAGAGGGCTCAGGGGGAGCACAGAGGGCTCAGGATGAGCACAGAGGGCTCAGGATGAGCACAGAGGGCTCAGGATGAGCACAGAGGGCTCAGGGGGAGCACAGAGGGCTCAGGATGAGCACAGAGGGCTCAGGAGGAGCACAGAGGGCTCAGGAGGAGCACAGAGGGCTCAGGGGGGAGCACAGAGGGCTCAGGAGGGAGCACAGAGGGCTCAGGAGGAGCACAGAGGGCTCAGGATGAGCACAGAGGGCTCAGGGGGAGCACAGAGGGCTCAGGGGGAGCACAGAGGGCTCAGGGGGAGCACAGAGGGCTCAGGAGGGAGCACAGAGGGCTCAGGATGAGCACAGAGGGCTCAGGGGGAGCACAGAGGGCTCAGGAGGGAGCACAGAGGGCTCAGGATGAGCACAGAGGGCTCAGGACGAGCACAGAGGGCTCAGGAGGAGCACAGAGGGCTCAGGGGGAGCACAGAGGGCTCAGGATGAGCACAGAGGGCTCAGGAGGAGCACAGAGGGCTCAGGGGGAGCACAGAGGGCTCAGGAGGAGCACAGAGGGCTCAGGAGGAGCACAGAGGGCTCAGGATGAGCACAGAGGGCTCAGGAGGAGCACAGAGGGCTCAGGATGAGCACAGAGGGCTCAGGAGGAGCACAGAGGGCTCAGGGTGAGCACAGAGGGCTCAGGATGAGCGCAGAGGGCTCAGGAGGAGCACAGAGAGCTCACAAATTCAGTTGATTGGTCGATTTGAAATGACCGATGCTGCTGTATTGGATTGAGGTACCTGCATACGTTGGTTGATGCAAGGAATGGTGCATGGAGTATTGGTGCATGTTATGCAAGGGGCATGTTATGCATGTGCATGCAATGCTATGATTTTGGTGTGATGATGAATGTGGTGGATGCGGTTATGCAAATGTAATGCAGATGTATGCTACATGGATGCATGTGACGCTGATGCAATGCTGGACGCTTTTGATATTCTCTTTTGGCTTTCCTTGATGGTTGCTTTTTTTATTTATGAAGTGCGGGTATGCAAATGCAATGCTTGAGAGTTGTGAAATGCCTTGGTTTATTTGATGGAATGCTAAATTATGGACTTGACAACGAGTCTGGTTTATGGAGCAATATGTGTCTGCATATTGGTCTGATTTATGGATCCTAAAGGTCTGGTTTAAGGACACAAAGGTCTGGTTTGACCGGATGGGATGCCAGTGTATGCAATGGAAGGCTTCGTTTTGTTTTTTCCATGAGATGCATGATGCAAATGCCATGATTGCTATTTTCTTTTTCTTTCTCTTATGATGAATGCAAATGCCTGAATTTCTTTTTTTCTTTACTTTATTATCATTATTTTTATGTCTGATAAATGCATGATTTTATGCATGATGAATGTAATGCATGACTGTGTTTGTTTATTGCCCCTTTTTTTTTGCTTATTTTTTTGTTTTTGCTGGTTCAGCCAACCCGCGACACTCATGACACGAGACTGAGGAACCTGTTGGACTTGCGGGGCTCATGGGCCGGGTGCATGTTGGTCTTGACTTTGCTGGTTTGAAGCAATCGTGGATGTAGTTGCTCTCTTGCATGATTGACTGATTTTGAGGATGTGCTTTCTCTCAGGACTCTTAAGAATCTCGTAATGATTTGCAATGCTCTATGATATATGCACATGTTTTACAGTTCAGGACCATCATCATCATAAAACGTTTATTTTGAGCAGAAAAAGCAGAAAATAAAAGAGTGAACAGATACGAGAAATTTGAACTTTATTAATGTGGAAACCGGTCGCACAAGAAGTTACGTCGATTATTTATTACACTTGAAAGTTTAAACTGTAAAAAGACACGAAAAAGGAGAGAAGCTGAATTCTGACTGTCCGTCTCTGTGGAACAGTGCCAAACATCTATGTCCTTGACCTTGATCACTCCCTCATCCAAGCTTGTAGGAGAGTTGTATGCCTTTTTTTACTTTTCATGCCTAAGTTTTCAGACCCTAATTTTTGCCTGGATCGCCCTTTGCGGGTTTTCAATCCACCGGGTCGCTCTGATTTTGCCTAGGTCGCCCTTTGCGGGTTTTCAACCTAGCGAGCTAATTCTTACTTGGCTTGTCTTTCTCTTTTTTCATCTATTTCTTTTTAGGCATAATACTTCTTCACTTGATCTGAATTGACTGGATTCCTGAGATCTTCGCCGTCTATGTTTATGAGTATCGGCGCTCCTCTGGAAAAAGCTTTCTTGACTTCACATGGACCGTCATAAGTGGGCCTCAACTTCCCACGGAGTCAGTCCGGATAGGTAGGATCTTTTTGAGTACAAGGTCTCCTTCGCCGAATTCTCGAAGACGGACTTTCCTGCCGAAAGCTGCCTTCATCTTTTGTTGGTACAACTGGCCATGGCGCAGGGCAGCAATTCTTTTCTCTTTAATGAGATTCAGTTGATCTAGACGAGCTTGGACCCATTTGATTCTTCTAACTTGACCTCCATGACTACTCGTAGAGAGGGTATTTCAACCTTGACGAGAAGGACTGCTTCTGACCCATACACTAGAGAAGAAAGGGGGTTGCCCCTGTATGATTTCAATGAATGTGAGTGCGACAAGGGATGAGATAGGTGTAGGGTCAGTTTCCCCAGTTGTAGGAGGGGTGAAGAGCGACAGAATTGCCCCACTTGGCATATTGTAAACAAATGAATTTACTTGTTCTTGAGCTAAAACCTTGAGAAAACAACAGCAATCAATCATTGATCGGGATGGACCTTTCGGGATTGTGGTGTTTTGTGGAGGAGAGATGAGTAAGCTTAGTGAAGTATTTGGGGCTAATGGCAGGATGGTTTTTATTCGGTGTTGGCTGTTGATCGATGATTTATGATGGTTAACTGGCTTGATGAGGTATTTGGAGGTTTTATTCCTGGCTAAGAGTCTGTGGAGGGCGGTCTATCGAGGTCAAAGGAGAGTGTTTGCGGTTTATGAGAGGAGGGGTGCATGGAAATGAGAAAGTGTTTGAAGGTTTATTGAGACGAGGACCTCTTGGATTTTGTGGTAACATGTACCAACTCACCACTTACATTTCTTTTGTATTTTTCTTTTGGTTTTGGAATTTTCCTTTTTGAATGATTTTTCCTTCTTTGATTTCTTCTTTTTCTTGAGCTTGGGTGAACTGATAAAGTACGATGCACTGTTTTTTTTTTTTTTTTTTTTTGAGGTGGTCCTTGTCTAAGGTGACTTTTGGATTTTTGGCTTTTTCTTTGGGAGTTTCTTGGCTTAAGGTGGTTAGGAGAGGATTTTGTTTTTGGATATGGAATGGTAGTCCGACTTCACTTCAAATCATGATTGCTTATTTCCTCAAGAATTAACTCTGGGACAATAATTCACTTATCTTCATGTACTTGCCCTTCTTCTTTATTTCCTTTTCGCGCTCTGATTTTCCTTTATTGAAGTACCCATCTTGACCTCTTTCTTGTTTTCAGAGATCCCCAAGTTGATCACTTCAGTGGATTCCCCGTGATGCTGAATAACCCTTTTTCCTCGCTTTATTAACTTTCTGAAGGGTTTTCCCGGTCTTTCTCAACGTCCCACTCTGCTTGATTGATAAGGTGATCAAAGTCAAAATATGGACCGTTGGCACTGTTATTTTGAGAGACAATTGCTGTGGATTCGCTTTTTGCCGAGGCGAAAAAGCAGAATGGAAGGTGAGACAAGCAAGCAAAAATAATAAAGAAAAGAAGAGACACATGAAATGAAAAGGAATTGATTTTTTTATTGATTGGAATTCAAAAAAACAACGTTTTTATTGATGATGATGATTTAGAAAATAAAAACATGTGCGCCCCTAACAACTGGTCCTGTGGCCTTGGGCAGAGCCACAGGGTTGCATTACAAATGACTACTTTAAATCAAAGGTCCCAAGAGGATCAACAGCCTTTCAATTCTTTAATTCTTTCACCAGCACTGCAGCGACAAACCAGGTTTGCACCACCCTCTTCTGACTTAGTACCATCATTGATGACAGCAATTTGATCGTGTTGTTCCTCTTCCTCATCCCATCCTGTGGGCTGTATGTCTTCCATTCGGATTTGAGCACTCTCGGGAGCGTCATATCTGACCAAGTAATCAAACTTTCCACTGGGCTCCCCTAGGGTATCCCAACATCCCTCTTTCGCAGGCACCGCTGTTACTTCCTCGTTGATTTCTTCTTCACCATCAATATCAGGGGTTCCTATCTGAATCACGCGCCGATCTATCAGGTCTTGCACTGCATGTTTGAAGGCTCTGCACTCCTCCACAGTATGACCAACCCCGTTTTCGTGGAAACTGCAGGTAGCACTTGCATTGTACCTTCGGGAAAATGGCGGTTGAAGGGCCTTCATTGGCCGGGTGCTGATCAGGTTCTTGGAAATCAGGTGATTAAACAATTCAGTGCATGTCATCGGTATTGGATCAAAACTGGTTCGTTTCTTGTACTGATAACCCTGAGCCTTGTGACTGTCACCGCCTTGCTGGGATGGCACAGGAGCAGAGAATGGAACAGTTTGTGGTGGCGGAGGAATGAAAGAAATGACACCAACTGGACCCACGACAGTGACACCTTCAGCAGCTGCCCCACTCTTTAAGCTCTGCAATATGACCATCATCTCATGTATCTGGGCCTCCATTGCCTTCAATCGTTCTTCTAGCAAGTGATATCTGTCTCTTGGCTGTGGGCTTTCAATCATCTGGCCCTGAGGATAGCTCCTCGGACTGAAGTAGTAAACCCCATACTGAGCGGAGTTTCCCATTTGATAAGCAACACTTGGAGGATTCACAATAATCTCCGGAACAAGAGCAGAAGAACTTCTGGGAGGTATAATACTGGGACTAGGGATGTGAATGTGTGGCACACCCGCAGCTCCACTAGAAGTAACCACAGCAGGCTGACTTGTCACCACGGGAATGGCTTCAGCAGTGGTCCCACTTCTCAGATTTTGCAGCATATTCATTATCTCGGCCCTCTGAGCCTCCATAGCCTCCACTTTAGTCTTCAAAGCTTGATTCTCTTGAGCCAGCTGCTCGGGGTTAAGAATTTCCACAACCGACTCATCTTGACCCAGGGGGTCCTCATTCCCGAGATGTTGATTGCTAGCCATTAGTCTTGTCTGTAGACGGATAGAGTATCGGTGTTGGCGAACCAGCTTGCCTTTTGTTTTTCTTTCTGATGATAGAACATCTTTTATGAGTACAAGTATGAATGCGTAAATGAATGCAATGCATATGCACATGGCTTTATGTTATTAGATGCATGAGGAATGTTGTATGAATTTTTCAGAATTTTGCTTATGTAATGCATGCTGTTACGATGTAAAATGCGAATGATGAGGATGCTTGTTATAAAGACAGATATTTACAGGTGGGGTTTTGAAAATTTAGGGCGGTATACCCTATATGCCACCTCATATAGGTATTCATGAAAGAGAAGGAGAAACATATTCTTTTTTTTTTGATTTTGTTGTTTTTTTCAAAAAAATGTTGGCGGAAATGAACTAACTAGATGTAATAATGCAACACATAATTTTGGAAAAGCCCTTGTGACCTAAAAAGAGGTGAGACCTATGATCTAGGGCAATTTAAAGGGTAATCCTTCCATGTGGCTCTATTCACTCCCTCACAAGGCCACCAGAGCTACAGTCCCTTTCACAAAATTTCCCACAAATGCAGCAAACTGCTAGGTGTGAGGCATCATGAAAGAGCACAACTCTGGTTGAAACTTTCGCAAGTAGCCAAACGGATAAAGGTCCTGATGGGCTCTCACTACTCGAATCCACTCTCCTAAGTTTTTGCAGACCTGGGTTATGGTCCCACTCAAAACACATAGTCACAGGGTATAAGTGTAGTGTGTGTTAAGGGCATTTTCCCTAGTACTACCCCCACCTGAAATGAAAACCAGAGCAGTCCAGACAAAAGCAGGCAATAACAAGTTATCTACCCTAGGGTTCCATACCTAGAATATCTATAAACAAGGATATTGCTCACCTTAGGAAAAGGAGCCAAGAAGAGGGGATCATGGGGATTGAAAAAAATGCATGGGCATAAGCGATAAAAGAAAGGGAATAAAAGATGAGACAGGGAACAACATAGAAGAACACAAATGCGTACGCCTACAATTAATGATAAGAAAGAAAGGCAAACAAGGTTTTAATCAAATCAACAATACATTAAACCACACATTTAAATTAGTTAGGCTTGACCCTCGTCTTAAAAAGTCCCCAGCGGAGTCGCCAGCTGTTGCACCCCGAAAAATCCCGGCTTGGGTTCTCGATGTACAACGTGGAAAAATTTTGGAGCCGCCACCAATATTTTAATTTTAAGACCAAAACATTGAAAAAAGGTCTTTTGGACAAGGCGGATGGTCTTTGAAAACTAGAGATATAGGTTCGGGGGTCGATTACGCGCGAGGAAGGTGTTAGCACCGCGCACGTCCTTTCTACCGAAAGGGAACCTCTAATTAAATGTGTGGTTTTAACGTTTGATTTGAAAAATACCTAGATTTGCCTATTTATTTCTTGTTTGAAGACGAATGAGAAAACTTACTGGCAATTTTATTTTTGGTGAGAAAGGGGGGGAAAAAAAGGGTTTTTAGAAAAAAGTGCTTGACGGGACATGGCCCGCTCCTACGTATCTCCAGGTGCGATGGAGAATTCAAAGCTACGTAGTTCTTGGTTCTTTTTGAAAAGTTTTTGTTTTTTATCTTTTTTAGTGAGTTTTTGAAATAGGACGAGCGTTAGCAAATGATTAAACTAGCAGAGGCTATGATGAATCACTGCTAAATGCTCAAAAAGAGTTGTGCCGCTAGTCAAACGAACAAAGGTTCTGATGGACTATTGATAACAACTTGTTTTTATTATGTTTTTGAAAATGATTTTCGAAAGAGATTGATTCGCACGATGATCAAACTAACAAAGGTTATGATGGATCATCGTTTATTATTTTTAGGAGAAAAGGACATTGTCACTAATAGCTAAACGAACAGAGGCTCTGATGAGCTACTAGCAACAATGGGTTTGAAAATGATTTTTGTTTGTTTTATGAAAATGGTTGGTTTAGGGGGGTGAAAAGAATTTTTATTTGTGGCGCTTGACGAGAACGTGGCTCGCTCCTACGTATCCCAAACGGGAATCAAAGCGACGTAGTTCTAATGAAAAATGTTTTTTGAAAGGGTTTGAAAGGGGCGAGCTGAATCACCCGAGACCATCTTCACCACTTAGAACATGATGCACTAGGCATAAGTGGGAATCATATGGTTCGTCATCAGCAATGGACGATAATATACAAGAACGAGTAGATAAACGCTATAGCTAAGTTAAATCACATGGATCACAATAACTAAATATTAACAAATGAAAAGACTGAAATACCTTTGATGAAGACAGATATTACAGATCTGGAGAACGCAAACCCCGACTAACCCTTGCAGGAGATCAGCTCGGACGGACCAACGGCGCGAATAGAGCAAAAATGAAGCGGAGAACTGGAAAATGGGATTTGCGAGAGTTGTCTTCCCAGATCTCGTGAAATGTCTCTGGAGCAATTCTTCTCAGATCTCGTGAAAATGTGTGTGTGGAGCAATTCTTCTCTGATCTTGTGAGATGTCTCTGTGTTTCTCTGATCTCGTAAAATCTTCCCCTCAAAATGTGACTTGAGGCTGCCTATTTATAGGCTTAGGAAAGCGTAGAATTTTTTGAAAAACATTTATTGCAAGGATGAATCGATTGTTTGATGAAGTGTAACAAGTGCATAATCGATTCCTTGCCTTTGAAAAGTCACATGAATCTATTCCAAGCTTAGTTAAAATAGTGGGAATCGATTCTTGAGCCTTTGGAAATAATAAAGAATCGATTCTTGGTTCCTTTGAAAACAAGAGGAATCGATTTTCAGGACCTTTTGCATAGGTGAAAATCGATTCTTGCTTTAGTTAAAATAGTGGGAATCGATTCTTGAGCCTTTGGAAATAATAAAGAATCGATTCTTGGTTCCTTTGAAAACAAGAGGAATCGATTTTCAGGACTTTTTGCATAGGTGAAAATCGATTCTTGCTTTAGTTAACACAATGAGGAATCGATTCATGGCCTAAGGAAGAGCTTGAAAATCGATTTCAAGGCCTATGCAAGAAGAGGGAAATCGATTTTCAGGACATCCTAAATAGGTGAAAATCGATTCTTCACTTAGTTAAAACAATTAGGAATCGATTCATGGCCTATGGAAGAGCCTGAAAATCGATTTCAAGGCCTATGCAATATACTATAAATCGATTCTTGGCCTTTGGAAAAAAATAGAAATCAATTTTTGCTTTCCAAAAAAATGCTTTTAGGTCTTTGCCATGCATGCATAAAATATTTTCCAAAGCTTGCCATGCATGCATAACATATTTTTCAAATACCCTAATTTGATGCATGAGGCCTATTGCAAAAAATTGTTTTTAGAGACCCTTTTGTGAGAAATGACCAAAATGCCCTTTTTGACTCTAACTTCCCAAAACGTGCATTCTAACCCTAAAAATGATACATAATTTATTTTTGTGTGGAAAATTAGGGTTTGGACCTAAGCCGGACAAAATTGGGGTATGACAATAAGTCAACAATACACTACAATATGATTATAATGCCGGATGTTTATAAATTCATCAAAACGGGTTATAGATCGATAAGATATAAATTATCTAAAAATATATTGTGATTGATCCTTTGGTGATCGGAAAGATATATATTATCTAACTCTCGAGAAATCGATATGTATTGTCATACATATATCGCGTTGGGTGACGACCCGACAAGTAGCATACTAGGGAGGGTAGTCATGACCCCTTACCTAGGCCCTGAATGTGTTTTGGCGTGGTCAACTCACGGGTTGCCGGGATTAGCAGAGGTGCAGTCGGCTTGTGCTAAGTTAATGGTTATAAGTAACATTGCCGGGATTAGCAGTTGTGCAGTTGGCCGATGTTAAGCTATAGCTACCGGGATTAGCAGTTGTGTAGTCGGTTGAGCTAAGCTATTAAAAACATAAATGAGAACACGATTTGCTTGGCATTTCGATTTTAGCTAATGGTAGCTAATTAATCATCGTTAACGGTTTAATAATTGAACCGAGTGTCTGTGAGGGGGCACGGTAGGACTCACTGAGATAATGAGAACACGATTTGCTTGGCATTTCCATATTTGTTGTTTTTCAGAAAAGCAGGGAAAAAGGAAGACGATTGTGCACGAGTAGTTGGTATACTCTTGGAGATGCATGAAGACTTACTCGTTTGATCCTTTGTTATTTTGTTGTCTTTTTGGTTGTATAACTTGTATTGATTATAAGTTGTATGAACCATTTTATGTTTCTGTTTGGTGTTTGGACTTGGTTATGGTAATCCTTTCGGCGTGGAACCGATAAACTTCTATTTTATGAAGTAATGTTTTTTCCGATTATGTTTCATTTCAGAAAAAGTTTGTATGTCCAAAACTCTAACAGGAACTGTGTCCTCAGAATATTCCGCATCCGTGCACTTTCAGTGTCTCTACATGTTAGAAATACTGGGGTGTTACAAATAAGTAGATTTGTAAAAGCAGACATGGTTTACAATTAAGAACTCAAGAACTAATATGGGTGGGTGTTTTACATAAAGGAAACTTTGTGAAAACCATACTAAGTCCTAGACATAGGATAGTATAGTCCATAGGGTGATACTGTGGGTCCTTTAAAAGACAAGAGTGAACTTATTTTGCTAAGCCTAGACATAGGAAGCTTGTAATGAAACTCTGAAGAAAATGACTGAAAGGCACATAACTAATGCAACAGCATTCAGTGCAACTGTGTAACACCCCAAAAATGATTAGATATTTATTTAGTCATTTGTTTAATTAATTAATTAATGGATTTAATTAATTGGGGAATAAGTGTAGAAAATAATATTGGAATGAAAATATATTATTTTATGGACCTATCCTAATGTTGGAATTAATAGGAATAATAATATTAGAGAGGGGTGTGGAGAATAGTAATAGGGCTTAAGTTGGAGGAGAGCCCATGACCCATGTCCATGGGTTAGGCGCCTAGACTAGATGGGAGTTAGGGTTGGCTTGTCATTAGCACAAACCCTAAGGCAAAAATAGAAGGGAGTTGCGAATAGAGAGAAGAGAAAAGAGGGAAGAATTCAGCGCCTCCCAAGAGGAAAAAGAGAAGAAGGTTCGCGAGTTCAAGAGGAGGGAGGAGCCTTGTTGCTGAATTTTGTTGGTGACTTGCTCAAGGGGGTGTTGGTGTTCATCAAAATTTAAGGTAAGGGTGGGTTTTAACACTAATAATGGGTTATGATGGGGGTATATGGGTAGTTAGGGTTTGGTTGAATTATTTGCGATGTTGGATTGAAATTGATGATGGTGCGATTTTGCTATTGTTGTTATTTCGCATGATGTGTTGTTATTGAGTCTTCAATGGTGTTTGTCTTTATGTGATGATTGATTTTGATGATATATGATGTTAATGATGATTCTTGATAATGGCGGGTGGGTTGTGGTTGTCGATCATATCGTGATGTGGATTCGTTAAAAATCTGGTTTCTAGTGGTTGTTGTGCAAAGAGGGAATTGATGTGCTGAAATTTCGTTTTGAAGCCGTTTTGATAGGTGTCCAGTATTTCTGTGATTGTGACTTCATTATTGGCCCGAATTGCGTGGGGTTTGTTTCATTGGGAAGTAGACATGATTTCCTTCACTTTAGGCACTGGTTTCTCTAAATTGGAGAAAACATTTTTACAAAATGGGTAAAAGTATATGAAAAACTGCATGAAACCGTATGGGTATAGGTTCAATGTTTTGTTCATAACTCTTTCCACCGAACTCGGTTTCGGATGATTTTTATCTCATTGTAAACCAGACTCACGGGGCTTCAATTTAGACACGGATTTCGTTTCATTTGGTTGAGAATTCAAAGAGAAAACTGGGTTACAATTTAGCTAACAGAAGCTGTCGAACTTCTGTACCCTGAGAGGTATTTTGCAAAACTGTACTATTTGGGTACCTAAACAAATAAATAAAAATTATTTCTAGAAACTAGACATCTCAAGCTTTCCAGAGGATATTCGTTTGCAAAATTCCGACATCGTTTGATATGCTAAATTAATTGTCGGAGTTCGTGCACAGTTGCTGAGAAATACTGCTCCTTAGCTGTTTAGTAAAATGGTCGAACGAATAGGGTGTTGTGCTGGTTATTGTCGCTGCCCTTGTGTCCTGTATGTGGGCGCGCCTAGTGCCTAAGTTCAGGCATTGTCTAGTGGTGCTGTGCACCAATTTGTGGTGTTGCGTGTGTCTGTCGTGCTAGTGTTGTCCGGTGGTGCTGTGCGCCAACTTCTGTGCTGTGTGTGTGTTTTGGTTGTGCGCGCTGTTTGGCGTGATGTGTACAGGTGATATGTGGCAGCTGTGATGCTGTAAACAGGTGAGAGTTACGAGGTAGCTGTGATGCTACGACACGTGGTATTTCTGTGTGATAATAATTTTGGTGGTATGGTATTTATTAATTAAATGCTCCGAGTATGTGTATCTATGCATGAATCATGAGTCGCATTGTCATATGCATCTTCGAGGTAGCTGTGATGCTACAACACGTGATTATTTTGGTGGTATGCCCGTCGTGGCCTTTTACGAGATCGGTACCGCATGCATATGCCCAGAGGGGTTGCATTGTTGCATAGTCCATATATATATATATATATATATATATATATATATATATATGTAACGTGTTTTGGTGTTCCGTTCTGATGGAATTTGTGTCTTGTGTGGTGCTATGATGTATTGATTTTCGAGGTAGCTGTGATGCTACAACACGTGGTATATTTATGAAATGATTTGTAATGAGATATGATGGTATAGCTACGATGTGTTGACTTTCTGTGTTCCCGTGATTTACCCGCTACTTATATACTGCTATCATTAACTTATTATTTCTGTTAAGCTCACCCCTTCTGCTTGGAATGTTGCTCTTATGTGGTAACGCTGCAGGTGATCGTTAGCACTCGTGCAGGATTGCTAGGTGTAGTTTCCTTCTCGTTGGGTCTGTGTCAGCTCTGATGCGTAGCACCGGGGAGGGTCTTAGTTACCGTTGTCAAACTATTATTATTTATTTTTGGAGTTTTGGTTTAATGTTTAATTATTTTTGAAGATGTTAAATGAGTTTATGATTCCGCTGCTTAGAGATTTATTAACTATATTTTTGAGGATTTAATTTAAATCAATTTGGAGTTTTTATGTGGTGAAAAATGTAGCTCCCTCGTGGTGACTCTGATAATTGCGTGTTTACTTATAATTAGTAAAAGGGGGTGTTACAAACTGCATCATAACTACATTAAACACTTGAAAGTGAGTTACTTGGGGAAGACATTCCAACTAGCTTTTCTCTATTGCATTACAACTACTTACACTTTGCCTTATTCTAACTTGATTGTGATACTCACTATCATCAACTATATTGTTATTTGGTTACTCTCCTCTAAATTACATAGTATTCAATTTTAAAAAGAGTTCATCAATCCTTGTGGGTTCGACCTGTTCTAAACACTATATTACTTGTTATGGACTTTGTATACTTGCACATGCTTTCCACACACCAGTTCCAGGAGTTGAAGCCAAGCTAAGTCTCATCCTGGGGACAGCTAGCTATGATGTTCACAACTCGCTCCGCCGCTTCGCGCTTAAAACCCAAGTCTGAAGAGGTACTCAGGGCCATCAGACAGGGAGAGAAAGAAACACTTAGAAAATATCTGGTGTTGCCAAGTGGCTTCAGTCTGAAGAGGGGGGTGAATTGAGATTTAAAAACTTTTGAAAACGTTTTTCCCCTTTTCAATGACTTAGATCAATTTTTGCGCAGGTTAAATGGAAGCGAAGGATTTAGAAAATAAAGCAATAAAGAACACAGAGATTTATCCTGGTTCGGTCACCTCCTAGTGACCTACATCCAGTCCTCACGCCCTTGTGATATTTTCCACTAACCAAAACAACGAGGCTTACAGGTGCCTTGGAAAACCTTTACAGACTCAGGCACTCTTCTACTAGGATACCCCACCTATAAAGAGCCCTCAAATCTATTACAACAATAACAAGAGATACCCCACCCCTGTTACAACCAGCTGCCCGAGAAAGATACCCCACTTCCTAGTACAAACAGCTACCCTAGAGAGATACCCCACTCCCTAGTACACAATACAACTAATAAACAATAACAAATTTAAAGGCTGAAATACCTCTAATGTAGGCAGATAATACAACTTGAAGAATGCAACCCCAACTAACTCTTTGCGAAAGATCAGCTCTTATCGGACCAGCGGTGCGAGAAGAGCAAAGAATAAAATGTAAAGAGTTTTTCTCAAAATGTGCTCTGATTCGGGAAATGGGTTGTGTAAGAAATGGAGGCTATGAGGCCTCTATTTATAGGCTATGAAAAAATAAGGTTTACGTTGAAAATAATGTAAGAATCGATTATAGCTTAAATGTATTGGATCTGAGAATCGATTCTTATGTGTGACTTCCTTAAGGTGAGAATCGATTCTTGCTTTATTTGAAAATGGATGACAATCGATTGTTGGCTTACAGGCAGGCAAGGAATCGATTTTATGCTTAATGAAAATTAGTATGAATCGATTCTTCCTTTTCAGAGATGCTTAGAAATCGATTTTATGCTTAGTGTAAAATAGTATGAATCGATTCTTTCTTTTTGGAAATACTTAGGAATCGATTTGCATACTTAGTGAGGCTCGTATGAATCGATTCTTAGCTTTTGTATTGACCTGAAAATCGATTTTGATAAATAGAATAAAATAGAGAAAATTGATTTTTTGCTTTTCCAAAATGCTTTTTGTGTTTACGTAAGTATGCATGCATTTTGAAAACTTGTGTGAGTGTCGTTGACTGTCTGTCATATGATGTAAGTTGTCCAATTTTAGGACCAATTGTGCGGAGTTTTGATTGTATTAGAGTCAGTATATGGGGATTTAGCTGAGTATTAGAATTTTGTAGTAGGAAGTCCTTTTGTAAGCCATTCCTGCATTGTTGGAGTTATATTGTACATGAAGACCTCCAATTTGTGTGTTATCATTCGGCAAACCAAACACTTGCCCGGAGATGCAGCACCATTGGGAAGACTCAAGATTCTGTTCTATATCGCGTCGCGACCAGGAGGGTTCGCGTTGCGAAGGAAGCAGGATGCAGGAAGGAATTGGATTCTGTCCAATATCGCGTCGCGACGGGCTCGTGTCGGGACGCGATGGTTTGCTGAAGTTAGGGTTTTTAGTTTAGTTTTGCGTTTTTTCAAGGGAGCTTGGTCATTGGAGCGCAGCCAGACATCTTGGAGCAGAGAAAAGTGAGATTTTGGGAGTTCTTCACCACTTGGGAACGAGGGTTGAAGGTTCCTATGTCTATCCTTACTTGTATTGCTTCTTTTACTCTAGTTATGTCACTATTCACCATGTGTAACTAATTTTCTAAGATTAGGGAGAGATGATTCTCCCCGAACCTATGTTAGGGATACTTTGTTATGGTTAATACAATTAGTTGTTTGAATTATCATAAGTCTATGCCTCTGATCGTAATGCTTTATAGTTACATATGATAATTATAATGATTTAGGTTATTTGATCGCATAGGGATATGGGTTGCATGCTGGATATGGGGTATTAGATCATGTACTTGTTGTAACACCCCCTTTCTACCCTTTTATTTTAATTTAGAAAATCAGAGTTAAAAATTCATTTTTAACTTCACCACGAGGGTGTCACACATACGTCAAAATAAAACCTCAAACCTCAAATAAAAATAGTACGTCAACAAGGTGCAATACATAGCACTCCACAATAGGGGGAACTCAAAACATCGAAAACTACGTCATAAAATCCAACGACAACGCAGCGGAAAAATAAATCAGCTCATCAACGGTGTAAAAATCTAAATACATCAGTAAAACATCAATACATCCCCCCAGGTGCTACGTATCAGAGCATGACGACTCGACCCAAGAAGTGAAGCTAAGACCTTCACTGGGAATCACCTGCACGTTACCAACACGGGGGTAACATTCAAACAGGAAAGGGTGAGCATCATTTCAATCCATATAATAGAAAATATGATAAGGACTAATCATAGGCTACGCACTAGAACAATCAGCATTCAAACGCTAAATATTCACACCACAGTTTTCATTCACATCACTTACAATAACTCATCTCATGTCATGTAGGTGTATGAAAAGCAACCCACTCGCGGGCATATGCATGAGGTACCTTTTCACAAACGTCGCTTAGCCCTTAAGGCCTCATCGTCACTTAGCCACTCAGGCCTCAAAACGTCACTGGGTTTATGCACATGGGCATGAGACACTATGACATGCACCACTCACAACACAATTACACAAACACCCAAATCATAGTCAACTATGTGACTCGTCACTTACCGGTTTGCTCACAAGGAGCTCAGCACCTGTCAAATCCACAATCTACACACAACGTCACTTGGCCATTTTAGACCTTAACATCACTTAGCCTTTCGGGCCTCAAACGTCACTTAGCCTTGTGGGCCTCATTACATACACAACGTCGCTATTTATAAACATCATTAATTCAAACAATAGCCACTAAGGGCAAAAACGTCATTTGACTAGCCACCAAGGGCATCCTCGTCATTTACACATCATTATCTACAACTTTGGCCACTAGGGGCAAAACAGTCATTTGACTAGCCACCAAGGGCATCCTCGTCAAAATCATCGTTTTTGACACTACCACGTTAAAACTGTTGTTTATACACCAAAAAGGGATTTTTAAAGAGCTCCATATAATTTTTCAATGTCACTGGGACGACCACCGGGGACGGCCACTTGGGCGCCCACAAACAATCAGAAAATAACAATTTTTCATTTTAAAAATTGGACCCACAGATAGACAACGTAAAAAGCTTCACGACACTTTTCGAATCGTTCAAAACGGACGTCTGAGTCAAAAGTTATGTTAAAAATAAGTTTGGGAAAAATCAAGCAACATTCTGAAATTGGCGCCTTAGGCGCCCAGGCAACCAGGCAACACGCGCACTGGCGCCCAGCGCCCAGGCGCGCAACACACGCACACACGCAACACGCCACAGGCGCCCAGCGCCCAGGCGCACAACACACGCACACACGCAACACGCCACAGGCGCCCAGCGCCCAGGCGCACAACACAACACGCCACAGGCGCCCAGCGCCCAGCAACGCGCACAGACACGCGCACAGCGCCCTTGGCGCCCAGCACAGCAGCAACACAACCCAGAATTTTTTTCCAACAACTTTTCAACACTAAAATTGATTCCTAACAATTTAAAAGTGTAAAAATTCATATTTTCCAGCAACCAAAAATGCCCTTATTTTAATCAATTTCTCAAAATTCAATTGGGCACTATCATCACCATCACCTTGGCGCCCTAGGCGCCTATGCACACACTCACCCAATTTGTGAAAACTCAAACACTCCAACACACCAAATCATAATTTCATGAATACACAATGCCAAAAATTCGCATACCAAGAACACATCAAGAAATCAACATATATATATATATTCCAACAATTCGCATATCATGATTACACATCCCAATACTCAATTCGCATATATATATATATATGAAAAAGAATCAACATTAAAAACATATCAAGAAAATCATGGCATGCATCAAGAATCTAGTCTAAACCCTAGATCTAGGACCCATCATATGATCTATTAGATAGAAGGATAGAGCTCCCCTAACCTTTTCAAGAAGAAGAATTCGATGCCCTAGGAGTAGTCACCTACAGAGCCACAGCAACAACGGAGATCTCCTTCCTCCTTGATCTTCGAATTTTTCTCCTCTCTTGGCCGCCCTTGCTCCTTCTTTCTCACGCTCCTCTCTTTCTCTCTTGCTCTCTCTTTCGATTTCGCAACCCCTAGCAAAACCCTAACCTCCAACTAACCAAGCCACTTCGCATACTTGTGGATCATGGGCTTGGGCCTTCCACTCAAGCCCAAGTCATGCAAGTGGCGCCTCCACTCCCTCCTAATACCACCAAAATTAATAAAATTCTAATTAATTAAATTATATCAAATAAATTAATTTAAATTCCCAAATACTTAATTAAATAAATTAATTAAATATTTTAGGGTGTTACACTTGTGATCACCATAGGAATATGGGGTTGGATGCATGAATTCTTTATTTCTTAAGTTTAATGCTTTACCGGTTGGCTTGATTCACCTAAGGAATTAGGGTAACTCAATTAGGTAAAAGGGGTTTTGAGGCAAGGAATTGTCCTTAACCTACTATAGTGAATTGAATCTGGTAGTTCAAACAATTAATCTGTAATTAGCTGAAGGTTCATAACATAGGTGAAGGGAGAAGATTCGACACCTAATCGCCTTCTCTCGTTATTTCAACAACAGTCTTTATTTTCGCATTACCCAATCACAACTCAAATCAATTGTCACAGTCTAGAATTAATCAAATTTGTATTGTTACAACACGCAATCCCTGTGGAATCGACCAGTACTTACCGTAATTTTATTACTTGCAACGTTTTCAGTGCACTTGCTGAATTGTTAACAAGTTTTTGGCGCCGTTGCCGGGGATTGTTGACTTTGCTGTCGACAAGGCAAACGAGTTGATTCTAGATTTTTAGTGTTTGTTTTATTTATAGTTAATTAACTTTGCTACTTGTTGGTTTTCTTGAACTGGTTAACGTTTGCTTAGTGTTTCCAAGAACTATTTATACAGGGGGCACAGGTACATTCAGTGAAAGTAATGGCTGAAAATCCACCGGGCAGACGCACTCTCAATGATTTTGGGAGGAGAACTCGAGGCACACATTGTAGCACCTTCCAACCAGTATGGGCTGCCACCTTTGACATCAAGTCATCTGTTCTATCCGCATTAAGGGCAAAGCCGTTTTCTGGGTCAGATACTGAAGACCCCAATCAGCACTTATCCTACTTCCATGAAATCTGTGGAACCACGTATCCTGAGGGAGTGGATGAAAATTCCAAACAGTTGCGTCTTTTTCCTTTCACTTTAACTGGCAGAGCAGAGGATTGGTTGAATACTCTCCCACCCGGAAATATTAATGCTTGGAGTGACCTTGAAGATAAGTTCCTAACCAGGTTCTTCCCTATCTCCAAGTTCATTGAAAAGAGGGGCGAAATCTCCAACTTTACACAAAAGGATTCAGAACTCCTATATGATTCTTGGGAGAGATTTAAGCTATCATTAAGAAAGTGTACGGGGCATGGTATTGATGATTTTGTGCAGTTACAAACCTTCTATCATGGATTGCAACCTCAAACAAGGATGATACTAGATACCTCAGCTGGAGGGTCTTTGGGTAACAAAACCTGGGAATAAGCTAAACAACTAATAGATGACATGACATCAAATGAATACAGAATGCCGAATGAGTGTTTAGCTGTACAGAAAAAGAATATGTTGGAACTGGACTCTAACAGCGCAGTGTTAGCTCAACAAAAGCTAATGTCTCTTCAAATCGAATCTCTCGCCAAACAAGTGGCTGCTGCCTTGGAGAGTAGAGCAACTTCTCACCCAACAATTACTCAAGTAGAGCAACTTTATAACCAGGCAACTCAGTTGAACGATGCACTATCCCAATGTATGCAAACGACTCAGACCACATTGCAATCCCAAGAACAAGTCATACAAAGTATGGGGAAGAATCACGAAACTTCAATGAAGAACTTGGAAATGCAGATTAGTCAGTTGTCAAAGCAATTTGTTGATGCATCTAATAGTGATTCTGAGACCGTGGATAACCCGAGGAAGGAGAGTTGTAAATCTGTTTCTCTGAGAAGCGGTAAAGAGCTGAATCCTGTAGAGGTGACCAAAACCCAACCTAGGGAGGAAAATAGTGAAGCCGAGGTTCTGAAGGAGGAGTTTCAAGATAAAGATGAAGGAGTTGAACATGTGCGTGAGAGAAAAACTGAGGAAGCAGTGAAGTCTAACCCAATAAAAAATGTTTTTTCTGACAATTTGCAGGTTGAAGAGAAGCCTAAAGGAATTCCCTCATACATGAAGCTGCCATACCCTCAAAGAAAGAAGAAGAATCAACAGGATGAGCAATTCTCGGAGTTTATGGAAATCTTCTCCAACCTCCAAATCAACATTCCGTTTGCAGAAGCCTTAGAGCAGATGCCGGTCTATGCAAAGTTTATGAAAGAATTGTTGACTAAAAAGAGGAGGTTCAAAGACGACGAGACTGTGGCGCTGACCGAAGAATGCAGTGCCATCATTCAGAGGAAACTTCCCCCGAAGTTAAAAGATCCGGGAAGTTTCACAATACCCTACACCATAGGTAACTTGAAAATAGGGAAGGCCCTTTGTGATTTGGGGGCGAGCATCAACTTGATGCCCTTATCCATGTTGAAGAAGATTGGTGGGGGTGAAGTGAAGCCCACTAGGATAACTCTGCAGCTCGCCGATAAATCAATCAAACATCCTTATGGGATTTTGGAAGATGTCGTGGTAAGGGTTGACAAATTTTTGTTTCCGGTTGATTTCGTAATTCTTGATATGGAAGAAGATGTAGAGGTGTCAATTCTCCTCGGCCGACCATTCCTTGCCACTGGGCGAGCTCTGGTAGACGTTCAACAAGGGAAACTAATGTTGAGATTCCAAGACGAGAAGGTAACTTTTAATGTCTTCGAGGCTATGCGTCACCCGGACAATCAAGAGAAATGTTTTAGGGTGGATGTAGTTGAAGACTCGGTAAAAGAAGCATTTAGACATAATATACATTCTCTTCCCTTGGAGAAAGTGATTGTGAACTCCATTGAAGGGGTAGAGGAAGAATTGGACAGCGAGATCGAGGACAGTATTCGTCAGCTTGAAGCTTCACAGGTAGAAAGGATTTTTAAGAAAAGAGAAGAGTTGAGTAGGGGGGAAAATCCAGAAAAAGGAAATCTTGAATTGAAACAACTTCCCCCTCATTTGAAGTATGTATTCCTCGGGGGCAACGATCAACACCCAGCCATCATAAGTAGTTCCCTAACTCAGCTGGAAGAAGAAAAATTGATAACAGTGTTGAGAGCAATAAAACTGCTTTAGGTTGGGTTATCTCAGATCTTAAGGGGATTAGCCCAGCTTTTTGCATGCACAAAATAAAGCTCGAGGAAGAGTTCAAACCTGTGATACAACCGCAGCGGAGGTTGAACCCGACCATGAAAGAGGTAGTGAGGAAAGAAGTACTGAAGCTTTTAGATGCCGGAATGATCTACCCCATTTTAGACAGTTCGTGGGTGAGTCCAGTGCATGTGGTGCCCAAGAAGGGTCGAATGACTGTGGTAAAAAATGAGAAGAATGAGCTTATCCCGACTCGCACAGTCACTGGGTGGAGAATGTGTATTGACTATCGAAGATTGAATCAAGCCACTCGGAAGGATCACTTCCCTCTGCCATTCAAGGATCAGATGCTAGAAAGACTGACGGGACAAGCCTTTTATTGCTTCCTGGATGGGTATTCCGGGTACAATCAAATAGCTGTGGATCCCGACGATCAAGAGAAGATTGCCTTCACCTGTCCGTTTGGTGTGTTCGCCTATCGGAGGATGCCCTTCGGCTTGTGCAATGCCCCTACAACTTTTCAAAGGTGTATGTTGTCCATTTTCTCTGACATGATGGAAAACGCAATCGAGGTATTTATGGATGATTTTTCTATGTTTGGCATTTGTTACGATTCTTGTTTGGCTAACCTGAATACCGTTTTGAAGAGATGCACTGAAACCAATTTAGTTCTGAATTGGGAGAAGTGTCACTTTATGGTTCAAGAAGGAATTGTTCTTGGCCATAAGATCTCAGCAAAAGGTATCGAGGTCGACCCAACAAAAATCGAAGTTATAGAAAAGCTGCCTCCCCCTACGAATGTAAAGGGAGTGAGAAGTTTCTTAGGACACGCCGGATTCTATCGGCGTTTCATAAAAGACTTCTCAAAGATTACAAAACCCTTAAGCAATCTGCTTGTTAAGTAAAATGATTTTGTTTTTGACAATGAATGTCTGCATGCCTTCAATATATTAAAGAAACAACTGACTTCGGCCCCAGTCATTGTAGCCCCTAACTGGGATATGTCCTTTGAACTAATGTGTGATGCTAGTGATTATGCAGTGGGTGCTGTGCTGGGGCAACGATCAGAGAAATTCTTTCATGCTATATACTATGCTAGCAAGGTTTTGAATGAAAATCAGGTAAACTATGCCACGACGGAAAAGGAATTGCTAGCCATAGTATTTGCACTGGAAAAATTTCGCTCCTAGCTGGTTGGGTCCAAATTTATTGTATTTACTGACCATGCAGCAATCAAATACCTGCTAACGAAGGGCGAGTCTAAGCCTCGACTCCTTAGATGGATTTTGCTTTTGCAGGAATTCGATTTGGAAATCAAGGATAAAAAAGGGAGAGAGAACGTGGTGGCTGATCACTTGTCACGACTGGAAAACAAATAGGTGACTATTCGGGAAGCTGAAATTCTGGAAGAATTCCCCGATGAGAAATTGTTAGCTATTGAAGAGATACCGTGGTTTGCTGACATAGTAAACTACAAGGCAGGGGGAACGGTACCTGAAGATTTCACATGGCAGCAAAAGAAGAAGTTCCTCCGTGAGGTCAAACAATACCTTTGGGACGACCCATTTCTCTTAAAGGTTGGTGCCGATAGACTTCTTAGAAGATGTGTCTGGGGGAGTGAGAGTCAGCAGATCTTGTGGCATTGTCACGATTCCCCATGTGGAGGGCATTAGAATGGGGAACGCACAGCAGCAAAGGTTCTCCAATCAGGTTTTTATTGGCCATCCATATTTAAGGATGCACATAATTATGTAAAGAGCTGTGATAGATGCCAAAGGACTGGCAATATTTCTCGTAAGGGGGAGATGTCATTGAATCCTATACTGGAAATAGAGGTTTTTGATTGTTGGAGAATTGACTTCATGGGTCGCTTTCCACCATCTCATTCTTGTCAGTACATATTGGTGGCGGTGGATTATGTTTTGAGATGGGTGGAATCCATTGCAACCCCTAAGAATGACTCCCAAACGGTGGTCAAATTTGTCAAGCAGAATATCTTCGCAAGATTCGGCGTACCAAGAGTCTTGATCAGTGATGGGGGTAGCCACTTCTGTAACACTCAACTGAACAATGTGCTGTCTAAATATAGTGTGAAGCATAAAGTGTCCACCCCCTATCACCCTCAATGCAATGGTCAGGTCGAAGTCTCAAACAGAGAATTAAAGAAAATTTTGGAAAAAACTGTGGGGAACTCAAGGAAAGATTGGGCTGTGAAGATAGATGATACGCTGTGGGCAGACAGGACAGCACACAAGACACCATTAGGAATGTCTCCCTACCAATTGGTCTATGGCAAATCTTGTCATTTGCCGGTTGAGCTGGAACACAAAGCTTATTCGGCGTTAAAATTCCTAAATTTTGACTCTACAGCAAGTGGAGAGAAGAGGATCTTACAGCTACATGGGTTTGATGAGATGCGCCTGCATGCATATGAGAGCAATCGTATTTACAAAGAAAAAATGAAGAGGTACCATGACAAGCACATTTCAAGAAAGGAATTTCAACCTGGGCAACAAGTGTTGTTGTTTAACTCAAGGCTCAGATTATTTCCAGGAAAATTGAAATCCAAGTGGTCGGGGCCCTTTCTGGTTAAAGAAGTGACACCATATGGGGCGATTGAAGTAGAAGAGCTAGAGTCCAAAAGATCTTTTAAGGTCAATGGACAAAGACTCAAGCCATACCTTGGGAACACGGTAGAAGAGGCTCGAATGGTTCTAATGCTGAGAGATCCATGAGATCTCAAAGACGTCAAGCTAGTGACGTTAAAGAAGCGCTTAATGGGAGGCAACCTATTGGTGATATATACTATTTTTTTTAGCTTTTATGTATGTTGTTTTCTTTTTGACTTTATTTTGCACTTTGGTCTTTACTATATTATTACAACTGATCCTGTGATATTGAGGCACCATTACCCTAGGCTTTTTGCAAGCAGCTTCAATTTTATGGTATTGTGGTATTTAGTTTCATATGTTTTACATTTTACCTTGTGATTGCTAGTGTGTCAAATTTTATCATCAGGTATTGCTAGTGGTCATGCCAAAAGTTGAGGCAGACTGAGATCATCTGTGGGCATTCTCTCAAGTAACATCTCTTAAAATTCCCAGCTGTGAGGTTTGCCCCCAAACACTTATTCTATTCATTGTGTGATTATTCCTTGCTTGCATTAGTCTGCAGAACTTGAGCTTGTACTTAACTATCTTGCATGTGATTTATATACACACTGAGGCAATTTTTGAAAACCTGAGCCTTTCAAGCCAACCCTCTAATTGCTATCCCTTGTTAGCCCCTCTGAGCCTAATTGTTTATTTTTTGTAATTTTCCTGCACATCATAGCCTAAGTTTTCTTAACTTGGAGTTAGGTAGATTAAAGCATGGGAGTGGGGAAACATTCTAAGTTTGGGGTTGCTCATGGAATAGCAACATTCTAAGTTTGGGGTGGTATACAAGAGAAAGGAACATACAAGAAAAGAAGGAAAAAGAAAAAAATATATATATATATTTCAAAAAAAAAAGTATATATAAATAAATAAGTAAATAAGTCCTTCTCTTGTGGAATGCTTTGAGAAAATGGCTAAGTGAGTGAGATTGTTGAAATTGACACAGAGAGAAGTAGGCCTAACTCCAAGTTGTAACCTACTTATCCAAATGTATCCACCCTTACCTAAGCCCCATTACAACCTTTGAAAGTCCTCAAAAAGTGTGTGTGTATTTCTTGTGTATTGATTTGTATAGTACTTGTTCAAGCCTATGAAACGATGATGCAGATACTGTGAATTGAGTGAATACCCTAAACACCTCAAAGAGAGAAACACCAGTGAGATGTGTGAAAAAGAGATAACTTGAGAATGCTTGCCTGCTTATGATCTTGTGTCTTACCGATTCAGTTGTCTTGCTACTGCACTAGGTTGATGATGATTTTTGATATACTGTGGTTTGTGTAGAATGTGTGACAGCTAAATAAAAAAGTAGCCACAGCCTGAATTGAATGTTTGCTTGAGGACAAGCAAAAGTTTAAGTTTGGGGTTGTGTTGACTCTCTGTCATATGACGTAAGTTGTCCAATTTTAGGACCAATTGTGTGGAGTTTTGATTGTATTATAGTCAGTATATGGGGATTTAGCTGAGTATTAGAATTTTGTAGTAGGAAGTCCTTTTGTAAACCATTCCTGCATTGTTGGAGTTATTTTGTACTTGAAGACCTCCAATTTGTGTGCTATCATTCGGCGAACCAGACACTTGCCCGGAGATGCAGCACCATTGGGAAGACTCAAGTTTCTGTTCAATATCGCGTCGCGACCAGGAGTGTTCGCGTCGCGAAGGAAGCAGGATGCAGGAAGGAACTGGATTCTGTCCAATATCGCGTCGCGACGGGCTCGTGTCGCGACACGATGGTTTGCTGAAGTTAGGGTTTTTAATTCAGTTTTGCGTTTTTTCAAGGGAGCTTAGTCATTGGAGCGCAGTCAGACGTCTTGGAGCAGAGAAAAGTGAGATTTTGGGAGTTCTTCACCACTTGGGAACGAGGGTTGAAGGTTCCTATGTCTATCCTTACTTGTATTGCTTCTTTTACTCTAGTTATGTCTCTATTCACCATGTGTAACTAATTTTCTAAGATTAGGGAGAGATGATTCTCCCCGAACCTATGTTATGGATACTTTGTTATGGTTAATACAATTAGTTGTTTGAATTATCATAAGTCTATGCCTCTAATCGTAATGCTTTATAGTTACATATGATAATTATAATGATTTAGGTTATGTAATCGCATAGGGATATGGGTTGCATGCTGGATATGGGGTATTAGATCATGTACTTGTGATCACCATAGGAATATGGGGTTGGATGCATGAATTCTTTATTTCTTAAGTTTAATGCTTTACCGGTTTGCATGATTCACCTAAGGAATTAGGGTAACTCAATTAGGTAAAAGGGGTTTTGAGGCAAGGAATTGTCCTTAACCTACTATAGTGAATTGTTTCTGGTAGTTCAAACAATTAATCTGTAATTAGCTGAAGGTTCATAACATAGGTGAAGGGAGAAGATTCGACACCTAATCGCTTTCTCTCGTTATTTCAACAACAGTCTTTATTTTCGCATTACGCAATCACAACTCAAATCAATTGTCACAATCTAGAATTAATCAAATTTGTATTGTTACAACACGCAATCCCTGTGGAATCGACCGGTACTTACCGTAATTTTATTACTTGCAACGTTTTCAGTGCACTTGCTGAATTGTTAACAAGTTTCTGCTTGCCTGCTTATGATCTTTTGTCTTCTAATTCAATTGGTTTGTCACTATATTATGTTGGATGATACCTTCTGATGTGTTGAAGGATCTATTGGTCTGTGAATTATGTGGAAACTAATATCAAAGTGCCACAGCTGAATGGAGTGATTGCTTGAGGACAAGCAAAAATTCAAGTTTGGGGTTGTGATGAGTCCTCATCATATGATGATTATTGTTTAGTTTACAGCCAAAATGTCGGTGATTTTATGTTTGATTCAGCCAATTGCTAAGGGTTTTGGCATAATTTTAGTTTTATGTAATAAGTGTGGAGTTGTAACAAAATACATGGAAAATCCTTCAATTTGATATGGCGTCTACTAGCGAACCAGACACTTGCCTAGTGACGAAATGGAGAAAAGAAGGAAGGAAGAAGATCAGACAGCCTTCGCACCAGCAGCCAAGAACGATCGCGCCACAACCTAGCAATTCTGCCAGAGGTCGCGACGTGACCAGCCACCATCGCGACGCGATGCGTGGCCGAACACTAAATATATATTTCAGATTTGGGAATTTTCCGATCCTCTTTGGCTTGGGAGCAGTTCTAGGGTTTGGGGGAGCAGCTGGAGGCGTTTTTGGGGGTCTTCCTACACCTTGGGAACAAGGGTTTGAAGGTCCTAATGGATTCATCTCTATGTAATCTTCTTCTACTCTTTAATCTTATCCCTATTATGCCATGTAATTAGATAGTTTTGATTTGGGAGAGATGACTCTTCCTAAAACTCTTGTATGAATGCTTTGTTATGGTCAAGTCAAGTTTTTGTCCACCTTATCCATTGCCTATGCCTTATGTTCTTAATGCTTTACAAGTACATATGATTTTTTTATCGATCTAGGCTTATGATCACCATAGGAATATGGGTTTGTTCGCTGGAAATTGGGGTTTAGGTCACGACTTGAATTATCAAAGGAATATGTAGTTGGGTTTCGTGAATTCTTATTTCTTTAGGTCGCCATAGATGATCGGAGGAGTGAGAATTTGTGTGAGTGAATTCTTTATTTCTTGAGTTTAATGCTTTATCCTTTGGCATGAATCACCTATGGAATTAGGGTAACTCTTAGGGTAAAAGGGGTTTTGAGGCAAGGGATTGTCCTTAGCCTAACTTAGTGAATTGAATCGGATAATTTGGATAATTGCTTTGAGAGTGGGTGAAGGTCATATAAGAGTAGAGGGGAGATGAGTCAATCCCAATTCGCTTCTATCTTACTTTATGTTATTGCACTTTCCATTTCGTGGATACAATGAACCAATTTTATCACAAGTGTCACGACTTAGGATTAATAATTTGCCTATTGATAATAAATCACAATCCCTGTGGATACGACCGGTACTTACCGTAATTTTATTACTTGCAACGTTTTCAGTACACTTGCTGAATCCTTAACAAGTGTGTGAGACTTTGAGAGACGAGCTGATCTATGAAAGAGCTTAAACTTTTTCCTAAGACACACCCTAACCCTAAGGACTACCCTTAAGCTTGAATCTTCAATTCTTGAGCTTGATTGTCTTGGATTGTGACTTTGATTATATGTCACGTTTTATCAGCTTTGGCTTTGTCACTTTCATTCACTTGGGCCACACTTTGGCTCTGTCTTTTTCGTCATCAAAACTTGACCTGTAATATTAGGTTACCTGGAATACAAGGTATCCACATTCTCCCCCTTTTTCATGATGACAAAACATTAACTCATCTCAAGGTGGGAGGTTAGTTCAAACAGATAATGCATATGTGTGATGCTCCCCCTATCAAGATGCTCCCCCTGTTTTACTGACTATATGCAAAGTGATAATGTTATGGATGTGTGTATGCATGCTATACTCTCTATTTTTCTCCCCCTTTTTGTCATGATCAAAAGGGTCGACATATGATAGATATTGCGAATCTAAACAGCGTCTATTTCATTCAAATAGAAGAGGAATCAATGATTCCAAGTTCTCTTCGAATGAAAAAGAAGCTTTCTTTTTGTAAAGATTTTGTGAAAATATCAGCCAGCTGTTTTTGCGGATTCAACAAATTTGATCACACAGTCGCCTTTTTGGACATGATCTCTAAGAAAATGATGTCTTATCTCTATGTGCTTGGTCCTAGAGTGTTGGACGGGGTTCTTTGTAAGATTGATAGCGCTGGTGTTGTCGCATTTTATAGGGATATGATCTAGTTCTACACCATAGTCAAGAAGTTGTTGCTTCATCCAAAGGATTTGTGCACAGCAACTTCCTGCTGCAACATATTCTGCTTCAGCAGTTAACAGTGCGACACTGACTTGTTTCTTACTGTGCCATGAGACTAATGCACTACCTAGTATGTGACATGTTCCACTAGTCCTTTTTCTATCCAACTTACATCCTGCAAAATCAGAGTCTGAATATCCAATAAGGCTACATGTGGCGCCTTTTGGGTACCACAGACCAACATTTTGAGTGCCTACAAGATATCTCATTATTCTTTTGACAGCTACTAAATGCGACTCTTTTGGATTTTCTTGATATCTAACACACATGCAAACACTAAACATGATGTCCAGTCTACTAGCAGTTAAGTAGAGAAGAGAACCAATCATACCTCGATATTTGCTTAGTTCTACCGGTTTACCTTCTTCATCTTTGTCTAAGTAGCATGAGGTGCTCATTGGTGTGGACTGTAACATCCTGGGCCCTTTTCTTACTTAGTAGGCTACCCAGCGATGCACTCATGATCTTCTCTACCCCCCATGTAGAGTTTTTGCCTTCTGTGGGAATCGAACCATGTACCCTGAGGTTTAGGTACATGCTCAACGCATTCCCATTACCAATTGATCTAAGCCTCATGGTACATGGTTCGATTCCCACGGAAGGCAAAAACTCTACATGGGGGGTAGAGAAGATCATGAGTGCATCGCTGGGTAGCCTACTAAGTAAGAAAAGGTCCCAGGATGTTACATGGACATTTTCTTTTGCGTTGTCCATTTCGAATCTTTTGAGTAGTTCTTTGCAGTACTTTGATTGAGATATGAAGATGACGTTGTTTGGTTGTTCAACATACACTTCTTCTTGAATAAAACCATTTAAGAAAGCGCTCTTAACATCCATTTGATACAATTTAAAATCCATAACTGATGCGAAAGCAAGTAACATGCGAATAGCTTCTAATCTAGCTACAGAAGCATATGTTTCATTATAGTCTATTCCTTCTTCTTGATTATAACCTTTAGCAACTAGTCTAGCTTTGTTTCTAACTATTATACTTGATTCATCTAGCTTGTTTCGAAACACCCATTTTGTGCCTATTATTTGATGCTTATCAGGTCTAGGAACTAGATCCCATACTTTGTTTCTTTCAAACTGATTTAACTCTTCTTGCATAGCAATAGTCCAGTTTTCATCTACTACAGCTTCATCTATATTTCTAGGTTCAATTTGAGATACAAAAGCCATATGATTACATGCATTTCTAAGAGAGTTGCGAGTAGTTACCCCTTTTGTTACATCACCTATAACATTTTCAAGCGAGTGGTCCCTTGGGATTCTCCATTTCTTGGGTAGTTCACTGCTTGACCCTTCTTCTGTCTTTTCTTAAGGAGTAGATTTTGTGTAATATCCCCTATTTTCGTTATTTAAACTATATTGCTTGAAATAAAATTTAGTGAATTAATTGAGTTGGTTGGAAATAAAATGATTTGAAAATAAATTGCTTGAGTGACTTATTATAAATATTGTGTGTGATTTATTAGTAATTGGTCATGGTTAAGTTAATTAGGGCTGATGGGAGTATTTGGGTATGAAATGTTTAAGTGAGGGTCATTGTTGTCTTTTACCTTTCCCCTTTATAAACCTCATGCCCAGCTGAACCAAGTGGAAAAACACCTCATTAGTACCTTTGTTCTAAAATCAGAATTTGAGAGAGAACAAAGGGGAGTGAAGCTCGAGAGAGAGAAGGGAAAAACACCTCATTAGTACCTTTGTTCCATGCATGTTCAATCCATTACCATCATCATGATTAGTTCACCTCCCTCTTTCTAGTGATATAAATTTCGAAATCATCCCCTCCTCCAAGCCAAAATCACCATGAATGACCATCAAAGCTTCACTTGACCCAAATTCTGAAATCTGTCCTTGCATGTTCAATTAGAAAGCATTAGGACCAAGTACAGCAGCTATATCACGATTTGGAACTACCTTGGAGTCATTTCTGTTGTTGGGTTCAGAATTCATACATTGGGGAGCTGGGTTTTCGAAAAGGAGAGTTGTGGAGCGAATTGGGAGAAGTTCGTGAGTTGCCGTGTGACCGTGTTCTTGAGGCCTCGGTGTCGTTTTCTATTGTCATCGTCAACAAGGTGAGTTCTATACTCACTAGGATTGTTATAATCATGTATTGTGTTCTGAGATATCGAGTCTCGTACTTTTATGAAAACCGGTGTTAAACCGCTTTACGAAAACCTCACGTGTGAATCGTTGGGTCATGAGATCAATAGGACTGAAATTGTGAAATTGCATGTTATGATTGTGATTGATATGTGTAACACCCCGTTAATTTCTATCTTGTAGAAATTACCGAAGCGCACTACTGGTATACATCAGAGTGACTTCCTTTTTAAATGCTGAACACATACTAATACTCGATGCTAAAACCCCATCAAGTTCGCTTACATAACTTAATATAAAATACATAAAGCGGTCCTTACACCCTCAACTAGTGTTTAGTACTCAAAACCGAAAGTCTGCGGAAGAGATTTACAACTTAAAAATATAAGTCGTACCATCGTACATCTAAGAAACTGAATACAAAATACAGAGATACAAGGGAAACTGAAATACAAGACATAAAGAAATAAAGATGGCGGCTGCTCTTCAAGCCTCTTCATAGCCGTGCCTCACGGTCTTCATCTTTCCCTGCTTAACTGAAAAACAACAACAATGGATTGGGTGAGACAACTTGTCTCAGTGAGTTCTATCGCGACCCCTTACTAATTCTCTCGGTTCAATTATGCTTGATTCATTATTCTTATTCTAACTCATAGTCCTCAAAATTGACTATGTGGCTAACTAACTGAAGTTGTCCTTATAACCCTCATGCCGGTTACAAGACGCAACTCATAACTAAACTAAACGCTGTCCTCATAACCCTCAAGCCGGTTACAAGAAACAACACTAACTAAAGTTATAGCGTGTTACCGGTCACTTGGCATAATAAGCTTCCGGTGAACCCGTCCCCACTAATCGGCTGGGTCCCTAATGGGGCCTAGGTTCATAAGGCTCATGACTGCCTCTCCACTAGCACACTAAACTGAATAGGGTCGTCACCCCGACTAAAAGGTATATATGATGATATACCTGAACTGAACTCAACAATGAACTTAAACATAACAATAACTTAACTGAACAATGAACTGACCTGAACATAAACTTATTACTAAGGTGATCTAATTACTAACTAAGTCTAATTATTAAGTGATCTCTCATGGATTACTAAGGTTCGCTAACTTAACTTATCAATCTTACTAAACCAGTCAATCCAGCACAATACATCAGTCACATTGAACAATATCCACGGTATAACTTACATCTCAATCACAATCATAGCATGAAACTTTAAATACATCACATGATCTCAACTCAATCATAACTGAATTCATAATACTAATGTGTTTCCATCGTTGGGAAACCTTGAGGAGTGGATTAGAAGGGACTTGGGACCATTCGGAATAGCTTAGGACATATTTTAAAAGTTGGCATCAGAAGGATACGCACGGTCCGTGCGCTATGGCGCACGACCCGTGCGCATTTTCAAAAACGGCACCATGAGCTTCAGAGTCTCACGCACGACCCGTGCGCCCATACACACGATCCGTGCGTGACTCTCAGTATTTCAGAAAAACAGTTTTCGCGTTTTCTTTTCTATTCCGATCGTTCCCATGTCCATTCCGATTCACACTCAAACTCGATAACACATCAATACAGACATGGAAACCAGTACATTCAGTACAATCAATAATATTCATTCAACAATCACACTCATGCAATTTAGCTATTTCAATTCCAAGGATCTCATGACTTAACAACTCACACGCGAGATTTTCGTAAACATTATCGACTCGAATTTTTATAAAACGCGAGACTTAAACCAGGACACATATACATGCACAAATTTATGGTTTCCCTAGTGAGTTATAGAACTCACCTTTTTGGAGATGAAAATCACCCAACGCCGAAACTTCTCGAACACGAACTAACGGCTATCACACGAATCTTTCGAGATCTGCTCCTGCTGTTTCCAGCAACCAAACGCCAATTTGCAACGAGCGTAACTCACTCAAATCTCAACCAAACTTAGCAAAACGAGGGTCTACGGTGAAGGAAATTTTGTCTACTCTCTGATGGAGAAAGATTCACTTGCATGCAACCAGTATATTGGGAGATATCAACAAAACAAGAGGACTGCTCCGGAACAGTGGCTGATTCTTAATCCGAAAGTTGTGAGCATGATATCTCTCTCATTTCTCAATGAAATCATGCGGTTCTTGTGCCCAAAATGAAGATCGTTGTGTCTAGTTTCCAGAGGGACAAGAATCATGATCATCGGAATCGTGCACAGGGAGATACGACGTAATTACCGAAGGTAGGTAAAACGGGTTTTACCCAGAATTTTCTGTGACTTGAAGAAACTGATTTCCAAGGCTTTGGACCTCCATCAACTCGACTTCTCCAGCTTCTAAACTCCACCCAAAGGCTTACCAATGACAATGTTGTGATTGAAACCCTCTAATCTTGCTCTAATGATTCGAAATGTGGCTTGTTGATGACTTTAAAACCCTTCTCCAAGCCCAAGATGAACATAACTCAAATTCTCCTCAAATGGAGCTTGGGTGTGAAAATGGTGGAAAGAGGATGAGGAGTTCTTTGGTGGTGATGTTGGCCTCAAAAGTTAGAGGAGAAGACAAGGATTGTAATGGTGAAGAGAGATTAAACATGCATCAAAGGATGTGACCTCCCTCTCCTCTCTTCTCTCACGTTTCCCTCCCTCTCCCTAAGCTCTCTCTCAATTTCTTTCTTTCTCAATTCTGGAAGTGGAATGAAGTGAAGTGGGTTCTGAAGTGTATTGGGTTCAGCTGGCCACTAAAAGGTGGAGAAATTACTATCCTACCCTTCAGTCACACACTTGCCTAATCCCCACAATCACTTGACTTAAAATAATAATTCCAACTTAGCAAATAAGCACATATGCATGACAAGTAATTAGATCATTATTTCATTTCCTATCATAGTAAATCACTTAATCACAAGCAATGACAATTCACTTAGCTCCATCACCTCATAAAATCAATGATTCACAATAATAATTATTTATGATACCGAGCCATTCGATTAGTTAATTTTCTTAAATCGCGACCGTTATTCGAATACCGACCGACGAAACTTGTAACACCCCGATAAATTCTAACATATAGAATCACCGAAATGCACTAAATGGCATACATCAGAGTAACTTGCTGTTATTGAAATATTGAACACATCTAAAACTTTAGATAATACGTAATAACTGGTTCTCTGAACCTCATAAACTTTCTGAAAATGCTCAAGTTCCAAAACTTAAGACTTGTACATATCCTGGTGTTCAATACTCAAAACATAAAGTAGCGGAAACGATTTTACAACTTGACAATGAAAGTTATACAATCGGAACGTAGAAACAATAAACGGAACAAAGGTCTAAAACATTAAACTAGGTCTTCAGTGACTCCAAGAGTCACACCAGCTAACCATGCTTTACCGCCTTTGCTTTCCCCTGTTTCTCTGTAAAAACCACAAATATAAAGGGTGAGATAAACATTATCTCAGTGAGTCCTATCGAGACCCCTTACTACTCTAGCGGTTCATTATGACTTGTTTTGAACTCGTGGTCCTAAAAAGCAACCACGTGGAAATACATTCAGTTCCTGTAACCTTTATGCTCATGGCCCTCCTAAGCGACACATGAAGCATGCAATCTTTGTTCCATGTTTTTAGCATAACACCTCAGTCTACCTATTTTATAGGCATCTCTTGACCTTTTGGTGAACCCATCCCGCTATTTCTAGCAGGGGAAACATTCTTGAGTCTAGGTTTTGGGGCTCATGACTTCCCCTCCCCTAGTATGCTAACCTCTTAGGGTCGTCACCCTTTTTCCTCTTGTATTTATTATACATTTTCAGTCTGTGTACCCGCAATGGGCTGTTAGTCATTTTAGTCAAGTACCATGTACCATATCAGTCAATCTCAGTGTACAATATCAGTCATGTATCGTGTGTTATTATCATTCTTTAACATTTGCACTCTCGCGTTCTCTAAGAGCGGTTCTCCATTTTATTCATAACACACAAACTTTTTATCGAACATGTTCAATCTCATACCATTGTTACCTTTACATTGTTGTGGAACCTTGGGAAATGGATTAGAAGAGGATTGGAATCATTTGGAATGGTTAAAAAGGTACTTAGAAATTGAAGGTCAGAAAATCTCACACGGCCCGTGCGTGTAGGCGCATGACCCGTGCTTGGTTGAACAGGTTATAGAAAATTCCCAGAGAGATACGCACGACCCGTGCGACTATGCGCACGATCCGTGCGTTACCCACAAAATTTACAGACAGTTTCAGAGAAATACGCACGACCCGTGCGACTAGGCGCACGACCCGTGTGTGTTTTAAAACCCAGTCCCTGTCGTATCAGAGGGAGGCGCACGACCCGTGCTCGTAGGCACACGATTCGTGCGTCTCTATCAGTTTCCAGAAAACAGGTTTTTCATGTATTATTCCATTCCATTCCGATTCCCACTTCCCTTCCGATCGAGGCCCAAACTCAAACACGCATTAAAACACAATATTATAGCAATCCAATCCAGCACACCCAACAATCAATCAAGCAATTCATAGTTCAATCACAAGTTTTGGGGAAAACGGTTTTTCAATAAAATTCTTTCGATACCAGAAGCGAGTGACCATAATTTTTGAAAGGAAAGACTCGAAAACACGAACACATTCCCTAAGCGAGTTATAGAACTCACCCGAAGTGATGAAAATCACTCAAACGACGAATCTAGCAGCTGCCACGTTCGAGTAGCCTCACGAACCTTCTCAAATCCTATCCAACAACAACCCAGCTACCCAAGATTGACTGAACAGCAGCAAGACTCGAATTCCAGCTACCCAAATGAACTTCAAACAGGTTTGTTGCTTGGATGTGAGCTTTGGTACTGAATATAGGACTATAACAAGGACATGCAAGCCTCTACAACTCCATTGATGGCACTTGGGCTTGAAAGTGAGGATATGGGATTTTCTGAGTTGGGGGAAGGTATCTAAGAAACTATTTATGTCAGTGAGTAGAGGAGGAAAAGCTGTGTTGAATGGTGTTCTTGGATGTTACATGCATTAAGGGTTATGAATTTCCCCTCCCTCTCCTTCTCTTCCTCTCTCTCGCAACCCTCCTCTCTTTCTCTCTATTCTCCCTCTGCTGTGTTTTTGATTCAGATTGCACAAGTGAGGTGTGTGTTTGCTCTATGCTAGCTGGTCACTCACTTAAGTGAGTTAAAAGACCAGAATGCCCCTTCCCTCTAATATTCTCTTAATACACACTTAACATGTTATAATACCACAATCTACTGACTTAACATAATCATTTCAATTATGTATGACTAAAATAATATTCATTTCAACATCACATAATTTAGTAATTATGCTAATTAATAGATTCATGCTAAAACTGTTGTGCTAAATATTTTATCTATTAAATAATTTACCTTAACCTCTTTGCTAATTTAAATAATTTAAATTAGCTAATTAGGGGATGTTACAATCACCCCAACTTCTAAAATTTTGTCCTCAAAATTGACAAAACATATCTTACTCGAACAAATACGGATATTTCTCCCGCATGCTCTCCTCTACTTCCCATGTCGCTTCGTCAGGTGACGCACCGTCCCAAAGCACCCTAACAATAGGAATTGACCTCGTCCTGAGCGTTTTCTCGCCACGTTCGATGATCTTGATTGGAGTAGGCTGATAAGATAGATCCGGTCTGATGTCAATCGCTTCATGGCTCAAAGGTTGATTCGGATCATGAATATATTTCCTTAGCTGCGATACATGAAACACATCATGTAATCTGGACAATTCTGGAGGTAAGGCAATGCGATACGCTACCGGTCCAACTCGCTCGATAATCTGGAAGGGTCCGACATACCGAGGACTGAGCTTCTTCGCTCGCAAGGCAATACCGGTCCCGATGGTTGGAGAAAGTTTCAAAAAGACATGATCTCCTTCTTCGAATTCTAACGGCCTTCTTCTCTTATCCGCATAACTCTTTTGCCGACTCTGCGCGGCTTTCATCCTTTCTTTTATCTGACGGATCTTCTCTGTAGTCTCACGAACCAAATCCGGTCCCAACAATCTTTGTCACCTACATCCCACCAACACAATGGTGTTCTACACTTTCTCCCGTACAATGCTTCGTATGGAGCCATTCCGATACTAGAATGATAACTGTTGTTGTATGAGAATTCCACCAATGGAAGATGATCCTCCCATCTGCCTCCACTATCGAGTACACAAGCTCTCAACATATCCTCCAATGTCTGGATTGTCCTCTCAGTCTGCCCGTCTGTCTGAGGATGGTACGCAGTGCTAACACACACCTTTGTTCCCAACGCCATATTCAATGCTCTCCAAAATCGAGATGTGAACTTGGGATCGATCTCGATCACAGATGATACTCGTAGGGATTCCATGCAACTTCACAATATTCTTGAGATATTCATCTGCTAACCTAGCAACCTTGTGAGTCGAACGCACTGGAATAAAATGAGCGGACTTGGTCAGGCGATCCACCACCACCCAAATAGAATCATTTCCGGTTTGGGACCGCGGCAATCCCATGACAAAATCCATAGATATGCTTTCCCATTTCCATTCAGGTACATTCAACGGTTGTAACTGGCCACCTGGCTTCAGGTGCTCTATCTTAACCTTTTGACAAGTCAAGCATCGAGACACAAACTCTGCAATATCAACTTTCATGCCTGGCCACCAGTACAATTGCTTCAGATCTCGATACATCTTGGTAGACCCAGGATGTATTGAGAACTGACTCTTATGAGCCTCTTCTAGAACTTGCCTCTTTACATTCTCATCATTCGGCACACAGATTCTACCATCAAAACAAATTACGCCATCACCGTCTTCGGTGTAACTCGGCAATCTCTTCTGCGCTTGCAGCTCCACATCACCTTCTTGGGCTGATCGAATTAGATTTCTCAAGGGACTTGAAATTCGAATGTGACTCAACACCAACCTGTTCCTTCTTGACTTCACTCTCAAATTAAGGTCTCTGAACGATTCCAACAAGGACATCTCGTGCATCATCAACTCTGCAGCATGAATAGATTTTCTGCTTAAAGCATCGGCCACAATGTTAGCCTTACCAGGATGGTACTTCAATTCGAAATCGTAATCCTTCAAGAATTCTACCCATCTCCTCTGTCTGTTGTTCAACTCCTTTTGGTCAAACAAATACTTGAGACTTTTGTGGTCACTAAAGACTTCGAAACGAGACCCATACAGGTAATGTCTCCAAATCTTTAGGGCAAACACAATCGCCGCCAACTCTAAATCATGAGTTGGGTAATTCTCTTCATGCGGCTTCAACTGCCTGGAGGCATACGCAACTACTTGTCGATTCTGCATTAGGACACATCCTAAACCCTTACCAGAGGCGTCGCAGTAGATTTGGAATCCTACTGACGGATCCGGAAGAATCAGGATAGGTGCAGAAGTCAAACGACCCTTCAATTCCGTGAAACAATTTTCACATGCTGAGTCCCAAACAAACGGCTGACCCTTGCGAGTTAACCGAGTGAGTGGAAGAACCAACTGGGAAAATCCTTGAATGAATCTTCGATAATACCCAGCTAACCCCAAGAAACTTCTTACCTCAGTAACTGTAGACGGCTGTTCCCAGTCTACCACAGCTTCGATCTTACAGGGATCCACTGCAACACCATTCCTAGATATCACATGGCCCAGAAACTTAACTTCGGGCATCCAAAAATCACATTTGGACGGCTTAGCATACAACTTCTTTTCCCGGAGTACGTTCAGAACAATTCGGAGATGTTGCACATGTTCCTCAATCGTCTTAGAGAACACCAAGATATCATCGATGAACACTACCACAAACTGATCCAGATAAGGATTAAAAATCCGATTCATATAATCCATGAATACAGCTGGAGCATTGGTCAAACCGAAGGGCATCACTACGAATTCATAGTGTCCATATCTCGTACGGAAAGCGGTCTTCGGGACGTCCAAAGCTCGAACCCTGATTTGGTGATACCCGGACCTTAAATCAATCTTTGAAAATACAGAAGCTCCCCTCAACTGATCTAGCAAATCATCAATTCTCGGTAGAGGGTACTTGTTCTTGACAGTCACCTTATTCAACTGACGATAATCGATACACAATCTCATACTTCCGTCCTTCTTCTTGACAAGCAACACTGGAGCACCCCATGGTGAGGCACTCGGCCGGATGAACCGCTTGGAAATTAGTTCTTCCAGTTGAACTTTCAATTCCCTCAACTCTAATGGCGACATTCGATATGGGGCTATAGAAATAGGTCCAGTGCCTGGAACCAACTCTATAGAAAATTCCACCTCACGATCCGGAGGAAATGAAGGAACTTCATCGGGAAACACATCAAGAAATTCATTAACAACTTGCACAGAAGATAAATCCTGACCTGTCTCAGTGGATGCAGACAGCATCATGACGTAAGCTTCCGCGCCTTGGAACAGATAATTACTGGCCGAAGTGAAAGAAATAACAGCTTCAGAATTGGGCGGCTGTAGCTCCACTGACTCGGAGGCGAAACCGATAGTTCGATGGAAACAATCTATAGTCACATGG
This sequence comes from Astragalus membranaceus, assembly GCA_039519185.1. Lineage (NCBI taxonomy): Eukaryota > Viridiplantae > Streptophyta > Magnoliopsida > Fabales > Fabaceae > Astragalus > Astragalus membranaceus. Next base: position 95,511,137 of record CM076849.1, read on the forward strand.
TTGGCCGTCATCCAACTCATTCCTAGGACGACGTCCATGCCCTTCATCGGTAAACAAATGAAGTCTACCACAAAGTTCCTGTCTCCAATAGATAGAAGACAGTTTTCACATATCGCTTGGGTCTGAATACTACCCTCAGCAGCAGTCTTAATGGAGATTGGTTGAGGCAAAGGAGTTAAAGCCAATCCCAACCGATCGACACAAACTTGAGATATAAAACAATGGGTCGCACCCGAATCATATAAAATACTAACGGAGTTATTAAAAAGAGATCCCATACCCCTTAGTAGATTATCTGACGGTGTGACCTTCTGGGCGTCCAAGGTGTAAACTCTTCCATGAGTTGTAGTAGCAGCAGGGTTACTTCCTTGACTCTTCTCTTTCTCTGGGCAGTCTCGTGCAAATGACCGTCTTTCTTGCAGAAATAACACTGGTTGGATCCCATCTGGCATTTACCCTGATGGTACTTTCCACAGTTGGAACACGTACTGAATCTTGAGGAGTTCGATGACTGAACCTGTTTCCCTTTGTTGGAGTTGTGCCTGGGACCCGTCTGATGGTTAGATGATCCAACATTCTTCTTATTCTGATGGAATACTTTTCTGCTTGCATATAACTTCTTCAAGTCACTCTCAGCTATGTGTGCTTGTTGAACCATGGCAGCATAGTTGGTATAGGCAAAAGAACTCAAACTCTGAGCAATGTCTTCCCTTAGCCCATACTTGAACCTTTCGGTTTTCCACTTGTCATTGGGAGCATACCCGGCCAAACCGAAGAAATGATATAACTCTTCAAACTTAGCCGCGTACTGACCCACAGTTGAACTTCCTTGAGTGAGAGTCAGAAATTCATTCTCCTTGTCGAACCTCATGGCTGTCGGAAAGAACTGCTCCAAAAATACCTGCTTGAAATGTTCCCAAGTCTGGGGAGTACCCATAGTTACCATCATGGCTTTGGCATTAGTCCACCAGTTGTTAGCTTCTCCTTTCAGCATATGAGTTGCCAATCTCAACTTGTCATCATCAGTTACTTGCATAGCTACGAAGATCTTCTCTATATCATCTAGCCAATGCTGAGCTTCCATAACATCCGGTCCTCCTCGGAACTCGGACGGCTTCATTTTCAGAAATTCAGAGAAAACCCTCCTTGGGTCAACTTGAGGCTCAGGGACTTGCTGGGGCTGAGCTTGAGCATTCTGTTGCATCTGCAACATATCTTCCATCATCTTCTGGTGTCTCTCGATCACGTTCTGCATCCATGCAGAATGCGGATCAACTGGTGGGTTATTCCTCGATCCTCCTGCCATAATTCTGCAAATGATACACCAAGTATTAAGTTGATCAGTCTCAATGTCTCTTCGTATCATAAGAAGCAAGATAACAGAGTTACTCGAGGGACGAAACCACCCTAACTGTCTAAGCCCGACTAGGTCGAACTGCTCTGATACCATAATGTAACACCCCGATAAATTCTAACATATAGAATCACCGAAATGCACTAAATGGCATACATCAGAGTAACTTGCTGTTATTGAAATATTGAACACATCTAAAACTTTAGATAATACGTAATAACTGGTTCTCTGAACCTCATAAACTTTCTGAAAATGCTCAAGTTCCAAAACTTAAGACTTGTACATATCCTGGTGTTCAATACTCAAAACATAAAGTAGCGGAAACGATTTTACAACTTGACAATGAAAGTTATACAATCGGAACGTAGAAACAATAAACGGAACAAAGGTCTAAAACATTAAACTAGGTCTTCAGTGACTCCAAGAGTCACACCAGCTAACCATGCTTTACCGCCTTTGCTTTCCCCTGTTTCTCTGTAAAAACCACAAATATAAAGGGTGAGATAAACATTATCTCAGTGAGTCCTATCGAGACCCCTTACTACTCTAGCGGTTCATTATGACTTGTTTTGAACTCGTGGTCCTAAAAAGCAACCACGTGGAAATACATTCAGTTCCTGTAACCTTCATGCTCATGGCCCTCCTAAGCGACACATGAAGCATGCAATCTTTGTTCCATGTTTTTAGCATAACACCTCAGTCTACCTATTTTATAGGCATCTCTTGACCTTTTGGTGAACCCATCCCGCTATTTCTAGCAGGGGAAACATTCTTGAGTCTAGGTTTTGGGGCTCATGACTTCCCCTCCCCTAGTATGCTAACCTCTTAGGGTCGTCACCCTTTTTCCTCTTGTATTTATTATACATTTTCAGTCTGTGTACCCGCAATGGGCTGTTAGTCATTTTAGTCAAGTACCATGTACCATATCAGTCAATCTCAGTGTACAATATCAGTCATGTATCGTGTGTTATTATCATTCTTTAACATTTGCACTCTCGCGTTCTCTAAGAGCGGTTCTCCATTTTATTCATAACACACAAACTTTCTATCGAACATGTTCAATCTCATACCATTGTTACCTTTACATTGTTGTGGAACCTTGGGAAATGGATTAGAAGAGGATTGGAATCATTTGGAATGGTTAAAAAGGTACTTAGAAATTGAAGGTCAGAAAATCTCACACGGCCCGTGCGTGTAGGCGCACGACCCGTGCTTGGTTGAACAGGTTATAGAAAATTCCCAGAGAGATACGCACGACCCGTGCGACTATGCGCACGATCCGTGCGTTACCCACAAAATTTACAGACAGTTTCAGAGAAATACGCACGACCCGTGCGACTAGGCGCACGACCCGTGTGTGTTTTAAAACCCAGTCCCTGTCGTATCAGAGGGAGGCGCACGACCCGTGCTCGTAGGCACACGATTCGTGCGTCTCTATCAGTTTCCAGAAAACAGGTTTTTCATGTATTATTCCATTCCATTCCGATTCCCACTTCCCTTCCGATCGAGGCCCAAACTCAAACACGCATTAAAACACAATATTATAGCAATCCAATCCAGCACACTCAACAATCAATCAAGCAATTCATAGTTCAATCACAAGTTTTGGGGAAAACGGTTTTTCAATAAAATTCTTTCGATACCAGAAGCGAGTGACCATAATTTTTGAAAGGAAAGACTCGAAAACACGAACACATTCCCTAAGCGAGTTATAGAACTCACCCGAAGTGATGAAAATCACTCAAACGACGAATCTAGCAGCTGCCACGTTCGAGTAGCCTCACGAACCTTCTCAAATCCTATCCAACAACAACCCAGCTACCCAAGATTGACTGAACAGCAGCAAGACTCGAATTCCAGCTACCCAAATGAACTTCAAACAGGTTTGTTGCTTGGATGTGAGCTTTGGTACTGAATATAGGACTATAACAAGGACATGCAAGCCTCTACAACTCCATTGATGGCACTTGGGCTTGAAAGTGAGGATATGGGATTTTCTGAGTTGGGGGAAGGTATCTAAGAAACTATTTATGTCAGTGAGTAGAGGAGGAAAAGCTGTGTTGAATGGTGTTCTTGGATGTTACATGCATTAAGGGTTATGAATTTCCTCTCCCTCTCCTTCTCTTCCTCTCTCTCGCAACCCTCCTCTCTTTCTCTCTATTCTCCCTCTGCTGTGTTTTTGATTCAGATTGCACAAGTGAGGTGTGTGTTTGCTCTATGCTAGCTGGTCACTCACTTAAGTGAGTTAAAAGACCAGAATGCCCCTTCCCTCTAATATTCTCTTAATACACACTTAACATGTTATAATACCACAATCTACTGACTTAACATAATCATTTCAATTATGTATGACTAAAATAATATTCATTTCAACATCACATAATTTAGTAATTATGCTAATTAATAGATTCATGCTAAAACTGTTGTGCTAAATATTTTATCTATTAAATAATTTACCTTAACCTCTTTGCTAATTTAAATAATTTAAATTAGCTAATTAGGGGATGTTACAAAACTTCTAAAAATTTAGGGGATGTTACAATATGTGTTGATTGATATGTGACATTGTTGGACTGGAATTGCTGATTGAAATGTCTGTTTTTAAGCCTCGAAGATTATAGAATGTCTCGGTGCCGGATTAAAAGCGAAACGGAACAAAATGGAGTTTTCGAAAAACATGTTTCAGCACTTCTGCCAACGGTCGCGTTGCTACCCGTGGCCGTCGCCTCGCGACCAAGTATTATTTTGCAATGAAAAACCTTTCTGTTACTTTTCGCGTCGCGACGGAACCCGTTCAAGTCGCGACGCGGTGTAAATTTTCATCAAAACTAACCGATTTTGTTTTCGCTATAAGTTTTGATCCGGTGGTCCGATTTAAGTGTTCTCAAGTTCGTTAGAAAGCTCATTGAAAAGCCTAACCAAACATGTAATAAGAATTGTATGATGTTATGATGATATTACCATGAGATTGATTATGATTAAGTTATGCTATCATAATGTTGAGTATGGGTGATACATTATGATTTGGATTGAATGGTGAATAATTATAGGTCAAGTTAACAACCTTAGTAAGCCGTGTGAGATCACTTAACGATAAGAACAAGTTAGTAATTAGTTCGTGTTAGTATCAAGACCATGTTATGTTTAAATTCATTGTTATGCTCAGCTCACTGTCATGTTCACAGATCATTGTTCACTGCTCATTGTTCAAGGTATATTAAAATATATACATCAGGTTAGGATGACGACCCTATTTCAGTTTAGTGTGCTAGGGGAGGGGAAGTCATGATCCCTATGAACCTAGGCCCCATGAGGTTTGCCCACTAGCGATTAGTGGATTGGGTTCACCGGGAGCTTATTTTGCCAAGTGACCGATGACATGCTAAAAATCATTGTTCATTGTTCATGTGTTGCCTCTTGTAACTGCTTATAAGGGTTATGAGGACAACGTTTATGTTAGCCACATAGTCAAATAGGATGACTATGAGTTATGAAGTAAGAATAAAGAATCAAGCATAACTGAACCGAGAGAGTTAGAAAGGGGTCTCGATAGAACTCACTGAGACATGTTGTCTCACCCAATCCATGTTGTTGTTTTTCAGTGAAGCAGGGAAAGAGTCGGAAGGCTGTGAAGCATGGCTATGAAGACTCTTGAGGAGTTGATAACGTTTTTATTCTTTACGCTATGTATTTCAGTCTCTTTTGTATCTTAGGTTGTACGATTGTACGACTTATGTTTTTAAAGTTGTAAATCGCTTCCGCAGACTTTCTGTTTTGAGTAATGAGCACTAGTTGAGGGTGTAAGGACCGACTTTATATATTTCATGTTCAGTTATGTAAGCACGTTTGATGAGTAATTCATCGAAGTTTAGTATGTGTTCAATATTCTGAAAGGAAAGTCACTCTGATGTATGCCAGTAGTGCATTTCGGTAGTTTCTACAAGTTAGAAATTAGCGGGGTGTTATATTTTGTTTCTTCCTCTTTGTCTTTCTTCTTTTCACCTATTTGTAAATCTTCATGTTCATCTGCAATATCATCAATAACCTTTCCCAGTCTTTTGGGGTTAGTATCATCAAATGTAACATGTACAGATTCCTCAATTACCTGGTTTCTTCTATTGAAAATTCTAAAGGCCTTGCTAGATAAGGAGTAACCAAGAAAAATTCCTTCATCAGCCTAAGCATCGAATTTTCCTAGGTTATCCTTTCCATTATTTAGAACAAAACATTTGCAACCAAAAGTGTGTAAGTGTGAAATATTTGGTTTTCTCCCCTTGTAAGTGTGAAATAACAAGCAGTACTTACAGCATCCGCCCAAAAGTATTTTGGGATGTCGTGATCATATAGCATTGTTCTGGCAAGTTCCTCCAATGATCTATTTTTCCTTTCAACAACTCCATTTTGTTGAGGAGTTCTTGGTGTTGAGAAGTTTTGATTTATACCAAGTTCTTCACATAGGTTTTCGAACTTTTCATTTTCAAATTCTCCACCGTGATCAGATCGAATTGAGATGATTTTCAATTCTTTCTCATTTTGAATGCTGCGAGCAAGCTTTTTGAATGCTCCAAATGCTTCGCTCTTATTTGCCAGAAAGAGAGTCCAGGTGTACCTTGAATAGTCATCTACTATAACTAGAGCATAGTAATTACCACCATAACTTTTTGTCCTTGAGGGACCAAATAGATCCATGTGTAGCAGCTGCAAAGGTTTGTTAGTAGACACAATATTCTTTGATTTAAAAGACACTTTTACCTGTTTACCCTTTTGGCATGGATCACACAGTTTGTCTTTTTCAAACTTGATATTAGGCAGACCACTAACTAGATCCTTAGACACTAGCTTGTTAAGATGATCCATATGAATATGAGCTGTTCTACGATGCCACAACCAGGAATTTTCTTCCTTACTAATGAGACAGCATGCATTATGAGATGAAACACTATCAAGACTCATCATGTATATGTTTTCTACTCTATTTCCTATCATTCTAACTTGTTTACTTTGTTTATCTTCAATGATGCATGAACCTGAATCAAATATTACCCTATTTCCTTTATCACAAAGTTGGCTAATGCTTAATAAATTATGTTTAAGACCTTCAACATAAAGCACATTATCAATAGCAGTAGATAAATCTTTACCAACTTTACCTTCACTGAGGATTATTCCTCTGTTGTTGTCACCATAAGTCACATGACCGCTTGATTTGGGGGTTAGAGTTAAGAACTTTGTTATATCTCCAGTCATGTACTTTGAGCAGCCGCTGTCAAGGTACCAATCTGACCCCCGTACCTTGAAGCACACCTGCAGCAATTTAAAACAAGGTTTTAGGTACCCAAATCTCTTTGGGTCCTTGTGGGTTAGTACTCAGTATGGTCCTTTTGGGAACCCATACCTTTTTCCTATTCAGTCCATCTCTTGTCCTGCAAACGGAAGCTGTGTGTCCAGGTTTGCCACAATAATAGCATTTAATATAAGGTCTAGAAAAAAAGCATGGTTTATAATGAGTATGCTTTTTGAAATTGTTTCTAGGAAATTTGTGATGCACATTTTGTAACTTAGACATTTTTACAACTGTCCATTCTAGTTCATGGATTTTCTTTTCAAGATCAATGCATTTATCACATACAAAATTGGCTTTAAAACATGCGAGGCTGTCATTTTCTTTTCTAAGCTCTAATTTTTCTTTAGTTAGGTTACTAACTTCATTTTCAAGATGAGAGATAACTTTCTTAGCTGTACCTAATGCTTTAGTTAATTTCACAGAATCATCATGCAATTCAGTAAAAGCTTCATATAGATCATCATATGCATTTTGTAAAGATTCAGGGTTAGATGTTACCTCGTTTTCATTTTCGCTTTCATGATCAGCCATTAATGCAACTTGAGCTTCTTCATTGTCTGATTCATCTGATGAATCCATGCAGTTGTCTTCCCATTCGATGTAAGCTTTTCTTCCTTTGTTATCTTTTAATGCTTTCTTTTCAAATTTGGAATCCTTTTTCTGTAGATTAGGACATTCCATTTTCATGTGCCCGGGTTTCCCGCATTCATAACAAGTAGGAGGACCGAATGAGCTTTCTTTGCTAGAGAACCTTTTTGAGTTGAAGTTCTTCCTTGGATAATTGTTGCCTTTCATGAACCTTTTGAACTTCCGAACCATAAGAGCCATATTCTCTTCATCAACTTCATTTTCCGAGTCGTCGCTATCACCAAGCCGACTAGAACTAGATGCTTTCAGAGCTAAGCTTTTCTTTTTCTTATCTGTATCTTCATGCTCAGCCAGACGGGTGAGTTCTAGTTCATGCTCTTGGAGTTTGCCAAACAGAGTAGCAAGAGTCATAGTAGCCAAATTTCTTGATTCAACTATAGCAGTAACCTTGGGTTGCCATTCTCTATTCAGACATCTCAGAACTTTGTTGATTAGATCCTCTGTAGGGAATGACTTTCTCAACATGCTTAACTGATTCACTATGTGAGTAAATCTTTTCTGCATTTCTGGTATTGTTTCACCTGTATTCATTCTAAACAATTCGTACTCTCTGGTAAGAGTATTTGTTCTTGCCCTTTTCACTTCACTTGTACCCTCATGAGTAACTTGGAGATTATCCCACATTTCTTGGGCAAATTTACAGTTTGAAACTCGAAAAAATTCATCAGCACTCAAGGCAGAAGTAATAATATTTTTAGCACGTAAATTATGTTGCACTTTTCTTTTCTCATCATCAGACCATTCATTTCTACTTTTTATTGTAAGAATACCATCTACTATGTGCGTGGGGGCATAGGGTCCTTTTTCCACAGCATCCCAAACATCTAAGTCTACCCCTTCAATAAATATTCTCATTCTTTCTTTCCAATATGCGTAATCTTTCCCGTTGAATCCCGGAGGACGGGTAAGAGAAGCACCCTCTTGCGTAGACCAACCTGAAACAATTTCTCTTGAAGCTGCTAGGCCCTTTATACAAGAGTCTAGCTTTGATACCACTTGTTGCTAAGTGGCTTCAGTCTCAAGGGGTGAATTGAGATTTAAAAACTTTTGAAAACGTTTTTCCCCTTTTCAATGACTTAGATCAATTTTCGCGCAGGTTAAATGGAAGCGAAGGAATTAGAAAATAAAGCAATAAAGAACACAGAGATTTATCCTGGTTCGGTCACCTCCTAGTGACCTACGTCCAGTCCTCACACCCTTGTGAGATTTTCCACTAACCAAAACAACAAGGCTTACAGGTGCCTTGGAAAACCTTTACAGACTCAGGCACTCTTCTACTAGGATACCCCACCTATAAAGAGCCCTCAAATCTATTACAACAATAACAAGAGATACCCCACCCCTGTTACAACCAGCTGCCCCAGAAAGATACCCCACTTCCTAGTACAAACAGCTACCCTAGAGAGATACCCCACTCCGTAGTACAAAATACAACCAATAAACAATAACAAATTTAAAGACCGAAATACCTCTAATGTAGGCAGATAATACAACTTGAAGAATGCAACCCCAACTAACTCTTTGCGAAAGATCAGCTCTTGACGGACCAGCGGTGCGAGAAGAGCAAAGAATAAAATGTAAAGAGTTTTTCACAAAATGTGCTCTGATTCGTGAAATGGGCTGTGTAAGAAATGGAGGCTATGAGGCCTCTATTTATAGGCTATGAAAAAATAAGGTTTACGTTGAAAATAATGTAAGAATCGATTATAGCTTAAATGTATTGGATCTGAGAATCGATTCTTATGTGTGACTTCCTTAAGGTCAGAATCGATTCTTGCTTTATTTGAAAATGGATGACAATCGATTGTTGGCTTACAGGCAGGCAAGGAATCGATTTTATGCTTAATGAAAATTAGTATGAATCGATTCTTCCTTTTCAGAGATGCTTAGAAATCGATTTTATGCTTAGTGTAAAATAGTATGAATCGATTCTTTCTTTTTGGAAATACTTAGGAATCGATTTGCATACTTAGTGAAGCTAGTATGAATCGATTCCTAGCTTTTGTATTGACCTGAAAATCGATTTTGATTTATAGAATAAAATAGAGAAAATCGTTTTTATGCTTTTCAAAAATGCTTTTTGTGTTTACGTAAGTATGCATGCATTTTGAAAACTTGTGTGAGTGTGTGAGACTTTGAGAGACGAGCTGATCTGTGAAAGAGCTTACACTTTTTCCTAAGACACACCCAAACCCTAAGGACTACCCTTAAGCTTGAATCTTCAATTCTTGAGCTGGATTGTCTTGGATTGTGACTTTGAATATATGTCACTTTTTATCAACTTTGACTTTGTCACTTTCATTCACTTGGGCCACACTTTGGCTCTGTCTTTTTCATCATCAAAACTTGACCTGTAATATTAGGTTACCTGGAATACAAGGTATCCACATCTGGAAAGGTTCAACAAAAAAGCTGGGAATGTTAGGAACCTTGAAAGCAAAATGAGGCTCTTTTGGAGGAAGGATGGTCTCCGCAATGAAGCCCTTCATGCTTCTATCAGCCCAGATGCATTGAAGAGAGAGAAAAATGCCTTAAGCTGCTTAGAAGAGTCAAGTGAGGGAAGAATCTTCCCAGCTCAGAGCATGAAAATGCGTTGAAGTCGCAGGAGGCTCACCTCTCCTTATTTACCTCGCTTGCGTCGAATTGAAAGAAAATATTCACGCCTCAAATTTCTTGGATGCGTTGAATAGAAGAAGAGTTTGGGGAGGACTTGAGAAAAGGCATCTCACCCCCCCCCCAGCTTGCTTGAAAGTGGCGACCTTGAGGGGAACGTCTCGTACCTCAGGTTTGCTGAATGCATGAAGCTGAAGGTAGAAATCTCGTACGTAAGGTACTTATCGCTAAAGCAAACCCTTTATTCAAAAGAGAAACCGAGATCAACAAGCCCCACGATTTGGTCGATTTCCTTCAAAGACCCCGAAAGCACATGGACTACTGATAACTCATATTTATATGTGTTATTTATGCTCTTATCACTTTAATTAGGGCAAGTTCTCAAGTAATATTAGTATTTTATTCTGTAAATATGTGATTAGAAGTATAAATGAGGCTGAGAGTTAACTTCCTAACATTTGGCACAAAGGGTGCCCGTTTTAGTGTTTTAATGTGTTGATAGTGTTGCAGCGGTAAGCGCTTTAGCGTTATATGGCAGTTGGACAGCTGGCCAATATTGGAGCTCGCCACTATTTGATGAGTCATCGTGTCAATCCTCTCCTGAAAGCCTGACGCAGAAGCTTCCAAGTGGGTTGAAAAGGACACTTGGCACTTTCTCATTGAAGGATATTTGTTAGTTGGTGATAAGTGTCACTATCACCTTTTTGTAAAAGCTACTTTATGAGATTAGGATAATATCTAACTCTATCCTCTCCACACTAGACAACTCGACAAAAAGGAGAGAGTTTTTGGAAGAATACTACTTGACACATATCTTTCCTCCATTAATCCTCCATTCTTGAAGCTTTTAGTTTAGTTTTATTTTTCTTATCCATACCTACGGTTTAGCCACGCCATAGCATCTTCCAGCCGTGCATGACTTGGAATCCTTGGAGTGCATCTTCTGCAACCATTCATCTTTTGTTCACTAACGTTAATGTAAGCTTTTTGGTTGATATTGTGTTGATGATGCTTGCCATGAGCTAAACACTTAGTAGTTGGATTAATTATAGTTTGTAATGAACCTTGAGTAATGTTAATATAATATTATGGCGTTTGCGTTTCAATCCTTGTATTTTAATACTTTCAAACTTGTTTTGGGATTGGTCAACTGAAACTAGTAGATTCGTGGGTACAGACATGGTCCATGATTCGAACTCAAGGATAGATATGAATGAAAGGTTGTTTAAAGACATTTAAGCAATTTGTGCTTAACCCTAAACATAGGGGAGCAATAGTTCATAAAGCAAAAGCTGTAGGTTCTTTATTATACAGGGGTGAACATATTGAGAACCAAGACATAGGAGTCTTGTAACAAAACCCTGGCGACAGTGACTGAAAGGCACACATCCATACGTTACAGCGCTTGACGCTACAGCGTATAACATTATAGCGCCTTACTCCTGGGAATTTACATAACGAAGAGTAATCCAACTCACTTTACAACTCACTTTATAACTCACTTTATAACTCTTTGCATTTCTTACAGTTTTACCAACAACTGATTACGTTCACACTTCAAAAACGTGCTATTGTTACTTTGCTCTTTTCATTAAATTGTTAACTACTTAAACTCTTAAATTAACATCAATGCTTGTGGGAACGTTCTCTATTTATCATTATATTACTCGTTGCGATTGTGTATACTTGCACAAACTACTTTTCACACAACTAGTTTTTGGCGTCGTTGCCGGGTATTGCATTTAATTTTTATTGTTAAAGTTTTTAGCAATATTAGTGAAGATTTTATGCTGGTGTGTTGTTTCTTGATGTTACAGCGGTAGTCGCTATAGCGCATGCCCAGGTCCCAACCACCAGAGTTCGAGTTGGATCCAGAACCTGAAAGAAGATTTAGGAGACTGAGACAACTTCAGAAACTGAGACAGCTTAGACCCACAATGTCTGAACACAGTGGCAGAACAAACTCAGGCAGAGGTACCACACAGGGTGGTAGAACTAATGCGGGTAGAGGCAGATCTGATCCAGGAGGTAGAGGTAGAGGACATCAACCGCCCACTCCTATATTGCATAATGACGAAGACTGGTTTAGGCAACAATTCATAAATCAAGGCCCTGTTGGCATGGTAAATGACAGGGACAGACCTATGAGGGACTATGTTGTGTTTGATCCACTAACCATGGACACAAGCATAGCTAGGCCTGCTCTCCAAACAGCTCAATTTGAATTCAAACCCATGATGTTCAAGATGCTCCAAACAGTAGGTCAGTTTGGTGGTTCTCCCCAAGTGGACCCATATTTACACTTAAATCAATTTTTGGAGGTTTGAAGTAACTTTATCATTCCAGGAATCAGTGATGATGCATTTAGGTTAAAACTTTTTCCTTATTCCTTAAAGGATAGAGGAAAGGTCAGGCTAACTTCTCTAGAGCCTAACTCTATCCATACTTGGAATGAAATGGCTGAGAAATTCTTGGCAAAATATTTTCCACCTAGTAAAAATGCAAGAATGAGGAATCAAGTTACTGCATCCAAACAAAAAGATTCTAAAACACTGTTTGAAGCCTGGGAGAGATTGAAAGAACTGTTGAGAAGATGTCCCCATCATGGTATACCAGTGATCATTCAAATGGAGACCCTTTACAATGGATCGGATCCACATACCAGACTGATGCTTGATGCTTCTTCTGGGGGTGTACTACTAAAAACTTCCTACAATGAAGCTTGTGAATTGATAGATGACATTGCCATCAATAGCTACCAATGGCCCACAGAAAGGCTGGCTCTACAGAAAAAGCTAGCTGGTGTCCATGAAATTAGTGAAGTTTCAGCCCTGTCAGCTCAGGTCGCTTCTCTCACCAATATGATAAGGAGCATGAGTACCTCTAAGGCTGTAGCGGTTACCGCTGCAGCGCCAATTGAGCCAACTGTGACTGTTATAGAGCAAGCTCCTCCAGGTTCAACTAGCTATGTTTATTGTGGAGGGGAGCATCTTTATGAAGAATGTCCAGGTAATCCTGTGTCTGTAAACTATGTGGGGTTCAACAAGAATAATAATCCCTATTCAAATACTTACAATCCTGGTTGGAAGAATCACCCCAACTTCAGATGGGGAGCTAACAATGCTATTGCACCAAATTACACTGCTCCTGTTATCCCACCAGGATTCCCTACTCAGAATTATCAAAGGCAAAACACCCCAGCCATGGATACCTCTATGGAAAATCTGTTAAAAGGTTTCATGAGTGATTGTAAAACAACTTTGAAAACTCATGAAGCCTCTATCAAAAATCTGGAGATCCAAATGGGGCAGATAGCTAATGTTCTTACTCAAAGGACTAGTGGAGCATTACCATCCACTATTGAAGCCTCAACTTCTCATACAGCAGGGAAGGAGCATGTCAAGGCTATCTCAGAGAAGTGGGAAAGATTTACAAGGGCCATCAACTAGTTTAGAAAAAGAAAAAGAAAAAAATTCTGAAAAAGAAAAAAATTTCTTAGGCGCTACAGCAGCTGACGCTGTAGCAGCTGACAAAGCACAACCTCCAGTAACAAGGATTATTCCAGAATACCCTGAACCTCCCTATCCACAAAGGCTAAGGAAAGCACAGGAAGATAAGCAATTTAAAAAATTTCTGGAAGTGCTAAAACAACTTCATATCAATGTTCCATTGGTGGAAGCCCTCCAACAAATGCCAAACTATGCTAAGTTTATGAAGGATATGCTCACCAAAAGAAGTAGACTAGGGGAATTTGAAACAGTAGCAATGACTGGGGAGTGCAGCATGATTATGCAGAACAAGCTCCCAATGAAGTCAAAGGACCCTAGCAGCTTCACAATCCCATGTGCCATTGGGAATTTCTACTCTGGTCGTGCCTTATGTGATTTGGGGGATAGCATAAATCTAATGCCCTAGTCTGTATACAAGCAGCTCGGAGTAGGATCTGCAAGGCCTACCTTTGTTACTCTTCAATTGGCTGATAGGACTCTTGCCTATCCAGAAAGAATATTAGAAGATGTGCTGATCAAAGTAGATAAATTTATTTTTCCTGTGAACTTTGTAATTCTTGACTTTGAGGCAGACAAAGAAGTACCTATCATCTTGGGAAGGCCATTCGTAGATACAGGCAAGACATTAATAGATGTGCAAAAGGGAGAATTGACCATGAGGGTTAATGACCAAGAAGTCAAGTTTAATGTTCTTAATGGTTTAAAGTTTCCTGATGACCACACAGAGGAGTGCTCATTTGTAGCCTCTCTTGATCAAGTGATTCAAAAACAGTTTCATAAAAACAATGACCACTTGGGAAAAATTCTGAATAACCATGGGAAACTTGAACCTGATGTGTAAGGAGTAGAACAACAAGAACTGACTGTGAAAGAAGTTTGGGCCAGAAGGTATGAGTCTCTTGAACAGGAAAGTTCAAACTTGAGAAAGAATGTTCCTTCCATTGAAAAACCACCTATCCTAGAATTGAAAGAGTTACCAAACCACCTTAAATATGCTTATTTGGGGGAACACAAGACTTTACCAGTAATCATAGCTTCTGACCTCTCAGAGGAATAGGAACATGACCTTATTGGCACCCTAAAAAGGCATAAAAGGGCAATTGGGTGGCAGATGTCAGATATTCAAGGGATTAGCCCAACCATCTGCATGCATAGAATTGTGTTGGAGGAGAACTCCAAGAACTGCATTGAAGGGCAGAGGAGACTTAATCCCATTATGAAAGAGGTGGTGAAAAAAGAGATTATCAAGTGACTGGATGCAGGCATTGTTTACCCTATCTCTGATAATACATAGGTTAGTCCTGTGCAGTGTGTTCCAAAGAAAGGAGGTATAACAGTGATAACCAATGAAATGAATGAACTATTGCCAACAAGGACTCTCACAGGATGGAGGATCTGCATGGATTATAGGAGACTCAACAAGGCTACAAGGAAAGATCATTTCCCTTTACCTTTCATTGACCAGATGCTAGATAGGTTGGCAGGGAAGGAATTATATTGCTTCTTAGATGGCTATTCTGGCTATAATCAAATAGCAATAGTCCCTGAAGATCAGCAAAAGACAACATTCACATGTCCCTATGGCCCATTTGCCTTTAGACGAATGCCATTTGGACTGTGCAATGCCCCTGGCACTTTTCATAGATGTATGATGGCAATCTTCCCAGATTTCATTGAAAGATCCATGGAAGTTTTCATGGATGACTTCTCTGTATTTGGGGAGACTTTCCATCTATGTTTGTCCAACTTGGAAGAAATTTTGATAAGGTGTGAAGAAACAAACCTAGTGCTGAATTGGGAAAAATGTCACTTCATGGTGAAAGAGGGTATTGTTTTGGGTCACAGAATCTCCAAGAAAGGATTGGAAGTGGATAGAGCAAAAATTGAAGTCATTGAAAAGCTACCTCCTCCTACAAATATCAAGGGCATTAGAAGCTTTCTGGGACATGCTGGCTTCTACAGGAGGTTCATCAAGGACTTTTCAAAAATTTCCAAACCACTGTGTCAACTGTTGTAGCATGACACCACTTTTATCTTTGATGAAGTCTGCTTGGAAGCTTTCAAGAGACTGAAGACAGCCTTGGTAACTGCACCAGTCATCATAACACCTGACTCGAGAAAACCTTTTGAGCTTATGCGTGATGCCAGTGACTTTGCCATTGGAGCTGTGCTGGGACAAAGGTATGGAAACATTTTTCATTCAATATATTATGCCAGTAAAACACTGATAGAAGCTCAATTGAATTACACAGTCACTGAAAAAGAACTATTAACTATTGTCTTTGCATTTGATAAATTTCGATCATACTTGGTGGGCACAAAAGTAATAGTTTTTACAGATCATTCTGCCATCAAGTATTTGATCACAAAAAAGGATGCAAAGCCAAGGATAATAAGATGGGTTCTCCTCCTCCAAGAATTTGATTTAGATATTCGTGATAAAAAGGGGGTGGAGAACCAAGTTGCTGATCATTTGTCCAGAATTGAAGGAGAAAATGCATGTACATCAGGAGGAGAAATTAAAGAGCATTTTCCAGATGAGAAGTTACTAGCAATAACTACTGACACGCCAAGCGCTGTAGCGGCTGATGCTACAATGCCTTGGTTTGCTGACATTGTGAATTTCCTGGTTAGCAAGGTAGTGCCTGCAGACATGAATTATCAGCAGAAGTGAAGGTTCTTCCATACAGTAAAGCAATATTATTGAGATGAGCCTTTTCTTTATAAGAAATGTCAGGAACAATTAATGAGGAGGTGCCTTGTAGAGGAAGAACAATATCAAGTGCTACAGCATTGCCATGCTGCACCTTGTGGAACCAGGACAGCTGCAAAAGTACTGCAGTCAGGGTACTATTGGCCTACATTGTTCAAAAATGCTCAGGATATGGTAAGAAGGTGTGACAGGTGTCAGAGAACAGGGAACATTTCTAACAAACATGAGATGCCTTTAACCAACATTCTAGAGATAGAACTCTTTGATGTTTGGGGAATGGATTTCATGGGACCCTTCCCTCCATCTCATGGAAACCTGTATGTCCTAGTGGCAGTGGACTATGTATCAAAGTGGGTGGAGGCTGTTGCTCTACCCAACAATGATGCTAAGTCTGTAAGCAAATTCTTACAAAAGAACATTTTTACCAGATTTGGAACTCCTAGAGCAATAATCAGTGATGAGGGTTCTCATTTCTGCAACAAACTGATTGAGACCCTCCTGGCTAAGTATGGAGTCAAGCATAAGATTGCTACTGCTTACGTTCCTCAAACAAGTGGTCAAACAGAATTGTCTAAATGAGAAATCAAAAGAATGCTTGAGAAGATGGTAGGTCCAACATGGAAGGAATGGTCACTACATTTAGATGATGCTCTGTGGGCCTACAGGACAGCTTTTAAAACACCTTTGGGAATGTCACCCTATAGGTTAGTATATGGAAAGGCTTGCCACCTACCTATTGAGTTGCAGCATAAAGCTCATTGGGCAATAAAAAGGCTCAACTTTGACCTTAATAAAGCAGGGGAACTCAGAATGCTGCAGATGCATGAACTTGAAGAAATTAGGCACTTTGCCTATGAAAATGCAGCAATCTACAAAGAAACGACCAAGGCCTGGCATGACCATAAAATACAAAAGAGAGAGCTGAAGGAAGGAGGACAAGTGTTGCTATTCAATTCAAGACTGAAATTGTTTCCAGGCAAACTAAAGTCAAGATGGTCAGGACCATTCAGGTTGTTGAAACTGTACCCTCATGGTGCTGTGGACCTATTTGATAAAGAAGCCAACACCACCTTCAAATTTAATGGCCAAAGGGTAAAGCAGTACCTTGGTGAGAATGTGGTAAGGGACAAAACCACAATTGAACTTAAAGACCTCTAATAAAAGAGGAAGTTTGGCTGAAGACTCTTAAAGCAACTGCTCTTGGAAGGCAACCCAAGGTTTTAAAACTAACCCATTTTGTGTTTTTAATTTTAATTTTAATTTGTGCAGGTACAAGTATGAGGAGTTGCGAATATACAGTCAGCTGCTCGGAGATAACATTTGGCGCTATAGCGCATGCTGTGTTCAAAGCGCTATAGCGGTTGCTGCTGGGTATAAATGGAAAAGTCAAACTTTGAAAACTGGGAAACAGAGCAGGGGTGACATGGCATCTGGCAACCTTATCTCAACTGCTCTATGCTCAGTCCAGTCACGTCAAGCACGTTCTCTTTTCTCTCTCCATCATAACACTTGCAACAGTCACATCCTCCACGTTTTCCCAATCTCAACTTCCCACGCACACATTCTCTTTCTTAAATTAAAACCCCCATTTCTTCACTGTCTCACTCACCATCCATAACCGTCTTCTTCCTCTTTCCCAAACGGAAAATGCAGAAACCCATAACCTTCATATGTTTTACTACGTTTTCAAAGCTAGAAAAATGACTAAGAAACAAGTAGCCCTAAAGAAGTCTGGATAGGGAGCGAACGCTGAAGCAGGATCATCCAAAGCTGAAATGACTAACGTTGATCCCCAGAAATTCTGGAAAATGGAATTCATCCCTGAGAGAGGGTTCAAAACTGATAAGGCCTCAGACGCCTTCACGGCAACTGTGGCAGCGCTGGGTTGGGAGCAATTCATCAAGCATCGCAAACAATACCTGGTGTCCTTGGTCAGGGAGTTTTATGCAGGAATTGAAGAGCCCGAGGATGGAAAGCCTTAAACCTATTCTACGGTTAGGGGCGAAACCGTTAACTTCAATGCAAGATCAATAAACGACATCTTCGGTCTGGGTTACCATGGAAAAGCGTTGGAGAGCAAAGTCAAAACCTGGGGAAAGGCAGAAATGGAAGGTGTAAGGGAGAGGATCTGTGTCGAAGGAGCTTCATGGGACAAATTTTGGACTGAATACAAGTTGAAGAAGGCGTACTTGTGTGAAGAGGCAAACATGTGGTGCAGCTTTATCAAGCACTCCTTGCTGCCTACTTCTCACACTACGTTTGTGGAAAAGGAAAAGCTGATAGTAATTGATGCTATCATGGCAGGGGAGTAGATTGATGTAGGAAAGCTGATCTCAAGAGAAATAGAGAAGTGCAGAGTAAAGAAGGGAGGTAATATTTACTTTCCATGCTTAATCATTGAGCTGTGCATTAATGCAGAAGTAGGGGTTGAGCCAAAAGAAGAAAGGATGTCCCCATTGGGAGCTTTCCCCCCTGCGTTCAAGCCAAAGCAGAAGCCTGCTGCTCCAGCATCAGGTGATGCTGCGATGCTACAGCGCCTGGCACTGCAGCAGCAGTCTCTCTATCGCTTTGTAAGGGCAAAGTTTGAATGGGAGAAGGCCTTTTATGCTCAGATCTCAAAGGGCAAAGCCACTATGCAACCACCTGGATTTCCTGACTGGCTAATCTCATCATCAAGTTACTCGGCACAACGAGTCGTCACAATGTCATGCAGGAGTATGAAATGCAACCCACTCGCGGGCATATGCATGAGGTACCTTTTCACAAACGTCGCTTAGCCTTTTGGGCCTCATCGTCACTTAGCCTTTTGGGCCTCAAACGTCACTGGGTTTATGCATATGGGATGCATGAGACACTATGACATGCACCACGCACAAACATACAATCACGGTCAACTATGTGACCCGTCACTTACCAATTTGCCAAATAAGAGGCACAGCACCTGTCAATTCATAATTACACACAACAACGTCACTTAGCCTTTTGGGCCTTATCGTCACTTAGCCTTTTGGGCCTATTCGTCACTTAGCCTTTTGGGCCTCAACGTCACTTATTTTCATCAGCAATTCTCATCATCAAGTTACTCGGCACAACGAGTCGTCACAATGTCATGCAGGAGTATGAAATGCAACCCACTCGCGGGCATATGCATGAGGTACCTTTTCACAAACGTGGCTTAGCCTTTTGGGCCTCATCGTCACTTAGCCTTTTGGGCCTCAAACGTCACTGGGTTTATGCATATGCGATGCATGAGACACTATGACATGCACCACGCACAAACACACAATCACGGTCAACTATGTGACCCGTCACTTACCAATTTGCCAAATAAGAGGCACAGCACCTGTCAATTCATAATTACACACAACAACGTCACTTAGCCTTTTGGGCCTTATCGTCACTTAGCCTTTTGGGCCTATTCGTCACTTAGCCTTTTGGGCCTCAACGTCACTTATTTTCATCGTCACTTATTCATAAACATCATCAATTCAAACAATAGCCACTGAGGGCAAAAAGGTCATTTACTAGCCACCAAGGGCATCATCATCAAAATCATCACTTTTGACACTTGGACGCTAAAACCACTGAGTATACACAAAAGGGGATTTTTAAAGACACCAAAACGATTTTTCAATGTTACAGCAACGACCACCGGGAACAGCCACTTGGGGCGCCCAGAAACCTTCAGGAATAATAAGTTTTTATTTTTAAAAGTGGAACGCACAGATAGACAACTGAAAAGGCTTCACAACGCTTTTTGAAACACTTAAAACGGACACCCGAGTCAAAAGATATAGCGAAAACAGTTTTCAATAAAAATCGGGAACGTCCTGAAAATGGGCGCCTAGGACACAAACTTAGACATCGCAAGCAACACAGGCAACAGGCGCGCACACGGGCGCCATGCGCCCAGGGGCAACAGCGCGAAACACAGCGCGGGCGCAGCACGGGCTCCATGCGTCTAGACGCAACACGCGCACACAGGCGCAACACAGCACGGGCGCGGGCAGCACTTTGGCACCCTTGGCGCCCAGGAACACGCACACAGCACCAGGGCACAACAAGACACAGAGGCAACATCGAATTACAACAATTATGAACGCATATAGTATCATCAAAAATCATTCACCAAACATCAAAATTCACATATATGCTCACATCAACATATTAAACACCAAATTCCATCGTCAAGGTTCAATTCAACAACATGAACATCGAATTATCTTATTCATCCCAAATCATTATCAATCACAATACCATCAATGAGTATTCAAGCACTTAGCACGCAAATCACAATTTCTCAACATCAAGTTATCATATGCCTAGGGTTCATCAATAATCACTAGAAATACATAAAACGGCATACATAGAGCCTACCCCTACTTAGTCCCCATCATAAAACCCTATTATAGAGAAGACGAGACCCACCCTTACCTGGTATCAAACTGCAACCATTCCAAGGAAAGCCACAATTGCTTGGAAAGTGTAGGTCATCTCACGTACTCAGGAACTAAAAATATTAGCCATAAGGTATAAAAGTTTGCAGCAAAAGAAGACATGATATGGATGGCGAGATGCTCCACAAACCATCCAAGGGGGATGGATCTTGAAATTCCTCCTAAAAGACATTGATTAGTAGCGTACGTTAACCCGTGGCCTATTGAAATTGAGGTGGCTTGAGTAGTGGCTCTAAAGTATTATGAATGGAGCTATGATAAGAGGTTGGTGTAGGCTTTACGATTTTCAACAAGGACTTTATGAATCGACCAAAAGAAACAAAATATAGATTCAAGTATTCATGTATTCATAGGCTTGAATCCAACGAGTCAATCATCCCAAGACCATGACCTAGACCTCAAAATAAAACAACGTGGCTTCACATGATTTGGCATGATATCCCATGACATAATGAAAGGCACAAATTTCATTTAACATATGTACTGGTGGAAGTGAATTTGCAATATGAGGAGAAAAAATAAAGAGCTATGTTTTGTCAAGAGTTTGTTAAAAGGAGGAAGAGGAACCGAGAAACAACACACGGGCATTTGCGTGTATTTTCTTTTTCATGATTAGTGTGCGGCTGTTTTTTTTTTTTGTTAGGAACGAGTGGAAACTAGGTTTTTAGAAAGATGATTCCATAGGGTGGATAATAGTAAGGCCCAAGAAAAGAACATTGTGTGACAAGAAAGCCTAAAGCTCATTAAGATTATTTTCAAAAACATTTTCATTATTAACACCACCTCAAATTACAATACCACTCCTCATTTTATTTAAAGCTCCTTATAATTATTTTAATAAATAATAATTATATTATTATTTCTACCACCCAATTTCATTTAATTAATTAAATAAATTAATCTATTATTTTTGGGTGTTACATTAACTACTTAAACTCTTAAATTAACATCAATCCTTGTAGGAACGACCTCTATTTATCATTATATTACTTGTTGCGAATGTGTATACTTGCACAAACTACTTTTCGCACAACAACTACGAAGAGAACGAGTTGGCCTATAAGGCCATTCATGAACCATGGCTGGAGCATGCCCAGGCGGAGAAGACACATCCTGCAGGGACCCATCCTGAGGGACGCCTCCTGCAGGTGTAACGCCCTAAAATAATTTAATTTATTAATTAAATTAAGTTATTGGAGGGATACAATATTTAATTAAGCGGGATGATTTATGTATAATTGTTTTATTGTAGGAGGCGAAAAGAATTAAAAAGAGTAGTGTGAAAAATGGGCCCAAGCCACTTATGTGACCCAAGCCCATTCCAATTAACCTAAAACCTAAGGATTAGTATCATTCCACCAAAGAAAGGGGAAAAATCAGCGCAACTGAGAAGTGAAGAAAAGGTGAGGCGCGACTTCAAGCCTTGAGGGGGAGAGAATTGCGACTTCCAGCAAGAAGGAAAGAGGGTTTTCTTCTTCTTTGATTTAGGTAAGTGCCTTTGATCCTCTTCTCTTCCATTTAATTAATTCTTCCAAGTGGTGGTCTCAAGCCTTCCCTTTTCCATGTTGCGATTTTTCCATGAATTGTGTTGATGGATGCGAATTGATTTAGAAGAGAAGAAGGGGGCTGCTGCGAATTGTTGGTGACTTTGGCTCGTCGTGTTGCGGAGTTTTGTACGCGTTGCATTCATCGTTGTTTCGGGCATATAAAATTCGAGGTAAGGGTGAGCGGTTTTCAATTTAATATAATTGAGTATATAGAGGGTTTGTGGGTTTGTGTTAGTGGTTGAATTAGAATTTATAGGTGGAGATGAATGATAGATTGAATTATTTCATTGATGTGCGAATTACCCTATGACGTGAGAAGATGAATAGTTGCTGTTTTTTTTTGTAATGAATATGTTGCTGTTATGCAGAATTATAATTGCTAATTTTTTTTTAGAGATATGTTGTTGCTGTTTTTATAAAAACAGTGCTGCTGTTACAGAAATTTAATTGGTGCTGTTGCTGTTAATTGGGTGTTGCTGTTGCTGTATAATAGTTATGCTGTTTGCTGTCAATTATGTATTGCTGTTGCAGAATTTTATTTGGTGCTGTTGCTGTATATTAAGTGTGCTGTTTGCTGTCAATAAAATGTGCTGTTTTCAAAAAAAAATTGCCGCTGTCATGTTGCTGTTTTACCAATAAAATACTGCTGTTTTGTAAATTAAAAATCTGCTGTTGTTGCTGCTGTTTCAGCCATCAAAGGCCACTGTTTTGCGCAAATTTGCCACTGTTTTTCAGCCTCAATATGATGTAAAATTGCCACTGTTTTTGCGCAAATAATTGGCCACTGTTTTCAGTTTTAATTTGATGAAAAAAATTCTGCTGTTATGCGAAATAATTGGCCACTGTTTTCAGTTTCAAATTGATGTAAAAATTCTGCTGTCTTTGCGAAAATAACGGCTACTATTTCAGTTCCGATTTGATGAAAGATTGCTACTGTTTTGCGCATAAAATGCCACTGTTTATTTCCAAATTTAATTGTGGCGCTTCCTAAGTATGAAAGTGAAATGTTTATCCCATAATTTTAAAATGTAGAGTGAAATGTTTATTCCCAAAATTTTAAAGATGTTGTTACATTATTTTTGAATGTGATTGTTTATGAAGAGTGGTGATATTAATATGATGATAATGATGAATACACTCTATGAGTGTCTTATGGTGGTGATGACGAGTACTCCGGGTGAGTAAAATTTTGGTGATTGCACATGTGTACATAGTGTCTCATAGCATGTGCATCTTATGACGAATAGGCTTCGGCCTCTTAGTGACGGTGTGCCCTTAGTGGCTTATTTATGACGAGAAAACAGTGACGGTGTGCCCATAGTGGCTTATTATGACGAATATGGTACCATCATGCATATGCCCAGGTGTGGGTTGCATCTTCATGCACATTCATTTTTTTTATGACGGGTGACGTGAACTGTGATTTTGTTTGGTGTGGTGTGTAACGATGATGAAGTTGATATTAGTAACGATGTTGTGTGATGGTTTGCTCATATTACTCCGCTGTATGTTTAATTATATTTTGTTGAAAGTTCTCACCCCTTCTGCTTGGAATGTTGCTCTATTGTGGCAACGCTGCAGGTGACTCCGATTGAAGGACATGCTGCCTTCCTTTTTAGCTGTTGAGATGTTCGAGTCGCTCTCTGATATTGTAACACCTAGGGGGCGGGGTTAAAGTGATGACTTATTTAATTAATTGGTTTAATAATTTTATTGATGTGTGAGACGTGTTTGAGCGATTTTTTTTGGTGAGCTATTATTTCCGCTGTGATGAGATTTAATTTTGAAGTTCGATTTTTGAGACGAATGTGTTTCTACACGAATGTTTATGGCGTAGTCGATGAGTTTCATCAATGAAGTTGTGACATTTCTTTTCTACTAATATTATTATTATTTTTGAAAACGAAAGCACTCTGATAATGACGTACAAATTAAAGGGGTAGAAACGGGGTGTTACAGCAGGGACACATCCTGAGGGACGCATCATGCAGGGACGCATCCTGAGAAGACGCAGCGTGCAGGGAGGGACTTCCTGGCTTGCAGGAGTGACACAGCTTGCAGAGAGGGACTGCCTATCCTACGAGGGCATCCCCAATAATAGCTTCAAGCCAATATTATCACCCCCAAGAAGATGGTTTTGTAAATACAACCCTTAGATTTACGATCGCACGAAGTGGCTAGACGCTAACATGTACCTTGAATCCTGATAAAGGAATCTAGTGTGCCATGGCGCACATACTTTCCAAACTTGCAAACACGAAGGCCCCAGGAAATCACATGAGTTGAAGCGATATGCGTCACGCCTTGAGATGTGTTGCGTCAAGCAGAATCCAGATGGTAAATGTCAAGTCCAATTGTCATTCACAATCTTGTCTATGAACATCTCCTCAATACGCGATCAAGCCACGACGAATCTGTCAGGCTTGGGAGAAGCAGCATAGTCTATTATGGTCATAAGATACGTGAGATAAATCTTAAGGTCACGGGAACAAAGGATCCAAATAACAATGAATAGAGATTTCTAGAAGTAAAACAATTTAAACAAACTCAAACGAAATACACATTCGAAGTCTAAACATAGAAGTTCCAAGACATTTGTTTCAATAGAACAAATCATTAGAGTCACGAGAGGCACAGCAATGCGTAAGACGCAGTGACACAGAGCCCCTAAAGGACTTGAGACATGGGACATGGGACATGAGACATGAAACATGGGACATGGGACATGAGACATGAAACATGAGACATGGGACATGAGACATAAGACATGCGACATGGGACATGGGACATGAGACATGGGACATGGGACATGGGACATGGGACATGAGACATAGGACATCGGACATGAGACATGAGACATGAGACATGGGATACAACGCAGCCCCTAGAAGACATGGGACACGATGCAGTCCCTAGGAGACATGGGACTCGACGCAGAGGCCTGCCGGAGAGCTGGACGCGACGTAGAGTTGCAGTGCAGGAGGCGATGCAGATGTAGGTGGTGCAGGATGCGACACACTAACAGATGACACAATACAATGCATTTTACCCTGATGACAAAGGCAGGGCCTGCTTTCCGCGGCGCAGAGACACGAGATGTGCAGCAAAGCAGCCTCGCACACCATCTAAGGTACCGCACTGAAGGGGTACCTCACGAGAGCACCACTTAGGGCCTAGAATGTCCTCTCTCTGCAGGAATGCCCAGACAAAGGCAAACGGTGTTAAAACAACGCGCGAGACATCACCAAAGAAACACAAGGCTAGCCACCATAATCCAAGGTGATATTGTAAGTATAACTTCATGGGTCCTCATCTTTATGTTCGGCAAAACAAATCAAGCCCGAGGCAACCGCATGGAGCACTACAACTAAGCCTGACGGTAGAAAGGGGAGGCATGAGATCAACGCTACGATCGTTTGTGCTTCCCTATAAACCGGGGCACGGGCCGGTCGGCTCGCCACGTCGAAGTGACTATAAACGTATCGCAACCCCTGATGGACTAGTTATAATCAGGCCAGGACCTGGTAAACTGTCTCCAGGGCTTACTAATGAAGACGGGCCGATTGGCTCGCCACGTCGAAGCGACTATAAACGTGTCCCAACCCCTGATGGACGAGTTATAATCAGACCAGGACCTGGTAAACTGTCCCCAGGGCGTACTAACGAAGATGCAGGGAATCGAATCCCGTGCCTCTCGCATGCGAAGCAAGATACATGAGGCATACCTAGAGCCTGATACCCCTTCGAGTCACACTATCTGAGGCCTAATAGCTAACACAATCAAACGATATGGATTACGTAAAGTAAAACGTCAATGACAAAAGGAACGCGGAAAAAGCGATGAGTTACTACGGAAATGTCGAAATCATCAAGTTACATGCTAACAACAAAGATGGATCCTAAGCAAGTCGGAGTCCCACCGAAATCCAACAAAGTACGGGAATAGAAAAGTACATAGCCAAATCATAACAGACCATGGAGACACTCAAGGAAGGGGGCAATGACATCGAAGTCAATCTTGTTGGGATGATAGCTCACAATCTTCCCATCAAGAACCTCGTGCTTGAATTCAAAGACGTTCAGGTCCAACACGGCGTCAGGATACATGCAACGAACATGAGCTAAAGCTTTCTGATAAGCGTCGTAAGTGAAGTCCAAAGTTTGAGAAGCCACAGCTTTCACTTGCTCCTCCGCATCGCCCTTTCTCCTCGTCACTCTCTCAAGATCCAGCTTCACCTCCCCAAGCTGACTTTGCAAGTCTTGAACTCTCCTCATATACTCATCCCTTGAAGTAAGGGTCATATCCCTTTCAGAAAAGGCGTCAGCCCGATCCTTACGAAGACATGAAATGATCTCCTTAACCTCATCAAGATCCTTCTGCAACTTCCGGCCCTCAGTACGGAGACAGTCTCGCTCGTCTCGCTTTCCTGCATTAAAAGAAAACACAATGGTCAAAGCGGGTCATCAAGTACTCAACAATAAAATGGTGGATCCAAGAGGATTACCCAACTCACTACCCCCGGCTTCGGCCTGCCACGAGGTATACAAATCTGACCCAAGCTGGACCATATGTGTGGCGAGCATGAAGGGGTCCTTCAAAAATTTCTCAAGGTCGCCAGAAGAGAAATCTCTAACCGCATCATTAACATCACTGCCAAGGTCATGATCTTTGCGACGTTTGTGCTTCCCAGAAGACTTAGTAGGAGCATCAAATGACTCCATGATTTCATTGCCCCGCCGTTTGTTTGAAACCGATGCAACATGGGGGGAATCTTTAAAAGCCCCAACCCTTGAGGGCGCCCCCAGGTTGAGTCGACCCCCTGATGGAGGGAGGGCGAGCAGGCGCGGTCGCAGAAGCATGGATGAGGCTAGACTCCCTGGACTCTGCACCAGGGGCAGTCTCCCTTCCAGCCATCGCCACCAAGTCATCCAGGAGAGTGGAGCAACCATGTCGTCTGCAAAAAGAGAGAAGAAAGTGTTGTATTGAGGAGAAAAGACATAGACAAACAAGCAAGATACCTAACATCTTCTTAACATCCTCCATGGTCTCAGTCCCAACTAACAGACTACAATGGAAGAGCTTAGGCCTGGAGGGTAGATGATCAACAACGAATTTAAGCATATCCAAAGTGTTACGCTCCATGTCAGATAATGAAGTCGAAGAGATAACATATGCAGCACTAACTTGACCAAAACAAAGTTCCATCCCCATCGAACTCTCCAAGACTATCCATTGCACGTTGACTCGAAGGGACGAGGTAAAAATATTTTCTACTCCAAGCCTGTTGAATCTCACGACGCAGTTTGAAGAGCAGGAAGTCTTTCTGTGCTCGGAGCATCACCAATTCATAGCGGGGACTGGAGTCCGAGAGCTCTCGCCTACGATGCACCTCAAAGATACTGGAAAAACACCCTCAGCCTGCATTTCCTCTTCATAGCCCTCATCACAATCTCAAAAGATCATACAAAAGCCCAGGAGTTGGGATGCTTCTGAGATGGGGCAATGGTACATCATGAACTTTAGACTGTCAGGAGTGTGGCAAATTCGGTCATACGGCTCAACTCCTTCCACCCTCCAATCATTCCCAATCAGGCCCTGCAAGTCAGAGAGGTCACGCCCTGGGGTGTAGACGCTCCGAGTGGACCGAACATATCGTGCAATCCAACCATAGCTCACCTCATCCATCTCCACCACCTCGAAATCAGACTAAAAATCAGAATCTTCGGACGAGGAGGACACAGCCATACGATGCACCTCCAGAGCCGCGGACTCAGAATCAGAAGGTTCCTCCGATGGGCCACCAACCTCGTAGCCATCCTCCCTCCAAGCATGAATGGGATCTCGAGATGGCCCATGAACTCGAGCTGTCTTCTTCATCCTAGACATCAAATCACAACCTGCAGAACAGGGGGGAGGCAGTCAAGACAAGTGTTATAAAACAGAAAGATAACTTGTTGACGAACCCCCTTTCCCGAGGACGTCGTTGATGACAAAGGAAAAGGAATGGCAAGCGCACCTAAAAACAACCCTACTCATATACACGAGTATAGAAGCAAAGCTGGCTTAAAGATACAAGTTCAAAATTAGTACCTATGAGGAAAAAAAACTGAGATTCTTGAAGATAGGAAGAAGGTGCATGCCTCGAAAGAGAAATGTACGTCGCGCCTGGAACTAAGAAGGAAAGGATCTTCACACCTCAGCAGACTTCGAAGCGTTGAGTTGGCTGAGGATGAACACCACGCCTCGCCTCTCCATCCTTGGAAGCGTCGCGTCGAAGTGAGAGAGTTTTTAAACTCAAAAGCGCCTCGCCTCTCCTTGCTTGGATGCCGGCGTCGAAGAGAGAGAGTTTTGGACTCAAAAATGCCTCACCTCGCCTCGCTTTACTCGTGTGCGTCGAGCTGGGGTGCGCCTCGCCTCTCCTTGCCAATATGCGTCGAAGAGAGAGAAGGACCTGAGCGCTTCAATCCACACACCTGTGTCGAAGAGAGAGAAAGAAAAATTCCTCAGTCTGCCTAAGAAGAGTCGAGTGAAAGAGGAATCCTCCCACCTCGGAATATGAAAACGCGTTGGAGTCGAAGGAAGCTCGCCTCACCCTGTCTTGCTCTCTTGCGTCGAATTCCAGCGAGATTACCTCGCCTCATATTGACCAAACGCGTTGAGTTGAAGGATAATCTTTACGCCTCAGAATACTTGGATTTGTTAAAGGAAAGAAGAGTCTGGGGCGGACTTGAGGAAAAGTATCTCACTCCCCAGCTTGCATGAAAAGTGAACTTAAGGAGAGCGTCTCCTGCCTCAGACTATCTGAAAGCACGAAGTTGAAGGACAAAGGCTCTCCACGCCTCAGCAACTCAAGACTAGGAAAGGTTACACAAACACATCTTGGAGCATTTATCCCTTTGTCTCGTAACTTCTTGGCTATGATTGTCTTTGATTGTCTTTCTTTTGATTGCAACAATTATTGACTCCATTAACTAAACAAAGAGTTGTTGAGAAGTTGTAGAAGCTTTCCCCTCTTACTTGCGCCACACACACCACTTGAAGTGGATTAAACACACCAAAAAATAAATAACATAGTGTCTTGTTTCCAAAAATATCATTTGGTCACATTGCACTTTTTTCAATTAAAATAAAATGTCTTGGATGCCTTTTTTGGTCATTCAACTTACGCCTCATCCATAACTTGTATGACAAGCATGGTTTTTGGTGTAATTACATTTTTCCTTTTAGTTAACATTGCCTTGGTTTTGAATTGGACTAAACTTTCTTGGACTCTCCTTGCCCTAAACCCTAAAATCCAGAGTGTTGTCAGACAACTCGTAGCTTTTTCGATTGCTCAAAAACACAAAGTGCCAAATGAAGGGGGAGTCCCTATTTATAGTGTTGAGTGCGGAAGCCCAATGGGCAAAAGCCAATAGGCACACCCCTTGAGGCAATAAATGCAATTGCAGAGTTTCCGATGCAGCGTCGCCGTTGTAGCAATGGCATGACCATTCACCTAACTGAGGTCAATCAAACATCACAACTTCGGTGGTTTGGACCCATCAAAGGACATGACATCAACAGTCACAAATAATCACTCTTCGTGACCTTAGTGCCCAATTTATACCGAAGTAACTGCAACACAAACGAGCAATTCTTGCATGCCTAAGCTATCCATAATCGAAATAGGATTTCAGCTCACTAGGGGTAGGTCTTCTAATCAAATTTCGTACCTCGACATCAATACCTCAGTCCACAGTGTTGACTAATAGTCTGAATAACCAAGAAAACTTCAACTTGGGGAGCAACTATTCCGGACTGGGCTGAAGTCCACTCCGAATTTGGGCCGGCCTCATTGGCCCAATCCCCGCTTTCGCGCACATGGGAGGCTCCTTGTTGTAATATGGAGTCGCCAATGCTACCCCAGAAAAAGTATAAACCCCACTATAATAATATGCTACTATGCTCCTTTGCTACCCATTAGATATATTTAATACTTCATGTTCTGGACTGGACCAAGAGGCCCATTCAACAATTGGACATAGATAGGCCCAATCATATTGATCCATATCCACAATACACAAGCCCACTTATGGTTCTAATACTTGGATGGCTCAGATCCACTCAACCAATCCGACGGCTCACCACGGGCACAATTCCCTATAAATACTGGCTCACATTGCCATAATTAGGTACATTCTCATTCCTAGATATGACTACTCTCTAATTCCCTATACTGACTTGGGCGTTGGAGTGGCATTACAGGTGCCCCCCCGGATGCTTTCAACGCTCCGCTCGGAATGTAACAGGTCTACCAACAGCACTCACCGCAGCGCTGCTAGGTACAGAACACTTCATTTGTTTCACAATAAGTGTGATATTTAATCATTTCACACAAATTAAGACAATATTATAAATGAAAGAGAATAGTACTACTCTTGTCTTATACTATTTGTTGTTTTAGCAAAATCATTTTGTTTCAATTTGATTGTATTTTACAGAAAGAATTATTTTTTCCACTTAGGTTTTTTATATTATGAGAATTTGATCATTCAATATGTGACCGAAAATATATTTGACTGCAAAGATAAAAAGTAAAATAGTATATCATGCAACACGTTTTAAAATCGACACTATTACTTTTTTTTTCTTAAACTGTGTGTCGCAACGTTACACTATTATGAAATTATATGTATTAAGCATTGGTGTATTCACCGTTGGTAAGTGCAAAGTTGATGGTAACGACTTGATATTGATACAAACGTTACTAATCAGAGGGTACAATTGAAAAAAGGAAATTATTATATTATATTAAAAATTGAAAATGATATTCATTCTAGGACAATTTTTTACAAATGTGACACTAATATTGGAACAATGAAGTATCACAAAGTGAAAACCAGGAGGAATAAAATTTTAAGGACACCTGCATCCACATGATTGTAATTTTTTTAACTAAACTCTTAATACTTTTAGTTTTCCTTTAAGGAATTTGACATATAAAAAATTACTCTATATATTTATCCCCCTAATAAAATATAGGCCAGGTCAGCCACTACCCGCGCAAGAACCATGCGCCCCAAAGCCATCCAACAACCGAGATCAACCTGGATCTCATCGTACGATGAGGAATTAACCTCGGCCATGATGGCTTTCGTAACTACTTTGCCACGTTGGATTCCACATGCGCCTCACATGAACCTCGTGGGTGATCCACGCACTTCGTGGGTAATCCACGTCAGTTAGTTAAGTACCTTATATATATTTCCACCAATCATTGTCAAGGTAAGCTTTATCAGTTTTTACCTCACTTTCTCTCTCCCTAGTGTTGACTTTAGCATCAGAGTGCGTATAGGTACCAATCTCCCTAGTTCACCACCACGAACCATCGTACAAGAAGATCTTCGACGACTCTTTCCTCCACGGATTACCGAGGTACGAACACTCCCCATTTGTACGAGGACCGTAGGATGGAATATAAAATATGATGAATGGCTGAAATTTCATATAATAACTTGGTATTACACGTTAATGAGATTTAAAATTTTGGGTTCTTTTTTGTAATTTGAAAAATTGTGAAATTTTAGAAATTGCGATTCAAGTCATTTATCTTGTTCAATTTTTTTCTTTCTTTTTGGAAGATGAGAGAAAAAGGAAGATAGGGCTAGAGGAGGGAGGGAGAGAGAGATGGCGAGAGAGAGAGAGAGATAGAGAGAGAGAGAGAGAGGGGGGAGATATATATATATATATAGTGGCTAAATTGCACTTTTGGTCCTTTATCTTTGACTTAAGTTTCATTTTGGTCCTTTATCTTTTTTTTTCTCGTTTTGGTCTTTTATCTTTCATTTCTGTGTCAGTTTGGTCCTTTATCTTTTTTTTCTCACTTTGCTCCTTTATCTTTCATTTTTGTTTCGGTTTGGTCCTTTTAAACAAAAAAACAGAAAAATGAAGAACACTTTGAATGTGCTCAAGAACACCAAGAACACTTTGATTTCTTGTTTCTTGAATAACTCATGCAATACGCGACCAAATTGAATGAAACTGGACTCTAAATTGAATAAAATTTCGCAAGGAATTCAATGGAACCAAAATTAAGCTCAGAAAAATGCTTACGTGCAAAACCATTTCTGGAACCGAATTCTTGAATTTGAAGTTTAAAAAACCTTCAATCTCAATAATGGTGAATTTGCTATGGAGCACCAAATTGAATGATTCTTGAGCCTAAAATGCTCAAAATTCAACAAGGAATCAGAATATGGCAAGAATTTTGTTCAAAAAAGCGCGTAAAACGTAAACACGGTCAAAAAACAATTCGCATCTATAAAACGTGTTTTGGCTCTTATTTGCTCATTTCTCAACCAATTTGCGTCAAACCAATTGTGTTCAACTCGTATTGAATTCAGAAATTGAGCTAAAGCAAAAGGTTTCAACAAAAACGATGCATATTCGAGAACGATGTGAAAAACAGAAACGCGAATGAAAGTTTTTATGTTTCACACCGTTCTCGAATTTGTATCGTTTTTGTTGAAACCTTTTGCCATAGTAAAATAACTATATAATTTTTGTAACCAAAACTGGTGGGGGTAGCGTCGTCATACTAACATGACGAAGAGCATGAAGAAACGGACAATCGTGTCCTACACTGATCTATAACCCTTAAGGCTATAGTGGATACAAAGAAAATTTTAGGCGCCAAAATACGCAAAGTTCGTTCCTCAATAACCGATTTGATGAAAACAAAAATTAATTTTGCGACAAAATACGTAAAGTGTGAAGATAACTATTTTCTTAAGGTACTTTAGAGTTTGATTTTTTTTTTAAATATTCAAATACGCGAAGTCCGTTCCTAAATAACGAATTTGGTGAAAAAATAATTTCGTGACAAAATATATAAAGTGCGATCCTAAGCAACGTGTTATAGACTATTTTACTACAAAAATGTGCAATCATTGTAAGCATGACCCATCATACTTTATAGGAGTATCTCGGTACAATTACAACTCCCCAAAAAATTTATTTTGTGACAAAATACATAAAGTGTGACGCTAAACCAGTATGTTTTTGGGTACTTTAGGATCCAGAAAAAAATTTAAATGTCCAAATACACGAAGTTCGTTCCTCAATAATTGATTTGGAGAAAACAATAATAATTTCGTGATAAAATATGCAAATTGCGACAATAAGCAGTGTGTTTTGGGGTCTTTTAGAGTTAGAGAGTGAGGTAGTTGACGATTGAGAGCATGCATGTTTGAATCTGGCGTGAATCTGTTCCTCGATGACAAACTTCTACGGTTGTTACGTTGGTGGTGAAAGAAGATCAAAAGATGAAAGATGAAGATTGAGATAGGGAGAACTAGGCGAGAGAGGATCGAAGCACTCTCAAAATTTTGAACCGATTGTATCTTGACGCTCCTACATCTCGCGTGGGTCTAAGATTCCCATCTTTTTCACAGCCACTTTATTGAAACAGGGAACGTTACTTTACTTCCTCACATATTACTTTATCACACCACGAATTGAAACAAAGTAGCGACTACTTTGTTTTTGTTCACTTTTTCCACCGCAGCTCCTCACTGTACTCTATATACTCAAGTAGCTGCTCAAATCAATTTCGCCGCAATAGAAGATGGCAGAGGGAAGAGGTTCTACTCTTGTTCACGTTTTAGTTGTGGTTTTGTGCTTAGTCGCCTTTGGTTTCGCCATTGCCGCCGAGAGAAGAAGAAGCGTCGTAAGCTACTCTGTCCCCCCTCTCTCTCTCTCATTTAATTTAATTTGACAACTATTTTCTATTTTATTTTTGATTTTTATGGGTTCTCTTTTATTTGAATTTGAATTCTGCCTTACAATACATTTGATTTGACAGAGATCTGTGTTAGATTCTTATTATTATTATTATTATTATTTCCTTTCATGAAAGATCCAAAATGCTAGGGTTATTTAGTTGTGAACTTTCGTTCTTGAAATGATACTAGTCTATTTGCTTTTGTTTTAATTGAAATTTGTTAATTTGTTGTTAATGATGACTATCCTAGGATTACTATGAACATTAAGAGAGCAACATATTTACCTGTTTGGGAACGATTTTGAGTTTAACTTGTTTGGGAAGTATAGCAGTTCAATCTCTTCCAAGGAAAACCAAGTAAAATCGTTCTTCATATACAATAATTTAGGAATCCAACAGTTGCTAGAAACATCAACCTCTTTAAATTGGATTTATTTAATATTTGTTAAGCAGCCAGTTCATTTCCATTTCCATAAAAAGCAGTACCATATAAAAGCGAAATGTGGAAATTCACTTTGATGCCTTGGGTGTTTTATAGAGTCATATTTCAGTGAAGGTTGGTGCTGTGAATCCAAATTCACAAAGGATGTGCTGCTTTCAATTAAGAATCAGAGGATGTGGCTGCAGTAACTGAGGGTTTTTAACATCAGCAGTTAATCCAAATCCAATAAATTGTCGAGTTGCCTTCATGTGAAGGAAGATTTGAAAGGTGTCATTTTTCAGAGAAGCAAATTCTCTTCAAAGTAGAGATCTTTCTCGATTCGATCATACCATTTAGCCCCAAATGACCATGGGTTTCGTCTGAATGATGATTCTATTTTTTCTGTCTTTAAGTTTGTTTATGCTATTTTCTCGATTGGAAAGCATTCTGGTGGACATCGTTTGTGTTGGGAAAATATACTTGACTTTCTCAACATTCAATAGTTAGGGTTTCATTCTGTTGAAAATAGAAGATAATAATGTCCCATTCCCTTAAACAAGCACATCATAGTTTGCTACCACGACCACCCTCTAAGTCCAAGTAATTAAGCTTTTCAAGAGTGATGGATCGAGTTCCATAAAAAAGTAAAGAATATGTGTTCGATGTTACTATTATCTGGTTCAGTAGATGAAGCCATATAAAAAGCGGTCTAAAGTAGAAAACACAGGCACTAGGCCACTAAGAGTCTAAGACCCCCAACATATTAGATTGATATACAGTTGATTTGAGTAGAAAACAGAGGCACTTGGCCATCTGAATATGATTGAGTGACACACACTCAAGTGACTCAACAGAACACAGATTTTTATACAAGATGTGTACAATTTACAAGAAGATAAGTTATAGCTAGTATTCTCCTTAGGAAAAATGAATCTAAGAATAGAATAATTCCAATGCTACTTCAAGATTCAACAATACAATAAAAGAGTTTGTCCTTGTGATTCTTGGAAGCTTCAAGCTAGCATTGCCTAAAGCTTCATCTCTGAGAAAGAAGAAATCAGTTGTGTTACAGTTGTGCACATCATTGGGGCTTGCCTACATTTGTGTCATGAGTGATGTTTTGGATATAACTTTGCTAATTAGAAATAATTTGAAATATAATAATGGCAATTTTGGATATAAAACAACATTAAAATTGTAAATATACTCTTAAAATAATATCAAATATTTGGTGATTTAGTAGGATGGGACGTTAAAGTTTGAAGAGCGGAGAATCTGATATTCCTTATTTTTAGTGAAACTTGATGCGTTTGGTTGATCAGCATTGAGCAAATGTTTGAAATGATTTTGGATCAGCATTGAGCAAATATTGAGTAGAAAATGAGGATTTAATCATCCCAGAATGATAACTAGGTTGATTGTGCTGTTTAAGAATGTTTTATCAGGGCAGAGACTAAAACTAGAATTATATTAATTTGGTTGTTATAATATCAATATTATTCTTAATTTGCATTGACTTGTCCTCCTTTCTTTGTTCTTGCTTGACAGGGAACCATGTTCACAACTCCAAGAACAAATGAAACATACTGTGTCTACAATTCAGATGTTGCAACCGGCTATGGAGTTGGCGCTTTCCTGTTTCTTCTTTCAAGTGAATCACTGCTTATGGGAGTGACAAAGTGCATGTGCTTTGGGAGGCCTTTAACACCTGGAGGAAATCGCGCATGGTCCATTATATATTTTCTTTCTTCTTGGTTAGAATTCTTAATTCTTACGTGATGATTTCATTTCATCTGATATTCATGCACCTTTTATTATCATGAATCTTCACAAGTGAACCATTCTAGTTTGAGTTGTTAGAATGTGTGTTTTCCCAGGGCGACTTTTCTGGTTGCAGAAGCATGCCTGATAGCGGGTGCAACGAAGAATGCCTATCACACCAAATATCGTGGAGTGATTTATGCTCAGCACTTCTCCTGTGAATCTTTGAGGAAAGGTATCTTCATTACTGGAGCAGTTTTCGTTGTCGCAACCATGATTCTTAACGTATACTACTACATGTACTTCACAAGGGCAACCACTACTCCACTTTCTCAGAAAACAAATCGGGTGGGCTCCAGTGTTGGAATGGCTGGATATGCATGAGAAGATACTATGGATGAAAGGGTAGCAAAAAATTGAGTTTCAGTTCAATTGATGTCTCTATCATTTTCACTTATTTGTAAAACAGGTTTTCCGTTGGGTTTTGCCTAGTTAACCATTGCTTCAAGGCAAGCTATAGCATTAATATAAAGTTTAGGTAAACAGGGTATGTTAAGCTAAAAATATATGGAAGCATGTCAAATGTAATCAGGTTTCAGATAAACTTCATTTTGAGAATGGGTAAAATATTTCGAGGCTACTTCTAGGTGTATTGATTCACCTTGACGATGGTGCTCAATCTATAGATGGTAAATTTGGATGTAGCTTTCGTTGGAGTTAGTGGTTTTAGCTTAACAGCATTTGCTGATCCTGTTTGTTAGATTGGGACTCAACACTCGATAACAATTCATCAATTGTTGGCAATAATCCCCGTAACAAGTTTTCAACAACAAAAACATGTAATTTTTCTAACTACACAAATACGTAAATATATGGTTGTGGCATACTTTTTATCGATATGATATTAATGTGTAGGTCCTGTGCTGACTTCCAGTGGCGGACCCCGGGGTCAGGGGTGTCAAATTTTTTAATGCGGGTGTTAAATGGGTGCAAAATTTGGTCTACTAGTGCAATTTAAAATTTTCACGGGGTTTAAAATAAAAATTTCAGGAGATTTAGGCTATTTATATAAGGTGGTAAGTACAATTTTATTTTTCCAGGGGGTTCAACTGAACCCCTGGATACATGGTAGGTCCGCCACTGCTCACTTCGACCACCAAATCATCGATAAACAACTTCAGGAAACTAAGTCCAAGATTTTTTTTATAAGGAAATATTATTGACATGTCCAAAATGAAGTTTACAATTTTAAGAGTATATTTACAATTTTAATGTTGTTTTATATCCAATGCTTCCATATATTTACATCATTTAAGTTTCTGACTCTATTAGTACACGCTTTAGGTTTGATCATATATATATATTGAAAAAAGATTCATACACTTCTTAACTAATGTATTGAAAAAGTTTAGGTTTTTTCCATATCCTTTCTCAATTGTTTTGGCCAAGTATATTTGAATATCGGATGAGGAAAGGACCACCCGAAGTAACTTTGCACCATGCGGTATTTTCTTATTCTTTCAAAAAGGAATTGACGTTTAATTTGTTTAATTTTTTTGCAAAGAATTCAAATTTGAGCTATTTTCATAGTGTGAATTGTGACTTATAGTTATATAGGGATATTGATGATGTACATTAAGTATTTGAATTTTAGTTTTACATCTTTTTTTAGTTTTGTTTTAAATCTTATAAACGGATTTGGAACTTAACCATGATATGCAAGAGTATTTATTGTGACAGGAGGGCCTAAACTTTTTAATTTGGTGTATGTCATAATGACCAATGAATTGTAAGAACACGTTCAGAGGGAACATATTTATTAGGGGTGTCAAAACGGTCTATTTGTCCACCGGATATCCGGTCCATCTATAACAAAATCCATCCAATCCATCCATTACAAAAAAAAAATATTAATGGATTGGATTGAATCCATCCGTTTGATTTTGTGGATGGTTGTGATCCATCCATTATATTTTGTAAATCCATTGGATTACAATAACTACAAAATCAAAATCCATTGGTTAATTAATTTTTTTAACAAATCCATTGTATAATTATAAAAATACTTTTTTTTTACCAAAAAATACTTTTTTAAATATATTTTTTTAAAAAAAATTCATTCAAAAAATAAATTTTTTTGACCAAAAATCATTCAAAAATTAATATAATATAATATATATATATATATAATATAATATAATAATATAATATATATATATATATATATATATATATATATATAATAATATTGACCACTACCGGAGGGCCACCGTGAACCACCGCCGGCCACCTTCCGCCGCCGCCGGAACCACTACTGGCCGCCAGAGCGCCGCCGCACCGCCGACTGCCGGAGCTCTGCTGTCGGCCGCCGTGCCGGCCACCGGAGCTCCGCCGCCGGCCGCCACTGCCACCACCACATATATAAATATATATTTATATAGTATATTATATATATATATATATATATATATATATATATATAAATCTAAAAAAATTCATTTTTGTCAAAAAGTGATAATAAATTCAATTTCTGCAAAAAAAAATATTAATTTTTTTTTTGACTTAAAAGTTTTTTTTTTATCGAAAGATTTGTTTATATTTTAAACATATTAGTGAATGGATTGGATATCCATCCATAAAAAAATTGTAAATGGATGGATTGGATGAATTTTTTTGTAAACGGATGGATTGGATTGGACTGGACTTTTTTGACACAATTTTAATGGATATAAATGGATAAATGGATTGTCTTCAATCCATCCATTATAATCCAAATTCAAATCCATCCGATCCATCCATTTTGACACCCCTAATATTTATGACTGATTTGAAATGTTTGTTTATTCCAATTTTAGTGTTCCCTCATAAAATCAATTATTCCTTATTCTTTTCTTATTTGTATGTACAAATGGAATGAACATTATTTTTATTTGAATAGGGAATGTTTAGCGGTAAGGGATTTTTATTTTAACCGTAATAGTAAATGTGCCATGTCAATTAATGAAAAGGACACATCATCTTTATTCTTTGTTTACATTGCACTTTGAACCGTAATAGGGGCACTGATGGAGTTTGGTTGAAATCCTGTAAACTAACATACGATGGGGACAGGGACAGGAGAGAAAATCCCGCCACGTCAATGTGGGGATGGGGATCCTCGCCTTGAGAACATTACATAAATACCTTTATTATATAGATGGATATTATATTATTAGTAATTGATAAAACATTTTAAATAAAAATATATAAACATTAGTTGGATCCAAAGTTGCCAAATACATCAAAACCATGATATCTTGACATTACATTGTGAATTGCAAATATTAGAATACCAAAATATTTAAATAGTAATCCAGTTCTATAAAACACATATTGTCAATCAAATATATTAATATGTGAAACTCGGTTATTTTTTATAGCAATTTATATATATATATATATATATATATATATATATATATATATATATATATATATCATATTATAAATTATAATGATCAATATGAGAATTTAATTATATCGCACGGGTCATACACACTAGTATTTCAACAACAACAACAACTATCATTGCTATTTTGATAATTTTATCGATGCCATAAGTATTTCTGGCAACCAATAAATTTGTTACCTTATCTTATTTACCTGAACAAAAATAGTCGCTGCAAAACGTATATAGAAACCAATGAATGAAATTCCTATAATAATATAGTTTCTTTCAATTTCAACTATGCAAATATGATTGAACTTGTCATATTGCAATTTTTTCAATAATAAAAATTTCGTTTCTAAATTTTATTCTCAAATATTTTAAATAGTTGAAATTGATATTTAAGCATGTTTTAATTGATATTTGAACTAATATTAAATTTTATTAATAAATATCAATTGTTATTTGTGTAAATTTTTCTTTTCTTAAAAATGATGTTAATCAGTTTTATTAATTTGGTGATTAATATTAATTATGTTTGAAATGATATTTAATTACAATTAAGTACAATACCGGCACACTTAGTACATTCCTTTCATCGAGAAATGCTCCATCCTTCCAATGGGGGAACCGAAGACTAAGTTTCATATACTTTATACCAACTTTGTTTGCACAATTTTGGGGACCGTAAGTGTAAGAAATTAATTCCGTGATCATTCCATTTCATGAGTGATCAATATATACAAAATGTACGGCCACTAATCAGGCTACTAATTTGGAACCTACTTAATACAGAATAATATCTAATTAATACAAAATAATATATAATCAATACAAAATAA
Organism: Astragalus membranaceus; assembly: GCA_039519185.1. Lineage (NCBI taxonomy): Eukaryota > Viridiplantae > Streptophyta > Magnoliopsida > Fabales > Fabaceae > Astragalus > Astragalus membranaceus. The sequence continues at coordinate 95,551,535 of CM076849.1, forward strand.
ATTATGATTATTTCTATTTCTATCACACCCCGCAGTCGAAACGGGAGGGTCACGAACGCTGAGACTGTTCTGAAAGTCTTCAAATAAAACAAGAGGCAATCCCTTAGTGAAAATATCTACGATCCGATACTGAGAAGGAACATGACGAACACGAATCTCTCCACGTGCAACTTTTTCTCTAACAAAGTGAATATCCATTTCAATATGTTTTGTGTGTTGGTGTTGAACGGGATTCCCGGAAAGATAAATGGCACTCACATTGTCGCAATAGACCATTGTAGCCTTTCGAACTCAGCCTCTCCATTATACCGAGATAGATTAGGCTGTCGTATTGACGACCGCGAGATCAGGTTGTCACCAAAAAACACACAATACCCTGACGTGGATCGTCTAGTATCGGAACATCCTCCCTAATCAGCATCAGTGTAGGAGACAAGATTTGAAACTGAGGAAGGATAAAGATGTAAACCAAGATGAAGAGTTCCCTGAACATAACGTATGATACGCTTTAGAGCATTCATATTCTCATCCCGAGGGTCATGCATATCCAGGCAAATCTGTTGAACAACATAGGAGATATCCGACCTCGTAAATCGTAAATGTGAGATACTGTAGAGCACCTGCTAGATTGCGATACTTCGTCGGATCCTCATTAACATATAATAAAAGGTAGGCCATATCAGACCCATTTCGATAAATGAACAGGGAATTATCTGATTTGTTGTTCGTGAAACCAATGACAAACAAAATCAGTTCACCTCTTGTACCACGCACGAGGAGCCTGCTTAAGCCCATACAAAGACTTTCTAAGTAAACATACATAATCTGGATGCATAGAATCCTTGAAACCCATAGGTTGATGCATATACACTCTCTCCTTTAACTCACCATGAAAAAAAATGCATTTTTTACATCCAACTGATGAATTTGCCAATTTTCGACAATGAAAGACTGAGTACCATCCGGATTGTTGCTGGTTTCACCACCGGACTGAATGTTTCTCCACAATCAATGCCCACCGTTTGAGTTTTACCATCACCTACAAGACGGGCTTTATGCCTCTCAAAAGAACCATCAAATTTTTCTTTATGAGTAAAAATCCACATTGACCGAACATTAACATCAGGTGGACGGGGCACTAAATCCCACGTCTTATTTTTAATAAGAGCATTATATTCATCATCCATAGCCAATTTCCAATTCGGGTCGTGAAGGGCAACAAGGGGGTTACGGGGAAGTGGTGATTTCGTAACCGTGGTATTATAACTGGTAGGGTGTGATTTTGGATTGGGCTTATAGATACCATGTTGGCTGCGGGTCACGGGACTGAATTTGTGTGGGTCGTTGTACGTGTCCATTATGTGGACTGAGATTTTACATGGTATCAGAATAATAGGTTTTTCTTTTTCTCGTTTCCGCAACCCTAACTGATTACCGATCCCGTCATTCTCCTTCTTTGTTCTATTTTTTCTGTCAACCATGTCTGCAACTCTCAAATTTCATTCTGCTTTGTCTATCAACATTGTGAACATATCATCCCACCTACAGATGCAAAGGAGAAAGAGCAGCTGACAAGGCCAAAGCCGACGACCTCCCTCATTGGAAGTGGCTTGATGCGGTGGTCTTGCAGTGGATTTATGCCACGGTCTCAACTGACATCCTCACATCCATTCTCATTGACGATGACACAGCTGAACATGTGTGGCAAAGTGTTGCTGATCTGTTTCATGACAGTAAGAAATTAAGAGCTATGTATCTTAATAAAGAATTCACCAACACAAGTCTTGTTAATTTTTCGACGACAAATGCGTATTGTCACTAGTGGAAATTTGACATTAAAAAGCATCATTTAGCATCGGTTGTTTGAACAACCGATGCTAAAAGTAGGCGCGGTGGCATTTTTGCAATTAAACTGAAGTTTTTAGTTTTCGCGCCTACATTTAGCGTCGGGTGTTTAAACAACCGATGCTAAATGTGTTTGCTTTAGACATTTAGCATCGGGTGTTTAAACAACCGATGCTAAATGTCTAAAGCAAACACATTTAGCATCGGTTGTTTAAACACCCGACGCTAAATGTGTGTATCTTAACACATTTAGCATCGGTTGTTAAAACAACCGATGCTAAAAGTCCCTTTTTATTTTTCCATTTTCCATCGCATACATTCATCTCTCGCGAACCTAGCTCTTTCTCAACCTCTTCCATTCTGGCAAACATCGCTGAACCCTCTTCCTCTTCCTCTCGCCGTCAACACTCTCCACTCTCTTCCACAACCACCACCCACTACCGCCACTCTCGCCTCCTTGTCGCCGGCCAGAATCGCTCCCTTTCCTCCTCACTTCAACCCCTTCTCGCAAACATCGCTGAACCCTCTTCCTCTTCCTCTCGCCGTCAACACTCTCCACTCTCTTCCACAACCACCACCCACTACCGCCACTCTCGCCTCCTTGTCGCCGGCCAGAACCGCTCCCTCTCCTCCTCACTTCAACCCCTTCGTGCGACCCACCGAGCCAAAAACCCATAACCCATCGCTCCTCTTCCAATGCTGCCGTCGCTCCTCTTCCACTGCTGGCCAAGAGTTCTACTACTTCTTCTTCATCTGTGGTAAGTATTGTACTTCTATTTTACTGTATCCTAATCAAAACCTTAATTTTTGACTTACTGAAAACCCTAACATCATCTTCCTAAATTTACAGCTTCAGTGGGATTTTTGGGCTTCCAGTGGGATTTGTTGCTGACTATATTGGCGCAACTGTTGGTGCAGGAGATTGCTTTTCCAAACAAGAAGGTCTGATCGTCATTCAGAATACGAGTAAGAGCAAATTACTGTTTGCTGTTTGTTGTATGAGGTTTGTTTGCTGTTTGCTGTTTGTAGTGAAAATTACTGTTTGTTGTTTCAGCTTAGCTAAGATTCCTGAATTGTTGTTTGTTTGATCCAGATCTTGCTGTTTACTGTTTCAGCTTAGCTAAGTTTACTGAAAATTACTGTTTGTTACTGAATTACTGTTTGTTATTCATTGTTTATTATTCATTACTGAATTATTGTTTGTTACTGAATTACTGAATTACTAAAAATTGCTGAATTTCTGAATGACTGAATTATTAGTTGCCTTAAACTATCACATTGCTGTTTGTAGTGAAAATTACTGTTTGTTGTTTCAGCTTAGCTAAGACTAGTAACAATTTGGACTCAATTTGTTGCGTGTTGTTTCATCCGCACGGGTCGACCACGTTGCGTGTTACAATTTGGACTCAATTTTAAATTCAAAGTCTGAAAATTCAATGTAGTAAAAAGATGTTAAAAATATAATTAAATGAGGATTGTAAAGAAAACTTATGGCCTATAACAATGAAGACTAATAGCCTATGAATACTCACATTAAGTCGGAATTCAATATGGATTCTCAAGAGATAGAACTTGACATCATATAGGATTGAAGATGTCCTCCTTCTTAAGAATTGAAAGAGTGGTGCATACTATACAAACTACTAAGCAGTCTTATTTTCAGGTTCCATCCATCGTAAAACTACCTCATACATAATACTAAACTAAAAAACATGCTACTTTAAAATGAATCAAAAAAAAGAAAATAATACTTTAAATGATGCCTTGAGTCTAAAATAAATTCATAATTTGACCAAAAAAAAATTGTATAGTATATCCAATCAAATTTTTTTTCCAGTATACCATAAATAAGAAAAGGGATGTAATCCTTATATTACAAAAGGCATTTCAAGAAGAGTAGACCAATGCACTCATCCAGAGTAATTAATAATCAATAACAGTAATAAAACTTTTTTTTTACACACAAAAAAAAAGACTCTCCAAGTATGATCAGCAACGATTCTAACTTGACATTCCTTCACAACCTGCAAGATATAATGAAGGCTATTGTGTAAAGACAGTGTAAAGGAAATATCACTAAAGCATGCTATAGTAGCATCTATGTGTAAAGGAATGTTTTAAGTGAAGAAATTTTCACAGGCATATTTCCTCAAATTTGTTAAAACATGTTCTATTAAAGTTAAAAGTAGGAAATTTGATTAGGTCTGCTATTGGAAAAATGCCAATTGAGTGATCAGAACCATAAGTTGCTTAAGGTAAAGAACCTGCATTACGTTATATTGATCATAATTTGCATTACCTTAGCCTGCATTACCTTATTTCACAATCAGGATTAGGGAGGGAGGGAGCATCAATAATCACCAAGTTAGAAAAACACTAATCATTTTGCAAAAGCATTGTATGATGATCCAATGTTGCTTTTAATGCTACTGTCGATAGTTGATTTAAGGACTCGTGTCACGGAAAGAATATCTGAAATGCCTGAACCACTTGATTTAAGGAGGAGATTATTAAAGGCAATATCTTACCATAAATCTGCAATACTCAATTGAAAATCTGCAAAGAAGGCTCACAATTGAATTTCTGTGAACCATCAGTTGAAAGTAATTATCATGTACCAAATATTTAGAAATATCAATAGCAATACTGAAGACACACAATCTATAAACTATCACATTGCTGAATTACTGAATGACTGAATGACTGAATTATTAGTTGCCTTAAACTATCACATTGCTGATCTTAGTCCATTTTATTAATACTTGGTCTATTTTTTTGTGGAGCGTAGTCATGAATCGTAGTTGGATGCAAAGTAATCGTCTGAGTGATGAGTATGCGAAAGGAGTCGAAGAATTTATAAGTTTTGCTCAAGCAAATTTTCGCAAAAATGATGTTGCCAAAACTGATGTTCCTGAAACTGATGTAACTTATTCCTGCCCTTGTTGTAATTGTGTGAATCGGGCCCCACAACGACCAAGTGTAATACGGGACCATCTCTTTGTTTATGGGATCTGTCCGAGTTATACCACATGGATGTGGCATGGTGAATCAACCGGCAACCCAAGTGTGTCCAAAAGTGAGAAAGTCGATGAAGATATGGATGATCGAATGGAGGATATGATACGTGACATTGGTCCTGAATCTTTTAAGCGAGCACATGAATATGATAATTTGTGCAAAGACAAAGATCAACCTTTGTATTTGGGTTGCACAAAATACACCCGGTTGTCTGCGTCGTTAAAATTGATCAATCTGAAGGCGATAAATGGGTGGTCTGATAAGGGATTCACCGAATTGCTTGAGCTGTTGGAAGACATGCTTCCCATAGGTAACACATTGCCAAAACGAACGTACGATGCAAAGAAGATATTGTGTCCGATGGGTGTGGGGTATCAGAAAATACATGCATGTCCCAATGACTGCATATTGTATCGGAAAGACTTTGAGAAGTTGCATAACTGTCCTACGTGTGGTTGGTCGCGCTACAAAGTGAAGTCGGGTGAATCTAATTGTGACGACAACAACACAAAGGGTTCCCCTGCGAAGGTTTTATGGTATCTTCCAATAATACCCAGGTTCAAACGCTTGTTTGCTAATGCAAATGACGCGAAGAGCATTAGATGGCATGCAGATGAGAGGAAATGTGATGGGCAGCTTCGCCATCCGGCTGATTCTTTGCAATGGAAGAAAATTGATAATTTGTATTCGGATTTTGGCACTGAGTCAAGAAATCTTAGGCTCGCACTTGCTTCAGATGGGATGAATCCATATGGTAACTTAAGTACGAATCATAGCTCGTGGCCTGTTCTCCTTTTAATTTACAACCTATCTCCATGGTTGTGCATGAAGCGCAAATATGTGATGCTATCCATGATGATTTCTGGCCCGAGACAACCTGGTAATGACATAGATGTTTACCTTAGTCCATTGATTGAAGACTTGAGAAAAATGTGGGATGAAGGCGTGGATGTGTTTGACGGGTATTCTAATGAAACTTTCAAGCTGCGAGCCATGTTATTTTGCACGATCAATGACTTTCCTGCATACGGAAACTTGTCTGGGTATAGTGTCAAAGGGCATAAAGGTTGTCCTATTTGTGCAGAAGACACGTGTCACCATCAACTCAAATATGGAAGGAAGACTGTCTACCTTGGACATCGGAAATTTCTCAAACCTAATCACAGATATCGTAAGTTGAAAAAAGCTTTTAATGGGTGCTCGGAAAATGACATTGCTCCGAATGCCTTGACTGGAGAAGAAGTCTATCAAGTGGTTAAAGACATCAAAGTTGTATTCGGCAAAAAGCAGAAGCAACCTAAGGAAAAAAGCAAGTGGAAGAAGAGGTCGGTGTTCTTTGATCTTCCGTATTGGTCCAATCTTGATGTAAGGCATTGTCTTGATGTTATGCACGTCGAGAAAAACGTTTGTGATAGTGTCATCGGGACGCTTCTCAACGTTCAAGGGACAAAGGATGGCATAAATTCTCGTCTAGATTTGCGTGAGATGGGCATAAGAGAACAATTACATCCAGTGGAACGAGGTAAAGGCACATATTTACCTCCAGCATGTTATACCTTATCAAGAAAAGAGAAAATGAGCTTTTGCGAGTCTCTACGGGGAATCAAAGTCCCACATGGTTACTCGTCAAATGTAAAGCGACTTGTTTCAATGAAAGATCTCAAATTAGTTGGCTTGAAGTCTCACGACTGTCATGTCTTGATGCAACAACTGCTACCTGTGGCAATTCGTGGCATCTTACCGAAAGATGTCCGATATACCATAACTAGGTTGTGCTTATTCTTCAATAGTATATGTGCTAAAGTCATCGATCCTCAAAAATTGGACGCGTTGGAAAATGAGGCTGCTATTATCTTGTGTCAATTGGAGATGTTTTTTCCTCCCTCATTCTTTGATATCATGGTTCATTTAATTGTTCATCTGGTTAGGGAGATTAGATTATGCGGACCTGTTTATTTAAGGTGGATGTACCCAATCGAGCGATACATGAAGATCTTGAAAGGGTATGTGAAGAACCAATATCGTCCTGAAGCATCCATTGTCGAAAGGTACGTCACAGAAGAAGCGATTGAGTTTTGTTCTGACTACTTGTCAGAAGCAAAATCTGTGGGACTACCAAAGTCTCGTTATGCAGGGAGAGGTCAAGGTAAAGGTACACATGGTATAACCACTAAATGCATGGGCCGAGCTGAAGTGCTTCAAGCACATTTGTATGTTTTGAATAATACAGATGAGGTATTACCTTACTTGTCTCTCCATAAAGAGATAGTAAAGGCCAAAAACCCTCGAATGAAAGAAATATTGTTATTGAATGAGCATAACAACACATTCATAGATTGGTTTAAATCAGAGATTAAGAAAGATGTGAGTGCCTCTGAGACTTTGAGATGGTTAGCACATGACCCTCACTTTAATGTCGTATGTTGGAGCGGGTACGACATAAATAAGTTTTCCTTTTACACAAAGTCTAAAGATGACAAAAGCACCATGCAAAACAGTGGAGTTATGGTCATGGCTTCCTCGATGCACTTCTCTAGTTCAAATGATACAAAACCTGTACTCGCATCCATTGCTTACTTTGGTGTCATTGAAGAGATTTGGGTGCTTGATTACTGTAAATTTAAAGTGCCTCTTTTTAAATGTAAGTGGGTTAACAACAATAGTGGTGTGCGTACTGACGAAATGGGATTTACACTAGTGGACCTTGACAAGGTAAGTTATAATGATGAACCCTTCATCATGGCTGACCAAGCAAAACAAGTTTTCTATGTCAAAGATCCTTCTAACAAAAAGTGGTCAGTTGTCCTACAAGGAAAAATAGGCAGTGATGAAAATGAAGATTCAAGTCTTGCAATTTCGGAAACACCTTGTTTGTTAACACAAGTGCCGACTTCAGTTGATGACAATGAAGTTGACAATGAACATGCCACTCGCAATGATCATAATGAAGGAATTTTATACGAAGGAGTTTAGATTTGTTTTTTTTTAAACCTATGAAATTGTAATTTTGAACTTAGTAACAATGATGGTTTGTTTCTATTATTTCCTTTTGAGCATGTGATAGATTTTGTTTGGTATCAAGTTGTATCTAATCTACTTATTTTCTGTTGGTATTATTCTTTTTTTATTTGATTAAAGGGGGGAGAAAGAGATATTGTATGTTGTAACGAATTCAATCAAACTATATACTAAATTTGGGGATAAATTCTGTATTCAACTTGATTTGTCACTAAGTACTAAGTGAATACAATGATGGCAGAAGCCAATTTGTAGAAAGAAAACAATTACAATATTGAAATGAAAATACTAGGAGAAGAAGAATCTGCAGTAGCAACCAAGTGAAGAGAATAGCCATCATACTTATTCAATGCCCAATCATTCCCAAATTTGATACTTTATAGAAAGGGAAGTACTTTCTATTACGTTTTCCCTCTCTCATGCTCTTTTCAGCAACCAATTCTGTTATACCAATTCTTAATCATAGCATAGATTGATATGTGTTGTTTACTTCTCTTATTGGTATCAAGCTCATATTGGTTTTAGTATATGACTGATATAATTTGTTTCCTTTGTTTAAACAGCTATCATGGATGATTTCAGTGATCCTCCAAAAAAGAATACCAGATGTCCAACATCATTAAAAAAGTTCACTTCTAGGTGCCCAGATGGTCAAAAATTCAGAGTGGATATTGATAGTAAAGGAGATCTTATTGGTCCGTATGCTAACAAATTCAAGACCTATTTAGGGGTGGTTGCACGAACAAAGATAAGCATATTGCCAATGAAGTGGAGTGATGTTGATGACGAGACAAAAAAGATTGCTTGGGATGATGTACTGCTAACATTTGATGTTCCCGAGAGTAATGAATTCAAGAAGACTTGGATGTCTCATATCAGTCTTTGTTGGAGACAGTTCAAGACATCTCTCACCAGAATATATGTCTTTGGTAGTGGGGATACAGATGGTCAAAAAAATCCATGTCACAAGTACAGCAACATATCTCTCGAGACATGGGCCGCATTTTATAACAGTCGCATTACTGAGGAGTTTGTGGTATTGTTTTAACTATAACTATTTTAGTTTCTTAAACATTAACGATATGTTGTAAATATGGTGGTGTTTGTCCTTTGTAACAGGCTAAGAGAGAAGCTGCCAAGAATATTCAAAAAAATAATAAATATAACCACACAATGGGGCCAGGTGGTTATAAAAAGTTGAAGAAGGCTTTGAAAGAAGAACAAATCAAAAAATCCAGGAGGAGTCTGGTGATCCTGATTTGGAGGTGGAGCCTACATCTCCAGAGCGTCATGAGCTGTGGAAGGCTGGCCGCAAAAGCAAGTCTGGATCTTATGTATCCGAGTCGTCAGCATCAGTTGGATCTAAGATTGTAAGTAAAATGTTGTGTGGAAGCTGTGGAACTTAGTATGTTTTGTTTAATTTGTTAAATTGTAACATGTGAACATGCTTTTGTTGCAGGATGAACTTGCGGTTATGAGTAGCCAAGGATCTTTCGTTCCTCAAGGAAAGAATGATATTTTGACTGTTGCCATTGGAACACCTGAGCATCCCGGTCGTGTTCGGGGAGCTGGAAAAGGTGTCGGGATAAAGAGATACTTTGGAGGTGTGGCACGTTTTTCCTCGAGTAGCTCACAAGTTGACAAAGCGGAGTTGATGAAAGAAATTATGGAGGATGTGGAAGTGATGGTGCAAGACCGAGTTCGCAAAGCGTTGGCAGAGGTATATGTTTATATTACTAGATTTGTTTTATTATTTGAATCAATTCATAAATACTAACTTAATTTATATGTATGTTTTAATTATTCAGCACACCATCTCATGTGGAGGAATTCAAAATGCGGGTGTTCAGGTTCCCTCTCCCATGACAACTGTTGGATCTAAGGCTAGCTACTCACCATCTCATGTGGAGGAGGAGGCCAATATCGATTGGATGAAAGAGATGCTTGTGACAGGGTATGCTGATAAGAGACATGCTAGGATATGGTTGCAGCATGAAGATCATGAATGCTTTGTCTCCTTCAAAGAGATCACGGACATGATTTCTGGTGAAGAGTGGCTTGAATTGAGCCATTTGGCCATATGGTGCACGTAAGTAGTAAAGTCTATTCCATTATATAAATTTCTCACATTTTACATATATTAATCGATCTGATAGTTTTTCTTACTTGCCACTAGATATTTGCATCGTCAATGTGTTGAAAGAGGTATTGATGACTTATATGGATTTGTGTGTCCTTACAAGCTTAACGTGAAGGATATACCCATGAATGTTGTCCTTCAAAACCTTCAAGACAAATTGATGACCACCAATAAGGGAGTATATATTGCTCCATTTTGCCATAGGTAACAGCAACATAGTTCCTTGTTTTGATTACTAGTTGTTTTGTTGGTGAATTGTGAAATGCATGTTAGTCTTCTGATTCTGATTTTCTTGTGTCATTCTGAGTTTATTGTGTGTAACATGCATTTCTTTGTGTGTTGCTTAATTTTAAGTTTATCGATGTTGCAGCGGACATTGGCAACTAGTTGTCTTAATCCCATCTCAAAATACTGTGGTCTGGATGTGTTCCTTATGCCGCAAACCAAACAAAACAATCAAAGAAATGTTTAGCAAGTAAGTTTGTATTTTTTATCTTGGTTTAGATTATAGTATTTGAACTTAAGTTGGGTTGAAATTTTATAAATACTTTTATATTATGTTATTAGAGCTGTCAAAGGTTATTCTACATCTGCCCACACGTGGTTGTACCCTAAAGTAAGTAATTTAAAATATGGAGTTGATTTAATTTGGAGTGAATTCATATATGATATATATATATTTGGTTAACTTTGTTAATTCATTTGTGTGTAGATGCCAACACAACGGAATGGTTTTCATTGTGGATATTATGTGATGAATTTTATGCTGACCATTGTGAATGCTAGTGTTGTTGATAATTGGGAGCAGGTATAAATTTTGGTTAAAATTATACTTTACACATCTATTTAGAATTATAGAATGATTGAATATAATTTGTTTGAGTAATTTTTAAACTTGTAGGTATTTGATGACTCAAAGGCATACACCGAAGAGGAGCTTCTTAAGGTTCGTCAGCTTTGGGCAGAATTCTATATGAAGATTCGTACGGAGCAAAAAGATACATTGTTTAGCATTGTTTAAACTTGTTCAATTTATTCTCTATTTCTAGTCTTTGTGAATTGATAGTATTAGAATTGTGAACAAATTTTTTATTTGGTCTGGTTTTCTATTTCTATTTCTAGTTTAGATGAAATGTGAACAAATTTTTTATATGGTCTGGTCTTCTGTTAATGTAAACACTGAGGTATTAGAATTGTACTAGATGAAATGTGAAGCTGGTTTTGTGTAATGTATTAGAATTGTGACTGCATATTGTATTAGAACTGTATGTGAGCTGGTTTTGTGTAAAATGAGGTATTAGAAATGTGAAGCTGGTTTTGTGTATGTCTGTGATGCAATCTCCAGGTTTAGAACTGCACTGAGGTATTAGAAATGTGAAGCTGGTTTTGTGTAATCTGCAGGTTTTCTTTTAACGTGAATAGTAACGGTATGATCAAAAACGAAGGAAACTAAAATGTGTAAAATGACATTTAGCATCGGTTGTTTGAATAACCGATGCTAAATGTCATTTTTAATGACGTTTAGAGACATTTAGCGTCGGTTGTTTGAAACAACCGATGCTAAATGTCCATCAGTGAGACATTTAGCGTCGGTTGTTTCAAACAACCGACGCTAAATGTCTCAAAGGGGACTTTTAGCATCGGTTGTTTCAAACAACCGACGCTAAATGTCTCACTGATGGACATTTAGCATCGGGTTCTCAGATAACCGATGCTAAATGTCACATTAAAAACCATTTCAAAGGTCTAAAAATGACATTTAGCGTCGGTTGTTTGAAACAACCGATGCTAAATGTCCATCAGTGAGACATTTAGCGTCGGTTGTTTGAAACAACTGATGCTAAAAGTCCCCTTTGAGACATTTAGCGTCGGTTGTTTGAAACAACCGACGCTAAATGTCTCACTGATGGACATTTAGCATCGGTTGTTTCAAACAACCGACGCTAAATGTCATTTTTAGACCTTTGAAATGGTTTTTAATGTGACATTTAGCATCGGTTATCTGAGAACCCGATGCTAAAAGTGACATATAGCGTCGGTTAAATAACCGATGCTAAATGTCTCAAAGGGGACTTTCTTTCTTTCTTTCTTCTCATTTGGAAACCTTTCTTTCTTCATATGTACCCATACAAGAAGCAAAGTGCTCGAAAGTGGCAACAGTACCAAATCTAAAGGTGTTAGAGGGGTTGAACCCATAGGCCACCTCAAATGGGGAATAAGATGTGGTACCCTCTTATAAGCAAACTCAGTGAGGGGTAATCCATCTTCCCATGCCTTAATATTTGTTTTCAAAACAGCCATTAGCATGGTTCCTAAGGACCTATTAACAACTTCGGTTTGTCCATCCGTTTGGGGATGACAAGTAGTGGAAAATAAGAGCTTAGTTCCTAGCTTCGCCCAAAGTGTTTTCAAAAAATGTGAAAGAAACTTAGAATCCCTATCACTTACGATGGTTTGGGGAATTCCATGGAGTCTTACCACATTCTTAAAAAACAATGAGGCTATGTGACTCACATCATCTATTTTGTTGCATGGTATAAAGTGGGCCATTTTTGAAAAGCGGTCAACCACCACAAAAATAGAGTCATTGCCATCCTTAGTCTTTCGCAATCCAAGGACGAAGTCCATGAAGATATCAACCCAAGGAAATGAGGGGATGGGGAGAGGGGTGTATAAACCATGGGGCATTACCCTTGACTTAGCCTTCTTACATGGAATATATTTTGTACAAAAAGAAATTACATCACGTTTCATTTTAGGCCAATAGAAATGTTCACATAATAATTTCAATGTCTTGGTAACCCCAAAATGACCCATAAACCCACCCTCGTGTACTTCTCTTAGAAGCAATTCCCTATGTGAGCATTGAGGGATGCACAATTTGTTACCTTTGAAAAGAAATCCCTCATGTATATGATAAGAATCAAACGAGGCAATTGGACAAGAAGCAAATATGTGGCCAAAATCATTGTCATGCATATACAACTCCTTAAGGTGCTCAAACCCGAATAGGTTGGCTTGCAATGAAGAGATAAGAGTATATTTGCGCGACAATGCATCGGCCACAACATTTTGAGTGCCTTTTTTGTGTTTGATTACATATGGGAATTGTTCTAGGAACTCCACCCACTTGGCATGCCTTCTATTATGTTTCCCTTGGCTTTTAAGATACTTTAGTGACTCATGGTCATTATGTTTAATAAATTCCTTAGGGAAGAGATAATGTTGCCAAGTGTGTAGAGCCCTAATTAGAGCATACAACTCTTTGTCATAGGTGGAGTAGTTTAAGTGTGCTCCACCTAATGTTTCACTAAAATAGGCTAAGGGGTGACCATCTTGAGTCAAAACAGCCCCTATGCCTAAATTAGAAGCATCACATTCTAATTCAAAAGTCTTAGAGAAATCTGGCAAAGCAAGGATGGGAGCATTAGCAAGTTTATTTTTCAACAAGTTAAAAGCGGCTTCTTGCTCCTCACCCCAATTAAAAACCACTTTCTTTTTCACTAAGACATGTAAATGAGAGGCAATGGTTGAAAAATTTGGCACAAAGCGCCTATAGAAACTTGTCAATACTAGAAAACTCCTTACCTCATTCACATTCTTAAGTTGCGGCCAATCAAGTATGGCCTTGACCTTTGATTGGTCAACCTTGACAACTTGTGAACTCACAACAAATCCAAGAAAGGTGACTTCATGCTTGCAAAAAGTGCATTTTTCCAAATTGGCATAAAGATGTTCCTTTCTTAGGACTTCAATTACATTCTTTAAGTGGTTCACATGGTCATCAAGAGTGACACTATACACAAGTATATCATCAAAATACACAACCACAAACTTTCCCAAAAAAGATCTTAGGACATGATTCATTAATCTCATAAAGGTAGAGGGGGCATTAGTTATGCCAAAAGGCATAACCAACCATTCATAGAGACCAAATTTAGTTTTAAAAGCAGTCTTCCATTCATCCCCTTCTCTAACCCTTATTTGGTGATAACCACTCCTAAGGTCAATTTTAGAGAAAAAGCATGCCCCACTCAACTCATCTAACAAGTCATCAAGTCTAGGAATGGGGTGCCTATATTTTACTGTGATGTTGTTAATGGCATGACAATCCGTACACATTTGCCAAGTACCATCCTTCTTGGGAACTAGGATGACCGGCATGGCACAAGGTGAGAGGCTTTCTCTCACCCAACCCTTTTCAAGAAGTTTAGCAACTTGATTCTCTATCACTTGTGTCTCTTGAGGATTACTTTTGTAAGCCGGCCTATTAGGGATTGACGCACTGGGAATTAAATCCATTTGGTGTTCAATACCTCTAAGAGGTGGCAAGCCTTTTGGAATATCTTTAGGGAAGACATCCTCATAGGAGTGCAAGAGATCAAGACTTTCTTTAGCCAAATCAAGTAGGACGATCTCACTAGTCAAACAACCCAATTCTTTTAAAAAGAGTATGTATGTTGGTTGTTTGGCCAGTACTAAGACCTTTCTCACTTGTGTTTCCCTCAAGAAAATGTTGGTAACCCTTTTTGTAAGTTCATTTTTGTTTCTTTGTCATCTAACCTAGGGTTGTTTTGGCCACTCGTTGAAGTTGGGCCTCTACTTTCTTTTTGCCTTTTAATTCTCTCTCCTCATCCTCTATTTTCTTTTTTAAAGTCATTTGGTCTTTCAAGACTTCTTGAGGACTAAGAGGAGCGAGAACCACTTTCTTATTATTAAAGACAAAAGAGTATTTGTTGGAGAAGCCATCATGACTTACTTTTCTATCAAATTGCCAAGGTCTACCTAATAAAAGGTGTCCGGCTTCCATAGGTACCACATCAAAAAGAATTTCATCTTGGTACCTTTGAATTGAAAATCCAACAACTACTTGTTTGTCTACAACAATTGCATTCTCATCTTTTAGCCATTGTAGCTTGTATGGATTTGGATGATTGATGGTGGTGAGATTGAGTTTTTGTACTAGTCTAGTGCTAGCTACATTGGCACACGATCCACCATCAATTATCAAGCTACACAAGTGTTTTTGAACATAGCATCTTGTATGAAAAAGATTTTCTCTTTGGGACTCATTGATGTCTTTAGCTTTGGCTCCTAGGAGTCGTCTAACCATCAATAAGTCACCTTAAGAATGAGGTTCCTCTTGGGAATCCTCTTCATTTGAAGTGACCGAATGTGGCTCATCAACATCTTCATGCTCACTTTCGGTCACCACATTCCCTTCCTTTATTACCATGCTTCTTTTTCAATAGTGATTTGGGATGAAAGTTTAGGCTTACCTTTGGTCTCTAGGGCCGTAGATTTACCTTGCTTGGATGTGGATGCCTCATCAATTTTCGGTTTATCTTTGAATGTGGAAGATGAACTTTGCTTGAAAGTGGAGGTAGGACGTGAGGTTCCCTTCCTCTTCAATTGAGCTTCCACCTTTGAAGCATGGTGTAGAGCTCTTGAATGTCCACATAGTGGTACATCTCCACTTGGTCATTTATGTCCCATTTCAAGCCATTGAGGAATCTAGCCATTGCTTGTTCCTCATCCTCAACAACATTGGCTCTTATTTTCGCAACTTCCATTTCTTTATAGTACTCTTCCACGGTTTTTGAACCTTGGTAGAGTCTTTGTAGCTTGTTGAGGAGGTCCCTTTGGAAATGTGAAGGTACATACCTTCTTCTCATTAATGCTTTTAGGTCTTCCCAATCTTCTATTTGTCTAACCCCACATCTCTCCCTTGTCTTGCATTCTTGATCCCACCAAAGTAGGGCATAGTCAAGAAATTCAAGTGTTGCTAATTTGCCCTTCCTTTCCTCCTTCACTTCATGACAAGTAAAAATTTGTTCCACCTTCAACTCCCAATCAAGATACAACTCCCCATTGTCACTCTTACCATGAAAGCTAGGGATTTTTAACTTCTTTTTCTTCCAATGGTCATCCTCCCTATCTCTTTCCCTTCTTGGTCTAGCACCATGAGCACCTTCATGTCAATGTCTATATCTATCCCACCTTGGTCTAACCTCAACCTCTTCCTCAAATACCTCCTCATAATATGAATGTGGGGATCCATGTCTTCGATTATTCCTCCTAGGAGGTGTATCACCTCTCCTAGGTGGAGGTGAGTCTCTTCTAGGGGGTGTAACCTCCCTTCGTTCAATCCTTCCCTCCAAGTGCTCCAATCTTTGCACTATCCTCCTTTGGTCCATTCTTATCAAATGTTGATCATTGGCAATTTTATCCTCCATTCACCTTTGACTTGTAGTCAAGGTTGCCAATTCTTTTGATATCTCCACCATTTGGCCTAAGATGGCCGCGATTCTAGGTGAGGGAGGATTAGAACTCATCCTCACTAGAACAAATGTACCTACAAGCAAACGTTAGTATAAAAAAACAGACACCAACAAGTCCTCACCAAAGTGTTTACCTCACTAAATATCACTCCACTCGTGTTTAGGCTTTTTAGGAAACACTCTCACTCAAGGGTTTTTTGGTCACACACAATGTAAGTAGGTCACTAAAGCCACTCAATTCTCCATTAGAACATGAAAAAGAAATCTATAAGCTACTATCCAAACCTTGGTGTTGATGTTACTATAGAACCCAAGGCATGTATGATCACTCGCCAAGAGGAATAGAAAAAGGAGACTACTATTACAAAACTAAGGAATTTTTTAAGACACAAAGTCAAAAAAGAAATTCTGAAGCTAAACCAAATATAGAGTATTTAAAGACAAATTTAAACTACAAGAAAGAGACTCAAAAGTTTGCTAGCAAGGCACCAACAAATATTGCAACTAAATGAGCATATAAGCCTCCAAGGGGAAAATAGTCCACATGTTCTCAAAAAATCTTGAGAAAATTGCACAATGATCCAAAAAATGTATAGAAACAGTGGGAATATTTCTGGAATTTTTTGAATTTTTTTTTCACCAACAAGGGTTGGTCCAAGTGGTAACTGGACTTGGATCCCACCCCAAGGTCTCGGGTTCGAATATTGGGTGTGGCAAAAACTCTGTTGGGAGGGGAGAACCACATGGGCCGGCAAAGCCGGAAACTCGTGGCTGGGTTCCCCGGCGTAGATTAGTTATTGGCAAAGCCGATGGAAACTACGCACCAATGACATGGTATCCGAAAAAAAAATTATTTGTTTTCAGTCTCTCAAATAATACTAGATTTTGAGACGAATAACTTGGCTTTTGAATCACCGTAAACGGAGCTATATTGAATTCACTAACACAAATTGAAGTTTGACATCAACAATTTTGGATCAAAGTGCATAAAATGAAGAACAGTTCATCAAGAACATCAAGAACATGAGCAATTTCCAGATTTCGCAATTCAAAACCAAATCATACAAATGAGTAGTGCATCTCATGCGAAATTTCACAAGGATTCCAAATATACCATCAATTTGAACAAAAGATGCGAAGAACTTAACCAAAAAGCGATTATACTAACCAAAATCGCGTTTAGGTTTTGTGATCTGGGGAAACGCTCAATACTCAACCAAAATTCACCAAATTAGTTACAAATGGTGCGAAATCATTGCAGAAAGTGATTAATAGCAAAAAATTTCATCAAAAAACGAACAAAAATCGAAAACGAAATCGAATTGCTCAACGTTTTTTGTGCTATAAAGTTGGATTCACACTACAAGAAAATCGACGATTTCCGACGGCGAAAGCCGTCGAAAATGCACTGATTTTCGTCGCAAATTATCGTTTCCGACGGACAAAATATCGCCGCAAAATCGCTCGTCGCAAATCGTTTCCGATGGATATTTTCGTCTCAAATGTCTCCGTCGCAAAGTCATCGCAAATCTCGTCGCAAATATCCGTGGCAAAGTCGTTGCAAACAGTGACACATTTTCGTCGCAAATCCGTCGCAAATGATATGAATTTTCTTAATTAACTGTCATAATTCCGTCAAAAATGTTTTAAAATGTCGTCGCAAATTCAATAATTATCCATGAAAATTCCGTCGGTACGCAAAAAAATTACATTCTTCAGACTCAAAAATTCCCTGCAAATTCAATTCAGCCTCAATTTCAGTTTCAGACTCAAATTTCAGATTCAATTTTAGACTCAAAAATTCCCTGCCAATTCAATTTCAGACTCAAAAATTACATTCTAAAAAACTCCCTTCCAATTCAATTCAGATTCAATTTCACCAATTCAATTCAATCCAAACCACTAAAGTGTCAAACATACATACACTAATGTTAAAAGTGACAAACATACCAAATATCAAAACATAATCCGCCAACTTAGTTAAACATAAACTACACTAATGTTAAAAGTGTCAGAGATACCAAATATCAAAATATATCAAAACATACCACTGAAAGTGATACATAAACTACACTAATGTTCCATAAACTCAAAATTCTGACGTAGCATCTTCAAGTATAGCTCCGAACAATATTCCTAACAATTCAAAAACGATAATCATTACTATAGTGTATAATTCATAAAACTAAGATATTTTACACATTAATTAAAACATAAATTACGTATGTGCCGTCAATAACCCTTCTCATAAGTGTAGTCTATGTGATCTCCACCGTCTCCATCATCTGCAGCGTCGTCCTGGTCATGCTGGGCATCCTGGTCCTGCTCGGGCGGCTGCCAATCAGGTGGAGGTACTGGAATCCCAGAATGGCTAAATACGTAGTCAAGAAGTTGTTGTCGTGCAACCTTCTCCTCCTGATGTGCTATCGCCTCCTGTTGTCGTGCAAATTGGTCTGTCAATGACTGGATGATCCTAAGGGCCTCAGGGGGCAAGCTCTCACTCGTCGAAGCTCCAGAGTCTAACATATTGCCATATATGCCTCCTGTCCCATACAAACGGCTCTTATTGGGCCCTCCAACAGTTTCCTGCCACAACATCCGCTTCAACTTCTCCAACTCAGCGGGATCTACTGGTAGATTAGTCTGACACAACCGCCGGTGAAACTCCTCCTATTAAATGCACACAAAAAATACCAAAAGAATCAAAATTAAATACAACACCAGTGAAATCAAATGTAAATACAACTCACTAAAATGCATCCAAATGGAACATCAACACCAGGAAAATCAACACCAGCAAAATGCATTTAAATAAAACTAAAGTCTAACAACAACAACCACTTAGCAACTTTAGTATAACTATTTATCAACAACAACCACTTAACAACTTTGGTATTGGAATACTATATCTAGCTACAACAACTTAACAAATTCAGTATATGTACTATTTGACGACGACGACAACAACAACAACAACAATCACTGAACAACTTTAGTATAACTATTAACATATACATTTCCTTCTCCTATAGAAGTTGACCTACTAACATAGGCTAAATAAGTTGACCTATCATGGGACATCCCTATTGCTTACAGAAGGCCTGGACAATTAGGCCAAAGGCTACAGACTTACACAGTTACCAATCTCATTGCAAACTAAGATAAACACCTTGCAACCTTTTCATTAAAATCACAAAAATACCTGAGTAACACGAGCACGCTCCTCTACAAAGTCGTCTGTGCCCCTCCTAATGTGGGTGTGGTGATGGAGCTCATCTACATGTGGCTTCCGCCCTAACTCCATGGACTATAATTAAAAATATAAGTTAGAAAATGGTGAATTATAATGGCATAAGGAAAAGATAAGTTTAAGTATATACCATTCTCTCTGCATGTTGCAACATGGAGATACAACCTCCAGTGTGCAAGTTTCCTCCTTTTTCAGATGCCCTATTCTTCTTATTCAGCTCACACCTAGCCAAGAATTTTGGATCATTATTCCAATGGTGAAGTAGACGATCATAGACTAGATCTCCTATCCAATCTGGTCGACGCCCCAGCACACGGGTGCGAAATATGTTGCAAATTGTACCAAAAACAAGATGCAAACACGAAATTCACAATAAACTGCACACGAAACAGAATCGAAATTTGGACTCAAGAAGGAACATGCACGCGTGAAGAACAGTGAAGGAAAAGAAAGAGAAAAAAAAAGGAAAAGAAAACTATTGCAGAAAATTGACTTTAGGTAACACTTTTGCTGTGTAACTAGCTTTCCTTTCAAAACAAATAGATCTAGATCTGAATTTTTTTTATCAATATGAACTCAAATTTTTAGATCTGCAAGAATTTGAAAAGGAAATTGATAGATCTAATACATTAACCAAGAAATTTTCCAAGATTATAAAGAAAATTCAAATTCCTTTTAGATTAAAGATTTGGAAGTGTGAGAAAAAAAATTGTCAAAATTCTACTAGTTTTGATAACCACATGATATGATCTAGAATAGATCAAGAAGGATAGGATCTAGAAAATTGACAATTGAATAATTCTCACACAAAATCAAGACAAGTGTTCTTGACAAATCAAGGAAAATGAAGAACACACAACACAAACACAAGGAACTTACATGAAAAGTAGAAGAAACAACAAATGTGGATGAGACTTGAGATGGATGTGGAAATAAATGATCGCCACACCTTCTTGGAAGGCGATAAGATCAACTATCCTTGGGCGCTCTTAGCCCCAAGGTGGTGAGCAAGGTCCTCTTCTTCAAGAACCATTGGAAAAACTTCATGATGAACCTCACCTCTCATATGCATGTACTCGCCACTCTCACCTCTCACTAGGTATCTCTCAAGGCTTTCAACTTTGCAAAATTGAGGAAATGATTTCATTCATCCAAAAAGTTCTAAGAATTACACATGAAGGTAGGGTATTTATATTGTGGGCTCTATGGATCCTAAGTCCACAACATAAACCCAATTTGCACACAACCAAAGGCCCATGGCCATAGTCTCCCTAAACAAAGCCCAAAGTGGCCCAAAATTAAAATGTCTTACAAATATACAATTATTAAAAGTATATGAAACACTAGAAATTCCCTATTATTTAAATGGTCACCTTTAATGTGCTTTTGTCTTAATGATTAGAGTAAGCACATTAAAGTATTTTCCCTTGGCTTGTTGTTGAAGTTCCTTCCATGAAAGTTGACTTCTAACTTGTTGCTCCCTTGCCTTGAGCCTTGCCCTTGTGATGGGTCCTATGGTCACATCACCAACAGACATCAAATCAGCAATGCACACGATGTCTCTTTCTTAACCTGATCCGAAATGGTACATGGACAACGGGGCGACGTCTCACATGACATCCACACAAGGTAATCTTTCGTCTTATTTTAATTTGAGCAAAAATAATGAATTTACTGTTGGTAACGGTAAATCTATTCCAATTTGTAGTTGTGGTCATACGTACTTGCCTCCTCCGAACACACCATTTTCATTGAAAAATGACCTTCATGCGCCTAAACTCATTAAAAATTTAGTGTCGGTAAGGAAGTTTATTGTTGATAATAATGAGCGTGTGGCTTTTGATACGTTTGGCTTTTTTGTGAATGATTTGCAGACAGGGACGCCGCTAATGAGATGTGGCAGCATGAGTAAGATTTACCCCATCACTCCCACCAGTCAAATACAAAGTTTTCCTCATTCTGCTTATTTAGCATCGGCTCTTTGGCATGATCGTTTGGGTCACCCGGGAATTTTGGTGTTAGACTCACTTCGGCAAAATAAAATTATTGATTGTACTAGTACCTCTAGGTCTAATGTTTGTCAATCTTGTGTACTCAGAAAACATATTAAGTTGCCTTTTGTTGCATCCACATCCATGACATTTATGCTTTTTATATTATTCATAGTGATATTTCGACATCTCCTGTTTTGAGTTCTTCGAGACATCGTTATTATATCTTTTTTCTGGATGATTATTCTAAATATGTGTGAACTTTCCCTATTGCTAAAAAATCCCAAGTTTTTTCCGTTTTCACAACTCTCAAAGCTCATATTCGTATTCAGTTTGAACGTGACATTAAAAATTTACGGCCACTAATCAGGCTACTAATTAGGAACCTACTTAATACAGAATAATATCTAATTAATACAAAATAATATGTAATCAATACAAAAGAAATTATGATTATTTCTATTTCTATCGGTAAGGATCGAGTGGAAGGAAGATAATGTAGAATTGTAGTGTACTTTGGGCAGAGAAGATGATACAAAATAAAATTAGTGATGTTAGAAGTTAGAACAATTTCACTTATGTAGTTGAGACTTTATTTAGGGGATTGTATTAAGGAAGGAAGAGAATATAGAATTGTAGTGTAGTGTGGGGAGAGAAGATGATACAAAATAAAATGTAGTGGTAATAGAAGTTAGGATTTTATATTTTGTACCCCCCCAATATACCCTATACCCCCCCCCCCCCAAAATATTCCAAATGGACAAAAATACCCCTTGGAACACTTTAATAACGAAATTTTTCCTCATTTACACTTATTTTCGGAAAAAGTAAGTTTTTCACCTTAAACTTTCCAGAAACTGGGGTATTTCCGGAAGGCAATTGTTTAAAACTTTCCGGAAACATCCCATAGAAGGTAAATGCGGAAGGAAAAATATTTGGATTTCCGGAAACACCTCAAAAATTTGTTTTTCTGGAAGTGAAACGGAAATCCAAAATTTTTTCCTTCCGCATTTACCTATATTTCCGATTTTTTTTTTTTTTAAATTTCGTTTTTTAATTTTTTTTTTTTTTGCTTTTTAGTGGCAAGACGTCCAGAACGATTAGAGCGAGGCGGGTCTTCCAGAGCAGCACTAGGAGATGCCGATCAGACTCCTCCTGCTCCTAGCACCAGGACGAGGATTCGGCTGGTCACCAGGCGGGCTGGTCACGCTTCTGTGCATCAGAGGCGTGTCCGTGAGCACGAGCAGCGGGAGGCTGAGCCTGCTCAGCAGTATCATGAGCCTGAGCCTGCTCAGCAGTATCATGAGCCTGAGCCTGCTCAGTAGTATGAGGAGGCTGAGGCATTTCAGCAGTATGAGGAGGTTGAGGCTGCTCAGCAAGTTTTGTTGCACCATTTTCATGTCCACGTGGTCTCCAGGCTACAGTTGGGACAGGTAATAGTTTTAATAATTAATTTATTTTTTTAACCAATAATTAATTACTTTTATTTAATATGTTTTAATTTATATTTTTTATTTTTATACAGGACCGTGGGAAGGTTAAGGTGGCATCCTATGGTTTGAAGGTATAGAGGTTTCGACCTCAGCAGCACCACCCACATATACACAGATGGCTAGAACAGACCCGTCTATTGGAGCTTGACATCACACCTCTCAACAACATCAACCACGAGCTGATATCGTCTTTTGTGGAGAGGTGACATTCAGAGACCAGCTCATTCCACATGTCGTTCGGGAAGATGACGGTGACGTCGGACGACATGTCCGCGTTGCTCCACTTGCCGCTCACTGGCACATTTTTGGATCATGGGTTGTATTTTACTGAGGCTGATGCCATTGCAGCTGGAGTGCAGTTGCTGGGTATAGACCACGACTCTTGCTGGCAGGAGTGTCGGTTCACTAGGGGACCGAACTTCAGATTTAGTTTTTTGGAGCGGTCATACAGAGCTAACATGGAGGCTGGCTTTCTTGATCATGCTGCACGGTGCTCTTTGTTACTCTTGTTAGGCTATACCATCTTTGCCGACAAGAGTCACACATATGTGGCCGTCAAGTGGGTCACTCTTATTGCGGATTTTGAGCGTTTTGACCAGTGGGCTTGGGGTCCAGCTGCTCTGGCCATTCTGTATGAGTAGCTCAACGTCGCCTGTTTTTGGGAGACATCGCAGATTGGCGGATACGCTTCTCTGCTACCGGTAATAATTAATTAATTTTTTTTACCGATAATTAATTACTTTTATTTATATAATTACATATTTATTTATTTATTCATTTTTTTATTTCAGTGTTGGAATTATTAGTACTTCCCCACCATCGTGGTGCGCAAAGACTTCAGTGCGTCTGAGCGTCCACGTTGCAGCAGGTGGGGGAATCAAAAGTGCGACACTGTCAAGCTTATAGATTTTTAGGGGCGGCTGAATTAGTTGGGACAGGAGGAGGTCATATGGAGGCCTTGGGAGGACCACAGAGAGTACATACCATTTTCACAGATTTCTCTTTTTACAGATTACCTGCCACTACAACAAAAAAGCAACAGGCGGCGGTTATTCTGCGGCGGTTCGTGTCTAACAGCTGCCACTTAGTATTTAGAGGCGGTTTATTCGGCGGTCTTAGCCACCGTCTCTATTAGGAAGCATTCGACGGCGGTTGTTGGTCATTCAGCGGCGGTTATTAGTTTTTGACATCAAGCGGCGGCGGTTTTGGGCTGACTTGCAGCGGTTAGTGCCTACAAATTTTCTCCAGCATTTCGTTCCCACCCATTTCTCCCTCTCGAAGTTGTAAAAACAGAAAACACTCTCTCAAAAACAATTCTTCTTTTTTATTTTTATTTATTAAAGAAAAACAGTTACTTTTTTTATTAAAGAATTGAAAAAAGAGAAATCACCCTCAATGAAAACCTAATTGTTCCCTCCATTCTCACTTCCTTCTCAAAACTCTGTTGTCGTTACCACTTCGTTCTCACTCACTCCACTGCCGCTGCCAGAGCAGCTATCCCTTCCTTCTCAGGTTTGTTTCTTTCTTTTCTTTTTTTAGGGATTTTTTGAATTTCATTTCTCTTCCTTGCTCCTCCTTTCTTTTTTTTAGGGATTTTTCTCTCGACTGCAAAACCAAGAAAGGAGCTTCCTTTAGATAAGATAAAAAGGCCTCTGATGAGGACTAGATTAAATGATCAAAACAAATTTGAAGATTTAATGGATAGTATCAGTCAAATTGGTCTTCAAGTACCTGTAACCACTTGTTCCCTTTTGCAAAATTATGTTCAAAATCTCTGCATGGTTTTTGGGGTTTATGATGCTAGCAGATCCGGGAAATGAATTGGGTTTTATTAGTTTCAAGGGATTAAGAAAAGAGTTTTTTCTATTCGTAGGCTTCTATTATTTGTACAATAGTGAGTTCACTTCATCAATAGGTGGATTTGGTAGGGAAAACGAGATTTTTTTGGTTACATAAGATAAAGCAGGGAAAATGAGATTTTTTGCAAATGTATGTTCAAAGTCTCACATTTTCTATGATGAATGGATCCTTTATGTTGATGAATTGATACCTCGGATTCTATTACAATGCGTATACTATAGAAGATTTTTACCAGATTATAGCTTTTATAAGAAAATAAGAATATTATTTTAAAGATAGGGTATTGGTCTTGTTAGGCATCAGACAGCCATATTAGGCACGGATTCTTGAGTGGAATTTTAACTTGTAATTGTAACTTTTCAATAAAGTCTAAGAAACCAAGGTTTCTTTCTTATTTTCTTCGTCCTCCTCCTCCTCGTCTTCTTCTTCTTCTTCTTCTTCTTCTTCTTCTTCTTCTTCTTCTTCTTCTTCTTCTTCTTCTTCTTCTTCTTCTTCTTCTTCTTCTTCTTCTTCTTCTTCTTCTTCTTCTTCTTCTTCTTCTTCTTCTTCTTCTTCTTCTTCTTCTTCTTCTTCTTCTTCTTCTTCTTCTTCTTCTTCTTCTTCTTCTTCTTCTTCTTCTTCTTCTTCTTCTTCTTCTTCTTCTTCTTCTTCTTCTTCTTCTTCTTCTTCTTCTTCTTCTTCTTCTTCTTCTTCTTCTTCTTCTTCTTCTTCTTCTTCTTCTTCTTCTTCTTCTTCTTCTTCTTCTTCTTCTTCTTCTTCTTCTTCTTCTTCTTCTTCTTCTTCTTCTTCTTCTTCTTCTTCTTCTTCTTCTTCTTCTTCTTCTTCTTCTTCTTCTTCTTCTTCTTCTTCTTCTTCTTCTTCTTCTTCTTCTTCTTCTTCTTCTTCTTCTTCTTCTTCTTCTTCTTCTTCTTCTTCTTCTTCTTCTTCTTCTTCTTCTTCTTCTTCTTCTTCTTCTTCTTCTTCTAATTGCAGGGAACGAAATAGGATCCGTGAACCCTACCACCCAGGTGAGAAATTTCTATTTCGTGTTTCGATTTCGTATTTCAACTTTTCTGCTATAGTGGGTTGTTATTGATGGTTGTTTTATGTGTTTTTTCAGTTCCTGAGATGTTTACTTAAGAAAGATCATCTTTTTGTCACATATCAACTTATATTGATTTCATTGTATCTTCATAGAATGAAACATTCATTTGCATTACATAATTAAGCGATGGTTGCTGTCATATGACGGTTGTCAAACTAATATTAGTCTTACATTAGATTGGTGTTTCACTACTTCACTCATGCTCCTATTGTTGTTTTGCTACTTCACTCATGCTCCTTTTTGCATTAACTCCTGCTCCTATTTGCTTCCGACTCCTATTTGCTGGTTGTGTTTCCTGTTTCACTGCTGCTCCTGCTTTCTCCCGTGTTTGAATGCTTATGTATTGTCTTGATAATGTCAGTTTGTTTATGTGTGCTTCTTTGTGCTATTACTGGCAGCTTCTACTATGATGCAATTTTTAAGGTCCATGCTTAGAAATTAACAAATGATCAAGACTTTCTAAACGTATATGTCCTTCTGCTAAATAAGTCTTCTACATACACTTAGATTTAATGGGATTGGTTCCATGCCATTGCCAAATTGTATAATTTATATTTTTCTGACTTTCATACACCTAAGCATTATATGGACATATTTTGATTTGTTAATTAGGCATGCCGTGGCAAAGTTTATGTACACTGATAAGACTGTCTAAACTTGTTTGCTCCTGTCCTTTTAACTTATTTAGACTAAGGTAATTTATGTGCTTTATTAAGTGTCCTGACCGTGCAAGATGCACACCATTCGTCCTTTAGATTCATGCCAGTTAGGCGATGGTTTGGAAGTGAAATTTCCAAATGTAATTTCAAACCAAGTAAGCACCCTCTTGTTCTCTCTAATCTCTTTCTTTCTTCTTCTAAAACTCACTCACCTTTTTTATGTCCCACTCCCAGTGCCATTCCCTTTATACAACATTTATTCAAAATAATTATAACTATAAAACATAAATTGGATTCTTTAATTTGTGTGGTCTTTCTAAGCAGATTTAGATTTATAACATCTGTTGTTGGATTTGTGTGGTCTATCTAATGCAGCAAGCTGGTTGTCAATGTCTGACTAGATCTGATCAGGCACCTTCTTTAACAATTAAATTCATTTTATCACTGCTTTGAGTCTTGTTAGCATGCTGTGAGTTTCTAAAGAGATGTTTAGTTACTTTGGATTATATGTTTTCACAGTGCTGTGATCTGAACAGAAGTGAACTAATCAACACAATGTTTAGCTAGTAGTAATAAGAACATTACTTCAGGAATTAATAAAGTCAAAAAGACTGATTTTGTGGGATTTATATTTGGCGTTGTAATATTTTTGATATGGTGTCATCCTAAGAAAGTAAAAGGCATGATGAATTGATAATATTTGTTCCTTAAATTAGTACCTTCATAATTTTCCATTTTGGAGAACAAATATTTGCTCTCTTCTAGCATGGCCCCTCAAGTATAGTTAGTTCGTTTTAGTTTTCATTGTGCTGATGTTCTTGACTTCTTATTGTTGCTTCTATTTATGGTCTTTATTTAGTCATTCTCCTAGCTAACAGGATTGAATGATTTTCTTGAGCAATAACTGTATTGATGGTCACATCTAAGTTTTAACATCTAAGATTCCTTAACTGGAGATTTTCATTGAGTCTGTTGTTTCGTTAACTGATATTTTACTAAATCTTTTAAGACAAATTTTTATAATTATTTTTGTGTAATTTCAGGCTGCAAATTTACGTTCACCTACGGAAGCAATGCGCTCTTCATCTGCTAGTCATGCACTAGCACATCATGGACCAACATCTACTCTTTAGATTTAGGATTTGTTATTAATTAGTACTGTTGAAAAACATGTTCTTATATTGGGGAAACTTATACTCTTAAACCCCATATCTTTTGATATTTTGGGACAACAGTACATTTTGATATTCTTGTGTTATTTTACTTTAAAAGTAGGAATGAATGAACTTTTATTATTATTTATGTACGTTTATAATTTGATGCATTTTTATCATATTTCAATTTTCAAATAATTTGAGAAAAAGTTGTTATAAATAACAAAACAATTTATTTGAGCCTTTGAAGCTAAAAACAGTTTCATCTGAAGGTTTTGAACCACCGCAAACATCCCTAGAATTGCTGCAGAAAACTAAGGAGTACACCATCACAGAAACGGTTTAGTGGCGGTTCTGAACTGCAAACATCCCCAAAACCGTCGAAACCGCCACTAAACCGTTCTAAACCGTTGTTGCGCCCAAAAAAGTCCCCGAGGGAGAACCTTCCTCGTTCACAACCTTTCCTAAGACAATGAAGCCACCACCACTATTTATTAAGGAAAATATTAGGAAAACCTTTTTGGAAAGCGATTGGTCTTGCGAAACTAGAGAATAGGGTTCGGGGGTCGGTTACGCGCAGGGAAGGTGTTAGCACCCCACACGTCCTCTCTACTGAGAGGGAACCTTTAATTAAATGTGTGGTTTTAGTGTGTTGACTTGAAAATACTTAATTTTGCCTCTCTACTTCTTATTGAAAAAAACTTAATGAAAATCTTCATTTATTATGAAAAAAGGGGAAAAAATGGTTTTTTAGAAAAAAAAACGCTTGACGGGACATGGCCCGCTCCTACGTATCTCCCGGTGCGATGGAGAACTCAAAGCTACGTAGTTCTTCTTTATCCTGAAAAAGGTTTTTGTCTTTTATCTTTTTAATGAGTTTTCGAAATAGGACGAGCATTTAGTGAATGATTAAACTAACCAAGGTTATGGATAATCACTGCTAAGTACTCTTGAAAATGAGGGTCACTACCACCAGTCAGACGAACAAAGGTTCTGATTGACTATTAGTAGCAACCCGTTTTTTATTTGCCTTTTGAAAGTGGTTTTCGAAAGAGATTGATTGGCACGAATGATCAAACTAACAAAGGTTATGAGTGATCATCGCTTGTTATTCTTTGGGGAAAAAGACATCGCCACCAATGGCTAGACGAACAAAGGTTCTGATTAACCACTAGCGACGATGAGTTAAAAATGATTTTAGAAAGGAAAAGGTTTTTGTTCTGAAAATGATCTTGGTTTGCGAAAATGATTCTTTTTTGTTACGAAAATGACTCTTTTCTTTTCGTTATGCAAATGTTAAACTTTTTATAGTTGCGCTTGACGAGAATGTGACTCGCTCCTACGTATCCCAAATGGGAATCAAAGCGACGTAGTTCTAACGAGCCTTGAAAGTGAAAGTCTTTTTGCTTTGGTTTTGAAAAGTGAGGGGCGCTCATGATGATCAAACTAACAAGGGTTATGGGTGATCATCACTGACACTCGCTATGACTTTTGATGCTTACGAAAATATCTTTTGAAATTGAAAGCATTCATGATAATCAAACTAACAAAGGTTATGGGCGATTATCACAAGTAGCTTATGCATATGAAAACATCCTTTTTTTGAAATTTAGGCTCTTAGGACAACCAAGCTAACAAAGGTTATGGGTGATTGTCACTAGTCACCATTTTCATGCTAGGCCATTTAGAAAAGAAAGCAATGAATGCAAATCGAATCCTTAGGCAAATAACAATCTCATTTGAATTCTTGAGCAAATATTAGCCTAGACTACACATGTTAGACCACAACACATAAATAGGCAAAGAAGGAACTTGAATTGGGCATTAAGCAAAAATACAAGAGTGGGCAAGATTGAACCTAAATGCACATCTAGTGGAAGATGCTAGGCGAGAACCGTACTCAAATATTTCTACAAAACGCAAGGGAATCTAAATGCACATCTAGTGGAAGATGCAATGTGAGGATTGGGCCTATCTAAGTATTAATAATTCCACATGGGAGTAGACAAGGAAGTGGTAGGCACAAATGAATTCAAAAGAGTAGCCTCAAGCATGATCATTGGCAAACCCTAAACAAGCAAGTCATCTTAACAATCAAAACACCAAAGCATGTTGAATCACTTTGGTCAATCCTCAACACTTAGATTAGTGTGCGCAAGTGCACAAGTGTGAATCTTCTTGCCAATCATCAACTTAAACAACATATAAACTAAAAGGGTTGAATCATATAGAACAATCCTCATCACTTTAGGCAAGGTGCACTAGGCACAAGTGAGAATCATATTGCCTATCATCAACTTGAGACAACAAGCAAACATATAAAAACTCTATTTATTCTTCATGACTTGCGAAACCAATACATAGTCAAACCATAAATTTATTCATCAAACTCCCAAAATCAAGCAAGCAAAAGATACTAACAAGATTTAGGAACAATTAATCACATAATTTAAACACTAAAGCCTCAAATCAATATTTTTTCTCAAACTCTTTCCTTTGTGCGAAATCTATGTGAGAAAAGAAATTTGCAAACCTAAACGAAGTATCTAAGCATGAAAACACTAAAATCAAATATCTACAACATGATTAAGCCCCATCAAGCAAAGAGAAACAACAAAATAAAATTAAAGCTAACTTTAATAGGATATGCGAACCTAACAACACATGAAACAATAATTTTACTTCACAACAAATGCAAAAAATCAACACAAAACAACATGACTCCATTTATTCAAGAGTGAGAGGCACCTTAAACACCCAAGCCTCCCTAAGTGCTTGTCAATAGTGTTTAAGGCTCCTCTCACCAACAACAACAAGCTACATTTTAAACAAAATGATGATGATATGTGAAATGCAAAGTGAAGAGGAAAATGGGTTTTAATGCAAAAAGGTTGAAGATGATGCAAGGGTTTGAAAGTTTTTACCCCAAATCCAAGCTAGAAAATGCAATGAGATGAAGAAAATAGAAACCAAATCAACAAGAACCTCCAAGGAACTTCAACTCCAACCCCAAAAAAAAGCTTGATGAAAACCTTCCTTGATGATGATGTTTGATCTTGAATGGAAAATGGAGAAGATATATGAAAGAGGGATGAGAATGAAGTGAGATGGTGGTGTTTGGGTGAAGAGGAAATCAACAATGGATGAAGGAAGGGAGTGGGGAGGCCACGGTTTTGGGAGAGAAAAGGGGAGGTTTTTGGTGTGCTAGGGTTTTTTGGTGTAGGAGAAATGGGAAGGTTCTTTTGAGATGAAAGAAAAACAAGAGGAAGTGAGGGAGAGGAGAGGGGCTACGAATTTCTTCTCCTTTTTTGTAGAGGAGAGAAGTGAGTTGTTCTTATTAAAATCCTTGGGAGGCCAAAGATCTAATGGGTTTAAGGTTGTGAGAGGGAAATAAAGAAATTAGTGTGTATTTAGTGGTGTAGAGAGAAAGAAGGTAAAAAGATGTTGTGTATTGAATGTTATTGGATTCAAAGGTGTGCTTGTCATGATGAAAGGCTTTTTTTGTGATGTTCACTTGATGGGGCTGAAGTGAAGGGCATGAGGGTGGAGTGAGGGAGGTTGTTTGCTTGTGAAATTGGTGCTTACTTTGGCCAAAAATGGATAAAAGCAAAAAGCACCTAAAAGGAATTAGCCCTAATTCTAAAAATACCAGAAGCATCCAATATTATTTTGCTATTCATTTTTTTATTTTGATTTCAGATTTCTATTTTTAATTATACATATTTTTGAGCCTTTTTGAAAGTGAGAGAAAAAAAACCGTTATAATTGACCAAAATACCCTTTTTGGCTCTAAAACCCTAATTTACCCGAAAAGTGCGTTCCAACCCTAAAAACGATTTCAAGAACCTTGGAATGCCTTCTAGGATCCGAAATGTAGTGCATAAGGCTCTTCGCTCTTCAATTTATTTATTTTTTTTGGAAAATTAGGGTTTTGACCTAAGCCGGACAAAATTGGGGTATGACAGCTGCTCCTCTTTATTTGGATTTTACCAAGAAATATGAATTGCGCGAGACATATTTCGAAGGTAAAATAGAAATAAAGAATTCAGAAATTATACCAATTTTGTCCATTTGGAGAAACCCGAATTTTCCCTTTTTTTTTTGTTTTTGTTTTTGGAAAAATAGACACTTTCGTGTTGATGCGAAAACAGTAAATGAACACTGACGTGCAGACAGAAAAGGTAAAATGGGCACTTGCGTGCAGGCAGAAATGTAAAGTGGGCACTTGGCGTGCAGACAGAAAAGGTAAAATGGGCACTTGGCGTGCAGACAGAAAAGGTAAAATGGGCACTTGGCGTGCAAACAGAAAAGGTAAAATGGGCACTTGCGTGCATACAGAAAAGTAAAACGGGCACTTGGCGTGCAGAAAGCGGTAAATTTCCCAGGCTGCCTAAAACCTGTAATTCTTAAACGAACTCTTGACGAATCCGAGTTTGCTCGTGGCTTTGAGGAGCACGCTTCCTGTTGGCCTTTCCGAGCGACCGGGGGGATCGTTATCAGCTCCGGAACTGATATACAGATCAATGCACGGCGTCCACTGTATCTTAGGCTTGATACAACTATTCCGTTGAACCTCACATGGGGCTGCGGTCCATCGTGTTGCTCGTACACGATGTGAGACCTGGGCAGAAGGGAGCGATGATCTCTGTGCTCCAATCCGCAATGCGCGCTTGAGCGTTCTCTTTTTTTTCTTTCTTTCTTTTCTATTTCTCTCTTTTCTTTTTCTTTCTGAACTCCCAACTTGGGGGAACATTTTCTGGAATCTGGGGGCGAGGGCTAACACCGAAGTGCTCATTCTCTCTTTGTACCTGTAGCTGAAAATGAACAAATGCATGCATTGCAAATGCCATGATTGCTGTTTTCTTTTTTCTTATGATGAATGTAAATGTAATGAATTTCTTTTTTCTTTTGTTTATGTCGGATGAATGCATGATTTTCTACTGTTCTTATATGCTTGATGAGTGCAATGATTTTCCTTTTCTTCTCCTGTCTGTATGTAATGCATGATTTTCTTTTTCTTTTGCTTATGTCTGATGAATGCATGATTTTCTCCTGTTCTTATATGTCTTTTTCTCTTTCTCTAGCTTCTCTTCTTTCTTTTTCTTCCTTTTTTTTTCTTTTCTTTTTGTTTCTCTCTTTCTTTTCTTTTCTTTTCTTTTCTTTTCTTTTCTTTTCTTTTCTTTTCTTTTCTGTTTCTTTTTTTTCTTCTGAACTCTCCCAACTTGGGGGAGCATTTTCTGGAATATGGGGGCGAGGGCTAACACCGAAGTGCTCATCCTCTCTTTGTACCTGCAGCTGAAAATGAACAAATGCATGCAATGCAAATGCCATGATTGCTTTTTGATGGGATGAATGTGATGTGATGCAGGAGTTTCTTTTTGCTTGCACGAATTTTTTCTATGTTTGATGAATGCAATGTATGAATTTTATTTGTTTTGCTGTTCTTTTGTTCTTTTTTTTTCTAATCCCCTTTGTTTGTTTTCTAATTTCTTTTCTTTTGCTCTTTTTATGCAATGCTGGTATGCAAATGCGAAATTTTGGTATGTAATGCTCTTGCGTTTTGATGAAATGGCAGATGACATGCAATGGAAAATCTTTTCTTCTTTGCCTTTTTTCCTATGAAATGTGAATATTGCTATTACGCGAAGTAAAATGATGAACAACATGGGATGTTTTAGCTTTCTTTTCTTCTATGAGATGCCAGTATTGATGTGATGCAACTGTATTGCTTTGATGTTTGAATGCAAATGTATACGGTGATTGACGCTTTGATGAATGGAATGCTCCTGTTCTAACTTCTGTTTGTTTCTTTTTGCTTCTTCTATGAAATGCAAACATTAATATGATGCAATGCTCTGATGTTTGATGATTGAATGACAAAGGAATGCTTGTGAAATGATGAATGATATGGAATGCTGGATGACAGGGAATGTTTTTGTGTTGCTTTTGTGGTTTCTTTTCTTTGTTTTCTTTGCTTTTTCTATGAAATATCTGATGCAAAATGTAATGCTCTAATGATGAATGACATGCAATGATTTTGTTCTTTTCCTTTTTTATGAAGTGCGAACATTAATATGATGCCGATGCAATGAAAAGATTTCTGCTTTTTCTTCTTTACTATTTTCTTCTACGAAATACAAGTATTAATATGGTGCAACTGATGTGGAACGTTTTTTTTCTTTTTACTATGTAATGAATGCACAAAATGTGAAGATGCAAATGTAATTCTTTGATGCATATGCTATAATGCCTAGATGCATGAGGTAAACATTTTGTGATGATGAGATGCGAGACTTTGAATGCAAGGGCTTGAGATGATTATTGACCATTCTGTTGAAAAATTGAATTTGATTCAAACTCTGGTGTTCTCAAGGTTTTTATTTACAAACAACCTCGCTTGTTTTCTCTTTCTTTCCATGATGACTGAATTTTAGATATCACGTAAACAACTTGTGTTCTCTCCTTTGAAGCATTATCTAGTAAGCATGCATAGGAGTGCAAATGTGAATGAATGAGTCAGTTAACTTGGAATTGGTTTAGGGCATGGACATTTATGGCAAGTGAAGGAATGACAGACGTGGTTATTGTAACACCCCAAAAATAATAGATTAATTTATTTAATTAGTTAAAAGAAATTGGGTAGTAGAAATAATAATATAATTATTATTTATTACTTATTAAAATGAGTATAAGGTGTTTTAAATAAAATAAGGAGCAGTATTGGAATCGGATAAGGTGTTGTAATTAAATTGGGCTTAAGCTGCGGGGAAGCCCGCAATCCAAGCCCGACAACCTAAGCGCATATAAAAGCTGAGATTTTAAGGTTTTGGTTCATTTGAGAAAAAGAAAGGAAAAATGCGAATAGAGAGAGTGGGAAGGGAAGGAGGGCGCGGCGCCCATGAGGAGAGAAGGAGAGGTGAAGTGCGAAAAGCTCCAAGGAGAAAGGAGAAGGTGTGATCCGGTTGCCATGGTTCCGTTCGTGATCGTCTCTAGAGATCCTATTCATCTAATTCAAGGTTAGGGGAGTCTCACTCTATAATAGAGAGTATAATAGGTTGTATGTAGATCATAGGGTCCTATTTGATGTTATATGATATTTGTTGGATTGTTTGGATTGGTTGAAATTGATGAATTGTAGGAGAAAATCGATTTAGGCATGAGTTAGGGTTTATAACATGTTGATTTCGCATTTTGTTGTGTTTTTAATGTATAAGTGTGAAATTGAAATTGTTGGTATGAGCATAACATGTTTGTGATTATTGTTGTGATTTGATTTGGAAATTAAATTGGGAATTTGATGTTTGGTTAGTGTTGGGGCGCATGGGGCGCCAAGTGCGTAGGAGAAAGGCGCCCTGTGTACTGTAGCAGTGGCTTGTGTTGTATGTTGTTTGCTGCCTAGGCGCTGTTCTGGTTGCTGGAGTGGCGCCAAGGTGCTGCCTATGTCTAGACATGGCGCACAAAAGGGTGTTTGTGTGCAAATCAATTTCTGAACATAATTTCCCTAGCCAAACTTTGTATTCACCTGACCAAATTGTATTTTAAGCACTTTGGCTAAAGAATTTCCAGATTTGCACTTGTCGTTTTGAAATGGTCCTATTGGACGTCGTTTTAGCTTGTGTAAAGGGGGTGTTGTGTGCAAATCAGTTTCTGAGCATATTTTCCCTAGCCAAACTTTGTATTCACCTGACCAAATTGTATTTTAAGCACTTTGGCTAAAGAATTTCCAGATTTGCACTTGTCGTTTTGAAATGGTCCTATTGGACATCGTTTTAGCTTGTGTAAAGGGGGTGTTGTGTGCATATCAGTTTCTGAGCATATTTTCCCGAGCCAAACTTTGTATTCACCTGACCAAATTGTATTTTAAGCACTTTGGCTAAAGAATTTCCAGATTTGCACTTGTCGTTTTGAAATGGTCCTATTGGACATCGTTTTAGCTTGTGTAAAGGGGGTGTTGTGTGCAAATCAGTTTCTGAGCATATTTTCCCGAGCCAAATTTTGTATTCACCTGACCAAATTATATTTTAAGCACTTTGGCTAAAGAATTTCCAGATTTGCACTTGTGGTTTTGAAATGGTCCTATTGGGCATTGTTTTGGCTTGTTTAAGGGGTGCCTTGTGTGCAACTCATTTTCTGAGCATATTTTCCCGAGCCAAATTTTGTATTCACCTGACCAAATTGTATTTAAAACATTTTGGCTAAAGAATTTTCAGTTGTTCACGCACTGTTTTGAAATTGTCTTAGAGAGCGTTGTTTTGACTATGTTTGTGGTGCCTAGGGGTGAGCTGTGAGTTCTGAACGTATTTTCCCTAGCCAAATTCTGTATTCACGTGACCAAATCCCATTTTGAACATTTTGGCTAGAGCGGTTTTAATTTTTCAGGTGGCCTGCTATGTTTGTGCGTTTGGGTGTTGTGTTGGGCGCCAACTGTGGCCGCCCGGGGCGCCAAGTGGTGCGCCCGTGCCTTGTGTTTGGTTTCGGTTCTAATGGTGACAGATTGGTCCCTAAGTGCTAGCCTAGTCCTAGAGACGTGATGGTGATGAGAAAATAAATGAGTTGATTGATGATGAGGCCATGGGGGCTACAACAAAGATTAATAAAGATGTGATATAGGATGTATGGATTGTGTTGCTAAGAGTTATGATTTTGGTTTCGTCATGGAGTCTCATGCATACATAAGGCTGCGGTCTGAGTTTTAAGTTATGATGATAAGGCTGCGGTCTGAGTTCTAAATCAAAATGCTAAGGCTGCGGTCTGAGTTGATATTGTGATGATAAGGCTGCGGTCTGGGAAAATGGTACCACATGCATAACTGTATTGCATACATCCTCATGATAAGCATGTGAGTTGCTGATTGTATGAACTATGCGATTGTGTGACTGTATGAGTGCGATACTATGATGAAATATACTTCTTATTATAGTCTTTATTATATAGTTCGAGACTCACCCTTCTGTTGTCGTTTACCACAGGTAGTCCTGAGTGAAGGCTTACTCCTTTCACTCCCGAGTCGGTCTGCTCTGATACGTGACACCTAGGGGGTAGGCTTAGGATTCTAGTGTTATTCAATTGCTGTTGAATTTTTTTATATGCATTGATTTAATGATTTTGATGAGGCTGTTGTTCGGCGCTTTCGAGATTATGTTATTTTTCCGCTGTGAGACATCTAAATGATAATGTGTGGATTTTATTGGTGAAGTCATGAGTACCCTAAATTATTTAATGGTGTTGCGCATTATAAAGGTGTAATGAAGGCTTATACTGATTTGACCGTTGTTAGATTAAAATTTTGTGTAGCATTCCATTGAAATGAAATTTTGAAACTCTGATCTCTATGATAAATAGCCGGGTAGAATGGGGTGTTACAGTTATTGCCGAAGCTTATGAGGGACCAAGAGATACAAGATTGCCCCAATTCAGGTCTTTGACGAGTGAATAACTTGCCCCTGTCTAGTGGTGACAACAACTAGGGGTGTAGAAGATGATGAATTGGGAACGCTTCCGCTCTTGGGATGAAAGCTGGAATGAAAGGGGTTTTGCTTCAACCCACAGAATTTGATGTTGCCTCAGTCATAACAAGGACAAAGCTTTCCCAATCAGAATGACAAGGTCTTGTTTAGGATAGTGAGTTGAGAGATTGCCCCGGTGAGGTTTTGTAGGAATGAAGGAGGTGAAGGAATGGGAACGTGCTTGCCCCACTTTCGAATGACATTTCGAATGGTTTCTTTGAGTGTGGTTGTGAAAGGTGACAGAGTTATGGTGCTGGTTATGAACTGAGGGTGATATATGAATGGGGTGGGCAATGAACAAACCTCCCCAAAGTTGAGTGGAGTGAGAGGTGAAGGGAACGCCCCCTGGTACACACTTTTGGTTTTCTTTAAGAACAACTCAAATGCAATGAAAGTTTTGACTTTTAGTATGATGAGAGGCTCCACTTGGTGACCACTAGACCTTGTTTTAATGCAACCCGAATGCATCTTGGAGTGCAAGTCCTTCTTCTTTTTTACCAACTTTCCTTTTTTGATTGTTTGTTTTTTCTTTTTGAGCAGCTTTCTTTTTTCTGCTTGTTTGTTTTTTCCTTTTGAGCAAACACGTCGCAAATAGATAAACTTATTTGTCCTAAAATTAAAACTTGAGAAAACGAAGGCAATTAGTCATTGATCGGAATGGACTTTTTAGGGCTGTGATGTGGAGAAGGGGATGATTGAGCTTAATGAAGTGTTTGGGGTTGATGGGGAGGACGGGTCTTATTCGGTGTTGGCCGATGGCCAATGATTTGTGAAGGAAATGGTTATTAAGTTTGATGAGGTGTTTGGGGGTGGTCGTACCCAATGAGGTGTTTGAAGGTTTTATGAAAGAAGAGATGGCTAAACCCAATGAATTGAGGGTTTTTTTTTTGAAAGGAGAAATGATTGAACCCATTGAATTGAGGGCCTTTTTGGAAGGGGAAGTGATCGAACCCATTGAATCTGAGGGCCTCTTTGAAGGGGAGCTCTTATGCTTCATGACAAAATGTATTGACTCTTAATTTATACTCCCTTTGTCTTCCTTTCTTCGTTTTGAGATTCTCCTTTTTGAGACTTTGTTATTCCCCCCCTTTTGTGGATTTCCTTTCCTTTTGACTTGGGTGAGAATGATATACCATCTTTGATGTGGAATTAACCCTCGTCCAGAGTGATGGGGATATCTTGGGCTTTTCTTGGCTTAAGATGGGTAACAAAGGGTATTTTTGTGATTTTGAATCTTTGGCTTAAGAGGGGTAGGAAATGGGCTTTCTGGGATTTTAGGTTCTTGAGGGTATGGAGAGATGGCCAAATTTCAAATCCTGATTGCTTATTTCTGTAAGACTTAACTTTAGGACAATAATTTATCTATCTTCATGTGTTTGCTCTTTTGCCCTAATTTTTGCCTGGACCGCTCTTTGCGAGTTTTCAATCCACCGGGCGCTCTTCTTTGCCTAGGCCGCCCTTTGCGGGTTTTCAACCTAGCGAGCTTATTTTATCTTTTTTATTTATTATATATTTTTTTAGAAAGACTTGCACTAAAGGAATATGATACCGACAAGGAAAATTAGTGATCACAGAATTGCCCCAGTCTGGAGGACTTGAAGTGTTAGTGGGAATGAACCAAAAGTCAAGTATGCACTGATGGAAGAGAATATACGCTCTAGGGGTGGACGGGGCGGGATTAGACTTGGATGGGAAATGATGATTAATGAAGGAAATTGACTGACTCAAACAAGAGAAACTGCACGTGGCATGCATGCTTACTAGAAGAACGCTTCACAGAGAGTTAACATTGGTTAAAACATGATATTAAAACCCTTTTTTTGATGAACTGTTTCAGTCTTTTATCATGGAATGGATGAGATGTAATGTCTTTTTTTTTTGAAGGAAATACAAATGAGCTATTGATGTGAAAAACTGAGTGTCTTAGAACACCTTGAGTTTGCAAATGAGTGAGGGTAAACTTTTCCAAAAAGGAAAGATTACTTTGCAAGAACATCTCGTCTCTCATCACAATATTTTTGTTGACGCAATGCATGGATGAAAACATTATGATGTATACATGATGAAAATGAAATGCATGAAAGCATATTCACTTGAAAAGTGCGATTATTCTAAAAGTTTTTTTTTTTTTCTTTTTGATGCTTTCTTTTTATGCAAGACGAAATATGAAATGCCAATGCATCCTTGGATGATGAATGATGCAAGGATGCTGCTTCTTTTCAAAATGATTTTTTTTATAGAGGCAAGACAAGATATGAAATGCCGATGCCCCCTTTTTCTTTCGAATGATGGAAGATGTAGGAATGATGCTTTTCTCTAAATGATGATGATTTTTTTTAGAGGCAAGACAAAGTATGAAATGCCAATGCCCCTTTTTTCTTTTGAATGATGAAAGATGCAGGAATGATGTTTTTTTCTAAATGATAATTTTTTTTAGAGGCAAGGCAAAGTATGAAATACCAATGCCCCTTTTTTCTTTTGAATGATGAAAGATGCAGGAATGATGCTTTTTTCTAAATGATGATTTTTTTTAGAGGCAAGGCAAAGTATGAAATACCAATGCCCCTTTTTTCTTTTGAATGATGAAAGATGCAGGAATGATGCTTTTTTCTAAATGATGATTTTTTTAGAGGCAAGGCAAAGTATGAAATGCCAATGCCCCTTCCTTTTTTGAAAGATGCATGTATGGAGGAATGATGTACTAAAGTGATGAGGTTAATGAAATGGTGCATGAATGCTACATTTTGAATAAATTTGATGATGATTTTTATTCATGATTATGAATGAGATGCTTTCTTGTTTTCATTTTTTTTTGTGCAATGAAATGCATGATACTCACAATGGTTTTCTTTTTTGTTTTTTAGTTTTGGAACATGATTTTGAAAATTATTTGGAGATGCAAATGATTTATTGGAAAAAAGGTTTTAGAAAAATGTGCTTGACGGGGTATGACCCGCTCCTACGTATCCCCATTGTAATGAGGAATCAAAGCTTACGTAGTTCTACTGGGTCTTTTTTTTGAAATAATGCTTATGCATGAATGCCATGTTTTGGATGAACTCGACGAGGATTTTTTGCATGATTATAAATGAAATGCTTATGCTATGCAGATGATAATTGTTTTTGTTTTATCTTTATGTGATGAAAGGGAATGCAAGATGAATGATTTTTTTTCAAAATTGGAACTTTATTTAATGCAAATGACGCAATGACGTAATGATGCAATGATGTGATGATGCAAGGATGCTTCTTTTTTGTGTTTTTCCAGAAAGAGGATATTTACAGGTGGTGATTTGAAAATTTTCACACTATATGCCACCTCATATAGGCGTTTATTGAAAAGGGAAAGCATATCTTTTTTGATTTTTAAAAATTTTGAAGGAAAAATTGATTGAACTGAATGCAACGATGCAACACACAATTTGGGAAGCCCTTGTGACCTAAAAGGGGGTAGAACCTATGATCTAAGGTATTTTAGGGATAATCTTCTCATGTAGCTCTATTCACACCCTC
Source organism: Astragalus membranaceus (assembly GCA_039519185.1). Classification (NCBI taxonomy): domain Eukaryota; kingdom Viridiplantae; phylum Streptophyta; class Magnoliopsida; order Fabales; family Fabaceae; genus Astragalus; species Astragalus membranaceus. Next base: position 95,592,347 of record CM076849.1, read on the forward strand.
ACAAAGGTCATCAGAGCCACAGTCCCTCTCATGAAAATCCCCGTAAATGCAGCAAACTGCTAGATACGAAGCATCATGAAAGAGCACAACTCTGATTGAAACTTTCGCGAGTAGCCAAACGGACAAAGGTCCTGATGGGCTCCCACTACTCGAATCCACTCATCCTAAGGTACCCTAACAGACCTGGGTTATGGTCTCTTTCTCTAATCATATAATCTCAAGGTACAAGTGTGTGTGTGCGAAGGGCATTTCCTTAAAAACTACCCCACCTGCAAATGAAAATCCAGAACAGTCCAGACAATAGAAAGCAATAACATGTCGTCTACCCTAGGGTTCAATACCAATCAAATACAACTAATCTAGGGTGCCGACAACAATAGAAATAACTATCTATTATATTAAACAAGAGCAAACATAGAAGAAGAATGCATATGGATGCAATATGCTTATGAAAAAGAGGAAGAACAGAGGCAAAGCAAGATGTTCAAATCAATCCCACAAACCAACACACTTAATTAATTAGGCTTGACCCACTTTTGAAAAAAATGTTTTTTAGTCCCCAGTGGAGTCGCCAGCTGTTGCGCCCGAAAAAGTCCCCGAGGGAGAACCTTCCTCGTTCACAACCTTTCCTAAGACAATGAAGCCGCCACCAATATTTATTAAGGAAAATATTAGGAAAACCTTTTTGGAAAGCGATTGGTCTTGCGAAACTAGAGAATAGGGTTCGGGGGTCGGTTACGCGCAGGGAAGGTGTTAGCACCCCACACGTCCTCTCTACTGAGAGGGAACCTTTAATTAAATGTGTGGTTTTAGTGTGTGACTTGAAAATACTTAATTTTGCCTCTCTACTTCTTATTGAAAAAAACTTAATGAAAATCTTCATTTATTATGAAAAAAGGGGAAAAAATGGTTTTTTAGAAAAAAAACGCTTGACGGGACATGGCCCGCTCCTACGTATCTCCCGGTGCGATGGAGAACTCAAAGCTACGTAGTTCTTCTTTATCCTGAAAAAGGTTTTTGTCTTTTATCTTTTTAATGAGTTTTCGAAATAGGACGAGCATTTAGTGAATGATTAAACTAACCAAGGTTATGGATAATCACTGCTAAGTACTCTTGAAAATGAGGGTCACTACCACCAGTCAGACGAACAAAGGTTCTGATTGACTATTAGTAGCAACCCGTTTTTTATTTGCCTTTTTGAAAGTGGTTTTCGAAAGAGATTGATTGGCACGAATGATCAAACTAACAAAGGTTATGAGTGATCATCGCTTGTTATTCTTTGGGGAAAAAGACATCGCCACCAATGGCTAGACGAACAAAGGTTCTGATTAACCACTAGCGACGATGGGTTAAAAATGATTTTAGAAAGGAAAAGGTTTTTGTTTTGAAAATGATCTTGGTTTGCGAAAATGGTTCTTTTTTGTTACGAAAATGACTCTTTTCTTTTCGTTATGCAAATGTTGAACTTTTTATAGTTGCGCTTCACGAGAATGTGACTCGCTCCTACGTATCCCAAATGGGAATCAAAGCGACATAGTTCTAACGAGCCTTGAAAGTGAAAGTCTTTTTGCTTTGGTTTTGAAAAGTGAGGGGCGCTCATGATGATCAAACTAACAAGGGTTATGGGTGATCATCACTAACACTCGCTATGACTTTTGATGCTTACGAAAATATCTTTTGAAATTGAAAGCATTCATGATAATCAAACTAACAAAGGTTATGGGCGATTATCACAAGTAGCTTATGCATATGAAAACATCCTTTTTTTGAAATTTAGGCTCTTAGGACAACCAAACTAACAAAGGTTATGGGTGATTGTCACTAGTCACCATTTTCATGCTAGGCCATTTAGAAAAGAAAGCAATGAATGCAAATCGAATCCTTAGGCAAATAACAATCTCATTTGAATTCTTGAGCAAATATTAGCCTAGACTACACATGTTAGACCACAACACATAAATAGGCAAAGAAGGAACTTGAATTGGGCATTAAGCAAAAATACAAGAGTGGGCAAGATTGAACCTAAATGCACATCTAGTGGAAGATGCTAGGCGAGAACCGTACTCAAATATTTCTACAAAACGCAAGGGAATCTAAATGCACATCTAGTGGAAGATGCAATGTAAGGAATGGGCCTATCTAAGTATTAATAATTCCACATGGGAGTAGACAAGGAAGTGGTAGGCACAAATGAATTCAAAAGAGTAGCCTCAAGCATGATCATTGGCAAACCCTAAACAAGCAAGTCATCTTAACAATCAAAACACCAAAGCATGTTGAATCACTTTGGTCAATCCTCAACACTTAGATTAGTGTGCGCAAGTGCACAAGTGTGAATCTTCTTGCCAATCATCAACTTAAACAACATATAAACTAAAAGGGTTGAATCATATAGAACAATCCTCATCACTTTAGGCAAGGTGCACTAGGCACAAGTGAGAATCATATTGCCTATCATCAACTTGAGACAACAAGCAAACATATAAAAACTCTATTTATTCTTCATGACTTGCGAAACCAATACATAGTCAAACCATAAATTTATTCATCAAACTCCCAAAATCAAGCAAGCAAAAGATACTAACAAGATTTAGGAACAATTAATCACATAATTTAAACACTAAAGCCTCAAATCAATATTTATTCTCAAACTCTTTCCTTTGTGCGAAATCTATGTGAGAAAAGAAATTTGCAAACCTAAACGAAGTATCTAAGCATGAAAACACTAAAATCAAATATCTACAACATGATTAAGCCCCATCAAGCAAAGAGAAACAACAAAATAAAATTAAAGCTAACTTTAATAGGATATGCGAACCTAACAACACATGAAACAACAATTTTACTTCACAACAAATGCAAAAAATCAACACAAAACAACATGACTCCATTTATTCAAGAGTGAGAGGCACCTTAAACACCCAAGCCTCCCTAAGTGCTTGTCAATAGTGTTTAAGGCTCCTCTCACCAACAATAACAAGCTACATTTTAAACAAAATGATGATGATGATATGTGAAATGCAAAGTGAAGAGGAAAATGGGTTTTAATGCAAAAAGGTTGAAGATGATGCAAGGGTTTGAAAGTTTTTACCTCAAATCCAAGCTAGAAAATGCAATGAGATGAAGAAAATAGAAACCAAATCAACAAGAACCTCCAAGGAACTTCAACTCCAACCCCAAAAAAAAGCTTGATGAAAACCTTCCTTGATGATGATGTTTGATCTTGAATGGAAAATGGAGAAGATATATGAAAGAGGGATGAGAATGAAGTGAGATGGTGGTGTTTAGGTGAAGAGGAAATCAACAATGGATGAAGGAAGGGAGTGGGGAGGCCACGGTTTTGGGAGAGAAAAGGGGAGGTTTTTGGTGTGCTAGGGTTTTTTGGTGTAGGAGAAATGGGAAGGTTCCTTTGAGATGAAAGAAAAACAAGAGGAAGTGAGGAAGAGGAGAGGGGCTACGAATTTCTTCTCCTTTTTTGGAGAGGAGAGAAGTGAGTTGTTCTTATTCAAATCCTTGGGAGGCCAAAGATCTAATGGGTTTAAGGTTGTGAGAGGGAAATAAAGAAATTAGTGTGTATTTAGTGGTGTAGAGAGAAAGAAGGTAAAAATATGTTGTGTATTGAATGTTATTGGATTCAAAGGTGTGCTTGTAATGATGAAAGGCTTTTTTGTGATGTGCACTTGATGGGGCTGAAGTGAAGGGCATGAGGGTGGAGTGAGGGAGGTTGTTTGCTTGTGAAATTGATGCTTACTTTGGCCAAAAATGGATAAAAGCAAAAAGCACCTAAAAGGAATTAGCCCTAATTCTAAAAATACCATAAGCATCCAATATTATTTTGTTATTCATTTTTTTATTTTGATTTCAGATTTCTATTTTTAATTATACATATTTTTGAGCCTTTTTGAAAGTGAGAGAAAAAAAACCGTTATAATTGACCAAAATACCCTTTTTGGCTCTAAAACCCTAATTTGCCCGAAAAGTGCGTTCCAACCCTAAAAACGATTTCAAGAACCTTGGAATGCCTTCTAGGATCCGAAATGTAGTGCATAAGGCTCTTCGCTCTTCAATTTATTTATTTTTTTTGGAAAATTAGGGTTTTGACCTAAGCCGGACAAAATTGGGGTATGACAACCGTCACTAAGGAATATTTTAATGGTTTCAAAAATTTTTAGTGGCGGTTCTAAACCGGCGCAAATAACAAACCGCCGCAATATTCCACAAAATCGCCGTAGAAATATGGAGTATTCACCAACTATTTAGTGACGGATTTGAACTGCCGCAAAAAGCGAACCGCCGCTAATCACTACTCCAGGCGGTTATTCCAGCGGTTTCCACAACCGCCGCAGAGTTTCCTCGCGGCGGAGGTAACTGCAGCGGTTCTGGAACCGCCGCGAGGGGTATTTGGCAGCGGTTAAAACCGCCGCAGAAGGCTTTTTGAACCGCCGCCGCTTTCCTGTTTTGTTGTAGTGTGCTCTGCGGCTCCATCACCGTGTCATATATACCAGACAGGGTCCGGTGGAAGCTTGGATACATCCAGCAGATCCCTGGCCCGCCTCTCTTGGTTGGTTCCTCACGTCCATCTACAGCGAACATTTTACAGCAGTGGTTGTTCTACGCTGGCCTGGCGCGGACTTTCAGGAACACTTCTAGACGGACCCTCCTGTCGGGTGAGTGCGACCAGGATTACCTACCAGGGTACTTAGAGGTGTCCATTCCCCGTCTCACTCCGGCGCCGCCTCCACCTCTAGAGCATGTACCAGATCAGGACCCAGCAGCTGAGGATATTGGTCCACGGCCCATGGAGGATAGGCTCCAGACTATAGCTGGACATATCCGTTATGTCATGGGACTCAAGGGCCTTCCAGCTGAGGCATATGAGAGACTCTTGCGTGCTTTAGCTGATTGTGACATTGACTTGTAGTTGTATTTTTTTCCATATTTTTTATGGTATTTGTACTGTACTCATATATTTTTATAGTATTTCGTATATTATCGTAGTTTAGCGGATATCGTTATTTATCGTAATAATTTTAATTTTTTAATAAAAAAAAGTTTTTGAAAAAAGTTCTGGAAATACAGGCATTTCCGGAAAGCATTTTTTTAAACTTTCTGGAAAGCATTTTTTTAAACTTTCCGGAAACACCTCAAAACAGGATATTTCTGGAAAGCATTTTTTTAAACTTTCCGGAAACACCTCGAAACGGGGTATTTTCGGAAGTCAAAATGGCTTCCGGAAATACCCCATTTCGAGGTGTTTCTGGAAAGTTTAAAAAAATGATTGCCGGAAATGTATCTATTTCCGAAAATGTATCTATTTCCAAAAATGTATCTATTTCTGGAAAATTAAAAAAAACATTTTTTTATTAAAAATTCGGGGTATTTTGGAGATTTACATTAAAATAGGGTATAGGGTAGAAGAGTGGGGTATGAAATATAAAACCCTAGAAGTTATAGATTGACATTATAAAGAGCAACACGATATGGATAGAACATTGAGCAAAGGTGATCGTTTGATGGATTTTTATCTACGACGGGCGGATGCTGATGATTATATCATTAATCCAAATGCTTTTAACAAGTTGCTGAAGAAGTAAAAGTAAGCATTGTTTCAAAAAAAAAATGTGAATCGAGGACTGGAAGATACGTACATGTTTTGTTTTCGTTAAAACTAGTACTATATCCGTGCATCCGCACGGGCCGATCGCGTTATGTCATACGATACCTCAAATAGAAACGTTAGTTTGAAATCTCACTAATCTAAAATCAATTGTAAAATATAGATGATGACTTGCATACGGACAGGTGCTGTCGTGTTCTTTTTAGGAATGAATTTAGACAGTATTTAAATAGTCTGAACATTACCCCGTGAAAATAAAGAAAAATTTAAAGTAGATAAAAAATGAGTTTCAAATAAAAAATTGATAAATATTAAAACTAAAAATGTAAAAGTATCATTTAAAAACAATATGTGCATTTATCCTGTGTGTTTTTATATATCAGTGCAGTGTTTTTTTATATATCAGTGTTGTTATCCCATGTTTTTTTATATATCAGTGCAACTATCCCGTGTTTTTATATATATCATTGCAATTATCCCCGTATTTTTTTATATATCAGTGCAGTTGTCCAGTGTTTTTTATGTATCAGTACAGTTATCTCATAGTTTCAATTGATTATTTGAGTTGATTAGTAGATTATTGTAGATAGTGAAAGATAGATAGTAGATTATCAATAACAAATATTTATCCCGTGTTTTTTTATATATCAGTAACAATTATTTGTCCTTTTTTAGGTATTAGTGACAAATATTTGTCGCGTGTGTTTTAAATATTAATCAGTTTAAATAGTCATTAAGCCTTCTTTTTTTTTTAGATAGTAGTTTTCAAAAACTATAATTATCAATGGCAAATATTAATCTCGTGTTTTTTTTTTATATATCACTGCAGTTATCCCCGTGTTTTTTTATATATCCGTGCAGTTATCTGATAGTAGATTATAGTAGATAGTAAATTTGTTAGATATAGTAGATTATCAATAAGAAATAATTGTTTTAAATATTAATTAGTAATTTAAATAGTCATTAAGGCTGCTTATTTTTTAGATAGTAGGTTTGTAGTAGTAGGTTTCAAAAAATTTAATTATCAATGACAAATATTAATCTCGTGTTCTTTTATATATTAGTGCAGTTATCTCGTAGTTTCAATTAATTATTTTAGTTGATTAATAGATTATAGTAAATAGTAAAAGAGAGATAGTAGATTATCAATAAGAAATATTTATTTTAAATATTAATCAGTAGTTTAAATAGTCATTAAGTCTTCAAATTTTTTAATTAAAGTAGTGTTTGTATAAATTTAGAAATTTAGTTAAAAGAATTAAAGTGAAGTGATAAGAGAAAAAGGATAATTATTTATGAGAAAAGTAAAGAAAAAAGAAAAAAAAAGGAAGAAAGAGAGTGTAAAACAAAAGTGAAAATGAGGAAAGAGAGTGTAAGAAGAAAGAGAAAAAAGGAAGAAAGAGAGTGTAAGAGAAAAGTGAAAAGTAAGAAAGAGGGTGTAAGAATAAAGAGAAAAAAAAGAAGAAATAGAGTGTAATGACATTTTTACCCTCAAAAATTTGAGGTGTCTTTTAAATAGAATTGGGGTATTGGTAAAATCATATGTGGTGAATTTGTATAAATCTATAGTAGATTGTTGAATATTGAAAAGACGTGTGGTGTTAGTAAAGCTAATTCTATCCTTTGATTTGTTGAATATTTTAGTGCTCCCGGGGTCCCTTATCTTTATTTAAAATAACGATTTGGTCTTTTATCTTTTTTTTTGTCCCAAATCAGTTCTTTATGTTTTAAATTTTTGACACATAAATCATTTTCTGTCCCAAATCAGTCTTTTATGTTTCAAATTTTTAACACATAAATCCTTTTTTTGACACATAAATCAGCACTGTTAACGGAAAAGGATTTATGTGTCAAAAATATGAAAGATAAAAGACTTATTTGGGACAAAAAAACATAAAGGATTAATTCGTTACTTTAAATAAAGATAAGGAATCCCGGTAGCCCTTTAGCCCAAAATAAAATTAGCATTTTTTCTACGGCATTCAAATTAAAGCCTAGTGTAACTAATATTTTTTTGACAAGTGTAACTAATTTTTATTTATTTAAACATACTCAATATTCTTTATGAATAATAATTGAATGTCCCAAAGTGTGCACAGTAATAATTCTTTATTCAATTTATGCTTCTTTCTTAAAATGTTTTTTTTTAATAAAGACATTCAATTTTGCATAAAAAAACACGTTCAATTCTTTTTATAGATGTGATGTGATGATCAATTAAATTATGTACGGTACCTGGCAGCGCTGCGGTGACTGCTCTAGAGCTGTCAATTTGGCTCCAAGCCCATTAGCCCCCAATCAAGCCCCATAAAATTGAAGCCCCCTATTAATGAGATTTTTTTTAGCCCCAACCCACACTTTTAAATTTTTTAGTGGGTTAGGGCCAAGGCTTTGTGGGCTGGCCCCCAAATTTTTTTCTCATTCTTTTCCCACTATTTACACCTCCATTTCCATTCTTTCACCACATTCCTCTTCTCCCTCCCTCCCTCTCACCACCACCTTCTTCTCCCTCTCACCACAACCACCACCATCACCATCTCCCACACACCACCACCACCACCTTCTTTTCCCTCTCACCACCGCCAGCACCACCTCTTTTCCCACTATTTATACCTCCACTTTCATTCTTTCACCCCCTTCCTCTTCTCCCTCACTCCCACCACCATCACCATCTTCCACTCACCACCACCACCACCTCCTTCTCCCACCCACCACCACCACCAATCCACCACCACCACCACCATCACCACCTCCCACTCACCACAATCACCACAACCTCATTTTCTTCTCACAACTATCACCACCCCCATCACCCACTATCACCACCAACCTCTTTTTTTCTCATTCTTTTCCCACCCCCACTTCCATTCTTTCACCTCCCCTCCCTCTTTACCCTCACTATCACCACCACCTCCTTCTCCCTCTCACCACCACCACCACCATCACCACCTCCCACTCACCACCACAACCACAACCTCATTCTCTCTCTCTCTCTCTCTCTCTCTCTCTCTCTCTCTCTCTCTCTCTCAACTATCACCACCCCCATCACCTACTATCACCACCAACCACATTTTTTTGGCTCATTCTTTTCCAACCCCCACTTTCATTCTTTCACCTCCCCTCCCTCTTTACCATCACTAGCACCACCACCTCCTTATCCCTCTCACTACCATAACCACCACCACAACCTCATTTTATTTCTCACAACTATCACTATCACCACCAAACAAACTAGAGGCTTTCATCTATTTAACCAAAAAATTCTGCCTTAGCTTTTTTTGTCCTTTCTATTATCAAAAATTCTTCATAAATACTGAAATTAAAAAAAATAACTGAACTATATGTGGCTTAAAATTTTTTTACTAGATATATATTTATATATGTAGATATAAGAAGGAGGAAATATGAAGTTGCTTTTGATTTATGTTGTTTTATTATATACTGGTAGTAGCTATTTATAAGAGAAAAAACTCCAGCTCATAGTCACTTTCCTAGATCATTATCAGTTATAGATAAGAGGAAAGAACAAGTTAAGTGTAGGAAAACGTTTTTCATTTGGTATACAAGCATTTCTGTTGTGTCTTTAGGTAAGTTAAATACCAAAATTCATTTTAAGACTAACGAAGGACAACGGGAGGACCTGTAATTTCCAATTTTTTGTAAAAAAGTAAATAAAATTTTCGGGCTCATCAGCTGGCCTAGGTCGAAGCCCACATAGGTCCGTGGGTAATTTTCAGTTTCATTGCAAAAACATAAAATTAAGGGCCTTGGCACTAGTGCAAAAATGGGATTATAATTAGACATTTAAAGTCAGGCGCTCAGATGCCTAACTACATAAGTAGACACGGTGGCATACTTGTAATTAAGAGGCAAAACTCGCGAGTTTTAAAGTCAAGCGAATACACGCCTGACTTCTTAAGTGAAAAAATAGGAAAAAAATTAGACTTTTAAAGTCATGCTATCAGACGCGTGACTACAAAAGTAGACACAGTGGCAAACTTGTAATTAAGAAGTAAAGTTTTAAAGTCAAGTGTATACACGCCTGACTTCTAAAGTACTAAAATATATTTCCTCACTCTCACCCTCAAGCGAATTCACGCTCACTCACTTCACGCTCACCCTTTCCTCTTCCTCACGCTCACTCCCTCACCGTCACCCTTCCTCACGCTCACTCCCTCACCATCATCCCTTCCTCACGCTCACTCCCTTCACTGTTTCTTCTTTCTCTCTCTGGTTTTCCTTGCGCCGTTCTTCTCTTCCTCTTCTTCACCTAGCTCTGCTAGGGTTTCACAATCTCAAACTCAAGATGCAACGATTAAACTCCACGATGCTAAACGACTTCACCTCCACGACGCTGACTAGGACGCACGAGAGGGGATGTTGCTTGACCTATGATTATGTCACCGATGATGCTACCGATCTATTTGGAAAGAAGGATTTGGACTCGATCTCCGCTTTGCGTGGCTTGTTGATCTCGCGACCTGCTGATTCTAGCTTCTCGCATAAGAACGCGCTACCGATCTGCTTGGAGAGAAGGATTTGGACACCGATATAGGGTTTTGTTTTTTGGATATTTTATCTTGCTTTAATTTTTATTTTTTGCGTCTTTATTGCGTTATGTTGAGTGATTTTGAGTTTTTTTTATTTTGTGGTTTTTGTAGATGCTGATTTGAGGGAAAAGTTGAATAAGATTATGTCATCTGAGTACTTCACTACCACTCCTGAGATGAAGGCTGCTGTTGAGGTTATTGTCGCAGCTGCTGGAAATTATGCGTCTTTTCAGGTGCCGTATGGCTCTGTTTGTTCGGTTGAAGTGGAAATTTCTGATTCTCAGTCTCAGGAGAAGGTATAATCCTTGCTGGAATGGTTGTTTTTGAAATTTTATTGTTTGTCTGTAAAGTTTGTGTTCGAGAATGGAGAGGAAAATGGAATGAAATAGAGTGGAATAAATAAAGATATGATTCTATTGTTTATATGTTTTTTTTGGGATGGAACAACCAGTATAATGTCATGAATATATGGTTAAAATTACAGGAGTATTGGGAGAAATTTCATCTGGTTTCATTCAATTTCATCCCATTTTAATCAATTCAAATAACCAAACGTAGAGTCATTCCTTTGTAGAGTCATTCCTTTCCATTTTTGTACATTTCAGCTATTTTATTTGTTGCTGTTACGGTTTATTCCTAGAAGAGTTAGGAGTTTATCTCTATTTATTTTGAATAAGTCATAGTCTTTAGGAGTCCGATATTTTCCATTACTATTCATTTAATAGTTGTAAAGGCTATTTATCAGCCTCTTTGAAATCAATCAATGAGTTTGTTTTGTGTACTCTTTGTTCCCACAAGATTAATCTTTGTCAATTGAATTGTTTATGTGGATTGTTGCTGAATACATGAAGAAAAAGTGTGTTTCTTTGATGTTTGGTTGCTGATCAGCTTAAAAATATGGCCACTAATAACTAGTATACAGTGTACCTTTGAAGGCTGGAGAGGTCTCTGGTCGATTGACGCGTGCTCGAGCTGCAGGACAAGAAAATCAGAAGCAGTACAGTCCAAGAAAAGCAGGTTCAGATGATACATGTCAGTCGTGGAAGAAGCGGGAAGTTCTTCAGGATACCACTAACATTTGCAATGAAAATACAAACAGGAGCTGCTTAAATCCAACTAAAGATCAAGTTGTTATTCATCATCCAATATTTTGTTGTAAATATGCTCCAACTCTCTCAATGTATTGGTAGATTCATATACATATCTGAATTGTGGATGGATAGGTACTTTCATCCTCTTCACAAACACAAACCGTTGCAGTCAAGACCACCACCAGCTCTTCCAGATAAGGTCTGCATTGTGTGAGAGGCCTGTGTTTTATATGAAAATTTCAAACTAGCTTTGATCAGGGGCTGGTTATTATGTTTAATTGCTACTCTTCTTTTGCGTAGTTGTCATGTGCATGAGTAAATGTCTGGATTTTGAAATGTTTAAACTTTAAAGCAACATATCTTTGAGGGCGATTTTTTGAAAAATTTCAGATGTTACGGTTGGTGAAAATGTGACCAACATGAGGAGAATTGAACAATTTTGGAGTATGGTATGAAGGTTATGATGGACTGATTTTGATATATGGCATCACTACATCGTAGCTTAACTACCAATGAATATCCTTTTTCATGAATAGATATTGAATTATTCTAGTATATTGAGAACCTTTTCTATTATTAGCCCTCCCTGATGATTATAGTTAGTAGTAGAAAGTTTGTAAAATAGAAAGTTCTTTATGATAATAAATTTTCCATTGACTGATCTGATTATCTCATAGGACAAGGGTAGACCACTACCAAAGTTTGGTGAATGGGATGTCAACGATCCAGCTTCATCTTCCAAAGTGGGTATTCCTTACTAGTTCCCAAATATCCTTCAGAGGATATACTTACTGGATTTAAGTAAGAATGTTGACAGACTGGGTGCATGTATTCATATTTATTGTTAAATTTTCTTCAACCTTTTAAGGCCAGAATAATTTCAACTGAGCTACATCGATCACTTATTCTGTAGTTAAGAATATTGTTCATCATGATCAGATTGAAAGCAACGCTCGCTTCGTAAAGTGGTCTTGACATATCAGTGCAAGATGCACAGTATGAGCAAGCACATCTTTTCCTTAGACATGGAAAGGTAAACTTCATTATTCTCACAGCTTTGTTGATGAATTACTGTTTCCCCTGAATGGACTATGTCGACATGCATACAGGGAGTTCTTCAATCACAAGGAAGGTTGGAGAGGAAAATGAAGTTTATGCCATCTTCATTGTCATCAAATTCTCATCGGTTGTTGACTGCTATTGTTGACTCAAGGCATAGGAAGGTGTATAAGGTTAAAAACTGCATTACTGACATCCATCCTGAGAGGGAAAAATAGGAAAAGGAGAAGGTATAATCAATCATATAAATGAGTCACATGCTTATTTTGTCTCATGAATACCACTGTTCAATTTCCCTATCACTTTTACAGACTGAAAGTCAAACAATCAGGGCTAATGTCTCTTGGAGGATGCTTTGGAAGAGGTATCATTTTGCTATGTTGATGCTTATGTCTATCATAGAAGTTGGTTTCATGTTCTTCATGCTTTCATATATTGAGAAAATTTGATGTAGTTATGTACCATAGAACTTGGTAAAATTCTTTTGCTAACTTTTTTTTTAATTTGTTCACAGATCCCTCTATTCCTAGATGTTGTCCAAGTGCATTAGCAAATATCATGAAAAAATGCTGGGACAAATATCCAGAAAAGTGTCCAGAAATGGAAGAGGATGTGAAAATGTTAGAAGCAATTGATACTAGCAAAGGAGGTGGGATGTTACTAGTATTATGTACATTATTAGTGGATCCTTGTTAATCTAGGAGACATATATGTGGCACCTTGCAATTATCATTTTATACCTTGTCTATTTACTTCGTAACATTATTAGATGATAACAATCGGTGCATTGTAGTTAATTAGACGTTGTATTTATTAGTACTAAAAGTTATTATATAGTAATTTTGTACTTTTAATGAGTTTTGCTTGTTTAATGAATTTAATGCCTAGTGGAGCCACAGTGTAGATGTAGGGAGATTAAATCAGTTTGCAGCATTGTAGTTCTACCGTGAATGAGTGTGGCTTTATTATCCAAGTGGTTCTGTCTTTTAGAGGAGTCATAGATTTAAATCTGGTTTAGCTCTTGTTGTACTGATAGTTCTGCATTGTGAGATCAGTTTTCATTGTAAAATCATATTCATTTTGTTGAGATCAGTTTTCATGAAATCAGTTTGCAGCATTGTAGTTCTACTGTGAATGAGTGTGGCTTTATTATCCAAGTGGTTCTGTCTTTTAGAGGAGTCATATTTTAAAATCTGGTTTAGCTCTTGTTGTACTGATAGTTCTGTATTGTTGAGATCAGTTTGCATGAAATCAGTTTGCATTGTAATTTAGCTTTGGATGTAATTTAGCTTTGGATGTATTTTGTACTTAAAGTGTAGAATTTTACTTAAAGTGATGAATTTTAGCTTTGGATGTACTTAAAGTAGAATGTGATGAATTTAAGTGTAGAATTTTATTTGCTGGTTTTGCTGGGAGAATAACCAGGGTGTATGTAGGAGATTAAACCAAAATTTGAAAGAAAAAAAAAACTTTTAAAGTCAGGCGCAATAATGCTTGACTTTAAAACAGACTTACGAAGTCAGGCAAGAATAAATACTTGACTTTAAATCATACTTACGAAGTCAGGCAAGAATAAATGCTTGACTTTAAATCATACTTACGAAGTCAGGCAATAATAAATGCTTGACTTTAAAACAGACTTACGAAGTCAGGCGAAATAAATGCTTGACTATAAAATTGACTTACGAAGTCAGGCGAAAACAATGCTTGACTTTAAATCAGACTTACGAAGTCAGGCTATCGCTTGACTTTAAAACTCCTGACATACAAAGTCGACTTAATAAAAGTCAAGCGGGCGCCTGGCTTTAAATCCCCTTTTCGCCTGAATTTAAATCCCTTTTTTGCACTAGTGTGGGCTGGCCCTGGCCAACTGGGGCTTGGGGCCTCTGTGGACTTTTGAAATGTGGGCTTTTGGGACCATGGGCCTTTTGGGCCATGGGCCATGTGGGACTGGGGCTGGGGCTGGCCCACATGGGCCAAATTGACGGCTCTAAGTATAGGGAATAAGAGAGTAGTAATATCTAGGAATGAGAATGTACCTATTTATGGCAATGTGAACCAGTATTTATAGAGATTCGTGCAGGATTTGTGTCGTTGGATAGATCGGATGAATCTGAGCCATCCAATTGTGAGAGCCATAAGTGGACTAATTCTTGGTGGATATGGATAACCAATGCTTAGGCCTATCCATGTCTAATTGTTGACTGGGCCTCTAGGTCCAATCCATAACAGTTGCCCCACAAGCCGAGACCATTCCGGAGGATGGTCTTGGCTCGAAGTCTTTGCTGACATTGTACCTGCCGGCTAATCCGCTTCTGCAGGTTGTCTCGGGTCGTCCCGACGAGATGGCTTATTGCTGCCGGCAGTGTCATTACTCCCGGAAGCACCTGATAGTTTGTAGTAACGAGGCGTCTTCTTATCGCCTAGTAATTATTTTCATGGCTTCGGTCAAGGAAGTGAGTTATTACCCTTTGCAAAATCTAACTCACTCCACGAGAGAGGGAGAGGCAAGATCCAAAGAGTGAGAAAGGGGGAGAATATGACTGAGACCTCAAGGTCCCCTGCTTGCGCTTGTCTCTGTGTCTGGTGGCTGAGACCATAGAGTCTCATTCTGCTGCTTACTTTCTACACCTGCCTTGGTGTCTAATACCCAAGACCTCGTGGTCTCTTGCCTAATGCGTGAGACCTCATGGTCTCATTCGTGCTGCCTGAGACCTCATGATGTCATGCCTTCCTGATGACTTCGCGCCTGTGCGCCTTTTCCTTGGACCTTTGATTGAGTGGAGAGTTTAAGGCAGACAAGTTGGTCTTGCCTTGATCATTGTAATGCACTAAAGATTAAGTATGAGATGCAAAAAAGCCAATCTTTTTGAATTGGATTAGATCCCCCTTTTTCTTTGGCTTTCCGTCTGCTTGTCTGCCTTGGAAGGCCGTATTGAGTTTAACCGTCGCTTTGTAGTTTCATTTTTGCCCACTTCCTTGGGGAGAATAACTTTCCGATTGCTGTAAATATGTGAGCTTCTATCAATTGAGCTTTTTGCAAAATTTCATTGATTTGTGGCCTAAATTGCTGAGGCGTGGAGAGTCTTTGGATCTAGCTCAACGCATCTTGCTAGTTGAGCCGCGAGGAGCTTTTGGATCCAGCTCGACGCATTTCGGTCAGTTGAGGCGAGGCGAGCTTTCGAGGCAGGGCGAGCCTTTGAGGCGAGGTGATCTTTACTTGACTTCAACGAATTTTCATGTTCTGAGGTGGGAGGACTCTTCTCTCAGGATTCTTTTGAGCCATTTTTCTTTCTCTTTAGCACATGCTCAAAGCACTAAGACTCTTCTCTCTCTTCGTCGCAGGTTGGCAGATTGAGGCGCCCTGGTTTTTCTCTCTCCTTGACGTAGGCGCGCAGGTTTGAAGCAAGGCACGCCTTCTCTCACCTTGACGCAAACGAGCAAAGAGAGGCGAGGCACATCTTCTCTCTCCTCGACACAAATTAGTGGGAAGAGCTGCGCCCAGATTTTTCTCTCTCTTCGACACAGATTGGTGGGAAGAGGCGAGGGGCACCTCAACTCAACGTCTGTTGGCCTTCTGAGGCGTGAAAATCTCTTGCAAGTTCGCTTTAAACTCTTTTCTCCAGATTTGACGCATTTTGGCCTTTTGAGGCGTGAAAACCCTTCAGTTACGCATCTCAGAGCCATCGCGTGCATCTGTCTGCCTTTTAGAAATTTCAGAGTCTCAGATCTTCACCTTGCAAGTGTCAATTTTAACGTTATACTTCTAAGCTAATGTATTGAAGAATTTGCTTCTTTGTTTGGGTCTTGTGAGTAGAGTTGTTTTTATGACACTTGCCTTGCCTGCCTGCCCCCTGTCCTGCTGGTTGTGATCGATGTAGAGGATGAAGAAGACAACACGAGTTCATGAGCCATATCGAGATCCCATTCATGCTTTGAGGGAGGCTGACTATGAGATTGGTGGTCCGTCGGAGGGACCTAGTGAGTCCGACTCTGTGACGTCTGAGGCGCCTCGCTTTGTTCTTCTCTTGAGACTTTAGACTTGAGACATGAGATTTTGCAACGTCTTTCAGCAATCTTCATGGCTTCGTAGGCGTCTTGTTGCCAGGAACCCGAGACACAAGACTGTTGCCGCATTGCCCGAGACCAACAAATCTCGTTCCCCCCAGCATCTATCTTCTGTATCCATTCAGCATGTTTGTGGGTAGGAGACAAGTGCATTTCGTCCTAGAACGTATCTCACAATTTCGACCATCATGACATCGGAATTGGGTTTCGAGCTCAACAAAAGAATTGTAGTTCTGCTTCTTAGCTGTCCAACGCATGCTCGCATGCCTTAATCAGATAACCACGGATGAAGTTGTGGTCTGCAAAATAGACAGCATCTTGCCTAGGCATGACATAGTGGGATCTCGCCCTTGTTCGTCTCAGCACCCGTCAACGCGCCTGGTGCTGTGACCTCATCGTCTCACGCCTGCTTGATTTTCATGCCGGTGTGCCTTTTCGTTGGACTCACATATTTTTTTCGAGTAGATAATCGCCAAGTTTGGCTCGCTTTTCGTGCTAAGTTACCGACGTTTGCTTGGACTGTTTGTAATGAAGTACACCCTTGGCACAGTTTACCGGGACTCAACCTTGATAGAACTCGTCCAACGAGGTTGTGACCACCAAGGTCAGCTTAAAGTATACCATTGGCACAATTTACTAGGACTCGACCAGGATAGAACTCGTCCAACGGGGTTGTTACCACCAATGTCAGTTTAAAGTATACCCTTGGCACAGTTTACCAGGACTCAGCCTGGATAGAACTCGTCCAATGGGGTTGTGACCACCAAGGTCAACTTAAAGTATACCCTTAGCATAGTTTACCAGGACTCGGCCTTGATAGAACTCATCCAACGGGGATGTGACCACCAAGGTCAGCTTAAAGTATACCCTTGGCACAATTTACCAAGACTCGGCCCGGATAGAACTCGTCCAACGGGGTTGTGACCACCAAGGTCAGCTTAAAGTATACCCTTGGCACAGTTTACCAAGACTCGGCCTGGATAGAACTCGTCCAACGGGGGTTGCGACACGTTCAAAGTTGCTTCGACGAAGCGAGCCACTTGGCTCATGCCTCGGTTTATAGGAAAGCGCAAACGATCGTAGCATCGATATCAAACTACCCATTTCTACCGTCAGGCTTAGGTGTCATGCCCCTTGTTATTTCCTCGGGGCTCGATTTGCTTCGCTGCATATAACAATTGTTGCGCCCGAAAAAGTCCCCGAGGGAGAACCTTCCTCGTTCACAACTTTTCCTAAGACAATGAAGCCGCCACCAATATTTATTAAGGAAAATATTAGGAAAACCTTTTTTGGAAAGCGATTGGTCTTGCGAAACTAGAGAATAGGGTTCGGGGGTCGGTTACGCGCAGGGAAGGTGTTAGCACCCCACACGTCCTCTCTACTGAGAGGGAACCTTTAATTAAATGTGTGGTTTTAGTGTGTTGACTTGAAAATACTTAATTTTGCCTCTCTACTTCTTATTGAAAAATTCTTAATGAAAATCTTTACTTATTATGAAAAAAGGGGGGAAATGGTTTTTAGAAAAAAAACACTTGACGGGACGAGGCCCGCTCCTACGTATCTCCCGGTGCGATGGAGAACTCAAAGCTACGTAGTTCTTCTTTGTCCTGAAAAAGGTTTTTGTCTTTTATCTTTTTAGTGAGTTTTCAAAATAGGACGAGCATTTAGTGAATGATTAAACTAACCAAGGTTATGGGTAATCACCGTTAAGTACTCTTGAAAATGAGAGTCACTACCGCCAGTCAGACGAACAAAGGTTCTGATTGACTATTAGTAGCGATTCGTTTTTATTTGTTCTTTTGAAAGGGGTTTTCGAAAGAGATTGATTGGCACGAATGATCAAACTAACAAAGTTTATGAGTGATCATCGCTTGTTGTTCTTTTGGGAAAAAGACATCGCCACCAATGGCTAGACGAACAAAGGTTCTTATTAGCCACTAGCGACGATGGGTTGAAAATGTTTTTAGAAAGGAAACGGTTTTCGTTCTGAAAATGATCTTGGTTTGCAAAAGTGATTATTTTTTGTTATGAAAATAACTCTTTTCTTTTTATTATGCAAATGCTAAACTTTATATGATTGCGCTTGACGAGAATGTGACTCGCTCCTACGTATCCCAGATGGGAATCAAAGCGACGTAGTTCTAACGAGCCTTGAAAGTGAAAGTCTTTTTGCTTCGGTTTTGAAAAGTAAAGGGCGTTCGTAATGATCAAACTAACAAAAGTTATGGGTGATCACTACTAAAACCCACTTAAGTGCATCTAAAAATCTCTTTTGAAAGATGAAAGCCTTCCTGATGACCAAACTAACAAAGGTTATGGGTGGTCAACACTAACACTTGCTATGACTTTTGATACTTAGGAAAATATCTTTTGAAATCGAAAGCGTTCATAATAATCAAACTAACAAAGGTTATAGGTGATTATCACTAGTAGATTATGCATATGAAAACATCTTTTTTTTTAAATTTAGGCTCTTAGGACAACCAAACTAACAAAGGTTATGGGTAGTTGTCACTAGTCACCATTTTCATGCTAAGCTATTTAGAAAAGAAAACAATGAATGCAAGAAGATTTGGAGATTCAAGCATGGCACAATCATTGAAATCGAATCCTTAGGCAAACAACAACATGGTCATAACTTTACAACTAATCTCATTGGAATCCTTGAGCGAATATTAGCCTAGACTACGCATATTAGACCACAACACATAGATAGGCAAAAAAAGAACTTGAATTGGGCATTAAGCAAAAATGCAAGAGTAGGCGAGATTGAACCTAAATGCACATCTAATGGAAGATGCTAGGCGAGGACCATACTCAAATATTTCTACAAAACGCAGGGGAATCTAAATGCACATCTAGTGGAAGATGTAATGTATGTAATGGACCTATCTAAGTATTGATGATACAATATGTGAGTAAACAAGGAGATTACAAAGCACAAGCGAATTCAAATGAGTAGCCTCAAGCATGATCATTGGCATAGAATGATCTAGGTTAGATGGATGAACATGCAAGCAATGATGTGCATGATTAGGCAAATATGCAAATGCGTGAGCATACAAGACTATGCATGAATGAATAAGCATATAAGACTATGCATGAATGAAAGATTGAGCATACAAAACTATGAATGCATGAGCATAATTATTGTGTAAGGTATGAACATTTGAGTATGCATGGACTTGTGAATATGTAAGTTAGAAATGAATATGGAAGAATAAGTAAGAAGATGCATGAAGTATGCGAAATGTCTTTGGGTTTTTAGGTTGTTGCACCCCGAAAAATCCCCGGTTGGGTTTCTCAATGTACAACGTGGAAAAATTTGGAGCCGCCACCAATATTTTAATTTTAAAACCAAAACATTGAAAAAAGGTCTTTTGGACAAGGCGGATGGTCTTTTGAAAACTAGAGACATAGGTTCGGGGGTCGATTACGTGCGAGGAAGGTGTTAGCACCGCACACGTCCTTTCTACCGAAAGGGAACCTCTAATTAAATGTGTGGTTTTAACGTTTTGATTTGAAAAATACCTAGATTTGCCTATTTATTTCTTGTTTGAAGATGAATGGGAAAACTTAATGAAAATTTTATTTTTGGTGAGAAAGGGGGAAAAAAGGTTTTTAGAAAAAAGTGCTTGACGGGACATGGCCCGCTCCTACGTATCTCCCGGTGCGATGGAGAATTCAAAGCCACGTAGTTCTTGGTTCTTTTTGAAAAGGTTTTGTTTTTTTATCTTTTTTTAGTGAGTTTTTGAAATAGGACAAGCATTAGCAAATGATTAAACTAGCAGAGGCTATGATGAATCACTACTAAATACTCAAAAAAAGAGAGTTGTACCGCTAGTCAAACGAACAAAGGTTCTGATGGACTATTGATAACAACTTGTTTTTATTATCTTTTTTGAAAGTGATTTTCGAAAGAGATTGATTTGCACGATGATCAAACTAACAAAGGTTATGATGGATCATCGTTTATTATTCTTATGAGAAAAGGACATTGCCACTAATAGCTAAACGAACAAAGGCTCTGATGAGCTACTAGCAACAATGGGTTTGAAAATGATTCTTTGTGTTTGTTTTATGAAAATGATTTGTTTATGGTTGCGAAAAGGATTTTTATTCGTTGCGCTTGACGAGAACGTGACTCGCTCCTACGTATCCCAAATGGGAATCAAAGCGACGTAGTTCTAATGAAAATGTTTTTGAAGGGGTTTGAAAGGGGAAGAGCTTTCATAACGATCAAGCAAGCGAAGGCTTTGAGTGATAGTCACTAGCAACTCGTACTAATTGGAATAGAGTTTGAGCGATTTTTTTTGGAAAAAAAGGGGTGGAGGTACTATCAGTGATTTATTACAAAAGTTCAAGCACATTCAATAATCACGAAATCATGCATATGTTGAATATTTAATCAAGACTAAATATGCCAGTATGATCAAAAGACCCAACTTATCAGGGATGCAAGGTAAAGTTCTCAAAGCAAGTGTGTGTGTGTGTGTGTGTAGGAAGGAGTGTATTTACCCTAATGACTCTATGCTACAACAGGCATGTAGACTTACGTCTTCATTAGGAGGTCATACACATGGATGGAATGGCATATTGAATTGAGACATTTAAAATGCATAAAAAAAAACAAGCAGGCAATTGATCATAGGCAGAGAATGATTTTAATTAAACTAAGGAACATATGAGCAACGATTTCTCAAAGAGGGGGCAATTTTGGCACGGATCACAATAATTAAATAATAACAAATGTAAAGACAGAAATACCTCTAATGAAGGCAGATCCTACAACTTGAAGAATGCAACCCCCAACTAACTCTTAGCGAAGGATCAACTCTGACGGACCAATGGAACGAATAGAGCAAAAAAAAATAAAGCGTAGAAGAGTTTTTTCTAAAATGAGAGAGATTTCGAAAAATGGGTTTTTTCTCTGATCTCGTGAAAATGTGTGTCTTTTGAAATGAAAAATGAGCGTCCTATTTATAGGAAATCAGATTCGATCTATTTTAGGAAACATGATAATGGATTATGTTTGAAATAACTTGGTGTATGCTAATCGATTAGGTGCCTTGGATCTCAGATTCAATAATCGATTAGGTGCCTTGGATAATCGATTAGGCACTTTCCAAAACCATAAAAACTTTCCAAAATAGGTGATAATCGATTATGGTCCGTAGTGAAAACATGGGATAATCGATTATGCTCCTGAATTGTTTCAGAGTAGATAATCGATTATCCCCCTTGATTTTCAGAGTAGATAATCGATTATCCCCCTTGATTTTCAAGTAGATAATCGATTATCCCCCTTGATTTTCAGAGTAGATAATCGATTATTTGCTTGAAGGAAGGATATGATGTAATCGATTGAGTGCCTTCCTAAAAACATGGATAACTTCCTTATTCATCAAGAATACATTATATGCATGATAAAATCAATTTTATACTTTCTAAAAAAATATTTTCATGCATGAGGCTTATTAAAAAATATTTTCATGCAAAAATTATTTTTATAGACCCTTTTGTGAGAAATGACCAAAATGCCCTTTTTGACCCTAAAAACCCTAATTTCCCAAAAAGTGCATTCTAACCCTAAAAATGATTTCAAAAACTTTGGAATGGTTTCTAGGACCCAAAATGCAATGCATAATTTATTATATATTTTTTTGTGTGGAAAATTAGGGTTTTGACCTAAGCCGGACAAAATTGGGGTATGACATAGGTAAATGATTCATGGTTCAAGGTGGTAAAAGGTTAGATGAGTTATGGTAAGAAGTTTTGATGCAATGTAGTAAAAGAAAAGAATGCAAAGTGGTAAAAAGTTTAATGAAATAAGTGATAAAAAGTGAATGATGCGAAGTGGTAAAATGCTTTAATGAAATGTGGTAAAATTTTTGATGCAAAGTGGTAAAATGCTTTAATGAAATGTGGTAAAAAGTTTTGATGCAAAGTGGTAAAATGCTTTAATGAAATGTAGTAAAAAGTTTTGATGCAAAGTGGTAAAATGCTTTAATGAAATGTGGTAAAAAAGTTTTGATGCAAAGTGGTAAAATGCTTTAATGAAATGAGGTAAAAATGTTTGATGAAATGCTTTGGTAAAAAGTTAATGAAGTGGTAAAAGTAAAGTGGTAAAAAAAGTGAACAAACACAATAACACAACTCACATTTACACAAACACAATCAAATGACAACTTTCAAGCAAACAAGAGGGCAAAAATATGGGTTCATGGCCGAATGCTATGCGAGCCATCATCATCATTTTATTTCATGCAAATCTTGACAATAACACATAGAACAACACAAGATAAAAATACCTAATCTATCATGCATGTTCCTAAGGTAAAACATCAACTAAATCATGCTTTTATTCACACAAAATAGGCTCATGGCCGAATACTAACAAGCATGAAATGGGTCTCTTACTTGGTGAAAACTATGCAAACAAGAGTGAATATGCAAGGAAATATGAGAAAACACAAGAACAACTTCTTCAAAGCCAAGGAGCCACCTCAAACACCCAAGCCTCCTTAAGTGCTTGTCAATAATGTTTGAGATGGCTCCTCAAAGCAACAACAACAAGATATGAAGGAGTTGAGATGAGGAGAAGAGAGTTTATGCAAGAAATTTAAAGATGATGCAAAATTTTAGGGTTTTTACCTCCAATCCAAGCTAGGAAATGCAATGAGATGAAGAAAATAGAACACAAATCAACAAAAACCTCCAAGGAAATTCAACTCCAACCCACGAAAACTTGATGAAAACCTTCCTTGATGATGATGTTTGAACTTGAACGGAAAACGGAGAAGATATGTGAAAGAGGGATGAGAGTGAGGTGAGATGGTGGTGTTTGGGTG
Organism: Astragalus membranaceus; assembly: GCA_039519185.1. Classification (NCBI taxonomy): domain Eukaryota; kingdom Viridiplantae; phylum Streptophyta; class Magnoliopsida; order Fabales; family Fabaceae; genus Astragalus; species Astragalus membranaceus. Next base: position 95,615,583 of record CM076849.1, read on the forward strand.
AAGAGAAAATCAAAAATGGATGAAGGAGGAGGGTGGTAGTGGCTTCGACCTTGAGAGGAAAAGGGAGAGGTTTTTGGTGTGCTAGGGTGAAATGAGGCCTCCCCCATTGTTATTTTGGAGTGTAGGCTTATATATGGGTCTAGGTGAAAATAGGATTAAGGGTAGAATGGGGATGGAATGTTCTATTTCAAGTAAGTTTGCATTTTCTAATGAAGAGGTGAGTGTGAGAGTGTGGGGTTATTTACAAAAAAGGGCATGAATCCATGTAGGAGTGAGTGATGGTCACCAAAAGTTAAGGATAGTATAAAGCATATTCTTAAGAAATAAGGAATAAAAGAGTGTGGAAGAAATTGTGGAGAGAGAGAGAGGGAATTTCGAAATTGTGGGGGGAGAGAGAGAGAGAGAAAAAAAAACTTGTTTTTCGTCTTTTGTCTTATTGAGGACACTTCCTTCTTTTGGATTTTGAATTTTGAATTTTTGGGCATGGAAGTGAAAGTGCACCTATTAAAAATATGTCATATATACTTGAGCACCATAAAATATTCCCTTTAACTAATCTAGACAATAAAAATTGTCATTTAATAATTGGGGAATATTTAGTGGTCTTTTTTGGGTTTTTTATGCACTAAAAATGGGGAAAATACATTTTTAATTATTTTAGACTAGGATTTTCTTTCCAAAAATTATACAAAAATTACCTTTAGTAGAGTAACATGTATGCCACGTCCTTGACCTGGTCTTTGTCCAAAAATAATTAATTTGCTTTTATTTAAATGCCCAAAAAATGCAAAAATATGCACTATTTTATTTTCTAAAATTTCTGAAAATTAAGAAAAATGTTTTTGGGTGCCAAAAATAAATAATGGCCTTTTTGAAAATAAAAACACGTGCCAAATGACAAGGGCCCAGGGGAGCTCACGCAGTTACGACTGACGCGCGCGCATAATTCAAATAAAAAAAATGTGAAATAGGGGATTGTTGTGTGAAAACGTAGTGCAAGCATACACTGTCTTTGCAAGTAATAGAGGGTAAATGAGATCGTTCCCACGAGGAATTTAGCTAAATACAAGAGTTTAATTTTGCTAACAAATTAGTGAATAAAGTAAATGACACACAAATTTTGAGTAACATGAACAGTAAAGGTAAATGGAAATGGTGATTAAGATTCAGTGATGAGAACAAGCTGAGATGCATTCACTTTAGTACTTCATTAATATGCTATTAAGGGTATATTCAATGCTGCAGCATTAGGTGCTGCAGCAATAAGACATTATTCTCTCGAATACTTTACACTAGGGTTTCCTTGCAAGAGTTTATCTCTAAACCCTAAAGAAGTACTTCCTAGGCTGCTTGAACACCGGCAGTAATCACCTTATGGGTTTTACCTTCCTATCTCTAGGGTTAAGTAAGGAGCATCAAGATCTCTCATTAATGCCCACTACCCATATTACCTTGTGAGATTAATTTACAAACCATCTCTGAATTTATAAATGCTATTTAAAATAGACGGCCAATCCTATTTTAAAATGGAAATAATATCACGCACAAGGTAAAATGCACAACATTAAATATACTTCATAAATAGCATAAAAAATCTAGTTACTTCAGATCCAGCATCTCAACTATGAGAAGTTAGCTCATATTGAGCTTACAAAACATGGAAAACAACTTAAACAAAAGAGTAGAAGTCATATTACAAATTCCAAAGGAAGAAATGATACTATTGAGAGGAAACAATAAGGGAACTCCAGTAGTCACAATGGAGATCTGATCCAGCTCTTCTAATACGATCCTCCAAGAGAAATGTAATTCCAAGTGATGCTGTCGCAATGGTCTCAGCAATGAAGCTTGTAGGTAACAATGGTGAGCTAAGCACGCTGTGAGGAGCTATCTCTATACTTCCTCGTGACGGCCGGGTCCTCCAATGAAGAAGGAGGAATGTCCTTATATAGTACCACCTTGCACGCAACCCTAGAATGAGGGCTCTTTAAGGAAATGCGTCCTAGGATTGAGGGCAATCATGGGAATTCCTCAATAGGAAATATCTTTCCGTGCCATACAGCGCTGACACCTGTCCTTGCCTTAACTTCCGTGTTTTCCGCATTCTCCTTGAGCTTTCTCTCTCATCTTTCGCAAATCCCCTGTTGCGCTCGCACCTATTGCTGCAGCACTGAAACTAAATACAATTAAATGCGCTAAGGGCATCAAAATGCCCAAATTAAACCAAACCATTCCTGCACCATTATTTATGACCTAAACACATAATTACATCATCACTGACACAAAAAGTTTATCAAATCACTTAAATTCAAGCTAAAAAGGCAAGTAATAACCATCATAAAAGATGGTTATCACACCCCCAAACTTGAACCGTTGCTTGTCCTCAAGCAATGACACTTGACACAGGCAAGCACAACTGTTAATAATCAATCACAGCCAATGAATCAATTCAAATATGAAGCATAAAGAAGAATCAAGCTGAGCATCAACTTTCAGACTATCACTCAATTGCAACCCTTCTGAAAAAATGAGTTCCCTAGCTTATTCCTGCTCAAAAGTGTGTGTGTGACACTTTACTTAGTTCAGACCATAGCAAAGTTCAAGATTTCACTTAGCTAAGACATAGAGAGGTTTTCTTTTGGGAAAGCTAAAAATTTTTCAAAAAGAAGGACAGACTAACAATTCATGCTCAGAAAGGGGGGGTTGAGCTTGATTAAGGGCTTTGATGCAGCAATCCAGAACTTTTAAGGCAGTGCACTTATTAAATCCTAACATTAACATTGCTGCAGCATTCAGTTGCTGCAGCATTACAGACTCAGAATTGCACTTTGTTCAGACTCTTGACTTGATTTTGTACTGCAATGCTTTTTTTTTTTTTTTGAAAATAGGCAATTGCAGCTCATTACACAATTATTTACAGACACTGGTGCTTTGCACCTTCATTCAGACTTAATTCAGATATTCTAACTATGTGCACATAACCCAGCATTGCTGCAGCAACAGTTGTTGCAGCACTGCATTCCTTCATGCTTTGCCTTAATATATCTCAGAGAACCCCCAAACTTAGTTTCTTATGCTGCCCTAAGTTTTTAGTAGAAATTTAGCAGTTCCCTAGGTCTACCAACACTAGCCTAGTTTCAGATCATCTTTAATTCACTAAGTTCCTACCTGAGTTCAAGTTTAAGTGTAGGAGCAGTAACAGAATAGTTCACTCATCAAACAGGGGTGTAATCACTCATTTCTCACCATATCATCACTAAGTTTTTGCTCAACTCTACTTCTATATTTTTTTTTTAAATTCACTAATTTGATTGCAAATAACAGAGTACAAGACCTATGTATAGCTCCCCCCCCCCCCCACTTAGAGCTGGGCAGTGACCTCACTGCACTTAATCTACAGGGAGAAAGCTACAGGACAGCAAACAGCACATACTAGGAACAGACTACAATCAAAACGAGCCACAAGAAAAATAGAAGCAAGTTTATTTGAACAGGACATACTAAAGCAGCACAGAAATTAAAAACATACTAAAACAATACTAAAAGTAGAACATATGAGATTAGGGTGCAGGAGTTCCTGGTTTAGTTCTGGGACTGGCACGGACTGAAGTACTTTTTCCTTGCTTCTTGGAAGTAGGCTTGGAAGATTTAGCCTCAGCTGGCTTTGGGACATTCGTGGCTTCTGTTGCTGCAGCAGTTGGATGCTGCGGCACTGATCCTGTATCTGCAACAACAGGACCAGCATCAGAAACACTTGCCTTCTTTTGGGCAAGCACGAATTCCCTAGCCTCCTTGGCTTTCTTTGCAGCTTCAGCCTTCTCCCTATCAGCAGATGCCTTAGCTATGGCTTCATTTGCGGCAGCATTAGCAATTCCTTGCATGATTGCAGCAAGCACTGAATTATCTGCATTCTCAGGCATCACAGGTCTTGCTTCCTCATTGATTCTAGCTCCCTCTGGTACTCGCTCAGTCTTTCTTTTCTTGGTAATTCTCTTTGTCCTTTTCTGTTTGGGTGATGTCAGCATTTCAGAACAGGCTGCAGCATCAGCTGTTGCTGCAGCATCAGTAGCAGTAGTTGTAGATGGCACAGCAGGAGTGGTCTGGGTGGCAGGTGTTTGCAGTGGAGGGGTGGGTGTTCTGGGCTGAGGTTGGTGTTCAGGAGTAGGTGATTTTGGTTGTGGTTGGCTTTGTTCAGTGGTGGGTGCAGGTAAGGGATCATCAGGAGAAGCATTTGGGGTTTCCTCTGTCTTAGAGGACACATCACTTCCATCAACTTCTGCACTCCCCTGACCCTTTTCTTCTTCTTCACCTTCCATTTCTCATGCTCTTCTTCCTCTTCAGATGTATCAGGATCCTCCTCATCACTTTCTTTATTCAATTCTTCCATGATTTCTTTGTATTGATCTTTCTCCTCTTCACTTAGTGACTCATCATCTGATTCCAGCATGTCCTCTTCATCTACTAGCTCAGTCTGCTTCTTCTTTCCTTTCTTAATGTCTTGCCTCTTCCTCTTCTTTTCAACTACAACTTCTGGCTCAGCTTCCACATTCACTTCCTTTTCTACAGCTTCAGGTTCCATACAGTCATCTTCAAGCACCCATTCTGGGAATGCTGGTGCTTCCTCAGCAGGAAGTTCTTTCACATTCGCAGCTAGCACAGTACTTAACCAATCCTGCTGTTTCTTCATAAATTCCCATACAGCCCGCTGCTGCAGCATGAAGTGTGGCAGCATGGTGGGCTCACCAGATGCTGCCGCGATGATTTTCTCTCTCAGCACGGTGGGAAATGCAGCCATGGGGAAACTTTTCTGCTCTCCCAGAATCTCAACACCAGCATTTATACACAATGAGGTTATCAGGCAGGGGAAGAACAAATAACCTGCAGTTTTAACCTTGCAAACCATGATTTCCCTACAGATCAACCTTCCAATATCAGCATTCTTTTTGGTCAGAATAGCATTCAGCAGCATCATCCTTTCTTTCTCTAAATTTGTGGCATGAGAAGTAGGCAAAAGAGACTGTTTGATGAAGTTGAACCAGACCTTTGCATCATGAGTCAGATATTGCCTCTTGATTTTAAATTCATTCACACTGCATGGTTCCCATGGTGTACCTGGTAGAGAAATACTTCGCTTGACTCCTTCCATCTCCTTCTTTCTCCAATTGGCAACAGCATTTCCAAAGGCAGGACTATGGAAATCTAACCCATAGCTTGCATTGATTGCTAGGGAGTCAAAATCCACAGCTACCCCGCGTACCTTAGACACAAATCGCTGCTTTCCATCCTTTGGGGGTGGAATACCTTCATAAAATTCTCGCACTACAGAAGCGTAGAAGAATTTGGGGTGCTGCACCAATCTCTCCCAGCCTAGTGCGCTCACAATGGATGTGAACGCATTAGAGGCTCCTTTCAATTCGAGACCCCGTTCTGCCCAGAAATTCATATTTTGAAACTTCTCAGCCTCGCTTACTTCTTGATTCTTTAAGCTTCTTCTGCGCAATTGGGTCGATTCACCACGGCCAGGGTTGGATTGGTGCTTGCCAGAGGATTTGGAAGCACTAGCCTTGGTTCTAGTCATGGTGGATTTTGTGAGATTAGGGAAGAATTGATGGCGAGGTTCAGGGACGGTTACGATGAGTTCTTTGAGAGAAAAGAGGTAGTTTCGGTGAGGAGATTGAATGGGAGTGGGTGGTTATAAGTAATGGGATGGGACGGTTTTATTGGGAAGAGGAGTTTCACGTTTTACTTTCGCACATAGCCGTTGGGTCGTGGGGTATGTGGAGGGTTAGGATTGAATGATGGGACGGTTCTCTGACTTGACTTGACCACTCACTGCTGACTCATCAGATCTTGTACCATAACTGCAATTATTTTATTACCGCATAGCTGCTAGTCACTGCTGTAGCAACACTGCTTCAAGCATTGCTGCAACACCGCTTGCTGACGCACCCTCAAACTTCAAATTTTCAGATTATTCACCTGCAAAGTAAACACAAAACAACAACACACTGGTTTATTAGACTACTCTCTGGGCTGCCTCCCAGTAGCGCTTGGTTTAAGAGTCCTCAGCCTGACTTCCTTTTCAGATTAAAGTTTCTGCAGTTCAGTGGTGATTTTGCTTCTCACCACTGGTTCTCCATAATATTTCTTCACCCTTTGACCATTCACTTTGAAGTGCTGCTTCCTCTCTTCACAATACAAATCTACAGCACCATGGGGATACACTTTCTCAACTTTAAAAGGTCCTGACCACCTTGACTTGAGTTTCCCAGGGAACAACTTGAGTCTTGAGTAGAATAGCAAAACTTGGTCACCTTCCTGAAGCTCCCTTTTCTGAATCCTCTTGTCATGCCAAGCCTTGGTTTTGGCCTTGTATAATTCAGAGTTCTCATAAGCAAAATGTCTCATTTCCTCTAATTCATTCAGTTGCAGTAGCCTAGCTTCCCCTGCCTTAGTGTGATCAAAATTCAGCTTTTTTATGGCCCAATGAGATTTATATTGGAGCTCTAAAGGCAAGTGGCAAGCTTTGCCATACACCAATCTGTAAGGAGACATCCCCAAAGGAGTTTTAAAAGCAGTTCTGTATGCCCAGAGGGCATCATCTAAATGATTAGACCACTCCTTTCTTGTAGGTCCTACCATCTTTTCAAGTATTCTCTTGATCTCTCTATTAGATAACTCAGCTTGGCCACTGGTCTGGGGATGATATGCTGTAGCAATTCTGTGCTTAACCCCATACTTGGCTAAAAGAGCTTCAATCAATCGGTTGCAGAAATGAGTTCCTTCATCACTGATTATGGCCCTTGGAGTGCCAAACCTTGTGAAAATATTCTTTTGCAAAAACTTGCTAACAGACTTAGCATCATTGTTAGGTAGAGCCACTGCTTCAACCCACTTTGACACATAGTCCACAGCCACAAGGATGTAAACATTACCAAATGAAGGGGGAAAAGGTCCCATAAAGTCTATACCCCAAACATCAAAGAGTTCAATCTCTAGGATGCTGGTTAGAGGAATTTCTTGCTTATTGGAAATGTTCACACTACTTTGGCAATTATCACATTTTTTTACTAACTCATGGGCATCCTTGAAAATGGTAGGCCAGTAGTAACCAGATTGCAACACCTTTGCTGCTGTTCTCATACCCCCAAAGTGTCCTCCATATGCTGCAGCATGACATTGCTGCAGCACTTCCTGCTGCTCTTCCTCTGCTATACATCTTCTAAACAACTGATCAGGGCATTTTTTGTAGAGGAAGGGTTCGTCCCAGTAATATTGCTTGACAATGTGAAAGAACCTCTTCCTTTGTTGGTGATTCATGTCACATGGTACCACCTTGCTCACCAAGAAGTTGACTATGTCAGCGTACCATGGTGCTGCAACATCTGGTGCTGCAGCACTTACAGCCAGTAAGTGCTCATCAGGAAAGTGCTCTTTAATTTCACCAAATGTACCTGCACTTTCATTTTCCAGTCTAGACAAATGATCAGCAACTTGATTCTCTACCCCATTTTTGTCTTTAATTTCAAGATCAAATTCTTGGAGGAGGAGAACCCATCTTATTAGCCTAGGTTTTGCATCTTTCTTAGTAATCAAATACTTAATGGCTGAGTGATCAGTGTAAACAATCACTTTGGTGCCAACTAAGTATGATCTGAATTTATCAAATGCGAAAACCAAAGCTAACAATTCTTTCTCAGTAGTTGTGTAGTTTAATTGAGCATCTACAAGTGTTTTGCTAGCATAATAAATTGAATGAAAGACTTTTCCATACCTTTGGCCAAGGACAGCACCTATGGCATAATCACTAGCATCACACATGAGCTCAAATGGTTTATCCCAGTCAGGAGTAACAATAACAGGTGCAGTGACAAGGGCATTCTGCAATTTCTGGAATGCTGCAGCACAGGTCTCATCAAAAACAAATGGAGTGTCATGCTGCAGCAATTGACACAGAGGCTTAGAAATTCTTGAGAAGTCCTTAATGAATCTTCTATAAAACCCAGCATGTCCAAGGAAACTTCTGACGCCTTTCACATTGGTTGGAGGGTGCATCTTTTCAATTACTTCCACCTTAGCTTTATCAACCTCAATACCCTTCTTAGAAATCTTGTGACCCAATACAATACCCTCTTGGACCATGAAATGGCATTTTTCCCAATTAAGCACCAAATTGGTCTCTTCACATCTGTCCAGAATCTTCTCTAAGTTATCAAGGCATAGTTGAAATGTTTCTCCAAAAACAGAGAAATCATCCATAAACACTTCCATTGATTTCTCAATAAACTCAGAGAAGATTGACATCATACACCTTTGGAAAGTTGCTGGTGCATTGCATAGCCCAAATGGCATTCTTCTGAAAGCAAAAGTACCATAGGGGCAAGTGAAAGTAGTCTTTTGCTGATCTTCAGGTACTATGGCTATTTGATTGTAGCCAGAGTAGCCATCCAAAAAGCAATAAAACTCCTTCCCAGCCAGTCTATCCAGCATTTGATCAATGAATGGCAAGGGAAAATGATCTTTTCTGGTGGCTTTGTTGAGCTTCCTATAGTCCATACATATCCTCCACCCAGTTACAGTTCTTGTAGGAATAAGCTCATTCTTCTCATTGGCTACCACTGTGACTCCTCCTTTCTTAGGGACACATTGTACAGGGCTTACCCATGCACTGTCAGAGATAGGATATACAATGCCAGCATCCAGCCACTTGATAATCTCTTTCTTCACAACTTCTTTCATAATGGGATTTAGCCTCCTCTGACCTTCAATACTGTTTTTAGCACCTTCCTCAAGAATGATTCTGTGCATGCAGATGGTAGGGCTAATTCCCTTGATATCAGACATTTGCCACCCAATTGCTTTCTTATGCCTCTTTAGGGTAGTAATGAGATCATGCTCTTGATTCTTAGAGAGATCAGAAGCAATGATCACTGGCAATGTATCATTTTCCCCTAAATAGGCATATTTGAGATGCTGTGGCAATTCTTTCAGCTCAAGGGTTGGAGGCTTTTCTATAGAAGGCACATTCTTCTTGAGCTCAGAATCCCCCAGTTCCAGAGACTCATATTGCTTAGTCCAAACCTCTTTAACAGTGACTTCTTCATTTAGCAGCCCTTCTTTCAGTAATTCATTTTTTTCCATGCTTGCAAGAGCTTGCACCAGATGGTCACTCTGTTTGTTGAACTGTTTCTGAACTACAGAATCTAAAGATACCACAAAGGAGCACTCTTCAGTTCCTTTTTCAGGTAACTTCAGGGCATTCATGACATTAAACTTTATCTCCTGATCATTAACCCTCATGGTTAACTCTCCCTTCTGCACATCAATTAGGGTCTTGCCAGTAGCTAGGAAGGGTCTTCCAAGTATGATAGGCACTTCCTTATCTGCATCAAAATCTAAAATCACAAAGTCAGCTGGAAAAACAAATTTATCTACCTTTATCAACACATCTTCAAAGATTCCTTCAGGGTAGGCAATAGATCTATCTGCTAGTTGGAGTGTAACAGTTGTAGGCCTGGCAACTCCAATTCCCAACTGAGTAAATACAGACTTAGGCATCAAATTAATGCTTGCACCCAAGTCACAAAGAGCTATACCAGTATAAGTTTCACCAATAGAACATGGGATAGTGAAACTGCCTGGATCCTTCAGTTTGCTTGGAAGCTTGCTTTGCATGATCATGCTACACTCTTCTGTCATGGCTACTGTTTCAAATTCACCTAGCCTCCTCCTTTTGGTTAAGACATCCTTCATAAACTTTGCATAGTTGGGCATTTGTTGAAGAGCCTCAACTAAAGGTACATTGATGTGCAGCTGTTTCAACACCTCAAGAAACTTGCCAAATTGCTTGTCTTGCTGTGCCTTCTTCAATCTCTGAGGAAATGGTGGAGGTGGCACATCTTGATCACGCACTGGTGGTGGCACTGGTATTTCATCAGATGCTGCAGCATCAGTTGCTGTCGCGTCTGACTTATTTTTCTTTTCATTATTTTCAACTTTTTCATTTTTTTCAGAATCTTTTTCTTTTGCTTTGTCACCCCCACTTGTGTTAAGTGATGGCCCATTCAAATCCTTCCCACTCCTTAGAGATATAGCCTTGCATGTTTCCTTAGCCTTGGATGATGAAGCTTCAGTAGTAGATGGCAATGATCCACTAGGTCTTTGGGTTAGAGCAGAAGCTATTTGGCCTATTTGATTCTCAAGATTTTTAATTGCAGCTCCCTGTGTCTGATATTGAGTCTTTGTTTCATTCATGAAAGCCTTGAGCATGGCCTCCATAGAGTTATCAGTTGCAGGTGCAGCTTGTCTTGATTGAGCAGGGAATCCTGGTGGTACAGCAGGTGCTGGAGTAGCTGTTGCAGCAGGTGTTGCTGCAGCATTGTTGCTCCACCTGAAATTTGGATGATCTCTCCACCCAGGATTATAGGTATTTGAGTATGGATTATTACCCTTGTTGTACCCAACATAGTTGACTGAGATAGGATTCGCAGGACATTCCTCATAAAGGTGACCTCCCCCACAATAAACACAACTTGGAGAGGAACCGCATGGAGCTGGTTCAATTGCTGCAACAGTTGCTTCAGTTGCTGCAGCAGAAGTTGCTGCAGCACTAGGTGAACCCATGTTTTTGATCGTATTAGATAGTGAAGCCACTTGAGCAGACAGGGCAGTAATTTCACTGACTTCATGTACACCAGCCACCTTCTTTTGAGCACTTAACCTAGCAGTAGGCCATTGGTAGCTATTTGCAGCAATATCCTCAATAAGATTATAAGCATCATTGTAAGATCCCTTGAGTAGAACTCCTCCAGATGAAGCATCAAGCATGAGCCTTGTTTGGGGTTCCAATCCATTGTATAAGGTTTCCATTTGGATGATGACAGGGATACCATGGTGTGGGCACTTTCTCAACAGTTCCTTGTATCTTTCCCATGCTTCAAACAAAGTTTCAAATTCAGTTTGCTTAAAAGAGGTAATTTCATTTCTCATCCTGGCATTCTTTATTGGAGGAAAATATTTTGTCATAAATTTTTCTGCCATCTCATTCCAAGTAGTGATGGAGTTAGGCTCTAGAGAGTTAAGCCAGGCCTTTGCTCTATCCTTCAAGGAATAAGGGAACAGTTTCAATTTGAAAGCATCATCTGAAACACCAGGAAGAATGAAATTACTGCAAACCTCAACAAATTGTTTCAAATGCAGATGTGGGTCTTCAAGGGGACCACCACCAAACTGCCCAATTGTTTGAAGCATTTGGAACATCATAGGCTTGAACTCAAAATGGGTTGTAGCAATTTCTGGCCTCACTATGCCTGTTTGCATAGTTTGGGGGTCAAAAATTGCATAGTCCCTCATGGGCTTGTCCCTGTCATTAGCCATTCCTATGACATTCATATCAATGATCTGTCTTCGGTACCCTCCATCACCATCACCTTGCATTGCAGTATGAGGGGGTGAAGGTGGTGGACTGATATCACCATCAACAGTAGGAGTAGGACTAGCCATAGCAGCAGCTCGCCCTAATTCAATAAGTCCTGGAGTACTGTGAACTCTTCTCAGATTTCTGAAATGTCGTTCTATCTCTGGGTGCAACTGGAATTCTGGAGTGTTGCGTCTATGCCTGTGCATATGCTGTAGCAACAGATGTAGCAGCAACTAACGCTGAAGCAACAGAAACAACACAAACAGAATTAGTAACAAAAGGCACTAAGTTGCTAACTAATTAAACAATCAATTTAACTAAAATTCCCCGGCAACGGCGCCAAAAACTTGTTGTATGAAAACGTAGTGCAAGCATACACTGTCTTTGCAAGTAATAGAGGGTAAATGAGATCGTTCCCACGAGGAATTTAGCTAAATACAAGAGTTTAATTTTGCTAACAAATTAGTGAATAAAGTAAATGACACACAAATTTTGAGTAACATGAACAGTAAAGGTAAATGGAAATGGTGATTAAGATTCAGTGATGAGAACAAGCTGAGATGCATTCACTTTAGTACTTCATTAATATGCTATTAAGGGTATATTCAATGCTGCAGCATTAGGTGCTGCAGCAATAAGACATTATTCTCTCGAATACTTTACACTAGGGTTTCCTTGCAAGAGTTTATCTCTAAACCCTAAAGAAGTACTTCCTAGGCTGCTTGAACACCGGCAGTAATCACCTTATGGGTTTTACCTTCCTATCTCTAGGGTTAAGCAAGGAGCATCAAGATCTCTCACTAATGCCCACTACCCATATTACCTTGTGAGATTAATTTACAAACCATCTCTGAATTTATAAATGCTATTTAAAATAGACGGCCAATCCTATTTTAAAATGGAAATATTATCACGCACAAGGTAAAATGCACAACATTAAATATACTTCATAAATAGCATAAAAAATCTAGTTACTTCAGATCCAGCATCTCAACTATGAGAAGTTAGCTCATATTGAGCTTACAAAACATGGAAAACAACTTAAACAAAAGAGTAGAAGTCATATTACAAATTCCAAAGGAAGAAATGATACTATTGAGAGGAAACAGTGAAGGAACTCCAGTAGTCACAATGGAGATCTGATCCAGCTCTTCTAGTACGATCCTCCAAGAGAAATGTAATTCCAAGTGATGCTGTCGCAATGGTCTCAGCAATGAAGCTTGTAGGTAACAATGGTGAGCTAAGCACGCTGTGAGGAGCTATCTCTATAGTTCCTCGTGACGGCCGGGTCCTCCAATGAAGAAGGAGGAATGTCCTTATATAGTACCACCTTGCACGCAACCCTAGAATGAGGGCTCTTTAAGGAAATGCGTCCTAGGATTGAGGGCAATCATGGGAATTCCTCAATAGGAAATATCTTTCCGTGCCATACAGCGCTGACACCTGTCCTTGCCTTAACTTCCGTGTTTTCCGCATTCTCCTTGAGCTTTCTCTCTCATCTTTCGCAAATCCTCTGTTGCGCTCGCACCTATTGCTGCAGCACTGAAACTAAATACAATTAAATGCGCTAAGGGCATCAAAATGCCCAAATTAAACCAAACCATTCCTGCACCATTATTTATGACCTAAACACATAATTACATCATCACTGACACAACAAGTTTATCAAATCACTTAAATTCAAGCTAAAAAGGCAAGTAATAACCATCATAAAAGATGGTTATCAGGGATGAATACACATAAATGCACAAATCCACTATTTTCCACACATTATGAATTACCTTATTATTCTATTTTTCTGAAAAAAATGTTTTTGACTTGGGCGGACAAAATTGGGGTATGACAGCAATGATAATTTATAAAAGATCAACCTGGTTTACGGTACTTAGCGTTATGTTTTCTTAGTGACGTCTCACGGCTTGCTTTAACACTGTTGATCTTTGCGTGCGCGTCCTTGGAAGAGAGCGGGCATCCGAGGCCCGAGGTGGTGCTCTTGTGAGGCGCCCCTTTGGTTTCGCACCTGATATAGTTCTCTTCGCACCCGTCTATGTTTTCTTAGTGACTGCTCCGCCGCGCAACTCGTGACTGCGCACAGAGCTTCTCGCGCGAAACTGCTACACTGCGCAGTGCTCCTTGCGCGAGAATGCTATGCTGCGCAGCTCGTGATTCTGCGAATCCTCTCCTTGGATTTTTGTGAGAATTAATAAATTTTCAGTTGTTTTTATGCTCTTAATGGGAGTGTTGAGCCGGAGCCTCGTAACTCCGCTGCAGCCTCTCAAGTCTTAACTTAGTGAATATATTGTGTGCGGGAAATTTGTCTCGAGTCAGCTGCGGACTGGCTGTGTCAGGGGTTAGGTTTATCATCTACTTTAGGCATCTTGGTGCGCTTCTTCAGCTTCCTGGCTAGGATGTCATCACTTCCATCTTCCTCACTGTCTAGGCCGTACTGAGTACCTAGGTCGGCCAGGTTCACCTCAGTTTCCTTGCCTATCTTCTTGTGTGGTTCTTTAACTCCCTCAGCCTCTTGTAAATTCTTCATGCTCGGGTAGTAGCATTTACGGGCTGCTCCCAAGTCAGCTTGCAGGGTTACCATCCTGTTGTCCAAGGAGTAAAACTTCATCTTCAGATGTACAGTTGAGGTTACTGCTCCCAGCCTGCCTAGTGTCGGCCTCCCAATTATGCATATTGACTTGCATGGGAGGACTAAGAATGGGGTCTTTACAGTTTGACGCAACAGTTGTCCACCATCTGGGTCTCCATAAGTGACCATCAGTCCGACATGGCCAATTGGCTCGACTGTTGATCCGTTGAAACCCGTCAGTGGAGTTCCATGGTAAGGAGTGACGTCATCAGTGGAGATGTGCAAGACTTTCAGCAAGTCCTCAAAGATGATGTCCGCGGAGCTACCCTGGTCGACCAGGATCCTTCGCATTTCAACATTGGCCACAACGGCCGAGATTAGGAGCGGGAAATGTTTGTTGGGTTTTACTTTCAGCACGTCTTGGTCTCCAAAAGTCAGGGATGGCCTGGATTGTCCTTCCATAGGCTTTGGCGTTGAGGCAACATTCATGATTTCCTTCCACCTTCTCTTCATTGATTTGTTAGTCAGGCCACCTTCCAAATAGTCTCCTCCAAGGACGACCATGATGACCGGTCTTCCCTTGGACTTCCGGGTGTCCGTCTTTTTAGAGGCGTCACTATCATCATCCTCTACAGCTTCGGTGACCTTGCTAGCCACTGCCCTGCCTTTGCTGGGCGATCTGGATCTCTTTCGAGGTGACCAGGATCGTTTTCGGGCACCGCTAGTCTCGCCCTTCTCTTTCTTTACGCACTGCTGGAGTTGTCCCTTTTAGACTAGCTCTTCCACGCCATCTTTCAAAGCACGGCAACCAGTGGTGTCGTGCCCGTTGCTCCGGTGGTAGTGACAATACTTCCTTGAAGATTTCTCTCCTTCCTTCAGCATTAAAGTGTCTGGCCTCTTGATGTTTTCAGACTCTATGTTTGCACACTCGGTGAAAATCTTAGCTCGAGATGTGTTCATGAGGGTGTGCTCGTCAAAATGACTAGGTCGGCTTTCATGCTGTCCTCCTCCAGCATCCCCCTTGGGTCTGAAGTCGCGAGGCTTTTCCTTGTCATTTCCGTCCTTTGCTGCTGCTTGTTAAACCATAGCATCTTCTTTGTAGTCCATATACTTCTGCGATTTTTGGAGGAATTCGCCCAAGTCTTGATCTGTGGCGATGTCTCTTATAGGGCTTGTCTCGGCTTCAAGACCTCTCTCGAGAGTTAGAGGATGCGAGTGATGAGCTCCAGGATGGAAAGTCATTCAACCAGCATCGACCTACTTCGTGCGAACTTGCTTTTGAGAGATGTATTCGCAAGTCCATTGTCTTGGGAGGGTGGTCTTAGCTTGATAACGCTGTTGAGGTTGTATTAGAAATTGACGTCGGTCGAGATGCCTGGTGACACATTGCTCCTATGTTCACAACCTCCATGGTGTTGTTGACGCGGTGAATTGACCCGTACCTCAGTATTGGCACCTTGGATCTCAAACTCACCAAAATAAAATGAATCACCCACAATGTATTAGTGTTGGGAATAAGGCATTCCTAGCTTTGATTTTTCACAAACACAAGGGATGAAATGAATTTGGAAATTAACGCAAGGTGTAAAGCATAACCTACTACCCAAAACGTAGACTGCTTGGGTGTTTATCTAAATGGGACAGATTGTTGCTATGGAGCCCAATGGTTTGGATGAGGCGTTGAATTCGCAAGCGGACCAGGGTGCAACGCGACCAAGTCCATAACATACTTCAAAGTCCAGAATGAACGACCTTCTTCCTCAGCGTGAAGCTTCTAGCGTAATCTCAAGTCTGTCTTCGAATTCGCTATTGCAAATTTCGAGGGATTCGCTTCTTGGTCACGGAGCGGAGAAGTGAATCTTCCGAGCTGAGAAGTCACATCGACCAACGTACAGTTCATGCTTGTGTTCTTAATGTCCCTCGATGCGACGCAGGTTTCAAGTTTTGACGCGACGCACTTTTTTGAGGCCAAGGCGTGACGCACCTTTGCGAGCTTCGACGCGACGTAGATCAGGGGGTCGACGCGACGCAGAGTAGCATCCAAGGCGCGACGCGACACACTTTTTCGAAGCTAAGGCACAACGCGACGTAGCAGATGCTTCCAATCTTGCGCCTACGCTCGCACCTCACTCCCAGCACCCAAGACTGCGCGTCGTTCCGCATCTGAAATCTTCATCGTGTCTGTGTCTTAGCTCTTCATTGGCGATTTCGCACTTGTGTAGGTGCCCACCCGAGACCCAAGTCCGTTGCTTTTGCCAACAAGTTGGTGATTCCTCTTGCTCCTTAGTTGGACGCCCGAGACCCGAGATCGTTTCTCTTTTCACATCATAATCTCTTGATAATAATAAAATCAAAATCAGCATGCTCCACATCCAAGCAATATTTCTGCCTTTCCTTAAAGAATGGAAGTCTCAATTTTCAAACTCACTAAGAACAAATTAGTGATATAGTGTCCAAATCCAATATTGCTGCTTCTGACGATTGAATTAAATAACCAAACCAATCACAAAATAAGCCTTATTTTTGTGATCCAACACCATTGAATCACAAATAAAATGTATGGGTCAATTTTGAAGGGCATTATCAAGTTCATGAACCAACAGCGCTATCCAGCATGCAATTACCCAGCAAGGTCAAATTGAGATGGTGATTTTTCAAGTTTCACAGTGAGAGCAAGAGAGAGGGGAGAGCGAGACCTCAAGGTCTCCCCCTTGTGCTTGTGGCCGAGACGTGTTTCTTGGTGCACCATAGCTTCGGCGGAAGATCTTGCAGTGGACGGGTTCCCATGCCCCCTGGTAGTGCATTATGAGAGAGAAGTATGCCAGGTGGCCGTCAGGGTCCCCAGTCCCATCGTACAAGTTGATGGTTGGAAGCTTCTCTAGGGCCTTAGGAATTGGACAATTGTCAATCTTCCTGGTGAAGGGTCCCTCGTGGGAGGGCCATCGGGAGTAGTGGGGTGACCCGTCCCCAAAGTCTATGCCTTGGCGGTCACGTCGGGCTGGAGATCTGCTCGATGTAGATCTGTGGTGATGCCTCTTGTGGGTCTTGGCTTGGCTTGGCGACCTCTCTCGAGAATTGGAGGTTGCGAGCGATGAGGTCCTGGAGGGAGAGTCCTCAAGCCAGTAGGTACCATCAGGCGAAGTTGGAGGGGTGCTTGGAGGTAAACCAGATCCTTGGTAGGAGTGCTCCAGCGATGATGAGGTTGCTCAGACGTGGATGTCATTCTCCTCTCTATCTGCCTGAGGCGCGCTTCTTGCTGCAGCATAGTCTGAGTGCGGTTGCACAGCAGGTCCAGGAGCTGCAGATGGTCGTTGCATGCTCAGGTTGGACGGGGATCTGGATCGGCTGTGGAGCCGGGAATTGGATGGTGCCACCTGGAAGGGTGGGGACAACACCTTGTGGCGTGTCTTCAGGTTGGGGTTGAGACACAGCAATGCTTGGCAATTCAACTGATTCAGAGGCGAAACTGATAGTTCGATTGGAACAGTCTATAGTAACATGATTTGCAGTCATCCAGTTCATACCCAAAACGATATCCATACTTCTCATAGGCAAACAAATAAAATCTACCACAAAGTTTCTGTCTCCTATAGCAATCAGACATTTTTGGTAACACCCCGTTAATTTCTATCTTGTAGAAATTACCGAAGCGCACTACTGGCATACATCAGAGTGACTTTCCTTTTAACATATTGAACACATACTAAACTTCGATGAATCACTCATCGAACGTGCTTAAAATAACTGAACTGATTATAAATAAAGTCGGTCCTTACACCCTCAACTAGTGTTCAATACTCAAAACCGAAAGTCTGCGGAAGCGATTTACAACTTGAAATACATAAGTCGTACAATCGAGTAGTCTTAAAATACTGAATACAAAATACAGAGATACAAGGGAAACTGAAATATAAGACATAAAGAAATAAGATAGCGGCTGCTCCTCAAGCATCTTCATAGCCATGCCTCACGGTCTTCAACTTTCCCTGCTTAACTGAAAAACAACAACAATGGATTGGGTGAGACAACTTGTCTCAGTGAGTCCTATCGCGACCCCTTACTAATCCTCTCGGTTCAATTATGCTTGATTCATTATTCTGATTCTAACTCATAGTCCTCTAAATTGACTATGTGGCTAACTAACTGAAGTTGTCCTTATAACCCTTAAGCCGGTTACAAGACACAACACATAAACTAAACTAAACGTTGTCCTCATAACCCTTAAGCCGGTTACAAGAAACAACACATAAACTAAACTGATATTTTAGCGTGTCACCGGTCACTTGGCATAATAAGCTTCCGGTGAACCCGTCCCCACTAATCGGCTGGGTCCCTGATGGGGCCTAGGTTCATAGGGCTCATGACTTCCCCTCCCCTAGCACACTAAACTGAAATAGGGTCGTCACCCTAACTGAACTGATGTATATATTTTAATATACCTGAACTGAACTGAACAATGAACTTAACATAACCATAACTTAACAATAAACTGAACATAATCATGAACTTAACTTAACACGAACTGATCCTAACATAAACTTATTACTAACGTGATCTAATTACTAACTTAGTCTAATTATTAAGTGATCTCTCATGGATTACTAAGGTTCGCTAACTTAACTTACACTAATTATCCTGCTAGTCCAAACATAATACATCAATCACATTTAGCATAATCATAACATGATACTCGGTCTCAATCATGAACTTAGCTTAGGCATAACAATCTCATAATCAGGGTTATATCCTCAAGAGCGAGTTATAAACAATCAACCAATGGTATTAATAGAGTCACATCATCACAGTTGGTTGAGAAGGAGATCGGAAGAGGTTTGGAACCGAAAGGAGCGACGAAACGGAATTTAGGAGTACGGTACCAGAAGGGGGCGCACGATCCGTGCCCAGGGGCGCACGGTCCGTGCGTCCTGTGAACTCAGAATAATTTCCTCTTTCGTTCCGTTTCGCTTTCCGATCGTTTCTAATCCGTAACCTGATCGACATCCAACCTTCAAACAGAGTTTATAAACATAATTCCAGACATAATCCAATCATCACAATCCACACATCAATCATGCAATTTTAATCACAATTTCAGTCCAACGATTTATCAATCTCATGATTCAAACGATATTTTCGCAATACGGTTTCGCACCGGAATTTCACAAATTCGCGACTCAATTAAAATGAAAAGGCTGAAAACAATCCTAGTGAGTATTAGAACTCACCTTTTCGTGACGACGATACTCCCTACGCCGAAACTTCTCGAACACGAACTAACGGAATCACGAATCCGCTTCAGCTATTTCCAGCAACACACCGCCAATTTGCAACAAGCGTAACTCACTCAAATCTCCACCAATCTTAGCAAAACGAGGGTCTACGGTGAAGGTAATTTTCTCTACTTTCTGATGGAGAAAGATTCACTTGCATGCAACCAGTAGATTGGGAGATATCAACAAAACAAGAGGACTGCTTCGGAACAGTGGCTGATTCTTAATCCGAAGGTTGTGAGCATGATATCTCTCTCATTTCTCAATGAAATCATGCGGTTCTTGTGCCCAAAATGAAGAGCTTTGTGTCTAGTTTCCAAAGGGACAAGAAGCACGATGATCGGAGGTCAGTACATGGAGATACGAACGAAACACTGAAGGTAGGTAAAACGGGTTTTACCCAGAATTTCTTCCATGTGGAGTTTGGTTGTGCTTCAATGGTGATTTCAAAAGGAAGAGGAGGATGGTTGTGATTTTTGTATCATTAGAAAGGAGATGAGGAGCTGATTTAGAATATGTAAAAATATTGAGCATGCATGGTGGTTTGAAGGAACTCTCACCTCTTCCCTTCCTCTCCCATTCGCACCCTCTCTCTTTCTCTCCCCTATGGTTCTGAATTTTCTGAAATGGAAGATGAAGTGTGTTTCCTCTTCATTTGGTCCAGCTAAAGGGGGTATATAAGGGGCATGAAAAAAGACTAAAATACCCTTCACTTAAACTTTTCATTCCTCATGACTCCTCACCATTCTAATTACCCTACTTGACATAATTAATATCAATTAAGCACACCATTCATATAGTAATTAAATCAAGCAATCCACTATCAAATCATTTTATTTCTAATCAAGACAAGAATTCACAAAATAATAATTCACGTCAAATAATTTAAATAGCGAAAATTGGGGATATTACATTTTTGACATAAAGGTTGGGTCTGGACACGGCCCTTGTAACACCCCGTATTTCTAAAACAAAGAAATACCTAAATATACAATTTGGTTTACATCAGAGTATAAAAATTCCTGCTTAGATATACATCATTGCAAGAAAACAGCGGAAACTAAAACATAACAAAGCTCAAATTCGAGTCATGATACCAAATACAGAGACAACGGCAGAAAAATATAAACAGCTAGGAATGAGTCAATCTTCTATCTTCTCCTCGAGCGTGACAACTGACCATCCCGTTTGCTTCTCTGTTTCCTGTTCTCTGTAAAAACAACAACAATGATAGGGTGAGACAACTTGTCTCAGTGAGTTCTACCGTGCCCCCTCACTATCACTTGGTTTAATTTATAAACTATTACATCATATTGTTAATAGCCATCACAAGCTACAAATCGAAATGCCGACTGTACAACGACTACGAATCCCGGCAAATCGTGTTCTTAACTTAGCTTAGCATAAATCGGCTGTACAACGACTAGGAATCCCGATAACCCATGAATTGACCACGCCAAAACGTATACAGGGCCTAGGTAAGGGATCATGACTTCCCTTCCTAGTATGCTACTTGTCGGGTCGTCACCCAACGTGATATATAATAAAATACATATCCTGTCCGCATTGGACCGTCTTTCAAGTTTTAGATATCTATATCTATTATCGATCTATAACCCGTTTTGATGAATTCAAAGTTAGACATTCAGCGTTATAATCATAGCGTCGAGAAGGATCCACGATCCGGTTTGTTATGCCAAAAACATTATCTCACACGCGGTCTAAGTTTCGGTTTTTCAATAATTTAAACCTTCAAAAACCATTTTTCCAAAATAATGTCGAATGTGCTCAAAACATTGATTTTATTGGGGCAATATCCTTAAAATTGGTTGGGAGGAAGATTAGAAGTGATTTGGGATCGAAAGGAGCGACGAAACGAGAAATCGGGAACCGGTAACAGAAGCTCATGCACGGTCCGTGCCCAGGGGCGCACGACCCGTGCGTGATTTACCAAAATCACACAGCCAACCCGAAGAGGGCGCACATCCGTGCCCAGCGGCACGCGACCCGTGCGGCCTGTTCTGTTACAGAATTCTAGTTTCTCATTCCGCTTTCCATTTCTCGCCCAAATCGAATTCCGATCGTTCTCCAACCTAAAAATAGATTTAACAAGCCACATTCCAGACCATATTCCAGCGAAAGCGTTTAAATACACAATTCATAAATTGGTCAATATTTCGATAAAAACCGTAAAACGCTATTTTTCTCAAAAGCGGTTTTCGACCCGAAAATCTTTCGAAATCAGTTTTTCGCCGAGAAACAAAATGTGTTATAATTTCAAAAAAACATATTTTCCCTAATCCGTGAGTAATGCTCAAACATGTAACCGCATCGAACAATCTCGCAAATCCCGAACACGCTCCGAATGCCTCCGTAACTAAACTCAGCAACCAACGTTCCTCTTGCTACTGACCTCCTTTACGGTATATGGAAAGGGTGTCTCTCGCGATCTTGTCGTCTCGAACCCTCGATTCGACGAACCGATAACTCCAGATTTATTTCCGATTTCTAGTATCAGGGTACAATTTTGCAACAGGTGTAACTTGGTCAATCCGTGACCAAAACTACCCAAATCAGTGCCTATTTTGAAGAGAATTTTGTCTACTCTCTGATGGAGAAATATTCACACGCATGCAACCAGTAGTTTGGGAGATATCACCGAAACAATGTGACTGGTCCAGAACAGTACTTGATTCTTTACCGAATATTGTGAACACGATATCTCTCTGATTTCCAGATGAAATTCGATGGTTCTTGTGCCCAAAATGAAGAAATTTGTGTCTTGTTTCCAGAGAAACAAGAATCACGTTCATAGGAGTCGTATACAGAGAGATGCGATGAAAACACTAAAGGTAGGTAAAACGGATTTCCAGCAAAATTCTTGATGAATCTTGAATCATCAACCTCATCTTCTTCCTCTTGGCTCTATAGCTCGAAAATGACAAGTGATGATCTAGGGAGGGTTAGGCTCAGATATTTGGACCAGAAGAATGAGGATGGAATATGGAGTTGAATGGTAAAAGAGGTGCTTACATGCAATGGCTATGATGGAGGTGGTGACTCCATCTTCTCCCCCCCCCCCCCCCCCCACACTCCCTCCTCTCCTCTCCCTTTTCTTTTTCTGTTTCTGAAGTTAGAAAGAAATGAGAGGATACTGAAGTTCAGGGTTTTTAAGTGCTGAGGTGTTTTAAAAAAAAGGAGCAATTGACCAAAATGCCCTTAGTTTAAAACTCTCACTTAAACTTAAATTCCAATCAATCATGCATCATCTCCTATCATTAGCAATTTGATTAGTTAAATTACTTGGGTTGACTAAAAACTATAGCCAAGCCCCCTTACTAGTTTGATCCAATGAGATTTAGTGAAATGACCATTTTACCCTTGCGCTCCAATTCCCATTTAAAATTTTCACAACTCGAATAATTTGCGCGTATTTCATATGCTTGCGCAATTAAACATTGATTTCCCGAAAGCATTAAGTCCATGACCCGATCTATCATCTAATTGAATAATAAATCGTTAGTTAATTTCGTAATCCGAAAATTATCAAAAACTAGGGATGTTACAATCACCCCAACTTGAAAGATTTTGTCCTCAAAATCGTTTATAATCCATACAGCACGTTGACAAGAACATCATCCGATACTCAACTATTTCGACTCTTTAATGGCTGACACTAGTCGTTATGGACAATTGGTATACCTACAATCTGTTGAGGACACAATTTATAGTTTAGGGTATTTATACATCCCGCACTATCAAAGTCAAGAACTCAGAAGGTTCCGGCTTAGCCGTTACTTGAATTGGGAGGAAACGATGTCTATGAAAGGATCATTTGAAATCAAACCACGCGGTATTCGGAGGAACAGTTTCTTCCTTCCCCGAGTTACACTTACATAAGCGCCTGACTCATTTTACTGAAAATCTTGACTGAAGCAAACAGAGTTGTTTTATAAAACAGCTTGACTCTCAGTCCAAAGAATGTAGAAAACGACTTTCCTTGTAACATGACCCGAGAAAACTTTAGAATCGTAGTGAATTATTCTTTCATTAAATCAGTTCCAAAACTCGAAAGTACACTCGTTTCATTTGGATAAAAATTCTTTTCAATGGGGTTTTCAAATAATGATACTTTGAGTAATAAGACTATCCAAAAACGTTAATTCACCCCAACTTATACATGACCTTACTCGATGCACAACGTTTCAACAAAGCGGGATCTCATTCTCTGACTTTTAAAATTTACAAGTTCGAAGGTGAGAATAAAAGTGTTACTTTGTTGGAATCAACCATTTGTGCGATCAAAATCTCACAAACTTCCATTATCGTGCTTGAGTTTGGCTCCGTTAAGATAGAATAATTGGGTTCGTTCGAGGAAGGGATCGAGAAGGACATTGAGCCGAAAGAAAAGGGGATATTTGCTTTTAAAATTCTTCTCAAAACCGCTATTCTATTCGATCCAATTCGTTTCCCTTCAATCCTTTTCTCGAATTAGCCCGAGATAAGACTTCAAGGTTAAAACAAGGACTTGCATTTCATGATGAAAAACGAACCTGAATTTAACGTCTCGAGAGGCTACACAAAAGAACGAAAGAAAATGGTTATAGGGTCAACTATCACGGACTCGTGTATTATACACTCACTGTCCAATCATTTAGTCTCAGGCCGACACATGGTTCATTCTTAGACATTCTCCCATCAAACAGGTGTAGAAGGTAAAAGAATATGCCCTACAGGTACTCAACTGTCGGATCGTCGTAGAAAAGCCTCGAGGGCTAGACCACAATCAGACAATTATGAATTCAGCACCTATTTGCCTTATTGACGTCTAACCGATAGATTATTAAAATGGAGAAACTAGCCTTGATCCATCCGATGGGTCAAAGTCACAGCAACTTACTGCTAACCCTAACGAGATCCAGATTACGATTGGGGTTTTACCTCGGTAGCGGAAGCTTGAACACTGTTACTGCCGAAAGATGATTGTCCTAACATGGCTTGATACCTCTCCAACTAGCAATTATATTCACGTGTTATCCAGCCTTCCTTTACTTCTGAATAAACGTTTGAGTAACCTACATCTTCGGTTATCTTAGAAACATTTTTAGCATTTCAGGCAGTCATCGGTACCACCGATGTTTTAACTAACCCAAAATAATGATAAGGGTGCGTCTTTCGACCATTATGACTCGGTTCTCGGAACTCAAACCCACAGTCTGGTGTCCTTACACAGGTTATGGTTCTTTCAGAATTGTCTAAGTCAACGACTTATCCAATTTCAGTTGTCTTTCTAGATCAACTAGACTTGAACTTTGATACCTATCCTTCTTAGATCTTGATCACTCAGGTCCTAAGGAGACGAGAATTTCGATATTAGGAATCTTACTAGAACGACATAAGGTTTTCTTTAGAAGTTACTATTTAGTGTCATCCTATGCAATCCTTGGTTTCTCGATTAACTTCAACGTAGCAATTATTCTCGATATGAATCTCGAGAGTGGATGGTTGACCGCCGCCCCCTTGTCCTGGAGGCTCTCCGGCCGAGGAGGGGCTTGTTATCGTAACCTTTTCTCCCGGTGTATGTGAAAAAGAGTTTACGAAATTGGAATCGCGGTGGCACCAAGGAAATTTTGAAAACAAAATGTTGTTTAGGGAATCAAACGAGCGCACCTTAAGTGTCTTAGTATTGATTCATAAAATCCGAGTATTTATCATTTAGAATTTTCCTTGGCCCAGTTTCTTTCCGAACTTCTGTAACTAACCAAACTTAATTGTTTCCTTCACGTTAATCAATCAAGTTTCGGAACGAGTTCTACTCCATGACAACATTACGTTTGCCACGCAGATGACTTTAAGCTCCTCGTTCCTCCAACCAGTTAGTTGAGGTCTTAGAGATTAAGATTTCGGAATCACTTCTAATGGTTGAATGGCCATCGTTACTAATGACAATCTCCGGAAATAGGTTTCTTGGAAAAACTAACAGTAACGTTACTCTGAATCAGTATCTAGGAGTCTAGACTGACTGATTGTAATTCCTTCTTCCAATTTCTAGTACAACAAGGGGGTTCACATCCCACGAATGCTTTAGGGTTTACGGTTCAGATTTAGAACAAAGGTACACTTCACAATACTGTTGGAGATAAGGTTCACAACCCATCCATCAGTGTAGATATTTTCGTTAGCTTTCCGACGCCTCTCGGAACATAAAAATCGGAGTCCTGGAGCAGAAGTTACGAACAAAATGATTCGCAAGACTAACGAGAATTTCTCACAGACCGCGATCGGGATGCTTCTAGTCAGAGGATTATAGTAAGGTCACTTACATTGATTCCACATACAAATCTGCTTTGAAGGATTTGATTCGAAATTCCTGATCGGGACTTAACCTGATCGGCACATTAAGACTTTGCTAGTCAATACTGGCGACAGAGTATCTTTACTCAGTTGGCTTTATCATCTGTCACATTGTGACTCGAAGGAAGAAAAACCAAGATTTATACTTGGATTTAACCGATAAGGACTTTCTTAACTGCTACCTAAACTGGGATTGACTTATAACAGAAGGTAAGATTTACTGTGAAACAGTATTTAGATAACTGATAGGCTGACTAATCAATGGTCAGGGTTTTGGGTGTTAACTAATCTCATAGATTTTAGGACACTGACGTTACTACTGCCCAAAGGCTTCGCTTAACTTGTACTCTCGATAAGACCTACGACGTCTTATACTGCGAGTCACTAGCTGTATTCGATTCATTTACTGAACAACCGCCCATAGTTTCCTCGAACCATCGCTGATGCCCATCATTGTCCCCAAATGTCACCTGTAGCCCTCTGCTGCAGCTGCGCGCTCTGATGACACGAGAAGGCTAAGAATCCTATGTCTTAGGGTTTCAGACATTTTCGGGGCTGAGGCAACTAACTGTCATAATTTACAGTAATTTACATGAAACATTGAGTGGATCCTGACTCAATACGTCACATAATATACTAAAAAGATCTGACACTTACTTGTCTAAGTCCCTAGCTAACTCGACCTAATACTTGACCCGAAGGTCA
Organism: Astragalus membranaceus; assembly: GCA_039519185.1. NCBI lineage: Eukaryota > Viridiplantae > Streptophyta > Magnoliopsida > Fabales > Fabaceae > Astragalus > Astragalus membranaceus. The sequence continues at coordinate 95,641,912 of CM076849.1, forward strand.
CTACGTCCGACAAGGCCGAACCGCTCTGATACTAAATGTAACACCCCGTATTTCTAAAACAAAGAAATACCTAAATATACAATTTGGTTTACATCAGAGTATAAAAATTCCTGCTTAGATATACATCGTTACAAAAAAACAGCGGAAACTAAAACATAACATAGCTCAAATTCGAGTCATGATATCAAATACAGAGACAACGGCAGAAAAATATAAACAGCTAGGAATGAGTCAATCTTCTATCTTCTCCTCGAGCGTGACAACTGACCATCCCGTTTGCTTCTCCGTTTCCTGTTCTCTGTAAAAACAACAACAATGATAGGGTGATACAACTTGTCTCAGTGAGTTCTACCGTGCCCCCTCACTATCACTTGGTTTAATTTATAAACCGTTACATCATATTGTTAATAGCCATCACAAGCTACAAATCGAAATGCTGACTGTACAACGACTACGAATCCCGGCAAATCGTGTTCTTAACTTAGCTTAGCATAAATCGGCTGTACAACGACTACGAATCCCGATAACCCACGAATTGACCACGCCAAAACGTATACAGGGCCTAGATAAGGGATCATCACTTCCCTTCCTAGTATGCTACTTGTCGGGTCGTCACCCAACGTGATATATAATAAAATACATATCGTGTCCGCATTGGACCGTCTTTCAAGTTTTAGATATCTATATCTATTATCGATCTATAACCCGTTTTGATGAACTCAAAGTTAGACATCTGGCGTTATAATCATAGCGTCGAGAAGGATCCACAATCCGGTTTGTTATGCCAAAAACATTATCTCACACGCGGTCTAAGTTTCGGTTTTTAAATAATTTAAACCTTCAAAAACCATTTTTCCAAAATAATGTCGAATGTGCTCTAAACATTGATTTTATTAGGGCAATATCCTTAAAATTGGTTGGGAGGAAGATTAGAAGTGATTTGGGATCGAAAGGAGCGACGAAATGAGAAATCAAGAACCGGTAACAGAAGCTCATGCACGGTCCGTGCCCAGGGGCGCACGACTAGTGCGTGATTTACCAAAATCACACAGCCAACCCGAAGAGGGCACACGACCTGTGCGGCCCGTTCTGTTACAGAATTCTAGTTTCTCATTCCGCTTTCCATTTCTCGCCCAAATCGAATTCCGATCGTTCTCCAACCTAAAAACAGATTTAACAAGCCACATTCCAGACCATATTCCTGCGAAAGCGTTTAAATACACAATTCATAAATTGGTCAATATTTCGATAAAAACCGTAAAACGCTATTTTTCTCAAAAGCGGTTTTCAACCCGAAAATCTTTCGAAATCAGTTTTTCGCCGAGAAACAAAATGTGTTATAATTTCAAAAAAAAAACATATTTTCCCTAATCCGTGAGTAGAACTCACCAGCGTGATGAAAATCACGGAATTGCCGAGACTTCGAAATGCTCAAACATGTAACCGCATCGAACAATCCCCGCAAATCCCAAACACGCTTCGAATGCCTCTGTAACTAAACTCAGCAACCAACGTTCCTCTTGCTACTGACCTCCTTTACGGTATATGGAAAAGGTTTCTCTCGCGATCTTGTCGCCTCGAACCCTCGATTCGACGAACCGATAATTCCAGATTTATTTCCGATTTCCAGTATCAGGGTACAATTTTGCAACAGGTGTAACTTGGTCAATCCGTGACCAAAACTACCCAAATCAGTGCCTATTTTGAAGAGAATTTTGTCTACTCTCTGATGGAGAAAGATTCACATGCATGCAACTAGTAGTTTGGGAGATATCACTGAAACAAGGTGACTGGCCCAGAACAGTACTTGATTCTTTACCGAATATTGTGAACATGATATCTCTCTGATTACCGAATATTCTGATTTCCAGAGAAACAAGAATCACGTTCATAGGAGTCGTATACAGAGAGATGCGATGAAAACACTGAAGGTAGGTAAAACGGATTTCCAGCAGAATTCTTGATGAATCTTGAATCATCAACCTCATCTTCTTCCTCTTGGCTCTATAGCTCGAAAATGACAAGTGATGATCTAGGGAGGGTTAGGCACATATATTTGGACCAGAAGAATGAGGATGGAATATGGAGTTGAATGGTAAAAGAGGTGCTTACATGCAATGGCTATGATGGAGGTGGTGACTCCATCTTCTCCCCCCACACTCCCTCCTCTCCTCTCCCTTTTCTTTTTCTGTTTCTGAAGTTAGAAAGAAATGAGAGGATACTGAAGTTCAGGGTTTTTAAGTGCTAAGGTGTTTTAAAAAAAAGGAGCAATTGACCAAAATGCCCTTAGTTTAAAACTCTCACTTAAACTTAAATCCCAATCAATCATGCATCATCTCCTATCATTAGCAATTTGATTAGTTAAATTACTTGGGTTGACTAACAACTATAGCCAAGCCCGCTTACTAGTTTGATCCAATGAGATTTAGTGAAATGACCATTTTACCCTTGCATTCCAATCCCCATTTAAAATTTTCACAACTCGAAGAGATCCCGAAAGCATTAAGTCCATTACCCGATTTATCATCTAATCGAATAATAAATCGTTAGTTAATTTCGTAATCTGAAACTAACAAAAATTAGGGATGTTACAACCCTTAGCAGCAGTTAAAATGGTTATCGGCTCGGATAGCGGAGACAAAGCTAATCCCAACCGATCAACGCATGATTGAGCTATAAAGCAATGGGTTGCACCCGAATCATATAATATGCTGACAGAGTTACCGAAAAGAGATCCCATACCCTTCAGTAAATTGTTTGCAGGTCTGACTGTCTAGGCACCCAAGTGTTGACTCGCCTGTATGTTGGAGCAGCTTGAGCTTCTTTGAAATTCTTCCTTGTTGGGCACTCATTAGCATAGTGACCCTCTTCTTTACAATAATAACACCGGTTTGATCCTTGCCAACAATCACCACGTTGATGCTTTTCACAGTTGGCACACCTGCTGACCTTTGAAGAACAAAAGATTGTACCTGCTTTCCCTTATTGTTGTTTCCTTTGAACTGTCTACTCGGAGTAGAAGATTTAGCCACTTTCTTCTTACCCTTCCAATACTCCTCCCTTTCTGCATACATCTTCCTAAGATCCTCCTCCGCAACATAAGCTTGTTGCACTAAGGCAGGATAATTAGCCATAGTATAAGAACTAAGGCCTTGGGCCACATCAGCACAGAGGCCCTGTTTAAACATCTGCATCTTCCACATATCATTTGGAGCATACCTTCCCAACTCATAAAACTGAGACAGTCTTTCAAACTTAGCAGCATATTCACCAACTGTCATTTCACCCTGCTTGAGATTTACAAACTCAGCCTGCTTACCCAATTTCATCACTGGAGGGAAGTTTGCCCAAGTGAGAAGAGTTCCTTGAATTTCCATCATCTCACGGGCATTGTTCCACCAGGTGTGAGCATCCTCATCAAGGGAATTAGCTGCACAAATTACCTTCTCTTCTTCATTACATTGTAAAATTTTGAAGATTCTTTCCATGGAGTCGATCCAATAATGAGAATTCATTGGATCTGATCCACCATTGAAGATCGGGGGATTCATCTTTTAAAAACGGAAGTATGTCCGATTAGGATCTTCCTGAAGCTATTGAACATTTGGCTATTGCAGAGCCATCTGCTATTGCTGCATATGCATCATTTTCTGCTGTGTCTCTATGACGTTTTATATCCACTCGACATGTGGATCAACAGGTGGGTTCCTTCTACCTCTTCCAGCCATGATTCTGCGAAATATACACAAAGTATTAAGTTGATCAAGCTCAATATCTAATAGCATACTAAGAGGAATCATAACTAAAGGAAGTAAAAGACTCTTAACATCTAGATCCGAGTAGGTCGAACCGCTCTGATACCAAAATGTAACACCCTAATATTTCTAGCAAGTAGAAATGCTAGAACATATAATTTAGCATACATCAGAGGTAATTTCCTGTTTCAGATATTGAACAATGCTAAAACACTCGATATATATAACATCAAAGAGTCACACATAACTCAAGTACTCATAACCTTAGGCCTTCTTAAACATAACTTCACCTAATGTTCAATATCCAAAAACATAGAAATAGCGGAAACGATTTTACAAAGACAACAAGGAAGCATAAACATAAGCGTAAACGCTAAGTCTTCGTCAACTTCTCGAGTATCACATCTACTCGTGCCTCTTTGCTTTCCTTTTTTCCTGTTTCTCTATAAAAACAACATATAAACAATGAGATACAATCTCAGTGAGTTCTACCAAGACCCCTAACTACACTCTCGGTTCAATTATGAATTCCTTTCGTCTCGTAGTTTAATTTATAAACCACGTGCCTTTTAAACTTAGCACGACACCGACCCTAGACATGGTAATCCCGGTGATATGTGCTACATAACTTTAACTTAACACCGACCCCAGATATAGTAATCTCGGTGTACCATACTATCTAACTTTAACATAGCACCGACCCCATTCATGGTAATACCGGTGAACCCCCTTCCCATTCGTACTTTCCCTAATGGTAGAATTTACAGGGCCTAGGTTAAGGGCTCAGGACTTTCCCCGCCTAGTATGCTAACCTCTTTGGGTCATCACCCATACTCGATATAATATATATATATATATATATATATATATATATATATATATATCATAACCTAAAACAATGTTTGATGAACTATATGTTCATCCATGATTAGTATACAACAACTAATTGAACCTTTAGTTACTTAAACTTACACGATACATGTTCGCACACGTGTACTAGGTTACGGTTTTTCAAAGCAATTTAACTAGTTCCAGAACAGGACAGCATTTGTACCCTAATTTGTAACATTAATAACTCTAGGTGTACTCACCTAAAATCAACCAAACTAGTTTCTAACAAAACAAGAATCGTTCAAAACAGATTTCAATTGAGAGTACAAAGCCCAAAACATTGAACCTATACACAACTCCAATTTTGATGAAACCAGTGCCAAAATGACCAGTATTAAATCCAGTTTCTAAAAAAATAAGCCCCATAATTTTTGGACTAACAGAACATTCCCTGTTGCAACAAGACCGCACCTATGTCCAGAATGGTTCCAAAATATTACCCTAACTTGTAAACTCTATATACTGAGCTATACAACTCCAAATTTGATGAAACCAGTGTCAATTTAAAGAGCCTTAAGTCTAGTTTTCAAAAATGTAGGACACAAAATTTTGTGATTACCACTACTCGCGCAACAGCCAGAACACTGAACCTATACTAAACAGTCCCAAAACTGAATTTCAAACCAATAACATCACAAACTATCAACACTATCAATCATCACAATCTCAGCAACACAATAAATTCAGAAACAATCAAATCCTAAACGTGAGTAAAACTCACCTTCAGCGCCGAGACAACGATTTGACAAAAATACAACTTCTCTCAGAAACCCTCAATTCGAACCCTACAATCACCAACTCGCTTCCAACGCCGAATCAAGCTTCGATCCATGTTCAATCTACCTCGAGTTCACTCCTATTCATCTATGAATCATCAAAATCAACTTAAAACTCAAAATCACCTCTCACCATCCCTCACAAACTCTCAAATTCGAATTCCAAAATAAGGAGAAAAAGAGGGATAAGCTTACCTTAACCATGGAAAACGAATTTGGAAGGGATAGAGGTGATGATCTTCAAACTTAGGGCTTGTGGGTGATGGGTCTTCTTCTTCCTCTCCTCTTTTCTTCTTTCTTCTTTATTTTCTTCCTTTCTCTTCTCCTCTCTCTCGACCTCTTCTCTTTCTTTTCTTTTCCTCTTTTCTTTCTTTTCTTTCTTTTATACAATTAAGTAAAAACTTGATGGGCTCACAAGTGCATGAGTCGTATCTTGTAATAAAAGAGTTATCGATCCACAGGGAGAGCCTAAGTGATTACCAATTTAATTTTTCAAAGTTGATTAGCTAGAAGGAATGGTTTTTAGGAGTTGTAAAATTTAGAAATAAAAACAAACAATCTCAGGTTTATAGTTTTATCACAACAATGAGGAACCAAAATAATTTCTTTAGACTATTCAACAAATTATAAGAGTAATATATTTCAAAGACAAGGCAGCGAATATAACTAATGTCTCCTTTCGGAGTACAAGAGCGTGTTTTGAACTAACAATCAAGCCTATTCTTATGGTTGATTGTCACCAAAACCCATTAAGCATAACACCTTTATAATGTCTCAAGAGTTTCAAAACTATTCTCATGTGTTGATTCCCTTGTCTAATTTCATAGATCCAACATCAATACTTCACCTTTCGGTTCTTCGTTTGATGTTTAAAATAAGATTTGAAGGGCAATAAAATTAGATTGAAATATAAAACAATTTGGAGTGAAGAATAGTCTGGGGAATTATTAGGGACCTATCATTGGATTACTCCCAATAACCCAAGACTTTGTATCTACTTACTCATATTAAATATGAGAGAAGAAGAAGAAGAAGAAAAGACATGAAATTAAATAGCGAGAAATAAAAGAAAGCGGTAGATTGCAAAATCATAAATAGTGGAATTGTAAATGACAAGAAAATAAAAGTGCAAGAAAGTAAATAGCAAGGAAAGTAAATGACTTGGAAAATAAAAGGGCGAGAAAGTAAATAGCGAGAAAATAAAAGAGCGAGAAAGTAAAAGAGCGAGAAAGTAAAAGAGGGAGAAAGTAAAAGGGCAAGAAAGTAAATAGCAAGAATTTAAAAGGCAAGAATTATAAAGAGCATGAAGAGTAAATTGAAGTCATGAATCTTAGAGAGTCTTTGTCATTGATTTTCTAACAAAATTCAAGCTTAGTTACAAGTGAGGATCAAGGTCCTATTTATAGGAAAATATGAGGGCCAAGGCACTTGAGTGGAGGGGCAAAATGGTCCAAAAAAAGTGGCAAATCAAGTTGGCAAAGATAGCCATCAGTAAGTGGGTGCAGCCAAAATTGACTTGTTTGGCGCCAGGGTCGTGCGCCCATGTGCCTGGGTCGTGCGCCCTGGCCAGTCAATTTTGGTTGTTCTGCGCCAGTTTTGCACCAGGGTCGGGCGCCTATGGAGCCTGGGTCGTGCGCCTTGTGCTGGCAACAGCTGTTCTGCGTTGCTGGCAAGCATGGGTCGTGCGCCTATGTGCCAGGGTCGTGCGCCTATGTGCCAGGGTCGTGCGCCCTGGCCAGTCAATTTTGGGTGCTCTGCGCCAGTTTTGCACCAGGGTCGTGCCCAGGCTCTACGCCAGTTTTTGCTGCTTGGCGCCCTGGGCGCCCTGTGCTGCGCCAGTTTTGCTGCTTGGCGCCCTTGGCGCCCTGTTGAGTGCCAATCGGTCTTAAAAATTGTTCCTCCTCAAATATTTTCTTTGTTTCTTCATTTTTCCTCATGTTTTCTCTTTTGCTTCAAAATAACACCTGAAAATAAAAAGTAAACATTTGTAGTAAAATAGCTCAAAAATATAATTAAAATACCAAATAAACTTAAGAAAAATAACTATTAAAAAGACTCTAAAAATAGACTTATCAGTGGTAATATGGGTCAAATGACCATATTACCCTTAATCTCTTCTTTCTTCCTAAACTACCCTTATTCCATATTATTCACTTAATAACCCTATAACAATCAATAATTAGTTTAGCACTCAATTAACACAAGTATTAATCAAGCACTAAAATAAATTAATTGAGTTAACATCAAAATAATTCAATTAAATATTTAGGGGATGTTACATTACACCCCAACTTGAAAAAAAATTAGTCAAGTCTTACCTCATTGAAAGAGATACGGATAGCGAGTTCGCATATCATCTTCTAGTTCCCATGTTGCTTCTTCAGGTGAACATCTATCCCAAACGACCTTGACAATTGGAATCGTTCTGATCCGGAGTGTCTTTTCACCATATTCTATAATTTGGCTCGGATGTGGTTGGAAAGTAAGATCGGGTCGAAGATCAACCTCTTCATAACTCAACGGTTGATTAGGATCCGGTACGTACTTCCGCAGCTGGGACACATGAAACACTTCATGAAGGTTTCACAATGCCGGCGGCAAAGCAATACGATAAGCAACTGGCCCAATTCTTTCTATGATCTGAAATGGCCCAATATAGCGAGGATTAAGGTTCTTGGGTTTGTAATGCCCGACCAATACCCGTTATAGGAGTAACTTTTAGGAAAACATGATCTCCTTCATCAAATTCTAACGGTCTTCTCCGTTTGTCAGCATAACCCTTTTGGCGACTTTGAGCTGCCTTCATTCTCTCTATGATTTGATGAATCTTTTCGGTAGTCTCTTGAACCAAATCGGGTCCCAATAGTCTTCCTTCACCTACATCCCACCAACAAAGCGGGGTCCGACACTTCCTCCCATACAAAGCTTCATAAGGAGCCATACCAATACTGGAATGATAACTGTTGTTGTAAGCGAATTCAACAAACGAAGATGATCTTCCCACTTGCCATCACTATCAAGCACACATGCACGGAACATGTCCTCCAATGTCTAAATAGTTCTTTCAGTCTAGCCATCTAACTGTGGATGATAAGTTGTACTCATATAAACTTTTGTTCCCAAGGCCATATTCAAAGCTCTCCAAAATTTTGAAGCAAACTTTGGAGCACGGTCGGAAATAATGCTAATTGGAATCCCATGAAGTTTCACTATATGCTTGAGATACTCCTCGGCTAGCCTGGAGACTGAATAGTTAGAACGAACTGGAACAAAGTGAGCTGACTTTGTCAATCGATCCACAACTACCCAAATTGAATCATAGCCTGAACGGGACCGTGGAAGTCCTATCACAAAATCCATTGAAATACTCTCCCACTTCCATTCTAGAATGCTCAAAGGCTGCATTAAACCGGTTGGCCTTTGATGTTCGATGTTAACCTTTTGCCAAGTTAAACACCGAGACACAAATTCCGCGATATCCACTTTCATTCCCGGCCACCAATATATTTTCTTAATATCCCGATACATCTTGGTAGATCCAGGATGTATTGAATACTGACTCTTGTGAGCTTTCTCTAAAACTTGCCTCTTGATCTCATTATCATTTGGCACACATATTCTTCCGTTGAAACAAATTACACCATCACTGTCTTCTGTAAAATCAGGCAATCTTTTCCAAGCTTGCAGATCCACATCATCTTCTTGTGTTAAGCGAATAGAATCCCTCAATGAACTAGAAATCCGAATGTGGCTCAACACTAATCGATTCCTCTTGGTCGTTACATTCAAAATTAGATCCTTGAAAGATTCAAGAAGCGCCATTTCATGAATCATCAATGAGGTGGTATGCAATGATTTTCTACTTAAAGCATCTGCCACTACATTAGCTTTCCCTGGATGATATTTCAACTCAAAATAATAATCCTTCAAAAATTCTACCCATCTTCGTTGTCGATTATTCAACTCTTTTTGGTCAAACAGATATTTCAAACTCTTGTGATCACTGAAAACTTCGAAAAGAGAACCATAGAGGTAATGTCTCCAAATCTTCAGTGCGTACACAATAGCAGCTAACTCCGAATCATGGGTAGGATAATTCACTTCATGCGTCTTCAATTGTCTTGAGGCATATGCCACCACTTGACGATCTTGCATCAAAACACATCCCAAACCTTTCCCTGAAGCGTCACTGTAACTCTAAAATCCCAGGGAAGGATTTGGAAGAATTAGGATTGGTGCAGAAGTCAAACGAGTTTTTAACTCTAGAAAACTTTCTTCACAATCAGAATCCCATACAAACGACTGACCCTTGCGAGTTAACCGAGTGAGTGGAAGAACTAACTGCGAGAACCCTTGAATAAATCTCCGGTAATAATCGGCTAACCCCAATAAATTCCTTATTTCTGTCACTGACGATGGTCGCTCCCAATTCAACACCGCTTCCACTTTACTGGGATCTACTGCAACTCCTGACTGAGATATCACATGTCCCAGAAACTTTACTTCAGACATCCAAAAATCACACTTCAAAGGCTTAGCATATAACTTCTTCTCTTGAAGTACATTAAGAACAATGCGGAGATGCTGAACATGCTCCTCAATGGTCTTAGAGTACACCAAGATGTCATCAATGAACACAACTACAAGCTGATCTAGGTACGGGTGAAAGACTCGGTTCATGTAATCCATGAATACCGCTGGAGAATTAGTTAGACCGAAGGGCATCACTACAAACTCGTAATGTCCATATCTAGTACAGAAGGCTGTCTTCGGAATATCCAAGGCTCTCACTTTTATCTGATGATCACCCGACCTTAGATCAATTTTTGAAAACACTGCAGCACCTCGAAGTTGATCGAGCAAATCATCTATTCTTGGTAAAGGATACTTAATCTTGATGGTGACTTTATTTAACTGGCTATAATCAATACACAACCTCATGCTCCCATCTTTCTTCTTAACAAGTAACACAGGAGCACCCCATGGAGAAGCACTAGGCCGAATAAACTTCTTCGAGATCAACTCTTCAAGTTGGGATTTTAATTCCTTTAGTTCTATAGGAGACATTCGATAAGGAGCTATAGATATTGACCCGGTGCCTGGAACCAATTCTATAGAGAATTCTACCTCACAATCTGGAGGTAAAGAAGAGACTTCTTCCAGAAAAACATCCAGAAATTCATTCACAACTTGAACAGAAGACAAATCTAAACCAGTTTCAGTTGATGCAGATATCATAATAAAATCTACCACAAAATTTCTGTCTCCTATACAACTCCAATTTTGATGAAACTAGTGCGCAAATGACCAGTATTAAATCTAGTTTATAACAAAATAAGACCCATAGTTTTTGGACTAACAGAACATTCCCAGTTTCAACAAGACCGCACCTATGTCGAGAATGGTTCCAAAATATTACCCTAACTTGTAAAATCTATATACTGAGCTATACAACTCCAATTTGGATGAAACCAGTGCCAATTTAAAGAGCCTTAAGTCTAGTTTTCAAAAATGTAGGACACAGAATTTTGTGATTATCAGTACTCGTGCAACAGCCAGAACATTGAACCTATACTAAACAGTCCCAAAACTGAATTTCAGCACAATAACATCACAAACTATCAACACTATCAATCATCACAATCTCAGCAGCACAATAAATTCAGAAACAATAAAATCCTAAGCGTGAGTAAAACTCACCTTCAACGGCGAGACAACGATTTGACCGAAATACAACTTTTCTCAAAAACCCCCAATTCGAACCCTAAAATCACGAACTCGCTTCCAACGCCGAATCGAGCTTCAATCCATGTTCAATCTACCTCGGGTTCACTCCTATTCATCTTTGAATAATCAAAATCAACTTAAAACTCAAAATCACCTCTCACCATCCCTCACAAACTCTCAAATTCGAATTCCAAAATAAGGGTAAAAAGAGGGATAAGCTTACCTTAACCATGGAAAACGAATTTGGAAGGGATAGAGGTGATGAGTCTTCTTCTTCCTCTCCTCTTTTCTTCTTTCTTCTTTCTTTTCTTCCTTTCTCTTTTCCTCTCTCTCGACCTCTTCTCTTTCTTTTCTTTTCCTCTTTTCTTTCTTTTCTTTCTTTTATACAACTAAGTGGTAATATGGGTCAAATGACCATATTACCCTTAATCTCTTCTTTCTTCCCTAAACTACCCTTATTTCATATTATTCACTTAATAACCCTATAACAATCAATAATTAGTTTAGCACTCAATTAACACAAGTATTATTCAAGCACTAAAATAAATTAATTGGGTTAACATCAAAATTATTCAACTAACTATTTTGGGATATTACAGTTACAAAAATAAAAGTAAAGCTACTTATACAATCCTTCTAATTAAAGATTCACAAGGGTTCGATCATAATATTTGAGCAAAAGACAATTTTACAAGAACAAGTTAATAGTTTGATAACTTGAGTGTCCATTACACCTTTACGTACAACTCTATGAACTTTAAGAAGTAAGGAAGAGAACTCCAATCCAAAAAGGCAGGGAAAATGAAACTCAATCCAAACTTGAAATTACAAGTTTCAGAGATGATTAGAAGGGGTACCTCATAAGAAATAAAACAAGCAATTTATTTTATGAAGGAAAAATTTGGGGCTTTTAGGTTTTGTTAATTTTTTTTATTTTCTTTTTTGTAACAGCTCAACTGTTTTTTGAATCCAACAAGTGATATTAATGCACTAGAAACACTTGTAGAGAATTGGTAGTCGAGGCGCATACACGAAGAACGAAGACCTGTTGGTATAAGTTGGCAAATGGCCTCTTCGCGAGGAACGTCGAAGAGTTCCCACTTCTGGTTCGCGCCATTCTCGATCAGAGGTCGATATCATGCGAGAGCCAAGTTCGAGTCGAAAACAGTTAATCTCATACGAACTTCATTGGAGACCCGGCATAGATGTCATCAGCATCGTCATTGAGACCAACGCCTCCTTCCGACACTATATCGGCATCACTCCCTATTAATGATTCAGCCTGATCCTTGGCTATTTCTTGATCAGACAGATCCTTGACCATATCTTGTTCGACTTCAATCTCGGCCGACACATCTAAGTCATCTTGCTAGTTCGGATTAGCCTGACTCTCCTCAGCAGCCCTACACAACTCGACAAATGGAAATATCCCGGTTGTTGTCTTTGTTCTCACCTTCAATGACCTACGGGGAGGGAGCTCATTGTCAGGAAAACCTATCCTTAACTGAGTTACAAATGCGCTTAAATGGATCCTCTAAGATAAGCTTAAAGGTGCCAAGCCAAGATTGAGGAACTAGGACACCACCTCAGGCGATGAGAGCTTGAATCTCGGTCTGATAATCCTTCACAAAGGAAGATGACTTTGAACCTGACGAGCCCCCTCCCACTAAGAAATCTTCACGTAGTGGCATGGAAGATGTAGTCGCTAGGGACTGGCAGAGGTCTCAACAGAAGTAATTTCCGAAGTGACTGGCTCAGGATCCATGGTGGAGAAGAAGAAGTTAAATAAAAATGAAAAGAAAGGAACTCAGAAATACGTAGGTGGTTGGGTAGTTAATTTCTAGAAATGAAACAGTAGAACCTGTTATGGATTGGGCCTCAATGGCCAATCCACCAAAAAGGCCCAACACCAAAGGGTCCAATTCATCCAACGGTGGAGATTGCAGACCTAGATCCAACAGCCCTCCTCCACTCCAGATACCTATAAATAAGCATTGAATGCTCACATTAATGGTATTCATCTCTCACCTACTCTCACTTGTAATTGACTCACTCACTGACTTGAGCGTCGGAGTGTCATTGCAGGTACCACCCCACCTCGGACCGGAGCACCAACTCGGACAACCAAGGACACACGTACCAACTATCTCGGACCGGTCTATCTATCCAAGATCAGATACGTAGCAGGAGATACGGTACCGAACATTGACGACCACAGTGGGAGAGCCTCATACTCTAGTCTTTCCCCCAACCTCCTTGATCTGATCAGAAATGGCTCTGGAATTACGACGGAGAAACGTCTCCAGCGTCGTGGTCAGAACCGACCAGCAATAGGAAACCCCGGAGGGGGTAGCGATTACTCTCCCTCGAAGCTCGGCCCATGGCCGGAATTCATCCAGGGCGATGGTCCCTATAAGCTCTGCTAGAAACCAGTTTCAACCTCCAGCCCTGACTGTCCCGGTACCGATCGATGCTGTCCAACAGCTCATCCAACTGCTAACAAGGCAGGCCGAGGTTGATCAAAGGAGTCAGCGTTACTCCCAGCTGGAGGCCGAGATGGCCGAAGTCCGGGCCAGAGATATCTCGGGTCGTACCTCCCCTCAAACTTACTCTCCTAGCAGAAGGACCTCCAGCAAAAGACGTCACCGGTCCCCTGCTTGGAGGAGACACCACCATCGTTCGCCACCACGCAGAAGAGGGAGGCAAGAACCTGGAACTCCCCCAACCGAGACTTATGACGAGACTTATTATCCCGGGGACTCAACCCACCAAAGCTCATCATTAGCATCTTCGTCCCCAAGGCGGCGTTCTATAAGCCGGGGAAGTCCCCCGAGGCATGAACGTCGGCGCCCTCGATCTCCCGGATCCCCTGCCCGACGCCCTATCAGAAGGCCTCCTCCGAGGGAAAGGTCCGCGACGCGGAAGGGACCCTTCACAGCGGAAATCGACTATTTTCCGGTACCCAAGCACTTAGAGAAGCCCCCGGAGGGTTTAAAGATGCATGACGGGACGGGCGATCCCGACCGACATCTGGATTACTTCGACACGATGATGCAATACCGGAATGTTCCAGAGGAGATCAAATGCCGAATCTTCCCTCTCACCCTTGAGAAATTGGCTCTGGACTGGTTCAGAGCCCTCAAGCCAAACTCGATATCATCCTGGGACCAGCTTGCAAAGCTGTTCTCGGCCCAGTTCGCCCACTCCAAAATGAAGCCTAAGTCTCGGAAAGTCTTACAAGCCATCCGGCAAGGAGAGAACGAGTCTCTCCGAGACTACATTGAAAGATTCAACAAGGAGGCGGCCCAGGTCCGGAACTTAGACGATTCATTTCGACTATTCTTCATGGAAGCCGGTTTGCGGGAAGGAAGTCTGTTTCAGATCGATGTCGGAATCAACCAAACTGAGTCGCTTGCCGAGTTCCTCCAGCGATCTCAAAAATACATTGACCATGAAGAAGGTGCTGTTGCAAGAAAGACAGATGCCGACCCCGGAACGAGCAAGCCTCGGTATGAAAAAGAGGCTCTGATGCGTCAGGCAGCCGAGGCCTGTTATGAAAGGGAGGCCCGGAACGACAGTAGGCTCCGACCTCGGAACCGACACCAGCAATATTCCGACCTGAATGAAACAAGGGCCAGGATTCTGGCAGAATGTATGAACGCTGAGTTCAAAGAAGTCAAGTTCCCTGATCCGCTCCCACACAGGCCGGGACAGAGATCCAACAAGTACTGCCGGTATCACCGGAGCAAAGGGCACGATACCAGTCGATGCAATGCTTTGAAGGATGACATCGAGGACCTGATTAAGAAAGGGAAGTTGAGCCAGTATGTGGCTAAAGCACCCAGGCACGAGGCCGAGATTAAGGAAGAAGAAGCCGATCCGAAACGAAAGGGTAAAGCCCCACAAAAACGAGAAGAGAGCTCAGAGGACGAGCGCGATTATCGAAAATCAAAGGGCCGACCTGTGATGATGATGATATCTGGGGGCTACCCCGACGAGGCATCGGGCAAAACGATGAAAAGAAAATGGAAGGAAGTCATGTGTGCCGCTTCCACCTCTGCAATCAGCTCAGGCCCGGAGCGCCCACCCTTGGCCTTCAGCGACCGAGACTTATTGGATGGCAAGCCAAATAAGCACATACCCCTCATAATCAGGGCGGTCATGGCAAACCATGAGATAAGAAGGATTCTGGTCGACCAAGGGAGCTCCGCTGATATCATCTTCATCGACCTGGTGAGAAAACTGCAGATCTCAGAGGAAGACTTCACCCCTTACCGGGGATCGGATCTTTCGGGCTTCAACGGGTCTCGGACCAAACCTCTCGGCTACTTGGAAATGATGGTCACCTATGGAGAGGAGCCACTAGAAAGGACGGTCAAGACCAAGTTCTTGGTATTGCCATGCCCCTCGGTCTACAATTGTATCATCGGGAGGCCCACCCTTGGAAGGCTCGGAGCCGTAACTTCAACGGTTCACCTCAAGATGAAGTTCTACTCATTGAGTGACGAAGTTATCACCCTTGACGCCGACTTAGAGTCCGCCCAAAGATGCTTCTATCTTCACGTCAAGGCGGACAGGCAGGCCTCAGAAGAGGGGGTTCCCCCCATAGAGGCAAGGACTCAGAAGAGCCCAAAGAAGAAAAGAACCGGTCCAGCTGCCGAGGTCAATGTCACGGACCTCGACGCGAGATATGACCCGGACAGCTCCGAGGAAGAAAGCGACGACGAGTTAGCACGAGAGCTAAAGAAGAAAATTAGGCGACCCCAACCTGATGGACAGTTCATGCAAATCCAGCTGGGAGAAAACCCGGCTCAAACTGTCCAGATCGGATCCGATCTTCCCGACGAAGTAAAAACAAAGCCCATCCTCTGCCTCAAATCCCACGCCGATCTCTTCGCATGGTCAGCAAAGGACATGCCCGGGATTCCCCCTGAGGTCGCCTGTCATCAGCTAGCGGTGAACCCCGGGGCAAAATGGGTCGCCCAACGCAAAAGAGCTCAAAGCCAGGAAAAGGCAGCTGCTACGGCTAAGGTCGTTGAAGATTTAATTAAGGCTGATTTTGTAAAAGAGGTCAAGTATATAACTTGGCTCTCAAACCCTGTACTTGTTAAGAAAAGCAATGGAAAGTGGCGAATGTGCGTTGACTATACCGATCTTAATAAGGCCTGTCCTAAGGACGCCTTCCCTGTTCCTAGTATTGATCGGCTCGTCGATAATGCTTCAGGTTTTCGTTTACTATCGTTCATGGATGCTTATTCCAGATACAATCAAATTCCGATGTTCCCCGACCAAGAGAAGACGGCCTTTATGACTGACCGCGGTAATTTCTGCTACCGGGTCATGCCATTCGGTTTAAAAAATGCGGGCGCCACTTATCAAAGGATGATGAACAAAGTATTCCGAGATCAGATCGGTCGTAACGTGGAAGTCTACCTCGACGATATGATTGCAAAAAGCGAAAGGGAAGACCTCAACATATCCGACCTGGAAGAGATTTTTGCTGAAATCCGAAAAAATAATATGCGGCTAAACCCGGAAAAATGCACTTTCGGAGTCCGGGCTGGAAAATTCCTGGGTTTCTATCTCACGGAAAGGGGCATTGAAGCCAACCCGGATAAATGCCGAGCGGTAACAGATATGCGGACCCCGTCCACTAAGAAAGAACTCCAGAAACTCAACGGCATGATAGCTGCGTTATCTCGCTTCATTTCCAACGCCGCCTTCAAATCGCTCCCATTGTTCAAACTGCTTAAGAAAGAAGCAACTTTCGAATGGACCCCAGAGCGGGACGAGGCACTCTCCCGGCTCAAAAAGGTCCTGTCCGAACCGCCCATACTAAGTCGGCCGAGCCCAGGGGAAGATTTATTTTTGTATCTAGCCATCTCAGATGAGGCCATCGGAGCTGTGCTTGTCAGAGAGACCGGACCTGGCCAAAGCCCGGTATACTTCGTGAGTAAAGCTTTGCATGGACCGGAAGCGAGATATCAGAAAATAGAGAAGATCGCCTTTGCTCTACTCATCTCGGCACGCCGCCTCCGACCTTATTTCGTCGCCCATCAAATCGTGGTGCGGACTAATTATCCAGTTCGGCAGATCTTGTACCGACCCAACTTAGCAGGACGAATGATCAAATGGGCAGTAGAACTCTCCGAGTTCGGAATCAAATACGAAACAAGACCGGCCATGAAAGCCCAGATACTTGCCGACTTTATCACAGAGATGGAACCCGCCGATCCGGATGACGGGGTGTGGACACTTCACGTAGACGGGTCCTCAAATCCAAAAGGAAGTGGTGCAGGGTTGATGCTCGAAAGCCCGACGGGCGTCGTAATCGAAGTATCACTCACATTCGGTTTCCCTACCTCAAACAACCAGGCGGAATATGAGGCGTGCATAGCTGGACTCCGGATTGCGATCGATCTCAAGGTCTCCCGGCTTTCCCTAAATACCGACTCATTATTAGTGGTATCCCAAATCGGGAAGCAGTACGAAGCTAAAGACCCGATCTTGCAAAGGTACCTAACCCAAGTGCAGGAGCTGCTCTCCCTTTTTACATTCACGGAAGTGAAGCACGTTCCAAGATCGGAAAATATCAGGGCTGACATACTCTCCAAGCTTGCCAGCACCAAAATTCTGGGGAACCACCGGTCGATAATCCAGGAAACGCTGAGCAAGCCGAGCGTAATCTTGAACCCGGAAGCAAATTTTTCTGTTAATGTAGTGGAAGAAATCCAGGGTTGGATCGCGCCCTTAATAGACTATATCAGAACGGGGAACGAGCCCCCGGACCCGAGCAAAGCCAAGATCCTCCGGAGGAAGGCCTCCTCTTTTTCCATAATCGATGGAAGCCTCTACAGAAGAAGCTTGTCTGCACCGCTGTTGAAGTGCATCGAAGGAGGAGAGGCGGACTACGTCCTGGCCGAGATCCACGAGGGAATCTGCGGGCAGCACCTTGGAGGTCGATCCCTGGCTCGAAAGGCATTAAGGGCGGGATATTTCTGGCCAACCATGGAGACCGATGCAAGAAATTATGTAAAGAGGTGCAGTAAGTGTCAGATCCACGCCAAGGTCCACATAGCGCCCCCTACGGAGCTCACCAGCTTAAGCTCGCCGTGGCCATTTGCTTGGTGGGGAATAGATCTCTTGGGACCATTCCCAACTGCCCCCGGCCAGATCAAATACCTCATAGTAGCGGTGGATCACTCCACCAAATGGATTGAAGCTGAGCCTTTGGCCATCATCAGCGCTAAAAATTGCATCAAATTCTTCAAGAAAAATATAATGACTAGATTCGGGATCCCCGAGGTTGTAGTCACGGACAACGGAACACAGTTCGCCGACAAAGGCTTCAGAAAACTCATGTCTGACCTTAAGATCAAACACCGGTTTACCTCGGTAGAGCACCCTCAGTCAAACGGTCAGTCCGAGGCTGCCAACAAGGTCCTTCTCAATGGACTGAGGAAACGACTCGATGAAGCAAAGGGAAACTGGGTTGAAGAGCTACCTTACGTGCTGTGGGCCTACAGAACTACCCCACAAAGCTCAACGGGGGAAACCTGTAACACCCCTTTTTCTACCCAACGGTTTATTAAAAAATATCAGAGTTTTTTTGCGCCAAAAGAGTGTCACATTTTTCGAACCGGAAAACCACTTCGCAAACAGAGTACTTTAATTATAACTAACCTCTTTTCAAAAACATGCAGCGGAAATAAAAAGGTTTAACTTGGCAATCATACTTCAAAAGGTTTACAACTTAGAAAGGCATATACATAACACATAAGGAAAGACACAAGGACAACCCTCCCGAGTGCTACGTATCAGAGCCGACTCAACCATACTAGAAGAAGAATCTCTAGCCACCTTCAGTCACCGTCACCTGCAGGTTGCCGACATACGAGGCAACACGACGCAGTAGGGTGAGTCTCACTACATAGATAATAATAGATAAAACAAGAAACACAGTATAATAGGCACACCAGGGATACCATCAATCTACTACACCAATAATACAGTTACACCAAATCCAGTTACGCCGAATACTGTTACACCAAGTACCGTCACACCAAATACAGTTACACCCAGAATACAGTTACACCATTAGTTCAAGAAGACGCAATCAAACACAGGACGTGTATGCAATGTATGAAATGCAACCCAAAACTCCACTGGGCATATGCATGTGGATCCATCAACACCAATAATTTGCCTTGAGGGCACTCACCAAAATAAGGCCGAAGCCTTCTGCTCACCAAAATAGGCCGAAGCCTCTGCTCACCAAAATATGCACATGGTTTATGTGACGCTATGAACAATGCACCATACACACCAAAATCACCACAACAATGCGATAACATGTGCACCAATAATTTATTTAACTCACCAATAGTTTTATTAACTCACCAACACCAAAAGAAAGGTCATAGACCATTGCCTTGAGGGCACTCACCAATAAACTCACCAATAATTTATCTCACCATTTTATATACATCACCATTATACATCTCCAAAATTTCAGCTCTAAGGATAGCACACCAATCACACCAAGCACAATTAATTACGCGACTACATTGTCACCAAAGGACTAAACAACACCCATAGGGACCAAGACAGCACATAGAGTAGCAGCAGCAATATAAACAGCAGCATAAAATCCCACAAAATTCGGAGCAACAAACCCCACAAAATTCGGAGCAACAAATCCCACAAAATTCGGACAGAATTATTAGTCATTTTGAAATCAAACCTTCTCCCTCATTTCTCAATGAAATTTAGCGAAATCAGTGCCTATTCAGTAGGAAATTAAGTCTACTTTCCAACAAAACAAACCCCATAACTTTTAGACGAATAGAACACTCACGACCACAGATTTACTGAACCTATATCCAGATTGTTTCCAGAATCTTACCCTAACTTGTGAAATTCATATCTCGAGCTACACAACTCTAAACGCAACCAAACCAGTGCCAAATTAACAAGCATTAAGTCTATTTTCCAGAACAGTAAACCACATAATTTTTCAGTCAACACAACGTTCCCAGTTACCGAAATACTGATCCTCTACCCACATCGTTCCCAGAATTTTAACCTAACTTGTTTCACCTATAACTCAAGTTTTACAACTCCAAATGCAACCAAATCAACGACAAATTAACAAGCATTCAATCAAGTTTTCGAAATGACAAACCACATAATTTTTCAATTAGTAAAACGTTCTCAGTCACTGAAATACTAAACCTATGTCAGAACATCTCAAAACAGTGAATTCAACAACACAAACAACCATCACACTTCAGCCACCTATAGATATTATAAACATCAACAGCAATTTAAACAACTACTCCTAACACCTAGTACCCATGATTTCGTGGTTTATAAATTATTAACTATGAACGAGAGCCCCCTTACCTCATTGAAGAACTCGAATCCTTAGGCTTAGAAACCTTGAAAAAACCTAGCTTTTCTTCTCTCTCCTCTTTTCTTTCTTGGTCACGAACTCCTCTCTTTCTTTTTCTCTATGGAAGCCACGAAATTCTTCTCTTTTTCCTTGCCTTGGCCGCCACTCCTTAGCTCTCACTCTCTCACAAAATCTAATTTTCTCAACTAATGAAACCCTAACTTAAAAACTCCTTATTTATAGGCTCACTTAACCAATCATGGGCTTTCTTAGTTTATGACTTAATCATGGGCCTCCACTAACACCTCTAATTCGCCACCACCTATCCACATATACTAACAACTAATTATTTCTAATATTCTATCACATAAAATCCCTAAATAATTATTCCTATCATTTTATTTTATTTTTCTCAAACACAAACCCTAGATAATTAATTAAATAAATTAACTAATTATTTTGGGCTGTTACAAAACCCCTTTCCGACTTTCGTACGGGACGGAGGCCGTAATTCCGGTGGAGATCGGGGAGCTGAGCTGGAGGACACTCCACCCGAAACCTCCGGGGGACAATAGCCAGGCGTTGAAGGAAAACCTCGACCTCGTCGATGAGGTCCGAGGCCAGGCTTTCCTTAAAGAAGCAATAATAAAGCAGAGGGTAGCAGTACGATATAACTCGAAAGTGATCCCCAGAGACCTTGAGGTCGGTGATTTAGTTTTACGAAGAGCCGATGTCGGTTTGAAGAACGCCGCACAGGGCAAGCTCGCTCCCAACTGGGAAGAACCTTACCGAGTTTTATCTAAAACCGGCAGAGGTGCCTACGAATTGGAGACCTTGTCCGGCAAGGCGATCCCAAGAACTTGGAACGCCACTAAACTGAGAAAATACTACAGCTGACTCTCATCTCATCTAATGAACGGTGTATACTGATGATATTAATTATGTTTGCGGTGTATACCGATGTTGTAACTCATCTTATCTAATGAACGGTGTATACCGATGATATTAATTATGTTTGCGGTGTATACCGATGTTGTAACCCATCTTATCTAATGAACGGTGTATACCGATGTTATCCATTATGCTTGCGGTGTCTACCGATTTTATCACCTAGTTTATCTTCTTTTAGCTGACCGAGGTTGTCGCTACCCTAAAGGGACGAGTTCGATCTGGGCCGAGTCCCGGTAAACTGCCCCGAAGGCGATCATTGTTACGTAAAACAACTTGTTGGCCGAGGCTGCCACAACCCTAAGGGACGAGTTCGATCTGGGCCGAGTCCCGGTAAACTGTCCCTAAGGCGACGCTTACCACGTGAGCGAATCAAACGCAAGTGCAGGAATGTAAAACAACAGTATAAAGACTAAACCGAGGTAAATGAAACCGGAGGCACATTAAAATACATTTCCATTACAAATTATCCCGGATACGGCCGGATCCTCTAGTTCAAAAAGATGGTGAAATATTACAAATTCTGGTTCAGCCCGGAACCCGGGGCTTTACTTCCCCACCGGTTCCACCCGGAACCCAAAAAGCAGCGAATTCAGAGCTTCCCCATCAGCAGCAATCACGGCAAGGAAGGGGGAGGGTAAATGACATCGAATGCTTCGGAGTCACGATAGGGCCTGACAATACGACCGTCTTCTACGGTATGGTCCAAGCGAATAAATCCCCGGTCCAGAGGAAGGGATGGATGGATGACAGTGACTTGAGTAAGGGCTTTTTCGAAGCTCTCCCCGACCACGTCCACAGCCATTTGAGCCACCTCCACCATCTCGTCCTCCAAGGCTTCAGCTTTGGCACGTACCTCTTGAAGCTCTCTTTCCAATTCAGCAATCCGAGGCAAGGAATCAACGCTAGACCCGACCTGGGCCTGCCTCGCCTTCACAAGATCGGCCTCAAGTTCATGAATCCGAGCCCTCAGGGAAGAAACCACCTCGGCAGACCGTCTATCTTGACTCTCGAGATCCTGGATTCGAACCTCATGTTCCATGCACAAGTTAAGGGCAGAGTCCCTCTCCCTTTCAAGTTTTTCCGCAGCCGCTTTAAGCTCGGTCTAATCCCTCTCCAGAGCCTCATATTTCTTTTGCAACTCCTCCCGGGCTCTTCTTTCGTTGTCCCTCTCCACCAGGGCTCCTGTAATAACGGAAACAAGGAAGTCAACAACAGAAATAACCAAGAAGGAAAATCAAAGAGTGCACCTCGGAACTTGAGGTCACCTTTTGCCTGATTCTCAGCCTCGACCTTCTGAAGCTTCGTCACGTCGGCCAGATGCCGGAATAACCTGAGAGACGCCTCAACCGGGTCGACCCGGGAATCCTCCAAGTGCTTCTGCAGGAAGTCAGCGTCAATAGAAATGCCGGAAGACCTAGAAGTCCGGTGCTTCCCATGACGCCCCTTTTTTGAAGCCCGAGCAGCCGGAGCATGAGACGTAGAAGCAGGGTCTGCTTGCGGTAGGGGGCGCTCCCTTTTTCGATGCAAGAGATCCGCAGCCCGATCCTCTGCTCCAGCCGAGCCGGCCTCCGGGATGGTGCTGATCGGAATGGCAGCAACGGGTTTTTCCTTTTGAACCCCGGCCTTCCTTTCTGCAAGAGCCGTCAGGCGGGAGAACTTGTCAGGCCCCATGCTATCTGCAAAATAAGGAAAGTAAACAATGTTAGAAGAAACGGCAGTCAAAAAATTATAATGGGCGGGGTTATCTACCAAGGAACCTACCAAGAACGGCGACTACTTGAGATTTCGACCCGGCCCCGACCAATCGGGCTACGTCAATCCCAAATTTCTTGGGGTCCCGGTAGACAATCAGGTCGGCAAAGTTCGTCAAGATCGCCAATGAGTCCGGATCAACCTGGGATAGCCGCCCTAAGCCGACGGTGTAGGAATGAGGCCTCCGGTTGAAGTGAGAGAGAGACCACCCCAGTTGAAACTTTGTGAACTCCAATGATTTGCCGTCCGTAGAATATTGGCCGACGTGCCTCACTGCCTCCTCATTCACGGGCTCCACAAAGAAATACTTATTTTTCCAGTTCTTAAGAGAGTCGGAATAAGGCATGAAAATCTTTACCCCTCTCTTAGCCCGAAAGCTCACATGTTCCCACCGATCTTTGGTTCCATCCTCATGCCTCCGGTTAACCTCAAAAAGGTGGAAGAAGAGGTCACAGGAGACCGGCCTCTCCATATGAATGCACATCAACTCAAAAGCCCGGAGGAACGCCCATGAGTTGGGATGTAGTTGGGAAGGAGCGAGGTTCAAGATCTCCAAAGCCTCTTGTTGAAAGGCGGTGAACGGGGGGCTAACGTGCATATCAAGGATCGTCACCCCGTACATAACAAATTTTAGAGCTTTCGGCCAGATGGCCACATGCTGGTCTTCAGCCATTCCCTCCACATTCCAGATCTGATCCTTCCGGGAAAGGCGATTGACGAAGAAACTCATATCGTCCCCGGTCCTATAAAGGGACGGAATCCCCCTCAACGCCTCCGACACCCAGGAATACTCCCGGGGAACAGTAAGAGGCAGGGACACGGGAACATCGACCGGCCCTACTCCGACTCGGGGATATTGGTCGGAATCACCTCCTTCAGATGAGGGCTCCCCGCAATGCCCAAGACCGTCTTCATTGTTACGGCTCTCAGCCACCTCCGCCTCACTCTCCTCCGAACTCCAACTAGTGCTACCCTGTTCTTCACATTCGGGCTCGGCATCAGAATCACCCGAATCAAGGACCACCACCTCTGTGTTATCTTCATCTACCGGCTCGTTGCTGGGAACCCCGGGAGACCGGTCTTCAGCGTGAGTAGGAGCGGAGCCCAAGCCGTCTTGAACCTCGGGAATAGCCGACCCGGGGGGACTAGCACGAATTTCCATCGACTCTCCAATTCCGGAAGCCATTGTTTGTGCGAAATTAGGGCGATCTATGTCAGCAACCCGACGGGTTTGTTTCGTCCTCGCCAGATCGGTCCTGCAGAAATGGGGGCTTGACGAGTCAGGTTGATACGTAAATAATGGGTCCACAGCCAAGTCGGAACCCAACCTGACGACCCCCACTCTGTATCTACAAATACGGGTCCGAAGAGAACCCGGTCGTGATCTAAAGCCGGAAGCAATAAAGAAAAGAGGAAAACTAACCTTATGAAAATCGAAGCTCGTCGAACACTGGAGGCAGGTCGCGAACAGCAAAGGCGTCACCGAGATACAGCACAACTCTGAAGAAAGAAATAAGCTCCAGAACGACTTTAAGATCGGAAGCAGAGCAATTCGCAGAAAAACAATCCAAGTAAGGGGGATCCCCCCTCCTATTTATAGAACATTAAGAAGGACACAGATGGGCCTGGGCCTAGGCTACGTTCCCCAAGACTAGCCCCTAGACAGGCGCATCGTTCCAAGCACCATCATTACCCCAATCATCCTCGAACGACGCGTCCCATCAATGACGTTGCCAGCTGGCACAGAAATCAAGGCACAACTATGACCGGATCGCTTCGTTTCCTTCGGCTCGCCCCGGTCTCTTGGCCCCGCCGTGACCGGAATCTCTCAAAGCGGACAGCCTCGAGTCACTCGGCGCGACCTGAGTCCCTCAGATCGGCCCGGTAGGCCGTGAAGTATCTCGCCCGAGCTTGGGCCCGACGAAATCTCTTAACGACAAGTCTAGCTCGCCTTAAGGCGACCCGACTTGGGGGGCTACTGTTATGGATTGGGCCTCAATGGCCAATCCACCAAAAAGGCCCAACACCAAAGGGTCCAATTCATCCAACGGTGGAGATTGCAGACCTAGATCCAACAGCCCTCCTCCACTCCAGATACCTATAAATAAGCAATGAATGCTCACATTAATGGTATTCATCTCTCACCTACTCTCACTTGTAATTGACTCACTCACTGACTTGAGCGTCGGAGTGTCATTGCAGGTACCACCCCACCTCGGACCAGAGCACCAACTCGGACAACCAAGGACACACGTACCAACTATCTCGGACCGGTCTATCTATCCAAGATCGGATACGTAGCAGGAGATACGGTACCGAACAGAACCTTTGATGACCTGACAGAAAGGTTGAATGCTCACCGGAAACTTGAATACCCACCGAAAAGTTCAACATCGGCTGAGAGTCAAAATGCAAGGTCAAAAATTCGGAAGTTAACAAATGAGGGGGGGACCCCTCTATTTATAATGTGCCAAAGAGGACCAACGAGCTGAAGATAAACCGTTGTAACCCTAAAACACAATGATGACATTGGCACAGAAAATGAAGTAACACTGACATTGTCATAATGACCCGACTCTTCAATCGATAAAGGCAAATCAAACATCGCCAGTCCCATCAATGGGTGACAACCAATCGTCACAACCATCAATAGTCATGATCCAAAGCAATATCATGACCCCGAGACATCAATTGACTGAGGACGAAGTGGTCGACCTTAGTTGTCCGCCCTAACATGCTTGGCCTACGTGGCATCGCGGGTCGTAAAACAACCAACTTAATGCGTCCAACTTCGACGTCCGATCTCAACGAGACCTGGGGGTAATTCTATCGTACCGATTTTGCCAGTCAAGACGACCCCTTCAACTAAGGCCATTCTACCAGAAGTAACCTCGGCTTTGGGGGGGGGAAACTTTTGAGATCGGGTCGCGCCCCATTTCAGACTTGGACTGGCTTCACATCCCCATATTCATAATCCAAGCGACTCACACGCCCTAATACCATTGAATGGTGGAGATCACTCAAATATCTCATTACACGACCATGAAATGACCTCGGCCTCAAGGGCATGACACACACCCACGTCGGATACCTCAAGAGTCCTCATGTGTCTGCCAGGTGAATCCATGCATTGGCGCAGTTCCCTATAAATACGTTGTCCAATCAATGGTCAGTTACACATTTATTACTACCTCGTTCTCATTTCTCTGTGATGACTTAAGCATTAGAGTGTGTGCTTGTACCACTCCCTCGCCTGAACAACGCGACAAAGCCGCCACCTTGAACAATTCCGGTCACTCATCTCACAACTTTACAAACTATCTCGGCTCAATTTCCAGGACAGATCAAAACTTTAATCCACACTAGTATTTTACCCGTGCATACGCATGGGTGATACTGTATTTGTTATAATTTGCTACAAAATTATAAATATGTTGAGAGTTATAAAATGTAATAAAAGAAAAAGGAAAAATTATATTTCACATTTATTAAAATAGTTGTGCTGGAAAAAATTTAAAAAAAGTCGATATCTTCTTATAATATTAATAATGGAGTAAAAATGAGGAAAAAGGAAAATAAAATTTAATATAAAATATGCACCCCCGTTGGCGCTCCTATTGACGCTCCCGTTGGAGCTCCCATTATCTCTCTTGTTGCCGCTCCCGTGCGGCTCACAAAAAAAAGGAAATGAGATTTAATTATTGATTTTTTTAGGAAAAATGATTTTGGAAATTTTGCTAGCGGTATCTCTTTTTTTGGACAAAAAATGAGTAGATTATTGATTTTTAATATAAAATATGCACCCCCGTTGGCGCTCCCGTTGGCGCTTTTGTTGGTGCTTCCATTGCTGCTCTCGTTACCGCTCCCGTGCGGCCCACATAAAAAAAGAAAATGAGATTTAACTATTGACCTTTTTAGGAAAAATTATATTGGAATTTTTGCTAGCGGTATCGTATTTTTGACAATTGGTAGTGGTTAAATTAATTGGTTTGAGTAGATTATAGTAGATTCTATTTAAATAAATTGATTTAGATATTGATTTTTGACCAAAAAAATGATTTAAAAAAAGGAAAAAAACTTTTTTTTTAAAAAAAGGTTCTGATATTTTCTTTTGTTGCGTTTCACAGCTTTTTTTTCTTTCTTTTTTGATATTGCAAAAATTTAAAAACAAAAGTCAGCATCTTCTTCTAATCTTAATAATAGAGTAAAAATCAGAAAAAAGAAAATGAAATCTAATATAAGATATGCAGCCCCGTTGCCGCTCTCGTTGTCACTCTTGTTGTTGCTCCCGTTCCCTCTCCCGTTGCGACTTGTTTATATTTTGTATTCTAAATCATTTAATATTAATTTAATCATTTTAATTACATTATGAAATTATTTAACAAAAATATTTTGGAATTTAATTAAATTATTAAAATGTTTTTTTGACAAACTTAAATTATTAAATTGTTGAGCATTGCTAGAAGTTGTCGCTCCCATTGATGCTCCTGTTGCCGCTACTGTTGCCGAATAACTATTTTATATATTTTTTTGCTCAACTATTTTATATGAATAGACTCAAGTAGAATTTAATTAGTCGAAATATTTGAAAATACATAATTATATTTTAGATTATTTTAAGAAATTATATCAACCTAAAAAAACAATACAAACATATTTAAAAGTAAAATTAATAATTATTTTGAAAAAAAAGAAATGTTAAAAGAAATGTTAATTTAAATATTGAAGAGAGGGAGAATTCAATTCAATAAAAAAAATAAATGTTTGATCAAGTCACACCTAAAACGACGTGTAATATTTTCAATACTCCCTCCGTTACATATAAGCAAAAACTGGTCAACAAAAGTTGATGTATCTGGTTCAAAATTTGGACCAGATACATCAACTTCTATTGACCAGATTTTGCTTATATTGTGTAACCGAGTAGTACAATATAACAAAAGTGTTTGGCTCTCGTTGCCGCTCCCGTTGATACTCTTGTTGCCGCTCCCGTTGATACTCTTGTTGCCGCTCCCGTTCCCTCTCCCATTGCGACTTATTACTATTTTTTATTCCAAATCATTTAATATTAATTTAATCATTTTAATTAAATTATGAAATGATTTAACAAAAATATTTTGGAACTTAATTAAATAATTAAATTGTTTTTTTTGACATAGTTAAATTATTAAATTTTTTAGCATCGCTAAAAGTTGTCGCTCCCGTTGATGCTCCCGTTGCCGCTACTATTGCCAAATAACTATTTTATATATTTTTTTTCATCAACTATTTTATATGAATAAACTTAAGTAGAATTTAATTAGTCGAAATATTTGAAAATACATAATTATATTTTAGAATAATTTTAGAATTTATATCAACCTAAAAAAACAATACAAACATATTTAAAAGTAAAATTAATAATTATTTAAAAAAAAAAGAAATGTTAAAATAAATGTTAATCTAAATATTGAAGAGAGGGAGAATTCAATTCAATAAGAAAAATGTATGATCAAATCCAATGTTTTAAAACTCGGACCGGTGACCGACTCAGTGAAGGTACCGGGTCACTGGGTCAAGCGTCAGACCGAGGGGTCGACAATTGAATCGCATGACCAAAACCGGAACCGGATGACTCGGATCCGGTCTCTATTTCGAGAATTTTCAATACCTATATAGTATATAATATAAATTTCGTCCCTGTAAAATTAATAACTATGTTTATTTTATATCTACCAAAATATAAAAAATTTCCAAATTTTCAGGACCTATATATTTCATACTTGTAAAACTTAATTTGCTAAAATTACACACCATGCCTATTTTATTTTTATTTGCTTGGTATATATTAAATAAATTTTAAAAGTTCATATCATGCTTCAATAAATATTTAGAACAAATTTCATAAGTTAACAACTTAATATTAAATAAATATTTAAAAAAATACTTAATATTAAATAAGTTTGTTGAAACATAATGTTAATATTACAAGCTAATGCCATGAGGATGAGCGTACTTGACTTTTAGGAAAAGAGGTACCAATTATATATATTTGAAATAAATAATATCCTCAATAAGATTGGTAGCCTCATGGTAGCGCTCAGGATTTGCTTTCAACAGGTCAGAGGTTTTGAGTCTCTTTTGTTGAGGGTTTTGAGTATCTTTTGTTGCTTTCAAACCCCACTAATGGCATTTTGTTGAGGGTTTTGAGTCTCTTTTGTTTTAAGTAGTTTACTATAGTCCCACATCGCGTAGAATGAACGGAACATGGAGGAGAATGAGATATAAAAGCAAGGCGTATGTCAATGGGAAACATACTTACCTAGATGACAATCACTAGTGGGGGTCTGCGTTTGCGCGGCCCCTCCCGATTACAGTTCAAAGATTTGATAAAAAAAAAAGCAAAATGCACAACCCGGTCCGGTTCGAGCTGGGTCACCGGTTTTCCAAAAACCGGCCGAGTCACACCGGTTCCCACCGGTTCGCTGCATGGTGTTTACTGTGATTTTTAGTAAACACCGCTAGTTTCACTACACGTGTTACTTGCGAGATCAACTAGGAATCTCAGGCCATTTGTGATCAAATTTTACTAAGAATTGTTGATATTTAATAGAAGTGCAAAAACTTATGATAAAGTGCAAGAGTTTGTAAATGCGGGAAGAGGAATCAAAATGCAGTAAATTGCAGTAATTGTAAGTGAAGAAGATGACAAAGTGCAGAAATCTAAAAGAAATGAAAAACAATTATATAAAGCAGTGGTACGCAGAATCATACATGAATTCCTGTTGACTCTGTTTTCTCTGTTTGCGGAAGTAGAGTGTTTTAGGAAATATGTGTAATGAAATTTGCGACCCCTTTTCTCTCTACAGAAACTCTATTTATAATACAAATAAGACTATAACCGCTCAGCGGTTTTCTAAAACAAGATAAAGCAGAATAACTGCTACAAGATAAGGCAGAGTAACTGCTATTTCGACGTGCTTCTACTTCGATTGTCTAACCGCTCTTTCTTTTCGATCAAGGAATCAATGTCCCTTTCGACAGATCTCCATAGCTTTGCTTGTTTCGCTGTCTATAATCTTCTCTCTGTCGAAGTGTGGCCTCTTTTTCCAAATTCGCTAAGTTATGCATTAGGCTACTTTCCCTTGGTTATTACCTCTTGAAGTCGAACTTATACCTTGGTGTCGAAGACCTGCCTTCTTTCTGAAATTATTAAGTCAAACCCTGTTGACTGCATTTAATATTAGCCTGTCGAAAATGCAGGCTAACACATGGCCGATCCAAAACCTTAACCGGCTCGGTTACCCCCCGGTTCCCGGTCCGACCGGCCGGGCCGAGCCGGTTTTTAAAACACCGATCAAATCACATCTAAAAAGGCGTGTAATAATTTCAATACAATAAAATAAAAGTGTTTGGCTTTTTGCGGCACTTTTACAAAAATGCCCCTATTTTGAGACAAATGGCAAATTTGCGAGATGTCTAATTTTGACATTTTGGTAACACTTGATTTGATTATATTGTATATTGTATTGATTAGATTAGAAGTATTAAATATTAGTATTAGATATTAGATTAGAGTCCAAACAGATCGGATAATTATTTATTTTCTTTTTTATTAGTCAATTAAATGATAAAATATCATGTTTCCTTTTTTTTTCCTCATGAATTAAATAGTATTTTTATTATTACCAGTAAACCCAATGTAAGAGAGCAGAGAAAAAATTAATTAAGCTCACTAAAAACTGTAGCTGAAGTGGATGGAGAAGTTAATGTATACTACACGACACAATCTTAACTGGAGTTTAGCAAAGGGTTAGATCTAGCCGAAAATCACGGTTTCTTCTGTTTTTCCCAAACACCAAAACGGCATCTAGAATCCTAGATTGCGTTAATGACATCACATTGAACTATTGAAAATTGAACTGATCTCTAGCATGGCCTTACAACACAAATGATTTGAATAATACTCTCTCCCTCCGACAAATACGTGTCTTTAAAACTATTTATTGTATTTATATATTGCAGAAACAAAATTGAAATTTTTTTGATAATATAGGGACCAAAGTTGTAAGCTGCTCCAAAAGTTGAAAGCAACGACGAAAAAAAAATGGAGGACGATAAGGTCCCGGAAGGAAAAGAAACAAACAAGTACATGAGTCACGAGGGATGCGTGGCCCACTGAGCATGAAAAATTGCCTTGATTCCCCACACGATCACATGCTTCCCATTCATTACTCACAACCTCACTCACGTTTCGTTCCCACAAAGATCTTGATTTAGTTAGACATATAAATAAATTATAATGTATTGAACACAACTTTTCTTTTAAGTATCCTGTTAATTGTTAATGCTATTCAATTAACACCAGACCAATCACGAGTTAATTTCACAAAATTTAAATTATAAATTACCTTTTCATTAAGTTCAGCAAAATTTATTTTTCAAAACAACTCTATTTTTCTTAAATAAAAACACAAAAAGAATTCTATTTTCAAAATCATACCATAATTGTAACTTTGGTATATCTATGCTACTTATTGATGCATATAATTTAAGTAGTATCTCAAATATTAATATAAATGATGGCATAATTTTTTTTATCAAAACCTCTATTTTATTCAAACAAATTTACTCTCACCAAAAAAAAAATTCAAATGAATTTATAAATTAATCAAATAGATTAAAAATTATGTAAGATATCTTACTGAACTCACCAACCAGAGAGTCAAGATTTTGTTTTGGTGAATGTGTAGAGAAAAGATTCATGTTGTGGTTCATTTAAAAAATTTCAGTATTCTTTTTCTTACAAAAGTTTTAGGGTGAGGAGATGACGCTCAAGTTCAAAGTAAGGAAAACCTTCGGACTCTTTGAGTACTTAGGAAGGGAATTACATTTACTTTACTCTTAGAAGACTAGTGGAAATTTAAACTTAGGATCACTCAAATACAAATCATGTTATGCTCCGCTTGACCAACCTCTTTGAATTAATTTATATTATTATTGACATCTCATGTGATGTTATTAATATTTTTGTAGGATACGATTTTTTATATCTATGAACTGAATAAAAGGATAAACTTCATGATAAAAAAATAAAATAAAAGGATAAACTAGATTAAATTAAGGTACTGCCATTTTGATGAATGAGTAGTTGAGTACTAAACAAAATGAATCGTGCTACTTATTTACATATAAAATCGACAACAAAATTGAGGTTTAACAAGTTCAAATATGTGATTAATTATGTTTAGTAGATGATTAACTCCTCTTGTTTTCGATCATTTGTACTTTTGACTTGTTATAAATAAATTAGGTATAATTAATTTGTGTTAGCTAAGTGCTAAAATTCTCTCTTTGTAATTGTCTTAGGATATTTAAATAAAAATAGATGAGTTAATAGTTGTCTTGGGTTTTTAAGATACTTAATAAATATAAAAGATATATTTAGAAAATTTGGTAAAGTGTTCATTGAATTTTTATAAGTACAATTGTTTTGGAACAAAAATAAAAGGTCAAAAGTACCAAAGATTAGGAACAAATGTATTATTAAATATTTTATTTGTTTCATATATTTTGTACCTTTAGTTTTGTATTTTCCTTCTAAAACAACGATTGCTTTAAAACCTAATGTATATTTTGTACCTCACTTTTTTTTTTTAAAAAAAAAAGAGACTTTTCATATCGGTTCCCAAAGAAAACCGATGTTAAAAATTATTTTTTTTAAAAAAGAGACTTTTCATATCGGTTCTCATAGTAAACCGATGTTAAAAATCGTTTTTTTTTTAAAAAAAAAGACTTTTCATATCGGTTCCCATTTAAAACCGATGTTAAAAATCATTTTTTTTTTAAAAAAGAGACTTTTCATATCGGTTCTAGGCGCAACCGATATGAAAATAACTTTTCATAACGGTTCAGGAACCGATATAAAATGTCCCTATTTTTTATATCTCCTTTTTCGACATCGGTTCGGGAACCGATATGAAATGTCAATTTTAACCGATATGAAAAGCCTTTTTTCCATTAGTGAATTGATCAAAATTTTCAAAATATTCCCTTTTATACTTATATGGAGTGTTTTAGAGATTCAAGATTTATATATATATATATATATATATATATATATATATATATATATATATATATAAACTTGCAAAAATTAATGCTAGAAATAAATGTATTGTGTTTGTAGAGATAGCTAAAAATACCAAAAATAATCAACAAATAAAGTATATTAGATATTGAAACCCACCAATCACAAATTTGAACATAATTATGGACGGTAAATTGTGGTTAATAAGCTTAAGATTGTAATTTATAAACTTACATTAATGATTAATGAATTTTGATACATGATGCACGTATTAACTATCCACTAAACAAAATTTATCATATGTTTAAACTAAGATAATCAATAATTTTGGTGAACTCCAAGCTTAGGTGAAAGTGGTTAATGCACTCCATTTTAAATGGCAGACTCGACTAGTACCCAGGTTTAATATCCAGTGATGGAACAAATTGGAGCTAGAACTAGACTTTACTTACCTAATTCAGATTATTTACGGGCCCTTTTCCCTAGACACCGGAGAGGAGTTCAAAGACATCGAGACAAAAAAAAATCAATAATTTTAGGGTAGAAGTAGAACTTTGTTGGCGAATTGGTGTGTTAAAAAAATCATGTGTGGAAACCAAATAGAGATGGATAAGAGAGTAATTTGCTATGAGTCTGTGTGGTTGATTATTTATACAACTCACCTCCCCTCACTGCTACTCTCACACTCACAGTACCAGTACCAGTGCTATTAGTGTAGTGAGCCATGGTTTGGCGGTGTCCTCACCGTTTAGCTGCTCTATCTCTATTTCTCTCATCTCTCCTTCTATTTTCAGGTGAGGTGAGTTCTTCTTCTTCTTCTTCATCTTCATCGAATGCCACCAAAATAGGCCAAGGTTACCGTCTTATCTCCATTGAAGAGACCCCAGATGGTGGTCTTATTGGTTTCCTTCAACTCAAGCAAAAGACCAAAATATATGGC
Source organism: Astragalus membranaceus (assembly GCA_039519185.1). NCBI lineage: Eukaryota > Viridiplantae > Streptophyta > Magnoliopsida > Fabales > Fabaceae > Astragalus > Astragalus membranaceus. The sequence goes on from CM076849.1 coordinate 95,676,167, forward strand.
CCTGATATACCCCTTTTACGCTTCTATGCCAAGTAAGTGATTTTCTTTTTGTGGGTATTTCAAAAAGAAAATAAAAATCTGATTTTTATTTTGATTGTTTTTGTTCATTGTGCTTGATTTTGCAGGCATGAAGCAGATAATCGTTTGAGGGTACACATAACAGATGCAAACAAGCAGAGATGGGAAGTTCCCTATAGCCTATTACCCAGAGAACAACCACCTTCATTGACTCCTCAAACTATTATTGGAAGATCTAGAAAGAACCCTATAACAGTTTCTGAGTATTCTGGTTCTGAGCTTCTGTTCAGCCACACTTCAGACCCATTTACCTTTTCAGTGAAAAGGAAGTCAAATGGTGATACCCTTTTTAACTCTAGTTCTGAAGAATTTAGTTCCCTTGTTTTTAAAGACCAATACCTTGAGATTTCAACCAAATTGCCTAAAGATGCTTCTTTGTATGGTTTGGGAGAAAACACACAACCACATGGGATTAAATTGTACCCAAGTGACCCTTACACTTTGTACACAACTGATATCTCAGCCATTAATCTCAATGCTGATCTTTATGGATCACACCCTATGTATATGGATCTCAGAAATAGAGGTGGTCAAGCTTCTACTCATGCTGTTTTGTTGCTCAACAGTAATGGAATGGATGTTTTTTACAGAGGAACATCTCTTACATACAAGGTTATTGGGGGTGTTTTCGACTTTTACTTCTTTTCTGGACCAACCCCTTTGAATGTTGTTGATCAGTATACTTCTTTGATTGGAAGACCTGCTCCAATGCCTTACTGGTCTTTTGGTATCATTCATTTCTCACTTTCCTATTTCTTTATTTATTTTTTATATTGGTTTTTGGCTTTCTTATTAATTTATTATTATATTAAAAATAATTATCAGTTCCGAAAACTGGGGTTACAATACCAGACGCGAATACTTAATTGATAATGCCTATGTTTAATGGAAGGAAATGTTTTTGTTCTTTCCATTTTTTTTAATTATAAAATGTTCATCTTGCCAGCTTTGTTCTCTATTACCTAGATTTTTTTGGAAAACCTTGAAAACGTTTTGAAAATAGAAAACACGCTGAAATGTGGTAATTCTGAGACAAGTTTTAAGATCTATGATTATGTAATTTTAGTGACTTTCTTGATGCTTGATTCTGAGATCATTTTCTTTGGTGTGCAAAATGCATTTGAGAATCCAATGAGTCATGGTTTTCAAATTAGCTTCTTTTAGGTTTTGATTCTTTTGTAAAATTAGGTTTGAGAATTTATTTAAAAATACTGTCACTGTTTATATGATTTGGATCTTTGTGAAATCTTTTCTTGTCCAGCTTTGGTTGTTGAGTGATTTAATACTTTTTAGGTCCACTTAAAAGATGGAAACTTAACTTTACCGTATTAAAAGATCATGTTTTTTGCAAAACTTTTGGGTCAAGAATTTGACCTTTTTGATATTATGCACCTATAAAGCAATCTGTTTTGGGTCTTTTTCAAAGATTATCATTGCCTACACGTTTTTGATCATTCTCTGTTTTGCACCTATAAAGCACTAACCATGTGGGAACTTTTCCTCTTTTTTTAAAGATAAGGTTCCTTTATTACTTGTTCTAAGTTCTAACACTAAAATAGGAACCAGCTGTCTATAAGAGTAAAAATTAAGATGAACATTTCATGAATGAGATGTAGTAAATTTTGAAAAAATTATAATTCAAAGGTTAATGGAAAATTATTACTGTTAAAAAAAATTACAAATAAAATAAGAATAAAAATAAACACTCTTTGCAATACACAAGTAGTTATCTTTCAATAAAAAATTGTTTTTGCAATGCACATTTTTCCAAATTTAATGATAAATTTGTTTGCTTTAATATTTTATGTGCTTTAAATGTTGAAATTCAGAATTAAAATATCTAGAGATAATTATATTTTATGTGCTTTAAATGTTTTGGGTCTTTTTCAAAGATTGATCATTCTCTGTTTTGCTACCTAGGGAGAGAGAGCTCATATTCCTATTTGTGTAAATGTATTTTATTAAGAGCACTAACCATGTGGAAACTTTTCCTCTTTTTTTAAAGATAAGGTTCCTTTATTACTTGTTCTAAGTTCTAACACTAAAATAGGAACCAGCTGTCTATAAGAGTAAAAATTAAGATGAACATTTCATGAATGAGATGTAGTAAATTTTGAAAAAATTATAATTCAAAGGTTAATGGAAAATTATTACTGTTAAAAAAAATTACAAATAAAATAAGAATAAAAATAAACACTCTTTGCAATACACAAGTAGTTATCTTTCAATAAAAAATTGTTTTTGCAATGCACATTTTTCCAAATTTAATGATAAATTTGTTTGCTTTAATATTTTATGTGCTTTAAATGTTGAAATTCAGAATTAAAATATCTAGAGATAATTATATTTTATGTGCTTTAAATGTTTTGGGTCTTTTTCAAAGATTGATCATTCTCTGTTTTGCTACCTAGGGAGAGAGAGCTCATATTCCTATTTGTGTAAATGTATTTTATTAAGAGCACTAACCATGTGGGAACTTTTCCTCTTTTTTTAAAGATAAGGTTCCTTTATTACTTGTTCTAAGTTCTAACACTAAAATAGGAACCAGCTGTCTATAAGAGTAAAAATTAAGATGAACATTTCATGAATGAGATGTAGTAAATTTTGAAAAAATTATAATTCAAAGGTTAATGGAAAATTATTACTGTTAAAAAAAATTACAAATAAAATAAGAATAAAAATAAACACTCTTTGCAATACACAAGTAGTTATCTTTCAATAAAAAATTGTTTTTGCAATGCACATTTTTCCAAATTTAATGATAAATTTGTTTGCTTTAATATTTTATGTGCTTTAAATGTTGAAATTCAGAATTAAAATATCTAGAGATAATTATATTTTATGTGCTTTAAATGTTTTGGGTCTTTTTCAAAGATTGATCATTCTCTGTTTTGCTACCTAGGGAGAGAGAGCTCATATTCCTATTTGTGTAAATGTATTTTATTAAGAGCACTAACCATGTGGAAACTTTTCCTCTTTTTTTAAAGATAAGGTTCCTTTATTACTTGTTCTAAGTTCTAACACTAAAATAGGAACCAGCTGTCTATAAGAGTAAAAATTAAGATGAACATTTCATGAATGAGATGTAGTAAATTTTGAAAAAATTATAATTCAAAGGTTAATGGAAAATTATTACTGTTAAAAAAAATTACAAATAAAATAAGAATAAAAATAAACACTCTTTGCAATACACAAGTAGTTATCTTTCAATAAAAAATTGTTTTTGCAATGCACATTTTTCCAAATTTAATGATAAATTTGTTTGCTTTAATATTTTATGTGCTTTAAATGTTGAAATTCAGAATTAAAATATCTAGAGATAATTATATTTTATGTGCTTTAAATGTTTTGGGTCTTTTTCAAAGATTGATCATTCTCTGTTTTGCTACCTAGGGAGAGAGAGCTCATATTCCTATTTGTGTAAATGTATTTTATTAAGAGCACTAACCATGTGGGAACTTTTCCTCTTTTTTTAAAGATAAGGTTCCTTTATTACTTGTTCTAAGTTCTAACACTAAAATAGGAACCAGCTGTCTATAAGAGTAAAAATTAAGATGAACATTTCATGAATGAGATGTAGTAAATTTTGAAAAAATTATAATTCAAAGGTTAATGGAAAATTATTACTGTTAAAAAAAATTACAAATAAAATAAGAATAAAAATAAACACTCTTTGCAATACACAAGTAGTTATCTTTCAATAAAAAATTGTTTTTGCAATGCACATTTTTCCAAATTTAATGATAAATTTGTTTGCTTTAATATTTTATGTGCTTTAAATGTTGAAATTCAGAATTAAAATATCTAGAGATAATTATATTGCGAAGTTTAGTGAGAAGGAGCATACAAAGTTTAGTGGATGGAGATTTTGGAGGGGGAGGGAGGGGTTGGCTTGTTTTTCAAATCTAAATTGAGGAAGCTATTAAATGTTTCTTCTTTTGTTTTTTGACAATAAGCTATCAAATGTTTCTAGACATAAATGAAGTGTGATTAGCAATGTTATATTATTATCTATTATGTTATTTTTTGAATTTTTAAATTATCAAATATATTTTAAAATATATACTAAGCCCTCCAAAGCCCTCTTCTCCTGAACCCTACTGAATCCCCCTCCCAGACATACCCAATTATAACTAGAGTGTGAAATTGCTATTGAAGTCTACATATGTTGTTTTCTGTAAGTTGCTATATTTAGCTCCTTATGTTATGCATTCAGCTCTAGTTGAGTTGAAATTATAACTAGAGTGTGAAATTGTTAATTTAATGAAAATTTTTGATATCCTTAGATCCTTATGTTATGCATTCAGCTCTAGTTGAGTTGAAAATGGTAGCTGAAGTTTTTTCTAAAAGTATTGTAATTGTAACTGATATTGTGACTTATTTGGTATGCAACAGGATTCCACCAATGCAGATGGGGATATCACAATTTATCAGTGGTAGAAGATGTTGTGGAGAATTACAAAAAAGCTCAAATCCCACTTGATGTGATATGGAACGACGATGACCACATGGACGGACACAAGGACTTCACACTCAATCCAAACAACTACCCTCGTCCAAAGCTATTGAACTTCCTAAACAAGATACACAGCATTGGCATGAAATACATTGTCATTATTGACCCTGGAATTGCTGTTAACTCCAGTTATGGTGTATATCAAAGAGGTTTAGCTAATGATGTTTTTATCAAGTATGAAGGTGAACCTTACTTGGCTCAAGTTTGGCCAGGAGCAGTTAACTTCCCAGATTTTCTCAGTCCAAAGACGGCTTCTTGGTGGGCCGATGAGATCCGTCGTTTCCATGAACTAGTACCTGTGGATGGCCTATGGATTGACATGAACGAAGCCTCAAATTTCTGTTCTGGTAAGTGCAAAATTCCGAAAGGAAAGATATGCCCGAGTGGAACAGGACCTGGATGGGTATGTTGCTTGGATTGCAAAAACATCACAAAAACAAGATGGGATGATCCTCCCTACAAAATAAATGCCTCAGGTATACAAGCTCCAATTGGCTACAAAACAATAGCCACTAGTGCTGTCCACTATAATGGTGTCCTGGAGTATGATGCTCACAGCCTTTATGGTTTCTCTCAATCCATTGCAACTCACAAGGGTCTTGTAGGGATTGAAGGCAAAAGGCCTTTTATTTTGTCGCGTTCCACTTATGTCGGTTCCGGCAAATATGCTGCACATTGGACAGGTGACAATCAGGGTACATGGGAGAATTTGAGGTACTCAATATCTACAATGCTGAATTTTGGTATATTTGGGGTGCCGATGGTTGGTTCAGACATATGTGGATTCTATCCACAACCAACTGAAGAACTATGCAATAGATGGATTGAAGTAGGGGCTTTCTATCCTTTTTCAAGGGATCATGCAAACTACTACTCTCCTAGACAAGAGCTTTACCAATGGGCATCAGTAGCTGAGTCTGCAAGAAATGCTTTGGGTATAAGATACAAGATACTGCCATATCTTTACACTCTCAACTACGAGGCTCATGTTAGCGGATCCCCGATTGCAAGACCACTTTTCTTCACATTTCCAACATACACTGAATGTTATGGCCTAAGCACCCAATTCTTACTAGGAAAGAGTCTCATGATTTCTCCAGTGCTAGAGCAAGGAAAAACACAAGTGAAAGCACTGTTCCCTCCTGGTAGTTGGTATAGTTTACTTGATTGGACACACACCATCAATTCAAAAGATGGAATCTATGTTACACTTGATGCTCCTCTACATGTGGTGAATGTGCATTTGTATCAGAACACAATTCTTCCAATGCAGCAAGGTGGTTTGATCTCCAAGGATGCTAGAAACACACCTTTCACCCTCATTGTAACCTTCCCAGCTGGTGCAACAGAAGGAGAAGCTAATGGGAACCTTTTCCTTGATGATGATGAACTTCCAGAGATGAAGCTTGGAAATGGATATTCAACATATATTGATTTACATGCTACTGTCAAAGAAGGAGGTGTGAAGGTTTGGTCACAAGTTCAAGAAGGAAAGTTTGCTTTAGAGAAAGGTTGGATTATTGACTCTATATCTGTGTTGGGATTGGATGGAAGTGGAGCACTTTCTTCACTTGAGTTAGATGGAAAACCACTAATGGGTGTCTCTGATGTGAAAGTTAGTACAACTGAACATGAACACATTAATGGTCAGGTGAATGGAGAGAATAAGACTGTGATGGTTGCTTTGAGGGGCTTGAACATCCCTGTAGGCAAAAACTTTGCTATGACCTGGAAAATGGGATAATGATTGATAGATAGGTTGATTCATGATGAGCTTGCAACTTTCTTGTGTTATTCTTCCTTTTTTTACTATTCTTGTAGGCTGTGAGGGAGAGGAGATGAGGTAGAATTATGCTTCTCCTTTTCAATTTTAGCAAGGCTACAAGGCTTTATGGGTTGAAATTTGAATGTTATTTTTAGCATTTTAGGTACCTTCTGAGTTGAAACTACTTGTCATTCAAGTGATTTAGAATGTGATGTTCCAACATCCTCTATTCAATTTCCATAATAAAAGCAAACAAATCAATATCAAGGATGTAAATTACTATGAATTTACATCTTTGTTTACAACTATGCACTTCACTTTTTGTTTATGCATCTTTCCTCTCTCATACTCATGTATCTCTACTACACATATCATTTTCAAGAAAGACGATCGTAGTCCATTGTTCCCTCCCCATTCAAAATCTCTAAATATCCTCACTAACTTAACTTACCCCACCCACTCTTCTCATCTCCTCTAACGCTTTTCTTTCTCTTTCACTTTCACCCTCTAATCTGAAGATAACTCTCTCCACTGCATTCCTCTCCCTTCTTTGCTCGCCCCGATGCATTTTTTCGGCATCTTCTTGGATTTTAAATTTTCTGAAATTTTTTTATGTGTATTTGAGTTGGTAAAAGCATATTCAGGGAAATACGACACCTGTGACCTGACCTCCAATCTTTTCTTCAAATTATAGATTTTGTTCTCCATTCTAGTAACTACCATAAGCAACCAAGAAGTGTTGTTAGCAAATAATAGAGGTGTTTTTATCTTTTTAGCTAATTTAAATAAATATTTAGCTAATTAAAATAAATAATAGAGGTGTTTTTGTTGAGGTACACTGAGATGATACTGCCAAGAACCTTGCAAGATTGATGCGAGACTCAATCACTAACACCAATCGCGCGAATCACAGAACTCAATTAACCGATTGGACCAACGAATTGAACAATCGATAATAAGAACCCTAAAATCGCGTAATTGGGAAAAACAGAAATCAACGGAATTAAGAACAGAGACACGCAAATTTGATCACCCAGTTCGGTATCAAATCAATACCTACGTCTGGGGAACTAAGTAATCACTTAGTTCTTGCTGCATTCAATCAATAAATGTTCAATGTACAAGATGAAGAATTTCCCTCTTCTCGTGAACCCCCTCACTTCCCTGAACCCTAATTTCCCGTGTTTGCACTCTCACACACCCAGTGAATTTGTTGAGTTCAGTTACCTTACAATTTACAACATCAAAACAAGATTTATAGCAAAGCCAGAAAACGCGCGCCAAGAGCACACGAGTTGGCCGTTACAACCGAATTTTAAAACTGTCCAATGCCACAGTGACACGTGGCACAAGCTTATAGGGCCAGAAATGAATTTGTTGCCACATCACCACAATCTCCACCTTGGCAACATCTGAACCTCTTGCTGCAGCAAGAACCTTTGTAGAAAACTTAGTTCAAACTCATCACAACACTTAACTAATACTTAGCAAATTCAAGCAATGCTTGAACTTGCCAAGTGACACCACCTTTGTGATGAAATCTGCTGGATTCTGACTTGTGTGAATCTTCTGAATCTTAACTCCACCTTGAGCTATGATATCTTTAATCCAATGAAGCCTAGTGTCTATATGCTTGGTTCTTTCATGGTAAGCTTGATTCTTACACAAATGTATTGCACTTTGATTGTCACAATACACACTTACACAATCCTGCTTCACACCTAGTTCATTGATCAGTCCCTTCAACCACAGTGCTTCCTTTACTGCTTCAGTCACACCTATGTATTCTGCTTCTGTTGTTGATAGAGCAACAACATGTTGCAGAGATGCTTTCCAGCTGATTGTGTTGCCAAACAGTGTAAAGACATATCCTGTCAATGATCTCCTCTTGTCACGGTCACCAGCAAAGTCTGAATCCACATATCCTATAACTCCACCTTGATCCTTGCCTCCTTGACTGTACACCAGACCTGTGTTCATACTTCCTTTTAAGTATCTTAGAACATTTTTGGTAGCAGCCCAATGTTGCTGTCCTGGATTTGCAAGGTACCTGCTGATCAAGCTTAGAGAATAGGCTAGATCGGGTCTAGTGCATACCATAGTATACATTAGACTTCCTACTGCACTAGCATAGGGAATCTTCTGCATCTGAGCTTTCTCTCCTTCTGTGAATGGACAGTCATTTCGAGACAATTTCATTTGTGCTCCTAAGGGTAAGTTTGCAGGTTTAGCATCTGTCATGCTAAATCTTTCTGTGATTCTCTTAGCATACCCAGATTGAGTGATGCTTAGAACTTGTGCTTTCCTTTCCCTTCTGATTTCCATACCAAGGATCTTGTTTGCATTGCCCAAATCCTTCATGTCAAATTCCTTAGCCAGTAGCTTCTTCAGCTTCAGTATCTCATAGTCATTTCTGCTGGCTATGAGCATATCATCAACATAGAGCAGTAGGTAGATGTAATTCTTGTCACTTAGCTCCTTGAAGTAAACACAACTGTCATAATTGCTTCTTTTGAATTTTATGTCTATCATGTAAGTGTCAAATCTTTTGTACCACTGCCTAGGTGATTGCTTCAATCCATACAAGGATTTCTTGAGTAAACAGACCTGATCCTCCTTGCCCTTCTCCTCAAAACCCTTTGGTTGAGTCATATGAATTTTCTCCTCCAGTACTCCATGTAAAAAAGCAGTCTTCACATCCATTTGTTCAAGTGTCATGTTGTAGTGAACTACTAGAGATAGGAGTACTCTAATGGAGCTGTGTTTTACAACAGGAGAGAAAATCTCAGAATAGTCAATACCTTCTCTTTGAGTGTATCCCTTGGCAACTAACCTAGCTTTGTATCTAGGTGGATCCTTGTCAGCCATACCTTCCTTTTTCTTGTAAATCCATTTACACCCTACTAGTTTCACACCAGCAGGTTTCTTGACCAATTCCCAAGTTTGATTTGTGTGAAGTGAAATCATCTCTTCCTTCATTGCATTGTGCCAATGAAGCTTGTCACTGCAAGTTATTGCTTCTTGATAGCTAGTTGGTTCTTCATTCACAAATTCCATGGCAGTATTGAGTGCATAGGCAGTATCAGCTTCTTCAACAAATCTGACAGGTGGTTTGATTTGTCTTCTGGTTCTGTCTCTAGCAAGCAAGTAATCATTCTCATTGTTGTTGTCCTCTGGATCAGAGTCTGAGCTAGATGAAGAGCTCTCACCTTGCTCACCTTGATGTTGATTTTCATCAATGTTAGCTTGGCTCTTTTCTAACTCCACCTCAACCTGTGATTCCTTGTTCAGTTCTGTCATTCCAAGTGTTTCAGTGCTCACAGTATTTTCCATCAGTTTTGACTCTTGAAACACTACATCTCTGCTGATAATGCTCTTCTTTTCTTCTGTCAGCCACACTCTATACCCCTTTACTCCACTTGGATATCCCATGAAAATTCCTTTCTTAGACCTTGGCTCAAGTTTACCTTCTTTCACATGACAGTATGCAGGGCAGCCAAATATTCTTAAGTTTTGAAGATTTGGTGCTTCACTAGTCCACATCTCTTGTGGAGTCTTGAAATTCAATGCTGTAGATGGACTTCTATTCACCAAGTAGCATGCAGTGTTGACTGCTTCACCCCAGAATGCTTTAGGCAGCTTTGCACTAGTCAGCATACATCTAACCTTCTCAAGCAAAGTCCTGTTTAATCTTTCTGCTAAGCCATTTTGCTGTGGTGTGCCTCTTACTGTCAAATTCCTGTAAATGCCATTTTCTTTGCAAAACGTATTAAATTGTTCATTGCAAAATTCAAGTCCATTATCTGTCCTAAGTGCTTTTACTTTCAGATCACATTGATTTTCAACCATTTTCTTCCATTCAACAAAAGTTTTAAAAGCTTCATCTTTTGTTTTTAAGAGATATATCCAAACCATTCTACTATAATCATCAGTTAAGGAAAGAAAATACCTCTTACCACCATGAGTTGGTGTCTGTGATGGACCCCACAGATCTGAATGGATGTACTCAAGCTTCTCCTTTGTCTTGTGTATGCCTGTAGCAAACTTCACTCTTGTTTGCTTTCCCATAACACAATGTTCACAGAATCCTAGCTTGTCAATTCTGTCACCACAGAGAAGATCTTGTTTCTCCAATTCCTTTAAACCTTTCTCACTCATATGCCCTAGTCTTTGGTGCCACATGAGTGTTTTGTCAAAAGTAGAGCTTGTAGCATGTGCTTCACCAGTCACTGTGCTACCTTGCAGAATATACAGTTTGTTATTCTTTCTTTCACCTTTCATCACTACTCTTGATCCTTTCATGACCTTTATCAAGCCATCTTCACCTTTAAAGCTGTAGCCAGATGCTTCCAATGATCCTAGAGAGATTAGAGGCCTTTTTAGTTCAGGCACATGCCTTACATCAGTTAGCAATTTGATTGAACCATCAGTTAGTCTTAGCTTGACAGTTCCAATCCCTTTGACTCTGCAGGCCTTGTTATTACCCATTAACACTCTACCAGTATTTAATGGCTTGTAATCAACAAACCAGTCCCTCCTTGAGCACATATTGTATGAGCAGGCAGAGTCCATTGCCCAGTTTTCTTCACACTTAGCTTCTGTGGTGGCATGTATTTCACAGTCTTCACTGTCTTCACAGTTTGCAGCAACCAGCACCTCACAACTGTCATAGCCATCAGAAGCATATGAAGCATTGCCTTCATCATCATTCTTTTGGCTTTTTCCAGTCTTCTTATCTGGACATTTATTCTTGAAATGTCCTTCTTTGTTGCATATGAAGCATCTGTTATGCTTCACCTTGGACTTGGATCTTGATCTATTCTTTCCCTTGCCATCCCTCTTCTCACTTCTTCCTCGAGCCACAAGACTCTCATTCTGCTCATTATCCTTGGATTCCTTTTTCTTTGATAATTCTTTGGACATGAGTGCAGCTTGGACTTCTTCAAGGGTAATAGAATCTCTTCCATATATGAGGGTATCAGCCAAGATTTCGTATGAATCATTCAATGATCTTATCAGCAGTAATGCTTGGTCTTCATCATCAACTTTCACATCAATGTTTTCAAGATCCAATATCAGTTTATTGAATTCATCTATGTGATCAGTGATTGAAGTACCAGATTGCATCTTAAAGGTGTATAATCTTTGTTTTAGGTATAACCTATTTGCTAAAGATTTAGTCATATAAAGACCCTCAAGTTTTAGCCAAATAGCCGCAACAGTTTTCTCCTTGGATATTTCTCTAAGGACCTTATCACCTAAACACAAGATTATACCACTATAAGCTTTATTCATTACCTCTTTCTTTTCCTTTGCTGTCATTGTCTCGGGTAGCTTGTCTTCCCCTTCAAGAGCCTCCTCCAGACCTTGCTGCACAAGCATGGCACGCATCTTCATCTTCCATAGACCAAAATCATTCTTTCCAGTGAACTTTTCAATGTTGTATTTTGCCATTTCCATGGATGGACCTCAACGTCGCTCTGATACCAATTGTTGAGATACACTGAGATGATACTGCCAAGAACCTTGCAAGATTGATGCGAGACTCAATCACTAACACCAATCGCGCGAATCACAGAACTCAATTAACCGATTGGACCAACGAATTGAACAATCGATAATAAGAACCCTAAAATCGCGTAATTGGGAAAAACAAAAATCAACGGAATTAAGAACAGAGACACGCAAATTTGATCACCCAGTTCGGTATCAAATCAATACCTACGTCTGGGGAACTAAGTAATCACTTAGTTCTTGCTGCATTCAATCAATAAATGTTCAATGTACAAGATGAAGAATTTCCCTCTTCTCGTGAACCCCCTCACTTCCCTGAACCCTAATTTCCCGTGTTTGCACTCGCACACACCCAGTGAATTTGTTGAGTTCAGTTACCTTACAATTTACAGCATCAAAACAAGATTTATAGCAAAGCCAGAAAACGCGCGCCAAGAACACACGAGTTGGCCGTTACAACCGAATTTTAAAACTGTCCAATGCCACAGTGACACGTGGCACAAGCTTATAGGGCCAGAAATGAATTTGTTGCCACATCACCACAGTTTTTATCTTTTTAAAACTAATATTCTTTCTCTCTTCTCTCTTTTGCTCCAACCAAACCAAGAGACACAACTCTCTCTTCTCTTTTTCTCTTATCTTTTCCTTAAACCAAACAACCCTCCTAATCTACTCTAATTCTCACCTCTTTCTCTCTTGCCTCTTTCTGTCTTCCCTCTTACTCTCAATCTCAGTACCAATTTTCCACTCCGAAGTCAACGACATCCTTCCCTTTTTATCATATTCCCTTCCCTCTCTCCTCGTATTTCCTACACCCCTCTTCCCATCTACTAATTTCACCTTACTCTATATCTTTTCTAATGTGACCCAACATAGAGAATTCTACCATATTTTTGATGGTGTTCAGTACACTTGCTAACATTAATTATTGAAAAACAAGACATCCATGGAAACTAGAGAGAAAAACTCTAAAAAATTATTATAACTCTTCTCGTTTACACTTTTAGTTTTGTAAAGTTATTCTTTTCTTTGATTCATTTACACTTTTTCTCTTAGTACGTGTGAAATAGTAAATGTGGCACTTATTATGGGTGGGGGGGGGGGGGGGGGAGTATAGCCAAAGCATGATAAAAAAAGTTATCCAAACAAGTAAACAATGTCATTAAGAAGGTATTGCTTCAAACAAATAGAAGTATGCCTTCATAGGTGAGTTACTCCGCTTAAGAGATTCCCTTAAAGACTATTGCAAACTTAATTTCATAGCAAACACATAAAAGTTTTTTGAAAACCAAATAAATCTGTCTAAGTTTAGCTAGTTATTTCAGGATTGAGACTTGCATCCGATTCATTGATTTCATTCTCCAAGGTACCCATTACTGGTGGAGTTTTGACGTCGTTCACATTCCTTTCGACGGACTTTTTTGTAGGCACCAAATCCTTTAGTTCTGAGACAATATGCTATATATCAGGCCTTTGGGATGCAAAATCAGCCAAGCAAGACATGGCTATGTCAATGAGTTGCCTTGCCGAATCTGTGTTGTAATTCCCTTGTAACCTTGGATCACTATTTCTTCGACATTTCCAGTTTTTTGTTTGAGATTAACCCAATCCCGTATGTGAACCCCAGGTTGTATTACTGCCTGCTGACCAGTAACAATCTCTAGCAAAACAACCCCAAAACTATACACATCACTCTTTTTATTAAGAATCCCAGTGTTGTGGTTCCTGCAAATATATCATTCAAGTTAAACCCACAATACCACTCGTAACATTTTAATTTTTATTTAAATTTAAAAGACAACAAATAAGATCCCGTGTGAAATTTTTTATTAGTTTTGTTTTCTAAAATTTGTGTAAATTTTAACTAGATACCATCAAGATAAAAAAAATTTAAGCAAACATTGTCTGCATTTTATGAAAAATGGAAATTTCGAAATAAACGGTCCTCATTATTTTTGAAAACGCATCATCCCTAACTAGTCTTTAATATTTTCTAATTCACAATCTTTAAGAGTCTTTCATCTTTTCATTAGAAAGCGTTTTCCCAAAGTGGTAAGAGCTTAGCCTTGTATTTTCAAGGTGCTGAGTTTAAATCTTCAAAGGTGTAGTTGTAAAATGGCCACACACACTTTTAGCCTTCTGTGTCTATCTCTCTCCTTAAATATTTTCTCTCTCATCTTATGTAATTTTCTCTCACATTCTTTATTCTTCCAAAAATAATTAAGCCTTAAGTCAACAATGGCACCTAATACTAAAAGCACTCAATTTCAAATCCACATTCCCTAGGAATATGCTATTGTCTAGTACCACCAGCTTATAGAGCATGGTGAGTCAGACAACAAGGGATTTGGATTCAGTGCCTTTAGTATTAGGTACCTTTGGTGGCTAGCTTGTTATATTTATACTTATTTCTAGTAATGAATGAAGCAAGCGGGATTTATGACAAAATACCTCTTTCCTCTTTAATTCTCTAAATGTCCTCTCAGCTCATCTCCCTCTAAAGGCATTCTTCCCCCATTGCCTTCCTTGGGTTGAGCTAGGGTATTACTAGAGTCTCTCCCTAATATCCAAACTGTTTCACCTGATATCAAGGCGGCGTACTGCCCTTTGACAATGACGCGCTCCCAAGTAACGATTGCTAAGCTAGAGAATCATATGGGTGACCACCATGACGAGTTGAATGCTCGAATCGAAACACTTAATGCTAAGATGACTGCTGGAATGGCAGAGATTCGCACCCCGCTTTGTGGTCTTCGTCTTGAGGAGATCCCGAAGCTAGACCAGAGCAACTAGTGAGGAACCACAACAGTGACCCTCGCAATGTACCTCCAAGAGGCGCTCACATTTCAAAGGTTGAGTTCCCATGATTTGATGGATAGAGTGTAAGGGACTGGTTGTACTAGTGTGACCAATTTCTTCACTAGATGGCGCATCAGAAAGTTCTAGGGTTCGCCTCGCCTCCATTCATCTTGATGGGTTGGTCTTGTAGTGGCACCTCAACTACATGAGGCAAAAATTTGATATCTACCCTAGTTGGGCCAATTATGTGGGTGATGTTACTATCGGATTTGGATATGCATACGAAGACCCTTTATCAAATTTGATCCAAGACAAACATAGAGGAAAAGTGCAGGACTACATTTACGAGTTAGGTAAACCAAATCCCATAACACTCCCTAAATATTTCCTTGCTTGCTTAAAACACTCTACCCAAATGCACGTTAGAATGTTTAACCCCACAACCATTTGCACAAGCCTCTAACTTAGCTCGTTTGTTTGAATCTGCCAAACCCGAAAAACCTAAAAGATTCAATGCCTACCCCCTTAAGTCCAGTAATCCCTATAACAGATTCCAACCTTCCTCCTCAAACGCAAGCCAAAACCAAGCTACTAAACCAAACCGGAAATCCCTTTTTAACAGAACAACCCACACCTATTCTGCTAGTGAAATGTCAGAGAGAAGAGTCAAGGGTCTCTTTATGTTTTGTGATGAACCATTCACCCCTGGTCACCAACGTAAGTACAAACTATCCCAGTTAATGGTCATTGAACTTGATGATGAAGAGGAACCCTCCGAAACTGTCTATGTAGTAGAACCTGTCCTCACACCAGTAGCCAACACAGATACCATAAACCCTACCCACCCCCAGCTCCCTTTACAAGCTGTTACTGGTATTTCCAACTTTCACACCATGCATGTGACTGGTATGCACGATAAAAAGATGTTGTGGGTCTTGCTTGATAGTGGTAGTACACATAACTTCCTAGATTTTAAGGTGTCTAGGAAATTTGGATGCAAACTTGAGGTTTTTACTCTAATGTCTATCACTGGTAGAGGAGGGCACCAATTGTAAGCACCTTTTATTTGCAAGGACTTCAAATGGTCCCTCCAAGAGACTGAATTCTCTACAGATGTGGTGGTTTTCCCCTAGGCTTCTATGATCGATTTGATCTTGGGTATACAATGGTTAAAATCGCTGGGACCAATCCTTTGGGATTTTGACAAGCTACAGATGGAGCTTTCCACCAAGGATACGAAATTTGTGCTAAGGGGGTGTAAGAACGCCAGAGGTTAAATTGATCAACAACAGGACTTTTGCCATGGCAGTGCAACAAGGAGTTGAATTATGCTTTATGAGCTTAGTGGCTGATACTAGGGGTGTCAAAATGGATGGATTGGATGGATATGGATATGGATTATAATGGATGGATTGGAGAAATCCATTAAAAAATTTATATCCATTAGGATTGTATCAAACAAATCCAATCCAATTCATCCATGGACAAAAAAAGTCCATCCAATTCATCCATTAACAACTTTTTTATGGATGGATATCCGATCCATCCACTAATACCTTAAAAAAAAATCTTTTAATAAAAGTCCAATCCAATCCATTATTATTTTTTTGTTTGTAACAGATGGATTGGATGGATTTTGCTATGGACGGACCGGATATCCAGTAGACAAATGAATCACTTTGACACCCTAGCTAGCTGATACACCAGAATTTTTTCTTCCTTCATGTCACCTGCTGCGCACAGCCACACAGGAAGTGTTTCCCCTTAGGTAACTACTGCCATTAATTCTTTAATTCATAGTTATGAGGATGCGTTTATGGAGCCTGTTGTTAATCTACCTCCTCCTAGTCATTGATATTAATACTCATTATCCTTGTCTTGTAGATATCCCCCCAGAAGTTACAAAAAGTGAAGATACACATAATACTCATTATTATCAGAAACATTATCAACTCTGATATCCAAAGGATCAGACAAGTTGGGCGCCTCGACTGCAGTATTCAAAACATTTTGTGGGCAACTTGTAAGGACTAAGGGTCATCAAATTTATCCAAATCGATAGAGAATGATGTCGTCTTTCGGTTATTGATAGAATAATCGGGTTCATACCATGACCTGCCAAATATATATGTCGTCAAGAATAAGTGAGTAACTAATTTTGAAAGCTAATTAAGTCGTCACCTGATGAAGACATTAATATTGTCTATAGCCCTGCCAAGGTTCCTTCGTATAAGGAGAAGGATGGAAGTTGGATAAACAGAATTGTCAACGTCAACTGGCCATAGTTCCAACAATGAGAACAAAGGCACAATTCGATTGTGTCTGTTGAGCTAATCTGAATAAACTCGTAACGAAGAACCAAATGAGCCTCTGGCACAAATATCTTGGCAAGAAAATTGACCCCATAATGCAGATCAAAAATTGGCGGTATATTGTTGTTGTCGTAGTTTCCATACGCAAAATAAGCCCTGATGTCATATTTCTTGTTCTTTCCCCGTTTGGGCTTTAACGCATAGCAATTGCAATTCCTCTTCCCATCCGGAAAGTTCTCAGTGATTTCAGCTGCTTTTGAATCTGAGTCTGATTCTCAAACTTGTAATCTTGCAGTACAATATTCTTAATTTCGTCATATTCGACGACCCTGACTGATATCATCGGCTTGATACTGAAGGGACGTCGTTGCGTCAGGGTAGCTCTCCTTTACCCCACAATCAATGCTTATCACATCTGTTAATTATATAAAACAAAACAAACTTTTATTCAACTGTTTCATACGAGACAGACCTGTATATATATATATTACTATATTAGTACAAGTTTATACATTTCAGTTCATTTTGATTTGAAGAAGAAGCATTAGAATTTATATATATATATATATATATATATATATATATATATATATATATATATATATATATATGTCTTTTTGGGTGGTCAAATGAGTTATTTCACTGCAGACAAATGCACTTATAATATCAACTTGTAACAGCTTTTCTCAATTGGTGAAGGTGTGGAGCATTATAGATGCTCTGGCAAAGGGAAGAAATCCACAAAAGTAGACAACTTATTTGGTTGGCTACCACGTGGCACCATTGTAAATATTGATTTAGTTATAAATCATACTAAGCATATGTATATCATGAAATTGGTTTATTATCAAAGAAATTACAAACTCTGATTTTTATGTGTCAAACTGACGAACCAACCCACTATTCTCCATAATTATATGAATTCTGCCTCATAATTGTTAGGATGCAACTTATCGTTGCTGTAGATAAGATTGATGGTTAAAGTTCTTTATTTTGTTCTTATATTCACGTAATATTATTTACATTGTTGGGGAAAGGAATAAATTATATTGCATAATCTAAAATACCTTTAAATGATTTTTTTTCAAATATTTACCAAATAAAATGTATATTAGCAGAATTAAAAATTAGAATTGAGCATCTAACTTCAAAATAAAAATATATAACATTAGAAAATTAAACCCAGTGCTCAAAATAAAATAAATAAATACGAATAGTACTAATTTAACATAAGGGTATATGAAAAAACAAAACTAAAAAATTGTACTAACAAAACAAAATGTTTTGGAGTTAGTGGTTCAAATTCTTAACTATAGTTTCTTGAACTAGTTAGGAGATAACACAACGAAGGAAAAATGATAATCTAAAATTACATTTTGAAAATAAATAATTACTGATGGCTTATAAAGTGAAAAATCAACTAAGTCTCATCGGTATACCAATTAAACTAATTGTCTAATAAAATATAAAATATTCTGAAAGATTGAGATTTCACACTAAAACCTAGTAGTTAAAAAAATTTTGTTGAAATTTCATATTATATTTGTGTCACTAAAAAAGTAAATAGCAACACGTAATAGCAGGTATTCTTTCATCCCTTATTGGTGAAAGATTTAAATGGTGTCTAACCTTAGACAACAACATGATTACTAGATAGATCTTGTTTTAGTATCCAAGGTGGATATTTTTTTCATAAGCGATCCGAGGTGGATATTGTTTTTGTAAGAAGCCTTAATACAAAACATAGAAATATTTACTATTAAAAAACCTAATCATGGTTACCATCAAAGTAGTGGTAAAAACTTTCATACTCAAATGAGGAATGGATCCCCTCTGACTTTATGATAAAGTTGAATCTCGGTCAGTCATTAAATAAGGCAAAGAGTGTGGGAGAAATTTTAAAGAACTTGAGAGATGAACGTAGAGATTCAAAATTTTACCATGTCTAATTAAAAGTTCAAAGGAGTGAATCTCCTTCCCATGAATGGTGTGCCCTTTACTCAAGTTTTAAGGGAAAATCAAACTCAGCTCCCCTTGGTTTGTTGAATAATAATAGATGCACTATCTCTACTCTTTTTAAAGGTTAAAGTGCTCCGGCCCCTTATCTTTATTTAAAGTAACGAATTAGTCCTTTATGTTTTTTTTTGTCCCAAATAAGTCTATTATCTTTCAAATTTTTGACACATAAATCCTTTTTCGTTAACAGTGCTGATTTATGTGTCAAAAAAAAGGATTTATGTGTTAAAAATTTGAAACATAAAGGACTGATTTGGGACAGAAAAGGATTTATGTGTCAAAAATTTAAAACATAAAGGACTGATTTGGGACAAAAAAAAGATAAATGACCAAATCGTTACTTTAAATAAAAATAAGGGACCCCGGGAGCACTTTAGCCCTTTTTAAAATATTGACTTCCACTAAATTACGCACTGTGTCTATATTATGTAACATTAGAGAGAGAGAGAGTAATTTGTCTCTATTACACAAAAGTTAAGGAATTATTCAAACAAAAAAATGTGAGTATTCATTTTAAAAATACATCTGTTATTTTTTATTAGTGTTACACACTATAGTAATATAGTAATCTTATAAGCAAGTATTATTTTCCACAGAGAGAGAAAACACTTTTATATATATATATATATATATATATATATATATATATATATATATATATATATATGGGGATCAGCTTATTTTAAGAGTAATTTTTGTAGCGTTACTCCACTTGATTAACATTTCTTTGTAGAGCATATAAAAACTATCTCTATGTAAACACTAAATATTACCGATCCAACTATTGAATAATTTTATATTAGCTTATTGATTAAAAATTGAATATATGTAGCTATTGAATATTATAGTCCATATTTTACTTGTATTTTAAAAGTATAATATACATTGAATTAAACTTAGTTGATCAAAGATCAAATATGTAAAAACATTTATGAAAATTTGCATATCTGATCTATTCAATTAGAACCATGAATTTGAGAGTGAATCGATAAAATTTAATGTCTATAAAAAGATATTAGGTGCAGTAGTTTTTACAAGAATTAGTCTTGGAGTAAGATGATCTCTCTCTCTCTCTCTCTCTCTCTCTCTCTCTCTCTCTCTCTCTCTCTCTCTCTCTCTCTCTCTCTCTCTCTCTCTCTCTCTCTCTCTCTCTCTCTCTCTCTCTCTCTCTCTCTCTCTCTCTCTATATATATATATATATACCTCTAATCTATTCATCATAAAAAACACTTATAATTGATAAAAACAATAAAATTCAGTGTAAAAAACAAAGCGGACTTTGAAAAAATTAAAGGGAATGCGTTAAAAGAAGTGAATCTCTCATTCAAAGGTTTGTATCATGTACTATTTCCAAACCTGAATAATCAATATCAACAAGTTTCCTATCAGCCCTGTCGTCGCTTTTTGCGGCATTGATAATGATTGCTGCTGTAAAAATCAGAATCCATTGCTGTCTTCTCACCATGTTTCAAACTCTAGAGAAAGTAGGTTGGGATCATGTGAAGCAAAACCAGATTCTTTTAAAGGAAGTATATGGAACAAGTAGAGAGCGAGCAAGTGTATTTAGGGCTGGACAAACGGTCGGGTCTAGCGGATTCAGTTTCTAACTTGCAGATTTGAAGAAAACCGAAGAGGGTAAAAATGAGACCACTTTCGACCGCCGGAGACAGCGGGTGCGGCGGATTCGGGTGAAGCCGGTGGCGGGCTGAATGGTCGAGTTTTTTCGGTTAAAAAAACAAACGAGTGTTATAAACAATATTTTCTGTATCAGCTATTTTCCACCATTGTTGCAGAAAACGAGTGGGAGAGAAGAAGATAACAATGAAGTGAGAAGGAACAAGATTAAAATTAATTTTATTTTAAGAAAACGACAAAACAATTGTGTCACAAACTTACCATTAGCCATTAGGTATTGATATGTGCTTGCTTTTTAATTAAAAAAATAAATATAAAGCTTGAGAGTAGTCTGTCACAACTGTGTCACAACCCTATCAATCAAAGAGAACTACTGTGTCACACTGCACTACGTAAAAGCAATACTCTAGAAGTCTACATATACTCTATTTCGGTCGGATTTGAGCTTTTACGGATTGGTTTTTATCCATCCGAGACTAACCATGTCAATCCACTTATACTTTGCCACTTGTATTTTCTAAACCGAATACGGTTTCAATCCGCCCGGCTCACCCAAATTCTGGCGGATTTGATGGTCACGGGCCGGTATGGAATTTTGTCCACCCTAAGTGTATTACACATCAATATAAAAAGTAACAAATCATAGACGTGGCTATGGATTTATCACAAAAAATATTATCAAAGATGTGACTATGTAAAAAAAAGAGGCGGCTATCATATGTAAGCCAATTTATTGCATTTGTACAAAGACAGCTGCTAATTGGCTATTTTGTCTTACGGAAATTCTCATGTAATAGCCAATTTATTGCATTTGTAAGCCTAATGCATCAATGCTGGAGCTACTCCCTTTATTTGGTTCGCCCCACACGGATTAAATAACAATGTAGTATCATGAACTGGCCGGATGTAGAGTTGTCAACTTGTGCGGTTGCAAATCCTTTATCCTTATCCTTATTGGATACTTTCAATAAAAGAGAGATAGATAAAAGCATATTTTGTTCCGTACCGAACAGCTTTTTGGTCGTCTGCTGTTAGTAGGTCTCTTGTTGTACTGACAGGAGGTCAATGAGCGCCGGGGGGGGTACCTACAAGCCACTCCGACGCTCAAGTCAGTATATAGAATATAAGAGTGAAGGTACTAAGGATTTGAGATTCCACCTTTCTAAGGGCAAAGTTTGCCTGTATTTATAGGAAATCGTGCCCTCTTGTGGATCGTCGGATGGGTAGAGTCGATATTGACCGTCCAAGCGTGTTGGGCTCGCATGAGGTGGATATGGGCTGAATTGGTTGGGCTGATCCATATGACTTGCTAAGCGCACCTCCTGGTTTTGCTAATGGGACCCTCTGGTTGACTCCAGAACAGTTGCCCCCCAAGCCGAGATTACTCTGGAGGATGGTCTTGGCTTGAAGAATTTTCGTCGCTTTGCCGGCTGTAAGGTTACGCGGGACCTTGCCTTTGTAGCAGCCGTGTTCTGTCATAGGAGAAATATTTTCTAAGCGTTGCTTCGTCTGTGTTGTCGGGTAGTACGAGAATATTTTGTCGCGACCGTGACTCACACCTCCTTCGGTGTCATCCTTGAGCCCGACACCAAGCTAGGGTGACGTATCCTGATGTTGGCGTCGCCTTGTGTCAAGTGCTCTGAGGTTGGCGCCCTCTTGGGTGCCCTGTGCCATGCCCCCTGATGTTGGTGCCCTCTTGGGCGCCTAGGGCCAAGGTGCTAAGACATCCCGATGCTTGTGCCCTCGTGGGCGTCTTCCCGGATGCTTGTCTGTTTTTGAGAGTTGGCGCCCTGCTGGGTGCCTTGGGCGTTGTTCCCTGCTAGCGCGTGCTGGATGGCTTATCATGGAGCAGATTTTGCGAGACAAGGTTCGGTGCTCTCGTGGGCGTCTTACTGCATAGTGCTGACCACCCTGCCGTGAAAGATTTGCTTTCACACTACCCCCTGCCAGGCGCCCCTCTGCTGGGCGTTGCTTACTCCTACCAGGCGCCCCCTTGGGCGCTGGCTGCTCCTGACTGACGCCCTGTCAGGCGCCCTCATGGGCGCTGGCTGCCTTGACTGGCGCCCTACCAGGCGCCCTCATGGGCGCTGGCTGCCTTGACTGGCACCCTGCCAGGCGCCCTCCTGGGGGCTGGCTGTCTCATTGGCGCCCTGCCAGACGCCCTCATGGGTGCTGGCTGCCTTGACTGGCGCCCTGCCAGGCACCCTCCTGGGCGCTGGCTGTCTCATTGGCGCCCTGCCAGGCGCCCATATGGGCGCCCTCCTGGTC
Source organism: Astragalus membranaceus (assembly GCA_039519185.1). Classification (NCBI taxonomy): domain Eukaryota; kingdom Viridiplantae; phylum Streptophyta; class Magnoliopsida; order Fabales; family Fabaceae; genus Astragalus; species Astragalus membranaceus. Next base: position 95,699,070 of record CM076849.1, read on the forward strand.
CTGCCAGGCTCCCTCATGGGCGCTGGTTGCTTCTGCCAGGCGCCCTTATGGGCGCCCTCCTTGCCGGGCGTCCTCTTGGGTGCCGACTTGTGTAGACGGGTGATAAGCTCAAATTTAGTGCATTTTTTAGAGACACTTTTGTATCATTTTTAGAGCTGTTATTATTAATAATATGAATTACTAACTTAATTTGCTCTTGTTTTGCAGAAAGATAGAAAAAGATAAAAAGAATAAAAGTCCAATTTTATGCCACTCAAAGTTCAATATATATATGGGCTTAAATTAAAAAAAGAAGAAGATCAGCCCAATAAAAAAGGAGGCCCACGGCCTATGTGAATGAAAAGTGAGATACGGCAGAGGAATTGGAGAATCAATTAACAATTAAAAGGATACCCTAAGCTTGGACAAAAAGAAAGCAAGCCGCGGCAATTGACGGAAAGAAATACATATAGCCGCACAACACTAAGAATTAATCGGGAGAAAAAAAGGAACCTAGGAGCAGCCGCACAGTAGTGGAAGGAAAAGAACGTGAACAGCACAACGCACAGCAAAGAGAATTTTTTGATAATTAATTGAATTCAAAGGAATAGAAGAGGAAGCCGCCGCACGACAGTAGCCGGAGAAGAGAGAGTGAAGCTTTGGGTACCCGTTCTTGACACCGTGAGAGAGCTCTGGAGCAGAAAAAGGAGACGAAATTTGCAGGATCAGAAATTTCTCTATTCTGGGTTATTTTTATCTCTGTAATTTATGACTCCTAATTCTATTTTATTGTTCTCGAACACTATGGATAGTTAAATCCTCTTCTAGGGTCTAGGTGGATCTTGCTTGATTAGAAACCTTTTTATGTTTTAATTTATACTTTGAATTCCTGGTTTTTATTTCAATTGATATTATCCTATTGCTTTTATCACATAATTAGGATTGACAACCTTTGCATGTTCATAATCAATTAGTGGATCAGCGACCGTACTGCAATTAGTTGGTAGACCTATAGGATAATTGAGACTATAATTAATGAATGACCAAACTTTAATTTAGTCTTCCAATCATTCAACCTTTTTGTACTTTATGCTTTTCTTGAATTTAAATTCTTGCATGACCAAATAAGGGTTAATTTAGGAAAAAGAATATTAATCGCGAATGACCAAACGGATTAATAGCTTTAGTAAAGGGATTGGTAATTGAATAAAATAAAGGAATTCAGGTAGAATTAGACATAGGGGAATCGAAGCTTGCAAGTGAAACCGTGACCCTAGGCTTCTCTCCATTGGTTAAACTTTACAATTTGAGTTCGTGCTTTTTACTTTTTCTTATTTTAGTTTCTACAATCATCATTATTTGTTAGTCTAAATAATAATTAATCTCGAGTAGTTTGGTACTTATTAATTAATCCCTGTGGAGACGATATTTTTTTTATACTACTTCTGCGATAGAGTACACTTGCTCTAAGTGTGTCTTTGACGCAACAAGTTTTTGGCGTCGTTGCCGGGGATTAATTTAATAATATTAAACGAAAAAGATTTTTTATTGCTTTAGACATTTATTTTAATTCTTGTTTTAATTTAATAAAAATAAAAAAAAATTATATTTACTTTTATTTTATTAGTTAGTTTTATTTTCATTACTATTACTAGTGCATGCTCACCCGCTTCCAGGAGCCTATTTTGGTTTTTGATCCAGAAATTGAAAGAACTGCTCGAAGGATAAGAAAAGAGACAAGAGTGATGGCTGCCAATCCGAGAAGAACTCTTCGGGACTACTTTACGCCGACAGCGAATATCACTACAAGCATAGTCAATCCACCCGTACAAGCTACAAACTTTGAGCTTAAACCCAGCTTGATTCAAATGGTTCAGAATTCAACTATGTTCAGAGGTGCACCAACAGAAGACCCGCACACCCATCTTAGAAACTTCTTGAGGGTGGCAGACTCAGTAATTTGTAATGGTGTCACCCCTGGTGCCATTAGAGTGAGATTGTTTCCATGGTCATTGGCTGACAAGGTATCTGCTTGGCTAGACTCTCAACCTGCTGAGTCCATTACCACTAGGGATCAACTGAAGCAAAATTTCTGGACCAAATATTTTCCTCCAGGTGAGGCCGAGTGAAGATTGTAGTCTTCCTTTTGCCTGGTGTCGTCTGCTCTGATAGGTAGCACTTGGGGAAGGGTCGATTACTGTTTTTAATTAAATTTCGGTTGATGTCGAATCTTTTAGTAATTGGTGCACTTTGCACTTTGTCGGTTGTTGATGTTTTTAACGATGTTGAATAGTTCCGCTGCATGTTTTGAGAAAACTACGAGGTTTTGTTTTACGTTGAAAAATGCGACACTCTTTTGGCGCGAAAAACTCTGATAAATTACGAATAAACGATGGGTGAAAAAAGGGTGTTACAGTCCACATCATGGATTTGAGAAGTGGCAATTGCTTGAATATTTTTGCAACGGATTATCTTCTCGAAATAGGGGAATTATTAATATGGCTTGTGGGGGCCCTCTAATGAATGGGGAACCTGCGACGGTATATGACTTAATTGCAGAGATAGCAGCCGATAATGCCAAATGGGAGACAAGTGACAGACACATTAAGAAATCAGCTGGGATCTACAAGGTTGAAGATGACACTAGTGTTAACATAAAGCTGGATGCTCTCTCTAAACAGATGCAATCTTTGATGAAGGTACAAGCTCAATCTACTCCAATAATTACCTCCACTAGTGACATCATGAATAACCTCTAGGGAGGCCTAACTGAAGAAGTCAACTATCTTGGTCAAAAGAAAAGTGAGTTAAGGCCTGGTATGCAAGAGGCTTTAGTTAGATACATGGAAAAAGTTGGACACCCGTGCATGGGTGTTTTATCCAATTACATGGACAGGACTGATGAGAGGTTGCAATCCATTGAAGAACTGATAAAAGCACAGGGTCGGCCAACAACTTCAACTGAAGAGGCCAATTATGTTCAAAATTCCAACCGGACCCAAAATGACCCTTATTCAAACACTTACAATCCGGGTTGGAGAAATCACTCTAATTTCTCTTGGGGAGGACAACAAAAGGAGCAAAGCTCGAACTCCTATAAGCCTCCACATGTGCAAAGGCAAGAGGAGAAAAAGTTGGATACCAATGATGTGTTGACAAGGTTTATGCAGCAGACAAATGAAAAATTTGGAAGCTTGGAGGGAGCCATGAACAACGAATTTGGAAGCCTGAAGGGTCAAATCTCAAATCTCATTACTGCGTTGTCTCAACGGCCTCAAGGCTCACTGCCTACCCAAACTGAGCCTAATCCAAGAAATGAGCATTGCAAGGCTGTCACTCTTAGGAGTGGCAAGGAGCTGGTTCAAGAAAACAATCAAGACGGGCGGGCGCCCCAGAAAGAAATACAAGCTCCTGCTGAGGGGAGCACTTCTGAGGAAAGCAAAAAGGAAAGGGAAAAATATGAGCAAGAAAAGGTAAATGTTTGTAATCCTCAAAGACTTAAAAATGAGTAGCATGATAAGCAATTTGCCAAATTTCTTGAAATATTTAGAAAATTGCATATCAACATTCCTTTTGCTGAAGCTATTGCTCAAATGCCTAAATATGCCAAATTTTTAAAAGAAATTATTTCTAACAAAAGGAAGTTAGAAGGCTTTGAGACAAGTAGGCTTAATGAGGAATGTTCTGCTATAGTTCTAAAAAAGTTACCACCTAAGCTTAAAGATCCAGGTAGTTTTACTATCCCTTGTACAATTGGTAACTCTCATTTTGAAAAGGCTTTATGTGATTTAGGGGCAAGTATAAATTTGATGCCTTTTTCTGTTTTTAGAAAACTTGGTTTGCAGGAACCACATCCTACTAACGTCACTTTGCAGCTAGCTGATAGATCCATTGCCCACCCCCGTGGAGTGGTGGAAGATGTTTTAGTTAAAGTTGATAAGTTTATTTTCCCTACTGATTTTGTTGTATTGGATATGGAAGAAGATGAGGAAGTCCCAATTATTTTGGGGCGTCCTTTCTTAGCTACAGGAAAAAGCTTAATTGATGTTCAGCAGGGAAAATTGACTTTGAGATTTGGAGATGAGGAAGTTGTATTTCAAGTCTTGAACTCATTAAAAAATCCCTCCTCATTTGCTTCTTGTAATTTCATTCAAGCTATGGATATTAATGATGTGGTTACTTCTGAAAGTTTTGATGATTTTAGAATTCAGGACCCTCTAGAAAAAATACTTACTTTGCAGGGACTTGGCATATTGCAGGGTGGTGAGGAAGAAGAGTTCTTAATGTTTTTGCAGGCTCACCACCCTCAGAAAAACTGGAGTAACTATAGATTTGAGTAATTGGAATGGGGTAATACTCCAAATCCCAAACCTTCAATTGAAGAGGCTCCTGAGCTTGAATTAAAGCCTCTTCCTTCAAATGTAAAATATGCTTTCTTGCATCCCCCTTCCTCTTTGCCTGTGATTATTTATGCAGATTTGACAGATACCATGGAGGATAAGCTTTTGAGGGTATTAAGGGCCAACAAAGAAGCCTTTGGATGGTCTATTCATGATATAAAAGACAATAGTCCCTCAATTTGCACCCACAAGATCTACATGGAGGATGATTACCAACCCCGGGCACTACCTCAACGCCGCCTCAATCCTAACATGAAAGAGGTGGTCAAAAAGGAAGTGATTAAGCTTCTTGATGCAGGTATCATCTATCCTATCTCTGATAGTAAGTGGGTAAGTCCTGTTCAATGTGTTCCTAAAAAGGGAGGTACTACTGTGATGGAGAATGATAAAAATGAATTAATTGCAGTTAGGAAAACTACCGGGTGGCGTATGTGCATTGATTATAGAAAATTAAATGATGCCACCCGAAAAGATCACTTCCCCCTTCCCTTTATTGATCAAATGCTTGAGAGAGTGGCAGGTCATGATTATTATTGTTGTTTGGATGGATATTCCGGTTATTTGCAAATACCAGTGGCTTCTGAAGATCAAGAAAAAACTACTTTTACTTGCCCATATGGAACATTTGCATATAAAAGGATACCATTCAGTTTATGTAATGCCCCTGCCACTTTCCAAAGATGCATGATGGCTATCTTCTCTGACTTGGTTGAAAAATGCATTGAGATATTCATGGATGATTTTACCGTCTTTGGATCCTCTTATGAGGATTGTATACATAACTTGAATGCAGTGTTGCAGAGATGCAGGGATACCAATTTAGTGCTCAATTGGGAGAAGTGCCAATTTATGGTACAAGATTGCATTATCTAGGACATAAGGTGTCCACTAGAGGCATTGAAGTTGATCCTGCAAAGGTTGAGGTAATTGCAAAGTTGCCCCCACCCAATTCTGTTAAGGGGGTCTGTAGTTTTCCAGGCCATGCCGGATTCTATAGGAGGTTTGTTAAAGACTTCTTAAAAATTGCAAAGCCTATGACCGACCTCTTGGTTAAGGAGGCCACTTTTGATTTTTCTGACACTTGTTTGAAGGCTTTTAATTGTTTAAAGGAAAAATTAATTAGTGCCCCTGTTGTTGTTGCCCCCGATTGGTCGCTTCCCTTTGAAATTATGTGTGATGCTAGCGATACTGCTGTGGGGGCTGTTTTGGGGCAAAGAAAGAATAAGGTATTTTATACCATTTACTATGCTAGTCGTACTCTTGATGATGCTCAAAGAAATTATACTACCACAGAGAAAGAGTTACTAGCTGTAGTATTTGCATTTGACAAGTTTCGTCATTACCTTGTTCTTTCTAAAGTTATTGTTTATACTGATCATGCTGCTATTAGATATTTGCTTGGAAAGCAGGATGCAAAACCCAGGTTAATCAGGTGGCTTTTGTTGCTACAAGAGTTTGACTTGGAGATTAATGACAAGAAAGGCTCAGAGAACTTTGTAGCTGACCACCTCTCAAGGCTTGACCATAGTGTGATGCAGGCCTCAAATGATGGGGAGATCAAGGAGGTTTTCCATGAGGAGAGACTTCTAGCAATTTCTACTATTCCTTGGTTTGCAGACATTGTCAACTATTTGGTGGGTAAGATTTTTCCCCCTGATTTTTCTTTTCAGCAAAAGAAGAAATTAATTTCTGATGCTAGACAGTACTTGTGGGATGACCCTTACCTATTTAAAGTATGTGGAGACAAGGTTATTAGGCGTTGTGTGCCTATGGATGAGGTAACTTCTATCCTTGAGCATTGTCATTCTAAAGAGGTAGGTGGCCACTTTGGCCCAAATAGAACCGCATATAAAGTTTTACAATGTGGTTTTTATTGGCCTACTATATTTAAAGATGCTTATGAATTTGTGAAAGCTTGTGATAGTTGTCAAAGGAGTGGCAATATTTCTAGGCGTCAAGAGGTGCCTTTAAACAACATTTTGGTTTGTGAGATATTTGATGTATGGGGTATTGACTTTATGGGGCCATTCCCTAAATCTTTTTCAAATCAATATATTCTTGTTGTTGTAGATTATGTGTCTAAGTGGGTAGAAGCCGTAGCCTTACCCACTAATGATGCTCGGGTGGTAGTGAGATTTTTAAAGAAAAATATTTTTACAAGATTTGGCACTCCCCGAGCAATTATTAGTGATGGTGGCACCCATTTTTGCAATAAACAATTTGAAAATCTTTTGAGCAAATATGGTGTCACTCATAAGGTGACAACTCCCTACCATCCACAAACTAGTGGCCAGGTTGAAATTTCAAACAGAGAGCTGATAAGGATTTTAGAGAAGACAGTCAGTGCATCAAGAAAGGATTGGTCTTTGAAACTTGATGATGCACTATGGGCCTATAGAACTGCTTTTAAAACCCCCATTGGGATGTCTCCTTACCGTCTTGTTTTTGGAAAATCATGTCATTTGCCTGTTGAATTAGAGCATAAAGCACTTTGGGCTTTAAAATTTCTAAACTTTGATGCTCAGCTTACAGGTGAAAACAGGTTGCTGCAGCTCGATGAATTGGATGAGCTCCGTCTGGGAGCTTATGAGAATGCCAAGTTATATAAGGAGCGGACTAAAAAGTGGCATGACAAGCGCATCCAACAACGTGAATTCCAAGTAGGTGAGAAAGTTTTAATTTATAACTCACGTTTGCGTCTTTTTCCAGGAAAGTTGCGCTCAAGGTGGTATGGACCCTACACTATTACTCAAGTTTTTCCTTATGGAGTGCTCGAGGTATCCCATGAAGATGGTACCACTTTTAAGGTCAATGCGCAGCGTGTGAAGCATTTTGAGGAAGGGCTAAGTCAAGTGAGCTATGTCACTGCCCTCAAGGATTGACTCTAGTACCGTCAGGCTCGGGACGTTAAACAAGCGCTTCGCAGGAGGCAACCTGTGTTTTATTTTCTCTCATTTTTGTTTTGTTTTGTTTTTAGGGATAAGCTCGGACTACAAGCTCTCTCAGGGAAGTCACTATTACTCTCTCTCTTATTTATTTCTTTTGGTTTCTATTTGATCATTTTGCATTGATGAGGACCATGCTTTATGCTAGTGTGGGGGAGGAGAGTTATTGTGTCACTTGATCTCTATTAATGCACCTACCCACCATATATGTTGATAGCATTTTTTTCTGGCTTGTTTTGCATGAATTATGCTTAAATTGGAAAAAATAGAGATTATGCCTTTTTGGGACCCCATAATTGATTCATTTGACAGACTTGTGCTTAATTGTAACTGTGAGGTTGTCCTTAATTAGGAAGCTGATAATTAGCATTTGTGCCTGTTGAGTACTTTTTGTGAACTAGCTTCTAAATGTGAGATCTGAGCCTTCATAAGGGGATTGCTAGTAAATAATAAATTTTTACCCATTTTCTTTCTATGAGTGTGTTTCCCAATTTGCTACATTCTAGAATTTGTCTTTTGACCATTTCAAGGCGAAAATTGATTTGCATCATGTAAAAAGATTTGGGGAATGTAGATATTTTTCTGGCCTCAGAGTTGTTTGTTGAATTTATCAATTAGTTGCCCCCTTTGAGCCTATTTGTTATATTTTTTCTTTGGTACCCAGATATAATTTTTTCTTTTCTTTGTGGTAACCATTTGAAATTAAATTTGGAGCAACTATTGAAAGTTACAATTTTGTCCTGTATTTTAATTGTCTATCTCATCAGGACATAAAAACAAAATAAGAGTGTCTCATATGGTTACAAGTTCATTTTCCTCCTAAAAACAAAATGAAAAAAAAAGGAAAGCAAGAAGGAGAAAAATGCATATCAAAAGAATAAAAGAGCCAAAGGGCAAATCCAAAAAAAAGAGAAAAAAATAGTCTACTCAAAAGAGAAGGCAAATCAAAAAGAGTTGTCTCAATAGGAAAAAGAAGAGTGAAGAATGGAAGTGAAATTAATTTGGAGTTTGGACAAAAATTGTAAAATAGATAGGAGCTCCATATTTGGTTTCAAAGGTTACTATTTATTTCTTGTTTTTTATCCCTTTGATTATCCCTTCTTTCTTATTTCCTACCCTGCATGAATTCACCCTGGCCCCATTACAACCCATAACACCCCATCTTTTGCATGCATGTGAACTATTTAGTGGAGATTTGGTCAAATTACAAACATATGGTAATGTGCATTTTGTTGAAACTTGAGTGTATATTTTCACTAGCCCCTAAACACTTAGAGAGATTGTGAACGAGTGCCTTTGTTCACAGAAATGTGTTCTTCAGGGATATGAGCCTCTAATTGGGCAACCTTTTGACACCTCATTTGTGCTATACTGTCTATTGTCTGTCATTGTGCTTTAATTTTGGATCCCTTATTTGGCTGTCTCTTTTACTTTTTTGAAAAATTTATTGAACAAGGAAATTTGCTTGAGGACAAACAAAAGTTAAGTGTGGGGGAGTTGATAAGCTCAAATTTAGTGCATTTTTTAGAGACACTTTTGTATCATTTTTAGAGCCGTTATTATTAATAATACGAATTACTAACTTAATTTGCTCTTGTTTTGCAGAAAGATAGAAAAAGATAAAAAGAATAAAAGTCCAATTTTATGCCACTCAAAGTTCAATATATATATGGGCTTAAATTAAAAAAAGAAGAAGATCAGGCCAATAAAAAAGGAGGCCCACGGCCTATGTGAATGAAAAGTGAGATACAGCAGAGGAATTGGAGAATCAATTAACAATTAAAAGGATACCCTAAGCTTGGACAAAAAGCAAGCAAGCCGCGGCAATTGACAGAAAGAAATACATATAGCCGCACAACACTAAGAATTAATCGGGAGAAAAAAAGGAACCAAGGAGCAGCCGCACAGTAGTGGAAGGAAAAGAACATGAACAGCACAACGCACAGCAAAGAGAATTTTTTGATAATTAATTGAATTCAAAGGAATAGAAGAGGAAGCCGCCGCACGACAGTAGCCGGAGAAGAGAGAGTGAAGCTTTGGGTACCCGTTCTTGACACCGTGAGAGAGCTCTGGAGCAGAAAAAGGAGACGAAATTTGCAGGATCAGAAATTTCTCTATTCCGGGTTATTTTTATCTCTGTAATTTATGACTCCTAATTCTATTTTATTGTTCTCGAACACTATGGATAGTTAAATCCTCTTCTAGGGTCTAGGTGGATCTTGCTTGATTAGAGACCTTTTTATGTTTTAATTTATACTTTGAATTCCTGGTTTTATTTCAATTGATATTATCCTATTGCTTTTATCACATAATTAGGATTGGCAACCTTTGCATGTTCATAATCAATTAGTTGATCAGCAACCGTACTGCAATTAGTTGGTGGACCTATAGGATAATTGAGACTATAATTAATGAATGACCAAACTTTAATTTAGTCTTCCAATCATTCAACCTTTTTGTACTTTATGCTTTTCTTGAATTTAAATTCTTGCATGACCAAACAAGGGTTAATTTAGGAAAAAGAATATTAATTTCGATTGACCAAACGGATTAATAGCTTTAGTAAAGGGATTGGTAATTGAATAAAATAAAGGAATTCAGGTAGAATTAGACATAGGGGAATCGAAGCTTGCAAGTGAAACCGTGACCCTAGGCTTCTCTCCATTGGTTAAACTTTACAATTTGAGTTCGTGCTTTTTACTTTTTCTTATTTTAGTTTCTACAATCACCATTATTTGTTAGTCTAAATAATAATTAATCTCGAGTAGTTTGGTACTTATTAATTAATCCCTGTGGAGACGATATTTTTTTTATACTACTTCTGCGATAGAGTACACTTGCTCTAAGTGTGTCTTTGACGCAACAACGGGTGCTTGGCACTTTGCTTTCTTTTTCACTGCTCATCTTGTCTTTTTTGTGTTTTTTGAGCATGTCTTAAGGTGACAGGCGTATCGGGCTTCTACGTCGTGGATATGGGCCAAGTTGATTTGCCTGATCAGCGGTGTTGGGTGAAACGCTAACTCCTATAAATAGGCGGGTATTTTGTCCTGTGGTCCACACTTTCTTGGAGTGCTTTCTTTAAGGAGGAGGAAGGAGTAGGGACCAAGTCACCAACCCTAGCGCCTACTTCAAGGAGGAGGAAGGAGTAGGGATCAAGTCACCAACCTAGTGCCTTCTTAAAAAGAGGAGGAGGGAGTCGAGTCCACTCGTTTCAACGTCTCTTCTTCCTGGTAAGTATTTGTTGTTCGTTCCCGTTTATTTACGTTGTTGACAGTGCCCTCCTGCCAGGCACCCTCATGGGCGCTGGCTTCCTTGACTGGCGCCCTCCTGGGCGCTGGCTGCTCCTGACTGGCGCCCTGCCAGGCGCCCTCATGGGCGCTCGCTGCCTTATTGGCGCCCTGCCAGGCGCCCTCATGGGCTCTGGCTGCCTTGATTGGCGCCCTGCTAGGCGCCCTCCTGGGCGTTGGCTGCTCCTATGGGCGCCCCTATGGGAGCTGGTTTTGTGTGGGCGTGTGCTTAGCACTCTGTTTTATTTTTGCCGTTTTCTCCTGACTTTTAACCTGCCTTCTCACCTATGAATTTTCAGGGCTTGTTTGGTGCTGAGGGGAGTTGCTCTTATCATCCTCCATTGACGTTCCCGCTAGTCTTTGCGGCTTCTGATTTACTGAGGTAACTTCCGTGCGAACTTTCAGATTATCTTTCTAGCTTCTTTGTTCTTTTGAGCATGTCTTGTCTTGCAAAGTCTCCAATCTCGGGGGAGGGGGGTTGTCTCTAAGTTTTCCTGTCTGTCTCGTGACTGCTTGTTTTGCCCCCTGTCCCGTAGGTTGAGAGATGGCAAGGACAAAGAAGACGACTCGGATGCACCCTACCGCTCACCTGGCTAAGAGTCAAGCTGACGACTTCGAAGAGGGGGCTGGTGATACCGTGCCTTCGGGGGGCTGGCGCCCTTGGCTTTGTGGATACTTCTTCTGACGATGATCTGCCACTTGAGCATGAAGTGGTGGAGATTGGTGGTTGTAGTTATGACTGAGTTGCTCGTATTGTTTGTTCTGCCAGGAGCGTCTACCTTCCAGGAAGAGAGCCTCCCCGCTGTCTGCAAGATGCGTTAGGAGGCGATTGGCGGGTTGAGGTGGTTGACCCCCAAGACAGGGTGTGTAGAGTCCCTGACGGTAGAAAATTCATGATGTTTCACAGTGTGGTTTACAAGGTGCGGGTTTCCCCATTCTTTACACCCTTCCAACTGGAGGTTATTAATCACCTTAAGATAGCCCCCTCTCAGCTCCACCCAAATTCGTGGTGTTTTGTGAAGTGTTTCGAGCTGGTGATGAGAGTCCTTCAAAGAAGATGCAGCTTAAGGGTTTTTATGGTTATCTTCGAGGTGCAGCATCGTCGAAATACTTCAGATGGCGTCATCTATTACGAGTTTGTGCACTTGAAATGTCGGACAAACTATGTTTTCTTTCAAGTGTACTCAGATAACCAGCACAAGTATTTTTACCTCGTTCCTTCTAGTGAGAAGGTCGTCGACAGGATGGGCTTCTTTGATGAAAAAGGGCATCTGGTTAGGGATAAGTTTCGCCTTGGGTGGTGTAATTTCGATGCTGACCGCACCTCTCGGTCTTATCACATCCTCCCATCTGAGTTATCTGATTCTGAGCAGAGGACTTTGAGCATGCTGAGGAAGATCGTCGGTGGCTTGTCCACTGTGCCACAAAAGTTTTTGTGCAGTGAGCTGTCCAAGGCCTCTACGGTTCCTGAAGCTGCCGAGCTCTTAGGTTGCTTGTTAGGTCTTGATGTATCTTTGTTTTGTCTTTTGATGAATTATTTACTTATGTTGCTGATTCGCTACTTTCTTTCAATGAATTAGCCTCTTTGCCCGGACGGAGGAGACCTTTGGATGTCGATCCTACCGAGGTCAAGAGCTCGGTTCCTGCTATCTCTGCCCCTGCGCGTCCCTCTATGGGACCTTGCCTCAGTTTGGGAGCGCCAAGCCGTGCTGGAAGGGATGTTTCCGGGGTGCCGAAGGTTCCAGTCGACTCCAGCACCCAAGGGACTCAGAGTAAGTCCAAGCACCAGAGAAGTTGTGCTCAGGGACCTCCCTCTGCTGCTTGTCCCTCCCCGGTTGGGCTTCCTCCCCCTACTGACGAAGAGGGTGAAATTGTCTTCTCCCCCGAAGAGCGTGATCATTTCTGTGAGCATCCTTTCGCACTTGCCGCGCACATGGTTAAAATTGGGGAAGGCCTGCATGCAAAGTGGGAAGCTGAGAAGAAGTGCGGATCTCGTTCAGGTAATCCTCTTGAGTTATTTCTTACGGTATTCATCAAATCCGCACGGGCCACCACCCCTGTCTGGCGCCCTCATGGACGCCGCCTGCTTTCTTAGAGGTGCTTTGCCAGATGCCCTCATGGGCGCTGGTGATGTTGGTTCTAAGCTTTTTCGTGTTTGTTTCTCTCTTTGTGCAGAGGTGATCGAGGAAAGGGACCGGCTTCTCATGGATATAAGCCGGCTTCAGGTGGATTTACACGAAGCACTGGAATCTGCTTGTCGGGCACGAGACACTGTTGGCCACTAAGAGTTCAGTTGTTTTTGACTTGTGATTTCTTTTTGTCCTGTTGGATTTCGTTGTATGTTTGCTTTATGGAGCTTGACTGATGATTTTACGTTATATCCATGTTTCCTTTGTCTTGCTTATTTTTCACGCTTCCGAACGTATCACCTCCTATCTTCTCGTGGTAATGTTTTCTCTGTCAGGAGTCTATCAGAATTGATCCGATTTAGATTCCCCACTAGAGGTTGCGACACTTGCGATGCCGCTTCACCCATCTAGGGACTCTAACAGGAGTTTATCAGAATCTGTCCGAACTTAACTCACCCATCAGAGGTTGCGACCTTTTCGATATTTCGCTTCACGCCTTAGGTCTCTAACATGAGTTTATCAGAATCTATCCGATTTTAACTCACCCATTAGTGGTTGCGCCATTTGTGATGCCGCTTCGCCCATCTAGGGACTCTGACAGGAGTTTATCAGAATCTGTTCGAACTTAACTCACCCATCAGAGGTTGCGACCTTTTCGATATGCCGCTTCACGCCTTAGGTCTCTAACAGGAGTTTATCAGAATCTATCCGATTTTAACTCACCCATTAGAGGTTGCGACATTTGCGATGCCGCTTCGCCCATCTAGGGACTCTGACAGGAGTTTATCAGAATCTGTCCGAACTTAACTCACCCATCAGAGGTTGCGACCTTTTCGATATGCCGCTTCACGCCTTAGGTCTCTAACAGGAGTTTATCAGAATCTATCCGATTTTAACTCACCCATTAGAGGTTGCGACATTTGCGATGCCGCTTCGCCCATCTAGGGACTCTGACAGGAGTTTATCAGAATCTGTCCGAACTTAACTCACCCATCAGAGGTTGCGACCTTTTCGATATGCCGCTTCGTGAACCGAGTAGGTTGACTCGTGCTTGGTTCTGCCTGGTTGCCTGGTCCCCTGTTGTTTGAGTCGGGACTTGGTTTTCAGGCCACCTCTTGCCAGGCGCCCTCCTGGGCGCTGACTTCTCTTTCTAGGCGCCCTCCCAGGTGCTCTCCTGGGCGCTGGTTGCTTCTGTGCTGGGTGCCAGTTTCGCTTGGTTTTTTCTAAGGTGCTAGAGCGAAAACTATGATTTGCGAAATAATATCTTGAACCGTGAATAGTAAGGTTTAATTCCTTCGCGCGCGTGTTGTAAATTGTTTTGACGTGTTAAACCTAAACAACCAACTTCTTAAAGTAGACGTGTTAAACTTAAACAACCAACTGTTTTTAAAGAAAACGTTCTACGTATTGGAACTATGAGCCAGATGCCGAACAGAGGAATAGGTTCCCGTTTTCCCTCGGGTGGATGGTGAGCTTCTTTTTAACCTCCTCAAGGAGGTGAGGACATTCTCCATCCGCTTCAACTTCTTCACATCCTTTTTTGTCCCCTTGGTTTTGGGTTGGCTTTCCGCTTCCTCTTCACTACTTGAGTCACTTCTGGCATCCCAGTCTGTCAGATTCACCTCAGTTTCTTCTCTGAACCCCTTACCCGAGCCTCTTGGGTTGGCGGTCTCCTTCTCATCTTTAAAGCTCATATAAAAACATCTGCGTGCTGCTCCCAGGTCCGCCTGGAGTGTCACCACCTCACTCTCCAGAGTGTAGAACTTCATTTTCAGATGGACCGTTGAGGTGACTGCCTCCAATTTCCCCAATGTGGGCCTCCCAATGATGCACTGGTAGATCGACTTGCATGGGAGGACCAGGAAGGGTATTTTCACAGTTTTGAACAACGACGGTTTACCATCGGGGTTTCCGTAGGTGGCCATCAGCTCTAGGTGGCCGAGTGGCTTAGTCTTCGATCCATTAAACCTGGTTAGGTCCCCTCCCTGGTATGGTGTCAGGTCCTCGGGGGAGATATTCAGCACTTGCAGCAGGTCCTCGAAGATGATATCTACTGCACTTCCCTGGTCAACCAGGATCCTTTTTACCTCGACGTTGGCGATAATGGCAGTGATGATCAGTGGGACGTGTTTGTTCGGTTTCCCGTCGAGCAGATCATTGTTGTCGAAGGATAGGGGCGGTCTGGTTGGCCCCTTCCTGGCGACTGAGGTTGACGCAATGCTGAGGATCTCCTTCCACTTCCTCTTCATTGATTTGTTTGAACCCCAATTATCATGGGGGTTTCTCCCGTGGATCACCATGGCCACCGGTCTTTCTTTGGGCCTCCGGGTGTCCTCTCCATCGGTCTATTCATCAGCGCTATTTTCGACCCTCTCGCCGACTGGGGCCTTCCCCTTCCTAGGGGACCGGTATCTACCTTCGGGGGATCGGGCTCTTTTGCGCGAGCCACTTGGTTCCCCCTCCTTCTTCACGTACTGTGTCAACTTTCCTTTCTGGATCAGCTTCTCAATATCTTCCTTCAGTGCTCCGCAGCCATTGGTGTCGTGGCCTTCCGCTTTGATGGTAGCGGCACCATTTCTTCGAGGGGTTTTGGCCCTCTTTCAACACCAAAGGCGCTGGCCTCTTAATGTCTTTGAATTCAGCGTTGGCACATTCAGCCAGGATCTGCGCCCTTGAGGCGATGAGGGGAGTAAGGCCTGAGGATCTTGGGGGGGCGTCCCTCACGGTGTACGCCTCCTGTTACCCTTTGCCGGCGTACCTCCTGGGTGGGTTCTCTGTCGCCCCCCGCCTTGGCTGCCTTGCGGTAAGTCATATCATCCTCTCATAGTTCATGTATTTCTGGGATCTTCGAAGGAACTCGCCCAAGTTCCTAGGCTTGTTGATGCCTACATCGACCTGGAACAAATTTCCCTTTTTCAACCCATCTTTCATCCAGAACAACCTTTGCCTGTCCTCCAAACTTCGAACGCCCAAAGCTTCTTTATTGAAGCGCTCAATATACTCCCTTAGTGTCTCGTGGTTATGCTGCCTGATGGCTCTCAGTACTTCCTCAGATTTGGGCTTTAGCCGGGAGGCAGTGAAACGAGCCGTGAACATTCTCGCCAGCTGCCCCCATGAGGATATGGAATTCGGCCTAAGCTCCTGGAACCACTCTAATGCGGAACCCTTGAGAGTGAGGGGGAAGATTTTGCAGTGGACGGGTTCCCTGGCGCCCCTGTAGCGCATCATTAGGGAGAAGTGTGCCAGATGACCGTCCGGATCTCCAGTCCCGTCGTACATCTTGAGATTTGGCAGCTTTTCCAAGGCCCTTGGGATTTGGCATTCGTTTACCCTTCTCGTAAACGGCCACTCCTCCGAAAACTCTCTTGAGTTTCGGGGGGAGGTGTCTTCATATCCCAGTTCCTGATACCTGTGTCGCTCAAGGGATCTCCTCGATGGAGAATCCCGGTGGCGCCTTCTTCGGGTGGCAACCCGGCTCCTTGAACTCTCCTGAGTGTTAGGGGACGCGTGTGAGGAAGCGCTGGAGTTGGTGTCATGAGGCCGATAGGTCCCTGGGGGTGAGCCTGATTCCCCATGCTTGCGTCGCCTGGGGGAGAGCGATGGACATGATATCTCCGAGGTGGGGACCGGTGGCGCCTTGAGGTCACTGCCGTTGGAGGAATTGTCAATCTGCTGACTGGAGGCTGTTCTGGCAGGGCGATCACACGCCTTTCAATCTCCCTCAGTCGTGCTTCCTGTTCCAACATAGCTTGAGTGCGACTGGCTAGGAGGTCCAAAAGCTGATTCACGTTAGAGGGCTGGACAGGTCGACTGGTGCCCTCGTCCTGTATAGTCAAGACGTTACCCTCGGGGGTACCCTTCGGTCGGGGTGCGGGTAGGGCAATGCTCTGAACCCGGGGTCTGCCCCTGGGAGCCATAGAGCAGCAAGAGAAAAGTTTGAGTTGTGATGATGTAAAAGATAGATATATCCCACTGTGGTCGCCAATGTTCTGTACCGAGCAGCTTTTTGGTCGTCTGCTGTTGGTAGGTCTCTTGCTGTCCTGACAGGAGGTCAATGAGCGCTCGGGGGGGGGGGGTACCTGCAAGCCACTCCGATGCTCAAGTCAGTATATAGAATATAAGAGTGAAGGTACTAAGGATTTGAGATTCCACCTTTCTAAGGGCAAAGTTTGCATGTATTGATAGGAAATCGTGCCCTTTTGTGGATCGTCGGATGGGTAGAGTCGATCTTGACCGTCCAAGCGTGTTGGGCTCGCATGAGGTGGATATGGGCTGAATTGGTTGGGCTGATCCATATGACTTGCTAAGCGCACCTCCTGGTTTTGCTAATGAGACGCTCTGGTTGACTCCAGAACAATAGTTATCAAACCCGGACCGGACGGTCCGACCTGGACCCGGTGCCCTTCTCGGGCCGAGATGCATGCTGAACCGGATCTGCACTTGGACCGGATGACCCGACTGGGTTGCTGGAAAACTCGGTGAGTCGGGCAGCCACGTGACCTGGGCTGGGTCAACGAATCTATCTCTCTCCTTCTGGAACTGTCCAATAAATAGAGAGTATCTCATTCAGTCAACTTGTCCTATGTATCCTAGCTTATATAGGATGGGGCCTGACTGTACCGGCTGCAAGTCTCGGTCAGGTAGTAGACCGAGATGCTCACCAAGCTAAGAAGCTAGATTGCTCCAAGTCGTTGTCGAGATGTTCCTGCTTGCGTAGATCCGGCGAGGGGGTGGTACCTACACACATTCTGATGCTTCAGTCATCATAAAGAATAGGTGATGTGGGGTCATGAATGCGTACATGTATCATTAATGATGACGTGTATTTATAGGCGGTTCCGTGTTTAAAAGGTGGGTGAAATCTCCTCTGTTGATTGTAGGGTTTTGATCTCCACCGTTCACAAGCCGTGTTTTGAGAATTGTTGTTACTGGTCCATTAGTAATAACCAATCTGATGGATAGTTTGCCAATGGGCTTGGACCGATCCAATATAGTTGCCCCCAAGCCGGGGTGGTCCTAGAAGGAGGACCTTGGCTTGAAATCCTGTTTATTCGGTGGAGTATGATCAGGATGGACCCCATTTCGAGGTAGAAGGGTACTTTGCCGTTGATACCTCGACCCAAGTCGGAATTATGCACTATGCTGCCAGTGAGTGGGGATGGAAGAATTTTTTATTGTGGGCAAATGTCAATGGGAGCTCGTGCGCTATTGCCTAAAATTATGTGCGCGGGTCATGATAGCATTTGGGGGAAGCGTGACAGCTGTCACTTTTGCCGATTCTGTATAAATATGAGGAGTATCCTTGAATTTGTAATTTCACTAAATTTGTACTTTGAAGCTATTGTTCAGTCCGCCCTAGCTCTTCCGACATTAATTTGGAGTTAGTGAGCTCACCCC
This sequence comes from Astragalus membranaceus, assembly GCA_039519185.1. Taxonomy (NCBI): domain Eukaryota; kingdom Viridiplantae; phylum Streptophyta; class Magnoliopsida; order Fabales; family Fabaceae; genus Astragalus; species Astragalus membranaceus. Next base: position 95,717,207 of record CM076849.1, read on the forward strand.
GGCTTCATTCCTCCGACTTCAAGTTATGTTCCTTGTGCTTTCTATTTTTTTCAGGCCAGCCCTGTTTTCTATACGTTAGATTGAGAGTCAGCTAGATTTCTTCGAATGATATGTCCTCATCCGGTTGGATTAGGCTAGGATAGCGGGAGTTCCCTCCTCCTTTCTCTTGATGTAGTTGTCGAGTTTCTTATTATCTCCCCTGACGTAGGTTTCCTTTGTAGGTGTTTAAATCGGGGTGAGGCTATCAGCTTGGGTGATGCGAGATTCGCCCTCAACTGATGATTCTTCTACCTCCGGTCGAGATAAAAGCTCCTCGGCGGGGAGCCGAAACTTCACTTTCATTGGTTACAGTTTGGACCCTCAGAGTTGAGTTTCTTTGGATATCCTCTCTCAGAGTAGTGTATTCCTTGAACATGATTCTTCTGTTCAGGCTGACTTTCAGACGTTAGTTAGGCTAGGGAGGCTAGAAGAGTGAGACTTGTTTGGGGTTCCCAACGGGGTGCCGATATGTAGTCTGTTTGGCAACGACCCGGGGTTTCTTGGCCATGTTCACTGAGGTGGGAGTCCGCCCTCATTTTACTCCCATTGAGAAGTGCTTTCTTGAGTTTGTGAGTTTGTCTCCTCATAGATTAGCCCTTCGAGATAGGGTTCTCTACGGGCGTATGAGCAGGTGATGCAAATCTTCGAACGCCCCATCTCGATAGGGTTGTTTTTGTGGTCCGTGCATGTAATTAATAAAATTACAGAAGGTAGACCAAGAAAGCAAAACAAAAATTGTCTCACTCACTCTCAAATTCAAAATAATAATAATAATAATAAGAGTGGATAGAGAGATGAGGGAGACCAAGGAGGGGACGAACCTGATGTCTTTATAGACCAGTCTGTCGTGCTAAGCGATGCTTATCTGCATCACTTGGGTACCTGAGAAAGAGACCAGATAATGACATCAGACTCCTTCCCTTAACCGTATAAAGAAACACCCAGCTTTCTGTACTACCCCTTAAAGGAATTTGTGCAACTATGGATGGTTATGAAGCAACTAGGATAGTGTGTTCAAGGATCCCAAACATGGACGCTGAAAATGCTTCAAAACAAGAACGAATTGGAAACAAATCAAATTTATTTTCTAACAATAGACTAAAACGAATTTTGGAATTCCTAAGCATAGAAGCAGAAAGAAAGAGTAAGTGTGCTTGAAATTTGAATTGCTACCTCCCTCTTCCTAATTATGGAAAGTTCGTCAGCTAGAAAAACTTTGTATAAATAATGTTCTACAAAGGAATGGGGAAGTTTCTAAACAAGAACAAATTGGAAACAATGAAAGTTCATTATCTAACAATATACGAAAATGAATTTAGGAATTCCTAAGCACAGAAGCAGAAAGAAACAGTAAGTGTGCTTGAAATTTGAATTGCTAGCTCCCTCTTCCTAATGGAGTAATGGCAGAAATAATAACAGCTTAAAACATGTTTGAATTTAAGCATAAATGAAACTTTGGAAACAAATCAAATCAAACCAATGATCCAAAACATGGACGGTGAAAATGCTTCAAAAATAATGGGTTTCCTTTTACTTCAAAAAAAAATGGGTTTCCTTTAGCTGTAAACAGTCGCTCGTTTTTCTTGTTTTCGTTCTTCATTTGGTCCTGAAACTCTTGTTCACTCAATGATTTTCAAATTTAGAAAGGAATTGAGATTACCTTTAAATTTAAACTCTCCTTCTACACCTTCTACCTCCATCACCTTCCCCTTTCCTTTCAAGCAATCCAGTAACTATTTCAAAACAAAATTCAAACACTTCAAGATTTAAATAGTAGTAATATCAGTTTAAGTATCCCAAATACTAGTTCATCCTCTTGGGGGGTACTAATACTGATGAGACGACGAACGAAAACAAGAAAAACGACGACGGCGAACAAAAAAAATGAGCGAGTGTTTACCAATACCTAAACAAATGGAGAACGAAAACAAGAAAATCGAAAAACAAAACACTGATTTTCAGAGATGCTTACCACTCTCACACTTAGTGTTTCGAAGATCTTTGCACTGAGAGACTACGAATGGCGACAGCAAACGAGCGAACAAAGGTGACGGCGAGCAAAGAACGACGAAGATGACAGTGTTCTCTTCAGCATTCTTCTCATTTCCTTTTCAGTTCAGTTTGCGATTTTGATTTGCGTGGCTAAGGTTTTGGTATTTGTGAGTGCGAGAGGAAGAGGGATAGGAGCTTAGGGAAACAGTGCGAGGAAGAGGGAGTTTCGCGAGGTAGAGGGAGCGAGAGAGTTCGGAGAGCGAGAGAGTTGAGAGCTCGAGAGAGAGTGCAATGTAATAGAAAAATAAGAGGGGACTTTTAGTATTAGGTGTCTTAACAACCGATGCTAAAAGTCTGCCACAAACAGTTTTAACATCGGTTGTTTAAACAACTAATGTTAAATGTAGGCGCGGAAACTCAATACTTCCATTTAATTGAAAAATTGCCATCGCGCCTAAATTTAACATCGGTTATCCGAACCCCCGATGTTAAAAGGTGCTTTTTATTGTCATTTTTGCACTAGTGAGGACAAATGAAAAGGTTTGGGAGGAAATAGTGAAACTGGTTAATATTTATACTAGAAATGCTATGTCCTTTCTCTTTGAATGGGAGGGCGCAAGCGAGGAGAATGCCGAGGATACTCATCGCTAAGAACAAACGGGAGGGGAGGTGTGGCATAAGTCTGATAAGGATGAATTCAAATGCAATGTTAATGCTGCGATCTTTGTGGAGTTTTGGGATCAGTATGTATCCGTAACGATCATGGCGAGTTTGTGAAGGCATATACCCACTATTATAGAGGTGTTCTTAGGAAGCATAGGCAAATGGTTTGTTAACAGCCATTAATTGGCTACACTCAATATTGTTCCAAAGAGTTACCATCGAGCTTAATTGCAAAGTAGTAGTAGATGGCGTCGAGGAATTTGTAATGTCGTCAAAGAGTTTGGCTCTATTATTTGTGTCGGTACTTCATTATTATCCCATCTAAGAAACTTCAAAGTTAGTTTCATTCGGAGGCAAGCTAACCTTGTGGCTCATACCTTAGCTACAACTTCAAGGGACTATACTAGCTCACTTGTTTTTGATTTGAGTCCAACTTGTATTGGGAATTTGATTATTAATGATAAGAGCTAAGTTTTTTTTTTGTCAAAAAAATATGTAGTCTCTTTGCAACTTGATAAGATACCCAATCAATAAAAAACAGTCTTTTAATTTTACTAGATTAACTAGATTAATTTGTGATCCGTCTCTTCATCTTTCTTAGGTTAGTTACCTGCTAGTATTCCAGAATATTGTTCTCGCTTCCTATCAGCACCATATTCTCACATTCTCTTCACTTTTTCCATTTCCCATCCCTTTTCTTTCTGCATACAAAGTGAAAGTTCTTAAAAATCTATACTTTGAATAAAGCTTAATCACACCCTTTTTCAAACTACCAGCCCTAAAAAGGTTCTTCAACGTCACCATCGACAGACATAATAAAATTAAAGCCCAAAAAGTAATGTTTTGCCGTTTTTGACTTTGAATTTCTATGTTTTTGTATGGACTATTACTGGCTACTCATAGAGTGTCCAACGCTTTCAATGAAAGACTAACTTCCGCTCGTGCTTAGGATCAAATTTCGCACTGACCAACACCGAATTTGTTCACTTCGATAATCGAACCTGAGAGCACCGGGTCAATCCGCCGTGTCCCAAGGTAGATTAAGCTATTGAGCCAACTGTGTTGATTTTGAATTTCTATGTCGAAGGCGTGACCTATTCTGACCTATTGATTGTTATAGATTTTTTCTTAAATACTCAATTTTTTTTTTTAAAAAATCACTTCCAAGAGTATTCATCCATTTTGTTTTTTTTTTAAAAAACAATTTAAAAAAATCTAAAAACGGCTTAAAATAAGAAACTATTTTGATCGTTGTTTCTTGAAAATCATTTACGATAGACGAAAGATAATTACCTTTAAAAGCAAAAATTAGAAAATCTACCTTCAACTTTGAATCAATTCTAAAGGCAAAACCAAGTTTACTTTAGAACACTCAAAGATGCCAATAACAATTACACATCTCTAATTACTATTGTCTCTCCTAGAATAAAAGTAACCCAAAGATACACTATATGAGCTTCTTTTTTATAAAGAAGCGCTTCAAATACCATAGTTGCAACGCAGAAACCAAAATGCAGAGACCAAGAGACATGATGCTAAGCCAAGCGACTCTATCATTTGTTCTTTCATTGATTTCCCTCATCTTTGCTTCCCTGTAGCAATGTCCAACAAAACCGTAAGTTGCGGTGAAGAAATGAGCACAAGATAATCAACTTTAATTTACTACGAGTGTGACAATAGGAGTTTAACCAACTTCTCCACGACTATCAAGAAACACTATCATATTTTTTCAATACGATAATTTTAATAGGACGGGTTGAATATAAAGAAAGGGTGCGACATTTACTTATCCTTCAAATAGACTAGATAATTGTGGATGTGAATCGCTGTTTGTTGAAGTTTTTTGAGCTCAAGTTCAACACCCTTCAAGCAAAGCAAAAGAATATATAAACAAATCAAAAAACAATTAAAATACAAACATGTATAAATTCCATCTAAATCATGAATGGAGATTTCTATTCACCTCAATCTTTTCTTTCTTTGCAACGGCCTCCCAATCCTTGGCTGAAATTCCAGTTTTCCATTCAAGACTGACAGTCCCAACTTCTTGATCTTTCCTATCCATGGAAAAGCATGCCTCGTAGCTTCCACCCTCACTAGTTGTAAATGCAAACTGCCCGTGTGTAACATTTTCATTATGGTGAAGGTTGTTTCCATAAGGTGATGTAACCTGCAAAAGTAAATTGATTAAGTAATGAAAGTTAGTCCCAAAATTATTTTCTATGGCTGATAATATCATGGATTACCGTGGCTGAATATGGTTTTTGGAAAAAAAAGTAATGCAGCTTCTGTGTGTGACAGGAAATAAATATTGATATCATTTATGTCCTTAGCTTATAGGTTTATTTCTATTTTCACTTTTAATTTTCACTTACTTTAAGTGAGGTGTCAATTGTGAGCAGAGAGGGAATTCCTAGTATATATTCCTATTTTTTCCTATCTTATCTTAAGATGCCAATTGGGGTATGGAAAAATTGGTCTGCAACAAGGAATTCCTTTGGGGTGGGTGTTCGGGGAGGAAGAAATTTCAATGGGTTAGATGGGTAGAAGTGTGTAAGCCGCGAACAATGGGGGTGGCCTTGGGCCGTTTCTCATGCGAATTGGGCCTCTTCGCCCAGTCCGGAAAAGTTGCCCCCCAAGTCGAGGTCGGTCACGGAGTGCGGCCTCGACTTGAATTGCATAATGTGTCGTCATTCGAAGTGGCGACCTCAGAGTCGGAGGTAGCCTTTGAAGTCGGAGGATCTTGGGTTTGACTCGGATCTGCCTGGGATGCCACGTGTCATCGTGTCAGGGGGATGTGACGTTTGACTGAAACGAAACGTCTTGTCATATTGATTGCATAGGTTTTAGCGCATGATCATTTATTTCCTCGGGATGGGTGGCGTCGTTTCATCTACCAGGTTCAATACCCCTATAAGTAGAAGTTCAAGGCCAACGCTCCGGTACATTTTCGTTTCTTAACTCTGAATTCTCCCGAGTCTACAAAATCTTGGACGAGCTTACTTTCCGACCAGTCGACGTTGAGTTTCTGTTCTTGATCCCGATAACTTTGTGGCGGTTTCCTTTGCCGCCCTTTCGACGTTGAGCCACCAGGGAGAACTTTTCTAGATTCTTCCTCCGAGTTCAAGCCCAGATTCCCGAGGTCAGTTTCCGTCTTTTCCGACGTCGAATCAATCTGGCGAAGACTAGGGATTCCGAGAGAAGGACTGCGGTTGCCCCCGGGAAGCCGCCGCTGAGGAAATGTATAGAGGACCGTCCCATTATTAACGAGCAGATGTCGAATCCAGGGAGGTTGTCAAACAGGGCTGAAACCGGTGGTTCCGCTTTAACACCTCCGACAGGGGTGTCTGCCATTCGTAACGTCCCATCTGTCTACCGAGCTGGGCGCAGCGATTCGAGGGTCCTTCAAAGGTATGAGAGGTTCATAGGAGGCGAAGGGAAGCAAATGGGATTGGATCTCTTCTCCGAGGACGAGGCGGCTCGCTTTGAAGTCTCCGGGATGAAGTTCTTTGTTTACTCAACCCTTTTCGAGAGGATGGGGATGAAGATCCCTTTTTCCAAGTTCCAAAGGAGGGCTCTGCGGTTCCTGCAGGTTGCTCCTTCGCAGCTCACCCCCAATTCTTGGGGGTTTATTAACACTTTTGAAATTGTGATGAAGGCTATGGGTCGGTCCTGTCGGCTGAAAGTTTTCTTTCTTCTTTTCGACGTCTTTCGTTAGCCCGAGGCCGACTCTGAGAGGCAAGGTCAGGTGGGATTGTGCTGTAACAGAAAGTTTAGCCTCTTTAAGCCCGTGACCGACTAAGTGAAGGATTTCAAATTCAATTTCTTCTACGTGGTGTCGATGAACGAGGCTGCGAAGAAGGAAATTGCCGAGCTGAATGATCAAGGGGAGGTCATGAAGGATCTATTCCCCCTCTCTTGGTGTAAGGAGCACTTCGATTTGGAGACGGTCGAGTCTTCTTATGAGGTCTCTGAGTTGAGTCGGCAGGAAACTCGGACTCAAAAGCTGCTGACCGATTGGGTGCAGAAGTTTACTTTGGTTGTGAAAAAGATCGAGTGCAGGAAAGTTTTGGAGGCCAACGCGAGGTCCCCCGCGGCTCAGGTCGCCGCCCTTGGTAGGGTCTGCTTCTCCATGTAACTTGTTTTCAAATTCTTATATTCAGTTTGACATGGTCGTTTTCTGTACCGAATCAGACAAGATGACCAAACCGACGACCTTCGCAGAGTATCTCACTTCTGCCTTGGAGAAGGCAATAATGATAGGGCCAGCTCTTCTTTGGTTGTGCCCCCGTTAGTTTATTTATTCTTTGCACTTCCGACTTTGAATCTATGAACTTAGAATTATTGAGAATTGAGTGGCTCAGGGCCGACCCATGCGATTTCGAACCTTGAATTGTTAAAGTCTACAAGAGGGTTGTCTAGAGCCCGAGCTCGTCGAAAGAAGGGGGCCATGTTAGGCCCGGCCTGATGGAAGATTGCCTGGCGAGCCGCGTGATAGAGGTTAGTGAGCCACGATAGGATCGACCTCATTGAAGAGGTCAGTGGGCCACGCTAGGCCCGACCTCGTTGATGAGAGGTCATTCGAAGGAACGTCAGAGCGACCCTTCGTGAGAAGGAAGTTAGTCCGAGGCCGTGGGATTAGGTGAGACTTCGTTCGGTCCAGTTCACCAAGTGCAAAGCTTGGAGTGAACGTGGAGTGAAGAAGCTCGCACGAGGTCGGGTGCAAGGGCCCAGCGTTGACCTCGACCAGCATTCTTTGTGGAGCAGCTTAGAGTTCCTGAAAAGAAATCATTTTATTGATAGGGACCGAGGTCCGGCATGAATACAACCAGTAGTAAGGGACTCAGAGGTCCAAATTGACTAAAATTTGTAAACAGAGGCTACAAACACAAGTTATATGGTTGTTTTTTGTGTTCTGATTCGAACCATGGATCCTGCATGCTTCAGAAATCTGCCCCCTCGGCGAGGGTGGAGCCTGAGGCTGTGTGCTCGTCGCCAGAAGTGGTTTGTTGGGAATTACGTGAAGCTTGACGAAACTCGGAGCAGTTTTTTGTAGGCGTGATGTCGTTTAAATTGGTAAGTGAGTTTGTCATCGTCGCAGTCGGAGCCTTCTTAACTACGTGAAGCCTTGCTAACTCGGACGCGATTGTTATAGTTGGTCCTTGTTTCTCGAGGTTGAGGTGCAAATGTTCTTGTTCCTGGAGATTGGATACGCCGAGATCGGAATCAGTTACAAGTTCGATTATGTCATTCTGCCTGCTTTCCGAACCACGGGAGTCGTACCGGTTTTCGAAACTAATCAGATTAACTTCAGAGACTCCTTTCTAGCCTGATGATTCACCCATTTCAGTTTTTTCCGACTTGTATTCTGTTTTTACTGAAAGGTAGTGACATTTCTTTGCAGATTCTAGGTCGACAGCGATCGTGACGATTTTATCGTCAGCTGAATAAAATTTCATCTTCAAATGGACCGTAGAGGCCACTGCCCCGAGCCTGCCTAGCGTCGGCCTCCCGATGATGCAATTATACGGAGATTCACCGTTCTGGAGAGCTTCTCGTCTCCATATGTGACCATTATCTCAAGATAGCCGAGCGGTGTGGTTTTTGCTCCGTTGAACCCAGACAGGTCTGAGCCCCTATCTGGGCTGAGGTCGGTCTCGATAATTTTTATCTTGGGGAGTAGATCCTGGAACATGATAGAGCTTTCTTGGTCCACTAGTATTCTCAGGACTTGGACATTTAACATCTCAGCAGAGATTATCAATCGAATGTACTTGTTAGGTCTGCTGTCTAGGAGGTCTTGGTCGGAGAAGGCCAACGGGGGCTTGTTAGAGAGGTTGGTGGGCTTCGGTTTGCTGGCTATGATTAGTATCTCCTTCCCCTTCCTCTTCATGGATCGCTTGGTTTCCTCCGAGTCGACAGAATTACCACCAATAATCACAGCAGCTATTGTTCTGGATCGTTGTTGTTTCGGCTCTTCCTCTTCGGAAGATTCAGATGATTCCGCCTTGGGTGGTTTGGCTACTCTATTTACCCCGGACTTGCCCTTTCGAGGTGAGCGAGATCGTTTTCGCTCCCCGTCGTCTCCTTCTTTCTTGACGTACCGCCTCAACTTACCTTTCTGTATCATTTCTTCGATGTCGTCCCTAAGAACCCGACACTGGTTTGTGTTGTGGCCGTGGCTTCTATGGTAGCGACAATACTTTTTCTTGTCGGTATTTTCTCTTTGCACTAACGGCGCCGGCCATTTCTGACCTTTAAACTCGGCGTTGGCACATTAGGCTAGGATTTTTGACGTACCTTGTCACTGTCCTTTGCTGGAGCGGACCCTTGACCGACCTCTTCGGCCATATCATCCTCCTCATAGTCAATGAACCTCTGAGCCCAGCGTAGGAATTCTTCGAGATTACGAGGTCGGCGAACTCCGACATCAATTTGGAAAAGGCTCTTCTTGCGGAGCCTGTGCCTCATAAAAAGGAGTCTGATATTGTCCTCCAAATGTCTGCCGTGAGTACATCCACCGACTTCGGCTTCAGCCTGGATGCAGTGAAGCGCGTCGAGAATACCCGAACGAGCTGGTCGCAAGAGTAGATGGAACTGGGCTTGAGGTCCCTGAACCAGGATAGTGTTGTCTTGCTCAGGAACAGAGGGAAGATCTTGCATTTGATGTCATCGGTAGCATTCTGGTACTGCATCATGAGGTCAAAAGTGTCCACGTGTTCATCAGGATCCCCCGTACCCTCATACATGTTCAACTGTGGAGGCTTCTCCAAGGACTTCGACAATTTGCATTCAGCGATCTCCCAGATGAAAGGGCTTCGTCGGGGTCACCTAGTACGGCTCGGTGGGGAGAACGACTTTTCCTTCGAGGGGGCCGTTTTCGGTGTGGAGACGAGCTACGAGACAACGACGAACCATACGAAGAGCTCTGGCTGGGAATGGAACTCGAGGTAGTCGGAGGAGAAGGAGAGCCCTTGCGTCACCCTGCTCTTCAGGGATGGAACTCGTGGATGAGCTTCCATCGAGGCGGGGAGCGGTAGCGCTTGGAGACCGCAGTCTGTTGTGGGGGAGAGTTGTCGTGAGAACGAGTCGAGGCTGCGGGAGTGTTAGCTCGGACGACCGCGACCTCTTCTTCCATCTGGGTCAGGTGCACCTCTTGTTGCGCGATGTCTGGGCTTCGCTGATCCAAGAGATCGAGGATCTGGTTTACTGCGTGGACTGGAAACGGGACGACATTAGCAACCGGTTGAGATGAGAGGAGTGGCGCGAAGCAGGCCTCCTCGGAAGGGAGTTCTTGAACGTGCCCTTCGGGAGTCTGGTTCGGCCTGGGCACGGGTTCAATGACGCTTCGTGGACGGGGATAACTTCTGGTAGGGGGTCATCCTCGTGGAGCCATGGGAAAAGACTTAGATTCGATGAGAGTTTAGTGATCAACTCCCACTGTGGTCACCAAATGTTCGATACCTTGCCTTAGGATTCAGGATCCGAGGAGGGCAGTTGGTATTTTGATCCTTGAGGTAGTCCTTTCCTAGGTCGAGGCTGATTCAGTACTTCGGGAGTCGAAATCTTCCGAGTTCGTGGTCTCCAACGTCGTCTTCCTCCGAGGTTGGACTTGGCGGGTTCGGTACCTGCAGACACTCTAATGCCAAAGTCAGTGATCAGAAGCCAGTGAGGTACAAATCAGCAAAGCGTACCTGATCTTGGAGGTTGGGATGTATTTATAGACGTGGAGTTGGGGGTCCTGTGGGTCTTACCCGATTCTGAGCCGTTGGATCAGGGCGTTGCGATCTGGGCCGTTGATCTGAGACCCGCGCGGTTATTTTTTGTTGGGCCGAATCCAGCGCTGGATTGGGCCGCTTCTCATGTAGATTGGGCCTCTTGGCCCAGTCCAGAACAGTTGGGTAAGTGGCGGTGGAGACTTGTTGCTAGGATCCTATGGCGTGATATTCTTGTAGCAAAATATGGGAAGGAAATTATTCAGACTCCATTGTTGACCACCTTAACCCCTTCGAGATATGCATCAGCTTGGTGGAAAGATATTTGTTTACTTGGTTCAGCGTTGGGTTTGGTTGGTGACTAGTTTGCTGATAGGGTAGTGAGGAAAGTGGGCAATGGTGTGTCGACTTTGTTTTGGCATGATACTTGGGTGGGCTACCAACCTATTATTGTGTCTTTCTCGAGATTATTCATGGTTTCGAATCGTTTGCATGGTCGAGTAGCGGAATTTGGTACTTGGATTGATGGTGCCTGGTCTTAGAGTTTTTCGTGGAGATGCGGTTTGTTTTTGTGGGAAGAGGCACTTCAAAATGGCCTCTTGCATCTTCTCCAAAAGGTTGCTCTTAAGCTAGAGAAGGATTGATGGGTGTGGTTGGGGACGTGTTGGGACAATACTCAGTCCGATCAGCATATGCGGGTCTTATGGAGGTATCTTCTACTATGGTGGGTGTCTCTGATAATCAGGTGGAAACATTGGGTAGATTGTGGCAAAGCATTACCCCACATAAGGCATAAGGCTATTGCTTTCTCCTGGTTTCTTCTCCTTGATAGGGTATCCACTCGGGGTGAATGATCTGTTGCGCCGTAGAGTTAACTCGGGTCCCTCTTTAGCTTCATGTGCGCTATGCGAGCCTTCATAAGAAACAACTCGGCACTTGTTTATGCAGTGTCACTTCTCCCAATAGGTCTGGTATTCAGTTTTTAGATGGTTGGGGTGGCAATTAACACTGCAACCTAATATTATTTTACTTGTTTTCTGTTCGTTTGGTCGGGGGTCAAGGGAGAGATAGAGCTTGAGTATGATGACATTTTGTCCTTTGGTCACTCTGGGAGATGGGTAATGGTTTCATTTTCTCTGCCAAACCTCCAGATTGGGATTTATTTTTCCATAGGGTAAAATCTCTACGTTGGCAGTGGTTTTTGGTTAGATCGAATGGACCATGGTGTCTTTATTATGAATGGTATGTCGTTCCAATGGTGTGTATTGGCCGAAAATAGTTTTTGATGTTTTTTTCCATCTTATACATGGGCTAGGGCACCCCTAGTGTCTTGACTTTAATATACATACATATACGTCATTTTGCTTTTAAAAAATGCCCCATAAGCACGTAATGTACCTCGTGATATCCTCTTCTCCAACACTAAGAAGACGCATGTCCCAAAACCATTGAAAACTATCAAGAATAAACACAGACTGTTTTTACAAAACAATCAAGGATAAACGTTGACTTACAAAGGATCAAATATTGAATTCCATCAACATATACAATTTATTAGAAATTGAAATTAGTTAAAAAAGATCAACGGCAAAATAAAATATATTATATATGATATATGTATTGAGAAACACAATCTCGAACCAGACAGGGAACAAAACAACTATCTTCGACTAATGTTACCCAATTTCACCAAATTTAAGAAACAAATGGTAGACATCTCCTAATTTTTTAAAACAAGAAACAATGAGCAAAACTTAATGGATACTATCTAGTTGACCAACATAAATGCAAAATGAAATTTTAAATTAAATAACAAGAGAAATAGTTTTAGTAGACCTAAATAAAACAGTGAATTTTAATAAAAAATAAAATTAAATAAATCAGCGAGTTGAGAAGACTGATAAAACAAAACATACCTTAACAGAAATTGAATGTGGCTGGTAATCCTCATGAGTAAATTCAGTAGTATTCACAATGTGAGTCACGACATAGTAATAGGCTAAAACGACGGTGTGTGTCTGAATATTCTCTGACACACACTTAGTACCCGAACTTGGGATGTCTATATACACAGCCTCTGCCTGGAGGAGCACTTGAAAAACCATTTTGAAGCATAACAACAGTAGAGTCATTCCACTTCCACCCCTTGAATTACTCATGTCTAACAGAAGGGACGATTAAAATTGAGCAGCGTAGAGTGTTTGGAAGAGGTAATGTTCACTTGTGCACTTTTACGGTGCAATAGGGTTTAGAAATGAAATTTGTGTTTCTTTGAAAGGATTAATAGGTGCATGCAAAATAGGAAATGTGAAATGGTGATGCATATGTGGCCTACATGGCCTTCCATTCACCAATAACATTCAGGATTGAAAGTCCATTTTAGGAATGATGACACGGTAGTGATTTCCTTGGTCCACGCGCCTTATTTAAATTAACACTATTGTTTGGTACTCAAAATAGGAGAGAGAGACCGTGTGAGAGTCAAAATAAAATAAAATGAAAAAGGTAAAAAATATAATACATTTGAAGTATTGTTTGTTACCATAAGAATAATAATAGAATATATATATATATATATATATATATATATATATATATATATATATATATATATATTTCCCTCGCTAATGACTGCAATTTTTCAAAAAAAAAACAGACACGTGCCCGGTGCTGAATGACTTGTTTTTTTATATATATTTATTATTAATACTGTTAAAAAATTATTATAATATTAATGAATATTATATTATATTATTAATTTTGTAGTTGTGGTGGTGGGGGTGGTGGTGGTGGTGGTGGTGGTGGAAGGTGGAAAGAAATTCGTATAGGTGAGAGAAGAGGAATTCGTAGGTGGAGAGAGGAGTTCATGGTGGTGGTTTCGTGGGTGGTGGCGGTGGTGGTTGTGTGTGGAAGAAGGTGGAGAAAAGAAGAGGGAAAGGGGAAATCATAAGAGAGAGAGAGAGAGAGAGAGAGAGAGAGAGAGAGAGAGAGAGGAAGAGGATGAGGAGCTCCGGTGGTGGTGGTGGTTGTGTGGTGGAAGAAGGTGGAGAGAAGAAGAGGGAAAGGGGAGAGTAGCTCCGGTGGTGGTGGTGGTGGTGGGTTAGGGTTTGTAGGTGAGAAAGAGAGTAGAGGAAGAGGAAGGGGAGAGTAGGTCGTAGGTTGGTTGTATGGTGGTGATGGTGGTGGTGGTGGTGGTGGTGGTTGTGTGGTGGTGGAGAGTAGAGGAAGAGGAAGGGAAGAGGAAGGGTGAATAGGAGACGTTTTGGAGTCGTGTAATCTATTAGGAATAGACAATTTGAAGAACTGTTAATCGATTAGGATAATGAAAAATCACTTAGGAGACAATTTGGAGCCTAACGATACCTAATCCTTCCTAACCTAGTTTTAGGTAACTTTAACCCATGGAAGATGACTAAAAGACTAGAAGTCATAGAAAGCGTTATGAGACATCAAGCAATGGATCTGATCTGTTCTAGCTGCAAGCTTCGGTCGAGCAGGACCGAAGTGCTCACCAAGCTGAGAAGCTGGCTCAATCCGAGTTACTTCTGAGATGATGCTGTTGTAAGTGCTTGAATGATATCCGAGATGATTCGACTCGCGTTAATCCAGCGAGGGAGTGGTACCTGCACACACTCCGATGCCTAAGTCTGCCTTGGGAGTAGGTGATGTGAGGTAATAAATGTGTACCTGTATCATTGATGGATCAACGCTTTTATAGGGATTAGTGCTTATATGTGGCATGCTAGCTATGATAGGTGCTTGTGTGAATGCTCCTATGTTGTTGGATGGAGAGAACGCATCTGCACCGTCCATTAGCCATGGATCACGGGCTTTGCGGAATTGGGCCCAAGTGTTTGGCCGGTCCGGAATAGTTTCCCCCCAAGTCGAGGTTCCTAAGAATGAGGGACCTCAGCTTGAGAATAGTAGATCGGAACTGACTGACTTCATCTTTGTTGGAATGGTGGACTCGCCATTCATGTGGAGCCTGAGATGATTAACTCGGGTATCTGCCGACGTCAAGAGATGCCTTTATTTTAACCAAGTTAGAATGAGGTACTGCTGCTTCGGTCTTTCGAGTGGGGGGGGGGGGGGGGTGCGCTATTTTGCAAGCATCTTTCCCTAGGAAGCTTACGTGCTTTTTCTGGAGTTTCTGCACGGGTCAGATTGACCTTGAAGGCAATTCGACATCTGTCACTCTGGGCTTGTCTTCTATAAATATGAGGGTGATTCTATACTTTGCAGAGTTTGTACTTTGGGAGTCTTTGAGTCAACCTGTTTAACTTCCTCTGAGGTCTGTCCAGGATTACTCTGTTCTACCTTGTTTGTTCTTCTGAATTTAAGGTATGTTCTTTAACTTTCTTTTTCTTTTCTCGTCTTTCATTTTCTTTCTCGTCGGTCAGGAATTGTTGGTGTTGGAGGTGGAGAGGTTTTTTTCGCTGGTAAGTTGTGGAGTTTCTTATGATCTCCCTCAAGGTTGTCAAACTCGAGAGTCTACACAAACACGTGGAGCATAGGTAGACTCGACTCGTAAACTCGTAAGAGTCTACCTACTATCAAAGAAACCAATAAATGACATATATACATGATATAATCTAGGTTAGCATAACAACAATTCATCATTTCAACTCCACAATAAAGCAAAGTAGCAAACCATGATATTAAAGTATTATTACTAGATAAGATCATACTACATTAATGACTAAATCATACATAAATTCATAAAGACACAAGTTCTTAAAATGAAAAAAATTCAAAATACAAAAGCTAATTTGACTCAACACTCTTAATGTTTAGTTAAATATTTTATTAGATAGTTGAAAAAAACAAAATAAAAATAGTATTGAAAATGTAAAAGCAACTTTATAAATTCAATATATACTACAGAAAATAGGTAATTCAACTTATGTAGCTACCAATATTGACCAATAATTTAAATTTTAAGGCCTAATCAAATGTAATCGAGAGTTTACTAATTCTATCAGAGTTTACTTGAACTCGTGCGAGTTTACAAAAAAGAGAGTTTACCTACTAGTTGACTCGCTTTTATGATCTAAACCCGTAATTAAACTCGTAAGAGTTGACTCGAGAGTTTAACAACCATGATCTCCCTTGATGTCAGTGTCCACATAGGTTATAGGTGTTCGGGAGCATGTCGGCTCCAATGAGGCGAGGTTCTCCTCCAACTTCTTGCTCTTCTACTTCTGGTAGGGACAGACGGTCGTCGAAAAGGAACCGGAAGTCCCCAACGGTTCATTCCGATATGGATCCTACCTCTTGGGTTTCCCTAGATATCCTTTCTCGGAGTAGTGTCTTTCGAGAACATGATGCTTCCCCATTAGCCGACCTTCATCGATTAGTGGGTCTTACTAATGGTGAGGAATGGAATCTATTTGGGGTTCCCTTCGGGGTGCCAATATGCAGCCCTGTTGATGGTCTGGGTTTCTTTGTTCATTCGGCCATGCTTACTGAAGCTGGAGTCCGTCCTCCTTTTACTCCCTTCGAAAAAGGATGCTCCAGTTTTGCGTGTTGCGCCTTCGCAAATTAGTCCTGCTAGCTGGGGTTCCATGAGAGCCTTCGATTTGGTGATGAGGAAGTTTCAGCATCCCGCATAGCTAAATTTGTTTTTGTAGTTATTTGATGTTGTTAGGAATCCGAGTACGGACTCTAGAAAAGTCCGGCAGGGCTTTATTGATCTCGTCCCTAGTTCTTCAGAGAACCTTTTCACCCCTTATCTAGTTGAGGTTTTTGCAAGTCAGTTTGTATTGGTGATACCTTAGAATTTGGCGGCCCTTCGAAAAATTGGCTTGGTTGATGATTTTGGTGAATTGATTGCACCAATATTTCGATTTAGCTGGTTATATGATCACTTCAAGAGGCCTCTCTCCTTTTATACTCGAATCTGAGCTTAGTTGCAAGGTGTAGACATAACAACTCTTAATCTTCTTCCGACATGGTTGTCTATGTCTCAGGGGGGCCCTTTAATAAACGTCCAAGCTGTCGCTTTGGCTCCCCGGGGGGAATCCCTTAACGTGCTCGGTATATAGATTTCAATTGCTTATTCCTTCTTTCAGCTCTTCCCAGGTTTAGTAACTCGTTCTGTTCTTGTTGTGCAGCTGGAATGTCGTCTCTTTCCGCCCTTTATGAATTGTAGGAGGCCGCTCCACAATCGGCAATTCCTGACACCCCTCTTAAGACGAGGTCCCCAATATTGAACTCCCTGGGGATCACTTTCTTGTTAAACTTGGTTGCTATTCTTTACTTAACCACAGCTTCTCCCAAGGAAGCTTGCCTTCAGACTTCTTCCACTAGGTCCTGTTCTTCTCGGACCGATTGTTTGTTTTCCGTGGGTGCGACTGGGTGAGTTGTTCTCCAAGTAACTTCTCACACCTCTATCGAGATGACTGCGCCGGTTCCGTAGGTGAGTTGGAATGGCGATTGCCTGTGGTTGAATGTGGAGTATTTTTGTACGCCCATAAGATATGGGGTAACCCTTCCACCCAGTTCCATTTCGCTTCGTCAAGTCGCCGTTTGAGTCCTCTCAGGATGATTCTGTTGGAGGATTCGGCTTGTCCATTGGTTTGTGAGTGTTCTACCGAGGTGAAGTGGTGTTTGATGGAGAGGTCGTCCATAAGCTCTCTGAAGTTCTTGTCAGTGAATTGTGTTCCATTGTCGGTTACTACTACCTCTGGGATCCCGAATTGGATCATCACGGATTTCTTGAAGAATTTGTTGACGTTTCTGGCCGTAATCGTAGATAACGGCTCATCTTCAATCCACTTTGTAAAGTAGTCGAGAGCTACGATTAGATATTTCATCTAGTCGGGAGCGATCAGAAATGGTCCCAGAAGATCCATCTCCCACTATGAGAAGGGCCACGAGGATGTTAACGATGTCATCTCGGTCGGAGGTTCCATGTGGATGTCTGCATGCCCTTGACATTTATGGCATTTCTTCACAAAACTTATGGCGTATTCGTTCATGATAGGCCTGTAGTAGCGTGCATGTAAAGCTTTTTTAGCTAGGGCTCTGCCTCCCAGGTGTTGTCTGCAGATTCCTCCGTGAATCTCAGTTAAAATGTATAGATGTTGTGTGAAAACTTAGTGCAAGTATACACTGTCTTAACAAGTAATAAAGGGTAACTGAGATCGTTCCCACGAGGAATTTAGTTAAATACAAGAGTTTAATTTTGTTAACAATTTAGTGAATAAAGTAAATGACACACAAATTTTGGGTAACATAAACAATAAGAATAAATGGAAATGGTAATTAAGAATCAGTGATGTGAACAAGCTGAGATGCATTCACTTCAGTAACTTCATTAATATGCTATTAAGGGTATATTCAATGCTGCAGCATTAGGTGCTGCAGCAATAAGACGTTATTCTCTCGAATACTTCACACTAGGTTTTCCTTGCAAGAGTTTATCTCTAAACCCTAAAGAAGTACCTCCTAGGCTGCTTGAGCACCGGCAGTGATCACCTTATGGGCTATACCTTCCTATCAGTAGGGTTAAGCAAGGAGCATCAAGATCTCTCATTAATGCCCACTACCCATATTACCTTGTGAGATTAATTTACAAACCATCTCTGAATTCGTAAATGCTATTTAGAATAGACGGCCAATCCTACTCTAAAATGGAAATATTATCACACACAAGGTAAAATGCACAACATTAAACATACTTCATAAATAGCATAGAAAATCTAGTTACATCAGATCCAACATCTCAACTATGAGAAATTAGCTCATATTGAGCTTACAAAACATGGAAAACAACTTAAACAAAATAGTAGAAGTCATATTACAATTTTCAAGGAAAGGAATGATACAATTAAGATGAAACAGTGAAGGAACTCCAGTAGTAGTAATGGAGATCTGCTCCAGCTCTTCTAGTAAAAATCCTCCAAGAGAAATGTAATTCCAAGTAATGCTGTCGCAATGGTCTCAGCAATGAAGCTTGTGGTTGACAATGGTGAGCTAAGCACGCTATGAGGAGCTATCTCTAAACTTCCCCTTGACGGCAGAGCATCCATATGAAGAAGGGGAAACGTCCTTATATAGTGTCTCCTTGCACGCAACCCTAGAATGAGGGCCCTTTAAGGAAATGCGTCCTAGGATCGAGGGCAATCATGGGAATTCCTCAATAGGAAATATCTTTCCGTGTCATACAGCTCTGACACCTGTCCTTGCCTTAATTTCCGTGTTTTCCGCACTCCCCTTGAGCTTTCTCTCTCATCTTTCGCAATTCCACTATTGCGCACGCACCTGTTGCTGCAGCACTGACACTAAACACAATTAAATGCACTAAGGGCATCAGAATGCCCAAATTAAACCAATTCATTCCTGCACCATTATTTCTACCCTACACACATAATTACATCATAATTGACACAACAGGTTTATTAAATTACTAAAATTCAAGCTAAAAAGGCAAGTAATAACCATCATAAAGGATGGTTATCACACCCCCAAACTTGAATCGTTGCTTGTCCTCAAGCAATGACACTTGACACAGGCAAGCACATCTGCTAATAAGCAAACACAGCAAATGAGTTAATTCAATTATGAAGCATCAAGAGGAATCAAATTGAGCATCAACTTTCAGACTATCACTCAGTTGCAACCCTTCTGAATACTGAGTTCCCTAGCTTATTCCTGCTTAATAGTGTGTGTGTGACATTTAATTTAGTTCAGAACATAGCAAGGTTCAAGATTTCACTTAGCTAAGACATAGAGAGGTTTTCTTTTTGGAAAGCTAAAACAATTTTCAAAAAGAAGGGCAGACTAACAATTCATGCTCAGCAAGGGGCTTTGAGCTTGATTAAGGGCTTTGATGTAGCAATCCAGAACTTTTAAGATAGTGCACTTATTTAATCCTAACATTAACATTGCTGTAGCATCAGTTGCTGCAGCATTACTGACTCAATTGTACTTTTTTCAGACTTTTGATTTGATTTGGCACTGCAATGCTTTTTTTTTACTCAACAGGCAATTGCAGCACATTAAATATTTACAGACTTTGATGCTTTGCATCCTCATTCAGATTCAGATTTACATGCCCTAAAACTATGTGCACATAACTCAGCATTGCTGCAGCAAGGGTTGCTGCAGCACTGTATTCCTTCATGCTTTGCCTTAATATATCTCAGAGAACCCCCAAACTTAGTTTCTTATGCTGCCCTAGGTTTTTAGTAACAGTTTAGCAATTCCCTAGGTTTACCCACACTAGCCTAGTTTCAGATCATCTTTAATTCACTAAATTCCTACCTAAATTCAAGTTTGAGTGCAGGAGCAGGAGTAAACTAGTTCACTCACTAAACAGGGGTATTTATTCACTCTTTTCTCACCACTTCATCATTAAGTTTTTGCTCAACTCTACCTCTAAAATTTTAAGATTCATTAACTTTTATTTGCACTAACAGAGTATCGGCTAAGTGTATAGCTCCCCCCACTTAGGACTGGGCAGTGTCCTCACTGCAATTAAACTAAAGGGAGAGAGCTACAGGACAGCAAATAAAACACAACAGGAACAGACTAAACATAAGATGAACCACAATAAAAACAGAAACAGGTTTATTTGAACAGCACATACTAAAGCAGAAACAGAAATTAAAAGCATACTAAAACAATACTAAAATTGGAACACATGAGATTAGGGTGCAGGAGTTCCTGGTTTAGTTCTGGGGCTGGCACGCACTGGAGTACTCTTTCCTTGCTTCTTGGATGCAAGCCTGGAAGATTTAGCCCCAGATAGCTTCGGGACAGTCGTGGTTTCTGTTGCTGCAGCAATGGAATGCTGCAGCACTGATCCTGTATCTGCAACAACAGGACCAGCGTCAGAAACACTTGCCTTCTTCTGGGCAAGCACGAATTCCCTAGCCTCTTTGGCTTTCTTGGCAGCTTCAGCCTTCATCCTATCAGTAGATGTCTTTGCTATGGCCTCATTTGCTGCAGCAGTAGCTATTCCTTGCATGATTGCAGCAATTACGGAGTTATCTTCTTTCTCAATCATCGCAGGTCTTGCTTCCTCATTGAGTTAGCTTCCTCAGGTACCTTCTCAGTCTTCCTTTTCTTGGTAATTCGCTTCGACCTTTTCTGCTTAGGTGACACCAGCATTTCAGAACTTGCTGCAGCATCAATAGTTGCTGCAACATCCGGAGTAGCAGTGACAGATGGCACATCAGGAGTGGTCTGGGTGGCAGGTGTTTGTGGTGGAGGGGTAGGTGTTTTGGGTTGAGGTTGGGGTTTAGGGATAGGTGGTTTGGTTGGTGAGGGAACTGGGTCAGACTGTAGAGCTGGTGGTGGTTGGCTTTGTGCGGTGCTGGATGTAGGTAGGGGGTCATCAAGTGGAGCATTGGGGTCTCCCTCAAACTTAGAATAAGCATCAGATCCATCAACTTCTGCACTTTCTTCACCCTTCTCTTCTTCTTCACCTTCAGTTTCATCATGCTCCTCCTCCTCTTCAGATGTATCAGGGTCTTCCTCATCACTTTCCTTATTCAGCTTCGCCAAGATCTCCTTGTACTGGTCTTTCTCCTCTTCACTCAGTGAGTCATCATCTGATTCTAGCATATCCTCTTCTTCCACCGGCTCATTCTGTTTCTTCTTTCCTTTCTTTATTTCCTGTCTCTTCCTCTTCTTTTCAACTACCACCTCTGCTTCAGTTTCCACATTCACTTCTTTTTCCACAGCTTTTGGTTCCATAATGTCTTCCTCAAGCACCCATTCTGGTAATGCTGGTGCTTCCACAGCAGATAGATCCTTCAAATTAGCAGCTAGTACATCACCTATCCAATTCTGCTGTTTCTTCATAAATTCCCAAACAGCCCGTTGCTGCAGTATGAATTGCGGCAGCATAGTGGGATCACCAGATACTGCAGCAATGTTCTTCTCCCTTAACACTGTAGGAAATGCAGCCATGGGGAAACTTTTCTGTTCTCCCAGAACTTCAACACCAGCATTTATACACAGAGAAGTTATCAGGCAAGGGAAAAACAAATAACCCGCAGTTTTACCTTTGCAAATCATGATTTCCCTACAAATCAACCGTCCAATATCAGCATTCTTTTTGTTCAGAATAGCAGCCAACAGCATCATTCTTTCTTTGTCTAAGTTGGTGGCATGAGAGGTAGGCAATAGGGACTGCTTGATGAAGTTGAACCAGACCTTCGCATCATGAGTCAAGTATTGCCTCTTGATCTTGAATTCATTAGCACTGCATGGCTCCCATGGTGTTCCGGGCATAGAAATGGTTCTCTTCACTCCTTCCATCTCCTTCTTTCTCCAATTAGCAACAACATTCCCGAAGGCAGGACTATGAAATTCCAACCCATAGCTTGCATTGATTGCTAGGGAGTCAAAATCCACAGCCACCCCGCGCACCTTAGACACAAATCTTTGCTTTCCATCCTTCGGCGGCAGAATTCCTTCATAGAAATCACGAACTACAGAAGCGTAGAAGAACTTAGGATGATGCACCAATTTTTCCCAGCCTAATGCGTTCACAATGGATGTGAACGCATCAGAAGCTCCTTTCATTTCGAGGCCTCGTTCTGCCCAGAAATTCATGTTCTGGAACTTCTCAAATTCGCTCACTTCTTGATTCTTGAGGCTTCTTCTTCGCATTTGGCTCGATTCACCACGGCCAGGGTTTGATTGGTGTTTACCAGAGGATTTGGAAGCACTAGCCTTAGTTCTAGTCATGGTGGTTTCGTTCGAGAGTAGGGAAGAATTTGTGAAGAGGTTCGGAGACGGTTACGATGGGGGCTTTGAGAGAAAAGAGGTGGTTTCAGTGAGGAAAGTGAATGGTAGTGGGAGGTGTGTTTAACTTGCACTTATGCCTCAGGTGCAAGGTTCGATTCCCACGGAAGGCAAAAATTCTACAAGAGGGGTAGAGAAGACCGTGATGTAATAGTGCCGGGGTGGCCAATGCGTTGGACCTGGGCTGTTACAAGTTCCTTCATCACTAATTATGGACCTTGGAGTACCAAACCTTGTGAAAATATTCTTTTGTAAAAACTTGCTAACAGACTTAGCATCATTGTTAGGCATAGCCACTGCTTCAACCCACTTTGATACATAGTCCACAGCCACAAGGATGTAAACATTGCCAAATGAAGGGGGAAAAGGTCCCATAAAGTCCATGCCCCAAACATCAAAGAGTTCAATCTCTAGGATGTTGGTTAGAGGCATTTCTTGTTTATTGGAGATGTTCCCACTCCTTTGGCAATTATCACATTTTTTTACTAACTCATGGGCATCCTTTAAAATGGTAAGCCAATAGTAACCAGATTGCAGCACCTTTGCTGCTGTTCTCATACCTCCGAAGTGTCCTCCATATGCTGCAGCATGACATTGCTGCAGCACTTGCTGCTGTTCCTCATCTGCTATACATGTTCTAAACAACTGGTCAGGGCCTCTCTTGTAGAGGAAGGGTTCTTCCCAGTAATATTGCTTGACAATGTGGAACCTCTTCCTTTGTTGGTAATTCATGTCACATGGTACTACCTTGCTCACCAAGAAGTTGACTATGTCAGCATACCATTGTGCTGCAGCATCAGGTGCTGCAGCACTTATAGCCAATAAGTGCTCATCAGGAAAGTGCTCTTTGATTTCACCAAATGTACCTGCACTTTCATTTTCCAATCTAGACAGATGATCAGCAACTTGGTTCTCTACCCCCTTTTTATCTTTAATTTCAAGATCAAATTCTTGGAGGAGGAGAACCCATCTTATTAGCCTAGGTTTTGCATCTTTCTTAGTAATCAAATACTTAATGGCCGAGTGATCAGTGTAAACAATCACTTTTGTGCCAACTAAGTATGATCTAAATTTATCAAATGCGAAAACCACAGCTAACAATTCTTTTTCAGTATTAGTGTAGTTTAACTGAGCATCTACAAGTGTTTTGCTAGCATAGTAAATTGAATGAAAGACTTTTCCATACCTTTGGCCAAGGACAGCACCTATGGCATAATCACTAGCATCGCACATGAGCTCAAACGGCTTGCTCCAGTCTGGAGTAACAATAACAGGTGCAGTTACCAGGGCACTCTGCAATTTTTGGAATGCTGCAGCACAGGCCTCATCAAAGACAAATGGAGTGTCATGCTGCAGCAATTGACACATAGGCTTAGAAATTTTGGAGAAGTCCTTGATGAATCTTCTATAAAACCCAGCATGCCCAAGGAAACTTCTGACACCTTTCACATTGGTTGGAGGATGCATCTTTTCAATCACTTCCACCTTAGCTTTATCAACCTCAATACCTTTCTTAGAAATCTTGTGACCCAATACAATACCCTCTTGGACCATGAAATGGCATTTTTCCCAATTAAGCACCAAATTGGTCTCTTCACATCTGTCCAGAATCTTCTCCAAGTTATCAAGGCATAGTTGAAATGTTTCCCCAAAAACAGAGAAGTCATCCATAAACACTTCCATTGACTTCTCAATAAACTCAGAGAAAATTGACATCATACACCTTTGAAAAGTTGCTGGTGCATTGCACAGCCCAAATGGCATTCTCCTGAAAGCAAAAGTACCATAGGGGCAGGTGAAAGTAGTCTTTTGCTGATCTTCAGGTACTATGGCTATTTGATTGTAACCAGAGTAACCATCCAAAAAGCAATAAAACTCCTTCCCAGCCAGTCTATCCAACATTTGATCAATGAAGGGCAAGGGAAAATGATCCTTTCTTGTGGCTTTGTTGAGCTTCCTATAATCCATACAGATCCTCCAACCAGTTACAGTTCTTGTAGGAATAAGCTCGGTCCTCTCATTGGCTACCACTGTGACCCCTCCTTTCTTAGGAACACACTGCACAGGGCTCACCCATGCACTGTCAGAGATAGGATACACAATGCCAGCATCCAGCCACTTGATAATCTCTTTCTTCACAACTTCTTTCAAAATGGGATTTAGCCTCCTCTGTCCTTCAATGCTGTTTTTAGCACCTTCTTCAAGAATGATTCTGTGCATGCAGATGGTAGGGCTAATTCCCTTTATATCAGACATTTGCCACCCAATTGCTTTCTTATGCCTCTTTAGGGTAGTAATGAGATCATGTTCTTGATTCTTAGAGAGATCAGAAGCAATTATCACAGGCAATGTATCATTTTCCCCTAAATAGGCATATTTGAGATGCTGTGGCAATTCCTTCAGTTCAAGAGTAGGAGGCTTTTCTATAGAAGGCACATTCTTCTTGAGATTAGAATCTCCAAGTTCAAGAGACTCATATTGCTTAGTCCAAACCTCCTTGACAGTGACCTCTTCATTTAGCAGCCCTTCTTCCAGTAATTCACTCTTATCCACACTTGCAAAGGCTTGCACCAGATGGTCACTCTGCTTGTTGAACTGCTTCTGAACTACAGAATCTAAAGATACCACAAAGGAGCACTCCTCAGTTCCCTTTTCAGGTAACTTCAGGGCATTCATGACATTAAACTTGATCTCTTGGTCATTAACCCTCATAGTTAACTCTCCCTTCTGCACATCAATTAGAGTCTTGCCAGTAGCTAAGAAGAGTCTTCCAAGTATGATAGGCACCTCCTTATCTGCATCAAAATCTAAAATCACAAAGTCAGCTGGAAAGACAAATTTATCTACCTTTATCAGCACATCCTCAATGATTCCTTCAGGATAGGCAATAGATCTATCTTCTAGTTGGAGTGTGACAGTTGTAGGCCTGGCAACTCCAATACCCAACTGAGTAAAGACAGACTTAGTCATCAAATTGGTGCTTGCACCTAAGTCACAGAGAGCTCTACCAGTATAGGTTTCACCAATAGAACATGGGATAGTGAAACTGCCTGGATCCTTCAGCTTGCTTGGAAGCTTACTTTGCATGATCATACTGCATTCTTCTATCATAGCCACTGTTTCAAATTCACCTAGCCTCCTCCTTTTGGTTAAAACATCCTTCAAGAACTTTGCATAGTTGGGCATTTGTTGAAGAGCCTCAACCTGAGGGACATTGATGTGCAATTGTTTCAACACCTCAAGAAATTTGCCAAATTGCTTGTCTTGCTGTGCCTTATTCAATCTCTGAGGAAATGGTGGAGGTGGCACATCTTGATCAAGCACAGGTGGTGGCACTGGTATTGCATCAGATGCTGCAGCATCAGTTGCTGTCGCATCTGGCTTACTTTTTTTTTCATTTTTTTCAACTTTTTCTTTTTTTTTCAGAATCCTTTTCTTTTCTTTTGTCACCACCACCTGTGTTAAGTGATGGCCCATTCAAATCCTTCCCACTCCTTAGAGATATAGCCTTGCATGATTCCTTAGCCTTGGATGATGTAGTTTCAGTAGTAGAAGGTAATGCTCCACTAGGTCTTTGGGTTAGAGCAGAAGCTATTTGGCCTATTTGATTTTCAAGATTTTTAATTGCAGCTCCTTGTGTCTGATATTGAGTCTTTGTTTCATTCATGAAAGCCTTAAGCATGGCCTCCATAGAGTTATCAGTTGCAGGTGCAGCTTGTCTTGATTGAGTAGGAAATCCGGGTGGTATAGCAGGTGCTGGAGTAGCTGTTGCAGCAGGTGTTGCTGCAGCATTGTTGCTCCACCTAAAATTTGGATGATCTCTCCACCCTGGATTGTAGGTATTTGAATATGGATTATTACCCTTGTTGTACCCAACATAGTTGACTGAGATAGGATTCGCAGGACACTCCTCATAAAGATGACCTCCTCCACAATAAACACAACTTGGGGAGGAACCGCATGGAGCTGGTTCAATTGCTGCTACAGTTGCTTCAGTTGCTGCAGCAGGTGTTGCTGCAGCACTAGGTGAACCCATGTTTTTGATCATATTAGATAGTGAAGCCACTTGAGCAGACAAGGCAGTGATCTCACTTACTTCATGTACACCAGCCACCTTCTTTTGGGCACTTAACCTAGCAGTAGGCCATTGATAGCTATTTGCAGCAATATCCTCAATAAGATTATATGCATCATTGTAAGATCCTTTGAGTAGAACTCCTCCAGATGAAGCATCAAGCATGAGCCTTGTTTGGGGCTCCAATCCATTGTAGAAGGTCTCCATTTGACTGATGACAGGAATACCATGGTGTGGGCACTTCCTCAATAGATCCTTGTATCTTTCCCATGCTTCAAACAAAGTTTCAAATTCAGTTTGCTTAAAAGAGGTAATTTCATTTCTCATCCTGGCATTCTTTATTGGAGGGAAATATTTTGTCATAAATTTTTCTGCCATCTCATTCCAAGTAGTGATAGAGTTAGGCTCTAGTGAGTTAAGCCAGGCCTTTGCTCTATCCTTCAAGGAATAAGGAAACAATTTCAGTTTGAAAGCATCATCTGTAACACCAGGGAGAATGAAATTACTGCAAACCTCAACAAATTGTTTCAAATGCAGATGTGGGTCTTCAAGGGGACCACCACCAAACTGCCCAATTGTTTGAAGCATTTGGAACATCATAGGTTTGAACTCAAAATGGTTGTAGCAATTTCTGGCCTCACTATGCCTGTTTGCATAGTTTGAGGGTCAAAAACTGCATAATCCCTCATGGGTCTGTCCCTGTCATTTGCCATTCCTATGACATTCATATCAATAATCTGTCTTCTGTACCCTCCATCACCATCACCTTGAATTGTGTGAGGTGGTGAAGGTGGTGGACTAAGATCACCATCAACCGTAGGAGTAGGACTAGCCATAGCAGCAGCTCGCCCTAATTCAATAAGTCCTGGAGTGCTGTGAATTCTTCTCAGATTTCTAAAATGTCTTTCTATCTCTGGGTGCAACTGGAATTCTGGAGTATTGTGTCTATGCCTGTGCATATGCTGCAGCAACAGATGTAGCAGCAACTAACGCTGGAGCAACAGAAACAACACAAACAGAATTAGTAACAAAAGGCACTAAGTTGCTAACTAATTAAACAATTAATTTAACTAAATTTCCCCGGCAACGGCGCCAAAAACTTGTTGTGTGAAAACTTAGTGCAAGTATACACTGTCTTAACAAGTAATAAAGGCCAAATGAGATCGTTCCCACGAGGAATTTAGTTAAATACAAGAGTTTAATTTTGCTAACAATTTAGTGAATAAAGTAAATGACACACAAATTTTGGGTAACATAAACAATAAGAATAAATGGAAATGGTAATTAAGAATCAGTGATGTGAACAAGCTGAGATGCATTCACTTCAGTAACTTCATTAATATGCTAAAGGGTATATTCAATGCTGCAGCATTAGGTGCTGCAACAATAAGACGTTATTCTCTCGAATACTTCACACTAGGTTTTCCTTGCAAGAGTTTATCTCTAAACCCTAAAGAAGTACCTCCTAGGCTGCTTGAGCACTGGCAGTGATCACCTTATGGGCTATACCTTCCTATCACTAGGGTTAAGCAAGGAGCATCAAGATCTCTCATTAATGCCCACTACCCATATTACCTTGTGAGATTAATTTACAAACCATCTCTGAATTCGTAAATGCTATTTAGAATTGTTCTGGAGTGGGCTCGAAGGCCAATTCGTCCAACAGGCCCATTGCGGCCCAATATCTAACTTGCTCCGCAAGATGCGGCCGGCCCCGTAGAAAGCGCAACGGCTAGAACGCCTAACATTATATATACCACACTAGCATGTGGCTTCAGGTATGTTTTACTCACCTTGTGACCACCTGCCGTTGAAGCACCTCTGACTTGAGCGTTGGAGTGCCTTTGCAGGTACCACCCGCGTGCGGCCTACCACTCGGTCCTTCAGCCCAACGACCGAGCAACATCATCAAACAGCAGCAACCCATCGTATTGATCAGGTACGATCAATTGGCGACCACAGTGGGAGGCCCGAGCGCTATTCCACATCAAACCATGCCTCCACGCCAGAAACGCACTTCTTCCAGGCTCAACACCTCCGGGCAGAACCGACCTCAACGGACCCCAGAGGGCATGCCTGTGACCGTTCATGAATCACAAGATGAGCCTCGCCAAGAACCCTCAGTGCAGGGCGGCCGCGGGCCAATTACCCAGCCAGCCCCGCAACTACCGGCCGAGCTGGCCGAAGCGGGAATCCCAGAAGCATTGCCAGAGCATGTGACCCAAGCACTCATACAAATTCTGGAGCAAAAGAATCAAGTGATCGCTGATCGAGACGAACTGATCGAACGCTATGAGAGAGGGTCGATCTCGATCCGCCCGCGTGCGGACAGCGGTCACCGAGGCCAACCATCTCGGCCCCATCGTTCACCACCACGAAGAGAAGCTCCTCCCCGTCGAGGCATATCCCGACGCAATCCCTCAAGAAGGGCGATCGTTCACAGGTCGCCCCCTCATCGAAGAAGTCACCACCGTCGTTCCCCCGAGGAAGACTACGACTATGCTGACTCAAGCTACCGACCAGAGTCAGAAGGGTCGCCAACAAGATACTCGTCCAACGAGTCCTCAGGATCCCGCCGATCAAGAAGCAGGTCGTGGGACTCGTATGAGGAGTTTGACGACTACCGCAACGGGGAGATTAGAGATGTCTCCCGCGCCATCAGCCGACCAAGAAGGAACTATTCAGAGCGGCCTAGAAGACGGTCGTCGCCACATGCTCCGCAATACCATAGACCCCCTCCAATTGCTGACAGACTCCTTGGTCAGCCGGTCGGTCTTTACGGTTTGCCCGTCGACCAAACTTATGCGGCCATGCAGCCCTACGGGCAGAATCTCATCCCGACCGGGCAAGGGCCCTTCACCGGCGAAATCAGACGTTATCGCATCCCAAGGGACCTGAGGAAGCCCCCGACCCTGAACAAGTTCAACGGCCGTGGGGATCCAGATAAACACCCCATGTACTTCAACAACTACTGTAGCTATAGGGAGCTAGGGCGGACGATGAAGTGCAGACTTTTCCCTCAGTCGCTCGAAGGCCGGGCGTTAGAATGGTGGGAATCTCTGCGTCCCAACTCAGTCTCTTCTTGGGAAGGTCTTGTGGCAATGTTCTTGGCCAATTATACAGCCAACCGTTGTCAGTATCGTTATGAAGAGCACTTGGATTCGGTCGTCCAAGGAGAAAATGAGTCATTAAGGGAGTTTATCGATCGGTTCATGACAGAGGCTGACACAGTCCGCAACCTATCAGACACGGACAAATTGAAGTATCTCAAACGTGGTATAAGAAAGAACCACAGATTTGCTGAAGAGTTCTCTTTGAATCGCTACTACGACCTCGGCCTGTTCCTTAGAAGGGCCAACGACCATATGGGCTACGAAGAACAATTGGCCGCCGACAAGGGTGCCCGCGCGCGTCCCAAGGAAGAGAATGGCAGGCCGGTCAAGGGGCAAGACCGTGACAGTAAGCCCGAGTACCGGCCCAAGAAGTACGAGCATCGTACAAAATTGAACACTCCGATCGCGCAGATCTTCACGGAGTGCCAGAACAATGAGTTTACTGGTGTGAGGCGACCTGATCCTTTAGTGTTGAAGAAAGGAGGTCGGCCTACCAAGAAATACTGCAGATACCACAAGAGTAAGGGGCATGACACCAATGACTGCATGGCCCTGAAAGATGACATAGAAGATCTCATACAGAAGGGCAAGTTGAGGCAATATATCAGAGATGAAGGAAACGATCGCCCTGAACAAAGAGCTGTTGGCCAGCCCGCCAATGACAAAGGTAAAGCGATTGTCAACTCAACGGTCGAGCAAGTGCGTAACAATTCAGAGGAAGAACGCGACCCCAGACAGTCGAAGGGCCGCAATGTAGCCATGGTCATCCATGGAGGTAATCCGTTGGATATCAGAGAATCCAACAAAGCGATGAAGAGGAAGTGGAATGAACTCATGATGGTCGGCTCAACTTCAGCCCCACGGCCGGCCTCGAATAGGCTGCCCATTTCCTTTGGGGACGAAGATTTGCTCGATGGAAAAGTCAATAATTATGTCCCTTTGGTAGTATCGGCCGTAATGGCCAACACTGAGGTCAGAAGAATACTGGTCGACCAAGGGAGCTCGGCCGACATCATGTTCGAAGAATTGATTGACAAGTTAAATGTGGATAGGAGCGAGATTATTCCCCAAGCAGTACCAACCCCATTGACCGGGTTCAATGGGGCGACCACCTACCCACTGGGGACGATAGAATTACTTGTTACTTTTGGAGATGATACGAACGGCAGCACGTCGTACAGGACGGTCAGAACGACGTTCTTAGTTCTGCCAATCAAATCGTGTTACCACTGCATCATTGGCCGCCCAACACTGGGAAAATTGGAGGCCGTAGCCTCAACTGTACATTTGAAGATGAAGTTTTACAGTAAAAGCGACCAAGTGGTGACAGTAATGGCCGACATGGAGGCGGCCATGAGGAGCCATTTCCTCTATCAAGAGATTTGTGATATGGAGGTGGAGAATGCTAAACCTCAGAATCTTGGAGAGGGGCATCAGGTCAATGTGGCCGACCTGGATGCTCGATACGACCCAGATAGCGACCCTGAGGACGACGACGACGATTTAGCCCGCGAGCTAAAGAATAAACTGAAGAGGCCAGAGCCCCACGGAGACTTGATCGATGTTCAGTTATCGGACGACCCAACTAAGACAGTTAAGTTGGGGAGCGACCTACCTGAACAAGACAAGCAAGATCTCATCACCTGCCTCAGGGATTACGCAGACCTTTTTGCATGGCAGGCATCAGACATGCCCGGGATCCCAATAGAGATTGCTTGCCACCAACTGTCCGTAGATGAGACAGCCTGGCCGGTCGCACAAAAGAGGCGCACTCAGAGTGAAGAGAAAGCATTGGCGGCCGCACAGGCAGTTGACGACCTCATCAAGGATCGAAGGAAGACTGTATAGAAGGGGCTTTTCATCTCCATTGCTGAGATGCCTTACGTCGGTCGAAGCCGACCATGTGTTGAGAGATATACATGAAGGCGATTGTGGTAGCCATCAAGGTGGTCGGTCGATTGCTAAGAAGGCGCTCAGGGCCGGATACTATTGGCCGACCATGGATGAGGACGCTAAGATACTTGTTCAGAAGTGCAAGAAATGCCAAATCCATGCCGACGTACATATAGCGCCCTCATCTGAACTACACAGTTTAACCCCACCATGGCCGTTCGCTTGGTGGGGCATGGACCTGCTCGGCCCTTTTCCACCTGCACCAGGTCAGTTGAAATTCCTCATCGTTGCGATCGACTACTTCACTAAGTGGATAGAAGCAGAGCCACTTGCCACCATTACCTCAGCGAAGGTAACTAAGTTTTTTGGTCGAAATGTGCTCGCCCGCTTTGGAGTGCCCCAACAACTGGTGACTGATAATGGAACTCAGTTCGCAGATAGAAAGTTCAGAGAAATGCTGGCCGGCCTAGGCGTGAAGCAGCGTTTCACCTCGGTCGAGCACCCACAAACCAATGGCCAGGCAGAAGCGGCCAACAGGGTAGTACTACGCGGACTGAAAAGGAGGTTAGACGAAGCTAAGGGCAATTGGGCAGAAGAACTACAGTCGGTCCTTTGGGCCTACAGAACGACCCCCCACTCATCGACCGGGGAGTCACCGTTTAGACTTGTCTATGGTACTGACGCTGTCATCCCGATCGAGATGGGAGAGCTAAGTTGGAGGACGACCAACCCACCAACCCCGGCCGCAAATGAGCAAGCAACAAGAGAAGAGCTCGACCTGGTTGACGAGCTGCGAACCAAGGCGTCACTTAGGGAGCAACTCATCAAGCAGAAGGTCGCTGCCAGGTACAATGCCCGCGTCCAGAATAGGGAATTCTCCATTGGACAGCTAGTCCTTAGGAGGGCCGACGTAGGCAATAAGAACGCTCGCCAGGGAAAGCTCGCCCCCAATTGGGAAGGACCATATCGTGTCATCAGCAAAACTGGAAAGGGAGCTTACGAGCTGGAAACCATGGAAGAGGCGACCATCCCCAGAACATGGAATGCTGATAAGTTGAGAAGATATTATGTCTAAGTTGTAAACAATTATTGATCAATAAAGAATAGGCGGTCGCTCTTTTTCCCCACAGGGGTTTTTTACTGAGGACCAACCTTAAAATTTGACTTGTGTACTTTATTTTCATGCAAATTGTATGCACGGTCGCTCACCATGCGAGTAGCGGTCGAGCGACCAGAAGAGTGCCATCGAATGGCCCAAACGAGTGCCGCCGAGCGGCCTAAAAAGAGTGCCATCGAATGGCCCAAACGAGAGCCGCCGAGCGGCCTAAAAAGAGTGCCATCGAATGGCCCAAACGAGTGCCGCCGAGCGGCCTAAAAAGAGTGCCATCGAATGGCCCAAACGAGTGCCGTCGAGCGGCCTAAAAAGAGTGCCATCGAATGGCCCAAACGAGAGCCGCCGAGCGGCCTAAAAAGAGTGCCATCGAATGGCCCAAACGAGTGCCGCCGAGCGGCCTAAAAAGAGCGCCATCGAATGGCCCAAACGAAATTTTTTGGTCGCGACCGACCGTAGCAAAAAAGAATCAAATCCAATTATAAAGCAATTAAACGGGCTGAAATTCATGGAAAAATTGTCATCAATTACAAAGATTACAATTCAAACACCGCTCGCAGGCGGGCCAAGATCACAATTCAGAAGAAAATTACAAGTTAAGGGCCGCTGGGGGCCTGATAGATGACCGCCTCTTCTTGAAGAACTTTTCCCTTCGACATCTTCTTGGGGCGAATGATCTGTTGATCGGTCGCACGATGTGTACTTTGCACAATCTCGCGATCGACTTCCAAATCAGGGTAGAGGATCTTGATCTGGCTGACAGCATTTTCAAATTGACCCTCCGCAGCTCCCTTCGCCCGGTCAAGAACGTCTTTATAGCGACCTCTAAACTTGTTCTTTTCCACCTCCACTGCATCCAGGTCAGTTTTCAGCCCAACGACCTGGTTCGACAGCTCTTTATTCTCGGAAGAGAGGCGTTCGACCTCTTTCTCAGCTATTTCCTTGTCAGCGACCGCCTTGACCAGAGCAGACTCGGCCGCAGTTTGAGCTGAGACAGCGGCCACAAGTTGGCTTTCTGCTTCGACCGGCTTCCTCTCATTTTCAGCGATCGCTTCGACCCTGGGTTCAAGCTCCTTCAATTTCTTGAGCAAGCCATCTCGCTCGCCCCTCATTTCTGCGAGTAATGACAAGCAGAATTCAATTTAAAATTTTTATCGACTAGGTCGTCTTCAAGCAATGAATATCTATGGGCAAGGCGCCTACCTTCCAGGCGATCTGCTTCCTCCTCTTGGAATTTTCTGAAAAGGATCCCAGCGGCCTTCATCGCGTCGGCCATTACCTCGAACGGCTCTTCCTTGAAACGAGCGCAATCATCATCGCCCAATCCAAGTAAGTCGATTTTGGGCGACCGGGAGTGCCCGTGGCTTTTCCCACTTTTGTGCTTCTTGTTCTGACCAGCACGATCTACCGACCGATCCCTTTTGGACCTTTCTTGAATTGGGCTGCTCAAGTCGATCGCTTGACGTGGCGTAGCCGCCCGAGGAGCCTGACGATCAGGCTGAGATCCAGTTCCAGCGGTTTGAGGCGTACCCCCAGATTGAGCCTCAGGAATTTTGCGGTCGGGCGAAGCATCACCGTCCTCGGCCGCCCATTGTTCCAAGAGGTCAAAATCATTCATGTTCGCCATGTCAACTGCAAAGGCAAAAGCAGATGGTTAGAAACAGTTAAACAAATCAGTGACAGAAAATAAACTAGGCGAGCGACCACCGACCAAGAGCGGCCTTGACTTTTTTCTTGGAACGAGCATCCACAATGTTCTTAACCTTAATGCGACCCTCAGGGACCAAGGACGCAATCTTTCTCAGCCTTTGGATCGTCCCCATGTCCAGGTCGTCGAGGTCTGTTTCTTTAAAAGCATTCCTTCTTGATCATCTTTGGACATTTGGGCGATCCCTCGTTGGGCCTCGACCGAGTTGGGAACGACCCAAAAGAACTCTCTTTTCCATCCGGTCGTCAATGACTCCATATAAGGTTTGAAAAAGTTGTACGTTGACCGGTTTTTGAATGAGACCGCTTCCTTGCGGGCGCCCTTGGAGCCTTTCTCATAGATATAGCTCATTTAAAACAAAGAGAAAAACAGTCGTACAGAGACCGGCCGTCTCAGAACAACAAGGACATCTTCATATGCCTGCAAGAACGCCCAAGCGTTCGGGTTCAGCTGAGAAGGAGCGACCTGAAGGTAGCGTAAAACTTGGCGTTGGAACCTGGTGAACGGCGGAATGATACCCATGCGTTCGAACACGATGCGGTACATCGTGAATTTCAGCACATTAGTCCAGGCCGCAACATCTTCCCCCTTGGCCATACCTTCTACCCTCCAACCTTCATTTAGCCCGGTCGCCAGATACTCTAGGTCTTGGCTCCCCCGTTGAATTTTGCTGCGTTGACCTCTCAGGTTGAGAGAAACCCAAGACATATCCTTTGCAGCTGCAACCTCAGGATCTTCTCCATGGTCGCCCTGTTGATCTCTGTCGGCCGTCTCGGTTACGTCGGTCGCAGCCTGGTCAACACCTTCGTCACAGGCAACCCGTGCGTTGCTTTCTGCATTGTCGTCGACCACAACCTCGGTGAACGGCACCCCACTTCTGTCCGACCGAGTCCCGGATCTGCTTGATGAAGTCCAGTTCTGGGTCGAAGACCCAGAGGAAGATTTGTCACTAGAAGAAGACGACCGGGAGTGCGCAGGACTTTGCTCCACTGTTCGGGTCATATTGTGCGCAAGAGAAACGGCCGGGACTCCAAAGATACGGCGGGTTTGTTTGGTCCGCGCCAGAATGAACCTGTGGAGGGGAATAACGGTCAAGGTCTTGCTCGCGCGTGGGAAGGGGCGACGTGGTCGTCCCCAGACCTGACACCCCCTCCATCAGGTGGAACATAAAATACTCAAATAAAAGAAGAGCGGTCGTAGTTACCTTGAATTGGAGCTGATGTTGCGAGCGAGCTTAATGCGAGCGAGTTGAATGCGAGCGAGCTGAATGCGAGCGAGCTGATTGCGAGAGCGGAGAAATCGGAGAAACGTGTAAATGATGTACCCCTTGAACAGTATATATAATGGGCCAACCATCACCATGGGCCGAAAGCGAAGAGGCGCGACTCTTCATGTACCATCATTGCTTAAACTCCTCGATTCTCTAAACGTCACCTCATTAAAGTAACTGTCGCCTCAGCATTTATGACGATTGATTGTCAGGCATCACCTCCGAGACGGCACCTGGCCCCGTGTGACCAGGCCGCGTGGCAGCGACCACGCAATCAACCAATTAGCAATCGACCAGACTACGTTCGACCATACGTGGTTCCAGAACGGTCGTTTGTGACCACGCTGGGAGCAAGGAATCAAGCCTTAGCCCGCCCCCAGGTGACCTAGGCTTGGGGGGCAACTGTTCTGGAGTGGGCTCGAAGGCCAATTCGTCCAACAGGCCCATTGCGGCCCAATATCTAACTTGCTCCGCAAGATGCGGCCGGCCCCGTAGAAAGCGCAACGGCTAGAACGCCTAACATTATATATACCACACTAGCATGTGGCTTCAGGTATGTTTTACTCACCTTGTGACCACCTGCCGTTGAAGCACCTCTGACTTGAGCGTTGGAGTGCCTTTGCAGGTACCACCCGCGTGCGGCCTACCACTCGGTCCTTCAGCCCAACGACCGAGCAACATCATCAAACAGCAGCAACCCATCGTATTGATCAGGTACGATCAAGAATAGACGGCCAATCCTACTCTAAAATGGAAATATTATCACACACAAGGTAAAATGCACAACATTAAACATACTTCATAAATAGCATAGAAAATCTAGTTACATCAGATCCAACATCTCAACTATGAGAAATTAGCTCATATTGAGCTTACAAAACATGGAAAACAACTTAAACAAAAGAGTAGAAGTCGTATTACAATTTTCAAGGAAAGAAATTATACAATTAAGATGAAACAGTGAAGGAACTCCAGTAGTAGTAATGGAGATCTGCTCCAGCTCTTCTAGTAAAAATCCTCCAAGAGAAATGTAATTCCAAGTAATGCTGTCGCAATGGTCTCAGCAATGAAGCTTGTGGTTGACAATGGTAAGCTAAGCACGCTATGAGGAGCTATCTCTAAACTTCCCCTTGACGGCAAAGCATCCATATGAAGAAGGGGAAACGTCCTTATATAGTGTCTCCTTGCACGCAACCCTAGAATGAGGGCCCTTTAAGGAAATGCGTCCTAGGATCGAGGGCAATCATGGGAGTTCCTCAATAGGAAATATCTTTCCGTGTCATACAGCTCTGACACCTGTCCTTGCCTTAATTTTCGTGTTTTCCGCACTCCCCTTGAGCTTTCTCTCTCATATTTCGCAATTCCACTATTGCGCACGCACCTGTTGCTGCAGCACTGACACTAAACACAATTAAATGCACTAAGGGCATCAGAATGCCCAAATTAAACCAATTCATTCCTGCACCATTATTTCTACCCTACACACATAATTACATCATAATTGACACAAGTTTATTAAATTACTAAAATTCAAGCTAAAAAGGCAAGTAATAACCATCATAAAGGATGGTTATCAATAGGCACTCACTTCCTACTACACACCTGAGAAGGGGTGATGAAAATTCCCTTCGGTACAATTTCCCTTCAATCATGGAGTAGGAAGAAGCCTTTCTTCTGATTCGAGTTGCCTCAATAATGTCGGAGGGAAGATTTCCTGTCTGAATATATTCGGCAATGAGGTTCCTCCAAGTTATCACTTATTCGATGGCATATACCGCCGTGGTTGTCGCGTCACTCAACTGGACGCTTGGCCGTGCCAGAGTTTTTGAATGACCGTCAACAGATGCCCGGTCGTCCTAGTGCTTGCCAATTTTGCTAGAGAGTCGGCTCGTGCATTCTCGCCTCGAGGTACGTCCTCGCAAAAATGCGCCATTAATTTCTTGACCTTCGCGAGGTACATCTGTAAGACGACATCTTTGGAAACATACTCCTTGCTAGTTTGTGAGACAACTAAGAGCGAGTCGGTCAGAATCTCAACTTTCTTAGCCTTGAAGTCTTTGGCTAATGTCAGCCCTGCTATGCTGCTTCATACTTGTCCTGGTTGTTTGATGTCTGAAATGAGAAAGTTAATGAGACCTCGATTATTACTCCTTCCTGGTTTTCTACCATGACACCGGCCCCACTCCCTTTACTGGTTGATGAACCATCGACGTGAATATTCCACAGCGTGTCTCTGATTTCAGTAGTTGCGGGCGGTGTCATTTCTGCTATAAAATCCGCAAGTGATTGTGCTTTCACGCCCATTATGGTTTCATATCTGATGTCGAATTCTGATAATTCGATTGCCCATTTGATCTTTCTCCTGGTGAGGTCGGGCCTGTGGAGTATCTGGCGAATGGGTTGATTCGTTCTAATGATGATCTGATGGAATACAAAGTAGGGCCTTACAGAGCTTTGCTTACGAAGTACACTGGTCGTTGCCCCTCTTGAGTTTCCTGAACTAGAACGCCGCTAAGGGCTTCTTCAAAAACAGCCAAATACAAGTATAGGGTTTCGCCCTCTGATGGTTGGGTCTGTATTGGTGGTTCGGAGAGTGTCGCTTTGTGCTGCGTGAGTGCTTGCTCGCATTCTTCATTCCATCCGAACTCGATCCCTTTGTTTAGAAGTTTGAAGAAGGGTAGGGATTGCTTTGCAGCTTGAGAAATGAACCTGGATAGAGCTACTATCATTCCTGTGAGTTTCTGGACGTCATTCTTTGTAACCAGGGGTCTCATTTCGGTGATGGCGCTGCACTTGTCGGGGTTGGCCTCGATTTCTCGCTCGGTGAGGTAAAATCTGAGAAACTTCCCCGCTCTGACTCTGAATGTGCATTTTTCGATCGGGGATGAGTCTCATGTTGTCTTTCCGTACTTCCTCGAATACTTCTGTCAGGTCGGACACATGCTCAGTGTCCTCTTTGGTTTTAACAATCATATCGTCCATGTAGACTTCTAACATTCTTCCGATCTGTGTTTTGAAAACTTTGTTGATCATCCTCTGGTACCTGGCACCCGCGTTCTTTAATCCGAAAGGTATTACTTGGTAGCAGTAATTTCTCTTTGGAGTCATGAATGCGGTCTTCTCCTGGACGGGTAGGTGCATGGGGGGTTTTGTTATACCCCGAGTAGGAATCCATAAAGGAAAGGAGTCAGAATCCGATGATTTATCAACCAACATGTCCACGCTTCGTAGTGGAAATGCATCTTTCGGGCAACATATTTATTGAGGTCGGTATAATCCACACCCATCCTCCATTTTTCATTAGCCTTCTTGACTAGTACCACATTGGGTAACCAGGTTGTATACTTGACCTCTTTGATGAAGTCGGCTTGAATAAGGTCATCCACTGCCTTGGCGGCTACCTTGGCTTTTTCTTCATATTGGGATCTTCTGCGCTGTGTTACCCACTTTTCCTTTGGATGAACGAAAAGATGGTGACACGCGATGTCGGGGGAAATCCCAGCCATGTCGGTGGCGCTCCATGCGAACAGATCGACGTAGATTCTGAGGTATCCCACAAGGGCTGTTTTTGCGTAGGGAAGGTATTAGCACCCTACGACATCCTTCCTAAGGAAGGTTACCTTTTAACTAAATGTGTAAACATCTATTGATTCAAAAATAATGATTTTACCCTGATAATAATACTAATAAAAAAAGACTCGATAAACGGTTAGTTGTTTTTCGTACTTTTTGAGAAATAGGAGAGAAATGAATTAAAAAAAAAGGATTTTTATTAATGCAATTGACAGAGGTCGGCCGCCCTCTGCTCCTACGTATCTCTTGGTAGAGAATAAAATCACACGTAGTTCTTGGGTAGAAAATGTTTGTGCGTTGATGTTTTTTTAGTTTTTTTTGAAATTGGGATGGACGTTCGTAATGACCAAACAAGTAGGACTCGGAGTGGTCATTACTCGTGGCCCGTTTGAAAATCAAAATTGTTACTAACGATCAAACAAGCCGGACTCAGAGTGACCATTAGTAACAACCCTTTTGGAAGCATTGTGATGTAATAATAAAACACAAAAGGAGTTGTAATAAAAAGAAATATAATTAACAGGGGCGTTGTATTTTCAAAAAGGAAGTGTGAATAGCAATAGATGTTGTATTTAAAAAAGGGGTGTACACAGCGAGCCCAGCTGGTTTGTGTAGGCTGGGCTGCGTTTTCTTTTCTTCTTTTTTTAAAAAAAAAGGAATGGGCCATATGGAGATGCGTACGGAGTAAAACATGGGGTGTGAAGATTAATGTAATTAAGAAAAAGAGGGAAGGGGCGCATGACGTAAACCAGGGAGTGTGCAGATCAATATGATAAAAAACAAGTAAGGGGGGTATGCAGGAAACTAGGGGGTGCGAGAAATAAAAAGACAGCAGCCCACTAGGCATTGTGAAATGAAACTAAAAACTAACTTCTCTACCCTAATTTTCATTCAGCGCCACACCACATAAGGAAAAATGGGCAAGAGGGAATGAAAGGCTCATGGCGGAGAGAGAAAGGGAGGCGCCGGTGGTGAGGGGAAGAGAATGGGCTACGGTGAGGTCTTCTTCTCCTCTCTTCTATCCCCTTCGTTCCTATGATAAGGGTTTGGTAAGTGGTGGCTTACGGTGGTGAGGCGACTGAGCGACTGGAAAAGGTGGGTGGTCCTCACGGTGGTTGTTTGGAAGCATTTATGGTGGAGAGAGGGAGAAACGCGGTGGTTGTGGTGAAGCGTGAACGATGAGAGGAGTGAGGGAGGAGGACAAGGGTTAACAACAGCGACGGTGTGGGAGAGGCTCACCGGAGGGGTACTGTGGTGGCAGTTCCGGCGAGGGCGACGGAGGGGGTGACGACGAAGATGAGAGAAAGAAGATCTGCGAGAGAGAAAGAAAGGAGAAGACCGCGAGAGAGGTGAGGCCGGAGGGAACCAAACACGGTGGTGACGTGGTGGTGCCGGCGACAGCTCCGGTGGAGACAAAACGACATCGTTCGCGACAGTTTTTTTGAGAAGACGACCACGACGACCGATCGGGCTGATGACGGCGGTGGTTGACGCACGAGCAGTGTTATGGCGGCGATGGGGGTTGACCACCGTCCATGGTGGCCGGAAATGGTTGTGAGGAGGTGATTTCTCCTTTCTTATTTCCTCTGTTCTTATATCTCTCTACATGGTTCTTTTTTTCTCACTTCTCTTTTTTTCTTCCTTTTGACTTAATCGATCCTCCTTATATACCCCCTTTTTGAAAACTGTTTTTGTGTGTTTGTTATAGGGGAACTGTCGTGGGATGGGGTAATGGAGACAAGCAACAGCCATTTGCAGGGGGTACGGGGTAGTCCCTACAAAAGCAATTCTGTTCCAGCAAAAATGGGAAAGAAACAAAAGGATGTATTCATTGCAGCAAAGCAGAGGTCCTCTAGTGGACCAGAGGCGTGCTCTATGTATGGGCTGTATAAAGTTTTTCCTTTGCAAGAAATGGAAAAAAGCAGAAAACATGTTGAAAGAGAGCTTGTATACACTCTTGAATTATAACTCCTGTTTGCAAGGTAGCGCAAGGCATGCTTCGAGGAGCAAAAGAGGAAAAAGTGAAGGAGCGTCAAGAAAGTAGACATTGGCTTGATGTTGGAAATAGCTTCACTACCAACAAACACAACAGCATCCATCCGTTGCATGTCTTTTTCTTTTTGATTTCTTTTGTATTTTAAATTTATATTTGTAACCATATGTACATTTTAATTATTATATATCTTTTGCGATTAAAGGTCAGTTTTGATTATCCAAACTAGACTCTTTGTTTTGGTTCTTTTTTGGTTAAGAAAAACCATTATTATTAATAGTAACAATAAATAACGAGCACCAAAATGCGTACACGACGAGAGGCGAACACACGCGCGCAAAGAGAGTAACGACGCACACACGATTAGAAATGACATGCGTATGTGGTTAGAAATAACATGTGCACGCAACAATGCAAAAATGTTAAGACTAATGCGTGTACGCGACTAAAAATAATACGTGTGCACCACAGAACATGTTTTTTGGGATTTTTCGAAAATGGAACAAGAAACCGATTAAAATCAAATGTCTACAAGATTATTATTATTTTAGAAAAACAATTCGCATTACTCTAACGGACAAAATTAGGGTATGACAGCTGCCCCTCTTTATTTATATTTTACTAGGAAATATGAAGGGTTTCCAAATTTCTCGAGTAAAATAGAAATGAATATAAAAAGATACTAATTTTGTCAAGACTATTTTTTTAGAAATTATTGAAAGATAATGGGTTGACATAGAATAAAAGTAAATAAGGGTCACTGGGGATCTGAAGGAGCATTGGGGCTCAAATGGTCAAATTCGCAGTCGATGCTTGACGCATTGATTGGAGTTAAACAGAAGGACCGACGGGGTCTGAAGGGCATGCCTAAGCCTGATGGACCAATGGGTCTGATGGAGCGCAAACTAGCAATGGTACTAGTAAAACGGTCTGCTTGGGGGGGTGGCCTTTTTCGAGCGGCCATGGGGGCAAGGTCAGGTCGTTGACCTGATTTGCACACCTCGAAGGACGTGCACTGTGTTTTTTAGGCGGACACAACATGTCTGAAGGACCTGGGATCGGATGATCGGTCGCGCTCAGTGTCGACATATTGATCATGTGGTAGAGTTTCGAAGGCGTTGCTTGGACGTGTTAATTCGAACTGAACTGAAGGACCTGGGGTCGGATGATCGGTCGGTTGCTCGATAACGCGACGCGATCTGGATTGAAGGACAATTGGTGGTCTGAAGGAGCGATGGGGTTCAGAAGGGCCACTGGGGGTCTGCAAGAACACTGGGACTCTGAATTGTGGTATGAGACCAGCGCTTGGAGCACTGACTTTGAGGGAACAAACTATTTGGATTGACACATGGCGTACTTGCCTAGAACATACCTAATGAATGCATTTACCTGAGAAGGGAAAAACTATCTATATTTGGCATGTCTAAAAATGCAATGAATGATGTATGCGTGCAATATAGGTATGTGAAATGTTAGGTGTCCGATGGGGTGAATGAAACATGGGAGATGATGTGAGTTGAAGTTGATGGGACATGGAGGTTGACAAACAACGTATGTGAATGCAGATAAGATATGAATGTGATTGTGCTGATTAATTCTGGTGGAATGATGAATGTAATGGAATGAGCGATTTTTTCTCTTTTTGCTTTTTTGCCTTTTTTCCTTATTATAATGAGTGTATGAAATGCAAAGTGCGAATGTGATGCAAATGTAATGCTTTTGTGCAAATGCCATGGTGAATAAAGGCAAACACGCGAATGCATGACACAATGATATGATTAGTGAAGTAAAAAAACTTTTTGGCAACGATGAGACCGACACTTGACACATCTATCGAAGCAAACAATGTTATGCATGTGACGAACGTGCAATGATTGGTATCTCTGGTGGGATGATGAATGAAATGGGTATGCCATGGGTGTTGAACCTGATGGGATGAGAAAGTTGACAAACAGTGTACGAGATGTGAATGTGACTGTAGTGATTAATTTTTGGTGTGATGATGAATGTAATGGATGGATTTTTTTTTTGCTTTTTCTTATTTACTTTACTTCTTTTCTCGATGCATGCAATGCGAATGTGAATATGATGCGAATGTAATACTTTGATGCAAATGCTATGGTGGATGCATGATTGCTATGATTTGGTTGATGATGCAGAAAGATTTTTTCTTTTTTGTAATGATGAGATATGAGACTTTTGATGCGAGAGGAAAAGAAGTGAATCTTTTGAAACAATCATTCCTTGAACTCAGACACGACAATCTCAAAGTTGTTATTCACGGACACTGATGTGCAAAGGTAATTGGCTATATTTGCAGACTCGCTTATTTTGCTCTCCTATGATGGTGTCCCATGATGATCACGTTATTAACTTGTGTTCTCTCTCTTTGAAGCTTTGTTTAGCAAACACGTATATTAATGCAAGTATAGATGAATGAATCAGTTAACTTGGCTCTAGATTTAGGGTATGACAGATGAAGAGATAAATGACAAGTGAGGGGACGAATGGTAGGTTTTTGCCAAAGCCATGAAAGGTAGGTCCTCCCCAACTCAAGAAATGTGGTACTGCCCCAATTTAGAGTTGATGATGGTGAGTGGATAAATTGCCTCTGTCTAGTGATGACAACAGCTAGGGGTGTAGAGGAAATAATGAATTGAGAATGCCATGACTTTGGAATGAAGGGTGGTAAGCAAGAGATTTTGTCTCAACCCAGGGCATTTGGTGTTGCCCCAACTATGACAAGGACAAGGTTGCCATGACTAGAGTTTGCAAAAGGCTGTATTCAGCATGGTGGGTTGAGAAATTTCCCCGGTGTGGTCTTATTGATGTGAATATGACGAGGGGATGAGATGGGTGTAGGGCGAATTTCCCGATTTTAGGTGGAGTGAATGGCGACGGGATTGCCCCACTTTGGAACGATATTTCAAATGGTTGCTTTTAGTGGGGTTGTGAAAGGTGACTGAGTTAGGGTCATGGGTTTTTTGGATTGGTCGTATGGCTATATGGATTGGATGCGGTATATGAATGGGATGGACACTGGAAAATTTCCCCGAGTTCAAGAAGCATGAAAGGTGAAGGGACTGTCCCACTTTGGGATCTAGGTGATGGTCCTAGTCTAAACTTTTGGTTCTTTTAAGGTGACTCCCACAGCCTATGATAATCCTGGGTTTTGATACGATGAAAATTTCAACTTGGTGATCACTAAATCTTGTTTTGATATCAGTGCAATTTGAATGAATATTGGAGTGCAAGCCCTTTGATTTTTTTTAACATTCTTCTTTTGATTTTTTTTTTGAGCAAATATATTGTAAATAAATAAACTTACTTGTCCTAAAATTAAATCTTTGAGAAAATGAAAGAAATCAGCCATTGATCAGCATGGGCTTGTTAGGGTTGTAGCGCGGCCGGTGGTTGAGGGTTTATGAAAGAAGGGTTTGTAATGTCGTCAAAGGTTAAGGGCTTGTGGAGTATAGGCTCACATGGGCTCGGAGAGGTGTTTGATGGTTTATTGATACAATGATCCTTTGAAAGATAAGTAGGTTCAGAGAAGTGCTAAAGGCCAATGACTTGGGTTTTGTGGAAGAAATGAGAATTCGGCCTAAGGATGTGTTTGTGGGTTTATTCGGACAAGGATATCTTATGTGTTTTGTGATTTTATGT
This sequence comes from Astragalus membranaceus, assembly GCA_039519185.1. Taxonomy (NCBI): domain Eukaryota; kingdom Viridiplantae; phylum Streptophyta; class Magnoliopsida; order Fabales; family Fabaceae; genus Astragalus; species Astragalus membranaceus. The sequence goes on from CM076849.1 coordinate 95,761,775, forward strand.
ATCAACTCACAATTTCTACTGCTTTTGCCTTTTTCTCTGAGGATTTCTTTTTCAATCATCTTTTTTGAATTTCACTTTCTTTTTGCGATCTTTTTTTTTCTCTTTCTTTTTTTTTTGAGTAGAGTGAGCTGATAAAAGTGACACACCGTTTTAGATGTGGAATTGATCCTTGTCTAGGGTGACTGAAAGATTTTTTTGATTTTTTTGCTTAAAGGGGTAGTAAAGAACCCCCGTTTTTTTTAGGGTATGGAAGGCGACCAAAATTCATTTCAAATCATGATTGCTTGTTTTCTCATAAATTAATTCAAGGACAAAAATTATTTATTTTTATATATCCGCTCTTTTTCATTTCTTTTTATGCCCTAATTTTTGCTTAGGCTGCTCTCGCGAGTTTTCAACCTAACAGGCTTTTTGCTTTTTTTTGTAAAGGACTTGCACCAAAGGAAAACAATGTTGACAAGATATCTAGTGATCACAAATTTGCCCCAGCATGGGGGCCTGAAGTGTTAGTTTATGAAAATTCATCATTGTGAACAAAACCAAATAGTCGACTAGGTACTTGTATGGGGGATATGTATTGGGTGGTCGGGGTGGGACTGGACGTGTAAAGAGATGATGATAAGATGGAAAGATGTGGACATTAACTGACTCAGACAAGAATAAATGCACGTTGCATACAAATTCACTATACGAATGCTTCACAGAGTTGACATAGTTAGCGACGTGATAGAAGAAATTTTTGATAACACGTTAGTTAACAAAATGGACCATTTGGATCATTTATCATAGAACTGATGAAATGCATCATTTTGCTGAAGAAAATTGTGAACGAGCTACAAACAGTGAATAATTTCTTTTTTTTTTAAATTGAGTGTCTGAAAACACCTTGAGTTTGTAGCTAAGCTGAACTTTTCCAAAGAAGAAATAATCAACTTCGCCTCATCTCTCATCGAAATTTTTGAAAAAGGTAATGCTCATGTTTTTTGTATGGATGAACACATGATAATATATATGCATGATGCAAATGCAGATGCCTAAAATGTGTGAATGAATGATTTATGAATGAATGGAAATACATGAAAAATGAGATGTTCACAATTTTTGAGAGTGTGCTCATGATTGTTTTCTACTTTTTCTAGAAAAAAATGTAATGCACGTTGATGATGGATATGTACGTTGAAAACGCAAATGCGTGAAATGCGTGAAGGGAATGATCTCCTGGAAAGATCAGCTATTTTAAACAATTTTTTTTACTTTTTGAAGACAATATAGCATGTAGATGATGCAAATCGTCGTTTATTGCTAACTGAAATATATTTTGGATGATGAGTGGCTTTTTGTTTTTTTATTTAAAAAATGACTCATGCATGGATGATGCGTTTGAGGTGGTTTGGAATAAATGATTTTTATTTTTTTATTATTTTTTTATGATGCATGAAGAGGAGTAATGCGTTTGAATGAATGAATGTAATTTTTTTATAATATCAAGGAGATATTATTTCTCATTTTTTGCGTATGGCTATGCAAGATGAAGTAATTTAGACAAATAAAAAATATGATATTTTGTTATTTTCTAGATGATGAGATGCATGTTGGTACCCTGATAATGAGATGTATATAATGATTGTACTCTATTATGAATGCATGATGTTTTTTTTATTTTCTAGTTAAAAGCCTAACTATGCTCACGCAACAAGAATAATCAAATTAAATGCCCCCTTGTGTCCTAATGCGTGAAGGAACACATGGTGATAAATGACGAAAATGCAGATGTGAATGCATGAAATGCGTGCATGAATGATCACTTGGAAAGGTCAGTTATTCTAAATGATTTTCGGAGGCAATGCAACACGTGACCGATGCAGAGCCTCTTTCATGTATCAGAATGAAATGCTATATACGTATCTATGAATGATGCGAAAATGATGACAGAATTTTTGAAATGATGCATGTCGAAACAGTGTATAAATGATGTATGGATGAAATGGCGTATGGATGATTTAATGAAGCAGCAGTTTTTTTGGATGAGTGAGAAGGTGCGTAAATGCTATGTTTTTTTACATGCATTTCATGATGTTGCAAATGATGAAATGCCTATATTATTTGATGATGATTGTTATGAATGATTATGAATGAATGGAAATGCATGCTAAATGAGATATTCAATTATTTATCACAATTTTTTTTTATTGTGATCATGTTTTTCATTCTTTTCTTTTTCATGAATAACGTTGCATGATGCAGATGCGAGGAATGTGAATGAATGATCGCTTGAGAAGATTGACTATCCGAAATGATTTTTCGGAGGTAACGCAATATGATGATGAATGATGCAAGAAGGTGGCATTATTTTATTATCTTTCTCTTTTATTTTGCATGCTAGATGACTAATGCATTCGAGGTGGTTAGGAATGAAGAGCTTTTGTTTTTATTTTTGTATTTTTTTATGCATGAAGAGTAGCATCGGATATAGTATATTTTTTGAGTATGCAAGATAATGCAAGTTGGACAAATATGTAGTGTCTTTATTTTTTTTTGGAGGATGATATGCATGTTAGTACCATGAGAACGAGATGTATATGAAAACAAGTGATTCGTTCTATGGTGATTTTTTTATTTTCTAGCAAAATATAATGCCCATGATGACAGATTTGTATGAAGAAAGCGAATGCATGTATGCATGAAGAAATAAATGTTTGATCCTAATGCAATTATTTTTATTTTTCAAGAGGTAGTGCAACATGTATGCAGACTCTTATTTTTGATTTATTGGATGACAAATGACACAATTATATGGAATTGATGCATTTAAACTAGGATGGCCACATGAGGGAAATGATGTATGAATGTTATGTTTATTTTTGAAATGTAATTCAAGACTTTACAAATGATGTGATCTCTTGTGTGATCATGATTTTGAATGATTATGAATGAATGTCGGTACATATGATGCTATTGCCCTTTTTTTGTGTGCGAGGAAATAAAATGCATGACACTCGCGATGATTTTTTTTTAAAATGCGAGCAAATGAGTAGTGAACATAACTTTTATGTAATATGTAAGATGGACAAATGACGCAAATGATATTTCTAGGATGATGGAATCCATGGTAGCGCAATGATAATGGGATGCGTGTGAAAAGAATGATCTTATTTTTGTTATGGATGCAGGATGATTTTTGTTTTTTCTGTATGATGATGTCGCCTCATGTGCATGCAAATGAAGGAAAGAAGCATGAAAATGTTTTTTTTGAGTGATTTTATTTGTGGAGACACGCTAAACAGATTAATAGAGAGGGTAAGTATAATTCCCCCGTGTCCTAGGTGGGTCATGTCTAAATTCGGCTTTTTAACATGGTTTAGGGTCACTTATGTGATCAATCTCTCAAGTGGCTCTATTCACTTCCTCACAAAGGTCTCCAGAGCTAAAATCCCCTCCATGATATGATCCACAACGATAGCGAGCTACCTGGTGTGGGATACCATAAAAGAGCGTACTCTGGCTGAGACTTTCATGAGAGTCAGACAGATAAAATCCAGAATGACTGTCACTAATAATCTCCACTCGTCCTAGGCTATTTTCAGACCCGGGTATAAGGCACCACTCAGAAGTGTGTGATTAAACATGTGTAAGTGACGTGTGTGATATGGGTATAATACCTAGACTACCCAAGCTGCAAAAGAAATACAGATAATAGTACAAGGGTCTTCTACCCTAAGGTTCAATAAAGCAAAGAAACAAATAAATACAATAGACATGCAAATATAGGCGTTAAGGGTAAAAACAAAATATAAAATTAACAAATACTTACACATTTAGTTAATTAGGCTTGACTCTCTTAATTTGTCCCCAGTGGAGTCGCCAGCTGTAGCGACCGAAAAATCCGGAGGCGGGATTATTCGAAGTTCTTGAAATGAAGCCGCCACCAAAGTTTAGTTTAAGGGCAAACATTGGAAAATCCCTATTGAGTGGATAAGGGGGTTTTGCGGACCAGGTTTAGGCTCGGGGTCGTTTATGCGTAGGGAATGTATTAGCACCCTACGACATCCTTCCTAAGGAAGGTTACCTTTTAACTAAATGTGTAAACATCTATTGATTCAAAAATAATGATTTTACCCTGATAATATTACTAATAAAAAAAGACTCGATAAACGGTTAGTTGTTTTTTGTACTTTTTGAGAAATAGGAGAGAAATGAATTAAAAGAAAAAAAGGTTTTTTATTAATGCAATTGACAGAGGTCGGCCGCCCTCTGCTCCAACGTATCTCTTTCTAGAGAATCAAATCACACGTAGTTCTTGGGTAGAAAATGTTTGTGCGTTGATGTTTTTTTAGTTTTTTTTGAAATTGGGATGGGCGTTCGTAATGACCAAACAAGTAGGACTCAGAGTGGTCATTACTCGTGGCCCGTTTGAAAATCAAAATTGTTACTAACGATCAAACAAGCCGGACTCAGAGTGACCATTAATAACAACCCTTTTTGTGAGTTTAATTGTTCGAAAAATAATGGTTTGGAAGCATTGTGATGTTATAATAAAACACAAAATGAGTTGTAATAAAAAGAAATATAATTAACAGGGGCGTTGTATTATCAAGAAGGAAGTGTGAATAGCAATAGATGTTGTATTTAAAAAAGGGGTGTAAACAGCGAGCCCAACTGGTTTGTGTAGGCTGGGCTGCGTTTTCTTTTCTTCTTTTTTTAAAAAAAAAAGGAATGGGCCATATGGGGATGCGTACGGAGTAAAACATGGGGTGTGAAGATTAATGTAATTAAGAAAAAGAGGGAAGGGGCGCATGACGATAACCAGGGAGTGTGCAGATCAATATGTTAAAAAAAACAAGTAAGGGGGTATGTAGGAAACTAGGGGGTGCGAGAAATAAAAAGACAGCAGCCCACTAGGCATTGTGAAATGAAACTAAAAACTAACTTCTCTACCCTAATTTTCGTTCAGCACCGCACCGCATAAGGAAAAATGGGAGAGAGGGAATGAAAGGCTCACGGCGGAGGGAGAAAGGGAGGCGCCGGTGGTGAGGGAAAGAGAATGGGCTACGGTGAGGTCTTCTTCTCCTCTCTTCTATCCCCTTCGTTCCTAAGGTAAGGGTTTGGTAAGTGGTGGCTTACGGTGGTGAGGCGACTGAGCGACTGGCAAAGGTGGGTGGTCCTCACGGTGGTTGTTTGGAAGCGTTTACGGTGGATAGAGGGAGAAACACGGTGGTTGTGGTGAAGCGTGAACGACGAGAGGAGTTAGGGAGGAGCACAGTGGTTAACAACAGCGACGGTGTGGGAGAGGCCCACCGGAGGGGTACTGTGGTGGCAGTTCCGGCGAGGGCGACGGAGGGGGTGACGACGAAGATGAGAGAAAGATGATCTGCGAGAGAGAAAGAAAGGAGAAGAGCGCGAGAGAGGTGAGGCCGGAGGGAACCAAACACGGTGGTGTCGTGGTGGTGCCGGCGACAGCTCCGGTGGAGACAAAACGACATCGTTCGCGACAGTTTTTTTGAGAAGACGACCACGAGGACCGATCAGGCTGATGACGGCGGTGGTTGACGCACGAGCAGTGTTTTGGCGGCGATGGGGGTTGACCACCGTCCATGGTGGCCGGAAATGGTTGTGAGGAGGTGATTTCTCCTTTCTTATTTCCTCTGTTCTTATATCTCTCTACATGGTTCTTTTTTTCTCACTTCTCTTTTTTTCTTCCTTTTGACTTAATCGATCCTCCTTATATACCCCCTTTTTGAAAACTGTTTTTGTCTGTTTGTTATAGGGGAAGTGTCGTGGGATGGGGTATTGGAGACAAGCAACAGCCATTTGCAGGGGGTACGGGGTAGTCCCTACAAAAGCAATTCTGTTCCAGCAAAAATGGGAAAGAAACAAAAGGATGTCTTCATTGTAGAAAAGCAGAGGTCCTCTAGTGGAGCAGAGGCGTGCTCTATGTATGGGCTGTATAAAGTTTTTCCTTTGCAAGAAATGGAAAAAAGCAGAAAACATGTTGAAAGAGAGCTTGTATACACTCCTGAATTATAACTCCTGTTTGCAGGTTGTAGCGCAAGGCATGCTTGGAGGAGCAAGAGAGGAAAAAGTGAAGGAGCATCAAGAAAGTAGACATTGGCTTGATGTTGGAAATAGCTTCACTACCAACAGACACAACACCATCCATCCGTTGCATCTCTTTTTCTTTTTTATTTCTTTTGTATTTTAAATTTATATTTGTAACCATATGTACATTTTAATTATTATATATATTTTGCGATTAAAGGACAGTTTTGATTATTCAAACTAGACTCTTTGTTTTGGTTCTTTTTTGGTTAAGAAAAACCATTATTATTAGTAGTGACAATAAATAACGAGCACCAAAATGCGTACACGACGAGAGGCAAACACACGCGCGCAAAGAGAGTAACGACGCGCACACGATTAGAAATGACATGCGTATGTGGTTAGAAATAACATGTGCACGCAACAATGCAAAAATGTTAAGACTAATGCGTGTACGCGACTAAAAATAATACGTGTGCACCACAGAACATGTTTTTTGGGATTTTTCAAAAATGGAACAAGAAACCGATTAAAATCAAATGTCTACAAGATTATTATTATTTTAGAAAAACAATTTGCATTAATCTAACGGACAAAATTAGGGTATGACAATGACCTTGTGAGGCTCATCTCCGACTTGTACGTGTTGTAATTGTCCATCTGGCTGAGGCCTCGCGATCTTCCTTTACAACTCTCTAGCTAGTATATCGTCCCCTTCATCATCCGGCATGTGTGGTTCGTATCGCGCATCTAAGTCGGCCAAGTTGATTTCGGTTCTAGAGGCAATATTTTCAACGGGGTTGGTTTTAGAGTAACAGGATTGCGCTACCCGCCGGTTCACTTCCAGGGTCACCAATTTGCCGTTGTTGGTGTAGAACTTGATTTTCAGATGGACTGTCGAGGTAACACCCTCTTGCCTCCCTATGGTTGCCCTTCCAATCACATAGTCGAATGCCAACAGGGTCAGTACTACCAAGAAAGGGACGCTAATCACACGGTTAGGTGGGCTTTCCCCGAAAGTTACTGGTAAGTAGATGCGTCCCAAGGGAGTTGCTGAAGCTCCGTTAAGGCCGAGTAAGCGTTCCCCTAGGCAGGATTCAAGGTCCCTTTCAGATAATCCCAATGCAGTGAGTGAGTTGAGAGAAATGACGTCGCACGAGCTTCGTTGATCTACTAGGACTCTACGAACCGACCTGTTGGCTATGGTAGCTTGAAGAACAGTAGGGTAGATGATACTGGGCTTTCCCCGATCAATTCTTCGTCGCTAAAGGTGAGTGGGGGTCTGTAACATCCCCAATTTTAGCTAAGTTGGTTAATAGAAATTAGCAAGAGTCGTAACTAAAATTATTGGCTAAATTGAGTATATTAGCATATTTTAATTATTATGAATTAGTATATCATTGATCAAATAATTTATGGTGTACTTGTTTGCTATATTATGTTGAGTGTATGGGTTATTGAATAATTGTTTGATTAAAGTGGGGTTTTAATGGGTAAATTGGACCAAGGGCAAGGTAGTCTTTTGCTAATGTTTTAAACACCCTAGCTGAACCCCAAAACGGCAACCCATCTTCATTTTGGAATGAAATCAAAAAAAAAAGGATAGAGAGAAGGGGGAAGGGAACCGTGAGAGAGAAGGGGAGAAAGAGAGGAAGAGAATTCTGGAAATCTTGATGCATGTGAGCCTTGACACCACCATCCTCTCCCATTTTTCCTCCTCTATTCAATAACATCAAAATCACCAGCTGATCCTTCCTCAAATTCAATTCACCATTTTCGGATTCAAGCTCAACTCTCACCAAAAATGGAGTTTCAAACATTGCATGTCAAGAGTAAGGCTAGGTAGGAGTATCTCAGGGACATCATTGTATTTTGGGAGCCTTAGAGTAAAGATTCGAATCTGTTCTGGGTAGTTTCAGTGTTTGGGTTCGTGATCCTTGGTGGTGGGGTTGAAAGAGCCATCTCACAGCAAACTCTTCAGAAAACCCGTGTAACCCACCTCCAGTGATTTCCATATATCTCCCTGTACAGACCTCCGTTTAGGCCCATTTCTGTTTCGTTCGAAACTAGACACAAAATCCTCCAGTTTAGGCCCAAGAACTATCCGATTTCATTGAGAATGAAGGGAGTTATCATGTCCACAAGTTTCGTTTCTGAATCAACCTCAATTTTGACCCAGTTCCATTGTTTCCCTTATAACTCTCTGAATACTGGTTGCATGTGTGTGAAACCTGAACCCTTAGAAACTAGATAAAATTCCCTTCACAATAGGCACCTGTTTTGCTAAGTTTGGTTGAGAATTGACTGAGTTATGTCCGTTGCAAAATGTCACATGGTTGCTGGAAATAGCAGGAGCATTTCGAGTAGCTGAGTTCAAAGTTGAAAAGCGGTTCGAAGTAGTTCGGGTTGATTCGAGATGCATTCAGGGATGCTTCAGTAACTTGTCAAGTTTGAGGATTCTCCTGGGATCGATTTCGTGTACGTTGGAGCGGATTCAGAGAGTTCGTGTGTTACGGTTCGTTCGTGTTCACGGGGTTCCGGTGGTGTGTGTGATTTTCATCGCCAAAGTTGAGTTCTATACTCGCTAATGAATTTAATTTTGGTGTCAATAGTGAGTGTGACTGAAATATGTGTTGTTTTAATTTGGTGTTTGCTTGGTGTTAGGTTCAGTACTTCAGTTACTGGGAACGAATTACAGACTAGAAAATCATGTGGTCTATCATTTTAGAAACTAGATTGAATCCTCGTTAATTTGGCTCTGATTTGGTTGAATTTGGAATTGTGTAGCTAAAGTTATAGGCTCCACAAGTTAGGGTAAAATTCTGGGAACAATCTGGACATAGGGTCAGTGTTTTGGGCATCGTGGTTTCAATTGAACTCCTTTTCGAATGATTTCTATTTCTTTGAAAACTAGACTTAATTTTCTACTGTTAGGCTCAGGTTCCAGGTTAATTGAGTGGGTTTTGGTCATTTTAGAAGGATCGCAATTTAGGTCACAGTCGCAGTCCCATTTTCTGAACATACTGTGTTAGTTACTAAAACTGTATTTATTGACCCATCATTCTACAACTCTAAAAACATAGTCAGAAACTAGACGTCCTTAGCTTTCCGTAGAGGGGTCATTTGCTAAATTCCGTGGCTGTTTGATAGGTTAAAAAAATTCTCAAAGTTTAGGTACAGTTGCTGAGTTAGAATGTTTGAATTGTTGCTTCTTTAGTGGATTATGTTTTCAATGAATTGTTTGATGTTTATGATTATGTTGACTGTGATTGAAAGTAATTATGATTGATGAAGTGTGATGTTTCCCTTGAAGGATGGGCCAAAACCTTGTTTGCTTAAGTTCTAATGATAAAAATTTTATGTTCCATGTTGAAGTTATTGTTATGTCCTTGTTGATTGTTTATGAGACGGCCCAATGCGGGTACACGGATTGTGTTAGGAATGATAATGATTGGATTGAATTGTAAATGTATATCAGTCAGGTTAACGAATTTAGTAATTACGAGTGAGATTACGTTATGATAAGATAAGACGGACTAGAGGCCCTAAGGTTAAGAATAAGACTAAGTTATGTTTATGTCAAGTTAGTATTATGTTATGTTCATGTTCAGGTATATTAAAATATATACATCAGTTCAGTCTAGGGTGACGACCCTATTTCAGTTTAGCGTGCTAGGGGAGGGGAAGTCATGAGCCCTATGAACCTAGGCCCCATGAGGTTTTCCCACTAGTGATTAGTGGATTGGGTTCACCAGGATTTTATTTTGCCAAATGACCGGTGACATGCTAAAAAGCATGTGTTAGTGTTGCCTCTCGTAGCCGGCTTAAGGGTTATGAGGACAACGTTAGAATTTGCCACATAGTCAACTATTAGGACTATGAGTTATGAATCAAGCATAATGAACCGAGAGAGTTAGTAAGGGGTCTCGATAGAACTCGCTGAGACAAGTTGTCTCACCCAACCATTGTTGTTGTTTTTTTTTTCAAAGATGCAGGATAAGTTGAAGATGATGAGGCATGGCCAGGAGCTACTTGAGGAGTGCCGACGCTTTTAGTTATCCTGTCATGTATTTTCCTTTCAGTATCTTAGACTGTTCGATTGTACGACTTATTATTGTTACAAGTTGTAAATCGCTTCCGCAACATTCTATTTTTGGTATTGAACACTAGGCATGAGAAGTTGTAAGGCACGTGTTTCATATTATGTTAAGTTATGTGAGCGCGTTCGATAATTTATTATCGAAATTTTTTTAGTCTTGTTCAATATCTGAGACAGGAAGTAACTCTGATGTATGCCAAGTGGTGCATTTTGATGTTTCTACAAGTTAGTAAATATCTGGGTGTTACAGGGTCGGTCCTCAATGGTTCATGTCTCGGTGATGACCGAGGCCGAGTTGGTTGATGAAGCCGTCATCATTAAGGTTGATAGGAACTCTGGATGCCAACACAGGTTGAGCAATGATAGCGGCGTTGAGCTCCCACTATGGTCGCCAATTATTTGCTCTAGTTGCAAGCATCGACCGAGTTGAGGACCAAAATGCTCACCAAGTTGAGAAGCTGACTCAATCTGAGTTACTTCTGAGATGATGTTGTTGTAAGTGCTTGAATGATATCCGAGGTGATCCGACTCGCATTGATCCGGTGAGGGGGGTGGCACCTGCACACACTCTGATGCCTAAGTAAGCATTGGGAATAGATGATGTGAGGTAATAAATGTGTACCTGTATCATTGATGGAGCAACGCTTTTATAGGGATTACCGCTTATACGTGGCACGTTATGATAGGTGCATGTGTGAATGCGCCTATGTTGTTGGATGGAGAGAACGCAACTGCACCATCCATTAGTCATGGACCACGGGCTTCGCGGAATTGGGCCCAAGTGTTTGGCCGATCCGGAACAGGATCTAGTTGGGATAATAGACATTGAATTAAGATGACTACATATGAATATAAGGTTGACATCATTATCTAGGATTAGTTGGTACTTGAAAAATAGTTATGACTAGATATGGTGATTATAGAACAAGTGACTCCCTAGCTCAACCTTTGAACGTAGGAATCCTTAGGAACGTTGATGTCAATGATGATGAGCGGGCTTGCCTGTTTGAGGAACCTTGTCGCAGTATGGGCAAGGACTCATTGCAATAGGGGACGAGTCGTACCTCAGTAGTTAAAACTTCTGGGAGGAGTAATGTCCAAGTATGGGCAAGGACTTGTCGCAGTATGGGCGAGTCGTACCTTAATTGTGGGTGTTGGTGATGTTGATCATACCGTACCATGGCTAGACTTTATCTATTGCCCAAGATGTTGAAGACACTGGCATCCAGCTTACACGGAGTAGTAGTTGGTAGGATTACATTGACGCTATAGTCATAGGACTGTACACTAGATTCAAGATGATGATTTTAGTTAACTACTGACTATGTCACTACAAGAAAATGTTGAATTTCCGGCGGATTCGGAGCCGCCGCAAACTTTGTGGCGGATTAGGGGGATTACCGGCGGATTTTATCCGCCTTAAACTTTCCGGCGGATTACGTGGATTTTACGGCGGATCTGTTTTCGCCGTGGATTTTGCGGCGGATTCCGTGGATTTTGCGGCGGATTGGATATTACAAAGAATAAGCGCCATTTTAAATTTTCAAAAGTCCACCGCAAATCCCCAAAACCGCCGCAAATTCCCGTTACCGGCGACCTTGAGAAAATAAGCGCACAGTTTGAATTTCAAATTTCCGCCGCAAATCCCCATTTGACCGTTTGACTCCGTTTTCCTATATATATCCCTTCCCCACTTCTTATTCTTCACACTTCTACCAATTCTCTCATTCTCTTCTTAAAATTTCTCTCTTACTCTCTCCAAATTCTCTCCTTCCCTACTAAATCTCTTCTTGAAACTCCTCACTTCCTCCCTACGAATTGTCTTCTCCTTTCATTGGAGCTATAAAAAATGAACATGAAGTTAGACTTGATTTGTACAATAATGGGGTCATGCTAAATTATTGGACATGGAGTCGTCACAGGGAGGTAGCACCAGGGGTTGCTGCAGTTCCTGCGGTTAATGTTCCGGTTGATGTTCCTGCAATGACTGCTCTTTCCAATTTTTATTTTTTTAAATAGTAAATTAATTATTGAATCTTATTTTTTATCAATAATTAAAAAACTTAATAAAAAAATAAATTTTTTAATTAAAACGATTTTTTTAAAAAATAATATTTATTTTTTAAAAAAAAGGATTTGCGCCGGATATATGGTCTTTGCGGCGGATAATTTTTCGGCGGATTTATGGTCTTTGCGGCGGATCATCCGCCCGAAACTTGCAGCGGATTTATCAGCGCCACGAAATCCGCCGCAAGTTTCGGGCGGATAATCCGCCGGAAAGCGTTTGCTGCGACCTGGCTACCGGCTGCAAAAATCCGCCGCAAAGTCCAATTTTGCGGCGGAAATATGGCTTTTCCGACGAATTTTGCCCGCCGCAAAATCCTGTTTTTCTTGTAGTGTGTATGTGTGTTATGTTCACTATATCCACTACCGCAATGTTCTTTATGTTATGTGATTTCCTCACTCTTCTTTCCTTTGTCGCTACTTGTGTGCCATTGTGCACGTTTAGGTGATGATTCTGGTGATGATGAAGCATCTATCGACATGGATACCGAGGAGTAGTTTCTATAGATCAAGATTATTAGTTGCTACTAGTTTTGGATATTTCTTAAAAAATTTGTAATGAAGTGGTAAAAGTTCCCAGGCATGTTACACAAGGGTTCCACAAGGTGTACATTGTACTTTCGTTATTTGGTTTGACCTGTATTTTCATGTTTGTTGGTGATACTTGTTATTTCGTTTGATTAAAGTTTTTATAAAGACGTAAATTTTATGAATTGCTTAAATCACGTTACTTATTTCCAAAGGGGGTAGCGTTGTCACACTATAGGAGGATAGAGAGGTAAAGCATGAACGTAGGGAACGACAAAGAAGGTCAGAGGAGGAGTTGAAAAAGTATAAGTTTTTCTGTGAAGGAGAAGAATCTAAGATGCAATGGGAAGCTGCAGCAACGACCAGAGTCTTAATCTGAGGTCTTACATGGGGTCTACTTCATCTTCCTTCCGGGAGACCCCTCCAAGTGAAAGCACCAGAGTAGAAGAAGAATAGAAGATAATGTGATTAGTGTTTCTGATGGCACTAAGATTGATGAAGTTCACATTGCCCAATTACCCAAAAGAGAGAAGCTAGCAAGTCAAACAAGCCAGCTACTACACGCATGAGTTGTGCCAGGCTGGAATCGAGGGTTCTTTCTCCGAAGCTTTAAATATTTTGTTTTATCTGGTGCAGGTGCCATGTAAGTGATGGAATGTACTTTTTTTTGTTTCTCGTGTTTATTTTATTTCTTTTGTTGTCTACCACATTCTTTCCCCTTCAACTAGAGATCTTTGCAATGGAGACACCATAAGGCCTTACGTTTGGGGGAGGTAGGGACGGATCTAGAAAGTTTTGTTGGTGGGGGCATCAAAATTGTCAATAATCTTTTTTTATACGAAAAATAGTATAAATTTTAAAAAAATATGTAACTTCGTGACCAAAAAATTTTAATCTCAAAAATTAGTGTGTTTTGTGTCTACTTATGTGCCCTCGGGGGAGGAGCCTCAAGATTTACTAATTGTGTTTTTTTTGGGTAGTTTACCTTGTCTGTGTACATCTAGTGGTTTTGAGAAATCAATAAAACTAGTGTTTTGAACCAATGGATGACTCTAAGGATGTTAACCCGATACATTAAGGAACCCTTGGCTTAGAAGGATAGGTTAGAACCCTAAATTCACACATAACTTGCATAATTGTAAGAACCTTGGGTGGTGTTAAGGGGATGGTGAACCTTCCTTTGGGCTAAATAAGGGTAGCTTAAGCCTTGACAAATGAGGTAATGGGCAAAACATAATCTTTGGGGCTGTTAAAAGGGGTTTGGATCAAAAAGATAAGGAATAGATATGTAAAGTAGTAGTGCATAGCTAAAACACACACAAACTTGGTTGAGTAACCAGGTCATTCTCTGGATAAGATTGTAATTTGTGTAAAAAGATATGGAGGAAAGGAAAAATTCTCAAAAATAAAACAACCAAATGAAGTTGTGCGCTACTGAGTAATTTGTTCAAAAGTTTGTTACGCCCATGTAAACAACTAAATTACCCGCGAGTCTAACTCATAAATATGTCAGTTGTGCAAGTTTTAAAATGTGAAGATATCTTAGAGAGGTTTAAAGGGGTAGGAATCCGATATTTTGGTTTTACCTGAGGATTCAAGAAAGAATGCAAGTGAACATACACACTTTGATAGGGAGGAAGGTCAATTCTGAAATGAGCTTGGGGTGTGAAAGCAATCACAAAAACAGATAACTGAAGAGGAAAGCCTTGCTTGTTGTGTTTATTTGGTTTTGAGTTTTCGGAAGTCTTCTGGTGTTTGAGCAAGTACTCGAGGACAAGCAATGGTTCATGTTTAGGGTGTGATATAACTCTTAGAAATAAAAGTTATTTGTACTAAATTACTTGTTAAGTATTACAAATCCTTGAGTTTTAAACAAAAAAGTCTAAATGCTTAATCGAATTTTTTGTTTGTGATGAAAATTTTGGGTAAATGAATGTTTGGGTGTCAAAGGTATTGAGATATGCCTTGTAATTCTATTGCTTGTAATAATAGTAGGTGTAGTTAGAAACCTAGTCGAAATGGGCCAGTCGAATGGGCTAGTCGAAATTATGGGTCTGGGCCTGTTTCATTGTATATATATACAGACGTCAGTAGCATGTAATTTGTACCCTACTTTTATGAAATTCAGTGCAGCTTTTACTATTCATATTATATTGCCCTAATCATTCATCCTGTCTGTTGCGCCGCCACTTCCTTTTCTTGTCCCTTTCACGTGTTTGTCCCCAACAAACTGGTATCAAGATCTTGTTAGATCCTTACAAAATCTATCAAGATTCATGGCAGCGCGAGACAACTCTGGTGGAGGTATTCCGGGGAACCTCCCAATCTTTGACGGAAAGGATTATGAACAATGGTGTGCGCAGATGAAGGTGCTGTTTCGATATCAAGATGTCCTTGATGTCGTGAATGATGGTGTTCCACCCTTGGCAGCAAACGCCACTGAAGCGGTGAGGAACAACCACCATTCGCTGAGGAAGAAAGATGGAAAAGGGCTGTTTTTGATTCACCAATGTGTTGATTCCAATGTCCTGAACCTGATCATCGACAGTGAGTCAGCAAAGGCAGCTTGGGACATCCTCAAGAACTCGTATGGAGGAGCAGATAGACTGAAGAAGATACACCTTCAGTCGCTCAGGAAACAGTACGAGGCCTTGAAGATGACAGATGGAGAATCGATTGGAGAATTCATTACGAGGTTAGTAGCATTAACTAATCAAATAAAAGGTAATGGTGAAACTGTGACTGAAGTAAGTAAAGTCGAAAATGTGCTCAGATCCTTAACCCTGGATTTCGACTATGTTGTCACTGCTATCGAAGAATCCAAGGACCTAGATACGTTGAAGTTAGATGAACTTCAGGGTTCCTTAGAGGCGCATGAATTGAGAATAAGGCAGAGAAGTTCAGAGAAAGAAAATGAACAAGCCTTGCTTTCATACTCCTCTAAGAGAAACTGGAAGGCAGGCAACAAGGAGAAGGGTAGAGAAAAGGGATCAAGCAGTAAGAAGAAAGAACAAGGATCTGTCGACAAGAAGAAGGGAGACCTGTCGAAAGTTCAGTGTTATAACTGTCAGCAATTTGGGCATTATAGGAACAAGTGTAAAAACAAGAAAGTTCCTAGGGATAAAGATGCAGAAGCCAAGTTTGCTAATGATGGTGACTCAGACTCTGACTCAGAGGAGTTAATGCTGATGGCTGTCGAAAATGAGATTCGACTCGATGAAGGAATTGCTGAAAGTAGCGAGCAAAATAGTGGGAACACTTGTATAAGTGGATTCACTTGCGATGCTCAAAATACTTGTGCAATGTGCGTGTGGCAGGGATGTGAAAACACTGGTGATGCCTCCAACATTGCCAGCAATGATGATGAAGAATTGTCATTCATGACAGCTACTGACCCAAAATTACTGTTGTTGAAGGCTGATACAAATTCGACTGAAGAGAAGTCTGTCGAATGGTATCTCGACACAGGATGTTCAAATCACATGTGTTGTCACAATGAGTGGTTTGTCGAACTGGAGCAGATAAGCAAAAAGATAAGGTTTGCAGATAGCAGTAGAGTTACTGCTGAAGGAGTAGGTACCATAAAGTTCATGTCGAAAGATGGTAAGTGGTGCTACATCCAAGGGGTATTTTATGTACCAGATATGAGGAGCAATCTGCTAAGTATTGGGCAGATGATTGAGAAAAACATCACCGTCGAAATGGGTGATAACAGCCTCAGCTTGTTCGATTCGACCAAGAAGATGATTTTGAAGGTGTCGATGCAGAGTAACAGAACCTTCAAGATCAAGCTGCAAGTAGTCGAAGAACATTGTCTCCAGACCACTGTCAAAGAGGAGCACTGGAGATGGCACAGGAGATTAGGCCATCTCAACTTCAAGAGCTTAAGTCAACTACATGAAAAGAAGATGGTTCATGGGTTGCCTGCAGTAAAAGTACCTGTCGAAGTTTGCGAGAGTTGTTGCAAGTCGAAGCAACCAAGAAACTCGTTTAAATCAGAAGTACCTAGCAGAGCAGAGAAGAAGCTAGAGGTGATATTTTCTGATGTCTATGGTCCTTTCGAAGTATGTTCCTTAGGATGGAATAAGTACTTTGTCACCTTCATTGACGAATACACTAGAATGTCCTGGGTGTATTTGATCAAAAGGAAGAGTGAAGTACTAGAAATATTCAAGAAGTTTAAGGTAATGATTGAAAAGCAGAGTGAATGTGCAATCAAAACCCTTAGAAGCGATGGAGGTGGTGAGTACAATTCTCATGGATTTGTCGAATTCTGTGAGAAAGAAGGAATTGTGCATGAAGTCACTGCACCTTACACGCCTCAGCATAATGGTACAGCTGAGAGGAAAAACAAGACCATCCTCAACATGGTAAGAAGCATGTTGAAGGAGAAGAAACTACCTCATAGTTTATGGGGAGAACTTGTAGCCTCAGCAGTATACATTCTTAACAAATGCTCCACAAGGATATTGATTGGGAAGACACCTGAAGAAGCTTGGCTAGGAAGAAAGCCAAGTGTCAAGCATCTCAGAATAATTGGCTCATTATGCTATAGACATGTCCCTGAGCAACTAAGAAGCAAGCTGGATGATAGAGCACAACAAATGATTCTTGTTGGCTATCATTCGACAGGAGCATACAAACTGTATGATCCTGTGCAGAAGAAAATGGTGAAAAGCAGAGATGTCGTAGTAGATGAGTCGAAACAATGGAACTGGGAAGAAGGATGTGAGAAACCTACAATGATGGACTTCGACGAAGTCTCTGATCGAGATGATCAGAATGAAGAGGTCGAAACTGAAGAGCCAGCAGAACCCATTGCTGTCGAACCTTTAAGAAGGTCGCAAAGGGAAAAGCAGAGATCAGTAAGACTAGAAGGATTCGACACTTACCCAGATTCTGCTATTACAGCAGAGGGAGACCTGACACACTTTGCATTAATGGCTGAAGCAGAACCAGTGAGCCTGGAAGAAGCTCTTAGTCACAAGCAGTGGAAGGAAGCAATGATTAATGAGCTGAAGTCAATCGAAAAGAATGGCACTTGGAAGCTAGTCGAACTTCCAAGGGAAAAGAAAGCTATAGGCGTGAAATGGGTCTACAAGACCAAACTCAAGCCCAATGGAGAAGTGGCCAAGTACAAGGCCAGGCTAGTAGCCAAAGGTTTCCTGCAGAAACCTGGTTTGGATTTCAATGAGGTCTTTGCCTCATTAGCCAGGATCGAAACCATAAGATTGGTAGTAGCATTGGCAAGTCATAGAGGCTGGCCCCTACATCAACTAGATGTAAAGTCAGCATTTCTTAATGGACCTCTGGAGGAGGAAGTCTATGTTTGTCAACCACCTGGTTTTGAGTCGAAGGGTCAAGAAGACATGGTTTTTAAGCTTGAGAAAGCTCTATATGGACTCAAGCAAGCTCCAAGAGCGTGGAACAAGAGAATTGATGGATTTCTCTTGGCTTAGAAGTTCATGAGATGCACCAATGAACATGGAGTGTATGTGAAGAAGAATGGAACTTCGACTCAGTTGTTGTTGTGCCTGTATGTAGATGATCTACTAGTAACTGGAAGCAACGAAGTCGAAGCCTTTAAGAAAGTGATGATGTCTGAGTTTGAAATGAGTGATCTAGGACATCTATCATATTTCTTAGGAATGGAGTTCACAAAGTCGAAAAAGGGAATATTTCTGCATCAGTCGAAGTATGCAGCTGATATCCTGAAGAGATTCGACATGATCAACTATAAGGAGGTTTCGACACCAGCAGACACAAGCAGCAAGCTGTCGAAAGATGATGAAGGGATTGAAGTAGATGCCACCCTCTTCAAACAGATTGTGGGCTCCCTGAGGTACTTGTGCAACACTCGACCTGACATTATGTTTAGTGTCGGAATGATCAGCAGATTCATGGAGAAGCCGAAAAGCTCTCATCTAGTAGCTGCGAAAAGAGTACTAAGGTATATAAAGGGAACACAAAGTTATGGTATTCTATTCCCTAGCAAGTCAGAGTCGAAGAATGATGCTGAAGTGTTTGGTTACACAGACTCCGACTGGAGTGGAGACAAGAGTGATCGAAAGAGCACAAGTGGGTATGTCTTCATGCATGGATCGACACCCATCTCTTGGTGCTCGAAGAAGCAAAGTATAGTTGCGTTATCCTCTTGTGAAGCAGAGTATGTGGCTCCTTCGTTTGCAGCATGTCAAGCATCATGGCTGAGCATGCTATTGGTCGAAATTGGAGTGCACAGGGTCGATGGAATGAAGTTGTTGATCGACAACAAGTCTGCGATAGATCTCGCCAAGAATCCTGTTGCACATGGTAGGTCGAAGCACATAGAGACCAGATATCACTTCCTGCGTGATCAAGTAAACAATGAGAAGCTGAATCTAGAATATTGCTGTTCGGAACTTCAAGTAGCTGATGCAATGACCAAGCCATTGCAAAAGGGAAGATTCGAAGAATTGAGAACAATGCTTGGGATGATGTCACTCAGCAATGTGAATTAGGAGGGAATATTGAGATATGCCTTGTAATTCTATTGCTTGTATTAATAGTAGGTGTAGTTAGAAACCTTGTCGAAATGGGCCAGTCGAATGGGCTAGTCGAAATTATGGGCCTGGGCCTGTTTCATTGTATATATATACAGACGTCAGTAGCATGTAATTTGTACCCTACTTTTATGAAATTCAGTGCAGCTTTTACTATTCATATTATATTGCCCTAATCATTCCTCTTGTCCTTTGCGCCGCCACTTCCTTTTCTTGTCCTTTTCACGTGTTTATCCCCAACAAAATGTACCAAATTTTGGATGAATTAATGTGCGTGCTATTTGTGCAGTTTTGGATAGTCTTAGGTGATGTGGCAGGCATTTGGTAGATGCCATAGCTCTTGGTTGGGTGATTATTTGGAGCTAGAAAATGACTCGTTGGCATGGAGTATGTTGATGAGATAGCAGCAATTAGAGCACATTAGAGTGGCAGTGGTGAAGGAAAATTGTGCTAGCAGAATTGGGCCCACATGATATTCAGATATTTTGAGGATAGGACATGGTACCTTTATTTTGGCTTCACATGGGTCACCTTGACTTATGGAGTGGTCAAGTGGCACTATAAAAGGACAGATATATTTCCCGTGGACTCATTTATAAGGAAAAAAATCACTCTTTCGGGTTTATTGAATAACTTATGTATTCGGTCTATATTACAGACTAAATATAAATAAACTTAAAAACTGTTTTTTTTTTACTTATAAATGAGACCAGAGTAGTAGTACCTGAAAAAGGAGCTAGACACTACACATAACCCTAGGTCAAATTCAGATTGGAGAGTACTTTTTGTTCTACTTTAGTGAGAGATCACTTGCCAACTTCCATCACATTCTTCAACCTTCATTCGTTGTTCCGTTGTATCTGTTGAAAAACATGACATCTATAAAAATTAAAGAGAAAAACTTTAAAAGCCTATTATATTGAAAATAGTAAAATATTACTAATGAGTCTATCATGTACCTTATATACTATCAAACTAATGAGTCTTACTATTAACTAATGGGCTCACTATCTATATTTTAACAGTCTCCAAGTTGGAAGGTGTTCACAACACTTTCACCTTGAGATAAGCAATACAAAATACTATCAAAGAAAAGAAGATTAAGAACAATCTCCAAATTAGTAGCCGTTAAGGTGCATAGATCCTAGAAGTCTTCGACCAACTTTTAGGCACCTTCAAGCTTCTTCCAGCGTCTCCACAACATTCACTACAAAGGAAATCAACAAACTCAACTCTTAGGCGTAACCATCCAAGTGCAAAGAAGTCAACAAAAGCTTAACCATCGAGTAGAAACCACAACTCAAGGTTTAACCACTCGAAGGAAGCAACAATTCAATGCTTAACCATCAAGCAAAAGCCACAACTCAAGGCTTAATCACTTGAAGGAAGCAAAATGCTTAACCACCATAGGACAGAAGCTAATACCAACAAAGACATAGAGCCAACAACTTAACCACCAAACAGAAACAATACCTCCAAGTTTAACCATTTCGCAGAAGAACAAACAACAAAGAGAGCAAAGCTTAACCATTCATGACAAAAGCATCACGCTTAACAACCATAAACAGAAGCTAAAATCAAGCCAATGCGGCTAGTCAAAATCTTCTTCAAATCCACTAACGCAATAATAGTAATATGTAATCAATGATCAATGTTAGGTCGAGGAATCTTCCACAAGGATTACAACTTCCAGATACCTTGAAAACAGCTCCAACCAATTAGAAACGAAAATGTAGTCCCCCACACAAACTCAAGTGTCACTCCTATGGAACATGCTCTACATAAAACTCAAATAAAAGATACATTCCTTTGCCAATTTGAACTAGTCTTGGCTAAAGGGAAATCTGGACCCCCCCTAACAGCAACAACACCAACACATGCTTGAAAATATCAAAACTTCGAAAGCTTCATGATTTCCAAAGTTCTACACTAAACCAGGCATAACCAGACAACACAGTTATTCCATCGAACACCTTGCGTGCATCCGCAACTCTAGCACACTTAGAGTACATAACAAATATTTATTTAGTTATTTTTTTGCTACTACCTGCATACAAATATTTTCACCGCAAACTAGACCGGAAAGAGCAAAACAGAAAAATGTGATCTTGATCAAAATGTTTTTTAATCTATAATCAAGATCAAAACCTAGCCAATCTCAAACAAGATCATATGCTCTAAGAATGCTCTAACCAATCAAAATTGATGCCCCTAATAATTGCAACCGAATGAAACAATTGCAATTAAAAGTGAAAATAAGAAATAGAAATAGAAAATATTTTGACATACTTTTGCAGACTATGTATCCAACAGAGAAACCAATAGATTTCTACAAACCTGAGTAAGCAGATTGTCATCAATAGCCAGCTCCAAGTCATCCTTGGTGCTCCCATTATCATTAATGAAGGTCACCTATAGATTCACATCATTCAAATAAAGGTTTAGAAAATAGAAGCAATATCTACTTCATTCATAGAAAAGAAATCTAAACAGAATTAAAAGGTGGAAGAAAAAAGACTGAATTTCCATAACTATCTCCTCCGTTCTCCTCTTATTCACTCGCTTATACATTCTGAAGATTAGACAGAATTTCCATAACTGCAGTTCTTACCTGAGCAGCAAATGATCCACCTTCATACCAAGTTAGTTGCATACTTGCATTATACCTTTCAGGAAAAATTTGATTTTTTGTCAATGTCATACCCTAATTTTGTAAAAAATCCCAAAAAAATTTTTATCTTCGTCGTGACATATCGTTTTAAACACGTGTGTGTCTTTAGCGCTCGTCATACAACGTTTATTTTGATGCTCATTTTTTTATTGTTGATATCGTAGTTATTAGATTATTTATTATAGTTGGTGCAAAGATATACAAAAAGTAATTGAAAGCATAATAAACTTTTTGGAGCTGAATAGTCAAAATTTTTATTACATAGTCAAGTTTTTTTACATACCTAGACAAAAACAGCAAAAAAAATAGTACAAAAATCAAAATACAAAATTCAAAAAAGAAAAGGGGGCGTAGCTGCTGCTGGCTGCCCTAGCTAGGGTTTTTCTCCTTGGATGCTGTCCTTCATCCATTGCCAGCTACTGTCCTTTTTGCTCATTCAAATAACTGTCCTTTGTCCTTTTGATTTTTCCTCAATGGCTGTCCTTTTTGCGCCACCTGCCATCCTTTTTGATTCCTCAGCACCTCACCTCCATCACACCAATCTGCCTATAAATACCAAACAGTAGCACACAATTAAGGGGAGTGACTGAGATACAGAAATATACACAGGGAGACAGTGACTGAAATATACGAAAAATACACACACACACACAGATACGAAAATTCAGAGAAAAAAGACTAGGATTCTCATAAAAAAAACATTCAGAAATCATAAAAGGATTAAGGGTTTTCACACTGAAATCCTATTCAACAAAATACCCCAAGGCAGACAAGATTAGCAGTAGTAAATAAGAAACAAAGGAGACAGTTCAGAAGCTAGAATAAAGGTTGGTCTCCACGTTTTTTTTTTCTTTTGGTCCTATAGCCAGAATAGGTTATTTGTAAAGAACCGTGCTTGAAATTTGGACTAATAATCTGTCTGTAATAATCCAGATCTAAAAGATATATAAGAAATAAAGATCAAGCACATTCAGTTTATGTCTTAGTTAGATATATGGATGCTATGAATATTAGTGTGTCAATAGATTTTGTTTTCTTTTGGAACCCTAAAAAGAAATTAGAAACGGAAACAGAGATTCAATAGAAAAAACGAACCTGAGGTGAAATCTATCTCCGGTGAACCATCCGGCGAAAATCACCGCCGTCAGATTCCCTGTGCGACCTCACTGGCCACCGTACGTCGCTGTCATCACCACACAAGACAAACCCAGTGTTCGTTTCCCTCTCCCTCACCGTGACCATCACCGGCGACACCGCAGTACCCCCTGCGGTTGTCTCCTCCGGCGTGACCCCTCTCCCATCGTTCTAACACCCCACATGACCGGCCAGCACCCCCACCATGCCACCAGTGTTTCTTACTCCTCCGTCGCAAACCCTATCGCCATCGCCTGATATCGTAGTTGTTCCAGCTAAAACCAGCAGCAACGCCATCATGGGCCTGTCGCCGGTCACCTCTCTCCCTCGCCACTGTGACTCTTCTCCTTCCCCCTACCGCCGTGCGCGATAACTCCCCTCACTCTTCACGTTTCCCTTCTCTTCCTCACGTCTTCTCTCATTCTTTCTCTTTCTCTTTCTCTCTCCCCGAAACCCTCTCTCTTTCTTGCGGCGCTGAGGATGTCAAAAATGAGATTAGGGTTCTCAGCCCTTCGCTCTTCCCTTTTATACCCCTCCTTTTATTTTAATTTTATTTTTTTTAACTCAGATTCCTAATCGCACCCCTGATTTTCAGTCATACATACTCCTTGCACAAAACCTATTTTTGCACCCCAGCTTAAAAAAGGCCCAGTGACAAAAGCTGGACTACTCCGCTAACCGCAGCCCCCATTTTTAATACAACACCACTTGTTGTTAATTGCATCTCTTTTTTAATTATAACCCATTGCGTTTTTTATCACACTGTAATTTTTTCAAACTAATATTTTTTTCGTTTCAAACAACCAAACTCACATAAAAAATAGGTTGTTACTAATGGTCACTCTATGTTTAGCTTGTTTGACCGTTAGTAGCAGCTTTGGTTTTCAAACGGACCATGAGTAATGACCACTCTGAGTTTCGCTTGTTTGGTCATTACGAATACCTCTCCCAATTTCAAAAATAAATAAAAAACACCAAACACACAAATATTTTCTACCAAGAACTACGTAGCTTTGATTTCTCCATCGCACCTGGGGATACGTAGGAGCAGGAGCCCGCTCCTGTCAAGCGTAAAAAACTAAAATCTTTATTAACTCTTCCTTTTCAATTTTGCAAATAAACATTGGGTAAATTAGAGTGTTTTCTTTTAATTAACTTTTTCCTACACATTAAATTAAATGGTAACCTTTCTTTCGAAAGGATGTTGTGGGCTGCTAATACATTCCCCACACATAATCGGTTTTTTCAATGTTTTCCTATTTAATAAATATTGATGGCGGCTTCAATCAAAAACTTCGAAGAATCCCTCCTTTGGATTTTTCGGTCGCTACAATCAACTTCTTATTGTGAGGTCATTATAATTTTGTATGAATATTCTTTATAGCTAACCAAGAAAAATAGACATAGTTTCTCTAGGTGCTTCTCTTAGTATGTATGTATTTACTTAAAAGTAAAAACTCGTCGGTTTCCATGGTTAAAATATGATCTTCTTATTGAATTGGTGTCTCTAATAAAAAAAGACCAGCAGGCCTTATTCCTTAATCCACCTTAGGATAATTCCCCTCTTTAAACCCAAAAAAACCAAAGAATTATTATATAAAAAGTTAGATAATATTTAAAATGTTTGTAAAATACTTATCATTGAGTAATGCTATACATTAAGAAAAAAGTAGAATGCTAGCAGAGTGATAATGGCTTTGGTAACACACAGCAGTCAAGACTAGAGAAAAAAACCAACGTTTAATTCCAAAATAACAGAGTAGTGTCATCGTACGGTGTTTAATGATCCCACTAACATCTTTAAGAATAGTCACATCACAAGTTTCTTTTTGCTTGGGACAATATGCAGAAAATTCAGTATACCCTGGAACAAGTAACCAGTAAACTAACACCAACCCACTAAAAGCAGGAAAAAGGAGAAGCGAGGAGTGTAAGAAACTGAAACTTGCTTTCACAATGAATGAAGAAAGCATAAGCGAGTGTGAAGAAACTTACCTGAATGTAAACAGTTCACGGTGGTTCTTCAACAGTTCGAAGTAGATGCTCCACGGTTCGTACAGTTCGAAGTTCGCGGTGGTTCTTCGGTTACGGTTCTCATAGAAAAGCGATCTTTGTAACACCCCTTTTTCTACCCAACGGTTTATTAAAAAAATATCAGAGTTTTTCGCGCCAAAAGAGTGTCACATTTTTCGAACCGGAAAACCACTTCGCAAACAGAGTACTTTAATTATAACTAACTTCTTTTCAAAAACATGCAGCGGAAATAAAAAGGTTTAACTTGGCAATCATACTTCAAAAGGTTTACAACTTAGAAAGGTATATACATAACACATAAGGAAAGACACAAGGACAACCCTCCCGAGTGCTACGTATCAGAGCCGACTCGACCATACTAGAAGAAGAATCTCTAGCCACCTTCAGTCACCGTCACCTGCAGGTTGCCGACATACGAGGCAACACGACGCAGTAGGGTGAGTCTCACTACAGAGATAATAATAGATAAAACAAGAAACACAGTATAATAGGCACACCAGGGATACCATCAATTTACTACACCAATAATACAGTTACACCAAATCCAGTTACGCCGAATACTGTTACACCAAGTACCGTCACACCAAATACAGTTACACCCAGAATACAGTTACACCATTAGTTCAAGAAGACGCAATCAAACACAGGACGTGTATGCAATGTATGAAATGCAACCCAAAACTCCACTGGGCATATGCATGTGGATCCATCACCAAAATCGCCTTGAGGGCATTCACCAAAATTGCCTTGAGGGCATTCACCAAAACATTTTAGGAGGCCGAGGCCTATTCACCAGAAATGCATATGATTATGCGACACCATGACTATGCACCATGACACCAAAACACCAAATGATGTATTTATATTGCTCACCAATAATTTATATACTCACCAATCACCAAGATATATTCACCATTAATATGCATCATAAACATCACAATCACCTCACGACATCGTCATAAATGTATTTATATTGCTCACCAATAATTTATATACTCACCAATCACCAAGATATATTCACCATTAATATGCATCATAAACATCACAATCACATCACGACATCGTCATAAACATCACCTTTACATTATTAGCCAGTTAGTACAGTTTTTTAGAAACAACCCGAATGGTTCCCAGACTGGACAGATTCTGTCCTTCCACTTCAAATCACTCTAAACTGACTTACACTTGACCAAATGGAACAAAACCTTAGCCTTAACAAAAGAAATTTGAGTATAGTTTCTAATGGAAAAAGAATCGTTCAAATCAGAGTTCAATTGAAGACACAAGACCTGAAACACTGAACCTATACCTAGTTTAAGTCCAGAAATTTGACCTGACTTGTGACGCTCATAACTCGAGCTACACTACTCCAAATTTAACCAAACCAGTGCCAAAGTGACCAAAATTAAGTCTGTTTTCTAACAAAAAAAGTCCCATAATTGTTTGACGAACAGAAAGTTCCCAGTTTTAAAAATACCGAACCTATGTCCAGAATGCTTCCAGAATATTACCCTAACTTGTGGAATTCATAACTCGATCTTCACAGCTCTAAACGCAACCAAACCAGCGTCAAATTAACAAGCATTCAATCAAGTTTTCGAAATGACAAACCACATAATTTTTCAATTAGTAAAACGTTCTCAGTCACTGAAATACTAAACCTATGTCAGACATCTCAA
The DNA here is from genome assembly GCA_039519185.1 of Astragalus membranaceus. Classification (NCBI taxonomy): domain Eukaryota; kingdom Viridiplantae; phylum Streptophyta; class Magnoliopsida; order Fabales; family Fabaceae; genus Astragalus; species Astragalus membranaceus. The sequence continues at coordinate 95,788,562 of CM076849.1, forward strand.
AACAGTGAATTCAACAACACAAACAACCATCACACTTCAGCCACATATAGATATTATAAACATCAACAGCAATTTAAACAACTACTCCTAACACCTAGTCCCCATGATTTCGTGGTTTATAAATTATTAACTATGAACGAGAGCCCCCTTACCTTATTGAAGAACTCGAATCCTTAGGCTTAGAAACCTTGAAAAACCTAGCTTTTCTTCTCTCTCCTCTTTTCTTTCTTGGTCACGAACTCCTCTCTTTCTTTTTCTCTATGGAAGCCACGAAATTCCTCTCTTTTTCCTTGCCTTGGCCGCCACTCCTTAGCTCTCACTCTCTTACAAAATCTAATTTTCTCAACTAATGAAACCCTAACTTAAAAACTCCTTATTTATAGGTTTACTTAACCAATCATGGGCTTTCTTAGTTTATGACTTAATCATGGGCCTCCACTAACACCTCTAATTCGCCACCACCTATCCACATATACTAACAACTAATTATTTCTAATATTCTATCACATAAAATCCCTAAATAATTATTCCTATCATTTTATTTTATTTTTCTCAAACACCAACCCTAGATAATTAATTAAATAAATTAACTAATTATTTTGTGCTATTACAACTCTCCCCCACTTAAAAGAATTTCGCCCTCGAAATTTACCCGCTAAAACTAACACTCTCCCACTAACAATCACACACAGTTCACACAGCAGGGAAGGTCAAAAACAAACCAGACAACAGCACATAGGGATACACAAAACACATAACACTAGTAGGGATGTCTCCCCCACTTGATCACTTACCATTGGCAACTTTTGATGTACCTGCAACGCAAACATTGGTTAGCACTAAAAAGACAACAGTTGGTCGCTAACCGACACAACGACTCGATGACTTGGCCGGACGGACCAACCATTGCTTTGATACCACTAATGTAACACCCCTTTTTCTACCCAACGGTTTATTAAAAAAATATCAGAGTTTTTCGCGCCAAAAGAGTGTCACATTTTTCGAACCGGAAAACCACTTCGCAAACAGAGTACTTTAATTATAACTAACTTCTTTTCAAAAACATGCAGCGGAAATAAAAAGGTTTAACTTGGCACTCATACTTCAAAAGGTTTACAACTTAGAAAGGTATATACATAACACATAAGGAAAGACACAAGGACAACCCTCCCGAGTGCTACGTATCAGAGCCGACTCGACCATACTAGAAGAAGAATCTCTAGCCACCTTCAGTCACCGTCACCTGCAGGTTGCCGACATACGAGGCAACACGACGCAGTAGGGTGAGTCTCACTACAGAGATAATAATAGATAAAACAAGAAACACAGTATAATAGGCACACCAGGGATACCATCAATTTACTACACCAATAATACAGTTACACCAAATCCAGTTACGCCGAATACTGTTACACCAAGTACCGTCACACCAAATACAGTTACACCCAGAATACAGTTACACCATTAGTTCAAGAAGACGCAATCAAACACAGGACGTGTATGCAATGTATGAAATGCAACCCAAAACTCCACTGGGCATATGCATGTGGATCCATCACCAAAATCGCCTTGAGGGCATTCACCAAAATTGCCTTGAGGGCATTCACCAAAACATTTTAGGAGGCCGAGGCCTATTCACCAGAAATGCATATGATTATGCGACACCATGACTATGCACCATGACACCAAAACACCAAATGATGTATTTATATTGCTCACCAATAATTTATATACTCACCAATCACCAAGATATATTCACCATTAATATGCATCATAAACATCACAATCACCTCACGACATCGTCATAAATGTATTTATATTGCTCACCAATAATTTATATACTCACCAATCACCAAGATATATTCACCATTAATATGCATCATAAACATCACAATCACATCACGACATCGTCATAAACATCACCTTTACATTATTAGCCAGTTAGTACAGTTTTTTAGAAACAACCCGAATGGTTCCCAGACTGGACAGATTCTGTCCTTCCACTTCAAATCACTCTAAACTGACTTACACTTGACCAAATGGAACAAAACCTTAGCCTTAACAAAAGAAATTTGAGTATAGTTTCTAATGGAAAAAGAATCGTTCAAATCAGAGTTCAATTGAAGACACAAGACCTGAAACACTGAACCTATACCTAGTTTAAGTCCAGAAATTTGACCTGACTTGTGACGCTCATAACTCGAGCTACACTACTCCAAATTTAACCAAACCAGTGCCAAAGTGACCAAAATTAAGTCTGTTTTCTAACAAAAAAAGTCCCATAATTGTTTGAGGAACAGAAAGTTCCCAGTTTTAAAAATACCGAACCTATGTCCAGAATGCTTCCAGAATATTACCCTAACTTGTGGAATTCATAACTCGATCTTCACAGCTCTAAACGCAACCAAACCAGCGTCAAATTAACAAGCATTCAATCAAGTTTTCGAAATGACAAACCACATAATTTTTCAATTAGTAAAACGTTCTCAGTCACTGAAATACTAAACCTATGTCAGACATCTCAAAACAGTGAATTCAACAACACAAACAACCATCACACTTCAGCCACATATAGATATTATAAACATCAACAGCAATTTAAACAACTACTCCTAACACCTAGTCCCCATGATTTCGTGGTTTATAAATTATTAACTATGAACGAGAGCCCCCTTACCTTATTGAAGAACTCGAATCCTTAGGCTTAGAAACCTTGAAAAACCTAGCTTTTCTTCTCTCTCCTCTTTTCTTTCTTGGTCACGAACTCCTCTCTTTCTTTTTCTCTATGGAAGCCACGAAATTCCTCTCTTTTTCCTTGCCTTGGCCGCCACTCCTTAGCTCTCACTCTCTTACAAAATCTAATTTTCTCAACTAATGAAACCCTAACTTAAAAACTCCTTATTTATAGGTTTACTTAACCAATCATGGGCTTTCTTAGTTTATGACTTAATCATGGGCCTCCACTAACACCTCTAATTCGCCACCACCTATCCACATATACTAACAACTAATTATTTCTAATATTCTATCACATAAAATCCCTAAATAATTATTCCTATCATTTTATTTTATTTTTCTCAAACACCAACCCTAGATAATTAATTAAATAAATTAACTAATTATTTTGTGCTATTACAACTCTCCCCCACTTAAAAGAATTTCGCCCTCGAAATTTACCCGCTAAAACTAACACTCTCCCACTAACAATCACACACAGTTCACACAGCAGGGAAGGTCAAAAACAAACCAGACAACAGCACATAGGGATACACAAAACACATAACACTAGTAGGGATGTCTCCCCCACTTGATCACTTACCATTGGCAACTTTTGATGTACCTGCAACGCAAACATTGGTTAGCACTAAAAAGACAACAGTTGGTCGCTAACCGACACAACGACTCGATGACTTGGCCGGACGGACCAACCATTGCTTTGATACCACTAATGTAACACCCCTTTTTCTACCCAACGGTTTATTAAAAAAATATCAGAGTTTTTCGCGCCAAAAGAGTGTCACATTTTTCGAACCGGAAAACCACTTCGCAAACAGAGTACTTTAATTATAACTAACTTCTTTTCAAAAACATGCAGCGGAAATAAAAAGGTTTAACTTGGCAATCATACTTCAAAAGGTTTACAACTTAGAAAGGTATATACATAACACATAAGGAAAGACACAAGGACAACCCTCCCGAGTGCTACGTATCAGAGCCGACTCGACCATACTAGAAGAAGAATCTCTAGCCACCTTCAGTCACCGTCACCTGCAGGTTGCCGACATACGAGGCAACACGACGCAGTAGGGTGAGTCTCACTACAGAGATAATAATAGATAAAACAAGAAACACAGTATAATAGGCACACCAGGGATACCATCAATTTACTACACCAATAATACAGTTACACCAAATCCAGTTACGCCGAATACTATTACACCAAGTACCGTCACACCAAATACAGTTACACCCAGAATACAGTTACACCATTAGTTCAAGAAGACGCAATCAAACACAGGACGTGTATGCAATGTATGAAATGCAACCCAAAACTCCACTGGGCATATGCATGTGGATCCATCACCAAAATCGCCTTGAGGGCATTCACCAAAATTGCCTTGAGGGCATTCACCAAAACATTTTAGGAGGCCGAGGCCTATTCACCAGAAATGCATATGATTATGCGACACCATGACTATGCACCATGACACCAAAACACCAAATGATGTATTTATATTGCTCACCAATAATTTATATACTCACCAATCACCAAGATATATTCACCATTAATATGCATCATAAACATCACAATCACCTCACGACATCGTCATAAATGTATTTATATTGCTCACCAATAATTTATATACTCACCAATCACCAAGATATATTCACCATTAATATGCATCATAAACATCACAATCACATCACGACATCGTCATAAACATCACCTTTACATTATTAGCCAGTTAGTACAGTTTTTTAGAAACAACCCGAATGGTTCCCAGACTGGACAGATTCTGTCCTTCCACTTCAAATCACTCTAAACTGACTTACACTTGACCAAATGGAACAAAACCTTAGCCTTAACAAAAGCAATTTGAGTATAGTTTCTAATGGAAAAAGAATCGTTCAAATCAGAGTTCAATTGAAGACACAAGACCTGAAACACTGAACCTATACCTAGTTTAAGTCCAGAAATTTGACCTGACTTGTGACGCTCATAACTCGAGCTACACTACTCCAAATTTAACCAAACCAGTGCCAAAGTGACCAAAATTAAGTCTGTTTTCTAACAAAAAAAGTCCCATAATTGTTTGACAAACAGAAAGTTCCCAGTTTTAAAAATACCGAACCTATGTCCAGAATGCTTCCAGAATATTACCCTAACTTGTGGAATTCATAACTCGATCTTCACAGCTCTAAACGCAACCAAACCAGCGTCAAATTAACAAGCATTCAATCAAGTTTTCGAAATGACAAACCACATAATTTTTCAATTAGTAAAACGTTCTCAGTCACTGAAATACTAAACCTATGTCAGACATCTCAAAACAGTGAATTCAACAACACAAACAACCATCACACTTCAGCCACATATAGATATTATAAACATCAACAGCAATTTAAACAACTACTCCTAACACCTAGTCCCCATGATTTCGTGGTTTATAAATTATTAACTATGAACGAGAGCCCCCTTACCTTATTGAAGAACTCGAATCCTTAGGCTTAGAAACCTTGAAAAACCTAGCTTTTCTTCTCTCTCCTCTTTTCTTTCTTGGTCACGAACTCCTCTCTTTCTTTTTCTCTATGGAAGCCACGAAATTCCTCTCTTTTTCCTTGCCTTGGCCGCCACTCCTTAGCTCTCACTCTCTTACAAAATCTAATTTTCTCAACTAATGAAACCCTAACTTAAAAACTCCTTATTTATAGGCTTACTTAACCAATCATGGGCTTTCTTAGTTTATGACTTAATCATGGGCCTCCACTAACACCTCTAATTCGCCACCACCTATCCACATATACTAACAACTAATTATTTCTAATATTCTATCACATAAAATCCCTAAATAATTATTCCTATCATTTTATTTTATTTTTCTCAAACACCAACCCTAGATAATTAATTAAATAAATTAACTAATTATTTTGGGCTATTACAATCTTCGATTCTGCCATTGCAATCTTCGATTAGGGTTCGTGTTTGCAGAGGGAGGGATTAGATGTTAGGGTTCGCGTTTGTAGAGGGAGCGATTAGGGGTTAGGGTTTGCGATTGCAGATTAGGGGAAAATGTTTCGCGTTCGCGTTTGCTGATTAGGGCATAGCGACGGCAACATAAAACAGGGCAAGTGATGGCAACGAGGACAGGTGAAAGCAATGGCGAAGTCTGAAACATGAGAGACGAGAGGGAGAGATTTCTGCGAATGAAAAGTACCGCTACCTAGAGAGGGAAGAAACGAAATGCTGAGAAGAGGCCGACGAGGGTTTTTGTTACTATAAATATACAAAATAAAGGCTTAATTACAGTTTTGGTCCCCCTATTATGACCAATTCTCGATTTTGGTCCCTAAACTTTTAATTTGACGATTTTGGTCCCCCTATTTTCCCAATTTGTAAAATCAATGTCCCCCACCCCAATTTTGACTGACTTATCCTACGTGGCAGCCCACGTGGACTGCCACGTAGGCACACCCCCACCCCCCCCCCCCACCTTCTTCTTCCTCGTGACCCTCTTCCCCTCCCCCTCCACTGTTCCTCTTCCCCACTGTAACACCCCGAAAAATAATTTAATTAATTTAATTAATTTGATTAGTTGAATTATTAATTTTTATTTGAAGCGTGATTTAATTATATTAAGGGGAAAATATCATGTTTTGTGTAGGAGTGGGATCGAGTAATAGCGGGGGTGTAGCGGTGGGCCCAACGCGTGAAAGGCCCACAGCTTAAACCCAAGGGTATGCGAAACCCTCACTCTCATTTTTCACTTGAGAGAAATCGAAATTTGAGAGAGGGTGAGAAACAAGAGGGGCGCGGCGAAGATAGGAGGAGGAGAAGAAGGGCTTCGAGTTCTCAAGGCTTTGGTTCGTTGTGTTGCTGGGTTTTTGTACGTGACTCCTTCGTCATTGTTCCGGATCATACAAATTCGAGGTAAGGGTGAGCGTTTCGGTTTAACATGATTGGGTATATAGTGGGGTTTTGTGGGGTTTGTGGGAATTGATATTGTTGATGAAATTGATGTTATTTGAAGAATTTGATGATTTGTTGGAATGAAAATTCGATGGTCCCTGATTAAAATTTGATGATTTACGTTGATGAATTGTTGGTGTCCTTTGATGAACCCTTAGTGAGACTTGATGATTGATTTGGTGAATGAAACGTGTTTTTGGTGTTGGTGATGTGCGGAAAAGAATTGTGATGTGATCGGGTTGGGTGAAGAATTAAGTTTTTCTGAATTTTCTGCACGTTGCACTGTTGCTGCCCATCCGCGCGTCCCTCGCGCTGCAGTCGCGCTCCAGGCGCAAGTGCGCTGCGCTGTGGCACACTGTTGCTGCCCATTCGCGCGTCGCTCGCGCTGCAGTCGCGCCCCAGGCGCAAGCGCGCTGCGCTGTGGCACGCTGTTGCTGCCCATTCGCACCTCAGTTGCGCCCAGCTCGCGCTTCAAGCGCGAGTCACTGTTTCCCACTGTTTTCTTGCTGTTTCCCACTGTTTTCTTGCTGTCTTCGCACTGTTTTCTCAGTTTTTAAAGGTGATGTTTTCTCCACAAAAATATGGTGTTTCCTCCATAAAAATGTGATGTTTCCACTAATAAAAATGTGACGTTTCCCAATTCAAATGTAGTGTTTACCCAAGCTTGAAAATGTGGTGTTTTTTCCGAATTTAAAATGTGATGTCCTTCAAATTAAGATGTGATGATTTATAAATTAAAACGGGATGTTTTTCTAAACTCTAAACGTGTTGTTACCCAAATTTCAAAGGTGATATGTATGATGATGATGTAACATGAATTATGGTGATTTGTGACGAATATACTCTAGGGGTATGATTATAATGATGTTGTAATGTGAATGTGATGAATTACGACGAATACACTCTATGAGTGTTTTATGACGATGATGATGAGTACTCCAGGTGAGTGTCTTTTCTGTTGGTGGAATTGCACATGTGTCCATAGAGTCTCATAGCATGTGCACATTGTGACGAATAGGCTTCGGCCTCTTAATGATGACGGTGTGCCCTAGTGGCTTATTATGACGAGTATGGTACCATCATGCATATACCCAGGTGTGGGTTGCATTATCATGCATATTCATAACTGTGACTCGTTGGCAAATTGTGGTTGAGTTGGTGTTTAGCGATGATGATGTGGTGTTGATAATGGTGTTGTGTGATTGTTTGTCTGCATTACTCTACTATGTGCTTGATTATGTTCTGTTGAAATTCTCACCCCTTCTGCTTGAAATGTTGCTCTATTGTGGCAACGCTGCAGGTAACCGCGAGTGAAGGTCTTGCTGCCTTCTGTGATAGCTATTGGGATGTCTGTCGAGTCGCTCTCTGATACTGTAGCACCTAGGGGGCGTAGTTGAAGCTCGTTAGTTGTTAATTAACTGTTTAATGACTATGTTGAGAAATATGAGATGTGTTGGAGAGGCTTAGTGAGTTATTATCTTAATTCCGCTGTGACGTGTTGATTTGTGAGGTTTAATTTTTAAGACGGTGGTTTGTTGCACAAACTTTAATGAGTGAAAATGATGAGTTTCTTATGACGATGTGGCATTTCTTTTCTATCAATTAAATTAATATTTTTAAAAAGGAAATTACTCTGATAATGACGTGTAAATTGAGGGGTAGAAAAGGGGTGTTACATTAGTGGTATCAGAGCAGTTCGGTCTGTCCGGCCGGTTGTTGAGTCGTCTAGTTGAGTAACATTTGAGTTGTGTTACTCGTCTTTGAATTCTGTTTTCTGTTGCAGTGCTAGAATGGCAGGACGGAACGATGCTGCACTTGCTGCTGCTTTGCAGGCTATAGCTGGGGTTATGGGAAACATAACCGGTACTGTTAATGATGGGACGCGCAGTTTGACTACGTTCCAGCGTGAGAACCCTCCTACTTTTGAAGGCGGGTATAACCCTGATAGTGCTCTTGAGTGGCTGAGAGAGATGGAACGGATCTTCCGCGTTATGGATTGTACCGATGCCCAAAAGGTTCCCTATGGTACGCACATGTTGAAGAGAGAGGTTGATGATTGGTGGATGACGGCTAGGCAGAGATTGATGATCGCCAATGAGGAGATTACTTGGGCTGTGTTCGAGAGAGAGTTCAGGAGGAAATACTATCCGGAAGATGTCCGCGGAAAGAAAGAGGTTGAGTTTCTGAGGCTTGAACAAGGTAGCATGTCTGTAACTGAATATGCTGCAAAATTTACTGAGCTGTCCAAGTTTTATCCGCACTATGATGGAGAGGGTGCTGAGTTCTCCAAATGCATCAAGTTTGAAAACGGGTTGCGTGCTGATATTAAGAGAGCCATAGGATATCAGCAAATTCCTGTGTTTTCCTTGTTAGTTGATAGCGCTAGGATTTTTGAGGAGGATAATAATGCCTTCTCCAGAGTTATGAAGGAAAAGCAAAAGAACTTCTCGAGTCGTGGTAAGCCATATGAGGTGCCTACTGGTAAGGGCAAAGGGAAGTTTGTTGGTGAGTCTAAGCGAAGCGGGGGAGATGCTGTAGCCAGTATTACTTGTTACACGTGTGGGAAAGCAGGTCATAAGAGTCCAGATTGCCCAAGCGGGGATAAGAGGAGATGTTATCGGTGTGGGAAAGAGGGGAACATGTCTTCTAGCTGTGATAAGAAAGAGGTGGTATGCTTTAATTGTGGGGAGAGTGGTCATATCAGTACACAGTGTCCAAAACCCAAGAAAGAGAAGTCGTTTGGAAAAGTGTTCGCTTTGGCTGGATCTGATGTGGTGAATGAGATTCGAGGTACGTGCTATATCAATAATTTTCCTCTTATTGCTATCGTTGATACTGGTGCTACTCATAGTTTTATTGCTGCCGCATGTGTTGAGAAACTAAGTCTTGTCTTGTCTGATATGTTGAGGGAAATGGTTATCGATACTCCAGCTAAGGGTTCGGTGACTACTTCCTCTGTTTGTGCCAAATGTCCTGTATCTATGTATGATAGAGAATTTTTGGTTGATTTGATCTGTTTGCCGCTGAGTGGAATGGATGTCATTCTGGGTATGGACTGGTTAGTTGATAACCATGTTCATATCAACTGTCGTGAAAGGTCCGTGACTTTTGATTTGCCTGAAGAGAAGTCTGGTTTGCTGTCTGCGGGTCAGCTGCATAGGGTGATGAGAGAAGGGGTTCAGCTGTTTTCTCTGTTAGCGTCGTTGTCTGCCGAGAGCCAACCGAAGCTTGATGAGTTGCAGGTAGTGCGCGAGTTTTCTGAGGTGTTTCCTGACGAGATTCCGGATGTACCACCAGAGAGAGAGGTGGAGTTTACTATTGATCTAGTTCCTGGAACTAAGCCTGTGTCTATGGCACCATATAGAATGTCTGCTTCTGAGTTGGCAGAATTGAAAAAGCAACTTGAGGATTTATTAGAAAAGAAGTTTGTAAGACCGAGTGTGTCGCCTTGGGAAGCTCCAGTGTTGCTAGTGAAAAAGAAAGATGGTAGTATGAGGTTGTGTGTAGACTATCGTCAATTAAATAAGGTTACAATCAAGAACAAGTATCCGTTACCGAGAATTGATGATTTGATGGATCAGTTGGTGGGTGCTAAAGTATTTAGCAAGATTGACTTAAGGTCTGGTTATCATCAGATCAAGGTAAAGGATGAAGATATCCAGAAGACGGCATTTAGGACCAGATATGGGCACTATGAGTATTCTGTTATGCCTTTCGGTGTGACTAATGCGCCGGGGGTATTCATGGGGTACATGAACCAAATCTTTCGCGAGTATTTGGATAAGTTTGTAGTGGTTTTCATTGATGATATTCTAATTTATTCTAAGTCTGAAGGGGAGCATGCGGGACATCTGAGGTTGGTGTTGGAAATTCTGAGGGATCGAAAGTTATATGCGAAGTTATCCAAGTGTGAGTTTTGGTTGAAAGAAGTCAGTTTTCTCGGTCATGTGATCTCTAGTGAGGAGATTGCGGTGGATCCTTCTAAGGTTGATGCGGTGTTGCAGTGGGAATCCCCGAAGTCCGTTACTGAGATAAGGAGTTTTCTGGGACTAGCAGGTTATTATAGAAGATTCATTGAGGGGTTTTCGAAGTTGGCTCTGCCGTTGACCCAATTGACTTGCAAGGGCAAGGCTTTTGTGTGGGATGACCGATGTGAAGAGAGTTTCAGTGAATTGAAAAGGAGGTTGACTACGTCCCCAGTGTTGACCCTGCCTAATCCGGTTGAGCCGTTTGTGGTTTATTGCGATGCTTCCAAGATGGGTTTGGGTGGTGTGCTTATGCAGGATGGGAAAGTGATCGCTTATGCGTCGAGGCAATTGAGAATTCATGAAAAGAATTACCCTACTCACGACTTAGAACTTGCTGCTGTGGTATTCGCATTGAAAATTTGGAGACATTACTTGTATGGATCGAGATTTGAGGTGTTCAGTGATCACAAGAGTCTACGGTATCTGTTCGATCAGAAAGAGTTGAATATGAGGCAGCGCCGGTGGTTAGAACTATTGAAAGATTATGATTTTGAATTGAGTTATCACCCGGGAAAAGCTAATGTGGTTGCGGACGCGTTGAGTCGGAAGACCTTGCACATGTCGGCATTGATGGCTAGAGAGCTTGAGTTAATTGAGCAATTCAGGGACATGAGTTTAGTTTGTGAAATCACACCTCAGAGTGTCAGGCTGGGTATGTTGAAAATTGGCAATGATTTTATGGCTGGTATCCGAGAAGCGCAGAAGTTAGATGTGAAATTAGTTGATCTGATGAGTGTGATTGGTCAGTCTGAGAATGAGGACTTCGAGATAGATGCGCAGAATGTATTGAGATATCGAGGAAGGATTTGTGTTCCCGAAGATGAAGGAATGAGGAAGGCAATTCTCGAAGAAGGCCACAAGAGTAAGTTGAGTATCCATCCCGGAGCGACAAAAATGTATCAAGATCTGAAAAAGATTTTCTGGTGGTCTGGACTGAAGCGTGATGTGGCAAAGTTTGTGTATTCGTGTTGGACCTGTCAGAAATCGAAGGTCGAGCATCAGAAGCCTGCGGGAATGATGCAACCGTTAAATGTTCCAGAGTGGAAGTGGGATAGTATCTCCATGGATTTCGTGACGGGGTTACCCAATACAGTGAGAGGACATGATTCAATTTGGGTGGTTGTGGATAGATTGACGAAGTCTGCTCATTTTATTCCTATCGGTATTAAGTATCCGGTGTCGAGATTGGCAGAGATCTACATTCAGGTGATTGTGAAGCTGCATGGCGTCCCCTTGTGCATTGTGTCGGATAGAGACCCAAGGTTCACTTCGGACTTTTGGAGTAGTTTGCAGAAGGAGCTGGGTTCGAAGTTGAGGTTGAGTTCAGCTTATCATCCTCAAACCGATGGGCAGACAGAGAGGACGATTCAATCGCTGGAGGATTTGTTGAGGTCATGTGTTCTAGAGCAGGGAGGTGCGTGGGATACTCATCTTCCATTGATCGAGTTTACCTACAACAACAGTTATCATTCCAGTATCGGGATGGCGCCGTTTGAGGCGTTGTATGGTCGGAGGTGCAGGACTCCAGTGTGTTGGTATGAGACTGGGGAAAGTTTAGTACTTGGACCTGAGCTAGTCAGAGAGACTACTGAGAAAGTCAAGGTAATCCAGGAGAAAATGAAAGCGTCGCAGAGTAGACAGAAAAGCTACCATGATAAGAGAAGGAAAGATTTAGAATTTGAATCGGGTGACCACGTGTTCCTGAGGGTCACACCTATGACCGGTGTTGGGCGTGCACTGAAATCGAAGAAGTTGACTCCTCGTTTCATTGGGTCGTATCAGATTACGGAAAGAGTTGGAAGTGTTGCATATCGGGTGGCCTTGCCACCTAACCTTTCGAACTTGCACGACGTGTTTCACGTGTCGCAGCTTCGGAAGTATATTGCGGATCCGTCCCATGTGATTCAACCAGATGATGTGGAGGTGCGGGATAATCTCACGGTGGAGACCGTGCCTGTACGAATTGAGGATCAGGAGGTGAAGACCCTGCGAGGTAAGAAGATCAATCTGGTGAAGGTTGTTTGGTTTGGAGCAACTGGTGAAAGTTTGACATGGGAGCTGGAAGATAAGATGCGGGAGTCGTATCCGGAGTTATTTGAATCAGGTATGTTTTCGAGGGCGAAAAATCCTAAGTAGGGGAGAGTTGTAACACCCCGAAAAATAATTTAATTAATTTAATTAATTTGATTAGTTGAATTATTAATTTTTATTTGAAGCGTGATTTAATTATATTAAGGGGAAAATATCATTTTTTGTGTAGGAGTGGGATCGAGTAATAGCGGGGGTGTAGCGGTGGGCCCAACGCGTGAAAGGCCCACAGCTTAAACCCAAGGGTATGCGAAACCCTCACTCTCATTTTTCACTTGAGAGAAATCGAAATTTGAGAGAGGGTGAGAAACAAGAGGGGAGCGGCGAAGATAGGAGGAGGAGAAGAAGGGCTTCGAATTCTCAAGGCTTTGGTTCGTTGTGTTGCTGGGTTTTTGTACGTGACTCCTTCGTCATTGTTCCGGATCATACAAATTCGAGGTAAGGGTGAGCGTTTCGGTTTAACATGATTGGGTATATAGTGGGGTTTTGTGGGGTTTGTGGGAATTGATATTGTTGATGAAATTGATGTTATTTGAAAAATTTGATGATTTGTTGGAATGAAAATTCGATGGTCCCTGATTAAAATTTGATGATTTACGTTGATGAATTGTTGGTGTCCTTTGATGAACCCTTAGTGAGACTTGATGATTGATTTGGTGAATGAAACGTGTTTTTGGTGTTGGTGATGTGCGGAAAAGAATTGTGATGTGATCGGGTTGGGTGAAGAATTAAGTTTTTCTGAATTTTCTGCACGTTGCACTGTTGCTGCCCATCCGCGCGTCCCTCGCGCTGCAGTCGCGCTCCAGGCGCAAGTGCGCTGCGCTGTGGCACACTGTTGCTGCCCATTCGCGCGTCGCTCGCGCTGCAGTCGCGCCCCAGGCGCAAGCGCGCTGCGCTGTGGCACGCTGTTGCTGCCCATTCGCACCTCAGTTGCGCCCAGCTCGCGCTTCAAGCGCGAGTCACTGTTTCCCACTGTTTTCTTGCTGTTTCCCACTGTTTTCTTGCTGTCTTCGCACTGTTTTCTCAGTTTTTAAAGGTGATGTTTTCTCCACAAAAATATGGTGTTTCCTCCATAAAAATGTGATGTTTCCACTAATAAAAATGTGACGTTTCCCAATTCAAATGTAGTGTTTACCCAAGCTTGAAAATGTGGTGTTTTTTCCGAATTTAAAATGTGATGTCCTTCAAATTAAGATGTGATGATTTATAAATTAAAACGGGATGTTTTTCTAAACTCTAAACGTGTTGTTACCCAAATTTCAAAGGTGATATGTATGATGATGATGTAACATGAATTATGGTGATTTGTGACGAATATACTCTAGGGGTATGATTATAATAATGTTGTAATGTGAATGTGATGAATTACGACGAATACACTCTATGAGTGTTTTATGACGATGATGATGAGTACTCTAGGTGAGTGTCTTTTCTGTTGGTGGAATTGCACATGTGTCCATAGAGTCTCATAGCATGTGCACATTGTGACGAATAGGCTTCGGCCTCTTAATGATGACGGTGTGCCCTAGTGGCTTATTATGACGAGTATGGTACCATCATGCATATACCCAGGTGTGGGTTGCATTATCATGCATATTCATAACTGTGACTCGTTGGCAAATTGTGGTTGAGTTGGTGTTTAGCGATGATGATGTGGTGTTGATAATGGTGTTGTGTGATTGTTTGTCTGCATTACTCTACTATGTGCTTGATTATGTTCTGTTGAAATTCTCACCCCTTCTGCTTGAAATGTTGCTCTATTGTGGCAACGCTGCAGGTAACCGCGAGTGAAGGTCTTGCTGCCTTCTGTGATAGCTATTGGGATGTCTGTCGAGTCGCTCTCTGATACTGTAGCACCTAGGGGGCGTAGTTGAAGCTCGTTAGTTGTTAATTAACTGTTTAATGACTATGTTGAGAAATATGAGATGTGTTGGAGAGGCTTAGTGAGTTATTATCTTAATTCCGCTGTGACGTGTTGATTTATGAGGTTTAATTTTTAAGACGGTGGTTTGTTGCACAAACTTTAATGAGTGAAAACGATGAGTTTCTTATGACGATGTGGCATTTCTTTTCTATCAATTAAATTAATATTTTTAAAAAGGAAATTACTCTGATGACGACGTGTAAATTGAGGGGTAGAAAATGGGTGTTACATTAGTGGTATCAGAGCAGTTCGGTCTGTCCGGCCGGTTGTTGAGTCGTCTAGTTGAGTAACATTTGAGTTGTGTTACTCTTCTCTGAATTCTGTTTTCTGTTGCAGTGCTAGAATGGCAGGACGGAACGATGCTGCACTTGCTGCTGCTTTGCAGGCTATAGCTGGAGTTATGGGAAACATAACCGGTACTGTTAATGATGGGACGCGCAGTTTGACTATGTTCCAGCGTTAGAACCCTCCTACTTTTGAAGGCGGGTATAACCCTGATAGTGCTTTTGAGTGGCTGAGAGAGATGGAACGGATCTTCCGCGTTATGGATTGTACCGATGCCCAAAAGATTCGCTATGGTACGCACATGTTGAAGAGAGAGGCTGACGATTGGTGAAAAGAGAGTGACTAGAAATAAACTCACATCTCTTATAAAGCATTTTCGATTAACTTGAATCTCCCACTTTGTAACAGATATAAAAACAGTTCCAACAACAGTGGTAACAAATACCTAACACACTGACCCACTACACCGGTGTCAGTACCCACAATCGAAGCTATACTAGAAAATACATCATGCGCCCCATTCCCAAGTGGAAGCAACACAACTCCAGCTACAGATGCAAACTGAAAAGGACGATGACTAAACACACTCCGCCATGCCGTCACACAGAACCAAAATCAAAGATCAGATCCATCAAAAATTTCAATCCTGAGATTGAACGGTAATGCAACCACAAGAACCAAAGTCAAATGGAGAGACACATACCAGATCAGAGATCGAAGTGGATTGAGATAAAAATCATATACCAAATGAAGAGAAAAGGTCATGAAGAATGAAACAGAGAATTAAATCGAAGATGAACATATCGCAAGTGAAGATGGAGGTTGCAAAATGAACGACGAACTTCAAATTGAAGCAGAAACGAGATGAGGAAGAAATGGTAAAGGAAAAAGAAACACTAAATGATCAATTTGTGAGATGAAAAAGAAAAAACTTAGGTTTTGAAGGAATTTCTGAACAAGGAGAAGTAAAGAAATGTGAATAAATAAATTGAGGAAAAAAATCGAAAAAGGAAAGGAAAAACTAAAATAACCCAGAATTGGATTTTCGCGTGCAACACAGAGGAATTTTCCTTCAAGGTGGATGGATACCATTTGTGCTTTTATTCCCTGTTGAAAAACATGAAATCTATGAAAATTAGAAAGAAAAACTTTAAAAACATTTTATATTGAAAGTGGTAAAATATTACTAATGAGAAGAAGTTAATTACAAATGAGTCTACCATCTATCTTATATGTACTAATTAACTAATGAGACTTACTACTAACTAATACACTTATTATCTATATTTTAACAGTTTCATTCTTCTTTTTTTGACGAAACAGTTTCATTCTTAGTTTTTGTGTAATTTACATTTAGTGGTAAAGTTGTTTACAGATTTAGCGTTCAAGTTTATTTTAGTTGTCTGTAACTCATCATGAGCTAAACTTCTTAGAGGTTTAGGAATTTTAATGATAATTTTAACTCTTGTTGCACTTACTATGCTGTTATAGCACTTTGAACTTAAGAAATATAATGTCATACGTTTGAGCTAAGTCTGATTATCTTGGTTTAAAAAAATTAGTTATATACCGACAAAGTTTAATTAGCAGAATGCATGAGTTCACGTGAGTATTCTTAATTGAAGGACACTTTAGTTAAGTGGAATCGAATTGGAAATATTTAATCAAGCTTCTGGTTTGTTCTAGAACATTTTTATCAAACGTTGCTTAATAGGCTTCGTGTTTTGGTTTTAAGTAGCACTTTCCTAAAAGCGCTACTAAAAGTGGTCTGTGTTTTTGTTTTTACAAGCACTTTCAAAAAAAGCGGTACTAAAGGGGCTCTGGAAAAGCGCTTCTGAAAGGTGCGTTGTTTATTGACAATTCTAGCGTAGTGAAGGTTTTCATCAATGGGCCCATAGACATAAGATACCCTTAATTAACCTTGGTGAAAGTTCTGATATACATATTTTATTCTTGGGACGCCACCTCACGACCCTTGCAACTAGAAGGATGTTACAATGTGTTCGGTACCTTGCCTTAGGATTCAGGATCCGGGAAGGGCGGTTGGTATCTTGAGCCTTGTAGTAATCCTTTCCTAGGTCGGGGCCGGTTAAGTGCTTCGGGAGTCGGAATCTTCCGAGGTTGTGCTCTTTAGCGTCGTCTTCCTCTGAGGTTCGACTCGGCGGGTTGGGTACCTGCAGACACTATGATGCTAAAGTCAGCGATCAGAAGTCAGTGAGAGGTACAAATGAGCAAAACGTACCTGATATCAGGGGTCGATGCTGTATTTATAGATGCTGGAGGAGGCGGTCGCTTCTGCCCATTCTCCTGTGTACTGGGCCAGATCCAATGCAAAATTGGGCCGGTCTTTAAGCGGATTGGGCCCCTTGGCCCAGTCCGGAACAGTTGCCCCCCAATTCGAGGTCGGTCACGGGGGTGCGGCCTCGGCTTGAGTCGAAGTCGGTTGTAAGATGTTACTTGGAAATGGCTTTTTCCTAGGTCGGCTGATTCGGATCTGTATGATACGTGTTGATCTGTCGGGGTGACGTGGCGTTTGACCAAAACGATGCATTTTCGTTATTATGCTGCTTGGGTTTTCACGCCCATTCATTTATTGATTTTTGGCGGGAGTTATGTTGCTTCGCCTACCGGGCCATCTGCATTTATAAATAGGTTTGAGGTCATTGGTGTTTGACTTTCATGCTTTGAGCTCTGATTCTTCCGACCCTGCGAGTAAATCTTCTGAGTCCGAGAACCTTGCGCGAGCTGTAGTTTCGGTTAACTGACGTTGAAATTCAGGTAGCTGATTTTCCAGATTACTCTTCCGAGGTTCGAGCTTTGAACAACTATTGAAGTTAGTTTCCTATTTCTTGCCATGTTTTTCGTTTTTTGAGCGCTCTTCGAATGGGTTGCTGCACTCGTTCCCCCTAAGTCTCACTTTGGGGAGGAAGTTGGTAAAACTGGCCCTAGTCCCTCCGGGGCCGAACTTATTGCTTGATTATCGCTTTCGACCTTGACTTCCTCCCCTGCAGGTGAGAATGTGCAGTGTTCCTCCCGCGAAACTGCTTCTGAAGAAGTCAACGAACGGGCTTCCAATTTTCGTCGGTCCGGTTGACGATCAGATGTCATCCTCGGTGAAGCCAGGCATAGTCGAAGCCATTGGTTCTGTATCGACCCCAGCCCCTGAAGACCTGTCCCCAAGGGTGAGTCTGTCCTTCAACCCGAGCCGGGACAGTACGACACTGAGGGCGACGATGATGCCGTCGAAGATCCCTACCACTGGGTTTCTAGAGATGTTCGCAATAAGGGTTCGGTATACCGACCCGACCGTGGTGACCTGAAAGACTTCAAGAAATTTCAGAGGTTCCTCGACGAAGGGAAGAAGTGGAAACTTGAGCACGTTTCCAACTCCGACGTGGTGTGTAGAAAGCTTCTGGTCTGCGGTTCTTCGTCTACTCAACCCTTTTTGAGAAAATGAAGATGATAACCCCGTTCTCGGCTTTCCAAAAATGGGTCCTTCGGTACCTGAAGGTCGCGCCGTCGCAGCTTACCCCCAACGCTTGGGGCTTCATTAGGATGTTTGAGATAGTGATGGGTTCCTTAAAACGAGTTTGTCGGTATAAGGTGTTTTTCGCCTTGTTTGAAGTCTTTCATCAAGCAGAGATCGTATCCGGCAAAGAGAGGCCCGACCATGTTAGCCTCCGTTGCAATCGAAAGTGGAGTTTGTTTGTCCCGATTACGGACTCGGTTAAAGGCTGCGAGGAAAGAAGTCGTTGAGCTGGATGAGAGGGGGAAGGCCGTGAAACCTCTGTTTTCCCCATCCTGGAGTGAGAGGCATTTTGAGTGTGAAGCTATCGATTACGCATGTCCGACCTCCGCCCTATCAGGGGAGGAGGCTCAGACTTTCAATCTGTTGCTCAGTTGGGTGGACAAGTTCTCCCCTAAGAGTAAGATGATTGACTATAGGAAGGTCTTAACCGCCGAGGCAGAGTCACCTGAGGTGCTCCGGACCGTCCTTGGTAGAGCTATTGATGTTCTTGTCTTTCTCTTGCCTTCTGCTTATATTTTAGTTTTTGACGTGGATCTCCTGGTTTTCCAGATAGAATGGCTGAGGAGCCGAGTTTGGATGACTTCCTGAATGCTGTCGGTTGAATGAGGATGATGACCTCATATGTTTCGGGGCATCTACTGATGTTGTGGCCAATCCATCCTCGGCTCCAGCTCTTGTTTCTTCTGCTGCGGGCGTTGCGGTTAGCTAAGCCACTCCGCCGGTGATTCAGAAGGAGACCTCCGACCCTAAGCAGAAGGGTCTTGTGAAGACGCCGCAAAAGCGTCGTCCCCTGAGTTCGAGCTCCCAGGCCAAGAGAATGCGGGAAGCTCGAGCAGGAGCTGTTCATCAGGTGGAACACTGACGTCTCCAACCGGGAACAAGGTAGCAGTTCAAGGCCGATAACGTAATGCTCGCTCGTGAATTGCGTGGTACGAATGCCAAACTAACTGTTGGTTTGAAATCTCTTTCAAAGTCAAGGATGATTCACTGAGGCTCGAGAGGGATACCCTGCAGGCTCGGCTAGACATTCTTGCCAAAGTCGAAGTTGACATTGAGGCACTCAAGAAGGAGCGGGATTAGTTGAAGAAGAAGGCTGAGCTTGCTGGGGAGGTTCCCGAGCTGAAGAGGCAGCTTGATGAGCTCGGTACTCGAAACAAGGGTCTGAAGAACCAAGTCAATGACTTGAAGGAGAGGCTGAAGTCTGGTAAAGAGTTGGTCAAGAAGATCCAGGAGGAGCGGGATGAGGCCCTTGCCTTTAAGAAGAAGTCTGCCAAGGAAGGGACCCGGATGGCCTTCAACAGCTTCAAGAATGCGATTACTCATATCAAGGTTCTACATCCTGAGCTTGATCTCTCCCTTCCTAACACCATGTTTGTGGTGAGGGAAGGTAAGATTGTCAAGCCCGGGAAGGCCGGTGTCGAGCCCGATATTATCTACACTCCACCTGTTTGAGTTGTAATTCATTTTCCTTTTATTTTTTATTTTTGTACTTTTTATTTGGTGATCTTGGTTGCATTCGGGGCCACCTTAGCTTGTATAATATACTGGAGGCACTGTCCTTTTCCGTCTTTTATTTTGATGCTCAGTGTTCTTGGTCATCTTTTGATCGTTATTTAATTCATGTTGTGTATGATCGCATGGAACTTGGGAGTAGGTCTGAGGGCTGCCGTGAGCCCGTCCTCGTGAAAAGAGGTTCTCCGTTGAAGAGGCTAGTGGGCCCCGATAGGCCCGACCTTGCGATAGAGGTCAGCGAGCCACGATAGGTTCAACCTCGCGAGAGAGGTCAGCGAGCCACGATAGACTCGACCTTGCGAGAGAGGTCAGCGAGCCACGATAGGCTTGACCTCGTAGTAGAGAGGTCAACTGGAGGCACGTCGGAGCGACCCTTAAGAAGGAAGTCAGTCCGAGGCCGAGGGATCAGGTGAGACTTCATTCGGTCCCGCTCGCCAAGTGCAGAGCTTGGATTGAACGTGGAGTGAAGAAGCTCACATGAGGTCGGGTGCAAGGACCCGACCTTGACCTCGACCTACGTTCTTTGACAAACGGCTAAGCATTCTTGAAAAAGAAGTCATTTTATTGAAGAGGGACTCGGGGGTTCAATTCGGATATTTGATAGCGAGGAATTACAATTAGTGTTTCAACTGTAATAGTGTCGGAGCTTCGTAGCGTTCCAGGTCCTCGGGATCGTTCCTTTTTCGAGGGTTTCCAAGTAGTAGGCTCCCTTTCCGGTCTTGTCAGTTATTCTGTAAGGACCTTCCCAATTTGGGGCCAGTTTGTCTTGTCTGGAGTTCTTTCCCCCAACATCGACCCGTCGTAGGACGAGATCTCCAACCTCAAAGCTGCGAGGGATGACCTTTTCGTTGTATCGTTTGGTGATTCTCCGTTTGACTATGGCCTCTGCAAGGGCGGCTTGGTCCTGGACCTCTTGGGCGAGGTCGAGCTCTTGGCAGATAGCTTGAGCATTGCCTTACTGCCTTAGTCCCGTACATCAATCAGAAAGGTGTTTCTCCTGTGGTAGAATGTGGATTAGTGCGATATGCCCAGAGGACGTAGGGGAGTTCTTCGACCCAGGAGCCTTTGGACTCGTCCAGTCTTCTTTTTAAACCTCGCAAAATCACCCTGTTGGCTGCCTCGGCCTGCCCGAGGGTGCTCAACCGAGGTAAAGTGGTGTTTGATTTTTTGGTCGGTCATCAGTTTTCGGAAGCCTTTGTCCGTAAATTGCATCCTATTGTCGGTCCCTACGAGTTGTGGGATCCCGAATCTAACCATTATGTTTTTCTTGAAAAACTTGACGCACACCGTTGTCGTGATGGTGGCCAGTGGTTCGACCTCGATCCATTTGGTGAAGTAGTATACTGCCACGATTAAGTAATTGACCTGACCGGCGTCAAGGGGAACGGGCCTAGCAGGTCAATTCCCTACCAAGAAAATGGCCATCCTGCTGACATTGAGGTGAGTTCTGTCGGAGGAGTAATGTGGACATCGGCATGGCAGTGGCATTTGTCACACTTTCTGACAAGTTGTGCGGCATCTTTGGACATTGTGGTCCAGTAATAACCGGCTCTGAGTACTTTTTTGGCGAGGGCTTTCGAACCCATGTGTTGTCCACAAATTCCTTCGTGTATTTCGGATAGGGTGTAATCGGCCTCTTCCTTTTCCACACACTTGAGCAAGGGAATGGAAAATCCCCGACGAAAGAGGGTACCTTCAATGAGTGAGTAGGACGTGACGCGCCTTCTAGCGAGGGTAGCTTCCTTGGGGTCGGTCGGCTCCTGACCGGCTTCAATATATTTCTTTAACGGGGTGATCCAACTATCATCGGGGTCAATGACATGGATGGTCGACACCGAGCTCGTTGTTAGGCTTACGCTGGGGTGAGTTAATGTCTTCTGGATTAGACTCCGGTGATTCCCAGTTGTTTTGGTGCTAGCGAGTTTGGCGAGAACATCTGCTCGGGCATTTTCAGTTCGGGGCACGTGCTTAACCTCGGCCTCGGCAAAGAGTTGCAAGAGCTCCCTTACCCGAGCTAGGTACTTTTGCAGGATTGTGTCCTTGGTGGTGAAGTTTTCCTTGATTTGGGAAACGACTAATAGAGAGTCAGTGTTGAGCTCGATCCTCTTTGCGCCGAAGTTCCGGGCCAGTAAAAGTCCAGCTACACACGCTTCGTACTCGGCTTGGTTGTTGGATGTCTGGAATGAAAAGCTAAGAGATACTTCTATCAGCAGCCCTTCACTGTTCTCGAGGATGAGCCTGACGCCACTCCCTTTGCTATTGGAAGAACCGTCAAGGTGGAGCTTCCAGGTCAGGGCCTTGTCGCTGGGGAGAGGTGGAGTCATCTCGGCGATTAAGTCGGCCAAGACCTAAGCTTTGAGAGCCAACCTTGCCTCGTACTTGATGCCAAACTCAAAGAGTTCTACTGCCCACCGGATTATCCGTCCCGCGAGATTGGGCCTGTGTAGGATCTGTCTAATGGGTTGGTGTGCGACGAAGTAGGGCCTTAATCTTCTTGCTGTCATGACTAGCGCAGGGCCACCTTTCGGATCTTCTGGTATCTCATCTCGGGTCCTTGCAGGACTTTGCTGGCGAAATATATCGGTCTCTATCCGAGTTCGACTCCTCTAATTAATACAGTGCTAGGGGTTTCCTCAGCCAGGGTTTCGGCTTCAGCTGGCCTCGTTAGGATGGGCAGTTCCCTAGGCAATCGCTTGATATCGGCCAGAGTTTGCTCACAGTCGGGGGTCCATTGAAACTTGACCCCTTTTTTGAGGATTTTGAAGAAAGGCAACGATCTATTGGCGGCTTTTGTAACAGCCTGGGTCCACCACCCCAGCACTATTACATCACGGTCTTTTCTACCCCCCTTGTAGAATTTTTGCCTTCCGTGGGAATCGAACCTTGCACCTGAGGCATAAGTGCAAGTTAAACACACCTCCCACTACCAATTGAGCGCTGCAAAAATTCTACAAGGGGGGTAGAAAAGACCGTGATGTAATAGTGCTGGGGTGGTGGACCCAGGCTGTTACAATAAAAAGGCGCCTTTTTTTGTAACAGCCCAGGTCCAACGCATTGGCCACCCCGGCACTATTAGCTCACGGTCTTCTCTACCCCCCTTGTAGAATTTTTGCCTTCCGTGGGAATCGAACCTTGCACCTGAGGCATAAGTGCAAGTTAAACACACTTCCCACTACCAATTGAGCGCGCGCTCAATTGGTAGTGGGAGGTGTGTTTAACTTGCACTTATGCCTCAGGTGCAAGGTTCGATTCCCACGGAAGGCAAAAATTCTACAAGGGGGGTAGAAAAGACCGTGAGGTAACAGTGGGACCGGGGTGGCCGCTGCGGTGGACCTGGGCTGTTACATAAAAAGGCGCCTTTTTATGTAACAGCCCAGGTCCACCGCAGCGGCCACCCCGGTCCCACTGTTACCTCACGGTCTTTTCTACCCCCCTTGTAGAATTTTTGCCTTCCGTGGGAATCGAACCTTGCACCTGAGGCATAAGTGCAAGTTAAACCCCCTTCCCACTACCAATTGAGCGCGCGCTCAATTGGTAGTGGGAAGGGGGTTTAACTTGCACTTATGCCTCAGGTGCAAGGTTCGATTCCCACGGAAGGCAAAAATTCTACAAGGGGGGTAGAAAAGACCGTGAGGTAACAGTGGGACCGGGGTGGCCGCTGCGGTGGACCTGGGCTGTTACAGCTTTGGAGACAAATCTTGACAAGGCGACGATCATCCCAGTTAATTTCTGGACTTCTTTCTTGGAAGTCGGGGGTCGCATGTCGGTTACGGCCCTGCATTTGTCCGGGGAATTTCCCAGCCCGAACCCCGAGGGTGCATTTTTCAGGGTTGAACTTGAGATTATTCTTTCTCGCTTTGGCAAAGATTTCTGTCAAGTTGCCGAGGTGGTCCTAGTCGGATTTGCTTTTCACGATCTTGTCGTCCCGGGAGACCTCCACAACTCGTCCTATTTGGTTATGGAATACCTTGTTCATCATGCGCCGGTAGGTAGCGCCGACATTCTTTAATCCGAACGACATGACTCGGTAACAATAATTGCCCCTATCTGTCATGAAGGCCGTCTTTTCCTGATCGGGAGGGTACATCGGTATCTGGTTGTACCCGGAGTACGCATCAAGGAACGAGAGGAGGCGGAACCTTGACGCGCTGTCGATGAGTTTATCCACTTTCGGGACCGGGAAGGCATCTTTTGGGCATGCCTTATTGAGGTCGGTATAGTCCATGCACATCCGCCATTTACCGTTGCTCTTTTTGACGAGCACAACATTCGAGAGCCAGGTGGTATATTTCACTTCCTTGATAAACCCTGCTGAGATGAAGGTGGAAACGGCCTTAGCAGCAGCATTGGCCTTCTCCTTATTCTGTACACGTCTTTTCTGCGCGACCCATTTTGCCACGGGGTCGACAGCGAGGTGATGGCACGCGACTTCTGGGGGGATACCTGGCATGTCTGCCACTGACCAGGCGAACAAATCCGCATGTTGCTTGAGGCAGGCTATGAGCCCTTTTTGCACATGGTCTGGAGACCGGCTCCGTGCTTTACCGTTTTGGCGGGATCGTCTCCCAGAGGTACTTATACAAATTCCCCGTCGGGGTCAGGGCGTTTAATTCTGCTTTTTAATTCTCTTGTGAGTTGGTTATCTTGCTCATCCTCGGAGCTGTCCGGGCCGTATCGCGCGTCCAGGTCGGGCAAGCTGACTTTTGGAAGGACATGTTCGTCTTCGATTTGTCTTTCCTTATCCCTCTTCTCGGAGGGACTCACCGATTTCGCAGAGAGGCAGTGACACTTTTTCGTAGCCTCCAGGTCGGCGGCTACCGTGATAACTTCATTTTCCAGTGAGTAGAATTTCATTTTTAGATGGACTGTTGAGGGCCCACCCCCCAATGCTTCCAGGGTCGGTCTCCCTACGATGCCGTTATAAGGGGATTTATAGGGTAAAACCAAAATTTGTGTTTTTACCGTGCATGAGAGTTTGTCGGTCCCATAGGTGACCATGAGTTCAACGTACCCGAGTGGCTGGGTTTCTCCCTCGTTGAAACTTGATAAATCCGTAAGGAGTGAGGTCGGTCACGAAAATCGTTAATCTCGATAGAAGGTCTTGGAACATGATATTTGCTGAGCTCCTTTGATCCACCAATATTCTCAGGAAATGAATGTTCAACAAGTCATGGTCTCAAAAGGCAAGTGGAGGTCGGGTCGGCATTTTCTTGCGGGTCGGTTTACTGGATACGCTCAGTATTTCCTTCCATTTTCTTTTCAGAGATTCCTTGGTCTCGCAGGAATCGACGGAATAGCCACCTAAGATAACAGCAGCTATTGTCCGAGTCTAACGTAGCTTCGAGGCCTGGTCTAGCCTGAGGACTATTCTGAAGAGGTTTCGCCGAAGAGGTAGTCTTCGTGCAGGGGGTCTACCTCGTGGAGCCATGGGGAAAGACTTAGATTCGATGAGAGTTTAATGATCAATTCCCACTGTGGTCTCCAAATGTTCGGTACCTTGCCTTAGGATTCAGGATTCGAGAAGGGCAGTTGGTATCTTGAGCCTTGTGGTAATCCTTTCCTTGGTCGAGGCCAGCTAAGTGCTTTGGGAGTCGAAATCTTTCGAGGTTGTCCTCTTCAGTGTCGCCTTCCTCTGAGGTTAGATTCGGCGGGTTGGCTACCTGCAGACACTCCGATGCCAAAGTCAGCGATTAGAAGTCAGTGAGCGGTACAAATGAGCAAAATGTACCTGATATCAGGGGTCGATGCTGCATTTATAGATGCAGGAGGAGACGGTCGCTGGCCGAGGCTGAACCTGGGCCATTGGATCAGGCCGCGTTGATCTCGGTCGTTGGAGTTGCTTCTGCCCATTCTCCTGTGTACTGGGATAGATCCAATGCAGAATTGTAATCGGCCGCGTTGATCTCGATCGTTGGGCCGGTCTTTAAGCGGATTGGGCCAAGATTGGGCCTCTTGGCCCAATCCAAAACACAATGGAATTAAAAATCCCAAATAATTTCTCTTAGCTAAATTCACATTTAATTGTTACTTTCATTTCACAGTAAAATGATTTATGTTTAGATGAGTTCATGTAAAAGTGAGTTGCACATAAGTTTGAGTCACTAGTGGAAAAAAAAGATTCAAAGTCGGATATTTTGGACTTTTAAAGTCGGATGTGAGTCCGACTTCTATCAGAGGGACTTAGAAAGTCAAAGAGATTTAAAGTCAGGTAATGATCCGACTTTAAAAGTCTGTTTTTAAGTCGGATAATACACATCCGACTTTAATTACCCATTTATGATGTGGTTCTGATCTCGGTGGAAAAATTTTAAAGTCGGAATAGACTCACATCCGACTTTAAAAGTTTATTTTTAAAGTCGGATAAGAAAGACACCCGACTTTAAAAGTTCTTCAATTTGTTTTGGAATTTTTTCCTTTTTTGCTACTCCCTACAGAAACATAAGCATATCAAGAAGACAAAGATATCATTACTTTCCTTAAAGAACGTGTCAGCACATTAATTAGTCCAAAACCAACATATCGTCATACATAATGAAATAGTCTATTTATTTTAGTAATATAATTGAATACATGCATATATCATCTATTATATTTAAAAACCTACAAAGACCCTGATCATGCTAAAGGAAGATGAAAAAAAGGAAAATGAAGCTTTTTGAATACAGAAAAGATGATATTGTCCACAGTTTGTAGGGATGGCTTTTCTCAAAACCAGAAACTCGTGAATAGGGAACATTGCTGAAAACATCAATAAAATTAAAAGCATATCACACCTCAGACAGTTCTTCTATTTCCACTTCCAAGTTCTGCTTGACCTAAATCATTATCATTTCATTATAGAATAAAAGTTAAACTTCCATCACATAAAAAGACGGATATAGATTCTATGGCACAGAATGATGATCTGAAATTAACACTTAAGAGTGAATTAACCTGAGAATAACATACTTAATAGTGAATTGATATCTAATTACAAAAAAATGGCAAAATTAGTGGGTTTATGATGAGCCGAATAACACCATGAGTAATGGTAACACCAGTAAGCAATTTCCAATACACAAATAATGCATTAAATGATGTAACTGATATTTTTTGTTGGATAGAAACAATAGTGTTCATGTGGTTCAAATGTCTATTATGGAGATAGAGATAATTAGATTGCACATATGTTTTATTTTTTCTTGTTTGTTTTTCCTTTTTATCTCTTGCCTCCCACCAATCTATAGTCAATACCACATCAAAAACAAATGAGTTAGAGTGAAAGAGCACCAAAGCTGCTAATAATCTGCAGCACATTAAGATGGAAGAACCCACAATTTATGCAACCGAACATGCTTACATGATTGAACTCAGTTGCAGTAAAGGTGCATATGAAATAGAAGTTGAAGTTAACTTGTTGATGCAACTTCCAAAAAATAAGCTAAAAAGTACATTTATCTAAGTTGAAGTTAATATTTGTTCAATAGCAATAAAGGTGCATATGAAACAGAACATGCTTACATGATTGAACTCAATACCATTGCGAACTTTGTGATTTTTCTGGGAATGGTTCCAACATCAAGTCTGCCATCAACATCAAATATTGGAATCCAGGTTGAACCTCTCACCCATGCCTTCAAAAGTAAGAGAGGCAAATTACTTATTAGCAATAAGAACTAGTAAAAAGTTGAATAAAAATAAAAGTGTAGGGAGATGCAAATCTGATGCTTTCACTAGTGCAAAAAAGGGATTTAAAGTCAGGCGAAAAGGGGATTTAAAGTCAGGCGGGCGCTTGACTTTTATTAAGTCGACTTTGTATGTCTGGAGTTTTAAAGTCAAGCGATAGCCTGACTTCGTATGTATGATTTAAGGTCAAGCATTTATTGCGCCTGACTTCGTAAGTATGTTTTAAAGTCAAGCATTTATTCTTGCCTGACTTCGTAAGTATGATTTAAAGTCAAGCATTTATTCTTGCCTGACTTCATATGTATGATTTAAGGTCAAGCTTTTATTATTGCTTGACTTTAAATCATACATACGAAGTCAAGCAAGAATAAAAGCTTGACTTTAAATCATACTTACGAAGTCAAGCATTAATTATTGCCTGACTTCGTATGTATGATTTAAGGTCAAGCTTTTATTATTGCTTGACTTCGTATGTATGATTTAAGGTCAAGCATTATTGCGCCTGACCTTAAAAGTTTTTTTTTTTTTAATTTTGGTTACACCCTGGTTATACGAAATTCATCACTCTAATCATCTGTAACTTGGAATATGGCCAATCTAAATTACAGTAACTTTGGGAGGCGCCTAATCTAAATAATTACCACTAATTTTAATTCATTAGACCAAAATCAAACCAAAAATTCAAACATATATAAGATTAAAAAGTGCAAACAAATAAACTTACAATAGCCATCAATTGGTACAACTACCAACATATATAAGATTAAAAAACACAAACTGGTCCAATGGCCATATTATTCAACACTCAACGTTTACATTTTTCCAATTCTACATGATAGTAATCTATTGAGATTTCTGATAAAAACTAAATATCAATATAGATAACAGAAATGGAAGATCCCTCCTATTCTACTAACAAAACTGGAAGTAGAATTGATACTATGGAAAATTTGAATCCTAAGTTCGGGAAGCAGTTATGATGCTAAAGTAAATCTGCAACCTAAGTTCTCTAAGTAGTATCATGCTCAAATAAGGGAAGGTCAGTCAGATCTGATTGTACAAACGCGCACTCATACACATCCGCATCTCCATCAAGCGCACGTAGAGATGATTCAACAAATCTTGCAGCTGCATAAGCCATTGACAAAGTAGCAGACCCTGCACCAGCCTTTGCCTCAACAACTTCAGTTCCGGCATTTTGAATCCTGACAGTTAACTCATCAACTTCTTCAATATATTCCCAACTGTACTGAACTAAAACAAAGCTAAACAAGAAAACAACATATGCCTCAGCTTCCAGAGTATATAGTCAAATTGACCCCTATATGTTATAGCATTGATCATATTAGTCTTGAAGATGGCAAGGACTAAAAATGTAATATCTATGATACAGGTAATTTCTACTATTCAAGAACTAAAAAGGAAATAGCTAAACAAAACAAGTCCAAATGATGAGTTGTAGAATTAGACATGCAAGAGCATGTACCAACCTACAATAAGGCCAATTTTGATGCCAGAAGCAGCAGGGATATCTTTGACAGAAAGGGGCAAGACAACCAAAGAAGGAACATAGAACAAAGGGAGCCATCTTTGAATGAACATAAAAGCAGGCTCAAAGAAATTCATCAATGCTGTAGCTGCAGAGGGAATTTGATTGCAGCATCTACAAATGCTTGCTTCAAAAACTTATCCAAAGCAAGAATAAGCCCTACAAACACAATCAAATGCAATATCCCAAACACCTGAAAGTAATAAATAAAAAACACTCATAATTATTAATAACACAGTGATCAAATGAAAGTAGGCATAGAGCTAGCTATTTATGGCTAGATAGTTGTAACCAAATTCATTCATTCAGATCAATGAAATTCAGATGAGAATTAATCACTTTTCTCTGGTTCTTGACTGCTTTTGATGATTAAAAATCAATTTTGGGCAAAAGAACATTCTTAAAATATAGCATTTTAATTTGCTCCAACAATATGCACCAAAGGACTACAAAGACTGCGAAAGTCATCAATTTTGTACCAAATGATAATATTTGACTACAGAGCAAGAACTAGATGTGTTAATTAGATTAGATTCAGGTGTCATCTCAATAGAATTCATAAGATACTATAATTGGATAGACTGATGAAGTTTTGAATGTCAATGAAATTGCATCTCTCTAAGTTGAGATTTTTTTTTATCAGTTCTCTAAGTTGAGACAACAATCCTAATATATTTCACATATTAGAAATATTTTTAAGAGTGAGCCAAAGATCAAAAGTATGCATACAAATCTGCAGTAATGGCAAGGAAAAGACATTTTTTAGTTTAATAAACCCAGCAAGATAAACTAAGGCACAAATATTTTCCTTTTTTTTTGCAAAATATAGCAATAAAATTTCTCAAATATGTTTTTTCCCATCCTCTACATTGTTTTTGCACATACATACAATCAGCTAAGAACACTGCTGAAACTCAAGAAAATTGCACCACTTAAGCAACTAGAATGCCTCAAAGGTTCATAGATCATCCATATGCATACGACAACCAAACCATAACTCCTATACGACAAAAGGCATGTGACAACAAGCATGCAAAATTATTTAGATAAATATATTCCACATGAAAAAGGAGAAAGCACCTGTACATCCTCTGAGGTTATATCAAGAGTTTCAAGTTGATCTGTCATGGATGCAGAGTTATCTTGATCCTGAGGAATAAGTACTTCATCAGATTCAGAAATCATGGAAGATTTGGAGTCAGAGTCATGGGAAACTTTTGCAGAAAGCGTTGTCCCTGAAAGAAGCCATAAATCATATCAGTTAGGCATGTGTTTTCACAGTTATCAAGTAGAATTGTTGGTACCACACGTAAACTACACTGATCTTTATGTTAATCTGGGGTAAAATAATATGCAACATTCTTTGCCTTTTCTATTTTCACCATTATTGCATTGGTGTATTGGCAATTTAAACCGATCACACAGTAAATACTAGTAGCCAGTTTGATAAGTCAATCAGTAAATACTAGTAGCCAGTAAATACCATTATAGGTACAAACCTGCCCCAAGTTTTGCTTCTCTATCTCTAACAGCTCAACCAAATCCTCAGTAGCGACTTGCTCCACTTTTGAACAGCAAAGAGGCATAGAGAAACAAAGATCCTAGTCAAGAAGGAATACAATGAAAATTAAGTCCAGAGACTGCAAGTTAATATTAATGAAAAAATTCCTGTGTAAGGCTACTTACTGACTAAAAGTTGAAAAAATTCCTGTGTAAGGCTACTTCCTGGGAATATATTGAAGAAGTTGATGAGTTAACTGTCAGGATCTTTGATACTGTGACGGTCAATAAACATTTCTCCTGTAATGTTATAAACATTGTCAGGCTTGGCAGCGTTGACTTCTGTTGCAGTACAAGAGCTACATGATCAATTTGCTATTTAATGAAACCATCATTTGAAGTTTCTACATGAGCAAATAAATTTAATGAAAATTTTCTAATATATAAAAGTCAAGTAGACTATCATAACCAGAAAGGAATTATTAACCAAACTTATCTACCTTTTTCAATTTTTTTTTGTGATGAATTATAGTAGACTTCAGCAGTTTTGCCATTCAGTCATGTCAGGCTCTAGTGCCACCATATCCTTATCCTTCCCAGTAGGAGTTTAATTTGTTGCATGAAAACTGGATCAAGTCTAGCATGTATAGTCGAGGGAAGGACGGGAAGCCAGTGGTGGTAGAAGATGGGGGTGGCCAGTGGGAGCAGTGGTTGTAAAGAATGGAGTATCAGAATGGCTATTCAGAATGGCCATCACACCCTACAAAGCATAATATCATAAGTAAACAAATTAACAAGGTCCACTTGAAAAGAAATTCTATATTTCAAGCACTGATAAAAATATGAAACAAGATGTAAAGTTAGTATATTATATATTTGAATTTGCAAAAAAGTAAAAAATCAAGTGACAGTTGAAAAGAAGCAAAATACCATTAGATCGACAACAATCATTGTCAACACCAACAAAATGATTGCTGAACTCCATAAACTGCAAAAATGTTGAAGCAAAGGAGGATCAAATCAAGAATTGATTGATTCATTAGAAAATAACTCATTGATACTTCTATCAATTCAGGAAGTTAGAATGGGGTGGGGGAGCTTGAACCATTTGCTAAAATAAGCTAATCCTCACCTGCCTGTGATAACCAAGCACACAATAAATACTGCACCTGTTACATCGTTATTTGATGGTGTTAATACTTTACAGGCTCAACATCAAAATGCATAATAGATAAATTGTACACTGTAATCATTGAAATGATTTTATAATCTGATTCTGTTCACAAGGACCAAATTGTAGATCAATAAGCAAAGAATTCCAAGATTCAATACTAACCAATAGCTATTGAAAGGTTGATCAGTGCAGTCTTCCATATATTAAGGTATTGCTCAAAAAACATATAAAACACTGAATATGGGAAGATCTCAATCTGCACCAAAAAAGGAGTTTTAG
The DNA here is from genome assembly GCA_039519185.1 of Astragalus membranaceus. Lineage (NCBI taxonomy): Eukaryota > Viridiplantae > Streptophyta > Magnoliopsida > Fabales > Fabaceae > Astragalus > Astragalus membranaceus. The sequence goes on from CM076849.1 coordinate 95,820,783, forward strand.
TTGGATGTAGTAGACATGTCACATGGTTAAAAAGTGGAATCTGCTACTTCATTCTTTTTTTCCTCTAACAATTGCAAGAGACTGATATTCTCATGCACTGAAGAAATGAAAAAGTCAAACTTTCCTCATTCTAGTTAATATTACCATTTGTTTTTACATATTTATTTGTGTTGCATAAGTAGTGAAGGCAATATGTGGACAAGGCCAGCCACTTTGAAAAGTGCTGGATGTTGATGGGTATTAACAACCACCAAGATTTATTATACCAAGTCAGCTAGGGGCAGGGATAATCCAATCCCTAAAATCTCTTACCTTTTTTAGTTCTTCAAGCTTTGCAACGTATACACCCTTAGTTTCATCCTCACCATCCTCGTAAAGCCAATCCTCCACCTCCTGAAGTTTAGCAATAAATTCATCCCTCTCTGAAGGAGTGACAAACTCTTGGTATTTTTCATTAAGCTGAAATGTTTACAAGAAATTAGTTTAAACAATAATAATAAGATATTTCCATGTTTAAGAATAAACAAGAAAAACAAGATAGTCCTAACCTTGTTTCTCGTGTCATAAACATAGGCCTCAACTGCATTTTTCTTGTCTTTTGTTTCCTCCATCACTCGATCTTGCAAAGCCATTTCAAACTCCTTCTCCACAGCCTTCTGGACATCCAAAGTTGCCATTGCTCCATAGACTACCTCGGCTACAGGAATGTTTGTTTTCTTCACCCTTTTCTTTGGAGCCTCAACCTGTTATAAACACAGCCAGTCAAATAAGAAACTCCCAATGGTCCATGTCAGACAATTTATTTAAACATAAAATCCTACAAGAACATGGTAAATTACGCACTTGCATGATCACACTCAGTCTTGTCTTATTACAGATTTTGCAAAAAGGATAAGTAATTTAAGATGTATCAAATGTTTCCATCAAGTATGAGGAGGCAGGATGAACATAGTCAACTTACCCTTGAGATTATTGCTGTTCTAGAATAACCAAGCTTGGAAACACTACTTGTCCAAAAGCTGTTCTCAATATCCTTCTCCTGTTAGCAAAAATAGATGCTAGTAAATAGGAGAGAACATGACCACTACCCTATTACTTCCCAATTGATACAAAAGCACCCACATTAAATACAACATATACATACACAAAACTGCAATTGTTATAAATCACCTTTGATTCCGATTATTTTTCTTAAACCCTAAATCCCAATTTAAGTTTTAAAACCCCATAATCCCAAATTAAGTTTTAAAACGTCGTAAACCCTAAATCCTCCACCTAAATTTCATACAAAATACAAAGTAAACACAGTAATAAACTCTAGAGACACAGAGAGAGAAATAGAGATAGAGAGAGAGAGAGATGAAGTGGGTACTTGCCTTGGCCAATTCGTTCTTGAGCTCTACCGTTCTTGAGCAACGACGACGAAGGAGAGAGCGGGAACCAGGTCATACCGACACAGTTGGGGCTCTTTGACTTGCTTGCTTGACTCAGTTTTGTGAGCGTGATGACTGATGAGGGAGTGAGAGGTGAGATCTGACGACGGTGAGAGGTGAGGGGGAGGAGAAACGCGACGGTGAGAGGTGAGGGGGAGGAGAAACGCGAGTGAGCGTACTGATGAGGGAGTGAGAGTGTTGATCTGAGAGTGTTGATCTGAGAATGGAGAGATTGTTGATCTGAGAATGGCTGAGAGTGAGAATGGCTTCGTGAGAATGAGAGAGTAGCGTGAGAATGTTAGGGTTCCGTGTGAATGAGGGTGAATGTTAGGGTTCCCGTTTGAGAGTGGAGAGGTACGCGTAAGGGAATTTTTTTTTTCTATTTTTGGACTTTAGAGGTCAAGCGAGAATAGACGCCTGACTTCTAAAATATTAGAATGGAAAAAAACAATTTCACCCCTAATTACAAGTTTGCCACCGTGTCACTTATGTAGTCAGGCGAATACACGCCTGACTTCTAAAGTCTTATTTTTTCCCTATTTCTTCACTTTAGAAGTCAGGCGTGTATCCGCTTGACCTTAATACTTGCGAGTTTTGCCACTTATTTACAAGTTTGCCACCGTGTCTACCTATGTAGTCAGGCATCTGGGCGCCTGTTGACTCTCAATCATATGATGTAAGTTATGCATTTTTAGGACCAATTGTGCAGGTTTTTCATTGTATCACAGTCATTATCTGGGATTTAGTCTAGTTTTAGATAATTGTAGTAGGAAGTTCATTTGTAAGTAATTCCTTCACTTTTGGAGCTAAATTGGACATTGAAGACCTCTAATTGGTTGTGGCATCATTCGGCGAACCAGACACTTGCCCAGAAATGCAGCAAAATGGAGGGATTTGATTTCTGTTGAATATCGCGTCGCGACCAGGAGGGTTCGCGACGCGACCAGGAGGAATTTGGCAAAGCCAGATGTTTCTGTCCTATTTCGCGTCGCGACCAGGAGGGTTCGCGACGCGACCCGGAGCAATTTTGCGAAGCCAGATGCTTCTGTCTTATTTCGCGACGCGACGGGCACGGGCCGCGTCGCGATGGTGCGTAAAAATTAGGGTTTTTAAAGCAGTTTCAGCGTTTTTTCCTGGGGACTTCGTCTGGGGAGCGCAGCTAGGGTTTGGAGCAGCAGCTGGGGGCGTTTTTGGGAGCATCTAATCACTTGGGAACAAGGTTTTGACGACTTCTCATGGATTCCTCTATGTGTAACTTCTTCTTATTTCTATCTTCTCTTTCCTTGATGTTTTCCATGTAGTTTGTTTTGATTAAGGAGAGATAACTCTCCCCAAACCTATCTATTATGATTACTTTGTTATGGTTGATTCAGTTGTTTGGTTAATTTATCATAAGTCTATGCCTCTTTGTGTAATGCTTTACTTCTACATATGCTAGTTGTAATGAATTAGGGTTTGTGATCACATAGGGATGTGGGCTACATTCTTGATATGGGGTAGTAGATCACATACTTGTGATCACCATAGGAATATGGGATTGGATATGTGAATTCTCTATTTCTTGCGTTTATTGCTTCACCTGTTGGCATGAATCACCTAAGGGATTAGGGTTTCTCAATTAGGTAAAAGGGGTTTTGAGGCAAGGGATTGTCCTTAACCTAATTTTGTGAATTGAATCTGGTAATTTAAACAAACAATTTGAGATTAGTTGAAGGATCATAGGATAGGTGAGGGGAGAAGATTCGACCCCTAATCGTTTTTATTTTATTGTTTACAAACGTTTGCTTTATTTTACCGTTACTTCACTTTTCGTCCAACTGTTACGTCTAAGGATTAATTTACTTGCCTATTGATAATAAAACACAATCCCTGTGGATACGACCGGTTCTTACCGATATTTTATTACTTGCGACGACATTTGGTACACTTGCCAAAAGTCCTAACAAGTTTTTGGTACCAATATCAATTACTCATTGACAATTAGCTTCATAAAGATCTAACCATAACAAATATTAACTACTGGTAATTAGCATAAGGTGTTACGAAACTAGAAATTTCAAACAAACAACAACCTTCACTCCACACTCCACCAAAGAAACACGCAGAAGACCACAGATACAACCCCTCTATTTTGAAGAATTTATAATTTTAATCATTGCTAATTTGATACAAAAAGACCAGACTGCTCAGAGCAAAGACAAAAACAAATATTTGAAAAATCCCTCTCAAATTATATTCAGATAAGGAACCAAATATAGTTAAGAACATTTTGGTAATTACAATCTAGTAGATGATAATTAACCAGAACAACGACAGCTACGATACCCATTCTCCACAGAGGAAATGATTGCTATTTGCTTGCAAAGTTGCTAAAAAACCAGCAAGCTTGTGTTCATCTCCGTACCTACAACAAACAGGTGTGAAACAAGAAATAGAGGCGTGGGGTGCAAGTTTAAGGCAGCAATTTTATGAAGAGATAGATAGTAACGGCAATTGAGGGAACCTTAAGTAAGGATGAACACTAACCTGGAATACATTGGTTTGGCAGAATGACTAAGAACAAAAAATTGTTTCTTTCTTTTCCCCAATGAAATGGAAGCATCATCCTGCACTTTGTTCATAAACCCAACAAGACATGGTTATGGTTTCACAAGTAGTAACTAGTAAGTAATGCCTCATAAGGCATGGATTTGAAAATATATGTCTATATTAGCAAAGCTAAAGTATTTAGCTTTAATTTGCCGAATAGCTCATATTATTTAGACTTGCTAACAAAATCGTAAGTACAATAGAAAATCCTCAGACAAGCTTCTAACAGCTGCGCCCCCACCCCACCCCAATATAATAAATATTTCTACATGATTGCTTATTTAACCACACTTTCTATTTATCTAAAAAATTTGAAGTCTTTATTATCGTAAACTCGGCATTGTCCGCATGATTCTAAATTTGAAAATGTGATTGTTCATTTAGTAAAACTAATTATAATTAACTACTAATAAAGAACACAAAGAGACTGATTTTGGGATTAACTACTAAATACTTGGGTAAACTGGTACGCAATCATGAATCCAAAGCTTGCACAATCTGTAAAAGAACAAAAGGTAATAGAAGCTTGAGGAAGGACCTTACATTTCAACATACATCTCAAAATCCGAAAATTAGAGAAACGAAGAAGCTTGAAGCACTATAGATTTCAACATTCAAGTATTCCTCATCTTAAAGCACGTGCACAATTAGAAATGAAAAAAAATCAAACCACAATTTCAAAATCAATCTTCATCGAAGCTTTCTCTTTCACGGATTTCTCTGCACAAGAAACAAACGGTACATTTGCCATTGCGATAACAACTTTCGATCAGAATCACTAAAAGAAAATATTGAAATCGAAGAGAAATTGGCATCAAAACCTGATGTTAGCTTCAGATTCGCAGAACTCCTCGATGTAACGAAATCTGCGGAAGGACGGGACTCAATGAAAGCGATGATAATCGCTTCGCAATTCCAATGTCAAATCTCACAACGACCTAACTTAAAGAGACTCTTGGATACTGGAAATCTCAGCTTCTACATTGTGAAAATTGAAGGGGAAAATGAAATAGAACCCTAGAAATCTGAATCTGAATCTGAATGAAGTGATAAAGCATAGATTTGTAGGGAAGAATTTTCTAGCAGTAGCGACAATGGTGATAGGGTTTGAAAAGAACAAGGGAGGTTTGGTAAAAAGGAACGAGGGGGGTTTGGATGGAGGCAAGGATGAGAGGAAGAAGGCAACATGGTTGCAGGGAGGCGAGGGTGATGTTGTCTCAACGCAAAAATGATATGATTTTAAGTTAGAGGTATAATATATTTTAGGTTATGACGTAAGTTACAGTTTGACTAAAAGCAGCGAAGATTTTAAGTTTTTAAGTCGGGTAACTTAGCGTCCGACTTAAAAAGATGAGTGATAGAAATTTATTTTCATTTTAATTACAAGTTTGCCACCGCGTCTACTTTTGAAGTCGGATATCTGGTCAACCGACTTAAAAGGTCTAATTGTTTTCCAATTTTTGTACTAGTGAGTGTAAAAATCACTTTTGAAAGCAAAAGTTACAAATCTTACATTCAAATTAGAATCAGTTCTAAAGGGAAAATAAATTTTACTTGAAGACACCGTATATGTCTGTAAATAATTTTATATCTCCTAAATTACTTCCAGCTCTCACGAAAGTATGCTAAAACATGAACTATATAAACACTATATGAGCTTCTTCTTTTGAAAGAAGCGCTTTAAATACCACAGCTGCAACACCGAAACCAAAATGCAGATACCAAGAGACATGATGCTAAACCAAGCGACTCTAGCATTTGTTCTTTCACTGGTTTCCCTCATCTTCGCTTCCCTGTAGCAATGCCCAAAAAGAAAGGAAGCTATTGTGAAGGACCGGGCACAAAATAGTAAATTTATGTTTCTTAGAAGTGTGACAAGATTTTTTTGACTCAAGAAGTGTGACAATATATAATAGGCCTTTCTTCAACTTCTCTGCGGCCATATAGAAACAGTTTTAAAAATAAGACCAGTTATATAATAAGTGACTATTATATTTTAAAGTCTGCTATCATAATTGATATTGTTCTTTTAATGAGTAAGATGCTAAATCAGTTGCCACAACAAGTAATTTGGCATCCTAGTCATTAAACTGTCACATTGCAGATGCTAGCATGCAGTCTATTGCTATCAGGCAGTCTATTATTGAGGACTAAAAGACCACATATGTTATAAAGATTAAAAATATATTTAATTCTTTTATTTATAACTAAGAAGACACTCAAAGTCCAACTTACTCCTTTTGTCCAATAATTATAAGGGACTAGAATATCTTGTCTTGGGTTTCAGATTTTAAGAAGAAAATTGGTCTACGTGAAATATTTTCAAACTCTTCGTAGAAGATGAGGGAGAGTGCTTAACTTGGGATGCTAGACAAGGTTATATTAATGAATTACTTATCGAAAAATCTCCTGCGCAATATCTTTGGAAATGTATTGGCTATTTCTCTATAGGGCCTTTAGCTTTTAAGTTACTTTTTATAAAATCTAGAGAATTAATTGCTTAAAGGTGTCCCTTATGGGAACAATTGCTACAACGAAAATATGATCTGTTGTCAAATACGTTTTTAGTGACCGTGAAAAAAATGTGGTTAAAGATATTGGACGGTAGGTAAAAAATATAGTGACGGTCAAAAAATTGGGGATAAAAATACTAGGCAGTTGGTAAAATATGGATACACTATATTGTTATATGTCGTGCATAATACACGGAAGGAAGAATTGTGAGTACATCTAGTGACAATTTTTGTAAATTTGCTTCTATGAATTGTCTCATGACATACATATATATATATATATATATATATATATATATATATATATATATATATATATATATATAGAGAGAGAGAGAGGAAACTTATGGGTAAAGTTTGCCATGTTAATGAAATTTCATTTTTACTTATCAAAAAGATAATGATATACTAAGTTGTTTACACGCACCTCCAGAATTCTAGAAAGCAATAATGAGCAAAAAGAAGAAAAAAAGAAGAAAAAAGTTGTCAAAAAAAAAGAAGACAAAAAACTACTGACATTTTATCTAAAATAAAAAATGACACTAGTTTTAGATTAATTTTTTAAATATGATTATTATAATAGTTCGGAGTGAATATAAAGCAAGAGTAAGAGATTTACTTATCCTTCAAATAAATTAGATAGCTGTGGATGTGAAACACTACTTGGTGAAGTTTTTTGAGCTCAAGTTCAACACCCTTCAAGCAAAGCAAAAGAACAAACAAATCAAACAAATAAAACACAAACATGAATAAATTCCAACTACATTTAACAAAGTCAAAGCATGAGTAGAGATTTTTAATCACCTCAATCTTTTCTTTCTTTGCAACAGCATCCCAATCCTTGGCAGAAATCCCAGTTTTCCAATCAAGACTGACAGTCCCACCTTCTTGATCTTTCCTATCCATCGAAAAGCATGCCACATAGTCTCCACCCTCACTAGTTGTAAATGCAAACTGCCCTTGTGTAGCATTTTCATGATGATGAAGGTTTTTTCCATAAGGTGATGTAACCTGCAAAAGAAACTAATTAAGTACTGGTGATAATTAATATAAATTAGTGTATTAAAATTTAGGCCGTTTATCGGCTCAACAAAGATATTAGGTCAATGCCAATACTCGGATTAGAGGATTACTAATTAAACCACATGACTCAATATCTATGAAATTTATAAATATGTTGAGTTCAAAAATATATATTTTATTTTAAGATATAAATTGTATGTGCGCAACTTTACACAACACAATTGTAAAAAAACAACTTTTCACAACGCAATCATGTGGGTCATCAAACAATTATAGGACCGGAGCTCCAGCACATCAAGGGTATGGGGAAGGCTTCGAAATTCAGGAACAAACATCTTGTGGACGGTAGAGCGTCGAAAAGCTTGTTCAAAGCTCTTTTTTCTCCAAATCGGACACCAAGTTCACACCCCAAAGAGATTAGTTGACTCTTCAATTATTGCTCCTACCGGTTTTGGTCATACACACCGGCTTCCAAAATTGGTTGATGGGGCATGGGGGGTCTTTAGCAGTGGATTTAGGAGTGGTTCACGTGGGCTCATGTCTTCCGCAAGTTGGGCCAACTCATGTCTTCCACGTGAAGGTCGTCATTCCTCGTCGAATCATCATCGTTTAGTAGCAACTGAAATCCTTAAAATAGGTAGGGGTTTTGGTTTTTCTGGAGGCGGTGATGATGGTAGTTTGTTAGATAGGTTGGTTGCTTTGGAGGAAAGGGATATCCTTGTAGACGCCAATAGGGATCGTGTTGCTAATGCCCAATGATTGTTTGTTCAATTAATATCAGAGGGTTGGGGCGTCGAGTTAAAAAAAAGAAAGATTAGAAACCCGATTCGTTTGAGAGGCTGGATTTCGTGGCTATTGAAGAAACCACCAAAAGGGAGAACATTATGGAGGGATTATGTCGCTTCCTGTGGGAGAATTATGAGGTTAGATGGTGTTGGTCCTCATCATTGGGGGCGAGTGGTGGGATTCTCTTTCTATGGGATAAAACTAGGGGCTCCCTAGTTTTTACTTTTAGCGGAGATGGCTTCTTGGGTGTTTGTCTAGATTGGGGGTTGGAAAGAGACAGAGAGAGGTGTTACATAGTGAATATCTATTCGAAACATGGATTGACATCGAAAAGAATTATGTGGCAAAATCTATTGATGTCTAAGATAGGTTTTGGGAAAGGTCTGTGGTGTATGGCAGGGGACTTTAACTCTGTCGATTCTCACAGTGACCGGATCGGCTCCTCCACAAGGGGGAGTGACTCTAGTAGTAATGAGATGTTGGAATTCTCGACCTTTTTGAGAGATCTTAATTTGGTTGATCTTCCTCTCCAAGGTAGAAGGTTTACCTGGGTGCGACCAACGGTAGCGCAATGAGTAGACTTGATCGTATCTAGGTCTCCGAGGAGTGGTTTGAGAAATGGGGTAATGTATCCCTTTCGGCACTGCCAAGGGATGTCTCTGATCATTACCCAATCCACCTCAAGTATGTATCCTCCTATTGGGGACCAAGGCCCTTTCGTTTCAACAATTTATGGCTTAATTATAAAGGTTTCAAGGAGGTGGCCTGAAAGAGTTGGGTTTTGACCGAGCTTACTAGATGGATGGGGGTTTATTCTAAAGGAGAAGCTAAAGATCCTTAAATCAGACTTAAAAAATTTAAATAAGGAGGAGTTTGGAAATGTAGATTTCCGAATTGAATTGTTGGTTTAGGAAATTAATTTCAATGACCTCAAAAGGGAGGTGAGAGGGCCCTCTAAGGAAGAATAGGCCCTCCAAAGAAGCAAATTTGACCAGATGTGGAAACTTCTTAAAATTAAAGAGAGTTTGGCTTTTAAGCGCTCCAGGTCCCACTAGCTATAGGAAGGCGATGCCAATTCGGCCTATTTTCACGCAACCATAAGACTCGAGGGCGGAGGAGTCTCCTTTTATGTGCTTCGTGTGGATGATAGTTTGGTCGAAGGGTGGAAGGGGTTAGGAGAGAGGTCGTTAGACTCTTACTCGAGGGCATTTTGGGATCGACCTCTCCTGGATGGTGTGGCTTTTTCGTAGGTATCCCAATCACATAATGCGGGTCTAATCACCCCATTCTCAGATGCGAAGGTTGAGGTAGTTGCCCAATCTTGTGATGGGAATAAGAGCCCAGGCATTGATAGTTTTAATTTCTCATTTATAAAAGCATATTGAGTTTGATAAAAGGAGATGTGGGGATTTTCTTTAGAGAATTCCATTTGAATGCTAGGCTTCCAAAGGGCTTCACCTCATATCTCCCCACTCTGGTTCTAAAGGTCGATTGCCCTTTGTATCTTGGGGATATCAGACCGATCTCATGGTGGCAAAGGTGCTGACGGCACGACTTGGGAAGGTTATGTATATTTTAGTGGCTAGGAACGAAACATCTTTCATCTTTGGGAGACACCTTGAAGATGGGGTGGTGGTGGTAAATGAGGTGCTTGAATATGCAAAGAAAGTTGAGAGAGAATGTTTGATCTTTAACATAGATTTTGAGAAAGCATATGACTCCGTCAATTGGGGGTTTTGGGACTACTTGTTGGGGAGATTTGGGTTTTGTATAAAGTGGAAGGATTGGATTTGTGCTTGTGTTTTTTCGGGTAGTCTATTATTCCTTCACAGTGGCACTCCAACGGAGGAAATTAATATCCATCAGAGCCTAAAACAAGGCGATCTGCTTGACCCTTTTCTTTTTATTTTGGTGGATGAGGAACTCGAACGCCTTGCCCGATCGGCGGTAGAAAGAAAAAGGTCTGCTGGCTTCAAATTAGGTTCCCTCAGATGGAGATCTCATATCTCCAGTATGCGGACGACACCCTTCGGATTGGGGAGGCTACAGTTGCCAACCTGTCGGCTCTAAGGTCTGTGCTGAGGAGTTTGAATTGATTTCTGGCCTAAAAATAAATTTATGGAAAAGCTGTCTTATGGGTACTAATATTCCCGCAGCCTTTTTAGATTTGGCTGCGGGTTTCCTCCATTGTAGAATTGGTGCCCTACCGCTCAAATATCATGGTCTACCTATGGATGCGAGCTTTAGGGGCCTAACCACTTGGCAACATATGATTGATACCCTAAGGAGGGGGTTTAATGGGTGGGGTAACAGGTATGTGAGTTTTGGAGCTTGTAATGTCATGATTAACTCGGTCCTTAATAGTATCCCAATCTTGTATTCCCTTAGCCCTCTATACAAATCGTCTCTTTGGTGGAACCATATCTGTAGCTTGGGGGTGGATTCGGACTCCGGTATGGATAGCTTCTCAGATAGGGTTGTTAGGGAGTTAGGGAATGGGGCGTCAGTTCGCTTTTGGCATGATGTTTGGGTTGAGGCTGGATCCCTCAAGATGATTTTCCCGAGGCTTTGTGCCATCTCTGAGCAAAAGAACTGTACTAGTGTTCAAGAGGCTATGGGTTTCGGGGAGGATGGCGTGGGCTTGAGGCTCTCATGGAGTAGAGTTTTTTTTTGCTTGGGAAGAAACACTGGACCTTATGGCTTTGCTATCCCCGGTAGTTCTCCCGTTTGTTGAGGATAGGTGGATCTGGGAGACTGGAGTAGATGGGGTTTATTCAGTTAAATCGGCGAATGAGTTACTTCTCCACAATTCTCTGAATCCGGCCACTAGGTCCCCGTTGGAGAGTTTTGCCTTGGAAAACCAGTGGAAGAGTCTGGCGCCTCCCAAAGTTGTTGCTTTTGCTTGGCGTGCCCTCTTAAATAGGATCCCATCTCAGATTTGGATGATACTTGGTGTGTCCACTGTGGGGAGTTATTGGAGACTGGGCCACATTTGTTTCTATCATGTGAGTCTTTAAATAATGTTTGGCACCTAGTCTTTAGATGGTTAGGCTGCATGGCGGTACTCCCATCTAATTTACCCCACTTTGTTCTCGGTTTTCTACTCTGGGGCCAGCATTAGAAGGGGTAGAAAGGGCCTCTTAACAATTTGGCATTCTGTTCTATGTGTGAGTTGGGAGAGTAGAAATGGGGTGATTTTCTCAAACAAGTCTTCTAACCTCATGGAAACCAGATATTTGATAAAGTTGTACTCGTGGAATTGGTTTTTGGCAAAGACAGAGTCGAGTCATTGCCTTTTCTATGAGTGGTGTGTGGACCCCTTGGATTGTGTTTTCAGAGCTAAGGAGCAATTGTTGTGTGGTATAAATTTTACTCAGATGGGGTGACATGGATGCTTCGCTTTGGGTTTTTCTTTGTCTTCCTGCTACTTTGTTTTCTTAGTTTTTTGGTTCCTAGTTTTGAGCCTCTCTCTGACTGAGAGAATCAGACTGTATACAGGTTTTGTGGTCCATAATACACATCATTTTATATATAATACCTATTTTTGCCATTCAAAAAAAGCATCATAGGGTATGAACTTTTAAAGTATATTTTACAAGATTAATGTGATTTTCAACGAAGTAGGTCAAAACATGTAGCATTCAATACCTACAACTAAGTTGGTTTGATTCGCTAGTTCAACGGTTTAATAGAAAACCGGTCGATTCTAGCAAGTTTTCACCAGTTTGAGAACATAACCAATTTGATAACTCAAACTAAGCCATTGATTAACATAACAATTTATTAGAAATTGGAAATACTAACTTGAATTAATATTTGGAAATTTAAATTGCTTTTCCAGCACTTGAATTCACAACATTGTTTAATATGAAAAGGGTTATGGACTTCTTACGGATTTGCAGTAGAATGATTTTGGGATTAAATTTATAAAAAGTGATTACAGAAACATAAGATTGATGTTTTCGAGTAGAGTTGATTTTGTCTCTAGCTTTTTTTTAAAGGAACTTTGCCTCTAGTTTAAAGTTAGGGTTTTTTTTTTATATGCAAAGTTAGGGTTTGTTGTTTTTGCTATCAAATTTGAATTTTATACTTAAATTTGTTGTTAAACTCAATTTCATGTGAATGATTCAAAATAAGAAACACTTACATTCAACTCATTGAAATTGAAATCGATATTACAAAATCAAATTCACATAAAATCAGTTTTTACCCAATTTTACCAAATGTACAAAACAGAAAGCAGATTTCTCCTACTTTTAAAAAAAAACAACGAGCAAAACTTATTGCCTATTGTCTAGTTAACCAACATGAATGCAGAAGAAAGAAACTATAAATTAAAAACCAAAAGAAATAGTTAGTTAATCTAAATAAATCAGTGAGTTGGGTAGTAGATTGATAAAAAAAAACATACCTTGACAGAAACTGTATGATGCTGGTAACCCTGATCATGAGTAGATGCAGTAGTGACAACATAGTAATAGGCTAAAACAACTGTGTGTGTCTGAATATTCTCAGACACGCACTTAGTACCCGAACTTGGGATGTCTATCCACACAGCCTCTGCTTGTAGGAGAACTTGAGAAATTGCCGTGAAGCATAACAACAATACCAGACTCATTCCACTTCCACCTATTGAGTTCATATCTAAATTTCTCAAAGTTACAAGAGAAAGACAAAGAGTAAGAGAAGAGACTATATACTAATATTAAAATTGCATAGTGTTTTCTCTCTCGTTTGTGGATGAGGTATTCACTATTCAGTTCAGTGTTTCTCTTTTACAGTGCAATAGGGTGGTAGGTTAGGAATTTAGAATAGGAAATTTTGAAGTGGTGACGCATATGCAGCCTACATGGCTTTCCATTCGCCAATAACGTTCCCGATGCAAACTCCAACTAAGGACACGTCAGTAAAGTGCTTGGTCCACGGCCTTTTTGAGATTGCAACTACGTTTATTAGTCAAATAGTCAACATAAATAATAAAGAGAATCAAAGTCAAAATAAGAAAAAGGTAAAAAGGATAATACATTTTAAATATTGTTTTTTAGGAGAGAAATAGGTGAAAGAGACATGAAATATTATTATGAATTGATAAAAAAGTCATTATTTAATAAAATATTTAATCAGTGTCAAGTAAAAATGTTAATTAATTAGTTAATGTAAACTTTTAATTTAATTAATTAAATTGACTGATTCATTTATCTCTCATTTTATATTTTTTTTTATTAATTAGTATTTGGATTATTTTATTTCATTTCATTTTAAATAACTAGATTTACTATTGTGAGATTTCGTTAATTAATATCAGGAAAAATTGTTCTTAGATCTTTTAACTTAATTTAAAACTTAATTTAGTACTTTAAGTTTTTTCCGGTTAATTATTCCTTTTTAAGTCTTCAAACATGGACGACGTTGTATTTTTTTTTACCGCTTTCATTTAACTCCATTAAAAATGTCCCTGTGGCCGTAAAGATGCTGATATTTAATATGGAAATGAAGATGAAGAACATGAGGAAACATTATTTAACTCTATTTTTTAAAATAAAGAGAAATGAAAACATATGACGTGGCAAATTTAGGAAGGACAAATATTTAACAGATCAGCATTTTACAAAAAGAGTTAGCAACAAAAGGACTAAAAAGAAAATGATGATATTTTCAGAGATTTATTTATAACACCAAGTATTTAAAACATACAATTTCTTAAAAATAAGAATATAGTCAAACAATTATTAAACATAATCAATATATGCAAGCAACAACCAATGTAATATTCAAAGTAATTATTTTATTACTTTGGGTATTACACTCCTCTTGGAGGATGAGCGGATAAGTGACTCTATCTTAGATGATATACTAAACGAGGAGAGTGAAACTTTCCTTGCAGAGATAGAGATGGGAGGATTGCTACCACTGGAGTTCTGGGGGCAAAAGGACAGCCCAAGGAACTTGAAGGCGATGTCTTTGCTGAGGGGGCCGAGTGGGCTGCCTTGACGGAGACAGACAATCAAGTGACCGAGGGAATGCTTTTTGAGAAGCCTACGGCGGATATGGTAAAGCACTTGAAATCGTTATACATTAAGGCCCATCTAAATAGGAAGCTCTTCAATAGAGTGTTCATAGATGGTGGAGCTGTATTGAACATCATTCTTTTGGCTACCATGAAGAAACTCGGTAAGAACGCAAAGGACCTCATCCCGACCACTATGACCATGACCAGTTTCATGGGTCACTCCTCTCATGCTATGGGTCTGTTGGTGGCCGATGTAACCGTCGGGTCAAAGGTAATGCGATCGGCTTTCTTTTTCATAGAAGGGAAGCTGTCGTATGCCGTAATCCTTGGTAGGGATTGGAACCACACCAGTGAATGTGTTCCCTCCACTTTACACCAGAAATTGATGATATGGATTGGTGATAAGGTGGAGATAGTGGAGGTCGAGTCTAACCCTTTCCCGGTCGAGGTTTAAATGTTTAAGGAGTACAATCTACTCCCCTCAAATGTTTGCAATACCATGAATTACGAAGAGGAAGGAGTACAATTTGTGAGTGGACCAGAGAAGTTTTCAGGCTCAAAATGTTGGCCGACCCATGGTTTGACAATGAAACTGATGGTTGACAGCCCACCAGAACTGCAGAGCCTACTGGACAGGCTACACCTCTTCCAGGTAGATCCAACATTGAGGAAGCTATATTTGGTGCAGTACAACAGGAGAATGAGCTCCACGAAGATCTACCCACAGGGGTATTGGATGACGCCGAAGTAGGGACGTTGGTCGATCTCCCTCACATTGAACCTATCCAGCGAAGGATCCCTCTTTTGAAGCTCAGGATCCATTATTGAAGGTTAACTTGGGAACTGAAGTGAGACCTAGGATGACCAAGATTAGTTTCATGCTTAGCGTACATCAAAGGGACCAGGTGGTAGAATTGATCAAGGAGTACCGCGACTGCTTTGCATATGGGATTAGCATGAGATGCCAGGCTTAGATAGAGCTTTTGTAGAACATTATTTTCCTATCAAAGACGGATGCAGACGCCACAAGCAGCCACCATGGAGGTTCAATCCTCAGTTAATGCCACAAATTAAAGCTGGGATAAAGAGGATGCTAAAGGCTGGATTTATAAGAACTGTCAGGTATGTAAAGTGCTTATCCAATATAGTTCCTGTAATTAAAAAGAATGGCCAAGTGAGGGTCGACATTGACTACAGACACCTGAACTTGGCCATTCCCAAGGATGAGTATGGTATGCCAATGGCTGATATGCTAGTCGATGCCGCGACTAATAATGCCATCTTGACTTTTATGGATGGTTACTCTCGATATAACCAAATCTACGTAGCCGAGGGGGACACCCATAAGACTGCCTTTCGGTGCCCCAGTGCCTTAGGCATCTATGAATGGTTGGTCATGCCTTTTGTTCTTAAGAATGCGGAGCCACCTATCGAAGGGCGATGAACGCAATATTCCATGGCTTAATCGGCAAAATCATGGAATTATATATTGACGATGTGCTAGTCAAATCCAAGAGTTTTGAGGAACAGGTCCTGAAACGGATGAGACTCCACAATCTCCAAATGAATCCTACTAAGTGTGCATTCGGTGTACCTTCAGGTAATTAACTTCCGAGGTTTTTTGGTGCATAATCAAGGCATCAAAGTAGACAAGAATAAAGCCCGATCGATCTTGGAGGCGAGGCCGCCCAAGACCAAGAAGGAACTATAGAGCCTCCTCGGCAAGATTAACTTCTTAAGCAGGTTTATTGCTAACTCGGTAGGGAAGATGAAAGCGTTTCACCTTTGTTGAGACTGAAGACCACCGAGGAGATGACATGGGGGAAAAGCAGTAGGAGGCCTTCAATCAGATCAAGACTGTCTTGACTAATCCTTCAGTCCTAGTCCATCCTTTGCCCGGGAGACCGTTGAAGCTTTACATTGCAACCGAAGACCAAACTATCAGCTGCCTTCTGGCCCAGAAAGATGACAATGGCGTCGAGCAAGCTATCTATTACCTTAGTAGGATTCTCAACGATGCGGACTAGATATGCAAGGTAGACTTGTCAAGTGGGCCATTAATTTAAATACATTTGCTTTATTGTATGTACCTTTAATGGTCGTCAAAGGACAGGCCCTTGTCGATTTCCTCGCTCAACACCCGTGTGTAGAGGTCCATGACCCCCTGTTGCACCCCGAAAAATCCGGTTTGGACTTCTCGTTTGACAACGTGAAAAATAGTAGAGCTGCCACCAATATTTATTTAGGAAAACATTGAAAAAACCTTTTTTGGAAAAGCGGATGGTCTTTTGAAAACTCAGAGATGTAGGTTCGGGGGTCGGTTAGGTGCAGGGAAGGTATTAGCATCCCGCACCTCCTTTCTACTGAAAGGGAACCATTAACTTGATGTGTGGTTTAGGAAAAGTTGATTTGAAATGATTTTTGTTCTACTTCTTTTCTTTTCTTTTCTTTCCTTTTCTTTTTATTTCATTTGAGAAATTGTTTTATTGAAAACGGGGGGAAGAAGAATATTTTTGGTATCTTTGAAAAGCGGAACAAAACAAAGATTTTTTAAAAGGGTGCTTGACGGGCTGTGACCCGCTCCTACGTACCCTCACTGGGATGAGGGATCAAAGCTACGTAGTTCTCGTCTTTTGGTTTTGAAAATGTTTGTGTTTTATCTTATTTAATTTTTTTGGAGCTTTTGAAATAAGACTCAAGTGTTCACGAATACCAAACAAGCAATGGCTTCGAGTGGCGTTCATTACTAACTTGAGAGAAAAGAGTTGAAATCGGTAACCAGTCAAGCAAAGGCTTCGAGCGATTACAAGTAACAACGTTTTATTATCTTTTTTGAAATTGCTTTGAAAAAGGGCGAGCATCGGTGACAATTATCACTAATAGCTCATGTTGTTTTTGAAATTGAATTAGTTTGTGTTTGGTTAAGGTGTGGGAGCCTTCGTAATAGTCAAACAAGCAAAGGCTTCGAGTGACTACCACTAATAACCCCTCATTAGCGATCAAACAAGCAAAGGCTTCGAGTGATGACTAATGATTTATTTAAGAAAATACCTTAGGGTTTTCATTGGAAAAGCATTTGATTTTGATTTGAAAACTAGTTTAGAAAAGAGTATGATTTGGAAAAAGATTTTGGAAAACAAGTAGAACACTTCAATCAACTCCAAATCCATAAGCAATATACAAATCATTCAATTACAATTCATGCAAGCATTACAAATCCAAGAGGCAAGCATAGGCATGAACATGTAATTGTCTAAACTAGTTACAAGTTGCAATAAGAATGGTCACACAAAAATGAGACATTGATCAATTACAAAAGGGTAGCTCATTGAATCAATTTAAGAATCAATCAATAAAAACACAAGAGTTAAATTCCTTTTGGTAATCCTTGACACTTATTAACAATGCACAAGTGCATCAGCGTCTAGTCATTTTACCAAATGTTCAACACCAAAATGTATACAAGAGTTGAATCATTTTAAAGTAATCCTCAACATTTAAAATTATGCTTGAAAGCACATGTTGAATCCTCTTACCAATCATCAGCATTTAAACAAATTAATGACTTAAAACAAGCACCACATTTGCAAGACTCAAAGTAACCAAAAGAAAGTATTCACAAGCTATCACAAACAATTGGCAACCAAGGAATCATAAACTCACATTTTGTTCATTGAAAATTTAAAGAGAGTTGAATCACTTGAAGTAATCCTCATCACTTAAAAAATGGCGCCCAAGGCGCAAGTGAGAATCATGTTACTCATCATCAATATTGAAAACAATTGACAAACCAAATTCACAAGAACAAGTAAGATTACAATTCAAAAGGGATCGAATCCTATTGAACAATCCTCATCACTTAGAGAATAGTGCTCAAGGCACAAGTGAGAGTCATCTTTTCAATCATCAACATAACAATTACTTGCAAGCAAGATTCCATCAAAACAACTTGAGAAAACATTTTTTAAGCACAATTGCAAGCCAAATAGCCAAGAAACAACAAGACCCTAATTATTTCTCATGATTTGCGAAGCCAACACATAGCCAAACAACAAATTTATTCGTCAAACTCACAAAATCAAGCAAGCACAAGATACTAGCAAGACTTAGGAACAATTAATCACATGATTTAAGCACTAAAACTTCAAATCAACATTTATTCTTCATTTCTTTAATTTTTACGAAACATATATGAGTAAGAAAAGGAGATTTGCAAACTTAAACAAAGGATCTAAGCATGAAAACACCAAAATCGAGTATCCACAACAAGATTAAGCATCATCTAGCAAAGAGGAACAACAAAATCAAATTAAAACCAACTTTAACATGATATGCGAACTAAATAACACATGAAACAACAATTTTATTTCACAACAAATACAAAATCAACACAAAAACAACATGAATCAATTTATTCAAGGGTGAGCGGCACCTTAAACACCCAAGCCGCCCTAAGTGCTTGTCAATAGTGTTTAAGGCTCCTCTCACCAACAACAACCAACAAATCACATTTTATATATATTTATGAGAGTATGCGAAATGAAGGAAAGGAAGAGCATGAGTTTTGATGCAAAAATGTTGAAGATAATGCTATGGTTTTTAGAGTATACCTTGGACCCAAGCTAGATTATGAAAGAAATGAAGAGCAAGAACACAAATCAACAATGATCTTCAATAGAACACCACAAGAACCCCACGCAAATCTTCAAACCACAAGCCTTTGATGATGCAAATATGAACTATAGTAGGAGAGGATGGAGATGTATGGAGTGGAAATGAATTTGAGATGAAAAAGAGGAAGGAAATCAAAAAAATATGGAGGAGGAGTGGTGGTGGTGGCTTCGGCCAAGAGGGTATTTGGAGGAGAGGAAAGTTGTGCTGATATTTGAGAGTGGAAAATGAGGCCAAAGGTCATGAGAGATGGGCTTAACAAGGTATATATAGAGTACAATTAGGTTTAAGGGCATAATGGTCTTTATGCATTAGCAAGTGCTCTAGGATTTGATTTTAATTTTGAATCAAAGGCTAGGATTGAAGTTCACATGGATTGGGGATATTGAGAAAGCACAAAATGAGAGAGTAGTAGAGAGGAGAGGGTGTTCGAAATTGACAACAAAATGCGGAGGGAATTTGCAAGTTGTCAATTGTACAATTGTACTATCACATGACCATTCCATTATCTCTTCATTTTTTGATTATTCTTTTTAGGATAATTGTACACAAATACACCCAATTTAGGACACATACTAGGAATCTTAGGAATATGCCATTTTATGAGATCACCATGACCAAAAATATCATAAAAATCTCATCTTGAAACTTTTGTAGAATATTCCTTTTTGATGCCTTTTTTGAATTTGAATTTTTTTGGTGCACAATGCATGCATCCACATACATACACATGAACAAAACGTTTTGCCTCAAATAAATTTCTCTAAACTTGCACCATGATTTTTTGATGAGAAATTATCCTATTTTGTAAAATGGCCAAAATACCCTTTTGCCCTAAAAACCTGTTTCTTGCCCAAAAAATGCACTTCCACTCTAAAAATGATTCTAAAAACCCTAGGATGACTTTAAAACCTTAAAAATGCATGCAAAATGCTCCTTACACTCTACAAAATGATTTCACACTTCACAGTTTACTATTTTTGTGGAAAATTAGGGTTTTGACCCTAGGCGGACAAAATTAGGGTATGACACCCCCCAGACAAACCTGTTATTTATATCGGTCTGAAACCTTGGATTCTCATGTTTGATTGCTTGAGCACTCAAACAGGGGCTGGTGTGGGGATAGTCATATCTTGCTCGTGTGGCAAAACATGGAAGTTAATATGCACGATAGAGGATCAAGCATCCAATAATCAGGCAGAATATGAAGCCTTAATCATTGGATTTGATATTCTGGCCGTCATGAAGGTCCATTACTTAGAAATAAAATGGTACTCTCAGCTGGTAATTAAACAAATCACTGGTAACTAAAGTTGTTTGGCGATACAATCATTTTGCATATCCCCAGGGACGAGAATCAGGAAGCAAATGACCTTGCTCAGCAAGCTTCTGGGTACAAGAGCACGGTTGTGGAAGTCATGCATCAGGACACCACAGTGGTGACCGAGCAAGACCCAACTGATGCCTGGATGAGGCTACTAGCGGATTATTTGCGGAACCCCTCTACTGGGGCTTATTTCAAGGTTAAGCAAAGAGCACTTAAATATGTCCTTGTAGGCGATGAATTGTATAAAAAGAGCACTAATGGGGTACTTTTGCGATGCCTCAAGAAGAAAGAGTCCTACTTGTTCATGGCTCAGTTTCATGAGGGGATTTATGGTTCTCACAGGTCTGGTCCCATCATGAAATGGTTGATTTACACACACAGATACTATTGGCCGACGATCACGGCCGATTGTTTCCAATACGCCTAGGGATGCAAAGCTTGCTAGCTACACGACCCTATGCAATGGATGCCAGCGGATGAGCTCCACCCAGTTGTCAAGTCGTGGCCTT
Source organism: Astragalus membranaceus (assembly GCA_039519185.1). Lineage (NCBI taxonomy): Eukaryota > Viridiplantae > Streptophyta > Magnoliopsida > Fabales > Fabaceae > Astragalus > Astragalus membranaceus. Next base: position 95,841,644 of record CM076849.1, read on the forward strand.
TCAGTGGATGGGCCATGGACTTGATTGGAAAAATATACCCTCCAAGCTCCAAAGGGCACAACTTTATTATTGTAGCCATAGACTACTTTACTAAGTGGGTAGAGGCTATGCCCATGGGGAATGTCAATCAAGTTGCAGTGATTAGGTTCATCGAGAACCAGATCATATACAGATTTGAGATCCCCGAGACCATCATTACCGATCAAGTTATCATGTTCTCAGGGGAACAAGTGGTGGCCTTCTCCCAAGAGTATGGAATTAAGATGAGGCACTCCACGGCTTACTATGCCCAAGCTAACGGACAGGTCGAGGCTACCAATAAGATTATCATTGAGTTTACCAAGAAGAACCTGGAAGATAAGCCCTGAAGGTGGTACAAAATCCTAAATGAAGTTCTGTTGAGAAACTCAAAGTTTACGGCCACCGGAATAACTCCTTTTCGATTGGTGTACGGGCAAGATGCGGTGTTGCCGCCGGGTGAGGATTCTTCAAAGTTCGAAAATGAAGCCACCACCAATGTTTTAATTATAAGGGCACACATTAGTAAATCCCTTGGGTGTGGATAAGGGTCCTTTAGACCAGATTTGGGTTCGGGAGTCGGTTATGCATGGAGAAGGTATTAGCACCCCACGACATCCTTCCCAAGGAAGGTTACCTTCTAATTAGTTGTATAGAGAAATGTTAATTTTGAAAATGTTTATTTTACCCTTTTATTGTGAATTAAAAGAAAAAGACTTAATGAAAATTATTTTTTTTGTGCTTGACAAGAGTGGGCCCCCGCTCCTACGTATCTCCAGGTGCGATGGAGAAATCAAAGCTACGTAGTTCTTGGATAGAAAAAGGTTTTGTTGGTTTGTGTTTTTTAACTTAGGGGTTTTAGGACTTTTGATCCGTACGGTTCATTCGTCCTAAAACGATGACTAATCCGGCCGTATGGCCGACTTAATCCCCTATTTTTGAAACTAAGATTTTTTATTTTGAAATAGAGATTTTAGGACCTGATCCATATGGTTCATTTGTGGTCCTAAAAAGCTGACTAACCCGATCGTACGACTGTTTACCGTGGATTTTGGTAAACACCGCTAGTTTCCAGTTTGGTTTACTTGCGGGATCAACTAGTAAATCCCAAGACAGTTTGGATAAAAGTTTTTTAGAAAACACGGGTTTCTTATGGGTTAAGTTAAAGAAAAGAAAGAAATTCAATGTTTCTTGCGAAACTAATGAATTATTCCAGAAAAGAAGAGAATTGCGTAAAACAAAGAAGGCAAAAAGTGCAGGAATTGGAAATAAACAAAGTAAAATTGCATTAAAAAGAGAAAAGTGTTACACAATCATACATTGCTTCTCTGGGCTCGTTTTTCGCTTTAACTTGGAAGTAGAGCGTGAGAATTTGTGTAATGAGTTTGTGACCCTTTTTCTCTATGAGAAACTACTATATATACTGCAGAAACTGTAACTGCTTACAACAGTTATATATAACTGTGTAAAGGAACTTAAAACAACAACTGCCATATCTTTCGACGATGCAACTGCTACATCCTTCGACGGCGTAACTGCTATGCTCTTCGACAGCACTTCCTTGGCTTTGATCTGGTACCAATCTCTTACTTTCTTTTTTGTCGAAATGTCGCCTTCAAGCTCTCAATTTCGTTAAGTTCTAGGAGTAGTCGAAGATCTCCCTTGGAATACCTTCTCAGTGCCGAAGGCCAGCATTTCCTCTTTAAAATGACAAGTCAAACTTCCTTGACTGCATTTAATTGAGCTTGTCGAAAATGCAGGCTAACAAATTGCCCCCAAAAATGTCATTTTCGACTGAGGTTTAAACGAAGGTAGAAAATTGACGTTTTTGAATTGTCTTTTGACAACCCTATGTCAAGCACTCTGTACTTCGACAATCTTCTTTGGCATTTAACTTTCGACATGCCATATTTAAATTTCTTCGTTATTTTACTCTTGTGTTATTTTAACTTCTTGCAATATTGGCTTATATTTTTTCAAATACTTGTCATTGATACGCAATATTCGACTACCAGCGCCTAGTTCTTCGGCTTCGTAAGCACCGTTTGAGAAAACTTGTATACTTTTAAATGGTCCTTCCCAATTTGGTGACCATTTACCTAAGGCCCTATCTTTTTTGTCCATAGGTAAAATAACTTTCCACACCAAGTCTCCCAAAGCAAAGGTTTTTACCTTTACTCTTTTGTTATAGGCTTTGGCTACTCTTTCTTTCTGCCTTATAAGGACCTCTAATGCGAATAACCTCTCTTCATCTAAATCAACCAACTCATCTAAAATCATATCCCAATAATGGTCTGATGTGATCTCAAACTGCCTTTGGATTTTGGTTGATTGTTGTTCTGTACCTAGCAGTAATTTGGTAGGCTGCTGTTGGTAGGTCTCTTGCTGTCCTGGCAGTAGGTCAGTGAGCGCCCGGGGGGTACCTGCAAAGCCACTCCGACGCTCAAGTCAGTATGAGAATAAGCTAGTGAGTTTGCAAGGGAATAGTGCGTACCGTATAAATGGCTATGCGAGCCGGTATTTATAGGAAATCGATGCTCGTTGTGGATCGTCGGATTAGTAGCGTTGATCTGGACCGTCCAAGCATGTTGGGCTTGTGTGTTGTCGATATGGGCCGAGTCGGTTGGGCTGATCCATATCCAATTGCTAAACGCACCCCCTGGTTTTGCTAATGGACCTCTTGGTCCAGTCCAGAACAGTTGCCCCTCAAGCCGAGATTATTCCGGAGGATGGTCTTGGCTTGAAGAATTTTTGTTGGTCTACCGGATGTGTGATGTCGCGCGGAACACTGCCTTTGTCACGACGGTGTTTTATCGTTTTCACTCTCTAGAGTAAAAAAGAGAGATTTTTTCTTTGCCATGCGTTACTTTGTTTGTCTCGTCGGGTCGTACAAGATCACTTCGTTGCGACCGTGACTCACACCTCTCTTGGTGTAATCCTTGTGCCAGGCACTAAGCTAGGGTGACATATCCTGATGTTGATGCCCTCCTGGGCGCCTCGTGCCATGGTGTTGAGATATCCTGACGTTGGCGCCCTCCTAGGCGCCTTGTGTCATTGTGTTGAGACATCCTGATGTTGGAGCCCTTGTGAGTGCCTTGCTAGCCTCTCATTCGTTCCTTAGGGTAGGCGCCCTCCCGGGTGCCTCTGGTGTTGTTCGTTGCGTGTTGTTGTGGATGGTGTCCTCATGGGCGCCTTGTCATGTTGTCTTGGCTTCCGCCTCTTGGAGAAGGATTCGGCGCCCTCACGGGCGCCATGGGCGCCTTGTCATGTTTGGTCTGGTTGCAGCAGGATCTGGCGCCCTCATGGGCGCCTTGGTGCCTTTTTGGATGTGCTTGGTGCCATCCTGCGAAACATGTTTTGGCGCCCTCTAGGGCTCCTTGGTGCCAGCCTGGATGTTCTTGGCGCCATCCTGCGAAACATGTTTTGGGGCCCTCTAGGGTGCCTTGGGTGCCTATACAGTGGATGTCTCCCCATTTCTTATGTTTATTATTGGCACGCGTTGGATGGTCTCGGGCACACGTTCTTGCCTTGTGCACCTGAATATACAATTTCGTGTCGCCTCGTGGCGCAGTGCTGTCTGCTCCCTTGCGAAGGACTTGCTTCCAGACTAACTTTTTGCTATGCGTTCTCCTGCCAGGTGCGCTGGCTTCTTTTTGACCTGGCGCCCTCATGGGCGCTGGCTGCTGTCTTGGCGCCCTGCCAGGCGCCCTCATGGGTGCTGGCCTCTTTTTTCATTGGCGCCCTGCCAGGTGCCCTCATGGGCGCTGGCTGCTGTCTTGGTGCCCTGCCAGGCGCCCTCATGGGCGCTGGCCTCTTTTGTCATTGGCGCCCTGCCAGGCGCCCTCATGGGCGCTGGCTGCTGTCTTGGCGCCATGCCAGGCGCCCTCATGGCTGCTGGCCTCTTTTGTCATTGGCGCCCTGCCAGGCACCCTAATGGGCGCTGGCTGCTATCTTGGCGCCCTCATGGGCGCTGGCCTCTTTTCTCATTGGCGCCCTGCCAGGTGCCCTCATGGGCGCTGGCTGCTGTCTTGGCGCCCTGCCAGGCGGGACTCTAGGGGCAGTTTATCAGACTCGGCTGAATTTAACTTGCCCATCAGAGGTTGCGACACGTTTAAAGCCGCTTCTCACCTCGTGGGACTCTGGGGGTAGTTTATCAGATTCGGCTGAATTTAACTCGCCCATCAGAGGTTGTGACACGTTTAAAGTCACTTCGCACCTCGTGGGACTCTGGGGGCAGTTTATCAGACTCGGCTGAATTTAACTCGCCCATCAGAGGTTGCGACACGTTTAAAGTCGCTTCTCACCTCGTGGGACTCTGGGGGTAGTTTATCAGACTCGGCTGAATTTAACTCGCCCATCAGAGGTTGTGACACGTTTAAAGTCACTTCCCACCTCGTGGGACTCTGGGGGCAGTTTATCAGACTCAGCTGAATTTAACTCGCCCATCAGAGGTTGTGACACGTTTAAAGTCACTTCGCACCTCGTGGGACTCTGGGGGCAGTTTATCAGACTCGGCTGAATTTAACTCGCCCATCAGAGGTTGCGACACGTTTTAAGTCGCTTCGTGCCTCGTGGCAAAGTTTAGCCTGGGGTGTTGGCTGCTTCTTGACCTGGCGCCCTCATGGGTGCTGGCTGCTGTCTTGGCGCCCTGCCAGGCGCCCTCATGGGCGCTGGCTGCTGTCTTGGCGCCCTGCCAGGCGCCCTCATGGGTGCTAGCCTCTTTTGTCATTGGCGCCCTGCCAGGCGCCCTCATGGGCGCTGGCTTCATAGTTATCTCGCTCCACTCCGAACTGTGGAGTTGGATCCTTTTTCTTTCTTGATCTTAAGGAATTTTCGTTGGAGCAAGTGTTAATGCTATTGAGCTAGAGTAAAGACTGCAACCGCAACATGATATTTTGAATTACAAGGGTACAGTTTCGTTTATTCATGCTCATTAACACCCCAAGTTATTACATCGGTTTAACATTTTGTCTTGTTCATTCAACAAATTTTCTTAGTTTATTCGCGTTCCAAGTTCTCGGTATTGGTTCCTTGCCCAGGGTTTCCAACTTGAAAGCTCCGTTTTCGGTTCCCGCAACTATTCTGTAGGGACCTTCCCAGTTTGGAGCTAACTTTCCTTGGGATCTGTTTTTCAAACCTACGTCTGCTCTTCGTAGGACTAAGTCGCCTACTTATAAGGTTCTGGGAACCACCTTGTCGTTAAATCTTGCAGCCATCCTTTGTTTGATCACCAAGTCCTTTAGTGCTGCTTGGTTTCTGACTTCCTCGACGAAATCCAGCTCCTCACGGAGTCTTTGATCATTTGTCTCTGGGGGGCTTGGGTTCTTGGTTCTCCAGCTTAGCTCTCCGATCTCGACGGGTATGACCGCCTCTATTTCGTACGCCATCCGGAAGGGTGACTCCCCTGTTGATGAGTGAGGGGTAGTTGTGTAGGCCCATAGGACATAAGGTAGTTCTTCCGGCCAGCAGCCTTTTGCTTCGTCGAGCCTCCTCTTTAGAACTCTTAAAATTACTCTATTGGCTGCTTCGGCTTGTCCGTTGGTCCGGGGGTGCTCAACTGACGTGAAACGGTGCTTGATGCTCAGGTCAGCCATCAGTTGTCTGAACCCTTTATCCGCAAATTGCGTGCCGTTGTCGGTGATGACTACCTCTGGTATGCCAAATCTGGTCATGATGTTCTTCTTGAAGAATTTCATACAATTGTTGGCCGTGATAGTGGTCCAGGGCTCGGCTTCAATCCATTTGGTAAAGTAATCGACCGCAACTATCAAGTACTTTACCTGCCCTGGACCGGCCGGAAAGGGCCCTAAAAGTTCGATTCCCCACCAAGCAAAAGGCCAGGGAGAGCTTAGGTATGTCATTTCAGAGGAGGGGGCGATGTGCACGTCAGCGTGCCTTTGGCAGTTTTCGCATTTCTTTACATGATTTTGCGAATCTTCCTTCATGGTAGGCCAGTAATAACCTGCCCTGAGTGCTTTTGCCGCGAGGGCTCGTCCTCCCAGGTGCTGAGCACAGATCCCCTCGTGGATCTCTGTGAGCACGTAATCTGCTTCCGGCCCTTCTACACATTTTAATAGAGGAATCGAGAAGCCTCTAAGAAAAAGCTGTCCTTCGATGACCGAGTATGATGCCGCGCGCCTCCTCACGGAAGCTTCTTCTTTGGTGTCAGAGAGCTCTTTCCCTTCGAGAATATACTGACGGATCGGGGTTATCCAGCTCTGGCTCGCCTCGACGGTGAGAACAGAGGTGGGTGATTCATTGCTTAGGCGGATGCTGGGACTAGTCAGGGTTTCTTGGATGACGCTTCGAAGGTTCCCTGGTGTTCTGGTGCTGGCTAGCTTGGAGAGTATATCAGCCCTAGTATTCTCTCCTCTGGATATGTTTTACCTCTGCCTTGTTGAACCATCCAAGGAGCTCACGTACCTTGGCCAGATATTTCTGCAGCACCGGGTCATAGGCGCCGAATGCTGCATTGATCTGCGAGACGGCCAATAGTGAGACTGTGCGGAGCTCAAGTCGTGTGGCGCTGAAATCTCTGGCCAGCTGTAGGCCGGCTATGCAAGCCTCGTACTCCGCTTGATTGTTGGATGTGGAGAATGAAAAGGTCAAGGACACCTCTACCATGAGTTCTTCTGAGTTTTCAAGTATTAGTCCGGCTCCACTTCCTTTGTTGTTTGAGGACCCATCCACGTGGAGGGTCCATACAGTTTCTGCTTTGTCTCCAAGTGGTGCTGTTGTCATTTCAGCTACGAAGTCTGCTAAAATTTGAGCCTTCATGGCCGGTCTTGTTTAGTACTTGATTCCAAATTCTGAGAGCTCGATTGCCCATTTGATCATCCTTCCAGCCAGGTCGGGACGGTGCAATATTAGTCTGATTGGTTGATTAGTTCGGACCACTACTTGATGCGCCACAAAATATGGCCTAAGGCGCCTGGCTGCGCTCACGACTGCCAAGGAGACCTTCTCCACTTTTTGGTATCTTAACTCGGGTCCCTGTAACGCCTTACTGACATAATACACCGGCCTCTGGCCAGTGCTGGTTTCCCTGATGAGCACTGCGTTTAATGCTTCATCGGCCACAGCGAGATATAAGTATAACGTTTCTCCATCTTCGGGACGTGTCAAAATGGGTGGCTCGGAGAGGGTCTTTTTCAAAAGGGTCAGTGCCTGCTCTTGCTCGGTGGTCCACTCAAAACTTGTCTCTTTTTTAAGAAGCTTGAACAATGGTAGGGACTTGTGGGCTGCTTTTGAAATGAATCGGGACAGCGCTGCTATCATCCCGGTGAGCTTCTGAATTTCTTTCTTTGTGGTGGGCGATGCCATCTCGGTCACGGCCCTGCATTTGTCTGGGTTGGCCTCGATGCCCCTCTCAGTGAGATAGAAACCGAGGAATTTCCCTGCACAGACTCCAAAAGTGCACTTCTCTGGGTTCAACCTCATATTGTTCTTCCGGATTTCAGAAAACACTTCTGCCAGGTGTTATACCCCAATTTTGTCCGTCTTCTTTTTCTAGTTTTAGTCGTTTATTTTTTGTAAATCGTGTTTTGAAGTCGCGTGATTACAAGAATTATCAGTATGGCGTCTCAGTTACTAATCCTAGCCAATTTCAATTACCCTGTTCAACTAAATCGAAATACCGTTGTTTTAAATTAGGCATGCACGCGAATGATCAGTCGTTTCGTGCGTTCTTCAATTTAATCTTTGTATTTGGATTTAGTCGAACCTAATTGAGACTACCAAAGTCATTTTTCTCGCGATTGGGCTTGCCGTTTCAATTCGGGCCTAAGAATGCAATTCCAAGTTAATTTTTAGCACTTTTAGTTAACAGGCCCATTTTTCTATTTTTGGGCCTCGTTTTAGCGTATTTGTTTAGTGTGGCCCGTCCTCGTCTTTGTATTTGGCCCGACTCCTTTTTCTTATTATTAATCTTATTCTGTTTATATAATTTATTTAAGCAATATAATATCAAAAAATGGCAAAAAAATTCTATTTATTTTTATTTACAATTTAATAGTGTTTAGGAGTCCAAATGTCCAAAAAATACAAAAATGATAATACTAAAAAATACCAAAAAATACAAATCCGAAAATAATAACCAAAAATACAAAAAAATAGGAAAAAACGAAAATTATAACAAAATTAGAAAACGAAAGCAGCAGCTGCCCATATGCTCCTTGGTGAGCAAGTCTTTGTTCCAACCCTAATCTTGCTGAGAAAGTTTTCTCCTTGAGCTGGCCAAAACCTGAAATGGAAACAAAATCAGGTCAGAATCGTTTTTTAATGGCCTAAACCGAATTCCTGCCTATAAAAACAAGTCTAGACAACAATTCACAGACAGAAAATCAGAGACGGAAATTGAGAAGAATCAGAGCAAGAGATTAGTGTTTCACGCCGAAACCCTAATCGCAAAAAAGGCAAAAATTCAGAAACAGAAGCAACAGAGCCGCAGTAGCAGTGGTTTTGTTTTCAGCCGGCAAAAAGGAATTATTCAGAAGCTGGAGTAAAGGTTATTCCTTCTATAAACTAATACTACTTTGTTAGTTTTTCAGAACATACGAGCATCCCATTCATTAAACTTTGATGTTGTTAAAATGTGATCCCTAGTTGATCATATAATCTGTCCAAAAAAACGCAAACAGAATTTGTAGATGTTGATTTAGGGCTTTTAAAAATCATCAGGCTTGTAAATATGAGATCAAGAGCAGAGTCATGGCTAAGGAAAAATTACTAGTGTTAATGTTTAGTTAGTTCCGAAAGACAAGAAATCAGTGATAAATTGGAATAGGTTAATAACAAAAACTAGGGTTTAGCATTCTGTTCTTTCAAAAAAATTAGTAATCAGTTGTTAGTTAAAAAATTGGGGTTCTTAATAATAGGCTAAACAGTGTTGGCAACGGGAATTTCAGTAAAAAAGGGGTTTCAAGAACAAGCAAAAGTTAACATCAATAAGGGGCAGAAGAGAAAAAATACGAAGAAGAGAAGATTCACGTACCTGTTTAGTTCCGGCCACCGCAGACGGTGGCCGTTCATCCATGACCTCTCCGCCGTAAGCCCTCGCTTGCCCCACCGCGAACGCAGTCGCGTTCAATCGTGTCGTGAACGGTCGCCTTGGCTTCGCCGGCGTCGTTTTCGTCCTCCTCAAACCGCCGTCGCACTCCCAGCACCTGCGCCGTCATCTCCTTCCCACGCTCGCCGTCACCATCGCACCACCCTACACCGTAACCTCGCCTGTAACTGCTCTCTCTCAGTCGACCAAGTTGTTGAAAGTTTCGGATCCCCTCTCTAACAACAGAGAACGGTGGAAGTGAGGAGAGGGTGAAACGAAGCTTGAGGAAAAGAAGGAGAGCGTTCGGTTGTTCGGTGAGGAGAAGAAAAACAGAGCTAGGGAGAGGAAACTTCGAACGGCGCACAGAGAAGAGGAGTAGGGTTGGTGATGGTTGAACGGCGGCGAGAGGGAAGAAAAGGAAAATTAGGGTTAGAGAGGATTTGGGGGTGGGTGCGGCGCGCTGAGAGAGAGAGTTGGAGAATTAGGTTTAGAAATTTTTTAGGTTTTGTATTTTATAGGTAGGGTTTTAATTAATTTTTATTTTAATTTTATTTTTATTATTAGAATGCTATTAGCACCCCACGGATTAACACACACACACCCCCTCACTTAAGCCCAGTTTCGCATATTGGGCCCTCCAATGCGAACTGGGCTTCCTCTTTACACCCCGTTTAATTATACAACCCCACACAGTTAATTACACTCCCACTTTACCATTTCACCCACTTTCTCGTTTTTATTTAATTACCTTCAAGACAAAATAGTTTCTCATAAATCAAAAACTTTGTTAATAGTCTTGTGAAGCCTTTGCTTGCATGATTATTAACAACGAGGTACTAGTGGTGATCACTTGGAGCCTTTGCTCGATTGATCATCATGAATGCCTAATTTTCCTAAAGATTTGCCCTAAATCAAAAACTTTGTTAGTAGTCTTGCGAAGCCTTTGCTTGCATGATTATTAACAATGGAGTGCTAATGGTGGTCACTTGGAGCCCTTGCTCAATTGATCATCATGAAAGCTTGATTTTCAAAATTAAACAAGATAAAAAACAAAAACCTTTTCCAAGACGCAGAAGAACTACGTAGCTTTGAATTCTCCATCGCACCAGGAGATACGTAGGAGCGGGTCACATCCCGTCAAGCATAACAAATAAAAATCATTTTCACAATAAGTTTCAAACAATTATTTTCAAAAGAACAAGAACTACGTAGCTTTGAATTCTCCATCGCACCGGGAGATACGTAGGAGCGGGCCATGTCCCGTCAAGCACTTCTTTCTAAAAACCCTTTTTGTTCCTTTCTCTCCAAAAATAAAAATATTTTATTAAGTTCTTTAATTCATTTTCAATAAGAAATAAAGAGGCAAATTAGATATTTTTCAAGTCAACACACTAAAAACCACACATTTAATTAAAGGTTCCCTCTCAGTAGAGAGGACGTGTGGGGTGCTAACACCTTCCCTGCGCGTAACCGACCCCCGAACCCTATTCTCTAGTTTCGCAAGACCAATCGCTTTCCAAAAAAGGTTTTCCTAATATTTTCCTTAATAAATATTGGTGGCGGCTTCATTGTCTTAAGAAAAGTTGTGAACGAGGAAGGTTTTCCCTCGGGGACTTTTTCGGGCGCAACAGCTGGCGACTTCACTGGGAACACTAAAAAACATTTTTTCAAAGTGGGTCAAGCCTAATTAATTAAATGTGTGGTTTATATGATTGATTTGAATATCTTGCTTTGCCTCTCTTCTTCTTCCTTTTGCATAAGCATGTTACATCCATGTGCATTCTTCTTCTATGTTTGCTTTTGCAATAGATAGTTACTTCTTTGCTTAGTTCCCTCATGCATTTCTTCCCCTTTCTTATCATGTCCCCTTCTTCTCTGCTCCCTTTCCTATGGTAAGCACATGCATACTTCCCCTTTCTTATCATGTCCCCCTCTTCTTTGCTCCCTTTCTTAAGGTAAGTAGTGCATTGTTATTGGCACCCTTGATTAGTTTATATTGGATCGATATTGAACCCTAGGATAAACAACATGCTATTTGTCTAGACTGCTCTGGATTTTCATTTGCAGGTGGGGAAGGGTAGTTACTCCTAGGTGTTGTGCCCTCGACACACACTTCACATCCTATACTTGTAAGCATCGAGTGGGGCCTAAAACCCAAGGTCTGAACAAAAACCTAGGAGAGTGGGAACGATTAGTGACTGCCATTCGTAGACCTTTGTCTGTATGGCTCTCATGAAAGTTCCGCCCAAGAGTACGCTTTGTCATGATACCTCACACTCGGTAGCTCTCTACGATTGTGGGTGCCATCATGAGAGAGACTTTAGCTCTTGGTTGCCATTGTAAGGAAGTGACTAGAACCTACATGGGAGGATTACCCCTTTCGTCGACTTTAGACCCTAGGATTCCCACCCTTTGTAGGACACGGGGGAACGCCTTTGTTTGTTGCATTAGTTTAGGCATTTCTTTTTCTTAAACTCTATTTCCAAAAATCGTAGAAAATAATATCCTTATTTTCTTACCCTCTTTTTATGTAAATGACACATCATTTCGCATCCACATCATTTCGCATTCACATCATTTCGCATCATTGCATCACTGCATCATTGCATCATTTGCATTGCATAAAATTCCAATTTTGAAAAAAAAATATTCATCTTGCATTCCCTTTCATTTCATAAAGATAAAACAAAAACAATTATCATCTGCATAGCATAAGCATTTCATTTATAATCATGCAAAAAAAAATCCTCGTCAAGTTCATCCAAGATGAGACATCCATGCATAAGCATTATTTCAAAAAAGACACGGTAGAACTACGTAAGCTTTGATTCCCCATTACCATGGGGATACGTAGGATCGGGTCATACCCCGTCAAGCACATTTTTCTAAAACCCTTTTTCCAATAAATCATTTGCATCTCCAAATAATTTTCAAAATCATGTTCCAAAACTAAAAAACAAAAAAAGAAAATCATTGTGAGTATCATGCATCTCATTGCACAAAAAAAAAAATGAAAACAAGAAAGCATCTCATTCATAATCATGAATAAAAATCATCATCAAATTTATTCCAAATGTAGCATTCATGCATCATTTCATTAACCTCATCACTTTGGTTCAAATACATCATTCCTCCATACATGCATCTTTCAAAAAAGGAAGGGGCATTGGCATTTCATACCTTGCCTTGCCTCTAAAAAAAAAAAATCATCATCATCATTTAGAGAAAAGCATCATTCTTGCATCTTTCATCATTCAAAAGAAAAAGGGGGCATTGGTATTTCGTACCTTGTCTCGCCTCTAAAAAAAATAAAAAAATAAAAAATCAAAATCTAAAATCATTTTGAAAAAAAAGGGGCATCATTCTTGCATCATTCGCATTGGCATTCCATGTTTTGTCTTGCATTAAAAATAACAAAATTATTTAGAATAAGCCACACTCTTCGAGTGGTCATTCTCCACGCATTTGCATCATACTTGCATATCATAATTTGTTCATTCATTCATTACATAAAATAAGAGTTGTGATGAGAAGCGAGACGTTCTTGCGAAACAATCATCCTTTTTGAAAAAGTTTATCCTTACTCGGTTGCAAACTCAAGGTGTTCCAAGGCACTCAGTTTTTCAAATCAATAGCTCATTTGCATTTCTTTCAAAAGCACTGCATCAAAAGACTGAAATAGTGTATCAAAAACAAAAACAAATTTTTTAACTGATGTTAACTCTCTGTGAAGCATTCTTCTAATGAGCGTGCATGCTATGAGTACATTCTCTTGTTTGAGTCCGTTGGTTTTCCTCCCTTACCACAGTTTCCCGTCCAAGTCTAGTCCCGCCCCGTCCACCCATAAAGTGCATATTCTCCCCCATCAGTGCGTATTTGACTTTTGGTTCAAGTCCTCCATGCTGGGGCAAGTTTGTGATCATTAATTCCCCTTGATTAATATCATATTCCTTCAGTGCAAGTCTCTCAAAAAAATAATAATAATAATATAATAAACAAGAAAACAAGCTCGCTAGGTTGAAAACCCGCAAAGGGCGGCCTAGGCAAAAAGGAGCGCCCGGTGGACTGAAAACTCACAAAGAGCGGTCCAGGAAAAATTAGGGCACAAAAAAGGAAAAAAGAGCAAACACATGAAGATAGATAAATTATTGTTCTAAAGTTAAGTCTTATAGAAATAAGCAATCGGGATTTGAAATGAAGTTTGGCCATCTCCTCAAAAACCCCAAAATCCCAGAAAGTCCCTTTCCTACCCAACTTGAGCCAAGAAAAACCAAAATCCAAAAATCACCCTAGACAAGGATCACCCCAAATAAAAAAACAGTGCATCACTTTTTATCAGCTCACCCGAGTCGAAAAAGGAAAAGAATCATAAAAAAAAAGGGAAAAAGAGAAAAAAAAAGGGGATTCAAAAATGAAAATCCCAAAACAAAAGAAAATAAAGTGGTGAGCTGGTACATGTTACCACAAAATACAAGAGATCCTTGTCTAAATAAACCTTCAAACACTCCACCATTCCAACACCTGATTCCATAAACTTTCAAACACTTCCTTTGGCCTCAACATCAAACCCCTAAGTCATTCTACCATGAGACACGAATTTGCTTTAACAGAGCCCAAAGAAGCCCAATAACCATCTTCCTCATAGACCATTAACCGTCAATCAACGCCGAACAAAACTCATCCTCCCTTTAGCCTCAAACACTTCATTAAGCCTAACCCTCTTTCCTCCACAAAACACCACAATCCCGAAAAGTCCATTCCGATCAATGACCGGTTGCTTTTGTTCACTCGAATTCTAATCTTAGGACGAACAAGCTTATCTATGTACAATGTGTTTGCTCAAAAGAAAAAACGATCAGAAAAAAGAAAGCTGATCAAGAAAGAATAAACCCTCAGAAAAAAGAGAACTGAGGAAACAAAAACGAACAGTCAGAAAAAAGAAAGCTGACAAAATAAAAAAGAGGGACTTGCACTCCAAAACACATTCAAGATGCATTAAAACAAGGTTTAGTGATCACCAGGTAAGGATTCTTTCGCACCAAAAGTCAAGACATCAGTAGAGAACCAAATATTTGCACTGAGAATACCACTCAGACCCAAAAGTTGGGGCATTCTCTTCACCACCCACAAACCCTACTCTTGGGAAAGTCTGTTCAATGCCCATCCCATGTCACTCCAGTTGTCAATGTCAATATTCCAAAGTGGGGCAAGTGCATTCCCATTCCTTCACCTCATTCATTCCCATAAAAACCTCACCGGGGCAATCTCTCAACTCACTGTCCTAAACAAGACCTTGTCATTCTGATTGGGGCAGCTTTGTCCTTGTTATGACTGGGGCAACATCAAATTCTGTGGGTTGAAGCAAAACCCCTTTCATTCCAGCTTTCATCCCAAGAGCCGAAGCGTTCCCAATTCATCATCTTCTACACCCCTAGTTGTTGTCACCACTAGACAGGGGCAAGCTATTCACTCATCAAAGACCTGAATTGGGGCAATCTTGTATCTCTTGATCCCTCACAAGCTTCGGCAATAGCCATGTCGGTCATTCCTTCACTTGCCATAAAAGTCCATTCCAAGTTAACTGACTCATTCATTCGCATTTGCACTCTTATGCATGCTTACTAGACAATGCTTCAAAAAGATAGAACACCAGTTATTTACGTGATATCTAAAATTCAGTCAACGTGGAAAGAAAGAGAAAACAAGTGAGGTCATTTGTAAATAAAAACCTTGAGAACACCAGAGTTTGAATCAAATTCAATTTTTCAACAGAATGGTCAATAATCATCTCAATTCCTTGCATTCGAAGTCTCGCATCTCATCATCACAAAAATGTTTACCTCATGCATCTAGGCATTATAGCATATGCATCAAAGCATTACATTTGCATCTTCACATTTTGTGCGTTCATCACATAGTAAAAAGAAAAAAAATGTTCCACATCAGTCGCACCATATTAATACTTGCATTTCATAGAAAAAAAATAATAAAGAAGAAAAAGCAGAAATCTTTTCATTGCATTGGCATCATATTCGTACTTCATAAAAAAGGAAAAGAACAGAATCATTGCATCAAACATCAGAGCATTGCATTTTGCATTTCATAGAATAAGCAAAAAGAAACAAACAGAAGTTAGAACAGGAGCATTTCATTCATCAAAGCATCAATCACCGCATACATTTGCATTCAAACACCAAAACAATACAGTTGCGTCACATCATACTTGCATCTCATAGAAGAAAAGAAAGCTAAAGCATCCCATGTCATTCATCATTTCATGTTATTCATCAGCAATCTTCACATTTCATAGAAAAAAGGAAAAGAAGAAAGAGTTTTCCATTGCATGTCATCTGCCATTTCATTACATATCATCAAACACCAAAATTTTGCATTCGCATACCTGCACTTCATAAAAAGAGCAAAAGAAAAGAAGAGGAGAAAAGCAAAAGAACAGATAAAGTCAGGCATTGCATTCATCAAGCATATAAGAACAGTAGAAAATCATGCATTCATAAGCAAAAGAAAAAGAAAATCATGCATTGCGTACAGACAAGAGAAGAAAAGGAAAATCATTGCATTCATCAAAGCATATAAGAACAGTAGAAGATCATACGGTCATCCGACATAGACAAAGGAAATAAGAAACTCATCATTCATCATAAGAAAAAAGAAAACAGCAATCATGGCATTTGCATTGCATGCATTTGTTCATTTTCAGCTACAGGTACAAAGAGAGGATGAGCACTTCGGTGTTAGCCCTCTCCCCCAGATTCCAGAAAATGTTCCCCCAAGTTGGGAGAGTTCGAAAAAAGAAGCAGAAAAGAAAAGAAAAGAAAGGAAAAAGGAAGAGAGAAGCAAAAAGAAAAAAAAGAAAGAGAGAAACAGAAAAGAAAAGAAAGAGAGAAAAGAAAAGAGAGCGCTCAAGCGCGCATTGCAGATCGGAGCACAGAGATCATCGCTCCCTTCTGCCCAGGTCTCACGTCGCGTACGAGCAACGCGATGGACCGCAGCCCCATGTGAGGTTCAACGGAATAGTTGTATCAGCCTAAGATACAGTGGATGCCGTGCATTGATCAGTATATCAGTTCCGGAGCTGATAACGATCCCCCCGGTCGCTCGAAAAGGCCAACAAGAAGCGTGCTCCTCAAAGCCACGTGCAAACTCGGATTCACCAAGAGTCCGTTTAAGGATTACAGGTTTTAGGCAGCCTGGGCAATTTACCGCTTTCTGCACGCCAAGTGCCCATTTACCGCTTTCTGCACGCCAAGTGCCTATTTACCGCTTTTCTGCACGCCAAGTGCCCATTTACCGCTTTCTGCACGCCAAGTGCCCGCTTTACTTTTTTTGCCTCAGGTTTCTCTAGATAGACAAAATTGGTATAATTTCTGAATTCTTTATTTCCATTTTGCCTCGGAATATGTTTCGGCCAATTCATATTCCTTGTCAAAATCCAAATAAAGAGGGGCAGCTGTTATACCCCAATTTTGTCCGTCTTCTTTTTCTAGTTTTAGTCATTTATTTTTTGTAAATCGTGTTTTGATGTCGCGTGATTACAAGAATTATCAGTATGGCGTCTCAGTTACTAATCCTAGCCCATTTCAATTACCCTGTTCAACTAAATCGAAATACCGTTGTTTTAAATTAGGCATGCACGCGAATGATCGGTCGTTTCGTGCGTTCTTCAATTTAATCTTTGTATTTGGATTTAGTCGAACCTAATTGAGACTACCAAAGTCATTTTTCTCGCGATTGGGCTTGCCGTTTCAATTCGGGCCTAAGAATGCAATTCCAAGTTAATTTTTAGCACTTTTAGTTAACAGGCCCATTTTTCTATTTTTGGGCGTCGTTTTAGCGTATTTGTTTAGTTTGGCCCGTCCTCGTCTTTGTATTTGGCCCGACTCCTTTTTCTTGTTATTAATCTTATTCTGTTTATATAATTTATTTAAGCAATATAATATCAAAAAATGGCAAAAAAATTCTATTTATTTTTAATTACAATTTAATAGTGTTTAGGAGTCCAAATGTCCAAAAAATACAAAAATGATAATACTAAAAAATACCAAAAAATACAAATCCGAAAATAATAACCAAAAATACAAAAAAATAGGAAAAAACGAAAATTATAACAAAATTAGAAAACGAAAGCAGCAGCTGCCCATATGCTCCTTGGTGAGCAAGTCTTTGTTCCAACCCTAATCTTGCTGAGAAAGTTTTCTCCTTGAGCTGGCCAAAACCTGAAATGGAAACAAAATCAGGTCAGAATCGTTTTTTAATGGCCTAAACCGAATTCCTGCCTATAAAAACAAGTCTAGACAACAATTCACAGACAGAAAATCAGAGACGGAAATTGAGAAGAATCAGAGCAAGAGATTAGTGTTTCACGCCGAAACCCTAATCGCAAAAAAGGCAAAAATTCAGAAACAGAAGCAACAGAGCCGCAGTAGCAGTGGTTTTGTTTTCAGCCGGCAAAAAGGAATTATTCAGAAGCTGGAGTAAAGGTTATTCCTTCTATAAACTAATACTACTTTGTTAGTTTTTCAGAACATACGAGCATCCCATTCATTAAACTTTGATGTTGTTAAAATGTGATCCCTAGTCGATCATATAATCTGTCCAAAAAAACGCAAACAGAATTTGTAGATGTTGATTTAGGGCTTTTAAAAATCATCAGGCTTGTAAATATGAGATCAAGAGCAGAGTCATGGCTAAGGAAAAATTACTAGTGTTAATGTTTAGTTAGTTCCGAAAGACAAGAAATCAGTGATAAATTGGAATAGGTTAATAACAAAAAAATTAGTTAAAAAAATTAGGGTTTAGCATTCTGTTCTTTCAAAAAAATTAGTAATCAGTTGTTAGTTAAAAAATTGGGGTTCTTAATAATAGGCTAAACAGTGTTGGCAACGGGAATTTTAGTAAAAAAGGGGTTTCAAGAACAAGCAAAAGTTAACATCAATAAGGGGCAGAAGAGAAAAAATACGAAGAAGAGAAGATTCACGTACCTGTTTAGTTCCGGCCACCGCAGACGGTGGCCGTTCATCCATGACCTCTCCGCCGTAAGCCCTCGCTTGCCCCACCGCGAACGCAGTCGCGTTCAATCGTGTCGTGAACGGTCGCCTTGGCTTCGCCGGCGTCGTTTTCGTCCTCCTCAAACCGCCGTCGCACTCCCAGCACCTGCGCCGTCATCTCCTTCCCACGCTCGCCGTCACCATCGCACCACCCTACACCGTAACCTCGCCTGTAACTGCTCTCTCTCAGTCGACCAAGTTGTTGAAAGTTTCGGATCCCCTCTCTAACAACAGAGAACGGTGGAAGTGAGGAGAGGGTGAAACGAAGCTTGAGGAAAAGAAGGAGAGCGTTCGGTTGTTCGGTGAGGAGAAGAAAAACAGAGCTAGGGAGAGGAAACTTCGAACGGCGCACAGAGAAGAGGAGTAGGGTTGGTGATGGTTGAACGGCGGCGAGAGGGAAGAAAAGGAAAATTAGGGTTAGAGAGGATTTGGGGGTGGGTGCGGCGCGCTGAGAGAGAGAGTTGGAGAATTAGGTTTAGAAATTTTTTAGGTTTTGTATTTTATAGGTAGGGTTTTAATTAATTTTTATTTTAATTTTATTTTTATTATTAGAATGCTATTAGCACCCCACGGATTAACACACACACACCCCCTCACTTAAGCCCAGTTTCGCATATTGGGCCCTCCAATGCGAACTGGGCTTCCTCTTTACACCCCGTTTAATTATACAACCCCACACAGTTAATTGCACTCCCACTTTACCATTTCACCCACTTTCTCGTTTTTATTTAATTACCTTCAAGACAAAATAGTTTCTCATAAATCAAAAACTTTGTTAATAGTCTTGTGAAGCCTTTGCTTGCATGATTATTAACAACGAGGTACTAGTGGTGATCACTTGGAGCCTTTGCTCGATTGATCATCATGAATGCCTAATTTTCCTAAAGATTTGCCCTAAATCAAAAACTTTGTTAGTAGTCTTGCGAAGCCTTTGCTTGCATGATTATTAACAATGGAGTGCTAATGGTGGTCACTTGGAGCCCTTTCTCAATTGATCATCATGAAAGCTTGATTTTCAAAATTAAACAAGATAAAAAACAAAAACCTTTTCCAAGACGCAGAAGAACTACGTAGCTTTGAATTCTCCATCGCACCAGGAGATACGTAGGAGCGGGTCACATCCCGTCAAGCATAACAAATAAAAATCATTTTCACAATAAGTTTCAAACAATTATTTTCAAAAGAACAAGAACTACGTAGCTTTGAATTCTCCATCGCACCGGGAGATACGTAGGAGCGGGCCATGTCCCGTCAAGCACTTCTTTCTAAAAACCCTTTTTGTTCCTTTCTCTCCAAAAATAAAAATATTTTATTAAGTTCTTTAATTCATTTTCAATAAGAAATAAAGAGGCAAATTAGATATTTTTCAAGTCAACACACTAAAAACCACACATTTAATTAAAGGTTCCCTCTCAGTAGAGAGGACGTGTGGGGTGCTAACACCTTCCCTGCGCGTAACCGACCCCCGAACCCTATTCTCTAGTTTCGCAAGACCAATCGCTTTCCAAAAAAGGTTTTCCTAATATTTTCCTTAATAAATATTGGTGGCGGCTTCATTGTCTTAAGAAAAGTTGTGAACGAGGAAGGTTTTCCCTCGGGGACTTTTTCGGGCGCAACACCAGGTCCTCGAGGTGATCTGGGTCGCCTTTGCTTTTTACTATCATGTCGTCCAGGTATACTTCGATTGTCCGGCCGATTTGACTTTTGAAGACTTTATTCATCATTCTTTGATAGGTCGCCCCGACATTCTTGAGTCCAAACGGCATCACGCGATAACAATAATTCCCCTGCTCCGTCATGAATGTTGTTTTCTCCTGATCGGGCGGGAACATTGGAATTTGGTTGTATCCTGAGTATGCGTCCATGAAAGACAACAAACGGAATCCTGAGGCGCTATCGACTAACTTGTCCACGCTAGGGATGGGGAAGGCGTCTTTGGGGCATGCCTTGTTGAGATCAGTATAGTCGACACACATTCTCCATTTTCCGTTAGATTTCTTCACAAGGACTACGTTTGACAACCAGGTGGTGTACTTAATTTCTTTTACGAAATTTGCCTCCACGAGGTCCTTCACAGCCTTTACCGCGGCTTCGGCTTTCTCTCCTTTCTGGACTCTTCTCCTCTGGGCGACCCATTTAGTGTCGGGGTTAACAGCCAGGTGGTGACAGGCTACCTCGGGTGGTGTTCCTGGCATGTCTGCTGCAGACCAGGCAAACAGGTCCGCATTCTCCCTAAGGCAGATGGTAAGTTTCTCTTTGACCTCCTCGGGGAGGTCGGAGCCGATCTTGATAGTCTTAGTGGGGTCTTCTCCTAACTGGATAGAGGTGAAGGCGCCATCTGGCTCAGGTCTCTTCATACGTTTTTTTAGTTCCCTAGCGAGGGTAGAATCTTCCTCTTCTTCCTCACTGTCCGGATCATATCTGGCATCTAAGTCTGCCAAATTTATTTCAGCTTCTCTCCCGGATTCCCCGTCTGAGTTTCTTACTTCCGTGATTGCTTTTTCATCCTTGAGGCTCATGCAGTAACATCTACGTGTTGTGCCCAGGTCTGCTTTGAGGGTCACAATATTATTTCCTAAATCGTGGAATTTCATCTTCAGGTGAACCGTGGAGGTTACCGCCCCTAGTTTGCCCAACGTCGGTCTCCCGATAATGCACTGGTAGACAGATTTGCATGGGAGGATTAGGAAAGCTGTTTTGACAGTTCTGCACAAAGGTAGTTCACCGTCGGGGTTTCCATAGGTGACCATCAGCTCCAAGTGGCCTCGAGGCCTTGTTCTTGATCCGTTGAACCCAGTCAGATCTTCTCCTCGATATGGAGTCAGGTCGGCTGGGGAGATGTTCAAGACTTGCAGCAGGTCTTCGAAGATGACGTCTACTTAGCTTCCCTGGTCGACCAGGATTCTCCTTACTTCGATGTTTGCCATAATGGCAATAACGAGTAGTGGAACGTGTTTATTTGGTTTTCCATCAATCAAATCCCTATCATCAAAGGATAAGGGCGGCCTGACTAGTCCTTTCTCAGGAGCTGAGGTTGATGCAACGCTCAAGATTTTCTTCCACTTATTTTTCATTGATCTGTTATATCCACCACCGTCAAGGGGGTTGTTTCCCTGAATCACCATGGCCGCTGGCCACAATGACCTTGGGATCTGGCCTTCGTGCCGGGTGCCTTCTTGCCAGGCGCCCTCATGGGCACCCTCCTGCCATGCGTCAAACTTCCAGGCGCCCTCTTGGGCGCTGTCCTGCCAGATGCCATCATGCCAGGCGCCCTCTTGGGCGCCCTCCTGCCATGAGGGGCGACTGGCCAGGAAATTATCAGGTTGGCTTGTACCTTTGCCAGGTAGGTAAGGGACGTTGTCTTCCGAAGAATCCTCAGGTCGGGATACAGGTACGACAATGCTCTGAACCCGGGGTCTGCCCCTGGGAGCCATGGAGCAGCAAGAGAAAAGTTCGAGGAGTGATGATGTGAAAGATTGATATCTCTCACTGTGGTCGCCAATGTTCTGTACCTAGCAGTAATTTGGTAGGCTGCTGTTGGTATGTCTCTTGCTGTCCTGGAAGTAGGTCAGTGAGCGCCCGGGGGGTACCTGCAAAGCCACTCCGACGCTCAAGTCAGTATGAGAATAAGTTAGTGAGTTCGCAAGGGAATAGTGCGTACCGCATAAATGGCTATGCGAGTCGGTATTTATAGGAAATCGATGCTCGTTGTGGATCGTCGGATTAGTAGCGTTGATCTGGACCGTCCAAGCATGTTGGGCTTGTGTGTTGTGGATATGGGCCGAGTCGGTTGGGCTGATCCATATCCAGTTGCTAAACGCACCCCCTGGTTTTGCTAATGGACCTCTTGGTCCAGTCCAGAACAATTGTAGATAAATTTCGACAGGTAACACTGCATCATGCCCAAAAGTGAGTCTAAATGGAGTAGCATTAATGGATTCTCTAGGGGAATTTCGACAAGCCCACAAAGCTTGATCAGGAGTTTTGTGCCAATTCCTAGGCTTCTGTCCAATATGCTTTTTAATCAAATTAATGATAATTTTATTGGCTGCTTCGACTTGACCATTCGCTTGTGCATAATATGGTGTCGAACTTAATAACTTGAATCCAATTTCAGAGGCAAATTCTACCATTTTTCGACCAGTAAAAACTGAACATTGGTCTGTGGTAATGGTTTCTGGAATCCCAAACCCATATAAAATATGGTTTTGAATAAAATTTATAACTGCCTCTTGGTCCACATTAGTTAAGGGAATAGCTTCAACCCCCCCCCCCCCCCGGCGCTCCTACGTATCTCCTTGTGCAATGAAGAATCAAAGGCTACGTAGTTCTTGGTAGAAAATATTTGTTTGTGTTTTTTATTAAAACTTTTCGGAATGGTATAGGGATTTTAAGACTCGTGAGCCGTACAGCTCATTCGTCTTAAAAAGCAGATTAATCCGACCGTACAGTCGACTTAATCCCTTATTTTGTGGTTTTCAAAAAAATGAATTAAGAAAGAAGCATTATGAAAATTGTTTATTTTTGCGCTTGACGGGAGTGTGCCCCGCTCCTATGTATCTTCTGGTAGAGAATCAAATGCTATGCAGTTCTGGATAGAAAATAAGTATGTGTTGGTTGGTTTTAATAAATAAACAAAAAAAAGAGTTTGTTTAATTTTATCGGTGTTAAAAAAACTCAAAACTTTTTATAAGTCGACAACCAAAATTAAATTGTGTACTCGTTTTAGTGAAGTAGGAAAATCCAAAGTGACTGTTAGAAACAACTTGATTTTTGTTTATAAAATGATTTTTGAGAATGAAAAGAGTTAACAATAACCAAATCGGAGAATCAAAGTGATTACCACCAACTACTCATTTTTATTTTGTAACTGAAATTCTTAGCGGAGAAATAGGTAGATCCAAAGTGGTCATCTCTAACCATCAAATTTAAATAAACCAAACATACTACACACCATGATAACATAGACATGTTGCACCCCTGAAAACTTTTTGACATCCTTTAGCAAATTCTGTGCAATCTTTAAACATAGTTGGCCAGTACACTCCTTTTCGAAACAAAAGCCATTTCATCTTGTGACCTGCTTGATGAGATCCACAAGTTCCACTGTGAGTATTGGATATTACTAGATATGCCTCACTTTCACTAAGACATTTGAGTAAAACTCCTTCAGGGGTCTTTTTGAACCACTCATTTCCAATAATCACATAGCTTAAGGCTCTATACTTGGTTTTCTTATTAGTTATTCCTGTTGGATTTTCCAAGTATTCGACAATCTACTTTCGCCAGTCATCGTTCAACATATTGTCAATAGCAAAAACTTCAAAATTTTCACTAAAATTTTCACTATCACTATTTTTAGTAACTGGAGGTAATAATGCTGCTTCTGCCCCCCCCCCCCCCCCCCCCCCCGCCCCAAGTTTTTGTGTTGACAATTTCTCTAAACAGTCTGTCGAAATCAATTTATCTTTAATTTCTATTAACTCTTCGAGTTTCCCTTTGGATACCTTATAACCTGAAGCAATTTGTGCCAACTCATTTGCCTCTTGATTATCAATTCGAGGCACATGCTTTATATTCACACAGTCGAAGTGTTTTAACAAAGCATTGGCAGAAACAAAATATGTAATTAATTTTTCTTTAATACAATTATATTCTTTTGTTAATTGCTTCACAACTAGTTCAGAATCGCCTTGGATTTCGACATTCTTTGCCCCCAATTCTAACAAGATCTCAAGTCCTGTTATTAAGGCTTCATACTCAGCCTCATTATTGGAGCAAAGTTCTTTAATTTTAAACTTATATTTCGTTGGTATTTTCATTGGAGAAACAATTAGAATTCCAATTACAGAACCATTTTTATGACTAGAACCGTCGAAATATAACTTCCAAGGACGAATATCCACTAAATTTAATGTTGCTTCGACTAATGAGTGATCGACAATAAAATCAGCAACAATTTGTCTTTTTATGGCCTTTAAAGGCTGATAAGTTAATGAATATTTTGATAAAGCCAAAACCCAATTACCAATTCGACTATGTAGTATTGGTTTTACCAGCATATATTTAATGATATCGTAATGCGAGTAAACTGTAACATCCCCAAAATAATTAATGGAATTATTTGGGTGTTAACCCAATTAAACCAATTTAGTACTCGACTGGTAAATTTATCGGGTGCTAAAATTATTTAATTGTTGTCATCGGATCGTTAACCGGATAATACGGACCAAGGAAGTTTTGGAATCGAAATAAGAGATTTCGATCGATATGGTAATTTGACCGCGTTGCAACTTAAATGTTAAATAAATATATAATTATGTGTATGTGTGTGCGTGTGAAAAGAGAAGAAAGAATTAAAAAGAGAAAAGAAAGGAAAGGAAGCTGAGAAGAGAAACAGAGAGGAAAAGAGAAAGAAGAAAAGAGAAGAGAGAAAGAAAGGGGGAGGAAGAAGAAGAGGAAAAAGGGGGCAATTCCGCTCATCAAAACGACTTCCGTCCAACACGAAAAATGCTCAGCGTTACTTCCTTTTCGATTTGGTACCAAGATTTTCATCATCAACCCTCTCTCTCTCACTTTGCCATTTTCGAACTTGAGAGGGAAAATCGGTGTTTCGATGGTTGTAACTCAAGGGAAAGCTAAGGGCGATGTTTAGGAGCGAGCACGAGGTGGATTACTCGAAGTATTGAAGATCGATTGGGTGATTTGGAGTTGAAAATCAAATTGGGGTTTTTGGTGAATAGTGGTTTGAGATTGAAGAAGATGATGAATAGTGTCCAAGGAGGATTTCGAGGAATTCGGCATTTCGGTCAAAAGCGGTTTTGTGTGTCGCCGGAACGTGCAATGATTTCGGGAATTCGGTTTTACGGTCGAAAGATTTCTCGAGGTCGAGTGGGAAGCTTTGGAAGCGGATTGGGTATCGCCGGAGCAGGGAGCGTTCGTGTGGCTACTCAGTGATTTCGGCTCGAACGAGGTTCACGCTTCAAGGGTGAGTTTTACTCACGTTTAGGATTTTTGTTTTTCGAATTAATTGATAAACTGTTTTATCGCTTTCGCTGGACTGGAATATTATGTGATACTGTCTGATTCGGGTTAGGAATCGATTGGGGCGAGTCTCGGGTTGCGTCGTGTTAAAAATGGAATTTTTGGTGATTTGATTCGAGGGATTTTGATTTAAAACCGTTATTTGGAAAATATGTCGCATTTTGATAAAATCCGTTTTGAATGAGTTTTTGATTGACTTGAATAATTGTGTGACTTTGATTGGAACCGTTTTTATGGTTGTCAAATCTGTTTTTTTGATCGGAACAAAGATCGGAATTGAGCGGAATAGCGGATTTCGTGAAAATCGCAAAATCTGTCTTAACAGACCCCCCGTTCTGCCTGTTCACGCCTCACTTGCGCTCCAGGCGCGACTTCAGCGCGATTGGACAGAACTTTCTGCCAGTTCGCGCGTAACTCGCGCGCCAGGCGCGACTTCAGCGCAGTTTGACAGAATTTCAACAGTTTTTCACTGTTTTTCGTTTCGCGATAACTTTTGATCCGGGAACCCGATTGGGGTGTTCTAAGATGCGTTGGAAAGCTTATTCAGAGGCCTAACTGAATATTCTATTTTTAAGGCAAAATGAATTGTTTTTGATATTGAAAATTGTGTCGAAAAGCGGTCAACTAGAGTGCGAGTGTGAACTTGGATTTTATAAAATACGAATTAAAGCGTTTCATTGATTGTCTGATTTGATGGACCGTGGGTTCATAGTACTGTAGATATATATGTTTATATATATAGAGTTTGGGTGACGACCCATGTTGACATACTAGGCGGGGCAGTCATGATCCCCTACCCTAGGCTCCGGGCCTTTAGGAAGAATACTATTGGCAGTGGGGTTCACCGGGTTTCAGCAGTAATGCAGGCGGTGTTATGTTAAATTGTTTGTAGTACGATTCATCGGGATGTAGCGGTCACGCAGCCGGTGTCGTACTGAGTCATAGCAGGTTCATCGGGATGTAGCGGTAACGCAGTCGGTGATCTGTTGAATTGTTTTGTTGTGCGATTCATCGGGATGTAGCGGTCACGCAGCCGGTGTCGTACTGAGTCATAGCAGGTTCATCGGGATGTAGCGGTAACGCAGTCGGTGATCTGTTGAATTGTTTTGTTGTGCGATTCATCGGGATGTAGCGGTCACGCAGCCGGTGTCGTACTGAGTTATAGCAGATTCCCCGGGATGTAGCGGTCACGCAGCCGGTGGAATACTATGTGTAAAATAATGCGGTTCACCGGGATGTAGCGGTCACGCAGTCGGTGCCGTGTTGAGTTAAAAATGTTTTTAAACAAGTACCGAGAGAGCGAGTAGGGGTCTCGGTAGAACTCACTGAGATTGTATCTCATTGTTTATATGTTGTTGTTTTACAGAGACACAGGGACAGCGGAAATCCAAGAGGCACGAGTAGGTTGAGCTCGGACTGGTTGCTGATAGTCTAGCTTTATATTTAAGCTTATTTCCCTTTTGTTGTCTGTATACTAAAACATTATGTATTTAAGGTATATCTTTCTTCCGCTTTCTTGTATGATACTGAATACTATAATTGCTAATGATATATGGTCTGAGAACCATATTGTCCTGTTGTAAATAAGACTGTTTGGGTTTTATTCAGCGAAAAATTTATAGTGATATTCAGTGTCTAAGCAGGAAATATATCTCTGATGTGTTACTAATGTGCACTTTGGTATTTTTAATCAATAAATTATACCGGGGTGTTACAGTTGGTATCAGAGCAGTTCGACCTAGTCGGACTTAGTTTAGGGTTGAGTCGATTCCTTGTTAGTCCTTGTTGTAATTACACTTGTGATGCTAAGAGACATTGAGCCTGATCAACTTAATACTTAGTGCATCATAAGCGGAATTATACCAGGATGATCAAGACGTAGTCCTCGACCAAAACCGGAATCTTCAGCCGGTGCATCCTCAGGAAAGGTGACATGACGGTGGAAGAATACACCGCTAAGTTTGAGAAGTTGTCTCAGTGTTACCAAGTGGTAAAGTAAGCTCTGGATGACGAATGGAGAATGTAGAAGTATAAGAAGGGCATAAGTGCTTTTATGATTTATGGTCTCAGTTCTTATACTATTACCAATTTTGTTGCCTTAGTGCAATCAGCCTATGTCGCCGAGGATGATCTCATAGGAAATATGGGAAAAGAGAGAAGGTAGTTGAATTATCAACTCTGAATGCAAAGTCCTAAGATAATTTCATCAAAGGAAAAGCAGGTGCAATTCCTTGATTCTTCAAAGGTTAGAAGATGTTCTAACTGTGGAAAGCCTCACAGTGGTGATTGCAAGTGAAGATCTAATCGGTGCTATTACAGTAATGTAGAGGGTCACTATGGTAAAGAGTGCCCTGCCAGGAAAAGTTCCAAGGAGTCATAAGCAGCTCCAAGGCAAGGACGAGTCAACACTTTGAATGCTTAGACAGTTACGAATGCTGACGGTATACTTAGAAGGATGGAAGTCCTATTTAATAACTCGATCAGTATGTTATAAGATTCGGGTGCAACCTATTGCTGTATATCCCGATCGCGTGTGAATCGGTTGGGATTAGCCTTATCATCGCTATCCGAGCCAATAACTATCTTAACTGCGGCTAAGGGTCGTGTCCAGACCCAATCTTTGTGTCAGAATTGTCTACGTGTTATCGGAGACAGAACTTTCGTAGAAGAATTATTTGTTTGCCTGTGAGAAGTGTGGACACCATTTTGGGTATGAATTGGATGACTGCAAATCATGTTGCAATCGACTGTATTAATCAGCTATCAGCTTCGCTTCAGAATCAGTTAAATTGCCTAGGACAAATTCTGAAACGGTTGCCTAGTTCACCTTAGATGGTCAATCTTCATTCCAAGGTGCGGAATGACATGTTAGTATGTTATCTGCATCCACTGAAACTAGTTTGGATTTGGCGAACATTCAGATTGTGAATGACTTTCTGGATGTTTTCACGATGAAGTTTCTTCTGAACCTCCAGAGCGAGAGGTAGAGTTTACTGTAGAATTGGTTCCTGGCACGGGATCAATATCTATTGTTTCTTATTGAAGGTTTCTTGAGAATTCAAGGGAATGGAGTGCTCTGGTGTGGTTAGTCGAAAGGAAAAATGGTAGCATGAGATTGTGTATTGAGTACCGACTACTCAACAAAGCGACAATCAAGAACAAATATCCTTTGCCAAGGATACACGAATTGCTGGATCAACTTCGAGGTGCCGTGGTGTCTTCAAAAATTGATCTGATGTCAGGTTATCATCAATTAAAAGTTAGAGCCTTAGATATTCCGAAGACAACTTTCCGTACTAAGTATGAACATTACGAGTTCGTAGTGACGCCCTTCGGTTTGACTAATGCTCCAGCGGTATTCATGGATTACATGAACCGAGTGTTCCACGCTTATCTGGATCAGTTCGTTGTGGTTTTCATTGATGATATCTTGGTGTACTCTAAGACCATTGAGGAACATGTCCAACATCTCCGCATTGTTCTGAAAGTACTCCGAGAAAATAAGTTGTACTTGAAACCTTCGGAGTGTGATTTTTGGGTGCCAGAGGTAAAGTCTTTGAGACATGTGATTTCCCAAGTCGGGAATTTCTGTAGATCCCAGTAAGAAGGAAGCGGTGTTGAATGGGAGTGACCAACATCAGTCGCAGAGATCAGAAGTTTTCTAAGTCTTGCCGGTTACTACAGGAAGTTTATCGAAGGATTCTCACGGTTAGTTATTCCACTTACTCGGTTAACTCGTGAGGGTCATCCGTTTACGTGGAATGCCGATTGTGAAGAACGTTTTCAAGAGTTGAAGATTTTGACTTCTGCTCCAACCCTGATTCTTCCAGATCCGTTTTTGGGATTCCCAAGTTACAGCGACGCTTCTGGGAATGGTTTGAGACGTATTCTAATGCAAAATCAACAAGTGGTAGCTTGGGCGTCCAGACAATTAAAGTCTCATGAGAAGAGATATCCGACTCATGATTTGTAATTGGCATCTGTTGTGTATGCACTGAAGATTTGGAGACGTTACCTGTATGGGTCTCGTTCCGAAGTCTTTAGTGATCACAAAAGTTTAGAGGTATCTGTATGATCAAAAAAAAAACTGAATAGCAGGCAAAGAAGTGTGTTGAGTTTCTGGAGGATTATAAATTCGTGTTGATGTAACGTCCAAGAGAGGCCAATGTTGTAGCTGATGCGCTAAGTAGGAAATCCATTCATATGAAAGAGTTGATGACGCAAGAAATGGGATTGTCTTACGAAATTCCGTTTGACAAGTCGAACGTGAATACGGATATGTAAATGAGGTAACTGTTGACTGTTTTTCACAATGCGAATAAGCACCAAGGGATTAATTGATTGATTTGCTGCGAGGGACTGAACTTTCCAAAGTGAGTTTGGCGTGCGGTATGGTAGTTTTGAAAATCATTTTGTGAAAACCCGCATGCTAAAGTTAATTTTGGGAACGACTCAAGAGGCTAATGAAATCTGATTTAGGAAAATCCTAGGAGGACTACTTAGGTTGAGGAGAAACTCTCAACGCTATTGACTAATTTGGAAAGGAATCGGATGCATCGTTGGTAAAAACCTCGTGATGAAGTTGCAACAGAGGAAAAGGAGCTCTGAGTTCCGTTTGATAGTTGTTTTGAGAACAACTGAGGTAATCTGCATTGCGTTCAAAAATTTATTTGATGTCCCCGTGGTTTATTTCTACGTTTAAGGTCAGAGCTTTTGATAAAACCCAAATCCCATCTTTTTGAAAAAGTTTTACCTCGAAGACTTGGAAGCGAGTCAAGAAGTTTCACAGGTGACTTTTTCGTCACATTGTCGGTATGTACGAGAACCGTTAAGAATATTAGAAGAATTGTAGAGAAAGTGTTTACACCTTTCGAGGAATTCGTATTTGTTTTTACGCCTACCGAGGAGTACTTTGATTTGGATTAATCAAAGTTGGGGAGTAAACGAGGATAATTGGAATGAAGCTTCGGAAGTGTTTTCAAACGCGGTGCCGAGCCGATGTAGGCAAATGATGAGTTTCTCGTGTAGATGCGTGACCAGAGAGTTCGTATCAAGGTAGTAGTGGATCATACTTGGAGATTGATGTGCCAACTTGGGAAGAGTTCCTACGCTCATTTCGTTAGTTCGAGATTGTTTTCCAGCAACTTAAACCTTTCTGAGAATGTCGATTCTCGGTTAGTCAATCGTAAGACTTGACGAAAATTTTGAGGACAAAATTCTTTCAAGTTGGGGAGAATGTAACATCCCCAAAATAATTAATGGAATTATTTGGGTGTTAACCCAATTAAACCAATTTAGTACTCGACTGGTAAATTTATCGGGTGCTAAAATTATTTAATTGTTGTCATCGGATCGTTAACCGGATAATACGGACCAAGGAAGTTTTGGAATCGAAATAAGAGATTTCGATCGATATGGTAATTTGACCGCGTTGCAACTTAAATGTTAAATAAATATATAATTATGTGTATGTGTGTGCGTGTGAAAAGAGAAGAAAGAATTAAAAAGAGAAAAGAAAGGAAAGGAAGCTGAGAAGAGAAACAGAGAGGAAAAGAGAAAGAAGAAAAGAGAAGAGAGAAAGAAAGGGGGAGGAAGAAGAAGAGGAAAAAGGGGGCAATTCCGCTCATCAAAACGACTTCCGTCCAACACGAAAAATGCTCAGCGTTACTTCCTCTTCGATTTGGTACCAAGATTTTCATCATCAACCCTCTCTCTCTCACTTTGCCATTTTCGAACTTGAGAGGGAAAATCGGTGTTTCGATGGTTGTAACTCAAGGGAAAGCTAAGGGCGATGTTTAGGAGCGAGCACGAGGTGGATTACTCGAAGTATTGAAGATCGATTGGGTGATTTGGAGTTGAAAATCAAATTGGGGTTTTTGGTGAATAGTGGTTTGAGATTGAAGAAGATGATGAATAGTGTCCAAGGAGGATTTCGAGGAATTCGGCATTTCGGTCAAAAGCGGTTTTGTGTGTCGCCGGAACGTGCAATGATTTCGGGAATTCGGTTTTACGGTCGAAAGATTTCTCGAGGTCGAGTGGGAAGCTTTGGAAGCGGATTGGGTATCGCCGGAGCAGGGAGCGTTCGTGTGGCTACTCAGTGATTTCGGCTCGAACGAGGTTCACGCTTCAAGGGTGAGTTTTACTCACGTTTAGGATTTTTGTTTTTCGAATTAATTGATAAACTGTTTTATCGCTTTCGCTGGACTGGAATATTATGTGATACTGTCTGATTCGGGTTAGGAATCGATTGGGGCGAGTCTCGGGTTGCGTCGTGTTAAAAATGGAATTTTTGGTGATTTGATTCGAGGGATTTTGATTTAAAACCGTTATTTGGAAAATATGTCGCATTTTGATAAAATCCGTTTTGAATGAGTTTTTGATTGACTTGAATAATTGTGTGACTTTGATTGGAACCGTTTTTATGGTTGTCAAATCTGTTTTTTTGATCGGAACAAAGATCGGAATTGAGCGGAATAGCGGATTTCGTGAAAATCGCAAAATCTGTCTTAACAGACCCCCCGTTCTGCCTGTTCGCGCCTCACCTGCGCTCCAGGCGCGACTTCAGCGCGATTGGACAGAACTTTCTGCCAGTTCGCGCGTAACTCGCGCGCCAGGCGCGACTTCAGCGCAGTTTGACAGAATTTCAACAGTTTTTCACTGTTTTTCGTTTCGCGATAACTTTTGATCCGGGAACCCGATTGGGGTGTTCTAAGATGCGTTGGAAAGCTTATTCAGAGGCCTAACTGAATATTCTATTTTTAAGGCAAAATGAATTGTTTTTGATATTGAAAATTGTGTCGAAAAGCGGTCAACTAGAGTGCGAGTGTGAACTTGGATTTTATAAAATACGAATTAAAGCGTTTCATTGATTGTCTGATTTGATGGACCGTGGGTTCATAGTACTGTAGATATATATGTTTATATATATAGAGTTTGGGTGACGACCCATGTTGACATACTAGGCGGGGCAGTCATGATCCCCTACCCTAGGCTCCGGGCCTTTAGGAAGAATACTATTGGCAGTGGGGTTCACCGGGTTTCAGCAGTAATGCAGGCGGTGTTATGTTAAATTGTTTGTAGTACGATTCATCGGGATGTAGCGGTCACGCAGCCGGTGTCGTACTGAGTCATAGCAGGTTCATCGGGATGTAGCGGTAACGCAGTCGGTGATCTGTTGAATTGTTTTGTTGTGCGATTCATCGGGATGTAGCGGTCACGCAGCCGGTGTCGTACTGAGTCATAGCAGGTTCATCGGGATGTAGCGGTAACGCAGTCGGTGATCTGTTGAATTGTTTTGTTGTGCGATTCATCGGGATGTAGCGGTCACGCAGCCGGTGTCGTACTGAGTTATAGCAGATTCCCCGGGATGTAGCGGTCACGCAGCCGGTGGAATACTATGTGTAAAATAATGCGGTTCACCGGGATGTAGCGGTCACGCAGTCGGTGCCGTGTTGAGTTAAAAATGTTTTTAAACAAGTACCGAGAGAGCGAGTAGGGGTCTCGGTAGAACTCACTGAGATTGTATCTCATTGTTTATATGTTGTTGTTTTACAGAGACACAGGGACAGCGGAAATCCAAGAGGCACGAGTAGGTTGAGCTCGGACTGGTTGCTGATAGTCTAGCTTTATATTTAAGCTTATTTCCCTTTTGTTGTCTGTATACTAAAACATTATGTATTTAAGGTATATCTTTCTTCCGCTTTCTTGTATGATACTGAATACTATAATTGCTGATGATATATGGTCTGAGAACCATATTGTCCTGTTGTAAATAAGACTGTTTGGGTTTTATTCAGCGAAAAATTTATAGTGATATTCAATGTCTAAGCAGGAAATATATCTCTGATGTGTTACTAATGTGCACTTTGGTATTTTTAATCAATAAATTATACCGGGGTGTTACATAAACATACACATCAATAGGCTTTATATATTGTTTAACTTTGTACTAGAAAAATACAAACACAAGCACAATTTTTCTATTGGATGATACCTAGTTTCAGCATCATTTAAAACTCTACTAAGGTAATAGATGGCTCTTTCGACACCATTTTCATCCTCTTGTGCTAACATACTACCTATTGACATATCTGATGCTGCTACATACAATTTCATTGCCTTATTTCTAATAGGAGGTAACAAAATAGGAGGCTTCATCAAATATGTCTTGATCTCGTCGAAAGCTTTTTGATGTTCTGGTTCCTATCTAAAAACATCTTCCTTCTTCAGTCGAAGTAATGGCGAGAAAATTTGAGTCTTGCCACTTAGATTTGAAATAAACCTTCTGAGGAAATTAATCTTTCCTAGCAATGACTGTAATTCTTTCTTTGTCGAAGGAGCTTTTGTTTCCAAAATAGCTTTCGTCTTATTTTGATGGATTTCAATGCCTTTTTTGTGCACAACAAAGCCTAAACAATCACCTGCACGAACACAAAAGGCACATTTGATTGGATTCATTTTCAATCCATATTTTCTCATTCTTTCGAATGATTGTCGAAGATGATCTAATTGACCATTTTCTGATGAAGACTTAACAACAATGTCATCTATGTACACTTGCATAAAGTTTTCTATAAAATCATGAAACATAGAATTCATTGCTCTTTGGTATGTAGCACCAGCATTTTTAAGACCAAAGGGCATAACTACCCATTCATAAACACCTAATGCCCCTGGGCAACGAAACGTTGTTTTTGATACGTCTTCTTCAGCAATAAAAATTTGGTTATAACCAGAATACCCATCAAGCATACTTAAATATTCGTAGCCTGCTGCTGAATCGACTAGCATTTCTGCCACAGGCATAGAGTATTGGTCTTTTGGTGTAGCATTATTTAAATCCCTAAAATCTATGCAAACTCTAAGAGTGCCATTTTTCTTAATAAAAGGGACTATATTAGCTAACCAATCAACATACCTTGCAGTTCTGATGAACTTGCTCTTTAGTAGCCTTTCAATTTCTGTTTTAATCTTCGACAAGATCTCTGGCGCAAATCTTCTTGGTGTCTGCTTCACTGGCTTCTTTTCTGGTCGAATAGGTAGCTTCAGTTCTACTACTTCTCAACCCAAGCAAACCAATCTCTGAATTCTTTCAACAGCTCGACAGTTTGCACTCTGAGTTCCTTGTCGATCTTCGCACTGATATATGTTGGTCTCTTCACAGAGCCATCTCCCAAGTCAATTTCTTCCAAGGGATCTTGTGCCTGAATTCTTTTGGTCGAACCCATTGGGTCCTTTTCAAAACCTAAAGGCTCATCATCGTATACACAATCAAGCCTTTGGTCTTCGACCAAATCTTTTTCATTGATTACACTGGTTACACTGGTTTCTGCAACCATTTGTTGATTTAATTCAGCTTCCAGAGCCGCTTTTTCTTTGTTTTCGGCCACATAAGCTGTAATTCTATCCCACGTACTGGGCTTAATCATCAAACCATTTAAGGTCCATCCCAACCAGTAGGCTTGACAAAGCCTCTTGGGTGGCTATCTTCATCTACAATCTCCCTCTCCCAAACAAAACCGTAATTTGGGTGGAGTGTGACAAAAGAGAAAACATTATCTTGGTTTATATAACCAAGGTCAGAAGAAGAACATGGCGCAATATTCGCCAATTGATTGTCGAAGGTCTTTCTGGTTATAGTGTTAACTTCTGCTTTGAAGTAACTCTGGTCACCTTCAATGTTTTCGACCAATCCATCTTCTCTCCATATGATCAATCTTTGATGGACAATTGATGGAATTTCCCCCACACCATGGATCCACTCCCTTCCTAGTAGCAAATTATAATATGCTTTCGATGGAATTGAACCACTAGGAACAGGGTTAATCTCTTGATGCTTCCCACAGCAAGCTCGACCTCTATGGCCCCAAGTGAATGGCCAGTTTTGCCTTCATAATTTGTCAAAACCACGTTGTGTGGCCTCAAATCAGTATCACATTTGCCAATTTTCCTTAGCAAATGCAGAGGCATTAGGTTCACAGCAGCACCTCCATCGACCAAGATTTTATTCACGCCTATGTTATTCACTTTGGCTTGAATGAATAAAGGTTTGAGATGATTCATCATCCCACAGTCTGGTATTTCGAACACTGCATGCTGTTCTTCGACGCAGCCATTTTTTAGCACATAGTAGCAAATTGGCTTGCATGTAGTTTCTTCATCGAAGTCTTCTTCGACGTCATTGACCTCAAAAACCACATCATACTCTACGGACAGGATAGAGACCACATTACATAAGACGTCGAAATCTGGCTCAGAGTCATCGAAATCTGAATCCATGTCTTCGTCCAAGTTTAGGCCTTCTTTGAGTGCAGAAAGTGGAGGAAAAATTCTTTCAGTAGCTGGCTTTCTATCCATTTCAAGAGATTCTGAAGGTAACTCTTTACTTTTTCCCTTGTCAGCACTTAATGTTGCCCCTATAGCAGCAGTAACTTTCTTCTGGCGTTGATATCTTCGCCATTGCGTTCTTGTCATAGGGTTTTTACCCTTGTAATTATTACAGTAGGCATATTTAGTTGCTTTTGATGCCTTAATTTGGGTAATTGTATTAGCACTAGCACCACCCTTAACCATCTTTGCTGGCTTCTGTTGGTTGCCAGTGTTCTTTCCAGCATAATACATGGGATAATACCCAGTACTTCTCCCACCAGAATGAACCCATTTCTCGACAGGAGATTGAGAAGGTGGAACATAAGTTCTAACCTTTTCTTTGTGGGGGTTCTTAATCGAAGAAAACTTGTAAGGTATCCCTCTGTCATTGAAACTGAACTTGGGTCTCTTGTCGACCCATTTCTCCTTGCGTTTGGGTTGAGGTTTGAAACTTTCCAGATCCTTTGCAGCTTCCTTATCGAAAATAGCACTGCATCGTGGACATAGCATCACCTCAGAGTTGCTGATCTTGCAAGGACTGAGGAAATCAATCAATTTCTCTTCAGCCTTAGGGTAAACCACCTTCATTTTGTCACCATACTGGTTTTCAGTGACCATTTCGACGTCAACCTTGGAGCTTACAGTGGCTCTTTTCACACTACCCTTTCTTGCAGTATCACCAGAAACTTCGACCATAGCAATGTCAACTTCGACATACATTGCTTCGTTTGTTGGTAGAGAATCTGCATCAATCTTCATTGGAGGCTTTGACTTGTCTCCAAATTTGAGCCTTCCTTCGTTCAATGCTTTTTGAACCAAATCCCTGAAAAGGACACAATGAGCAGTGTTATGGCCCAAGAAGTTATGAAATTTACAAAAACCTATTTTCTGTCTTTGTTCCAATGGTGGTGTTTTTAGGCCTTTAGGCACTAAAATTTGACCATCAGCAACTAACAGATCAAATATTTTGTCACATTTAGAAACATCAAAAGTATATGTTTTTGCAACGAATTTATCACTTTTAGGTTCGACAGGATTTTTTCTATCTAAAGGCTTTAATAGTTTACAAGTATAAGAAGGTCCGGGTTGTAATTCAGCAATATTAACCTCTTCTTCGACACTTTCATATGATATGTCGAATTCTTGGTCATTGTCATTAGCATTGACATAGGCAACCTTCTCTTTTTTATTATTACTAAACCTATTAGTTCTAGCCTTTTCAGCTTTAAGCCTTTCGACCTGTCGAACTCTATCAGCCAGTTGTGCCATATCTCTTAGGTGCAAAGTATCTAACTTCTTCCTAATAGAGTAGTCTAGGCCAACATCAGCCATTTCGACTAACTCGTGCTCAGGTACTTGAGTAAAGCACCTTGCCTTGAGAAGTCTAAATCTATTGAGATAATCATCAATCGACTCTGGCATTCTGCGTCGAACACTAGCCAATTATTTAAGACTAATCTTTGATTGTCCCATATAGAATTGTTCATGAAATGCCTTTTCTAACTGGTTCCAATTAAACATAGAATGTGGGGGCAAAGTGGTGAACCATGTAAAAGCATTTTTGGTTAGTGAACTTGGAAAATATTTCATTTTTAAGTTCTCATTTTGTGCTATATCACCAGCCTCAGTTAATTAACAGGGAATGTGTTCGACAGTAGATTCGCTAGTTTCTCCAGCGAATTTTGTGAATTTAGGGATCTTCCACCCCCTAGGCAATTCTGTTTGCAGAACATATTCCGACAAAGGTGATACATAATTAGGCCTGTGTAGGCCTAGATTAAGACCATTCTGTGCTAGAATAGTTTCGACAAGATTGGCTAAGTTATTTTGGATTCCAAAATTATTTTGGTGAACTTGTCTAACCACTTCATCAGCATCTGGGGACTAGTACAACATCAGGAATGGGCTCTTCGACGACAAGTTGTTGCCCTTGATTGATGGGAGTTGTAGTGTTAGGCCTTTCTATAGGGATTTCGACAGGCCTAGCATTCTGAATTTGAGGGATTTGCTGGTTATACATTGGCGTAGTGCCAAAGAAATCATCAATTCTTCCCATTTGTGTTGCCAACATTTGGTAACTATGATTTGTGTTTTGTATTAAAGGGTTAAACATAGTACCAATCTGTTGTGTTAACATATTAACCATGTCATGGTTACTATCGTCCATTTGTTGCCTTAATGCCAACAAAGACGATGTGGTCAGTGATGGGTGGGGATTTCGACTATAAAAGCTCTCTGGCGAACTGTGCAAAGGCGAAAACCCTGAGACTATGTTATCTGCCTGAGCAGTCGTACTTGTCTAAAGGCCTGCCATTAAGGCAGTTGGCATGTCGTAAGGGTAACTTCGACTAGGCAGATTAAATGGAAGGCTTCCAATTGTTGGATTAGCCATATTCTGTGTCAACGCTAGAGTAGTCATCACAGACACAGGGGTGAGTACAGGAGCGGTTACGGCAGTTACTCCTATAGTTGTCGAAGAAGGCATATGAACGGTTACTCCTACGACATTTGCAGCATTAGTCTCACTAACCGACGCTAGATCGTGTAAGATTTGTGCATTAGATGCAAGAGGGTTGGTTGCATTAGAGCGAGGCATCTCTGGAAGACGTCTACCACTCCTTAAATGCATGCAAAGTATGAATTACACGTTGAGTTTGATAACAAACCCAGAAAATTTCAACAAACTTCAAAAAATTTAGCACAAATGTCCCACAGGGCGTGCCAATTTGCTTACCGTGGATTTTGGTAAACACCGCTAGTTTCCAGTTTGGTTTACTTGCGGGATCAACTAGTAAATCCCAAGACAGTTTGGATAAAAATTGTTTAGAAAACACGGGTTTCTTATGGGTTAAGTTAAAGAAAAGAAAGAAATTCAATGTTTCTTGCGAAACTAATGAATTATTCCTGAAAAGAAGAGAATTGCGTAAAACAAAGAAGGCAAAAAGTGCAGGAATTAAAAATAAATAAAGTAAAATTGCATTAAAAAGAGAAAAGTGGTACAAAATCATACATTGCTTCTCTGGTGTTTTTCGCTTTAACTTGGAAGTAGAGCGTGAGAATTTGTGTAATGAGTTTGTGACCCTTTTTCTCTATGAGAAACTACTATATATACTGCAGAAACTGTAACTGTAACGCCCAAAAATAATTGATTAATTATTTAATTAATTAATTAGGATTTATGTGGTAGAAAAATAATAAAATAAATATATATTATTATGTGTGTTATTTTGTGTGGGGGTTGGTATTGGTAAGGAGTGAGATGTTAAAAGGAAAAGGGCTTGGGTTAAGTCGCATAAGCTAAGTAGAAAAACCCATAAGACTAACTAAGTATAAATAGGTAATTTTTAGGGTCTTGCTCACATAATTAGAAAAACAAAGTGAGAGAATGAGAATGGAGAGAAGAGGACGGCGCTAGGGAGAAGGAAAAGAGAAGAAAATCGCAAGAGAGAAGAGAAGAGCTTGTTGCTGCGTTTTGGTGATTCGTGGAAGGGTTTTTCATCTCCAACGATTCTTAAGGTAAGGGGTGTCTCATAGTATAAAGGGTTATATGATGGGTAGTATATAGGAGGGTAGAACCTATGATGCCTAGGAGTTGTTTGATAATATGCATAAATGAATTATGAAATTATATGTATGTTGTTGGTGTTGTTTTGAGTGTTGATGGCCTTGAGTGAATAGATGGTAAAATGTTGCACGCTAGGTGTTTGATAGAATGTGTAAGTGATGTTTAAAATGCATGTTAGATGTTTGACAAAATGCATAAGTATGTGATGTTGAGATCGGTATTTGGTGATTGATCATAATGAGTTTTACTTGCTTATGGTCTTTTGTGCGTTTTTGGACACTGTTTCGGTCCTTCTAAAACTGGTACTGTTCGGTTGAGAAAATAGACTTAAAGCTGGTCGTTTTGGCACTGGTTCCGTTCAATTTAGAATTGTGTAGCTCAAGTTATGAGTCTCCAAAGTTAGGTCAAAATTCTGGAATCAAACTGTGAGTAGGTTCGGGATTTGTAGGTTTTGTGTTCCCAATCGAACTCCGTTTTGAATGATTCCTGTTTCATTCGAAAGTAGACTTAATTCTCTACGAAATAGGCACTGGTTTCACGAAATTTCATTAAGAAATGAGAAAGAAAATTTAATTTCAAGTTGGGTAAAGAATTCTGTCCGATTTTGGTACCTCAGTGTAGTGTTTTGAAAAACTGTACCAACTGGATTCTTATTTTGCAAAATGAAAATCATAGGCAGAAACTACACTCAGAGAGCTTCCCAATGAGTGGTCTTTTGTTAAAATCCGATATTGTTTGCTATTTTAATTAATTCGCCGAAGTTGGTGCACTGCTGTAGGAAATTCTGCACTAGTGCTGTGCTGCGCCAGGGCGCCATGTTGTTGCCCTGTGTGCGCCAGGTTGATTGCTGTGTTGCGCCCAGAGTGGCGCAGGTTGCCCAGAATGTGGCGCAGGCTGCCACCAAGCGCCAGTTTTAGTGTCTATGTTGCCTGCTGTGTTGCTGTTTGTGTCTTAGTTTGTGACTGTGTTGCACTTTGTGTCTAAGTTTGTGTCTAGGACTGTTGCTGTATGACGCCACGTGCTGTCTGTTTTGGTGCCCAGGGTGGCGCAGTTTGCCTCAGGCGCCCTTTTATGTGCTGTTGGGCGCTAATGTGTTGTGTCTGTGTTGTTGGTGTTGTTTCCTAGGCGCCACTTTGTGCTACCTCAGTGTTGTGATGTTTTGTTGTGTCTAATAAGACTAAATTTGCTGTTCTTGTTGTTGAGTCAATGTGACTAAATCTTGTTGTTGTTGTTGCTGGGTCAAATATGACCAAAACTCGATGATGATGTGGTTGGGTCGAATATGACCAATGATGATGTTGTTGACGTTGTTGTGCATAGCATGAATATGTTGTTGATTGTTCCGATGCATTGTACATGGTGTCTCATGCATGGCATAATGCATTATTACGTTGATGTAGGCTTCGGCCATAGAGCTTTGCTCAGTGTTGATGATGAAGCCACAAAGGCTATTTACGTTGATTGGTACCACATGCATATACCCGTCGGTGTGGGTTGTGTAGCGACCGAAGAATCCGGAGGAGGGATCCTTCGTTGCTTTTGAACAATGGAGCCGCCATCAATATTTATTTTTTAGGAAAACATTGAAAAAACCTTTGTTTTTGGGTTCGGGGGTCGATTAAGTGCGGGGAAGGTACAAGCACCCCGCAACATCCTAAAAAAGGTTACCTTTTAATTTAATGTGTAGAAAAATTGGTTTAAAGAAAACACTTTAATTTACCCTTTTTTGTTATTTGCAAAAAAAACGGAAAAGAAGACTTAATAAAAATTTTAGTTTTTTGCGCTCGACGGGAGTGGGCCCCCGCTCCTACGTATCTCCGGGTGCGATGGAGAAATCAAAGCTACGTAGTTCTTGGGTAGAAAATATTTGTGTGTTGGTATTTTTTATTTTTTTTGAAAAGTTTGGGAAAACTAGAGACCGTTCATGGTGACCAAACAGATAAATCCAGAGTGGTCGTCATTAATGGCTTATTCGGAAAAGAAGGTATTTATAGCGTTCAAACAAGCCAGGCCCAGAGTGACCGCTATAGACAACCTATTTTTTGCGCGAATTCGATTTTTCGAAAGAAGAGAAAAAAGAACGGTTCGGAAGCATCACGTTGTGAAAAAAAGCGGAGTAAGTGATAAAAGGGGGGTGCAAATAATAAAGGAGTTGTATTAAAAAGGGAGGTGTGAATAGCGTTTTGACGCTAGAAAAAAAAGTGTCACCGGGGGTGCAAATAATAAAGGAGTTGTATTAAAAAGGGAGGTGTGAATAGCGTTTTGACGCTAGAAAAAAATGTCACCGGGGGTGCAAATAGCGTTTTGACGCTAAAAGAAAATGGTTGCCGGGGGTGTAAATAGCGTTTTGACGCTAAAAAAAAACGATTGGCGGGTCTATTGCCTTTTTTACTATTCTACCCTAGAGCACGTGGTTCTTGAAACGCTTTTCCTCAAAAAAAAACCTAGACTAAACAAGTGGTATTTTGAAAGCGGATTATGGAGAAAAATTCTTTTGTTGTTTTTTTTTTGTTGTCATAGTTATTATCTAAATAAAAGGGGGCCTTTTTACTTTTTTTTTTGAAAAAGATTTTTGTTATTATTTTGAAAGTGGTATTTTGAAAGCGGATTATGGAGAAAAACCATTTTTTTTTTTAAAAAAACAACATATTTTTTTAGCACCTTTTTTATTCCGAAAATTAGAATAATTTATAAAAAAAACACAACATTTATTCACTTTCTTTTTTAATCCGAAAAAAAATTGCAATATCAAAACATCAATAATAACCACATATATATATCTATAAAAACAGCAACTTAAACTAAAAAAAACAGCAATAATATGTTCAAAAAAAAAACAACCAATACTAATATTTATAAAAAAGTCAATAACTAATATTTATATAAAAAAAGCAACTAATATATTTTTTTTAAAAACGTGAACAACAATAATAACAATAAAAATGGCAATGATAATAGGAACAAAATTACAATAACTAAAAAAAATACAAAAAAAAAAGCAACAATATTATGAATTATTACATTTTGTACCTTGAACCAATCCAAGCTTTTTTTCTTCGGATCTCTCAATACAACAAAATTTTAAACTAAAAAAAACTAAGAAGGAAGAAAAGAAGGGGAAGAAAATTTTTCTAAAAGAAACTCAAAACAAATTTCTTTCTCTCTTTGAAATCCTAGTTTTTTTTTAGAAGATTTTTCCCCCTTTTTTCTAAAAGTAATCCGTGGCCCCTTCTAAGGTAAGGACCCCTATTTATACAAAAAAACTTGCTTCCTTCGTTTTCCTTCTTCATCCACTCTTGGATAGTGATGATGACTTTTTGATATGATGGAGGTTTGGGGGGAGTTGTTGAAGGGGAAAATAAAAGAAGACATGTGAGATGAGGGGAGATGATGGTCGAAGGTATGGGCATGGAGAAGAGAGTGCCATGTGTGAAGTGTGTGATAGGGAGAGGAATGGATGAGTGTGTGGAGAGAAAAGAAAATGAGTGTGTGAGAGGAGGGGAAGAAGTCGTAGGTATGGGGAGAGAGAGGAGGGAAGGGTTGAGTGTGGTGTTGTTTTAGGGTTGAGTGTGAGAGAGAGAGAGTGGAAGAGGAGTGAAGTGTGTGAAGTGATTGAAGTGGAAGGGGTTTGGTGAAGGGGAAGAAAAAAAATAAAATGTGGGTGTGATAGAGAGGGGGAGAGCCGTAGGTGAGGGAGGAAAGAGAAAGGGAAAGAGTGAGGTTGAGTGTATTGGGAAGGGAAAAATGGGGAAGTGGGAAGTGTGGGGAAGTGGTATTGAGAGAAAAGAGGAGAGGTGGAGTGTGGAAGGGAGAAGAGTGGGGTTTGACCATGGGATAATAGGGGGTGGGGTCGAATATGGAGGGGTTTTGGGGGATGAATGTGGATGGAATTTTGGGTTAAGGGGGGATTGAATGTGGATGGCTTTTAGGGTAAAAGGGGGAAGTCGAATTAGGGTTAGGAGGAGGGGAATTAGGGTTTTGTGATGAGTTGGGTTATGGGTTGTGGGTTGGATATGGGTCATGGGTTGGGTGGAGGAGTGTGAGGGTGAATTGGGCTATGGTTTAGGAATTGGGTTGGGTTTTAGATGGCCCAATCCAATTGCACCTCCATTCTTTTTTTTTTTTACAAACCCCCCTTATTTCCTCCTTGGCTTATTTTTTGTTTCTTTACTTCTAAATAATATTTTTTTCATGGTTAAAAAACTTGTGGCAAATAAAATAAAACATGACATGAAAAAAAAAGATTATTATTTTTTTAATAAATAAAATTCCTCATTTATGATCGGACAAAATTAGGGTATTACAGCTGCCCCTCTTTATTTATATTTTGCT
Source organism: Astragalus membranaceus (assembly GCA_039519185.1). Lineage (NCBI taxonomy): Eukaryota > Viridiplantae > Streptophyta > Magnoliopsida > Fabales > Fabaceae > Astragalus > Astragalus membranaceus. The sequence goes on from CM076849.1 coordinate 95,885,082, forward strand.
AGGAAATCGGATGGGTTCCAAATTTCTCGAGAAAAATAGAAATAAAGATAAAAAGACGCTAATTTTGTCCAGACTGAGGTTTTTTTTGGTTTTTTTTTTTTGAAACTTATGACAACTGGGTTGACTTAGAAAGAAAGTAAATAAGGATCGCTGGGGATCTGAAGGAGCACTAGGGCTCTGATGGTCTAGTTCAAAATCAATGCTTGACGCATCGACTTGAGTTCGACTGAGGGACCGTCGGGGTCTGAAGGTCATGCCTAAGCCTGAGGGACTGATGGGTCCGAAGGAGCGCAACTAGCTTATGGTACTAGTAATACAGTCTGTATGTGGGGTGGCCTTTTTTTCGAGCGGCCGCGAAGGACGTACACCGAGTCTTAGGCTGACACAGCTAGTCTGAAGGACCTGGGGTCGGGCGATCCGTCGCGCTCAGTGTCGACTTAGTGATCTGGTGGTATGGTTCGAAGTCGTTGCTTGGACGTGTTAATTCGAATTGACCTGAAGGACCTGGGGTCGGATGATCCGTCGTGCTCAGTGTCGACGTAGTGATCTGAGAGTAGAGTTTGAAGTCGTTGCTTGGACGTGTTGATTCAAACTGAACTGAAGGACCTGGGGTCGGTTGATCGGTCGGTTGCTCGATAACGCGACATGCGATCTGGATTGAAGGACCGTTGTTGGTCTGAGGGATCTCTGTTAGACTTGGTGCTAACATTGTGATTTGGTTTGATGTAGGATCGATGCTCGTCGCGTCGACTTTTAAAAACTGGAAGGACCGACACTTAAAGTTGAAAAACAGCAGATGCTATGCATATGACATGCATGTAATGTATGCATGTGTGATGATTGGTTTTGAGTGGAATGATGAATGAAATGTAATGGATGACTTTTGTTTTTTTTTTTTTTGCTTTTGTTTCTTTTTTTGACTATTTTTGCTCTTTTGCTCTTTCTTGACTCTTTTGCTTTGCTCTTTTGCTCTTTTTTGACTCTTTCACTTTGCTCTTTTGCTCTTGCTCTTTTGCTCTTGCTCTTTTGCTCTTTCTTGCCCCTTCTTGTTGATCAACTCGCAGGACTTTTGACGTAAGATACGGGAGTTGCCCAAAGTAGTGCTATTGAAGTGCGGCCTATTGTTATCATTCGCCTTTTTGAAGTGATCTCGTATGTATTTATCTTTTTTGCTATTTTATTTATGAGAGATCGCCTCGTTTATGTGACCTTTAGAAATTTCGTAATAATCTGTAATGCTTGTAGTCATGCACATGTTTCACAATTCAATATCACTTACCATAAAATATCATTTCAAAACAAGGGAAAATAAAGAAGAAGGGAAAGTGTTTGTCATTAAGACTGGAGCCGAGTGTGCGAAAGGGACACCGGCTTGAGAGCATATTAAGAATTCGAAAGAAATGAAAAGGCAAAAATACTAAGCAGATCTTTGGGTAGTTAGTGTCCTTGAGGTAACAATGTTGGCCGCCCATATTCATGACCTTGATCAACTCACCATCCGGCTTTTGTTGATTGCCTAAACATTTATTTAGTCCAACTTCCTGACCCTAGTTTTTGCCTGGATTGCCCCTTCGGGTTTTCAATCCACCGGGTTGCTCTAATTTTGCCTAAGTTGCCCTTTCGGGTTTTCAGCCTAGCGAGCTCGTTTTTCTTGGCTCATTTTTTTTATCTTTATATGCATTTTTAGGCATAGTATTTGACCGTATCAGAATTCATCGGGAGTGGGACGTCTTCGCCCTCTATTTTCATGGGGGTTAGGGCCCCTCCAGAGAATGATTTCTTTACTGCATAAGGTCCTTCATAGCTCAGGGTCCATCTTCCACGGGGATCCTTTTGGATGGGTACGATTTTCTTGTGCACCAAGTCTCCTTGAAATTGTCGGGGACGAACCCTTTTCTGTTAATCTTCCTTTGCTCCTTTCTGATATGACACAAAGCAACCATCCTTTTGTTTGATAAGGTTTAATGGAAGTGCTGCTTCCATCGCACGGGGTTGCCCCTGTTGAAGTGTGAAACAAGGTCTGATCTCCATGTAAGGTAAAAAGGAGCATTTGAAGGTTACTATCATCTCTGATATTCTTTTGTTTGTCGCCGCAACTGCCTCATTCATTTTTGGGTGGTACGGGGAGGGGTTATGATGTTCGAGTTGGGGTCTCCACACAAACTTTTCCCCACTGTTCGCGATGATCTTACTTGGAAGGTTGTAACGACATACCAAATTCATTAATAATCACTGATTTTCTTACACCGGTGGGTATCTTGTGTCAGACAAGGTGATGCGAGCGAATTTTCTTGATTCGCTGCCCTTTTGGTGTGATGTTCATTCTAACACCTTTTGCCTTCTCTCGTTCCCAAGTTAATCATCTTACTTGATTCCACGCGAAGCTGGACCACTTCATCTTCTTTCTTCATTATTCTCGTTTCCTCTAGAGGAGTTTTATCTTCTACATCTTCCTTAGTTTGGGCTGATCGAAGTTATGATATGAGTCAACGATATTGTTATTTTCAAAGACAAATTATTTAGATCTGCATTAGTAGAAATTGAAAGAGGATGGAGGAAGAAGCGAATCGAGCGAATGAGCGAAGAAGTTTATGGCAAAATTCAAAATGCTATTTTATTAATATTGATATTGAAAAGAAACATGTGTGCCCTTATTGAAATGTCCTAAGGCCTTGGGCAGAGCCATAGGATTGCATTACAAGAAAATTACTTTGAACTAAAAATCACAAGAAAATCGACGGTCCCCCAATTCATAAGTACTTCAAAGGCAGGATAACGGCGCACAAGGATGATGATGTCCTCTCTAGCATTTTGAACGCCTTCAATAGCATTGACAAATGACTCTTCATGCCCCTAGAAAGGGGTTATTGCCTTCATTGAAGTTCAACCATTTGGATTCGATCAGATCCTGAATCACATGTCTCAGCGCCTTGCAGTTTTCCACTGAATGCCCAATTGCGCCTGCGTGAAAATCGCATGTGGCATTTGGGTCGTAGCCCCTTGGGAAAGGAGGTTCAATAGGTCTCATCGGGCGGGGGGAGATTAAGTTGTGACTGGTGAGGTGGTTGAACATGTCTGAGTAGGATACGGGAATTGGATCAAACGGTACATGCTTCCTTTCTGGATAGTTTGGTGGCCCATGGATTCCATTGGTTTGGGTAGATAAGTGCAGGGCTTGGGGACGGTTTTTGGAAGCATAAGAGGCTTTCCCTGGTCCTGTTATGGAATTGGTTTCTCCTTCGTCGTTTTCGGTTGAACCGTGAGTAATTTTCCCGTTTCTCATTCCGCTTTCTAACCTTTCCCCTATGGTGACCATGTCTGAGAAGTTAGAGGATACGCTCCCAATCAACCTGTCATAGAAGGGTGACTGCAAAGTGTCCCTGAACATAGATACCATCTCCTTTTCCAGTAAAGGTGGTGCCACCTGTGCTGCTAGTCCTCTCCAACGTTGGGCGTACTCCCTGAATGATTCATGGTTTCCTTTTACCATATTCTGCAACTGTAATCTATCAGGAGCTATATCGATGTTGTATTTATATTGCTTGAGGAAAGCATCGGCCAGATCTTTCCAACATCGAATGTGGTTGCGTTCCAACTGCATGTACCATCTTGAGACTGCCCCAGCTAGACTGTCCTGGAAGTAGTGAATGAGCAGTTTATCATCATGTGCAAAGGCAGCCATTTTTCTACAATACATGGTCAGATGGCTAGCAGGACAGGTTACACCCATGTATTTATCAAAATCTGGCACCCTGAATTTGGGAGGAATGACCACATTAGGGACGAGACACAAGTCATAAGCGCCGGTTGCCCTAATATTGGATCCTTCAACTGCTCTCAACCTTTCCTCAAGCATTTGTAGTTTGTCTTTGGCTTGAGGGTTCTCCATAGAGTGATCGTGAGGGAGCCCACTCATACCATAGTAAAGATGGATCATCGGAACTATGGCTGGGTTCACATTTGGGGTATGTGAATGAGTGGGATTCCTAAGGTTGGAACCTTGAGCTTGAACGTTATCTACCAGCGGTGGAGGGCAGCTAAGTGGGAGTCCTTGCGGTATGACAACGGGGTTCGGGTTTTGAACTTGTGGTGCCCCCGAATCGTGATCCGTTGGTGTAGGCTGTTGTTGGCCCGCGACTCCTGAGGGATAGTCTTCTGGATTAGCATTGACTGTCGGAGGTTGGTAACCTTGTGGAAGTCCGTAAGGAGGCCATATGTAACCTTGGTCATTAGTCCCAGTGGGGGGCACTGTATGCGGGATCCCGAGTCCATTGGGGGGAGGAGGGTTGGTAACTTGATTTTCCGTGTTCCCAGCGGAGACATCTTCACTTGTGTCTTGGCCCCTCAAAGCTTGTAGAACCTTCAAGATTTCAGCCATCTGTTCTTTCATCCCATCTATTTCTGCCCTAAGCTCTTGATTGCCTAGGTTCTGAGGTGGATTGCCTTGATCTGGGTTATCTTGAGGCGGATTGTCCTGATTTTCTTCCATGTTTCTATCCTGAGAACAAGTCCAATAGCGATGTTGACGCACCAGCTTGCTTTCTTTTTTTTTTTTTTTACGCTCTGTTGATAGAGTACATGATATGAGTATATGAATGGATGAAAATATGAGTGATGCATGGACAATTGAATGAATGGGAACATGTATGTGTATGCTTAATGAAATGAATGCATGTAAGGACTTTTATCATTTTTTTTGAAATAATGATTCTGTATGATAGATGAAAGAAGAATGATGTTGCACGTGTTAAAAAAAGAAATTTTTTTTTGGGTGATTCAACTTTGAGAAAGCAATAACTATATGTAAAAAAAGGAGAAGGAAACAAATGGGTTTGATGATTTGATTTTTTTTTTTTAAAAAAGTATCTGCGATGATGCAGCGGGTAGGTGAATTGCCCTTGTGTCCTAAAAAGGTTATGTCTTATATATAGGTCACGGTCTAGGGCTACTTGTGTGATCAATCTCTCAGGTAGCTCTAATCACTTCCTCACAAAGGTCTCCAGAGCTGATATCTCCTTCGTGATATGACCCACAACGATAGCGAGCTACCTGGTGTGGGATGCCGCGAAAGAGCATACTCTGGTTGAGATTTTCATGAGAGTCAGACAGATAAATCCAGAATGACTGTCACTAATCATCTCTGCTCGTCCTAAGTTATTTTTTCAGACCCGGGTATAGGGCCCCACTCAGAAGTGTGTGAATAAATAGGTGTAGGTGATGTGTGTGATATAAGCAACCTAAACTACCCAAACTGCAAAAGAGCAAACAGATAGCAATATAAAAGTCTTCTACCCTAAGGTTTGCAAGAAAACAAATAGCAGAATAAAAGTCTTCTACCCTAAGATTCAATATGCGAATATAAAGACTAAGGGTAAATAAAGTACTAAACTAATAATTTACACATTTAATTAAATTAGGCTTGACCCTCTAAAAAAAAAGTCCCCAGTGGAGTCGCCAGCTGTAGCGACCGAAGAATCCGGAGGAGGGATCCTTCGTTGCTTTTGAACAATGGAGCCGCCATCAATATTTATTTTTTAGGAAAACATTGAAAAAACCTTTGTTTTTGGGTTCGGGGGTCGATTAAGTGCGGGGAAGGTACAAGCACCCCGCAACATCCTAAAAAAGGTTACCTTTTAATTTAATGTGTAGAAAAATTGGTTTAAAGAAAACACTTTAATTTACCCTTTTTTGTTATTTGCAAAAAAAACGGAAAAGAAGACTTAATAAAAATTTTAGTTTTTAGCGCTCGACGGGAGTGGGCCCCCGCTCCTACGTATCTCCGGGTGCGATGGAGAAATCAAAGCTACGTAGTTCTTGGGTAGAAAATATTTGTGTGTTGGTATTTTTTATTTTTTTTGAAAAGTTTGGGAAAACTAGAGACCGTTCATGGTGACCAAACAGATAAATCCAGAGTGGTCGTCATTAATGGCTTATTCGGAAAAGAAGGTATTTATAGCGTTCAAACAAGCCAGGCCCAGAGTGACCGCTATAGACAACCTATTTTTTGCGCGAATTCGATTTTTCGAAAGAAGAAAAAAAAGAACGGTTCGGAAGCATCACGTTGTGAAAAAAAGCGGAGTAAGTGATAAAAGGGGGGTGCAAATAATAAAGGAGTTGTATTAAAAAGGGAGGTGTGAATAGCGTTTTGACGCTAGAAAAAAAAGTGTCACCGGGGGTGCAAATAATAAAGGAGTTGTATTAAAAAGGGAGGTGTGAATAGCGTTTTGACGCTAGAAAAAAATGTCACCGGGGGTGCAAATAGCGTTTTGACGCTAAAAGAAAATGGTTGCCAGGGGTGTAAATAGCGTTTTGACGCTAAAAAAAAACGATTGGCGGGTCTATTGCCTTTTTTACTATTCTACCCTAGAGCACGTGGTTCTTGAAACGCTTTTCCTCAAAAAAAAACCTAGACTAAACAAGTGGTATTTTGAAAGCGGATTATGGAGAAAAATTCTTTTGTTGTTTTTTTTTTTGTTGTCATAGTTATTATCTAAATAAAAGGGGGCCTTTTTACTTTTTTTTTTGAAAAAGATTTTTGTTATTATGTTATTATTTTTTTTAGAAAAGAGTAGTGACACTAGTAACCATTTATTTTTTAAAAAAATATTTTTTAGTATTTGAAAAAAGCTTTATTTAAATCCGAAAATTAGTAAAAAAAGAAAGGAATACATTTTTTAACACCTCTTTTTTTTTAGGTTTATTTTTACTCCGAAAATTAGTAACCATTTATTAAAAAAAAACAACATTTTTTTTTACTTTTTTTTTACTCCGAAAATTAGTAACCATTTTTTTTTTAAAAAAACAACATATTTTTTTTAGCACCTTTTTTAGTCCGAAAATTAGAATAATTTATAAAAAAAAACACAACATTTATTCACTTTCTTTTTTAATCCGAAAAAAAATTGCAATATCAAAACATCAATAATAACCACATATATATATCTATAAAAACAGCAACTTAAACTAAAAAAAACAGCAATAATATGTTCAAAAAAAAAACAACCAATACTAATATTTATAAAAAAGTCAATAACTAATATTTATATAAAAAAAGCAACTAATATATTTTTTTTAAAAACGTGAACAACAATAATAACAATAAAAATGGCAATGATAATAGGAACAAAATTACAATAACTAAAAAAAATACAAAAAAAAAAGCAACAATATTATGAATTATTACATTTTGTACCTTGAACCAATCCAAGCTTTTTTTCTTCGGATCTCTCAATACAACAAAATTTTAAACTAAAAAAAACTAAGAAGGAAGAAAAGAAGGGGAAGAAAATTTTTCTAAAAGAAACTCAAAAAAAAATTTCTTTCTCTCTTTGAAATCCTAGTTTTTTTTTAGAAGATTTTTCCCCCTTTTTTCTAAAAGTAATCCGTGGCCCCTTCTAAGGTAAGGACCCCTATTTATACAAAAAAACTTGCTTCCTTCGTTTTCCTTCTTCATCCACTCTTGGATAGTGATGATGACTTTTTGATATGATGGAGGTTTGGGGGGAGTTGTTGAAGGGGAAAATAAAAGAAGACATGTGAGATGAGGGGAGATGATGGTCGAAGGTATGGGCATGGAGAAGAGAGTGCCATGTGTGAAGTGTGTGATAGGGAGAGGAATGGATGAGTGTGTGGAGAGAAAAGAAAATGAGTGTGTGAGAGGAGGGGAAGAAGTCGTAGGTATGGGGAGAGAGAGGAGGGAAGGGTTGAGTGTGGTGTTGTTTTAGGGTTGAGTGTGAGTGAGAGAGAGTGGAAGAGGAGTGAAGTGTGTGAAGTGATTGAAGTGGAAGGGGTTTGGTGAAGGGGAAGAAAAAAAATAAAATGTGGGTGTGATAGAGAGGGGGAGAGCCGTAGGTGAGGGAGGAAAGAGAAAGGGAAAGAGTGAGGTTGAGTGTATTGGGAAGGGAAAAATGGGGAAGTGGGAAGTGTGGGGAAGTGGTATTGAGAGAAAAGAGGAGAGGTGGAGTGTGGAAGGGAGAAGAGTGGGGTTTGACCATGGGATAATAGGGGGTGGGGTCGAATATGGAGGGGTTTTGGGGGATGAATGTGGATGGAATTTTGGGTTAAGGGGGGATTGAATGTGGATGGCTTTTAGGGTAAAAGGGGGAAGTCGAATTAGGGTTAGGAGGAGGGGAATTAGGGTTTTGTGATGAGTTGGGTTATGGGTTGTGGGTTGGATATGGGTCATGGGTTGGGTGGAGGAGTGTGAGGGTGAATTGGGCTATGGTTTAGGAATTGGGTTGGGTTTTAGATGGCCCAATCCAATTGCACCTCCATTCTTTTTTTTTTTACAAACCCCCCTTATTTCCTCCTTGGCTTATTTTTTGTTTCTTTACTTCTAAATAATATTTTTTTCATGGTTAAAAAACTTGTGGCAAATAAAATAAAACATGACATGAAAAAAAAAAGATTATTATTTTTTTAATAAATAAAATTCCTCATTTATGATCGGACAAAATTAGGGTATTACAGGTTGCATTTCATACATACACGTTGTACCCATGGTGTCGTTGCTTGTCGTTTTGCTTAAGTTGTTACTTGTTGGTGTTGCTCGTCGTTTTGCTTATGTTGTTACTTGTTGGTGTTGCTCCGTGATAGTTGTACTTATGACTGTTGATGTGCTATGGTAGTTATAGTTGCCTATTCTCTAGTATATTATCTATCATATATGCTTTTATGCTGTTAGAGACTCACCCTTTCTGTTTGAATGTTACCTCTACGTGGGTAACGTGTAGGTAGTCGCAAATGAAGACCAAGGGTCTTTTAGTAGCCGAGTCAGTGTCGTCTCTGATACGTAGGACCCGGGGAGGGGAAGAACAATGTTTTCAATTGCTTGTTGCATTAGTTGTTTCTGAAACATGGATAGGTGGTTTGAAGTATTTGAACAAATATTCGGGGTTGTAAACTAAGTTGATGTCGTTCTTCCACGTTTTTACTTGATTATACGTTGTTGGCTTTTGAAATGTTGCATGTGACGCTCCATTGCCTGTTTTAAGTTTAATTTCCGCACTCTGATATGTAATAAAACGAACGGGTAGAATTGGGGTGTTACAGTAACTGCTTACAACAGTTATATATAACTGTGTAAAGGAACTTAAAACAACAACTGCCATATCTTTCGACGACGCAACTGCTGCATCCTTCGACGGCGTAACTGCTATGCTCTTCGACAGCACTTCCTTGGCTTTGATCTGCTACCAATCTCTTACTTTCTTTCTTGTCGAAATGTCGCCTTCAAGCTCTCAATTTTGTTAAGTTCTAGGAGTGGTCGAAGATCTCCCTTGGAATACCTTCTCAGTGTCGAAGGCCAGCATTTCCTCTTTAAAATGACAAGTCAAACTTCCTTGACTGCATTTAATTGAGCTTGCGAAAATGCAGGCTAACAAATTGCCCCCCAAAAATGTCATTTTCGTCCGAGGTTTAAACGAAGGTAGAAAATTGACGTTTTTGAATTGTCCTTCGACAACCCTATGTCAAGCACTCTGTACTTCGACAATCTTCTATGGCATTTAACATTCGACATGCCATATTTAAATTTCTTCGTTATTTTACTCTTGTGTTATTTTAAGTTCTTGCAATATTGGCTTATATTTTTTCAAATACTTGCCATTTATACGCAATATTCGACTATCAACGCCTAGCTCTTTGGCTTCGTAAACACCATTTGAGAAAACTTGTATAATTTTAAATGGTCCTTCCCAATTTGGCGACCATTTACCTAAGGCCCTATCTTTTTTTTTCCGTAGGTAAAATAACTTTCCACACCAAGTCTCCCAAAGCAAAGGTTTTTACCTTTACTCTTTTGTTCTAGGCTTTGGCTACTCTTTGTTTCTGCCTTATAAGGACCTCTAATGCGAGTAACCTCTCTTCATCTAAATCAACCAACTCATCTAAAATCATATCTGAATAATGGTCTGATGGGATCTCAAGAGTTTTGTGCCAATTCCTAGGCTTCTGTCCAATATGCTTTTTAATCAAATTAATGATAATTTTATTGGCTGCTTTGACTTGACCATTCGCTTGTGCATAATATGGTGTCGAACTTAATAACTTGAATCCAATTTCAGAGGCAAATTCTACCATTTTTTGACCAGTAAAAACTGAACATTGGTCTGTGGTAATGGTTTCTGGAATCCCAAACCCATATAAAATATGGTTTTGAATAAAATTTATAACTGCCTCTTGGTCCACATTAGCTAAGGGAATAGCTTCGACCCCCCCCCGGCTCCTACGTATCTCCTTGTGCAATGAAGAATCAAATGCTACGTAGTTCTTGGTAGAAAATATTTGTTTGTGTTTTTTATTAAAACTTTTCGGATTGGTATAGGGATTTTAAGACTCGTGAGCCGTACAGCTCATTCGTCGTAAAATGCAGATTAATCCGACCGTACAGTCGACTTAATCCCTTATTTTGTGGTTTTCTAAAAAATGAATTAAGAAAGAAGCATAATGAAAATTGTTTATTTTTGCGCTTGACGGGAGTGTGCACCGCTCCTACGTATCTTCTGGTAGAGAATCAAATGCTACGCAGTTCTGGATAGAAAATAAGTATGTGTTGGTTGGTTTTAATAAATAAACAAAAAAAAGAGTTTGTTTAATTTTATCGGTGTTAAAAAAAATGTCAAAACTTTTTATAAGTCGACATCCAAAATTAAATTGTGTACTCGTTTTAGTGAAGTAGGAAAATCCAAAGTGACTGTTAGAAACAACTTGATTTTTGTTTACAAAATGATTTTTGAGAATGAAAAGAGTTAACAATAACCAAATCGGAGAATCAAAGTGATTACCACCAACTACTCATTTTTATTTTGTAACTGAAATTCTTAGCGGAGAAATAGGTAGATCTAAAGTGGTCATCTCTAACCATCAAATTTAAATAAACCAAACATACACACCATGATAACATAGACATATTTTTAAATTAAAACAAACAAAATAGTAAAAGCAAAATCCCACACAGACACACACACACACGTACAGTAAGTAAAAGAATAAAAGAAATAAAGGAAATGGGCTTAATCCCAAACCCAACCTAACAAAGAAAACTTAAAAGACTAGAATGTTAAATAACACAAGGGATTTTTTTTTGGTACCCCCATCATATCACCATATACCCCATCATAATTGATAAACCGAAAATACCCCTGCCAAACTAAAATTCGCTTGGATTTACCCCCACTCAAGGTAAATCCGCTTTGTTATTTTCCAAAGCGGATTTATCTACCCAACAGGTAAATCCGACTTTTAAATAACAAAGCGGATTTACCTTATGTGGGGGTACATCGGCTTTTAAAATTAACAAAAGCGGATTTACCTAATGTGGGGGTAAATCCGATTTTCATTTTTTTAGGGAAGTCTGGTTTATCTTTTTTAGGTAAATCCGCTTTGTTATTTTCCAAAGCGGACTTATCTACCCAATAGGTAAATCCGACTTTTAATTAACAAAGAGGATTTACCTTATGTGGGGGTACATCCGCTTTTAAATTTAACAAAAGTGGATTTACGTAATGTGGGGATAAATCCGATTTTGAAATTAAAATTAAAATTAATTTTTTTTAGAAATATAAATAGATATGAATATCAGTCGTCTTTTGGTTCTGTTTAGTGTATTGTTCGTTAACATGTGACGAAGTTGTACGTCGGGTGAATAATTTAGGCTAAAAAATCGGTTTTCGAGCAACCTACTCAGATTGTAATGAAACCACAGCCATTATATCTGAAAAAAATCAGGGATCAAGACTCCTCAAGAAGTGACTTCTTTCACGACAGGGGAGCTCAAAATCCCAAATTCCTTCGTTTACTATTTTTTATTAATTTGTTTAGTTTTTCATAATCTCCAAAAAATCAGAAAAAAATTTCATAACCTTATTTTGGTTTTATTAGATTTATAGTGGTGTTTTTATAATTTTTATATTAGTTTTAACTCTTTAACGGATTTTTAGTAGTATTTTGATAACATTTTTTAAAAAAATTAAATAAAAAATAAGTATTTTTAATACAGAAAGCGGATTTAACCCCCACCTAAGGTAAATCCGCTTTTAAAATTAACAAAAGCGGATTTACCTTAGGTGGGGGTAAATCCGATTTTCTTTTTTTAAGGGAAATCGGATTTACCTACTAAAAGATAAATCCGATTTTGGGAAAAAATCAAAATCGGATTTATCTTTTAGTAGGTAAATCCGAGTGAATTTTTTAAGTGGGGGGTATTTTCGGATTTCACTTTTATGTGGGGGTATATGGTGATATGATGGGGTATAAAAAAAAGGCCCATAACACAAATGAAAGCAAGGAAAAGAGGGAAAGGGTACGATAAAAGTGGTCCTAAAAGACCAATACTTAAACACAGCACACACAATTAAAAACACACATAGTTACAGTGAAACAAATAAAGGGGAAGGGGTGCGATACAGCAGCAGGAAAAGAGGGAAATGGGCGTGGAGACAGCGCAGAAGTGACGGAACAGGGATAGGGAAGATTGTTGGTGATAGCTTGCCATGGTTGGGTGAAAATTGAGGAAGAGGTTTTGGACTCTTAGTTGCTGTGTTTTTTTTTAGTGGAGGAATAAATGGATATCTCCTTTGATTTAGGAAATACTCTCCTTGTTCTGTAATTTTCATTCTTTTTGCTCTCAACCTATTTCTCCCTTTGTTCTATTGATCTCTTCTCCTCTTGTTTCTATTTATGATGGTTTCTAAATATGGGTGCTCAAAGATGGAGCTGCCAATTCTAAGTAGTGTGTGATTCTTCTCTCCTCTGTTTGCCTCATTTGCCTTAGTATTTAATATTTATAGGCCGAGACTTTTCCTAGTATTGAGGGTTTAGTAACCCTTCCTTTTGAGGTATTTCCGGAATTCCCTGGAAATTTACCTTCCGAAAATACGTTAAAAAATGGTATTTCCAGAAATCTTTCCGAAAATACGTCTATTTCCGGGAAGTTTAGGGAAAAAACTTACTTTTTCCGGAAATATGATGGAATGAGGAATGATTTCATATTTTAACAATTTTTTAGGGGTATTTTGGTCCGTTTGGTCAATTTGGGGGTATGGGGTACAATGGGGGGTACAAAAAAAACAGCCTTAAGATGCAAGTGGGAGATATGGATAAGATTGTAGCAGGGAGTTAATGGTTGCTTGTAGGCAGAGGGATTAGGATTCCCTGCTGTCAACTTTTGCAGCAGTTAAGATCTCAGGCATAAGATATAGATCCAATTGTCTATATTTAAAATAGTATTTTATAAAGAATATTTTACTGTTAAATAGTAACCGTTAAATCTTCATCCAATGACCTGTATTTGAATGCAGTGACTACATTGTTTTACAATTGCAGGGGATCCATGTCCTAGGCAGAGAGGGAGTGGAAGTTGCAAGCTCTGACAGCCGAAAACCAAGACTTTGAGAGAGAGAGAGAGAGAGAGAGAGAGGGAGAGAGAGAGAGAGAGAGAGAGAGATGGGTGGTTTCCCTTTTGTTTTAGAATATATTATTTTTATTTTTCTTACTTTTTTTAATGCTATTGTTTGGGCCCTAATAAAGATGGATTGGACTTTAAACAAAAATGGATTGGGTTCATCCATTTTTAGACAATGAATTTCAATGGTCGACTATCAATTTAGATAAAAATTATAATTGAGTTTCAATAGCAATTTGTGCTTTAAAGGACTTGACCCAAATTTAATATAAAAAACCCAAAAAGTCCAATAATAAAATTGAGTAAAAACAAGACAAAAATTTGTGAAGGGATTTGTGGTACAACAATTGGGACCAAAGATCCTATGTTTGGCAAATGATCGCCGAACTGGGGTGGACCTTATATTGTGAGCGAGGTTTACGATGGTGGCGCATACCGGTTAATCTCCATGGATGGAGAAAAGTTTGAAAAGAAAATAAATGATAAGTATTTAAAGGCGTATTATCCTACAATGTGGGAGAGTATGCAAGAAAAGTAATTGGTACCCAAAATGTTAAGGTGGCTCGCCACACACCAGCGGCCTAGTGCCAAGACAAAAGAAAAATAGAGCAAAAGGATTACCGGCTTCGGCAGATCAACATCTTCAGGATAACCAAGGAAGGAAACAGAATCTTTACTTTTCTTGTTCTTTATCCCTCAATCGACTTTTTGTGGTCACACCTGCACTTGGGGGCTCGGAAATGATAGACAGATCATCGCCGATAGAAGCCCCACTTTGTTCACAGGGCGTCTGCACACCCCCAGTAGGGGAATCTATTCGATCTTTCTCGGTCAGGAGCATGATTTCAATAGAGGTTCCCCCGGGAGGGAAATGTTCAGAAGGGTTGCACTGTAACTCCGTCACAGGAAATTCCTCTGCATGGTGGGGAGAAGGTTTTTCCAAAAGAAGACGCATATTGTCCTAGGAAGAAGTGGCTCGGCGAATGTCATCCATACTCCTCTCTAGATCATATACAAACACAACTTTTTGAGAATCCAAGTCCTTAATACGCCGGTCCAAAGGGGTGCTGAGCGAATACACTCTGCTCTGTTCTTGAAGAGTCTTGTTGAGATTCCGGGCAGCTTCCTCTTGTTGCGGGTGTAAGGTCTGCAATTCTTGTTGCAAACGGGAAAGTCATCTTTGATCTCCTTGATGCGGCATCGGGTGGTCTCCTCCTCGGCCAAAACCCTTCTCCGCATGGCCTCTACTTCTAGATAATTGTTGGCATACATCTTCTTCTCAGACAAGAGGATTGTCAGTTGGCCTAAAAATCAGTGAGCAGCATCTTGTGCACCCATGACTGTTGGGAAGCATAGGGAAATCTATGGGAGCCAAAAGGCTATCTACCGAAGGGCATTCCTTTGTGGCTTTGAGAGATTCTCGGAAGAGGCGAGTCTGAAGGCTAAGGATCGAACCTCGGTGAGCTGAGCTGAGTCGGTAATGATGCCTCCTCGGAAAGCTTCCCTGAAATTGCTGGTATCAAAGGTTCTGTAGCGGGCATGGAGGAGTCACCGAGCGTCTATCGACGCGGTCCCTGTTTCAAAATCAGGGTAAGAAACGAAAAGAAAGAACTCTAAAAGGAGAACCTAGGGGTCGCCGACGTAAGAGGTCTCTTGGTTGGTCAAGTGGTTTCCTGGGTTGATGCAAGAGCTTGATAGGGTTCACCAACGTATTGGTCCAGGAATACGTCAAGCTGACGGGGGAAGACTATTCCTTTGATACCAAGCAACAAATTGACGAAGGAAGAGGTCTCTCCCACGCAGATCGTATAATGGGCCCACACACTCTCCGTGTCTCGATCGTAGTTGTCTCTGATGATCAGGGCCACGTCCCCATCGGTGAGGCCTTCTAGGCGATGGACGCCGCCTCGACCTTTATAAGGCATGGGCACATGCAGCATCAAACCAAGTTGTCTGCATGCGGAGTTGGGGTACCCAGTGAGAAAATCTCGTGCAATGAGAGCAGGCCACGGGGCATTAAAAATTCAGGAAGGACCAATCTTTCTCCTCAGAAAAAGACACCAATTCATCTCAGCCGCGTCCATATGAAGTAAGGTGTTTACGACTTCGGTCGAGATTAGACATCGGTGAGGGACTGCAGAGAGTTGGGGTCCCAAGATTCTATTGGTAGGAGACCGATGGGGTGAAGGACTTGATGAAAAGATGTGGGGGAAGTAAAGGTTTACCCAAAGTTGCAAGAACCATATGATCTTGGCAATCTCCCTGTATTGTGTAATTTGGTCGAGCATGACGTACATCCCTTAGAAGAGGGAAGCCAAAAAGAAAGGCCCCAGGCGTATACAAAGTTGTTGAGCATCAATGCAACAAAGGGTTGAAGCTCTTGAACTACCCCGGCAGAGGCTGTACCGTAGAAGAACTTGCAAAAGAAGTACATCAAGAAAGCCGTGTGCTCGGTGTCTGAAACGGCGACATCAGTCTTGGAGTTCATGATGAGAAATTTGGCGTAGACTCCCCTCTCATGAAGAGGCAAGAGCATGTCATTGTTTGAAGGGATGTTGAAGGTAGAAAGACGAATGATATCGTCAAATCCCCAAGCTTTCCAAGACTTTGTCTTGGTAGGAGAAACTCTGTCGAATCAGGCTCGGTAATCGTCCGTAGGTTTAGCCCATCCTCTGGTTTCAACGACCCTGGCACCGTGGGTAAACCAACTCATCGTGATGGGCAGGCCCTACTGAGGGGGAGAAGTAAAGATCTTTTCAAAGGCGATGTAGCCTTCGCGAGCTTCGGAGGTTGTTGGCTTCACCGTAGTACCTTCGTTCACAGCAACGAGAAGGTCATCGGCTGTCACGCGAGGAGGAGTTGGCAGAGATGAGTTAGAAGAAGACGAGCTAGAATGATCCTCATCACCGTCGTAGCTGTGTTCTTTGTTCTGGGAATCCGAATTGGAAGACATGATCGTTAACGAAGGTTGGAGGACAAGAAGAACTGAAAGGTTGAGTTTGAAGAAACGATGGCAAAAGTGATCATTATGGAGTTATAAAGACCCTTTATAGGTATAGGGAGCAATGAATGACACCTAGGGAACCATCACTTCGCCGCTTCGGTTTGTGGGAAACGAGTCGTCACATGTCCAATCAATGATGGAACGGCTAATCACCGCACCTGACAGGGCGTGTCGTTTCAGTTTTCGCGCCGTCAGTCCCATCCACTCGCTTGAACAACAACGCAAAAAGCGGGCATTTGTTAACACCAAAAATTTATTAAGTTGTTGGCCGAGGGAAAAGGGAGAGTTTAGGGCTAGGAAAAGGCCGAAGCAGCTATAAAAGCACTAGGACAGAGACAATTTAACATTTTGTGACACAAGGGAGCTTAATCTGGAAGCACAAGAACAAATGTTGGAGAAGATTGAGGTCCCGAGGGAATGAAGAGAATCACCGAGGAACAGTAGAGACTCGGTTGGGGGGTTCCTCGACTACAGGGTGACTCGGCTGAGGCACCAACGGCCGAAGGCCGAAGGTAAGGCATGGCCGAAGAGGGCTGTGGCCGAGGCGAGGAATACTTGTTTGGAGCGCAAGTAATCAATGCACGTGGACATTCCACGTTGGAGCAGTTAAGGTCAATGAATATAAGACTCCGAATGAACAAGAATGACTAGGGTTTTACCCCACTAACCCGTGCTAGTGAGGTAGTGGAAGAGTGGACTCCGAGTTTCTGGGATTAGGTTTAGATATGACCGTTGATCTTGATTAATCCAACGGTGAGCAAATGTAATACGACATATATATATAGCGGCTAATGAAGGATCATGTATATATATAGTAACACTTGTACAATTAAAAACACACATCAATCAATACACAAGTCTTTTACTTACTTTATCCTTTCTTTATCGCTTTTCTTTATGTTTTCTTAGTCTCGTAGAAAAACCAATTCACACGTCCCTCGACGCAATCGCTTGAAGAAAAGAGGAATCACTTAGTGTCCAAACCTCTGGCCGATTCCACGATTAGGACTAAAGTGTTTGAGCACAACAAGATTACTGACAACAAATGACCCAAAAGGAGAGTTGGGTCCCTTGCCCTAACTTGTAGCCCCTCTTTTTTAACATCTATTAAATCGTATGGGTACCCAAATAGGAAGCTCCCCCAGAAAGGACGCTATCGGTCTTTGGCCGATTGGGAACTCATGTGGGAGGATCTACCATGGAGGATCGCATGGCTTACCTACACAGCAGGTTGGAAGTAGGAGAGCCGGGCGATCTGGGGAAGTCCCGTAAGAAATTGCCCAAGTCAGGCAGACTCACCCGAGAATTAAGGGAGCTCCATTTGTCAAAACTAAACCCTGCACGGCAACCACCCCAATCAAATGGAGAGAAGCCAAAACCTAAGCACCTCCTGCCTGGGGGGCACGGTCGTTCCGCCGATGAAAATGTCGGGTAGGCCACTTTGCGAATCCCAAAGAGGGAATCTATCCCTAAGGGGGAAAAGAGAGTGGCTAGGGTTACGGCAGAGCAATGTTTGGTGTCTGTGGACATCATGATGATGAACGATAGAGAGCTAAGGGTGACTAGAATGGCGAGGCTACCCTCTGAGGTCCCACAGGACCAGTGGATGGCTCAAATGGTGTCCTTAGGATCGGTTCCCCAAGCAACCCCTCAAACACGCTCGCAGAAGAGGAGATTGCAAAGGGCGAAGTCGATTCAGAAGATGAAGGGCATGTTGCAGATGAAAGCTAGAGAAAGAGATACACAGGAGACTTCTGTGGCATCTATAGCCACTGCATTGGGACAGGCTTTCTCAAGCTAGTAATCATCATTTCATTGAATATATACCTCTCTCTCTCTCTCTCTCTCTCTCTCTCTCTATATATATATATATATATCTAAAGATATTAAGCCTATGTTGTAAGCTTGAGGTATGGTCCCACGTATGTCGCGTTTTCATTTTATACGTATCGGCCATTGTGCTTCTCTTCTGTGTTATTTGCATGCTGCCCTTCACTTGAATGCTCTTGTCATACGTATTCCTCAAGATAACCATTATGTGTGTTGCATTGAATGTTTTCTTCCTTTCTCTTTCTGACTGGATTTTCATTGAGTGTTTCCTGGGTTATTAATTATGGGGCGTTTGGGGGCCCACATTTCACATAGAAATGGAATGTCATGGAATACTGCCTTTTTTCAGTTGTCCATGGTAGTGGTCCTCTATTTTTTTGTTTCTGAGACTTTTGCTTCATTTCCAGTCTTTATTCAGTTATTAAATTTGTTTTGTTGTTCACTCGGGCTCTATAGAGATTTGTCTTCTTTGTGGAACTACCTTTCTCAGTTTGCTGGAAACACTTAAACGGTTGTTCCTCATTGCTGGAAACACTTAAACACTTCAACACTTGAATTGTCTTCTTCGATACTATTCTTCGTCTCTTTGGTTTGTTTTGTCTTTTGTTTAATTAGTGTTTTTGTCGACCATAGATGGCTAACAACTTTGGCTTGCTCCGTCGTCCTTTGGCTCGTCATATCGCTCCAAGAGCTGACGCCTATTTCATAGAACTGGTGCTTGGCATGGTTTGTTTCTGCATCAATAAATACGTCGTTTTTTTGTGTTGTCTTTCTTCGGCTGTGGTTGGTGTATCATTGTTTTCCTTTTTGTTGGTTTTTTTCTTCAGGATATTGGTATCATGCCTGTTAGTTTCTCCCGGCGATATTTCCATCATGTATTTTGTGACGTTGTTTTTTATGATGCTGCGGGAAATCAGCACACTCTTCTGATAACGAGGATGGATGGTAGAAGTTTCATAGATCATGGGTTGGATGCGTTGGGTGCCTTTTATGGTCTGATTTTTGGTGGTAGGGCAAAGCTTGTGCTTGTGTCACCGGGGCGTTTTTTCATGCAGGTCATGAACAACTGTTGTGATGAGGTCATTTATCCTCCTCCACCGGTCGTTCCTAACATTGTTCCACATCATGTTGGCGGTGGTGGTCAACTTGTATGTGTTGGTGGTAACGGTGTTCTTGCTGATGGCCAGATCTCTGTCATTGGGGGGTGGGGGTCCCCTGGTTTGTATGGGATGCCTGAGGATGCCATTCTGCCTTCTAATGGACACATGATGTAGGGGTTGTACGCGACGTGTTTGGTGGGTTAGTCGCTTTGTTGTTGTTGTCGGTGTATGCCGGGACTTTTGTTTAGTGTGCCATTTTTAGGTTGTTTTGATGTTGTACTTTTCAACTGCTCTGTATCTCTTATGTAATTTTACTTAAAGTTGCTCTGGGTCTGTTGTGTTATTTTAGTTTAGCTTGTGTGATGTTCTTGTATTTTGGAGTGTAGTGCATTTAACTTTTCCTTTGGTAATAGTTTATGTAGTCCATGTGCTCCATGTTGACTTATTATGTTAATCTATTATCCTTGTACTTTTCTAGATTTTTACTCCCCATTTCTAGATCCTATTTGTTGTTATTTGTGCCCGTATGGTCTTTTCATTCTATCCCCTGCGTGTCTGCCAAATTCGCTATATTCTTATTCAGAAACTTTCTTGCTTTCGCAAGTTTCGAATGGCACTTCACACGGTGCTTCACTTGTGTGGTTTTTTTTTTCCTTTTTCGCTGTGGTTACATCACGAATGTTGTCAGGTGGGTCGTTAGAATAAATAATAAAATTACCTCCAAAATGTGTATAGGGGTGGCCTCTTTAAATATTGTGGGGACGTTTTTCATGTATAAATACAAATTTGGGTTGCATCTACACATATCAAACAACTTCTCTTTGGTGACAGAGTTTTTAGGGTTTTGCTTTCGCTCTTCTTTACCAGGTTAGTTCATTTGTTTCCTGGAGATGAGTACCGCTCGATTGTGGAACAATCCTGCCCACCGTTATGATTTGGCCATAAGGTTTGACCCTTTTTATTTGGAGTTCAAGATGGATGAGGTTCGTTTATCTCTGTATCTATTCTTCTGTTTTCTGGTATTTTGTTTGGTATTTTTATCCATGTTTTCTACTTATTTCTAGGAGGTTGTTAGGTTACCGCGTCTCTTTACTACTGACCACCTTAACGACGTGGCTTCATCTATGATGTTGTGTGATCCTGTTGGTAATATGTTTCAAGTTGCCGTTGAAAAAAAGAGAAATGCTCTTTATTTTGTTCATGGGTGGACTGCTGTTGGGAAATATTATGGTCTTGATTTGGGGGTGGTGGGTTAGAGTAGTTTTTGTTAGATCTGATAGGTTTCTTATCCAGCTCAAGGATAGGCTTGATCAAGAGGTCATCTACCCTTGTCCTCCTAAGGTGTCCTGGATTGGGGAGTCACCTAGGACAATAGATTCTCCTGATGGAGATTTCGTTCTTGCCCATTTTTTAGATATTTGTCAAAAGCCCGATTTGTTTCATGTTCTTGAGAAAACTCTAACTGGGAACAACGTTGTTTCCGGATATCTGGTAATGTTGTTGTCGTCTTTGAACATTTTTTTGCAAGTTAAAATTCAAGTTTTCTTCTTTCTTTGGTTTTGATAATATTCTTTGTTCGTTCATTCCAGGAAATTCCATTTGATTTATGTAGCCTTGTCTTTCCGTGGAGTGGTGTTCCTTTGGTCCTCATTGATGAGTTTGGGTTGCAAATTACATGTTACCTTGATTTTTGCGAGGAGAAAGATAAGTTGTGTGGCCTGACAAAGGGGTGGAACCGTTTTTGTGTGATGAAGGGTCTCACCGCTGGTCGACGGGTTCAGTTTGGAGTTCCTGCCACTAATGTTAACCTCATCTGCTTTCGTGTGCCGAACATTTAGAATCTTATCTGATTCAGGCTTGGTTGTCAGCTTGCCCTTTTGTGTTATGTCCTCGAGTTGTTGAGTTGGGTGTCTTAGGTCTTTCTCTTTTGATGTAGTTTAGTTGGTGTGGGTTTTGTCTAATGTATTACTTGTTTGGTATTGGACCCTAAATTGCACACTTGTGATGCAGTCTTTTGGTTCCTATCTACATGGTTTGTGTACTGTTTGTTACTTAATCCAAAATTTTGTTTCCCTGTATTAATTCAATGGCTAGGCAGTATTGATGCAGCCTTTGTAACGTTGGTTAATATTGTCCTGCTTCGAAAATTTGTTGTTAGAAGATGATACAATGTTGCGATGTCGATAAAGGTTTGTTATCAAAAGCCAGCACTGGAATCTTTGTGTATTTTAAATGACACACAAAAAAAGAAATAGAAAATCAAGAGAAAGTGAGATGAAGAAGGAAATTGTCAGTAAATAAGGTCCGTGTCAGATATAATCAATGGCTAAACAACGAAATGAAAATTGGTTCTACAAAATTTGATTCTCCTTCATATCATACATAACCTATGGAGCACGAAAAACAAACATCACTAAGAAATATATTCATATTTTAAAACAAATTAGTTTAAAATTATTTTATTAACAGGGTTTGTATTGTGTTATTCATATTTATATTCATATATATAATCCCTTTGGGAAAAGAATCATTTAATTTTATCAACACAATTTTTTTACTAAATATGAGTGGTGGTGATTGAGGTTGATCCTTAGACATTTGTTTATTTGGGGCAATATTTTTTTCGTTCTTTTAATTGATCCCAACATATACTGCTTAGCATCGCACTTTACGTATTTTGTCACGAAATTATTATAATTTTGACCAAACTTTTTTTAATGGGTTAAATATGTTTTTGGTCGTTATAAAATTTTGATATTTTGTTTTCAGTCCCTATAAAAAATTTACTCACTTTTAGTTATTACATTTTCCTCCGTCAAGACTTTTAGTCCCTCCTGACTTTTAATAACATAGAGCTATTAAGAAGTCATCAGGGACGAAAATCATTGATAAGAAAAAATGTAGAGACTAAAAGTGAGTGAAAATTTTTATACAGACTTAAACCAATTTTTTAAAATTTTATAGGGGCGAAAAACATATTTAACCCTTTTACAATCGAATTGACATTAATTATTATTTAATTTGACATACACATATGTATCTATAGATGGTAAGTTGTTTGGGCCACTTAAGCATTTGGTCACGGTTCGATCCCTGGCCGGTGTGTATGGAGAGACATCGCTTGGGAGAGGTCAGCCATCAAATGAACTCCAGTACCTCGAGGGATTAGTCTCCACAGTCGCCGTAGAGGATACCCGGATTTACCCAAAAAAATATGTATCTATATATATATATATATATATATATATATATATATATATATATATATATATATTTATATGATCATAATTCCAATGTTTTGATTTTTTTATATACGAGTGTTATTTTTTATTTATCTATTTAGAATAAAGTTTACTCTAGGACATTGAAAAATTTTATTTTTTGTGATTTTTTCATCTAGAAAGTTATATTTATTTTTTAACTCTTCAGATATGTCCAAGTTACACAAAAGTGGAATTTGCTTTAGTTACCTTTTTCTAATCATGATTTATTTGTTTTATGTGGTTACATACCATTATAGATGTATTTGCATCAGGTTTGTTTTGATACCATTATAGATGTATTTACATACCTTTTTCTAATCATAAAAAAATGCAAGTAGCTTCTAATCATAAACTTGCACTTCATTTATTTGGCACACACACAAAGTTTAGGCTGGTGAGTAGCTTCCAATATTGCAGTGCATTGTCCAATCAATTTAATGAACCACATCCCAATAGGGCTGTTCAAATAAACTTCCGAACTGAACTGAACTGCCGAACTAAACTGAACTGAACTATTATAAACTGAACTTTTAGTAACAGTTCAGAACTGAACTGTCTTTGTTAAAAACAGTTCGCTAACTGAACTATTAAAGTCAGTTCAGTTACGAACTGAACCGAACTGTTAGTCTATCCCATCTATCCTTTTACACTTCAGTTTACGGTTTACACTTTCCCAATCTCACTCTCTGGCTCTCTGCGCTATCCCTCTCCGCGTCTCACTCTCACAATCGCAAGTTCCCAAATCCCAATCGCAAGTTCAGCTCGCGAGTTCCATCTTCTTCGAATTTGGTTCCCAATCGCAATTCATTCTTCGAACCCCAAATCCCTAAGTTCGCGAGTTCACAATCTTCAGTTCGCGAGTTCACAATCTTCAGTTCGCAAGTTCGGTTCGCAAGTTCACAATCTTCAGTTCGCAGCTTCTTCATCTTCAGTTCGCAGCTTCTCCTTCGATTCATCTTCGTCTTCGGTCAGGTAAACGCCATTACATACCGCACTGTTTGTTCTGGGTTATGTTTGGCTTCTGGGTTCTGTTTCTTCATTTTTTGTGTAGTTGTTTCGGATCTGTTTGTTTCAGAAGGGTTATTGGCTTCTGGGTTCTGTTTTTCAGAAGGGTTATTGTTTTCTCTCTGCAAATGTGATGTTTACTTTTAAGTTTTCAGCTTATTGAAGTTTTAATGTGATGTCTGCCATGTATAAAATAGATGTTCTGTGTCTAATGTTGCTTCAGGAAAGTGTTGAGGCCTGCAACATGTATTCAAGCCTCCTTTTGTAATTTGTAGAGGTTTTTGTTGAGTATTAAAGTATTTCTCTGATTTGTTCTCCCTCGGTTGTAATAGAACCATTTTGTTGGCATTTGTATTTGTATGTACGTATTGTATTGGGTGAAGGAATGAACTATGAAATATGGTATAGTTTTGGAACTGAATTTAGATGTGTTAATGGTTAATAGTTGGTATCTCATTTTTCCCAAAAGTATATTTTTTTATTGATTAAATAAATAGTGTGGTTAAGTTAGATGATAGTGATTTTCACTTGAAAAACTTCATTTAAAATTCGTAAGATGCTGAACTTTTTTATGTTGTAACCAAGCTATGTATTGTCACGATGAGATTTGAGTTATTTATATGCTTTGGTGATCTTTTTTCTTGATGCTTTGATGATCCTAGTCATGTGGCCACAATGAATTGGACTGTCTCAGCTTTACATGTTTGGCTTTATGGGTTCTGTTGCTTAAACTACTTTTAAGTTTTCTGGGTTCTGTTTTTTGGTGTGTAGTGCATCAGGTTCTGTTTGTTCTGGGTTATTTAACATTCTGTTTGACTTGCTGCATTGTTTTTTATGCTAGATTGGTAGAAACTAGAAACGCATAAGTGCTATGTTTGATTTGCTGCTATTGAAGTTTCTGAGGGAATAGCTTTGTTTCATATTTACAATTCTTGTCTATCATTGTAGGAAAATTCGATGTCGTTGCACGATCAAATCCTGGACTTTACACTACCGGAAAATGTTGAAGAGTCGGAGGTAGATACCACAGCAGTTGCCTCGGAAGCTACATTACCGCCTCTTCCGAAACCTTCTAAGCGTAAGCCTCGATCTAATATGTGGGACCACTTTGATAAACAACCCGGTGATGAAATGTATGCTAAATGTCACTATTGCGGAGACTTAATAAAGTATAAGAGTGGAACAAGTTCAATGAGGAACCATTTGGCTAGATGCAAGGAGTCCCCTATAAATACATCAAACAAAAGGCAAAGGCAAGCAATGTCAAAATAGAGCTTAGTAGCCAACCAGAATCACAGCCCGATGATGATGATGATGAAGATGATCCGATGTACCTCTATCTAAAAACAACTGGGCGTAGTAGAACTGATCCACAATCAGAAATTGACAAGTATTTAAAGGAAGAAGCTGAAGCGTACAATAAAAATGTAAGTTTTGATATATTGGGTTGGTGGAAAGTCAATTCTGTAAGGTTCCCCATTCTTGCAAGCATAGCTCGAGAGGTGTTGGCAATTCCCGTCTCAACAGTGGCATCCGAATGTGCATTCAGCACGGGAGGAAGAGTGCTCGGCGACCATCGTTGTTGCTTAAAGCACACAATGTTAGAAGGACTTGTTTGCTTGCAAGATTGGTTGAAAGGGCAACCACACTATCTATTTAATGATGAGGACCCTGAGGAGATCCTTAGATTTGATCAAGGTAAATTTATAACATTTTATTTATTTGGTCCATATTTTCGTTTGTAGATGAAATAATTTTGGTTTTGCAGAAATATCCTCTCAAGATCGTGGTAGTGTTAACCTCGACGACTGAGGCAAATTTGAGTTTTGGGTGGTTTAATGAAGTGGCAATAGTATGAGTTTTTGGTCAGATTCATGGGTGGGAACAGAATCGTTTTCACTGGTAATAGATATATTCACTTTCCATTTTTAACAATTTTCTGATGGATTGACTGGTAGTCTGAATTTTCACTAGTAATAGATATATTTGGGTGCTAGAGTTTTTGTTTTGGGAAATAGTTGTAGCTTCTCTGTTTCTGCTAAAGAGTTAACTGGTTATCAAGGGAACTGTATCTACTTCACTGATATTTTTGATGTTCGTGTGTACAACTTGGATGATCAGAAAATATTTACTATTGAGTTTGATCATTGCATTGATGACAAGACTATGTGGTTTCAAGTAATAGATATATTCACTTTCCATTTTTAACAATTTTCTGATGGATTGACTGGTAGTCTGAATTTTCACTGGTAATAGATATATTCACTTGCCATTACATTCAATAATTGATTATTAAATGTTTCACAGGTACTGGTAAGGGATTCTGCTTTGGAGGAGGTTCAATTCAAGTGTAGCTATGGAAATTTAAGTGCAGTAAATGTAGCCAATGAGGCAAGGCAGCAGCCAGCAGGTGTGGTTAACATTGCTATGAAGGTTGCTGATTAAATACGTGGGAATAAATGGTGCATTGAAGAATCAAGTGAACCAAGTGCATTTGTGATTTATTGGTGGTTGTTGAGGAGCTGGTTTATGGAAGGAATGGTACATCAGCTTCAAGTTTGATCCTTCAATGCAAGAATGGATTATATTTGTAATAGTTAGTAATTTAGTTTAAAACTGCAATTTAAAATAGTTAGTAGTTTAGTTTAAAACTGCAGTTTAAATACACTATAATTTGCATATTTGGAATTAATTTTAGAAGCTTAAAAACACTGTATTTTTAACAGTTCAGTAAAAAAACACTGTATTTTTAACAGTTTGGTTAACAGTTCGGTTAACAGTTCGGATAAATAGTAAATAAAGGTTCAGCTTTAAACAGTTCAGTTCGGAAAAAACTGTGAACCGAACTGTTAATATAGTTCAGTTCAGTTCGATGAACTGTTATTGCAGTTCGGTTCGGTTCGACGAACTGTTTCAACTGGTTCAGTTTGGTTCAGTTCGGTTCTCCTCCTGAACTGAACCATGAACAACCCTACATCCCAATTAAATCAATGTATCAATGGATTTATTTAGAATTGGACGTGCCTACTACTAGAAAAGCTCGTAATAACAAGTCTTCTGTGTCTCCTGTCAGTGTCATCAACCTTGACCAACTGGATGCTTTTCCATAAACTACTAAGAAGCTTCGGAAGACTGTTGCAGTGAAAACGGAAGTGACCAAGTGATCCACAGCTTGTGATGCATTGCTTTGGACCGCGTATAGTGCATGAATGTGTTATGCTTCTGTTTTTTGGTGATGCATTGATTTGGACCTCGTATAGTACAAAAGATAGAGACACGAGAGACAACATAAGGTGTTCACGTGAAGTGAACTCCACAGACATATGATCCACCATCCAGAAACCACCAGGTATGCTGAAGGTACGCAACAGTATTGAATCTATAAAGAAAACTCGATCTTCTAGACAGGCCACATATTCAGGTGAGTGCGATGAGGATTACCTGCCATGGTACTTACAGGTGTCCATTCCCCATTTCACTACACCTTCGCCTACGCCTCCGGAGGATGTACCAGATGAGGTTCCAGCAGCTGAGGACCAATCCACATTAGGATCTATCCCTTTGAAAAGTACTTAATAAAAAGTTGGATAGTTCAACCACACTTCTCTCATTTGTTGTTTATTATTGTTTTAATTTATTATGTGTTTGTTTCTTTAAGGTGTGTGTAATTGTGTCTACATACATATACATGTGTTTATTATATATTGTGGGAATGTCAGTGCAGTTTTTACTATTCATTGATATTGCCCTAATCATTCCTCTGACACCTTGCGCCGCCACTTCCTTTTCTTCTTCCTTTCACGTGTTTATCCCCAACAAACTGGTATCAGAGCATAACGATCCATGGCAGTGAGAGATAACTCTGGTGGATGTATTCCGGGGAACCTCCCCATCTTTGATGGAAAGGATTATGAGCGATGGTGTGCGCAGATGAAGGTGCTGTTTCGATATCAAGATGTACTTGACGTCGTGAATGATGGTGTTCCACCGTTGGCTGCAAACGCCACTGAAGTGGTGAGGAACAACCACCATTCGATGAGGAAGAAAGATGGAAAAGGGTTGTTTCTTATTCACCAATGCGTTGATTCGAACGTGCTGAACCTGATCATCGACTGTGATTCAACGAAGGCAGCATGGGATATCCTCAAGAACTCGTATGGAGGAGCAGATAGGCTGAAGAAGATACGTCTACAGTCGCTCAGGAAGCAGTACGAGGCCTTGAAGATGACAGATGGAGAATCGATTGGAGAATTCATTATGAGGTTAGTAGCTCTAACTAATCAAATGAAAGACAATGGTGAAACTGTGTCGGAAATGAACAAAGTCGAAAAGGTTCGCAGATCCTTAACCCTGGAATTCGACTATATTGCTACTGCTATCGAAGAATTCAAGGACCTAGATACGTTGAAGTTAGATGAACTTCAGGGTTCCTTAGAGGCGCATGAATTGAGAATAAGGCAGAGAAGTTCAGAGAAAGAAACTGAACAAGCCTTGCTTTCATACTCCTCTAAGAGAAATTGGAAGGCAGGCAACAAGGAGAAGGATAGAGAAAAGGGATCAAGCAGTAAGAAGAAAGAACAAGGATCTTTCGACAAGAAGAAGGGAGACCTGTCGAAAGTTCAGTGTTATAACTGTCAGCAATTTGGGCATTATAGGAACAAGTGTCAAAACAAGAAAGTTCCTAGGGATAAAGATGCAGAAGCCAAGTTTGCTAATGATGGTGACTCAGACTCTGACTCAGAGGAGTTAATGCTGATGGCTGTCGAAGATGAGATTCGACTCGATGAAGGAATTGCAGAAAGTAGCGAGCAAAATAGTGGGAACACTTGTATAAGTGGATTCACTTGCGATGCTCAAAATACTTGTGCAATGTGTGTGTGGCAGGGCAGTGGAAACACTGGTGATGCCTCCAACATTGCCAGAAATGATGATGAAGAATTGTCATTCATGACAGCTACTGACCTAGAATTACTGTTGTTGAAGGCTGATACAAATTCGACTGAAGAGAAGTCTGTCGAATGGTATCTCGACACAGGATGTTCAAATCACATGTGTTGTCACAAGGAGTGGTTTGTCGAACTGGAGCAGATAAGCAAAAGGATAAGGTTTGCAGATAACAGTAGAGTTACTGCTGAAGGAGTAGGTACCATAAAGTTCCTGTCGAAAGATGGTAAGTGGTGCTACATCCAAGGGGTATTTTATGTACCAGATATGAGGAGCAATCTTCTAAGTATTGGGCAGATGATTGAGAAAAACTTCACCGTCGAAATGGGTGATAACAGTCTCAGCTTGTTCGATTCGACCAAGAAGATGATTTTGAACGTGTCGATGCAGAGTAACATTGTCTCCAGACCACTGTCGAAGAGGAGCACTGGAGATGGCACAGGAGATTAGGCCACCTCAACTTCAAGAACTTGAGTCAACTACATGAAAAGAAGATGGTTCATGGGTTGCCTGCAGTAAAAGTACCTGTCGAAGTTTGCGAGAGTTGTTGCAAGTCGAAGCAACCAAGAAACTCGTTTAATTCAGAAGTACCTAGCAGAGCAGAGAAGAAGCTAGAGGTGATATTTTCTGATGTCTGTGGTCCTTTCGAAGTATGTTCCTTAGGAGGGAATAAGTACTTTGTCACCATCATTGACGAATACACTAGAATGTCCTGGGTGTATTTGATCAAAAGGAAGAGTGAAGTACTAGAAATATTCAAGAAGTTTAAGGTAATGATTGAAAAGCAGAGTGAATGTGCAATCAAAACCCTTAGAAGCGATGGAGGCGGTGAGTACAATTCTCATGGATTTATCGAATTCTGTGAGAAAGAAGGAATTGTGCATGAAGTCACTGCACCTTACACGCCTCAGCATAATGGTACTGCTGAGAGGAAAAACAGGACCATCCTCAACATGGTAAGAAGCATGTTGAAGGAGAAGAAACTACCTTATAGTTTATGGGGAGAACTTGTAGCCACAGCAGTATACATTCTGAACAAATGCCCCACAAAGAGATTGATTGGGAAGACACCTGAAGAAGCTTCGCTAGGAAGAAAGCCAAGTGTCAAGCATCTCAGAATAAATTGGCTCATTATGCTATAGACATTGTCCTTGAGCAACTAAGAAGCAAGCTGGATGATAGAGCACAACAAATGATTCTTGTTGGCTATCATTCGACAGGAGCATACAAACTGTATGATCCTGTGCAAAAGAAAATGGTGAAAAGCAGAGATGTCGTAGTAGATGAGTCGAAACATTGGAACTGGGAAGAAGGCTGTGAGAAACCTACAATGATGGACTTCGACGAAGTCTCTGATCGAGATGATCAAAATGAAGAGGTCGAAACTGAAGAGCCAAAAGAACCCATTGATGTCGAACCTTTAAGAAGGTCGCAAAGGGAAAGGCAGAGATCAGTAAGACTAGAAGGATTCGACACTTACCCAGATTCTGCTATTACAGCAGAGGGAGACCTGACACACTTTGCATTAATGGCTGAAGCAGAACCAGTGAGCCTGGAAGAAGCTCTTAGTCACAAGCAGTGGAAGGAAGCAATGATTGATGAGCTGAAGTCAATCGAAAAGAATGGCACTTGGAAGCTAGTCGAACTTCCAAGGCAAAAGAAAGCTATAGGCGTGAAATGGGTCTACAAGACCAAAGTCAAGCCCAATGGAGAAGTGGCCAAGTACAAGGCCAGGCTAGTAGCCAAAGGTTTCCTGCAGAAACCTGGTTTGGATTTCAATGAGGTCTTTGCCCCAGTAGCCAGGATCGAAACCATAAGATTGGTAGTGGCATTGGCAAGTCATAGAGGCTGGCCCATACATTAACTTGATGTAAAGTCAGCATTTCTGAATGGACCTCTGGAGGAGGAAGTCTATGTTTGTCAACCACCTGGTTTTTAGTCGGAGGGTCAAGAAGACATGGTTTTTAAGCTTGAGAAAGCCCTATATGGACTCAAGCAAGCCCCAAGAGCGTGGAACAAGAGAATTGATGGATTTCTCGTGACTCAGAAGTTCATTAGATGCACTAATGAACATGGAGTATATGTTAAGAAGAATGGAACTTCGACTCACTTGTTGTTGTGCCTGTATGTAGATGACCTACTTGTAACTGGCAGCAACGAAGTCGAAGCCTTTAAGAAAGTGATGATGTCTGAATTTGAAATGAGTGATCTAGGACATCTATCATATTTCTTAAGAATGGAGTTTGCCAACACTAGAAAGGGGATACTTCTGCATCAGTCGAAGTATGCAGCTGATATCCTGAAGAGATTCGACATGACCAATTGCAAAGAGGTTTTGACACCAGCAGATACAAGCAGTAAGCTGTCGAAAGATGATGAAGGGATTGAAGTAGATGCCACCCTCTTCAAACAGATTGTGGGCTCCCTAAGGTACTTGTGCAACACTCGACCTGACATTATGTTTAGTGTCGGAATGATCAGCAGATTTATGGAGAAGCCGAAAAGCTCCCATCTAGTAGCTGCGAAAAGAGTACTGAGGTATGTAAAGGGAACACAAAGTTATGGTATTCTATTCCCGAGCAAGAATGTGTCGAAGAATGATGTTGCAGCATGTCAAGCATCATGGCTGAGCATGCTACTTGTCGAAATTGGAATGCACAGGGTCGAAGAAATGAAATTGTTGGAATGGATAGAATACACTGATTCTTCGACTATGCATACTATTAAGAGAGAGTTTGTTACTTTACGAGAATGCTTTGCTTATCTTATTCAACAAAGATCCTTGGAGCATGCGTTATTATTATATGGACGGCTTTGTTTCAACAGTTTTTAGTTTAT
Organism: Astragalus membranaceus; assembly: GCA_039519185.1. Taxonomy (NCBI): domain Eukaryota; kingdom Viridiplantae; phylum Streptophyta; class Magnoliopsida; order Fabales; family Fabaceae; genus Astragalus; species Astragalus membranaceus. The sequence continues at coordinate 95,916,468 of CM076849.1, forward strand.
GGTTATAGCATGATTGAATCGCAGCGTTTATTGTGGGCAACGACTCATCAAACAGAGATTCGTGCTGATTTGTATAAATGTTAATCTGATGCAGTTCTTCGTGGTGACATTTCTTCATCGTCTGTTGGTAAAAGAATAGTTTTTCCCTCTAGCTTGACTGGTGGTGTCCGTCATATGCAGCAGAATTATCAGCATGCAATGGCAATTTGTAGGTGGGCGGGATATCCAGATTTGTTTATTACTTTTACCTGCAACCCAAAATGGCCAGAACAAAATTCTCTTTTTGCAAATTTATGTTTGAGAGTTGAGGATAGACCAGATTTGGTTTCGAGGGTATTTAAAATTAAGCTGGATCAATTGATAAGAGATATAAAAAAGGAAGGCATATTTGGTCAAACAAAAGCGGGTAAATTCTTTGCTTTTTTCTTTTAGTCGTTTTATTTTTTGTGTCTAATATATGTATTTATTCTAACTTTCTTTTTTTAAATTAGTTGTGTATACCATTGAGTTTCAAAAACGAGGTTTGCCCCACGCTCATATTTTGGTGTTCCTTAAGCAAGGTAGTCGGGTTCTAAATGCAGAAGACATTGATGACATCATTTGTGCTGAAATACCAAATAGGGAGACCGATCTTGAATTGTTTGACATTGTTTCTACTTTTATGGATCATGGTCCATGTGGGTCTCAATGGCCAGGATCACCTTGTATGATTGAAGGGAAGTGCTCAAAATATTTTCCAAAAAGATTTGTAGGTGTTACTACCATTGTTTCTGTTGGGTATCCCGTGTATCGTAGACGTGATAATGGGGCATTCATTGTTAAAGGTCACTTATAACCCAAAGCACCTTCTTAAGTTTAATGCTCATATCAATGTTGAATGGTGTTATCAATCCCAATCCTTTAAGTATCTATTTAATGTTCCATTTTCCTGGTGAACAATATGTTGTATTTGATAGTAACCGGGAGCTAGCTGATGTTGTCACGTCTGGTTGTGCTAACTATACAAAATTCTTGGCTTGGTTTGCTGCAAATAAAAAGTATAAGTCAGCACGGGGTTTGACTTACAATGAATTTCCGCTTAATTTTGTATGGAATCAGAAAAAAAGGAATGAACTCCTAGGAAGCAAGGAATGAGTGTGGGTAGGATGCATTATGTCCCTTCTGGATCCGGTGAGATATACTATATGAGAACTCTACTTAATTTTGTCAGAGGTCCTACCTCTTATGAAGATATTCGAACAATAGGTGCTGTAGTTCATCCCACTTTTCGAGATGCTTGCTATGCAATGCGTTTGTAATAGGTGCTGTAGTTCATCCCACTTTTTGAGATGCTTGCTATGCAATGCGTTTGTTAGACGATGATAGAGAATATATTGATGCCTTTATTGAAGCAAGCCATTGGGTATCTTCACAGTATCTTCGAAGGTTGTTCGTCATGTCGTTAATTGCAAATCAGATGACGAGGCCTGGATTTGTATGGGAAAAGACTTGCCACCTTTTGGGTGATGATATACTCCAAAGACAGCGTAGAATTCCACATGCTCCCAGTATGTGTTTTCAAATGTGATAGTTGTGTATCTTTTTTTTCAAAGTTCTTATTTACCTGCCATTTATTTGATTTCTCATTCTTTGTAGGGTTGACCTTAACTACCAATGAGTTGTTAAATTTTTCCTTGATTGAGATTTAGTCTTTGTTGCAATCCCACAACAAACAGTTATCCGACTACCCACCTATGCCAACGAGTGAGGTTAACAGTCCTCTTGACCAAACAAATTCTCTTATTTCAGATGAGGTTAATTATGATAGGGTTGCGTTGGCTCAAGAGTTTTTATTGTTGATGTCTACAATGACTACGGAACAACGTCATATTTATGATACTATAATGTCTAGTGTTCAACGTGATCATTGTGATCTATATTTTGTTAGTGGTTTCAGTGGTTCTGGAAAGACATATATTTGGAGGGCTCTTTCATCTATCTTACGTTCAAAAGGGGAAATAGTTTTAACTGTTGCATCAAATTGCATTGCAGCATTGTTGATTCCAGGGGGAGAACTGCTCAATCTAGGTTTGAAATTCCAATTAATGTTAATGAGGATTCAACATACAATGTTTCACATGGGAGTCCCTTAGCTGAGTTGATTATTAAAACCAGGCTTATTATCTGCGATGAGGCGCCAATGACACATAGGCATTGTTTTGAAGCGGTTGACAGGACATTGCGAGATATCTTGAAGTTTGAGAAGGGTGGTAATAGTCAGAAACCTTTTGGTCGGAAAGTTGTTGTTTTGGGGGGCGGATTTTCGGCAAATCCTTCCAGCTATTCCAAAGGGTACGCGAGCCCAGATTGTGAATGCCGCAATTAACTCTTCTTATCTATGGAGTCATTGTGTGGTCTTGTCTTTGCATACTAATATGAGACTTTTATCTAGGAGGTCGCCTCATGTTGTAGAAGAACGAAAGAGATTTTCAGATTGGATCTTGGGCGTGATGACGGAAAACTTGGAGAAATCACTGATGAGGACATTAAATTATTGGTTCCAACAGACTTGGTTTTGGAAAAGGGATGTGACCCCTTAAATTCAATTGTCTCTTCAACATACCCTTCTTATTTGGAGTCTAGTGGTGATCTTGCTTACTATCAAAATAGAGCTATTCTTGCCCCAAGAAATGATGTTGTCAGTGAAATAAATGAATATATGCTTTCAACTTTTCCAGGTGAGCAACACCAATACTTGAGTCATGATTCTCCTGATCCAAAAAACTTGAACTCTGATAGGATAGATAATGTTCACACATCCGAATTTTTGAACACTATTTCATCTTCTGGGTTGCCAAATCATGTTATGAATTTAAAGGTGTGTGTTCCTATAATGCTGTTACAAAATGTGGATCAAAAGTCAGGTTTGTGCAATGGTACAAGGATGGTAATCACTAGGTTAGGCAAGTATGTTCTTCAGGGAAAGGTTATCTTTGGAATTTCTTTTGGTCAAAGGGTTTACATTCCAAGGTTGTCGTTATCGCCATCTGATGTTAGGATTCTATTCAAATTTCTGCGACGGCAATTTCCAATAAATATATCATTTACAATGACTATTAACAAGTGTCAAGGACAACCTTTGCAACATGTAGGAGTTTTTCTACGGAGTCCGGTATTTTCTCATGGTCAATTGTATGTAGCATTTTCACGTGTAACATCTAGGTAACGGCTCAAAGTTTTGATCGTTCATGATAATGTGGAATCGTCCAATATCACGTCTAATGTTGTCTATCCGGAGGTCTTCACAAACTTACAATAGGTATTTTTATTTTTAATTTTTTAAATAATAATATGGGAGTATTTGTAGTCTTTTTTAAAAATTTGTGCCTAAAAAGAGTGTGGCGCATCTCTGTCTCTATTATGTCAAAATTCCCTTTGTGTCTTTCTTCATTCTAATTGCGTTGTACCGAATGGCTAGTGTTATAGATCACCATGATCACGTTGAACGCTAGACATTATAGTATCATAAATATGACGCTGTTCCGTAGTCATTGTAGACATCAACAATAAAAACTCTTGAGCCGACGCAACCTTATCATAATTCAACTCATCTGAAATAAGAAAATTTGTTTGGTCAAGAGGACTGTTAACCTCAATCGTTGGCATAGGTGGGTAGTCTGATAACCGTTTGTTGTGGGATTGCAATAAAGACTCAATATCAATCAAGGCGAAATTTAACAACTCATTGGTAGTTAAAGTCAACTCTATAAAGAATGAGAAATCAAATAAATGGCAGGTAAATAAGAACTTTGAAAAAAGAGATACACAACTATCACATTTGAAAACACATACTGGGAGCATGTGGAATTCTACGCTGTCTTTGGAGTATATCATCACCCAAAAGGTGGCAAGTCTTTTCCCATACAAATTCAGGCCTCGTCATCTGATTTGCAATTAACATGACGAACAACCTTCGAAGATACTGTGAAAATCCCCAATGGCTTGCTTCAATAATGACATCAATATATTCTCTATCATCGTCTAACAAACGCATTGCATAGCAAGCATCTCGAAAAGTGGGATGAACTACAACACCTATTGTTCGAATATCTTCATAAGAGGTAGGACCTCTGACAAAATTAAGTAGAGTTCTCATAAAGTATATCTCACCGGATCCAGGAGGGACATAATGCATCCTACCCACACTCATTCCTTGCTTCCTAGGAGTCCATTCCTTTTTTTTCTGATTCCATACAAAATTAAGCGGAAACTCATTGTAAGTCAAACCCCGTGCTGACTTATACTTTTTATTTGCAGCAAACCAAGCCAAGAATTTTGTATAGTTAGCACAACCAGACGTGACAGCATAAGCTAGCTCCCGGTTACTATGAAAGACAACATATTGTTAACCAGGCAAATGGAACATTAATCTCTCAACAAAAGGATCTCGATAATTAATTCCAAAACAAAAAGTCCTCCAGGCTGCCTCACAAAGCGACAAATATCTACAATAATAATACAATTGAATCTCATCAACCATAGTAGAGTCGGTTCCTACATCCCTAGAGGAATAAAAGTTTGCGGTAACTCGGTCATTTCCCTTGCTAATATACTTAAATAGATACTTAATGGATCGAGATTGATTACACCATTCAACATTGATATGAGCATTAAACTTAAGAAGGAGCTTTGGGTTATAACGAACTATGAACCTGTTATCAGCAAATGACTGACCTTTAACAATGAATGCCCCATTATCATGTCTACGATACACGGGATACCCAACAGAAACAATGGTAGTAACACCTACAAATCTTTTTGGAAAATATTTTGAGCACTTCCCTTCAATCATACAAGGTGATCCTGGCCATTGAGACCCACATGGACCATGATCCATAAAAGTAGAAACAATGTCAAACAATTCAAGATCGGTCTCCCTATTTGGTATTTCATCACAAATGATGTCATCAATGTCTTCTGCATTTAGAACCCGACTACCTTGCTTAAGGAACACCAAAATATGAGCGTGGGGCAAACCTCGTTTTTGAAACTCAATGGTATACACAACTGATTTAAAAAAAGAAAGTTAGAATAAATACATATATTAGACACAAAAAATAAAACGACTAAAAGAAAAAAGCAAAGAATTTACCCGCTTTTGTTTGACCAAATATGCCTTCCTTTTTTATATCTCTTATCAATTGATCCAGCTTAATTTTAAATACCCTCGAAACCAAATCTGGTCTATCCTCAACTCTCAAACATAAATTTGCAAAAAGAGAATTTTGTTCTGGCCATTTTGGGTTGCAGGTAAAAGTAATAAACAAATCTGGATATCCCGCCCACCTACAAATTGCCATTGCATGCTGATAATTCTGCTGCATATGACGGACACCACCAGTCAAGCTAGAGGGAAAAACTATTCTTTTACCAACAGACGATGAAGAAATGTCACCACGAAGAACTGCATCAGATTAACATTTATACAAATCAGCACGAATATCTGTTTGATGAGTCGTTGCCCACAATAAACGCTGCGATTCAATCATGCTATAACCATAAACTAAAAACTGTTGAAACAAAGCCGTCCATATAATAATAACGCATGCTCCAAGGATCTTTGTTGAATACGATAAGCAAAGCATTCTCGTAAAGTAACAAACTCTCTCTTAATAGTATGCATAGTCGAAGAATCAGTGTATTCTATCCATTCCCACCAGCCATCCTCACCATATGGAAAAAATAATGGATACTGCAATGGAAAATAAGCAGAACTCAAAGTAGGAATACATTTTAAGTACCCTTCATTTGTTTCCACAATAACATCACCAACAATAAGAGGTGCCACCTTAGGGACTGAAGGCATGTTAGAACATCTAGCATCACGAGTTCTTTTACCCAAAATGCGCAACCTCAATGTTTGAGACACATAAGTATTTATCCGATCTCGAACATATCTATAAGTCTTAACAAAGGGATTAGAGTCATCAAGCAATTTTTTCAAATCCAAGACGATGGTTGACTGCATGTTGTCGTCACCATCCTCCAACCTACAACAAAGCAAAGATAAAAATAAAACATGAAAGGGGAACAAAAATGGACAAAATTGAAAAATAACTATCAGATAGACAATTACCTAACAACGGACATCCGGTTGCTAACTTCATTATCCGTATCATGAATATATAGTTGTGCAAACTTAGGCTGTACTCTTGGAAGGGGCAATAAGCTACCAATTTGATGATAATTTTTACCATTGAGAACGAATGGGTAAAAACACGGTTTGAACAATGAAATGGAAGTTGTGTCCCCCGTGGAAGTTGAAATACCATCCCTGAGAGTTTTAATGGAGGCTGATCTGGAAGAGTCAGAATGGGTAAAAACACGGTTTGAACAATTGAATATGATCGAGGAAAAGAGATTGGCAGCTATTTGTCACGGGCAGTTATACCAAAGTCGAATGGCCAGAGCCTTCAACAAGAAAGTCCAACCAAGAGAGTTTCAACCTAGAGACCTGGTTTTGAAGAGATTAATGCCACACCAAGAAGACGCTCGTGGTAAGTGGGCACCCAACTACGATGGCCCTTACGTGGTCAAGCATGCATTCCCGGGTGGAGGCCTAGTCCTGCCCGACACGGAAGGACGTGAACTTCCAAAGCCAATAAATTCAGACGCTGTCAAGAAATTTTATGCCTAAAAAAAACCCTCTATATTGAAAACCCGAAAGGGTGGTCTAGGAAAAAATTAGGGATAATAAAGGGCCGGTAGATCGAAAACCCAAAAGGGCGGTCTGGGAAAAAGTTAGGGTCAACAAAAGTCTGCTAGATTGAAAACCCCAAAAGGGCGGTCTAGGCAAAAATTAAGGCAAAGAAAAGAAAAAGGGCATAACATGGCAGACTCAAAGGACTTACGAGCGCGCCTACACTGGGGCAATATAACTGCATGGAAAGAAGTCAGAATCGGATTCCACTCTAATAGTCGCATTAAGGGTTCTCAAGAGGATCGGCCAGTAGGGGATTGACCTAGTCATAACAGGGCAAAGTTTGTGTGAAATTTCCTACTTGTGACCTTTCCTATCGGTACTTTTTCTTCCTAGTCAATACCACTATGTTCATGCATTTTCTATTTTTCATTTTTTTCATGCATTCATGACCTATTCATCTAGCCTATTCCTGATGTTCTTTCATTCATGATTGACTCATTTAATCTATGTCTCAAGTAAAATGTCTTAAGTCCAGCAAAATTCAAGATGAACGCGCCGGTAACATATTAATAATTGAAAAAAAAAAAAACTCAGCTGACGGGGGAATGTAGACCCACACGTCTCACGACAAATCGCAAAGAGAGCGCGGAAGCTGGAAGTCTCGAGGTTGTCCCTAATAAGATTTAAGGGGAGTGCTTCCAATCAGATAAATAGAGGGATTGTTGCTATGAAAGGGCGGCTTCGGTTACAAGGAAGAGGTGAAGACAAATAGACGAAAGTTTGATTGGTCAAAAATCCTTGGTTCGCAGCAATGGTTCTAGTACTAAAACGAAGGCATCCACAAGTAAACATGCATTACATTTCGTTTTTTATTTTTTCCTGCTATCGGTCTCGCCCTGGCATTGTTTTTTTTAATTTTCCTGCTATCGGTCACGCCCCGGCATTGTTTTTAATTTTCATGCTATCGGTCTCGCCCTGACATTGTCTTCAATTTTGTGCTATCGGTCTCGCCCTGCCATTTGTCTTTAATTTTGTGCTATCGGTCTCGCCCTGGCATTTGTCTTTAATTTTGTGCTATCGGCCTCGCCCTGGAATTGTCTTTAATTTTCATGCTATCGGTCTCGCCCTGGCATTGTCTTTAATTTTGTGCTATCGGTCTCGCCCTGGCATTGTCTTTAATTTTCATGCTATCGGTCTCGCCTTGGCATTGTCTTTAATTTTCCTGCTATCGGGCTCGCCCTGCCATTTGTCTTTAATTTTGTGCTATCGGTCTCGCGCTGGCATTGTCTTTAATTTTCATGCTATCGGTCTCGCCCTGGCATTGTCTTTAATTTTCCTGCTATCGGTCTCGCCCTGGCATTGTTGCACCCCGAAAAATCCCCCTTTGGGTTTCTCGATGTACGACGTGGAAAAATTTTGGAGCAGCCACCAATATTTTAATTTTAAGACCAAAACATTGAAAAAAGGTCTTTTGGACAAGGCGAATGGTCTTTGAAAAACTAGAGATATAGGTTCGGGGGTCGATTACGTGCGAGGAAGGTGTTAGCACCGCGCACGTCCTTTCTACCGAAAGGGAACCTCTAATTAAATGTGTGGTTTTAACATTTGATTTGAAGAATACCTAGATTTGCCTATCTATTTCTTGTTTGAAAGCTTAATGAAAATTTTATTTTTGGCGAGGAAGGGGAAAAAAGGTTTTTTAGGAAAAGTGCTTGACGGGACCTGGCCCGCTCCTACGTATCTCCCGGTGCGATGGAGAATTCAAAGCTACGTAGTTCTTGGGTAGAAAATGTTTGTGTGTTGGTGTTTTTTAATATAGGGGTTTTAGGATTGTGTGATCTGTGTTGAAGGACCACTGGGGGTCTGGAGGGCCGCTGGGGGCTGAAGGAGCGCTGAGGCTCTGAAGGACCACAGTTCACTTATCCTAAAACGATGATTAACCCGGCCGTATGACCGACTTAATCCCCTACTTTGAATAAGATTTTTGATTTTTTTATGAAAGAGATGTGTTTGTATTTTTTAATTTAGAAATTGTTTATTTTTGCGCTTGACAGGGGCGTGGCCCTGCTCCTACGTATCTCCGGGTGGAGAATCAAAGGCGACGTAGTTCTAGGTTGCCTTTTTGAAAAGTTTTTGTTTTTTTATCTTTTTTTGGTGAGTTTTCGAAATAGGACGAGCATTAGTGAATGATTAAACTAGCAGAGGCTATGATGAATCACTACTAAATACTCAAAAGAGAGAGTTGTACCGCTAATCAAACGAACAACGGTTCTGATGGACTATTGATAACAACTCGTTTTTTATTATCTTTTTTTGAAAGTGATTTTCGAAAGAGATTGATTCGCATGATGATCAAACTAACAAAGGTTATGATGGATCATCGTTTATTATTTTTAGGAGAAAAGGACATCGTCACTAATAGCTAAACGAACCAAGGCTCTGATGAGCTACTAGCAACAATGGGTTTGAAAATAATTTTTGTTTATTTTATGAAAATGACTGGTTTAGGGGGGGGGAAGGAATTTTTATTTGTTGCGCTTGACGAGAACGTGACTCGCTTCTACATATCCCAAACGGGAATCAAAGCGACGTAGTTCTAATGAAAAAAATGTTTTTTGAAAGGGTTTGAAAGGGGAGGTTGAATCATCTGAGACCATCTTCACCACTTAAAAATGATGCACTAGGCATAAGTGGGAATCATGTGGTTCATCATCAACAAGGACACTACAGCTAAATTAAATCACATAGGGCAATTTTGGCATGGATCACAATGATTAAATTTTAGCAAATGTAAAGACTGAAATACCTCTGATGAAGACAGGTATTACAACTATGAAGAATACAAACCCCGACTACCCCTTGCAGGAGATCAACTCAGACGGACCAACGGCGCGAATAGAGCAAAAATGAAGCGTAGAACTGGAAAATGAGATTTGCGAGAGTTGTCTTCTTAGATCCCGTGAAATGTGTCTGGAGCAATTCTTCTCTGATCTTGTGAGATGTGTGTGTGGAGAAATTCTTCTCTGATCTTGTGAGATCTGTCTCTGTCCCAAAATGAAAATCACACCTACGTATTTATAGGATTAGGCAACAGTAGAATTTTTGAAAAGACAATTAATGTAAGTGAAGAATCGATTATTGTATGAAGTGTAACAAGTGTATAATCGATTCATTGCCTTTAGAAATTAAAAGAATCGATTGTTTGCTTAGTTGAAATAGGGAGGAATCGATTCATGGCCTTTAGGTGATCCTGGAAATCGATTATGTGGCCTTTGGAAATATGTAGGAATCGATTCTTTATTTTTGGAAATGATAAGAATCGATTATATGGCCTATGGAAAAAGGTAGGAATCGATTTTCAGGACATTTGGAGATCCTGAAAATCGATTATGTGGCCTTTGGAAATATGTAGGAATCGATTCTTTATTTTTGGAAATGATAAGAATCGATTATATGGCCTATGGAAAAAGGTAGGAATCGATTTTCAGGGCATTTGGAGATCCTGAAAATCGATTTCATAGTCTTTTAAAATTTAAGGAAGTCGATTCTTAGCTTTTGCATGAGTATGTGTAGAAATCGATTTCATGCTTTAAACATAGGCAAGGGAAATCGATTTTCAGGACATCCTAAAAGGTAGGAATCGATTCTTCACTTAGTTAAAACAATTAGGAATCGATTCATGGCCTATGGAAGAGCCTGAAAATCGATTTCAAGGCCTATGCAATATACTATAAATCGATTCTTGGCCTTTGGAACAAAATAGAAATCAATTCTTGCTTTCCACAAAAATGCTTTTAGGTCTTTGCCATAAAATATTTTCCAAAGCTTGCCATGCATAACATATTTTTTCAAAACTTGCCATGCATACATAACACATTTTCAAAAACCCTAATTTGATGCATGAGGCTTATTGCAAAAATTATTTTTATAGACCCTTTTGTGAGAAATGACCAAAATGCCCTTTTTGACCCTAACTTCCCAAAACGTGCATTCTAACCCTAAAAATGATTTCAAAAACTCTGGGATGGTTTCTAGGGTCCAAAATGCATAATTTATTTTTGTGTGGAAAATTAGGGTTTGGACCTAAGCTGGACAAAATTGGGGTATGATAGCTGCCCCTCTTTATCTGAATTTTAACGAGGAATATGAATTGGCCGAAACATATTCCAAGGCAAAATGAAGATAAAGAATTCAGAAATTATACCGATTTTGTCCACTTGGGTAAACCCGAATTTTCCTCTTTTTCTTTTTCTATATTTTTTGAATAGATGGGCTTGAGAACAAACGGGGAACGGTTAACACTTGGCGCATTAACCGAGAGAGAAAATGACGGACCATTCGGGAGCTGAAGGAGCACTAAGGCTCTGAAGGACCACTCAGGGTCTGAAGGAGCACTAAGGCTCTGAAGGACCGCTCAGGGTCTGAAGGAGCACTAAGGCTCTGAAGGTCTAATTTGCAGTCGATGCTTGGCGCATTGATTGGAGTTAAACTGAAGGACCGACGAGGTCTGAAGGGCATGCCTAAGCCTGATGGACCAATGGGTCTGATGGAACGCAAACTAGCAACGGTACTAGTAAAACGGTCTGCTTGGGGGGTGGCCTTTTCCGAGCGGCCAAGATGGGTCAAGATCAGATCCGGAACTGATATGCTGACCATGAAGGACGTCCGCTGTGTCTTAGGCTGACACAACTAGCCTGAAGGACCACTTGGGGTCTGAAGGACTACCCCGCAGCTCGAATACGAGGTGAAGTCTGTTTTTGAAGGGACACTTGGGTCCTGAAGGGATTCACGAATCCTGTAAATGAACACTGACGTGCGGACTGAAAGGTAAAATGGGCACTTGGCGTGCCGACAGAAAAGTAAATGGGCACTTGGCGTGCAAACAGAAAAGTAAATGGGCACTTGGCGTGCAAACAGAAAAGTAAAGTGGGCACTTGGCGTGCCGACAGAAAAGTAAATGGGCACTTGGCGTGCAAACAGAAAAGTAAAGTGGGCACTTGGCGTGCAAAAGCAGGAAAGTAAATGGTAAAGAACGCGGTAAAGAAAGCAGTAAGGAAGGAGCACTGAGGGCTCAGGATGAGCGCGGAGGGCTCAGGATGAGCACGGAGGGCTCAGGAGGAGCACAGAGGGCTTGGGATGAACACAGAGGGTTCAGGACGAGCGCAGAGGGCTCAGGAGGATGAGCACAGAGGGCTCAGGAGGAGCACAGAGGGTTCAGGATGATGCACTGAGGGTTCAGGAGGAGCGCAGAGGGCTCAGGATGGGGAGCGCAGAGGGCTCAGGAGGAGCACAGAGGGCTCAGGATGAGCGCAGAGGGCTCAGGGGGGAGCGCAGAGGGCTCTGGATGAGCGCAGAGGGCTCAGGGGGAGCACAGAGGGCTTAGGATGAGCGCGGAGGGCTCAGGATGAGCACAGAGGGCTCAGGGGGAGCACAGAGGGCTCAGGATGAGCACAGAGGGCTCAGGATGAGCGCAGAGGGCTCAGGGGGAGCACAGAGGGCTCAGGAGTTCTGTTGATTGGTTGGTTTGAAATGACCGATGCTGCTGCACTGGATTGAGGTACCTGCATACGTCAGTTGATGCAAGGAATAGTGCATGGAGTATAGGTGCATGTTATGCAAGGGCATGTTATGCATGTGCATGCAATGCTATGATTTTGGTGTAATGATGAATGTGCAAGATGCGGTTATGCAAATGTAATGCAGATGTATGCTACGTGGATGCATGTGACGCTGATGCATGCAATGCTGGACGCTTTTGATATTCTCTTTTGGCTTTCCTTGATGGTTGCTTTTTTTTTATTTATGAAGTGCGGGTATGCAAATGCAATGCTTGAGAGTTGTGAAATGCTTTGGTTTATTTGATGGAATGCTAAATTATGGACTCGACATTTAGTCTGATTTAAGGATCACAACGAGTCTGGTTTATGGGCCGACAAGCCTGGTTTATGGAGCAATATGTGTCTGCATATTGGTCTGGTTTATGGACCCTAAAGGTCTGGTTTAAGGACACAAAGGTCTGGTTTGACCGCATGGAATGCCAGTGTATGCAATGGAAGGCTTCGTTTTGTTTTTTCTATGAGATGCATGATGCAAATGCCATGATTGCTATTTTCTTTTTCTTTCTCTTATGATGAATGCAAATGCCTGAATTTCTCTTTTTCTTTACTTTATTATCATTATTTTTATGTCTGATAAATGCATGATTTTATGCATGATGAATGTAATGCATGACTGTGTTTGTTTATTGCCTTTTTTTTTGCTTATTTTTTCTTTATTTTTGCTGGTTCAGCCAACCCGCGACACTCATGACACGAGACTAAGGAACCTGTTGGACTTGCGGGGCTCATGGGCCGAGTGCATGTTGGTCTTGACTTTGCTGGTTTGAAGCAATCGTGGATGTAGTTGCTTTCTCTTGCATGATTGACTGATTTTGAGGGTGTGCTTTCTCTCAGGACTCTTAAGAATCTCGTAATGATTTGCAATGCTCTATGATATATGCACATGTTTTACAGTTCAGGACCATCATCATCATAAAACGTTTATTTTGAGCAGAAAAAGCAGAAAATAAAAGAGTGAACAGATACGAGAAATTTGAACTTTATTAATGCGGAAACCGGTCGCACAAGAAGTTACGCCGATTGTTTATTACACTTGGAAGTTTAAACTGTAAAAAAACACGAAAAAGGAGAGGAGCCAATTTCTGACTGTCCGTCTCTGTGGAACAGTGCCAAACATCTATGTCCTTGACCTCGATCACTCCCTCATCCAAGCTTGTAGGAGAGTTGTATGCCTTTCTTTACTTTTCATGCCTAAGTTTTTAGACCCTAATTTTTGCCTGGATCGCCCTTTGCGGGTTTTCAATCCACCGGGTCGCTCTGATTTTGCCTAGGCCGCCCTTTGTGGGTTTTCAACCTAGCGAGCTAATTCTTACTTGGCTTGTCTTTCTCTTTTTTTTTTATATTTCTTTCAGGCATAATACTTCTTCACTTAATCTGAATTGACTGGATTCCCGAGATCTTCGCCGTCTATATTTATGAGTATCGGCGCTCCTCTGGAAAAAGCTTTCTTGACTTCATATGGACCGTCATAAGTGGGTATCAACTTCCCACGGAGTCAGTCTGGATAGGTAGGATCTTTTTGAGTACAAGGTCTCCTTCGCCGAATTCTCGAAGACGGACTTTCTTGCCGAAAGCTGCCTTTATCTTTTGTTGGTACAACTGGCCATGGCGTAGGGCAGCACTTCTTTAATGAGATTCAGTTGATCTAGACGAGCTTGGACCCCCTTTTGCTTCTTCTAACTTGGTCTCCATGGCTACTCGTGGAGAAGGTATCTCAACCTTGATGAGAAGAACTGCTTCTGACCCATACACTAGAGAAAAAAAAGGGGTTACCCCTGTATGATTTCAATGAATGTGAGTGCGACAAGGGATGAGATAGGTGTAGGATCAATTTCCCCAGTTGTAGGAGCGGTGAAGAGCGACAGGATTGCCCCACTTGGCATGAATTTACTTGTCCTTGAGCTAAAACTTTGAGAAAACAACAGCAATCAATCATTGATCGGAATGGACCTTTCGGGATTGTGGTGTTTTGTGGAGGAGAGATGAGTAGGCTTAATGAGGTATTTGGGGCTAATGGCAGGATGGTTTTTATTCGGTGTTGGCTGTCGATCGATGACTTATGATGGTTAACTGGCTTGATGAGGTATTAGGAAATTTTATTCCTGGTTAAAGGTCTGTGGAGGGCGGGTCATCGCGGTCAAATGAGAGTGTTTGCGGTTTATGAGAGGAGGGGTGCATGGAAATGAGAAAGTGTTTGAAGGTTTATTGAGACGAGGACCTCTTGGGTTTTGTGGTAACATGTATCAACTCACTATTTACATCTCTTTTGTATTTTTCTTTTGGTTTTGGGATTTTCCTTTTGAATGATTTTTCCTTCTTTGACTTCTTCTTTTTCTTGAGCTTGGGTGAACTGATAAAGAACGATGCACTGTTTTTTCTGAGGTGGTCCTTGTCTAAGGTGACTTTTGGATTTTTGGCTTTTTCTTGGTCGGAAAGGATTATGTTTTTCTCTTTGGGATTTTCTTGGCTTACGGTGGGTAGGAGGGATTTTGTTTTTCTCTTTGGGATTTTCTTGGCTTAAGGTGGTTAGGAGAGGATTTTGTTTTTGGATATGGAATGGTAGTCCGACTTCATTTCAAATCATGATTGCTTATTTCCTCAAAAATTAACTCTGGGACAATAATTCACTTATTTTCATGCACTTGCCCTTCTTCTTTATTTCCCTTTTGAGCTCTAATTGAAGTACCCATCTTGACCTCTTTCTTGTTCTCAGCGGTTCCCAAGTTGATCACTTCAGTGGATTCCCCGTGATGCTGAATAACCCTTTTTCTTTGCTTCATTAACCTTCTGGAGGATTTTCCCGGTCTTTCTCAACGTCCCACTCTGCTTGATTGATAAGGTGATCAAAGTCAAAATATGGACCGTTGGCACTGTTATTTTGAGAGACAATTGCTGTGGATTTGCTTTTTGCCGAGGCGAAAAAGCAGAATGGAAGGTGAGACATGCAAGCAAAATTAATAAAGAAAAGAAGAGACACATGAAATGAAAAGGAATTGATTTTTATTGATTGGAATTCAAAAACAACGTTTTTATTGATGATGATGATTTAGAAAATAAAAACATGTGCGCCCCTAACAACTGGTCCTGTGGCCTTGGGCAGAGCCACAGGGTTGCATTACAAATGACTACTTTAAATCAAAGGTCCCAGGAGGATCAACAGTCTTTCAATTCTTTAATTCTTTCACCAGCATCGCAGCGACAAACCAGGTTTGCACCACCCTCTTCTGACTTAGTACCACCATTGATGACAGCAATTTGATCGTGTTGTTCCTCTTCCTCATCCCATCCTGTGGGCTGGATGTCTTCCATTCGGATTTGAGCACTCTCGGGAGCGTCATATCTGACCAAGTAGTCAAACTTTCCACTGGACTCCCCTAGGGTATCCCAACATCTCTCTTTCATAGGCACCGCTATTACTTCCTCATTGATTTCTTTTTCATCTTCAATATCATGGGTCCCTATCTGAACCAGACACCGATCTATCAGGTCTTGCAGGACTGACTTGAAAACTTCACATGCACCCACACATAAAGGATCGGCGCATACACAGCCCTTCTTGATAACACCACGACGACACAACTCAGCATGTATATTTTCCAGAGGAGTCTGGATACACTTAACATCTTTTATCATTGTCTGCCCCACAGAATCCTCTACTGCATTAGCGGATGGTGTCCCATGTCCCGGTAGGGGGTTTGTAGTTGTACTGGGACTGTTCGGCTTGAAAGAGATCCAGTTGGCGTCAATAAAATCCTGGACTACATATTTGAAAGCCTTGCAGTCCTCCACCGTGTGGCCGACTCCTCCACTATGAAAGCTTCAAGTAGCATCAGCATTGTACCCCCTAGGAAAGGGAGGTTGTATAGGCTTCATGGGGCGAGTATTGACCAAATTCTTTGAGACAAGATGATTGAACAATTCAGTATAGGTCATTGGGATCAGATCAAAATTAGCACGCCTCTTCTCTTGATAGTTCTGGGCTGTAGCCTGAATTAGTTTGCTGCGGAGAGTTGAAAGATAATGGCACCGCCTGCTGTGGAGAGCTAAAAGATGGGCCTCCCCCTGCGGAAATAACATTGGTTTCCCCTTCTTTCTTCTTGGGGAAGTTGGGAAAGGGTTTCTTTTGTCCACTAGAATTGCCAAAACCTCCAGCAATCTTTCCGCTACGCAATCTGTGCTCTAATCGTTCCCCAATGATGACCATATCTGAGAAATTGGATGAAACGCTCCCCACCAACCTATCATAATACAGCCCTGGAAGGGTCTCCATAAACATGTACACCATCTCTTTTTCAGTCAATGGCGGCTTCACCTGAGCAGCTATGCTCCTCCATTTTTGAGCGTATTCTTTGAATGATTCTCTATCTCCTTTGCTCATGTGCTGCAATTGAGACCGGTCAGGAGCAAGGTCCATGTTATACTGGTATTGTTTTAGAAAGGCTTCAGAGAGATCCTTCCAACTGTGAACTTCGGAAGATTGCAGCTGCATGTACCAATCTAGTGATGCCCCAGTCAGACTGTCCTGGAAATAATGAATGAGCACCTTGTCGTCATGAGCATAAGCGGCCATTTTTCTAACATACATCGTCAAATGGCTAGATGGACACTCGGTGCCGCGATATTTGTCAAAGTCAGGTGCTTTGAATTTAGGGGGTATAACAACATCTGGGACAAGGCACAAATCTCGGGATTCCCTGGCTCTAGTTCCTGATCCTTCCACAGCTCTTAAACGCTCTTCAAGCGAGTGATACCGATCCCCATGCTGAGTGTTCCCAAACAAATGACCTTGTGGATAGTTCCCCGGACCGTGATAATAACCCCCATGCTGAGCAGGGTTTCCCATATGATGGACAGCGTTCTGATGGTTCACAGTAACTCCCAGAGTAGGACTAGGTGAACCTCTTGGCAGCACAGTATCAGGACTAGGAGTATGAATTTGTGGTCCCATAGCAGCTCCACCAGGCATAGTCGTGACAGGTTGACTCGACCCCACAGGAATAGCTTCAGCAGCAGGCGGCATATAACCCATTGGCATCCCCCAAGGATATATCGGTGCATTCAGATGACTCTGTCCGCTCGCTCCTAGAGGATGGGCAAAGTGACTGACCCCCTGTCCATAAGAGGTGTGAGTAGTTGTAACTTCAGCGGACACCGGTGGAGAAACGAAAGTAACAACCCCTTCGGAATTTACAACCGCGGCGGCCCCAGCGGCGGCCCCACCCCTCAGATTCTGTAGCATACTCATTACTTCGACCATCTGTGCTTCCATAGCCTCCACTTTGGTCTTCAAAGCTTGATTCTCTTGAGCCAGCTGCTCAGGATTAAGAATCTCCACAACCGACTCATCTTGACCCAGGGGGTCCTCATTCTCGAGATGTTGATTGCTAGCCATTAATCTTGCTTGTAGACGAGTGGAGTATCGGTGTTGGTGAACCAGCTTGCCTTTCGTTTCTGTTGGTAGAACATTTTATGAATGCGTAAATGAATGCAATGCATATGGCTTTATGTTATTTTTGTATTTAGATGCATGAGGAATGCTGTATGAATTTTTTTTCAGAATTTTGCTTATGTAATGCATGCTGTTATGATGTAAAATGCGGATGATGAGGATGCTTGTTATAAAGACAGATATTTACAGGTGGGGTTTTGAAAAATTAGGGCGGTATACCCTATATGCCACCCCATATAGGTATTTATGAAAGAGAAGGAAAAACCTATTTTTGATTTCGTTTTTTCAAAAAAACGTTGGCGGAAATGAACTAAACTAGATGCAATAATGCACACACAATTTTGGAAAAGCCCTTGTGACCTAAAAAGAGGTAAGACCTATGATCTAGGGCAATTAAAAGGGTAATCCTTCCATGTAGCTCTATTCACTCCCTCACAAGGCCACCAGAGCTACAGTCCCTTTCACAAAATTCCCGACAAATGCAGCAAACTGCTAGGTGTGAGGCATCATGAAAGAGCACAACTCTGGTTGAAACTTTCGCAAGTAGCCAAACGGACAAAGGTCCTGATGGGCTCTCACTACTCGAATCCACTCTCGTAAGTTTTTGCAGACCTGGGTTATGGTCCCACTCAAAGCACATAGTCACAGGGTATAAGTGTAGTGTGTGTAAGGGCATTTCCCCTAGTAACTACCCCCACCTGCAAATGAAAACCAGAGCAGTCCAGACAAAAGCAAAGCAATAACAAGTTATCTACCCTAGGGTTCCATACCTAGAATATCTATAAACAAGGATATTGCTCACCTTAGGAAAAGGAGCCAAGAAGAGGGGATCATGGGGATTGAAAAAATGCATGGGCATAAGCGATAAAAGAAAGGAATAAAAGATGAGACAGGGAACAACATAGAAGAACACAAATGCGTACGCCTACAATTAATGATAAGAAAGAAAGGCAAACAAGGTTTTAATCAAATCAACAATACATTAAACCACACATTTAAATTAGTTAGGCTTGACCCTCGTCTTAAAAAGTCCCCAGTGGAGTCGCCAGCTGTTGCACCCCGAAAAATCCCCCTTTGGGTTTCTCGATGTACAACGTGGAAAAATTTTGGAGCCGCCACCAATATTTTAATTTTAAGACCAAAACATTGAAAAAAGGTCTTTTGGACAAGGCGAATGGTCTTTGAAAAACTAGAGATATAGGTTCGGGGGTCGATTACGTGCGAGGAAGGTGTTAGCACCGTGCACGTCCTTTCTACCGAAAGGGAACCTCTAATTAAATGTGTGGTTTTAACATTTGATTTGAAGAATACCTAGATTTGCCTATCTATTTCTTGTTTGAAAGCTTAATGAAAATTTTATTTTTGGCGAGGAAGGGGAAAAAAGGTTTTTTAGGAAAAGTGCTTGACGGGACCTGGCCCGCTCCTACGTATCTCCCGGTGCGATGGAGAATTCAAAGCTACGTAGTTCTTGGGTAGAAAATGTTTGTGTGTTGGTGTTTTTTAATATAGGGGTTTTAGGATTGTGTGATCTGTGTTGAAGGACCACTGGGGGTCTGGAGGGCCGCTGGGGGCTGAAGGAGCGCTGGGGCTCTGAAGGACCACAGTTCACTTATCCTAAAACGATGATTAACCCGGCCGTATGACCGACTTAATCCCCTACTTTGAATAAGATTTTTGATTTTTTTATGAAAGAGATGTGTTTGTATTTTTTAATTTAGAAATTGTTTATTTTTGCGCTTGACAGGGGCGTGGCCCTGCTCCTACGTATCTCCGGGTGGAGAATCAAAGGCGACGTAGTTCTAGGTTGCCTTTTTGAAAAGTTTTTGTTTTTTTTTATCTTTTTTTGGTGAGTTTTCGAAATAGGACGAGCATTAGTGAATGATTAAACTAGCAGAGGCTATGATGAATCACTACTAAATACTCAAAAGAGAGAGTTGTACCGCTAGTCAAACGAACAACGGTTCTGATGGACTATTGATAACAACTCGTTTTTTATTATCTTTTTTTGAAAGTGATTTTCGAAAGAGATTGATTCGCATGATGATCAAACTAACAAAGGTTATGATGGATCATCGTTTATTATTTTTAGGAGAAAAGGACATCGTCACTAATAGCTAAACGAACCAAGGCTCTGATGAGCTACTAGCAACAATGGGTTTGAAAATAATTTTTGTTTATTTTATGAAAATGACTGGTTTAGGGGGGGGGGGGAAAGGAATTTTTATTTGTTGCGCTTGACGAGAACGTGACTCGCTCCTACGTATCCCAAACGGGAAGCAAAGCGACGTAGTTCTAATGAAAAAAATGTTTTTTGAAAGGGTTTGAAAGGGGAGGTTGAATCATCTGAGACCATCTTCACCACTTAAAAATGATGCACTAGGCATAAGTGGGAATCATGTGGTTCATCATCAACAAGGACACTACAGCTAAATTAAATCACATAGGGCAATTTTGGCATGGATCACAATGATTAAATTTTAGCAAATGTAAAGACTGAAATACCTCTGATGAAGACAGATATTACAACTATGAAGAATGCAAACCCCGACTACCCCTTGCAGGAGATCAACTCAGACGGACCAACGGCGCGAATAGAGCAAAAATGAAGCGTAGAACTGGAAAATGAGATTTGCGAGAGTTGTCTTCTTAGATCCCGTGAAATGTGTCTGGAGCAATTCTTCTCTGATCTTGTGAGATGTGTGTGTGGAGAAATTCTTCTCTGATCTTGTGAGATCTGTCTCTGTCCCAAAATGAAAATCACACCTACGTATTTATAGGATTAGGCAACAGTAGAATTTTTGAAAAGACAATTAATGTAAGTGAAGAATCGATTATTGTATGAAGTGTAACAAGTGTATAATCGATTCATTGCCTTTAGAAATTAAAAGAATCGATTGTTTGCTTAGTTGAAATAGGGAGGAATCGATTCATGGCCTTTAGGTGATCCTGGAAATCGATTATGTGGCCTTTGGAAATATGTAGGAATCGATTCTTTATTTTTGGAAATGATAAGAATCGATTATATGGCCTATGGAAAAAGGTAGGAATCGATTTTCAGGGCATTTGGAGATCCTGAAAATCGATTTCATAGTCTTTTAAAATTTAGGGAAATCGATTCTTAGCTTTTGCATGAGTATGTGTAGAAATCGATTTCATGCTTTAAACATAGGCAAGGGAAATCGATTTTCAGGACATCCTAAAAGGTAGGAATCGATTCTTCACTTAGTTAAAACAATTAGGAATCGATTCATGGCCTATGGAAGAGCCTGAAAATCGATTTCAAGGCCTATGCAATATACTATAAATCGATTCTTGGCCTTTGGAACAAAATAGAAATCAATTCTTGCTTTCCACAAAAATGCTTTTAGGTCTTTGCCATAAAATATTTTCCAAAGCTTGCCATGCATAACATATTTTTTCAAAACTTGCCATGCATACATAACACATTTTCAAAAACCCTAATTTGATGCATGAGGCTTATTGCAAAAATTATTTTTATAGACCCTTTTGTGAGAAATGACCAAAATGCCCTTTTTGACCCTAACTTCCCAAAACGTGCATTCTAACCCTAAAAATGATTTCAAAAACTCTGGGATGGTTTCTAGGGTCCAAAATGCATAATTTATTTTTGTGTGGAAAATTAGGGTTTGGACCTAAGCCGGACAAAATTGGGGTATGACAGGCATTGTCTTTAATTTTGTGCTATCGGTCTCGCCCTGGCATTTGTCTTTAATTTTGTGCTATCGGTCTCGCCCTGGCATTTGTCTTTAATTTTCATGCTATCGGTCTCGCCCGGGCATTGTCTTGAAACTTTGTGCTACCATTTCAGCTCCAGCATTGTTTGTACTTAACTTTAACAGTCAAAAGACAATTGTGCATATTTCACCGATTAAAATTGTGGTTCATATCTGCGCTAATTCCTTATTTTGATAATACAAAAAAAAACATAGTTTTGTGTATTATCTCGTAAGAAAGTAAGCACAGAGGGGCAACTGTGAACACCCAATTTTAACCGGTATATTTTTTATTTATTTATTTTATTTACTTTTCCCTTTGGCAAATATTTAGGTTGTACGCGTATTCATCGCATCGTTGTTTTTAGCTTTTCCTCGCGTTTAGTCCGATATATTTGTTGCGTTTATTTTAATTCCCTTTGTTTAGTAATAATAATAGTAATAATGAAATAGGAGGTGTGTGGAAAAAAATTTATTTACAGAGATGTCCATTTGCACTTGGCCCAAACATATGCCAAAGTTACAAAAAAAAATTGGCCTCAAATGGGCCCAAAAAAAACAAAATACACCCAACTTTCAGAGAACAAAAAAAGAAAATGAGAGCCCTAAAATAAAGCCCAACAAAAAAAACCTAATCCCTGCCAGCACCTCCTCCGCTCCTGCTCCTAAGCTTGCAAAGCAAGCTTGCACCAACTGCCCAAGAATCTGAAAACAGTAACAATTCAAATCAGCAAAAAAAAGGGCGAAGGTTGAGTCAGCTACACACAAGCCCTGAGTCAGCTGCATACAAATCACTAGCTGTCCAGGAGACATTGCTTTAATCAGTCATAATAGAGGATCAAAACATTAATTTTCGGATTTCAAAAGAGACCTATAAAATGCTAATCCAGAAACCAATTTGGGGACAACATTTTTACACACAGAAAATACACACTAAAAATTCTGGAAAGCAGTACCTGAAGAAGTAGGGTGGGTCAATTTTTCTCAATAACAAAAAAGGGCTTTTGATTTCTTTTCTGGAAAAAGGTGGTGGCCGTCCTCGCCGCCGGCCTCCGCCCCAATAACCGGCTCTCCAAACGCGCGAACTGTCCCCGGTGTGAACCGTCTCCGTCGTAATACCTCCTCCCCTCGCCGTCCATGAAAACGAGCTAAAACACCACCTTTAAAACTCCTGCCACCGTCACCGTCGTGAGCGCCTCCGACATGGCCGCGAGGCCATCGCGTTCGCGTCTCCCCTTCCCCCTTTTCCTCTCACTCAAAGTCCGTACTTCTCCCTCTCCCTCCATGATTTCCTTTTTTTTCCTCTCTCTCTCCATGGCTGGAACTACGTCTTCTCTCTCTCTCTTTTGGAGCTGGATGCGGCGCCGTGAATTTTGGGAAGTGGAAGGAATTAGGTTTAGATGCCCACAAAGTTAGCCTTATATAGTTCTGTGGGTTTTTATTTAATTAATTTGTTTTCCTTAACAGCTACAATCCCCTACCCCCTCATTTTAAGTTTTATGCCCAACCCGTTTTTTTTTAAGAAAAAAAAAAAGAAAAGCCCAGAAGTGGTGGACCTGCAAGCCTGAAAACCATACTGGGCTGCTGTCTGCACCCCCTTTTTAATAATACATCTCCTTTTGCAAATTGCACCCCCCTATTCTGTTACTGCTCACCCCTCTCGTTTTTTTTGTGTTATATTTCTTTCAAAAAAAAATTTCTTTTCCAAATAAGAGAACCCATGAAAATAAATAAAAAATAAAGATAAAAAATGGGTTCGGCTGAGATGTACATCTTGTCAATCCTGGTTTAAGAGACTTTAGCCGTACGGCTTCGATCTTGAACCCCTTTCAAGAAATTAAAATCAATCAACAAACAAATATTTTCTAGAAGAACTACGTAGCATTTGATTCTCCTCACACGGAGATACGTAGGAGCGGGGCTTCCCCGTCAAGCCAAATTAATTTTTTTTTCTCTCTAATAAATAATCAGGTTTTTTTTCCCTTAACACCTATTTTCCTAAAAACTAATAAAACGGGTTCGACTGAGATGTACATCTTGTCAATCCCGGTTTAAGAGACTTTGGCTGTACGGCTTTGATCTTAAACCCCTTCAAAAATAAAATCAACCAACCAACAAAAATTTTCAGAAAGAACTACGTGACTGTTGAGTTCCTCATTGCACCTGAGGATACGTAGGAGCGGGGCTTCCCCGTCAAGTCAAAATTTAATTTTTCTAAGTTAGTTCTTATTTTATTTCTTTGTAAATAATTAGTTCTTTTTTTTACTAAATATTATTCTATTTTATTTTTGGGGTAAGACAAATATATTCGTAATTTATTAATACTTGCACAATCAGATTTAGGGTAACTGTCTTAGGACAGATGTATTAGGGGTGTAGTGGAATTAAGTTTTCTCCCTTCCCTTTGCATAACCGACTCCCGAATCCAAACTAGGTTACGCAGACCATAACTTAAATGTAGGTTTTTCTCAATTTCCCTATTAAATAAATTGGGTGGCGACTCCCTGGAATAATAAATTTTTGAGCCGTCTGCGTCGAGACCCCAGTCACGACAGGAGAACTAATGGGGTACTTTTGTGATGCCTCAAGAAGAAAGAGTCCTACTTGGTTATGGCTCAGTTTCATGAGGGGATTTATGGTTCTCAAAGGTCTGGTCCCAACATGAAATGGTTGATTTATAGACACAGATACTATTGGCCGACGTTCACGGACGATTGTTTCCAATACGCCAAGGGATGCGAAGCTTGCTAGCTACACGGCCCTATGCAACGGGTGCCAGCGGATGAGCTCCACTCAGTTGTCAAGTCATGGCCTTTCAGTGGATGGGCCATGGACTTGATTGGAAAAGTATACCCTCCAAGCTCTAAAGGGCACAACTATATTATTGTAGCCATAGACTACTTTACTAAGTGGGTAGAGGCTATGCCCATGGGGAATGTCAATCAAGCTGCAGTGATTAGGTTCATCGAGAACCAGATCATATACAGATTTGAGATCCCTGAGACCATCATTGCCGATCAAGGTACCATGTTCACAGGGGAACAAGTGGTGGCCTTCTCCCCAAGAGTATGACATTAAGATGAGGCACTCCACGACTTACTATGCCCAAGCTAACGGACAGGTCGAGGCTACCAATAAGATTATCATTGATTTTACCAAGAAGAGCGTGGAAGATAAACCCCGAAGGTGGTACGAAACCCTAAATGAAGTTCTGTGGGCTATGAGAAACTCAAAGTCTACGGCCATCGGAATAACTCCTTTTCGATTGGTGTACGAGCAAGATGCGGTGTTGCCGCTCGAGATCAGTGTTGCATCACTGAGAGTGGCTCGGCAGCACTCACTTAGCTTGGACGAATACGAGCAAGCCATGCTAATGGAGTTAGAATCGGTGGACGATGACTGGTTGGCTTCCCTCAGCAGATTAGAGTTCAACAGGATTAAGACAGCATGCGCCTACAACAAACACGTCAAACCTAAAAAGTTTGTTGCAGGCGACCTAGTTTGGAAGACCATCCTGTCGATTGGGATCAAAGATCCTAAGTTTGGCAAATGATCGTCGAATTGGGATGGACCTTATATTGTGAGCGAGGTTGACGATGGTGGCGCATACCCGTTAATCTCCATGGATGGAGAAGAGTTTGAACAGAAAATAAAAGACAAGTATTTAAAGGCGTATTATCCTACAATGTGGGAGAGTATGCAAGAAAAGTAATTGGTACCCAAAATGTTAAGGTGGCTCGCCACACACCAGCGGTGTGACACCCGCTACCCTGTTTGGAAAACATGACGTAAATAAATGAAATAAAAAAAATTACGTCTTTGTAAAAACATTGAGTCAAACGAAATAGCAAGTATCACCAACAAATGCGGAAAATACAATTAAACCAAATAACAAAATAGAGTAAAAACCCCATGGAACCCCTGTGTCACATGTCTCAGAGATTTTACCAATTATTACAACTTTTAAAAACAAACAACAATACAACTAGCAACTAATAATCTTCATCATCACGAACTACTCCTCGGCGTTCACGTCGATAGGCTCATCACCTAAACGTGTACAAAGGCACACGAGTAGCCACAAAGAAGAGTGAGGAAATCACATAATAAGGAAACAATCAACAGTAGTGGATACAACTTTCATAACACGCGTGCACATACAATCCTTAACTAATCTTCAGCTAGTCCTAGTGTCGCGACCTCACGTACGGTCCTAGGACTACAAGCATCAACAACAACAACAACAACAACAACAACAACAACAGGATCAGGATACCTGTCAGATACTGCTTTACAATCATCATCAACAACAACAATAGGGCCGGGATACCTTGCCCGATAACGCCCTACGACGAACAACGATAGGACTGGGATACCTTGCCCGAACGGGATACCTTGCCCGATAGCGCCCTACGAAGAACAGCAGGAAGAGGACTATGAGGACCGGGATACCTTGCCTGATAATGCCCTACAAGAACAACAGGACCGAGACACTCGAACGGGATACCTTGCCCGATAATGCCCTGAAGAACACCCAAGAGAGGGCTATGAGGACCGGGATACCTTGCCCGATAATTCCCTACTAACAACAACAACAACGCTTATCATCATCACTATCCTTTAAGGTACGGCTCGCCCATACTGCGACGAGTCCTTGCCCATACTGCGACAAGGTTCCTTAAACATCATCATCATCAACTTCTCAAAGAACTCCTAAGTTTGAGGGTATCATCAACAACTAGGGGCATTTGTTCTATAATCATCATCTCGAGTATCACCATACAACTAGGGGGTCACTATGGTCATCATCTCTGTCCATAACTATTACCCAAGTTCCCACTAACTCTATATAATAACGTCATCCTTATATTCATATGCAGTCGTTTTGATTCAATGCCTCTAATCCCAACTTCACTCGTTATTTGATATTTCCTAAGGCTCCGATGACTCTTATAGTCTCAATCATCATCCATGGTCAAGGTTACCTGCAACTAGCTTAGGAAGGGTCAAACATCATGCAAAACATTCCTACAATAGTCCTAACCCATTAACAGCTTCGTCTTGTTCAACTAATAGGCTTCAAAAGGTCTCTTAGGTAATTTTAATAGTTTTAATCCATATCAACTTAGTCTTATTCAACTAATAGGCTTCAGATGGTCTCTTAGGTAATTTTAATAGTTCTAATCTATTCACATATTAGTCTTAATTAGTTTAGTTAAGAGGCTCTAAAATTGTATCGTAGATACTTCCCATTGCTCCAATCAACTAAAAACATCAACTTAATCGATTGTCATTCTCGTTCATGCCTATAAGTCACCATAAGTCATTCTTAATCTAAAGTTAACCATTAACATGCTTAGGGACCTCAATCTAAACAATTTAGTCTTTTATTCTACACTCTAACCTGTCTCATTAACTTAGAGGCAACTAAATCATGAGCTCATCTTTAGTTTCCAACCTTAGAGCTATCTAACCATAGATTTTCAGTATCAACTATATCAAAAATCGAATAAGGTCAACTACTTTAGGGTTCATCATTCATAACTAACAAATTACAACAAACATGTCTCCTCTAGGGAAGTTAGCCCTTAGGCTTTAACAACTCATCAACAACAATCATAAACAACAACAAGTAGACATAGCATTTAAACATTATAATAGGGTCATTGCTCCTACAAGGACATAACCAATTATTAATAAAGCATTTAAAAATACATTGCTCATACAATGGTTTACACACAAACTATGTTGTCAGCGTAAGACATAGGGATCATGGGACATCCCAGTTATGTCAATTGCATCCTAAACTACCATGTTCCCTAGTTATCATCCCCCCTCTTCTTACCACGAAACTGAGCGATCGCGAACGATAGTACAAAGCAATAATAACAACTTATGTCCTCAAAACAGCATTAAATTCCTCTTATATTATTCCCTTGATGATCCCGGAAGTCACGTATATCAAAAGAACAAATGTACGATATTAAATATTTGACTGTTGGGACTAAAACAACCAAAAACAAGGGCTGAGGAACATACCACGAAATTATAATACAAAAGGCTGAAGACTTGTTTTTATAGCTTTAAGGACGTCTCTACGAGCGTGTAGCTTCAAACGGTGTGAGAATCTGACATCGGTAGGAAAAGTTATGCCAAAAATACTATTTTACGGTATAAAGAACTCAAACGAATGATTAGAAAGTGATACATATTGCTTACCACGAAATCAGACCTGAAAACAGCAAGGGAGAGGATCTTTAATTGATTTCAATGTATCTTGACGTTCAAGGAACGAAGGAACTAAGAATCCTATTGAGTAGTGCTCAACGGTAATTAATAGTGGCAAAGAATGACGAGTAACAGACCCATTTTTGAAACGTCTCAGTTTCCGAATATAATAGGATAGAATGAAAGTATTCTTTTTGGTGAGTCCAAAGAAAGTCTCAGTTTTTCAATATGATAACCGATGTGGCCAGGAGTGAGACTGGAAGTTGCAATCACAGGTAAAATAAGTCGTTTTTCAACTTCACCAAAATTAAAAAAGGAGTACTTTTCCCAAAGGTTTCGACGAGGGGAATCCAAAGACGATGTCTGTTTTTCCAAATGACGACAGTAGTGGCTGGAATTACAAAAATACCTTACGAAATAGGGCGTAATTTCTATCTTTGATGATTGAAATAAATACATAAACGGATTCGGTAGGTGATTTTGCCTAGGAATGTGAACTTTGGTAATTTTTGGTGATCAAAGGAGAGAACAAGAACTGAGAAGAAAAAGAATAGGTTCTCCTAACTGTTTTTGGCTGCTGAAGACCGAAGAAAGAAACGAAGGAGGAAAAGAAAGGAACGTAGGGTTTAGCTTAGTAGTAGGGAGATGTACAAACAAAATCTGGGGTGTAAACAGTAATTTCATTAAAAAGTGAAAAGAATCACTATTAAAGCCCAACTTGTTTCTAATTAAATTCTAAAGCCCAATTCTCTCATAACAACTACTTTGACATAATTCTTTAACTCCAAATATTTTCGCAAAATAAAAAATAATTCAAATAATAATAATGATATTAATAAGAACAACAATAACAAAGTATTTTACATTACCAAAACACATCAAACAATAACAACAATATATTATTAATATTATATACGAAGACAATTAAATTGTCAATAAAATATGTTTTAATACTTCAAAGATATATAATCTCTTAAAGTCAATAAACTTATAACTTAATAGTATTAACTCATGACGAATACTCAAAAATAATATAACACAATAATAAAATAATAATATACTATAAAAATATGTTGATTATTAAAATATGCACACATAAAGATACTAATATATCCAAACATATACACGCATATTAATTAGAAAATTGGCGTGTTACAAGCGGCCTAGTTCCAAGACAAAAGAAAAATAGAGCAAAAGGATTACTGGCTTCGGCAGATCAACATCTTTAGGATAACTGAGGAAGGAAGCAGAATCTTTACTTTTCTGGTTCATTATCCCTCAATCGGCTCTTTGTGGTCATACATGCACTTGGGGGCTCGGAAATGACAAACAGATCATCGCCGATAGAAGCTCCACTTTGTTCACAGGGCGTCTGCACACCCCCAGCAGGGGAATCTATTCGATCTTGCTTTGTCAGGAGCATGATTGCAGTAGAGGTTCCCCCGGGAGGGAGATGTTCAGAAGGGTTGGACTGTAACTCCGTCACAGGAAATTTCTCTGCATGGTGGGGAGAAGGTTTTTCCAAAAGAAGGCGCAAGTTGTCCCAGGAAGAAGTGGCTCGGCGAATGTCATCCATACTCCTCTCTAGATCATATACAAACACAACTTTTTGAGAATCCAAGTCCTTAATTCGCCGGTCCAAAGGGGTGTTGAGCGAATACAGTCTGCTCTGCTCTTGAAGAGTCTTGTTGAGACTCCGGGCAGCTTCCTCTTGTTGCGGGCGTAAGGTCTGCAATTCTTGCTGCAAACGGGAAAGTCATCTTTGATCTCCTTGATGCGACACCGAGTGGTCTCCTCCTCGGCCAAAACCCTTCTCCGCATGGCCTCTACTTCTAGATAATTGTTGGCATACATCTTCTTATCAGACAAGAGGACTGTCAGTTGGTCTAAAAATCAGTGAGCAGCATCTTGTGCACTCATGACTGTTGGGAAGCATAGGGAAATCTATGGGAGCCGAAAGGCTATCTGCCGAAGGGCGTTCCTTTGTGGCTTTGAGAGATCCCCAGAATAGGCCAGTCTGAAGGCTAAGGATCGCACCTCGGTGAGCTGAGCTGAGTCGATAATGATGCCTCCTCGGAAAGCTTCCCCAAAATTGCCTGTAACATCCTCAAAATAATTAGTAGAATTATTTGGGTGTTAACCCAATTAAATTAATTTAGTACTTGACCGGTAAATTTATTGAGTGCTAAAATTAATTATTGGTTGTCATCGGATCGTTAACCGGATAATACGGATCAAGGAAGTTTCGGAATCGAAATAGGAGATTTAGATCAATATGGTAATTGGACCACGTTACTATATATATATATATATATATATATATATATATATATATATATATATATATATATATATATATATATATATATATATGTAACCGTGTGTGTGTGTGAAAAGAAATAAAAAGAAGAAAGAAAGAAGAAAGGAAGCGAGAGTTACAGAGAAGAGAAAGAGAGAAAAGAAGAGAATGGCGTGAGGGAGAAGAGAAGAGGGAGAGAGAAGACTTCACCGAAACGACTTCCTTCCAACACGAAAAATGTTCGGCGTTCCTTCCTCTTCGTTTTGGTACCAAAATCTTCATCATCAACTCACTCTCCTCAAATCCACCATTTTCGAATTTGAGAGGAAGAATTGAGGTTTTGATGGTTGAAGCTCAAGGATAGCTTGGGATGGTGGTTGGCGCGAACCCAAGGATGATGGATCGTTGATTGGAAGCGAGTTGGGTGATTTGGGGTTGAAAATCAAATTGAGGGTTTTGTGTGAGTAGTACTTCAAGAGGAGGAAGATGATGAATAGTATCCATGGAGAATCTCGGGGAATTCGGTATTTCGGTCAAAAAGAGGTTTCGCGATCGAGTGGAAAGCTTTGGAAGCGGATTGGGTGTCGCCGGAGCGGAGAGCGTTCGTGTGGTTATTCGGTGATTTCGGCTCGGTCGTGGATCACCTGTCAAGGGTGAGTTCTACTCACGTTTAGGATTTTGTTCTTCGAATTAATTGATTGATCGTTTTATCGCTTTCGCCGGTCTGGAATATTACTTGATATTGTCTGTTTCGGGTTAGGAATCGATCGGAGCGAGTCTCGAGTTGTGTCGTGTTGAAATGGAATTTTTGGTGATTTGATTTCGAAAGATTTTGACTTAAAAACCGATAATTGGAAAATATGTCGTGTTTTGATACAATTCATTTAAAATGAGTTTTTGATTGATTGTGTGACTTTGATTGAGACTGTTTTTAAAGTTGTCAAAACTGTTTTCAATCGGAACAAGAATCGGGATTGAGCGGAATAGCGAATTTCACAAGAAAACGGAAAACCTGCACTTTTCTGCAGATGGTCGCGTCGCGACCCGTCCCCTTCGCGTCGCGACCTGGCCCAGTTTTGTCACGCAAAAAGTTTCTGTCACTTTTCGCGTCGCGACGGAAGCAGTTCGCGTCGCGACGCTTTGCAGATTTTCAGCAACTATTCACTGATTTTGTTTTCGCAATAACTTTTGATCCGGGAACCCGATTGAGGTGTTCTAAGATGCGTTTGAAAGCTTATTCCGAGGCCTAACTAAATATACAATTTAAAAAGGTAAAAAGAACTGTTTTTGAAGTTCAAATTGTTTCGAAAGACCGAATAATAGTACACGTGTGCGGATATGTTTTATAAATAATAAAGCGGACTATGAGTCCTACGTCGTATGGGATGACTGACGCGGGACGATTATTATTTATTCGTCTAAACCGGTCTACGATTCACGATATATATATTATATCGACTATGGGAAACGGCCCGATGCGGGTGTTATGTTCGATTATTGGTCTGGATGTAAATGAACTAAATGTTCATAGGATTATATATATATATATATATCGAGTTTGGGTGACGACCCATGTTGACATACTAGGAGGGGCAGTCATGATCCCCCACCCTAGGCTCTGAGGCCAATAGCGGAACTGTTATTGGTAAGGGGTTCGCCGGGATTTAGTCTCGGGGCAGTCGGCGGTGTGTCAAAGAGTATTGAGTAACGTCCGCCGGGATTTAGTCTTGGGGCAGTCGGTGGTACGTTACTGTTGTTTTGTAGTGTGTTCGCCGGGATTTAGTCTTGGGGCAGTCGGTGACGCACTGTGTTATAGTAGATTTGCCGGGATTAGTCTTGGGGCAGTCGGTGAAATGCTATGTGTAAAATAATGCGGTTATCGGGAGTTAGCGTTCGCGCAGTCGATGCCGTGTCGAGTTAAAACGTTTTAAAATGGACCGAGAGTGTTAGTAGGGGTCTCGGTAGAACTCACTGAGATTGTATCTCACTGTTTATATTTTGTGGTTTTTACAGAGAAGCAGGGGAAAAAGAAAAGGTGACGAAGCACAGCTAGGTGGTGTGCTTATGAAGACGGTGAAGACTTAGTTTTCATTGTTATTGTCCTTCCCTTGATATTCTATATATTTCCGATTGTATAACTTGTACCAGTAAAAGTTGTAAAATCGTTTCCGCTATTTCTTGGTATTTGGATATTGGACTCTAGGTTATGAGCTGTTTTTATTTTATGTTCAATATCTAAAACAGGAAAAATATCTCTGATTATTTTATGATGGTACACTTGGGTATTTTTACTCGATAAAAATACCGGGGTGTTACATTGCCGGTATCAAAGGTTCTGTAGCGGGCATTGAGGAGTCACCGGGCGTGTCTCGACGCGGTCTCTGTTGCAAAATAAGGGTAAGGAACAAAAAGAAAGAACTCTAAAAGGAGAATCTAGGGGTCGCCGACGTAAGAGGTCTATTGGTTGGTCGAGTGGTTTCTTGGGTTGATGCAAGAGGTCTCTTGGCAGCCACAGGGGATTTCGTAGCCTCTGTTGTGGGGAGCCGGGATGTCCTACGAAAGATAATGGGGACATTTTCATCTTCATCGCTTTCCTCGTTGACAGCAGGTTCTACATAAGAACGACGATGCGATGAGGAAAGAAATGTGTGAGGGGAGAAAGATTAGGGATTAAACGTTTACCTGATGAAGGGATGGACGGTGTTGTAGCAGCAGTGCTCTTTTTCTTGGCGGAAAAAGGGACTTTACTTACTTTTGCCGTGGAGGAGAAGATGCAGGTTCTTGACGGGGGAAGACTATTCCTTTGATACCAAGCAACAAATTGACGAAGGAAGAGGTCTCTCCCACGCAGATCGTATAATGGGCCCACACACTCTCCATCTCTCTGATGACCAGGGCCACGTCCCCAACGGTGAGGCCTTCTGCATCAAACCAAGTTGTCTGCATGCGAAGTTAGGGTACCCAGTGAGAAAATCTCGTGCAATGAGAGCAGGCCACGGGGAATTAAAAATTCAGGAAGGACCTGTAACATCCCCAATTTCGCTAATTTAAATTATTTAAATTAGCAAGAGGTCAAGATGATTAATTAGCATTTTGATTAATTATGATATGGTGAGTTAAGTGGGAATTTAAGCAAATAGGAGCACAGGGGTATTTTCGTCTTTTTCACATAATTATGAGTTTCGGCTAAACCATCATCCACAGAACATCACTATATGAAATATGTGATTATTGTATAAGTATTGTTTGATTAAAGTTGACTTAAGAAGAAATTAAGGAAGTTTAAGCAAAATTTGGACATAGGGGCATTATGGTCATTTCGCCCTTTTAGTGAATCTCAGCTGAAGCCTTACAACACTATACATTCAGAATTCATTGTGGCTGGAAACAGAAACATGAAAGAGAGGAAAAGCTTGAGAGTGAGAGGGAGAAGAGAAGGAGGAGATGAGAAGGAGAGGAAGGATCTCTATCATCCCTTCATGCATGTCCAATCTTTTTATACCATTCTTTCCCATTTCTTCTCCTCTACATTCTGATATAAACATCATCCTCAACACCCTTCTCCAGCTAATTTCGCCATTGTTGAACATTCAAGCTCCACTTGACCAAATATGGAGTTTTGAGAACTAAGGGTGTTGCATGTTCAAGAGGAAGGTTGATTGGGGTAGAGTTGAACCTATTTGGTGATTAGAAGCTTATTTGAAGAAGGTTCAGTAGCTGGAAGTGTTAGAACTCGAATTAGAGTGTTTTGGTTAGCTATGGAACTCTAATCCATGGAGGCATGAAGGATTGAGTAAAAGGGTATGCTTCATTGTTTTCATCGTATCTCACTGTACACTACTCCGATGATCGCGATTTTTGTCCCTCTGGAAACTAGACACAAAGATCTTCATTTTTGGCACAAGAACCGTATGATTTCATGGACAAATGAAGGAGATATCATGTCCCCAAGTTTCGGATTCAGACTCAAGCACTGTCCTGAACCAGTCACATTGTTTCGGGTGTATCTCCCAAGTTACTGGATGCATGCGTGTGAACCTTTGACCATCAGAAAGTAGATAAAGTTATCTACACAATGGGCACTGTTTTGAAGGGTTTTGGCCACGATTTGACCAAGATACGCGTGTTACAAAACTGCTCACTGATTCTGGAAAACGGATGCGAAATTGGAAATGTTGGTTCCTCAAATTTCGGATCGAATCGCCAAAGTTTGAGAGACGCCAATTCCGTAGTCAAGGAGGAAGTTCAGTAGCTGGATTTGTGAGTGGTTGCTGTTCCGAAGTTCAGTTTCGAGAATCGGACGAGTTCGGTGCGAGTACGTGATTACGGGGATTGTTCGAGAGGTTACGGTAAGTGAGGACGTGATTTCTCGCGAGGTCGTCAAATCGGTGAGTTCTATACTCGCTTAGGGACGTTTTGTTGTCGAGTCATGTTATTTTCTGAAATGATATTATGGAAAATGTGCTTTGTGAAAACTTAACGAAAACGTTTTTATCGAAAAGCCGTAAATCGCATAATTGCTCGGATTGATTGGATTGTTGATTTATGATATATATACTGTTTGACTGTTTAATCGCCTTCGCTGGTCTGGAATAATAACTGTTATGTTGGGATATCGATCGGAACGAAATTGGAATCGGAACGGAATGGAATTTACTCAAGAAAAGTCTGTTTTCTGGAAAACGGATGGAGACGCACGGATCGTGTGCCTCTGTGCACGGGTCGTACGCCCCCATCTGATGTTACACGAACTGAGTTTTTAAACACACACGGATCGTGCGCCTAGTCGCACGGGTCGTGTGTATCCTTCTGGAACTTTTATTCAACAATGCCCGGATCGTGCGCCTAGTCGCACGGGTCGTGCGTATCTTTCTGGAAATCTTTTACATCTTTGTTCAATAGCGCACGGGTCGTGCGCCTACACGCACGGGTCGTGTGAGACCTTCTGATCTTCAAATTCAAAGTACCTTTTTATCCGTTCCAAATGATTCCAATTCCCTTCTAATCCATTCCCCAAGGTCCCCCCAACAATGTAAAGATACTGATGTCATGAGATTGAACATGTTTACTAGAAAACTTGTGTATTATGAACAAAATGGAAGACCATACTTAGAGAACGCGAGAGAACATATGTCAAGAAATAATAATAATACACTGTACTTGACTGATATGATACACGGTACTTGACTGATATGATACACGGTACTTGACTGATATAATACACGGTACTTGACTGATATGATACACGGTACTTGACTGATATAATACACGGTACTTGACTGTAATGACTAACAGCCCATTGCGGGTACATGGATATATAATGTATAATAAATACAAGAGGAAAAATGGTGACGACCCTTAGAGGTTAGCATACTAGGGGAGGGGAAGTCATGAACCCCAAAACCTAGACTCAAGACTGTTTCACCCACTAGAAATAGCGGGATGGGTTCACCAAAGTCAAAGAAGTACCTATAAAATAGGTAGACTGAGGTGTTATGCTAGAAACATGGAACAAA
Organism: Astragalus membranaceus; assembly: GCA_039519185.1. Classification (NCBI taxonomy): domain Eukaryota; kingdom Viridiplantae; phylum Streptophyta; class Magnoliopsida; order Fabales; family Fabaceae; genus Astragalus; species Astragalus membranaceus. Next base: position 95,951,994 of record CM076849.1, read on the forward strand.
AGATTGTATGTTGCATGTGTCGCTTAGGAGGGCCATGAGCATAGTTGATACAGGAACTTAATATATTTCCACGTGGTTGCTTTTAGGGCCACGAGTTTAAAGCAAGGCATAATGAACCGCTAGAGTTAGTAAGGGGTCTCGATAGGACTCACTGAGATAATGTTTATCTCACCCTTCATATTTGTGGTTTTTACAGAGAAACAGGGGAAAGCAAAGGCGACGAAGCACGGTTAGCCGGTACGACTCTTGGAGTCATTGAAGACTGATTTTCATGTCTTAGACCTTTGTTCCATCTATTGTTTCTATGTTATCGATTGTATAATTTTCATTGTTTAAGTTGTAAAATCATTTCCGCTACTTTATGTTTTGAGTATTGAACACCAGGATTATGTACGAGTCTTAAGTATAGAAACTTAAGCATTTACAGGAAGTGTATGAGGTTCAGAGAACCATTTGATATGTACTATCGAAAGTTTTAGTTGTGTTCAATATTTCAATAACAGGAAGTTACTCTGATGTATGCCATTTAGTGCATTTCGGTGATTCTATATTTTAGAATTTATCGGGGTGTTACAGGACCAATCTTTCTCCTCAGAACAAGACACCAATTCATCTCCGTCGCGTCCATATGAAGTAAGGTGTTTACGACTTCGGCCGAGGTTAGACGTCGGTGAGGGTTGCAAAGAGTTGGGGTGCCAAGACTCTATTGGTAGGAGACCAATGGGGTGAAGGACTTGATGAAAATATGTGGGGGAAGTAAAGGTTGGCCCAAAGTTGCAACATGATCTTGGTAATCTCCCAGTAATGTGTAATTCGGTCGAGCATGACGTACATCCCTCGGTAGAGGGCAGCCAAAAAGAAAGGCCCCAGGTGTATATGGAGTTGTTGAGCATCAATGCAACAAAGGGTTGAAGCTCTTGAACTACCTCTGCCGTAGAAATTTGGAGTAGACTCCCCTCTCATGATAAGAAATTTGGAGTAGACTCCCCTCTCATGAACATGGTGAAAATTGACCTTCTTTGGGAGTTTGCAAGGGTGGACGGCCTTCCCAGAGATAGGGTGACCTGTAATGGCAGCCATATCGAGAAGGGTAGGAGTTAGTGTGCCCCACAAAAAAATGAAGACGTTGAGTTCCGTTGACCAGAAGCCAAGAAGAGGCAAGAGCATGTCATAGTTTGAAGGGATGTTGAAGGTAGAAAGAAGAATGATATCGTCAAATTCCCAAGCTTTCCAAGACTTTGTCTCGGCAGGAGAAACTCTGTCGAACCAGGGTCGGTAATCGTCCGTAGGTTTAGCCCATCCTCTGGATTCAACGACCCTGGCACCGTGGGTAAACCAACTCATCGTGATGGGCAGGCCCTACTGAGGGGGGAAGTAAAGATCTTTTCAAAGGTGATGTAGCCTTCGCGGGCTTCGGAGGTTGTTGGCTTCATCGTAGTACCTTCGTTCACAGCAACGAGAAGGTCATCGACGGTCACGCGAGGAGGAGGAGTTGGCAGAGATGAGTCAGAAGAAGACGAGCTAGAATGATCCTCATCACCGCCGTAGCTGTGTTCTTTGTTCTGGGAATCCGAATTGGAAGACATGATCGTTAACGAAGGTTGGAGGACAAGAAGAACTGAAAGGTTGAGTTTGAAGAAACGATGGGCAAAAGTGATCATTATGGAGTTATAAAGACCCTTTATAGGTATATGGAACAATGAATGACACCTAGGTAACCATCGCTTCGCAGCTTCGGTTTGCGGGAAACGAGTCGTCACACGTCCAATCAATGATGTAACGACTAGTCACCACACCTGACATGGCGTGTCGTTTCAATTTTCGCGCCGTCAGTCCCATCCACTCGCTTAAACAACAACGCAATAATGGGGCATTTGTTAACACCCAAAATAAATTGAGTTGTTGGTCAGGGAAAAGGGAGAGTTTAGGGCTAGGACAAGGCCGAAGCAGCTATAAAAGCACTAGGACAGAGACAATTTAACATTTTATGTGACACAAAGGAGCTTAATCTGGAAGCACAAGAACAAATGTTGGAGAAGATTGAGGTCCCGAGGGAATGAAGAGAATTACCGAGGAACAGTAAGGACTCGGTTGGGGGGTTCCTCGACTACAGGGTAACTCGGCTGAGGCACCAACGGTCGAAGGCCAAAGGTAAGGCATGGCCGAAGAGGACTGTGGCCGAGGCGAGGAATACTTGCTTGGAGCGCAAGTAATCAATGCACGTGGACATACCACGTTGGAGCGGTTAAGGTCAATGAATATAAGACTCCGAATGAACAGGAATGACTAGGGTTTTACCCCACTAACCTGTGCTAGTGAGGTAGTGGAAGAGTGGACTCCGAGTTTGTGGGATTAGGCTTAGATATGACCGTTGATCTTGATTAATCCAATGGTGAGCAAATGTAATACGACATCTATAGCGGCTAATGAAGGCTCATGTATATATATATATATATATATATATATATATATATATATATATATATATATATATATATATATATATATATCAATAATACTCTGAAGATTATCAATAAGGAACTATTCTTTTATTAATTAATTTTGGTAAGGCTACTCAAATGAGTAGCTAGATTATTGTTGTGGTAGACGAGGTGAATGGTATCAGAGCCATTTCCAGGGTGAAGTAATTATTCATATGAAATTAGAAAATGCTGAAATATCTTATTTGTGTATTTTTTGGTGTTTCACTTTGATGAAACATTGATACACAAAATGTTTTTAGTGTGTGTTCTTAACATCACCGTTTTTGCCCAGAAGAGGCGTTTGAACAAGGTGATTTCCCGAAGAACGTTTTTTGCTAAAACCCTCTGTGGCATCTTTGATTTAGGAGAAATCCTTATTTCCCTTCGGGTTGAAATTTAAACAGAAATGTTTGCAAAGATGACAAATAAGATATTTAGAGTATAGTATTTTCATAAGTTCAATTATTTTACCCAGAAAGGGTCTGGTCCTGTATCTCGTTTATCCACAACAATTTTATCTCGACATGAATATTGATGATAATGATCATCCTGTATCTAGGGAAGAATGGTTAAAAGCTAGGCATCGAATGCTTAACAAAGAAATATTTAAAATTGAATTGCGTCTCTCTGAGTTCGCAGCCAAGCGAGACAATTGGCCTCGTGATTCTGAACGATATAACTACTATAACGATGTTTATAATGATTTAGCAAAATATTCTGCTATGCTAGGAACTAGAATTTGTTCCCAACCTATTAATTCAGCCATTAGGGGTGAGTTAAATGAGCTTCGTAATAATAACGAGACTCGTTTGTTTTTATCAGAAAACCATATTAATATAGCTCCTAGTAATTTGCATGAAGCCTCTACATCCCAGCAAATAGATGAGCAAGAGGCCATAGAAAATATTGTTACTATTGAAAAAACAAAATTTATCAGAAGAAGAATTCTTAAAGTAGGGAATCACCTACATAACCAGAAATGAGTTTCCATATAGGATGAACTCTAAAATAGATTACTCCTCTGGGAGTAAGATGAGAGAACTCATCAGTGGAGAATTCCAATTAAGTAGATATGCCGAATTTAGGCAATGGTATTTTAAGAAATTCTCATCTTACGAACTAAATAAGTTCAAAGATGATTATTATGAAGAGTTAACCATAACTCAGGATTATGTTCCTTTTGTTAAATGGTTTGCGAATTATTTTGTTAATAAAATCAAAAATGAAGTTTTGATCCTTCAACCAGATAGTTGGGAAACTACCTTAGAACCAAAGGATATAGAAGCCAAATCTCTTATTTTTCTCAAAGGGATAGAAAGTAAAAATGTTACTATTAAGGAAGTAAGTTCTTTAATAAAAACCCAGAATTACACCAAGGTGTTTTTGGATAATTTAGAAGAACAAATAATTTCTCTTAAAAAGGATTTATTATCTTTAAAAGAAATGTTTGAAAAACAAATTTTTCAACAGAAATTAATTCAGGATAATGTGAACAAGCCCAAGGCACCAATGGTTGCTGAAGTTCAACCTTCCTTACCCGTAAAGGGTTTTAAGCTAAGGGAGGATACAAATGATTTCTATAATCAATTTATTTTTAATATGGATAGACCACCTGGATTAAAGAATAAAAAGCAGAAGAGCTTTGATAATAGAACTTATAAAAAGTTTAATAGAAACAAGGATATTTATAAATCTCCTAATAAGAAAAAATTTAAAACAAATTTTTATAAAAATAAGCCCAAGCAAGACACTTTCCAAAATAAAGGAAAGAGGAGAGCCCATAAGTTGGACATTACTTGCCACAATTATGACAAGACAAAACATTATGACAACCAATGCTGGACTAATAAAGCCCTGAACGCCTTGGACGATGAACAATCAAGGACTAAAAAAGCCCTGAACGCCTTGGGGAATGAACAATCAAGGACTCAATTAAAAAAGGTTCTATCAATTGATTCTGAATCAGAACAGGACTCTTCGAAGGACATAGAATGTATCAATAATGATACTTCTCCAGGTTCTAATATTGACAACAATAGCTGTCAATACAATAATTTGAATTACTGGAAATCCATTGTTGAAATAAATGGATTAAATGTTCTTAATGAAGAACATGAAGAAGCTCTAAAAATTTTGGAGTCTATTACAGACAATAGTCTGAGAAAAAAGATGATGGAATTCCTAATCAAGGAAAGTTCCAAAAAAGAGGCGCCTCTAATCATAGATGCACCTTACCAGATAAGTGAGGTTTTGTCTAAATTTAGACAATCAAACATTAAAGAAACTCCTGTTTCTATTAATGATTTGAAAAGAGAAATAAATCTCTTAAAATCTGAAATGGTTCAGATCAAGAAAGATAATATCAGCATATCTTCCTTAGAGATTCCTGGCAATTTAGGAAAAACCCCTTTTATTTCTACTATTCCTTCTGGTAGTAATATTGCTAGTGAAAAATATTTATTACACAGGGTAACTTCACAAAAATGGTTTGTGAAAGTAACTTTGGTAATTAATAAGAATTTTATTTTAAAAAATGAAGCAGCACTTGTAGATAGTGGTGCTGATCTCAATTGCATTCAGGAAGGTATTATTCCTACAAAATATTTTGAGAAAACCACCCAAGCTCTTACGCAAGCTGGTGGAAGTCGTTTGAAAGTCAATTATAAACTTTCTAACACTTATATTTGTAATCAAAATATTTGTTTTCCAACTCATTTTATATTAGTTAAAAATTTAACTAGTAGAATTATCCTAGGTACTCCCTTCTTGCATAATATTATGCCTATTAGAAATATTGATCAAAAGGGTATCACTACCGTTATTAACAATAAAGAAATTATTTTTAATTTTATTACTGATCCTTATACTAGGGGTCTTAATGAAATTAAAAATATTCTTTCTATTAAAGAAATACAGATATGTTTTCTTAAAGAAGAAATAAATATTTTCAATATTGAAGATCATCTTAAAAAAGACGAAAATAAGAAACAAATTAAGTTGATTGAACAACATTTTGTTTCTGAGGTTTGCAATGACCGACCAAATGCTTTTTGGAGTAGAAAACAACATATTGTTTCTCTACCCTATATTGATGATTTTAACGAAAATCAAATTCCTACAAAGGCTAGACCAGCCCAAATGAATCAAGAATATCTTGATCTTTGTAAAAAAGAAATTAATTCTCTTTTGGAAAAAAGGTTAATTAGGAAATCCAAGTCTTCTTGGAGTTGCACAGCATTTTATGTAAATAAAAATGCTGAGAGGGAAAGAGGTGTTCCAAGATTATTTATTAATTATAAACCTCTCAATAAGGTTTTGAAATGGAATAGATATCTAATTCCCAATAAAAAAGATTTGTTGGATAGGCTTAATGACGCCTTGATTTTTTCAAAATTTGATATGAAATCAGGCTATTGGCAAATTCAGATTAATGAATCTGATAAATATAAAACAGCTTTTACTGTCCCATTTGGACATTATGAATGGAATGTTCTTCTCTTTGGTATGAAGAATGCTCCATCGGAATTTCAAAATATTATGAATGATATTTTTAATCCTTATTCGGATTTTATGATTGTTTATATTGATGATGTTTTAGTATTCTCTAAAACTTTTGATCAACATATCAAACATTTGAAAACGTTTAAAAATTTAGTTAAACATAATGGTTTAGTTATTTCAGCTCCAAAAATGAAACTTTTTCAAACAAAAGTTAGATATTTAGGACATGAAATTGACCAGGGGACAATTATCCCTATCAGCAGAAGTATTGAATTTGCTTCAAAATTTCCTGATATCATTTCAGAGAAAAAACAATTACAAAGGTTTCTAGGAAGTTTGAATTATATTTCAGACTATTATGAGAATTTAGCCCAGGATACATCTATTTTATATAATAGATTAAGGAAAAACCCAGGTCCTTGGACTGAGAAACACTCTCAGGCTGTTCAAAGGATTAAGAGCAAAGTAAAATGTTTTCCTTGCTTATCTTTAGCCAATCCTAAATATTTTAAGATAGTAGAAACAGATGCTTCTAATTTAGGATATGGAGGTATCCTAAAGCAGGTTATGCCAGATACAAATAAAGAAGTATTAATCAGATTCACTTCTGGGAAGTGGAATCCAACTCAGTTTAATTACTCTACTGTTAAGAAAGAAATGCTTTCTATTATTAAATGTATTTCAAAATTTCAAGATGATTTATTAAATCAAAAATTTTTGTTAAGAATTGATTGTAGCTCTGCTAAATCAATCATCGAAAAAGATGTCAAAAATCTTGTTGCAAAACAAATCTTTGCTAATTGGCAAGCTCAGTTATCAGTTTTTGAATTTGATATCCAATATATTAAAGGAGAAAATAATTCTCTTGCTGATTATTTAACCCGTGAATTTTTGCAGGGAAAATAATTCTTCAGCATTTTCTAATTTCATATGAATAATTACTTCACCCTGGGAATGACTCTGATACCATTCACCTCGTCTACCACAACAATAATCTAGCTACTCATTTGAGTAGCTTTACCAAAATTAATTAATAAAAGAATAGTACCATATTGATAATCTTCAGAGTATTATTGATTGCACGGAAGACTTCTTGTTGATAAACTTAGAAAATATTGAAAGAAAAGTGAAGGGCGTGGGAGAGAGAGAGAAAGAAAGGAAGTTTTATTTCAGTAGTAGTTGTGTTGTTGGGTGGTTTACAACTGAGGCACAATTTTCCTTTTATAGAAAACTTAAGGCTTACTATTTAAGCCAGTAAAAGCTAACTATTACAACCGGTAACCGGTAAAAAAAAAAGAAAACAGTAAAAGTAGAAAAATACAAAACATCATAATTAATGCCGGGTACACTTGGGGCCCCATCGACGCACTAAAAATGACAGCAAAGCTAAAAACAAAAATACATAGTAGAAGCATTATTGCTTAGTGGAGGGAATTCTTTCCACGTTCTTCAATTATGGAAAGGATGATTCTTTCCACGTTCTTCAATTATGGAAAGGATGATTGCCGACACATAATTCTTGCCGACACCAATTAATTAATTAATTAATTAACTTTTATCTTTTCCTTTATTCTTTTGTTGAATCATGGCTTCAATTAGGGAGTCCCAATAATCTTCTGGGGAAGGTTCTGGTTGAGATTCTCCAGCTAATGATTCAAAAATGTTTGAATCCATAGATCCATGTGATGAACTTGTCTTCATGGAAGCAATTTCTTCATTAACTTCAAAAGTTTTGAAGAATTGATTTTTTATATGGTCCAGAGTCCTAGTCATAATTTTCTCTTCAGATTCATTAGGATGAATCTTCTGGTAATAATTTTTTAAATGGACCATATCAAGACCTTGACCAAATTTCTCTTTTGGAATTTTCTGGTCTTCATCAATAGCTTCTTTGATTTTTACTTCCATTTTATGGAGGTCTTCATCGTCAATATTATTCCACCATTTTGAGAAGAAATGTCTTCTAAGGATTGGATCATTGTAATTATTCCTTGTGATGGTAATTGCCCATCTCCAAATCCAAGGAATTTGAAATTTAATAAAGAAAAAACAAGGATCTTGTCCTGTGATCATTTTTGAAGCATTTTTCAAAAATAAAGGATTTTGATCACACCATGAATTATATAAATCCAATAAATTTTCTGGTAAAACTTCTATTGAAGGACCAATTTTCCTCCACCAATCAAAAAACCATTGTGGTTTTGGTTTGGCCAGAATTTCTGGGTTAGCACTGAAAAACCATGAGTGCTTATTCTTTGGATTTTGGTAATAAAATGCCAAAGTAAAAGCTTGGATATAATCCCAATAATTGAAGTAAACATTTTTTCCTTCAGCAATTTTAATTGCTTTATCTCCATTTGGATTTAAACCCCATTCTCTGGGTATCAATATCTTATTGATATGACATTTACTGTAATTAATAAAATTATCAGGATTATTATTCTGATAATAATGAGTTATTGTTACTGATTCAGTAACTCGAAGTAAAACTTCTAAATGTGGTCTAGACTTACCATTAAGTCCAGGATATCCTCTAGATTCGAGGTATCTTGTTTTAATCGACCATCCATCATTAGGAGTCAATTCCATATCATCTTCTTCGACATGCATTATGTCTTCAGTGATTGGATTTTCACAATATTCTGTGACTTTAGTAACAGGATTATCATTAATCACTGTATCTTTGTAAGAATTTGTCTTACTTGAAGAAGGTATATCTTCTTTCTTTTGTGACCCTGTTAATTGTAACAGGTTCTTGTTTCTATGAACAGTAGTCCAATCCCCTATTAGAGGAATGTTTGATTCTTGATAGGGCAGCATATTGTTGCTCCTATTTCTTCCACCACCACGGCCACGGCCTCTACCCCTATTGGGGGATGTCATTTCCCTGCAAAAATTCACGGGTTAAATAATCTGCAAGAGAATTATTTTCTCCTTTAATATATTGGATATCAAATTCAAAAACTGATAACTGAGCTTGCCAATTAGCAAAGATTTGTTTTCCAACAAGATTTTTGACATCTTTTTCGATGATTGATTTAGCAGAGCTACAATCAATTCTTAACAAAAATTTTTGATTTAATAAATCATCTTGAAATTTTGAAATACATTTAATAATAGAAAGCATTTCTTTCTTAACAGTAGAGTAATTAAACTGAGTTGGATTCCACTTCCTAGAAGTGAATCTGATTAATACTTCTTTATTTGTATCTGGCATAACCTGCTTTAGGATACCTCCATATCCTAAATTAGAAGCATCTGTTTCTACTATCTTAAAATATTTAGGATTGGCTAAAGATAAGCAAGGCAAACATTTTACTTTGCTCTTAATCCTTTGAACAGCCTGAGAGTGTTTCTCAGTCCAAGGACCTGGGTTTTTCCTTAATCTATTATATAAAATAGATGTATCCTGGGCTAAATTCTCATAATAGTCTGAAATATAATTCAAACTTCCTAGAAACCTTTGTAATTGTTTTTTCTCTGAAATGATATCAGGAAATTTTGAAGCAAATTCAATACTTCTGCTGATAGGGATAATTGTCCCCTGGTCAATTTCATGTCCTAAATATCTAACTTTTGTTTGAAAAAGTTTCATTTTTGGAGCTGAAATAACTAAACCATTATGTTTAACTAAATTTTTAAACGTTTTCAAATGTTTGATATGTTGATCAAAAGTTTTAGAGAATACTAAAACATCATCAATATAAACAATCATAAAATCCGAATAAGGATTAAAAATATCATTCATAATATTTTGAAATTCCGATGGAGCATTCTTCAAACCAAAGGGAAGAACATTCCATTCATAATGTCCAAATGGGACAGTAAAAGCTGTTTTATATTTATCAGATTCATTAATCTGAATTTGCCAATAGCCTGATTTCATATCAAATTTTGAAAAAATCAAGGCGTCATTAAGCCTATCCAATAAATCTTTTTTATTGGGAATTGGATATCTAATCCATTTCAAAACCTTATTGAGAGGTTTATAATTAATAAGTAATCTTGGAACACCTCTTTCCCTCTCAGCATTTTTATTTACATAAACTGCTGTCCAACTCCAAGAAGACTTGGATTTCCTAATTAACCTTTTTTCCAAAAGAGAATTAATTTCTTTTTTACAAAGATCAAGATATTCTTGATTCATTTGGGCTGGTCTAGCCTTTGTAGGAATTTGATTTTCGTTAAAATCATCAATATAGGGTAGAGAAACAATATGTTGTTTTCTACTCCAAAAAGCATTTGGTAGGTCATTGCAAACCTCAGAAACAAATTGTTGTTCAATCAACTTAATTTGTTTCTTATTTTCGTCTTTTTTAAGATGATCTTCAATATTGAAAATATTTATTTCTTCTTTAAGAAAACATATCTGTCTTTCTTTAATAGAAAGAATATTTTTAATTTCATTAAGACCCCTAGTATAAGGATCAGTAATAAAATTAAAAATAATTTCTTTATTGTTAATAACGGTAGTGATACCCTTTTGATCAATATTTCTAATAGGCATAATATTATGCAAGAAGGGAGTACCTAGGATAATTCTACTAGTTAAATTTTTAACTAATATAAAATGAGTTGGCAAACAAATATTTTGATTACAAATATAAGTGTTAGAAAGTTTATAATTGACTTTCAAACGACTTCCACCAGCTTGCGTAAGAGCTTGGGTGGTTTTCTCAAAATATTTTGTAGGAATAATACCTTCCTGAATGCAATTGAGATCAGCACCACTATCTACAAGTGCTGCTTCATTTTTTAAAATAAAATTCTTATTAATTACCAAAGTTACTTTCACAAACCATTTTTGTGAAGTTACCCTGTGTAATAAATATTTTTCACTAGCAATATTACTACCAGAAGGAATAGTAGAAATAAAAGGGGTTTTTCCTAAATTGCCAGGAATCTCTAAGGAAGATATGCTGATATTATCTTTCTTGATCTGAACCATTTCAGATTTTAAGAGATTTATTTCTCTTTTCAAATCATTAATAGAAACAGGAGTTTCTTTAATGTTTGATTGTCTAAATTTAGACAAAACCTCACTTATCTGGTAAGGTGCATCTATGATTAGAGGCGCCTCTTTTTTGGAACTATCCTTGATTAGGAATTCCATCATCTTTTTTCTCAGACTATTGTCTGTAATAGACTCCAAAATTTTTAGAGCTTCTTCATGTTCTTCATTAAGAACATTTAATCCATTTATTTCAACAATGGATTTCCAGTAATTCAAATTATTGTATTGACAACTATTGTTGTCAATATTAGAACCTGGAGAAGTATCATTATTGATACATTCTATGTCCTTCGAAGAGTCCTGTTCTGATTCAGAATCAATTGATAGAACCTTTTTTAATTGAGTCCTTGATTGTTCATTCCCCAAGGCGTTCAGGGCTTTTTTAGTCCTTGATTGTTCATCGTCCAAGGCGTTCAGGGCTTTATTAGTCCAGCATTGGTTGTCATAATGTTTTGTCTTGTCATAATTGTGGCAAGTAATGTCCAACTTATGGGCTCTCCTCTTTCCTTTATTTTGGAAAGTGTCTTGCTTGGGCTTATTTTTATAAAAATTTGTTTTAAATTTTTTCTTATTAGGAGATTTATAAATATCCTTGTTTCTATTAAACTTTTTATAAGTTCTATTATCAAAGCTCTTCTGCTTTTTATTCTTTAATCCAGGTGGTCTATCCATATTAAAAATAAATTGATTATAGAAATCATTTGTATCCTCCCTTAGCTTAAAACCCTTTATGGGTAAGGAAGGTTGAACTTCAGCAACCATTGGTGCCTTGGGCTTGTTCACATTATCCTGAATTAATTTCTGTTGAAAAATTTGTTTTTCAAACATTTCTTTTAAAGATAATAAATCCTTTTAAGAGAAATTATTTGCTCTTCTAAATTATCCAAAAACACCTTGGTGTAATTCTGGGATTTTATTAAAGAACTTACTTCCTTAATAGTAACATTTTTACTTTCTATCCCTTTGAGAAAAATAAGAGATTTGGCGTCTATATCCTTTTGTTCTAAGGTAGTTTCCCAACTATATGGTTAACTCTTCATAATAATCATCTTTGAACTTATTTAGTTCGTAAGATGAGAATTTCTTAAAATACCATTGCCTAAATTCGGCATATCTACTTAATTGGAATTCTCCACTGATGAGTTCTCTCATCTTACTCCCAGAGGAGTAATCTATTTTAGAGTTCATCCTATATGGAAACTCATTTCTGGTTATGTAGGTGATTCCCTACTTTAAGAATTCTTCTTCTAATAAATTTTGTTTTTTCAATAGCAACAATATTTTATATGGCCTCTTGCTCATCTATTTGCTGGGATGTAGAGGCTTCATGCAAATTACTAGGAGCTATATTAATATGGTTTTCTGATAAAAACAAACGAGTCTCGTTATTATTACGAAGCTCATTTAACTCACCCCTAATGGCTGAATTAATAGGTTGGGAACAAATTCTAGTTCCTAGCATAGCAGAATATTTTGCTAAATCATTATAAACATCGTTATAGTAGTTATATCGTTCAGAATCACGAGGCCAATTGTCTCGCTTGGCTGCGAACTCAGAGAGACGCAATTAAATTTTAAATATTTCTTTGTTAAGCATTCGATGCCTAGCTTCTAACCATTCTTCCCTAGATACGGGATGATCATTATCATCAATATTCATGTCGAGATAAAATTGTTGTGGATAAACGAGATACAGGACCAGACCCTTTCTGGGTAAAATAATTGAACTTATGAAAATACTATACTCTAAATATCTTATTTGTCATCGTTGCAAACATTTCTGTTTAAATTTCAACCCGAAGGGAAATAAAGATTTCTCCAAAATCAAAGATGCCACAGAGGTATTTAGCAAAAAACGTTCTTCGGGAAATCACCTTGTTCAAACGCCTCTTCTGGGCAAAAACGGTGATGTTAAGAACACACACTAAAAACATTTTGTGTATCAATGTTTCATCAAAGTGAAACACCAAAAAATACACAAATAAGATATTTCAGCATTTTCTAATTTCATATGAATAATTACTTCACCCTGGGAATGGCTCTGATACCATTCACCTCGTCTACCACAACAATAATCTAGCTACTCATTTGAGTAGCCTTACCAAAATTAATTAATAAAAGAATAGTACCTTATTGATAATCTTCAGAGTATTATTGATTGCACGGAAGACTTCTTGTTGATAAACTTAGAAAATATTGAAAGAAAAGTGAAGGGCGTGGGAGAGAGAGAGACAAAGAAAGGAAGTTTTATTTCAGTAGTAGTTGTGTTGTTGGGTGATTTACAACTGAGGCATAAATGCCTTATATAGAAAACTTAAGGCTTACTATTTAAGCCAGTAAAGACTAACTATTACAACCGGTAAAAAAAAGAAAACAGTAAAAGAAGAAAAATACAAAACATCATAATTAATGCCGGGTACACTTGGGGCCCCATCGACGCACTAAAAATGACAGCAAAGCTAAAAACAAAACTATAATAGTAGAAGCATTATTACTTAGTGGAAGAATTTCTCTCCACTTTTTCCACGTGGAAGAATTTCTCGCCACCTTTTCCAATTGTGAAAAGGATGATTGCCGCCACAAGGAAGCACCAATTAATTAATTAATTAATTAACTAATTTTTGTCTTTTCCTTTATTCTTCTGTTGAATCATAGCTTCAATCAGAGAGTCCAAATAATCTTCTGGGGAAGGTTCTGGCTGAGATTCTCCAGCTAAAGATTCAAAAATGTTTGAATCCATGGATCCATGTGATGAACTTGTCTTCATGGAAGCAATTTCTTCATTAACTTCAAAAGTTTTGAAGAATTGATTTTTTATATGGTCCAGAGTTCTGGTCATAATTTTTTCCTCAGATTCATTAGGATGAATCTTTTGGTAGTAATTCTTTAAATGGGCCATATCAAGACCTTGACCAAAATTATCTTTTTGAATCTTCTGGTCTTCTTTAATAGCTTCCTTAATTTTTACTTCCATTTTATGGAGGTCTTCGTCGTCAATATTATTCCACCATTTTGAGAAGAAATGTCTTCTAAGGATTGGATCATTGTAATTGTTCCTTGTGATGCTAATTGCCCATCTCCAAATCCAAGGAATTTGAAATTTAATAAAGAAAAAACAAGGACCTTGTCCTGTGATCATTTTTGAAGCATTTTTCAAAAATAAAGGATTATGATCACACCATGAATTATATAAATTCAATAAATTTTCTGGTAAAACTTCTATTGAAGGACCAATTTTCCTCCACCAATTAAAAAACCATTGTGGTATTGGTTTTGCCAGAATTTCTGGGTTAGCACTGAAAAACCATGAGTGCTTATTCTTCGGATTTTGATAATAAAATGCCAAAGTAAATGCTTGGATATAATCCCAATAATTGAAGTAAACATTTTTTCCTTCTGCAATTTTAATTGCCTTGTCTCCATTTGGATTTAAACCCCAATCTCTGGGTGTCAATATCTTATTGATATGACATTTACTGTAATTAATAAAATTATCAGGATTATTATTCTGATAATAATGAGTTATTGTTACTGATTCAGTAACTCGAAGTAAAACTTCTAAATGAGGTCTAGACTTACCATTAAGTCCAGGATATCCTCTAGATTCGAGGTATCTTGTTTTAATTGACCATCCATCATTAGGAGTCAATTCCATATCATCTTCTTCGACATACATTATGTCTTCAGTGATTGGATTTTCACAATATTCCGTGACTTTATTAACAGGATTATCATTAATCACTGTATCTTTGTAAGAATTTGTCTTACTTGAAGAAGGTATATCTTCTTTCTTTTGTGGCCCTGTTAATTGTAACAGGTTCCTGTTTCTATGGACAGTAGTCCAATCCCCTATTAGAGGAATGTTTGATTCTTGATAGGGCAGCATATTGTTGCTCCTATTTCTCCCACCACCACGGCCACGGCCTCTACCCCTATTGGGGGATGTCATATCCCTGCAAAAATTCATGGGTTAGAAAATTTGGTAAAAGAATTATTTTATTTAATAAAACATATTTGTTTTTCTTTTTTAGAAAGAATACTTTTCATTTCATTAAGAATCCTAGTATGAGGATCAGTAACAAAATTAAAAGTTATTGCTTCGTTTTTAATAATAGTAGTGATACCATATTGATCAATATTAATAGGCATCAAACTTTGCAGAAAAGGAGTACCTAAAATAATCCTGTGGGTTAAATTTTTAACTAGAATAAATTGAGTTGGTAAACAAATATTTTGATTGCAAATATAAGTATTAGAAAGTTTATAATTAACTTTCAATCTACTTCCACCAGCTTGAGTGAGAGCTTGAGTGGTCTTTTCAAAATATTTTGCAGGAATAATATTTTCCTGGATACAATTAAGATCAGCACCACTATCAACTAGGGCTATTTCATTTTCTAAAATAAAATTTTTATTAATAACCAAAGTTACTTTCACAAACCATTTTTGTGAAGTTACCCTGTCTAATATAGATAAATAATTCTCACCAGTATTATTAATGCTAGTAGGAATTATGGAAGAAATATTAAAAGGAATTTCCTTCATTTTTTCAGGAACTTCTAAAGAAGAAATTCTAAGAGATAAATTGATATTATCTTTTTTAATCTGAGCAATTTCAGATTTTAAGAGATTTATTTCTCTTTTCAAATCATTAGTAGAAACAGGAGTTTCTTTAATGTTTGATTGTCTAAATCTAGACAAAATCTCACTTATCTGGTAAGGTGCATCTATGATTAGAGGCGTTTCTTTTTTGGAGTTTTCCTTGATTAGGAATTCCATCATCTTTTTTCTCAGACTATTGTCCGTAATAGACTCCAAAATTTTTAGAGCTTCTTCTTGTTCTTCATTAAGAACATTTAATCCATTCATTTCAACAATGGATTTCCAATAATTCAATTTATTGTATTGACAGCTATTGTTGTCAATATCAGAATCTTAAGAAGTATCATCATTGATACATTCTATGTCATTACTAGAATTAAGAACATTTAATCCATTCATTTCAACAATGTATTTCCAATAATTCAAATTATTGCATTGACAGCTATTGGTGTCAATATCAGAATCTGAAGAAGTATCATCATTGATACATTCTATGTCATTACTAGAAGAGTCCTGTTCTGATTCAGAAGCGATCAATAGAACTTTTTCTAATTGAGTCCTTAATTGTTCATCCTCCAAGGCGTTCAAGGCTTTTTTAGTCCAGCATTGGTTGGCATAATGTCCAGCCTTGCCACATTTGTGACAAGTAATATTCATTTTCTGGGCTTTCCTCTTTCCTTTATTTTGGAAAGGTTCATCCTGCTTGGGCCTGTTTTTATAAGAATTTTTGGGATTTTTCTTATTAGAAGAATTATATATATTCTTTTTATAAGCTTTATTATTAGAACTTTTTTTCTGTTTATTTAAACCAGATGGTTTATCCATGTCAAAAGCAAATTGTTCACAAAATTCACCCAATTGGTGTTTTTCAGAAAGCTTTTGTTTCTTTAATTGATTTTTTAATTTTATGTCATTACATAAAGATAATCCTTCATTAACACATATGCTAATGATTTGACCATAGGTTAAATTGGCATAGTCAATATTTATGCCATCACAATTAACCCTTAAAGATTGTCTTACCTTCTCAGCAAAAAGATGGGGTAAACCGTCTACAAATTTAGACTTCCAATGAATAGAATCAGGATTGGATAATTGAAAAACTCTAGACAAGAAAGTATCCTTATACCATCTAAAGTGGGTCAAAGAAGGACACCTTAAATTTTGTAAAAGAGTTTGTAATTTTTCTGCTATGGGAACAGTTGCTCCTACAAAATTTTGTAAGATAGATAAACACAGTGTATAAACTGCATCTTCTTCATTAGTAGTAATAGTATTACCACTACTTGATTCTGTTTTCACAACTACCTTTTTGTGACTTAGAATCTCCTGTTTTTGAGATATGGTGACATAATTATCCCACCAACCTCTTAATTGGCCGACAAATCCTGTGGCTATAAATTGAGCAATAGAACTATCGCTATTACCATGCTGTTTACAAACAGTAGAATACATAATCATTCTATGTATCATATCTATGATTTGTTTATCATTTAAACCATCAATATTCCATTCGTAAATGGATTTACCAGAATAAGAATTCTGATAATTATCATTTTCTTCAAAAAGAAGATCTTGAGGAGAAGGCCTTTTATAGTAATATTTTTCTACAGCCCTTGTAGTGTAAATAGGAATTATACTATTCTCCTTATTGATATCTTGATTAGCGAACATTTTTGCTAAATCATTAACATCTTCATCGTCTGAAGTATTTTCAGGAGTACCAAAAATATCTTTTTCGGATAAAACACTTAAGTTAAGATTCTTAAGCTTTTGTTCAAGAATATGAACAAATTCATTTGTATTATCCTCCATTTTCTAAAATTAATTTCTGTTGAGAAATTTGATTTTCAAAGATCTCTTTTAAGGATAATAAATCTTTCTCAAGAGAAACAATTTGTTCTCCTAAACAATTCAGAAAAACATTGGTATAATTCTGGGTTCTAACTAAAGAACTTAATTCCTTGATAGTAACATGGTTACCTTCTATACCTTTGAGAAAAGTAAAAGATCTTGCTTCTATATCTTTTCCTTCTAAGGTTTTACCTATATTTAGGTCTCTATTTGTTGGAGGGAAAAAAGAACTCATTTTTTCTCCTTTTATTGTTTCCCAGTCATGTGGTTTGAGGATCAAAACTTCTTTCTGAACCTTCTTAACAAAATAATTTGCAAACCATTTGACAAAAGGAACATAATCTTGGATTATGGTCATTTCTTCATAATAATCATTTTTAAACTTATTTAGTTTATAAGAAGAAAATTTCTTAAAATACCATTGCCTAAATTCGGCATACTTTTCTAATTGAAATTCTCCACTGATGAGTTCTCTCATCTTACTCCCTGGGGAGAAATCTATTTTAGAGTTCATGGCAAATTAAAACTCATTTCTGACTGTGTAGGTGATTCCCTACTTTGAGAATTATTCTTCTGATAAATTCCATGGGGAATTCTATTCTCACTAATTCTAATGTTTTCTACAGTTTCTATCTCGTCTATTTGTTGAGATACAGGGGTTCTAGGTATTTCACTAGGAGTTGTATAAAACTCACTGGCAGAATGTCTTGCTGAAATACTTCTAGGTATTTTAATAGTTCTTTGGGGATTAAATTTTATTTCTATGTCCCCTTCATTGGTTTCAATGATTTGATCTATATTCCTATTCATGATAGGTCTAGGTTCTATGGCTTAGGGTAAAGACCATGTTTCTGGAAAATTTATTTCTTCCCATCTAATCAGTTTATTAGTGACTATATTAGAGGTCAACAAATTTGTTTGGACCAGAGTAGTAGTTCCTGGAAAGGAGGCTTGCTTAACTTTTGGGTTAAGTGTACTCAAAACTTTAAAATAAACTCTATAACATATTGCTATAAGCTCACTGCCTGGGTTAAAATTATAACCACTGGTATGTATAGTAAGCTGCAAAGCATCTAAAATATTTTTATCAGATAAAGATAAGCATAAATTTGGTGCCACATCAAAATAGACAGGACCATGACATAGACTGGTTTCTATTAAAGCAGCTAGAGAGGATTTAAAGTCTCTACTTCTTCCATCTCTAACATATGCCATTATACTAGCATTTAACCCTGATAAGGTTAAAGGTTTGAAAGCAATTTGTATAAGTCCGATATGGACAAACTTGTAATCTTTAAAAGGGAGTAAATCTTTTTTACTCAATAATCTAATAGTCTGGGTATTATCAGAAATTTGTATGGTTTGTTCTATGGTCTTAATCGCATAGCGAGATAAAAGATCAAACATACCCATTTTATATATGTTCTTGCAAGGGACTGAAGGAATAGTCCACTTGTTCAATTGATCCAAATTTTTTGGATATTCCATTAGCTCTTCATTCTTGATAGAGCTATCTTGATGATCATAATCATCGATTTCCATAATGATAAAATTGTTGTGGATAAACGAGATACAGGACCAGACCATTTCTGGGTGAAATAATTGAACTTATGGAAATACTATACTCTAAATATCTTATTTGTCATCTTTGCAAACATTTCTGTTTAAATTTCAACCCGAAGGGAAATAAGGATTTCTCCTAAATCAAAGATGCCACAGAGGTTTTTAGCAAAAAACGTTCTTCGGGAAATCACCTTGTTCAAACGCCTCTTCTGGGCAAAAACGGTGATGTTAAGAACACACACTAAAAACATTTTGTGTATGAATGTTTCAACTGAGTGAAACACCAAAAAATACACAAATAAGATATTTCTAGCATAATTTTTTCACATGAATAATTACTTCACCCTGGGAATGGCTCTGATACCATTCATCTCGTCTACCACAACAATAATCTAGCTACTCATTTGAGTAGCCTTACCAAAATTATTCATTTGAGTAGCCTTAAGTTTTCTGAAGAAGTATCATCATTGATACATTCTATGTCATTACTAGAAGAGTCCTGTTCTGATTCAGAAGCGATCATTAGAACTTTTTCTAATTGAGTCCTTAATTGTTCATCCTCCAAGGCGTTCAAGGCTTTTTTAGTCCAGCATTGGTTGGCATAATGTCCAGCCTTGCCACATTTGTGACAAGTAATATTCATTTTCTGGGCTTTCCTCTTTCCTTTATTTTGGAAAGGTTCATCCTGCTTGGGCCTGTTTTTATAAGAATTTTTGGGATTTTTCTTATTAGAAGAATTATATATTTTCTTTTTATAAGCTTTATTATTAGAACTTTTTTTCTGTTTATTTAAACCAGGTGGTTTATCCATGTCAAAAGCAAATTGTTCACAAAATTCACCCAATTGGTGTTTTTCAGAAAGCTTTTGTTTCTTTAATTGATTTTCTAATTTCATATGAATAATTACTTCACCCTGGGAATGGCTCTAATACCATTCACCTCGTTTACCACAACAATAATCTAGCTACTCATTTGAGTAGCCTTACCAAAATTAATTAATAAAAGAATAGTAAGTACCTTAAGATTGAACTTCAGAGTAGTGAAGACTTAAATTAACTTGGAATTAAAGTGAAGGGCGTGGAAGAGAGAGAGAAACAAAGGAAAGTTTTATTTCAAGTAGTAGTTGTGTGTTCTACAACTGAGGCAGAACTGCCTTATATAGAAAACTTAAGGCTTACTATTTAAGCCAGTAAAAGCTAACTATTACAACCGGTAACCGGTAAAAGAAAAAGAAAACAGTAAAAGTAGAAAATTACAAAACATCATAATTAATGCCGGGTACACTTGGGGCCCCATCGACGCACTAATAATGACAGCAAAGCTAAAAACAAAAATGCATAGTAGAAGCATTATTGCTTAGTGGAAGAATTTCTCTCCACTTTTTCCAAATTGTGGAAAACTACTCTTGCCGACACAAAGATTCCTTGCCGACACCAATTAATTAATTAATTAATTTTGTCTTTTCCTTTCTTCTGTTGAACCATGGCTTCAATCAGAGAGTCCCAATAATCTTCTGGGGAAGGTTCTGGCTGAGATTCTCCAGCTAAAGATTCAAAAATATTTGAGTCCATAGATCCATGCGATGAACTTGTCTTCATAGAAACAATTTCTTCATTAACTTCAAAAGTTTTGAAGAACTGATTTTTTATATGGTCCAGAGTTCTAGCCATAATTTTTTCCTCAGATTCATTAGGATGAATCTTTTGGTAATAATTTCTTAAATGGGCCATATCAAGGCCTTGACCAAAACTTTTGTTTGGAATCTTCTGGTCTTCGTCAATAGCTTCTTTAATTTCTACTTCCATTTTATGGAGGTCTTCATCGTCAATTTTATTCCACCATTTTGAGAAGAAATGTCTTCTAAGGATTGGATCATTGTGATTATTCCTAGTGATGGTAATTGACCATCTCCATATCCAAGGAATTTGAAATTTAATAAAGAAGAAACAAGGACCTTGTCCCGTGATCATTTTTGAAGCATTTTTCAAAAATAAAGGATTATGATCACACCATGAATTATATAATTCCAGTAAATTTTCTGGTAAAACTTCTATTGAAGGACCAATTTTTCTCCACCAATTAAAAAACCACTGTGGTATTGGTTTGGCCAGAATTTCTGGGTTAGCACTAAAAAACCATGAGTGCTTATTCTTCGGATTTTGATAATAAAATGCCAAAGCAAATGCTTGGATATAATCCCAATAATTGAAGTAAACATTTTTTCCTTCAGCAATTTTAATTGCCTTGTCTCCATTTGGATTTAAACCCCATTCTCTGGGTGTCAATATCTTATTGATATGACATTTACTGTAATTAATAAAATTATCAGGATTATTATTCTGATAATAATGAGTTATTGTTACTGATTCAGTAACTCGAAGTAAAACTTCTAAATGTGGTCTAGACTTACCATTAAGTCCAGGATATCCTCTAGATTCGAGGTATCTTGTTTTAATTGACCATCCATCATTAGGAGTCAATTCCATATCATCCTCTTCGACATACATTATGTCTTCAGTGATTGGATTTTCACAATATTCTGTGACTTCATTAACAGGATTATCATTAATCACTGTCTCTTTGTAAGAATTTTTACTTGAAAAAGGTATATCTTCTTTCTTTTGTGACCCTGTTAATTGTAACAGGTTTCTGTTTCTATGAACAGTTGTCCAATCCCCTATTAGAGGAATGTTTGATTCTTGATAGGGCAGCATATTGTTGCTCCTATTTCTTCCACCACCACGGCCACCACGGCCACGGCCTCTACCCCTATTGGGGGATGTCATATCCCTGCAAAAATTCATGGGTTAGAAAATTTGGTAAAAGAATTATTTTCTTTAATAAAACATATTTGTTTTTCTTTTTTAGAAAGAATACTTTTCATTTCATTAAGAATCCTAGTATGAGGATCAGTAACAAAATTAAAAGTTATTGCTTCGTTTTTAATAATAGTAGTGATACCATATTGATCAATATTAATAGGCATCAAACTTTGCAGAAAAGGAGTACCTAAAATAATCCTGTGGGTTAAATTTTTAACTAGAATAAATTGAGTTGGTAAACAAATATTTTGATTGCAAATATAAGTATTAGAAAGTTTATAATTAACTTTCAATCTACTTCCACCAGCTTGAGTGAGAGCTTGAGTGGTCTTTTCAAAATATTTTGCAGGAATAATATTTTCCTGGATACAATTAAGATCAGCACCACTATCAACTAGGGCTATTTCATTTTCTAAAATAAAATCTTTATTAATAACCAAAGTTACTTTCACAAACCATTTTTGTGAAGTTACTCTGTCTAATATAGATAAATAATTCTCACCAGTATTATTAATGCTAGTAGGAATTATGGAAGAAATATTAGAAGGAATTTCCTTAATTTTTTCAGGAACTTCTAAAGAAGAAATTCTAAGAGATAAATTGATATTATCTTTTTTAATCTGAGCAATTTCAGATTTTAAGAGATTTATTTCTCTTTTCAAATCATTAGTAGAAACAGGAGTTTCTTTAATGTTTGATTGTCTAAATCTAGACAAAACCTCACTTATCTGATAAGGTGCATCTATGATTAGAGGCGTTTCTTTTTTGGAATTTTCCTTGATTAGGAATTCCATCATCTTTTTTCTCAGACTATTGTCCGTAATAGACTCCAAAGTTTTTAGAGCTTCTTCTTGTTCTTCATTAAGAACATTTAATCCATTCATTTCAACAATGGATTTCCAATAATTCAATTTATTGTATTGACAGCTATTGTTGTCAATATCAGAATCTGAAGAAGTATCATCATTGATACATTCTATGTCATTACTAGAATTAAGAACATTTAATCCATTCATTTCAACAATGGATTTCCAATAATTCAAATTATTGCATTGACAGCTATTGTTGTCAATATCAGAATCTGAAGAAGTATCATCATTGATACATTCTATGTCATTACTAGAAGAGTCCTGTTCTGATTCAGAAGCGATCAATAGAACTTTTTCTAATTGAGTCCTTAATTGTTCATCCTCCAAGGCGTTCAAGGCTTTTTTAGTCCAGCATTGGTTGGCATAATGTCCAGCCTTGCCACATTTGTGACAAGTAATATTCATTTTCTGGGCTTTCCTCTTTCCTTTATTTTGGAAAGGTTCATCCTGCTTGGGCCTGTTTTTATAAGAATTTTTGGGATTTTTCTTATTAGAAGAATTATATATTTTCTTTTTATAAGCTTTATTATTAGAACTTTTTTTCTGTTTATTTAAACCAGGT
This sequence comes from Astragalus membranaceus, assembly GCA_039519185.1. Classification (NCBI taxonomy): domain Eukaryota; kingdom Viridiplantae; phylum Streptophyta; class Magnoliopsida; order Fabales; family Fabaceae; genus Astragalus; species Astragalus membranaceus. The sequence goes on from CM076849.1 coordinate 95,975,264, forward strand.
GGTTTATCCATGTCAAAAGCAAATTGTTCACAAAATTCACCCAATTGGTGTTTTTCAGAAAGCTTTTGTTTCTTTAATTGATTTTTGTAACATCCTCAAAATAATTAGGCGAACTATTTGGATGTTAACCCAATAGGAATGATTTAGTACTAGACTGGTAAATTTATTGACTACTAAAATTATTTATGGGATAACATTAGATCGTTAACCGGATAATACGGGTCAATGAAGTTTTGGAATCGAAATAAGGGATTAAGATCAATACGGTAATTGGACCACGCTACCACTTATTTATTAATTAAATATGTGTTGTGTGTGTGTGATTAAAGAAAAGAAAAATAAAAGAGAGGAAAGAAGGAAGGAATTCACGCAGAGAAGAAAAGAGGAGAAAAGAAGAGGAAAAGAGGAAGAGAAAGAAGAAGAGGAAAAGAAGAAGAGAAAGGAAGAAGAGGAGTTAAGCCCACAGCCCCAAAATTCATCATCTTCATCATCTCACTCTCCTCATCATAACCCAAGAGCTAGGTAAGATTCCATCCGGTTTTCTCCCCCTTTTGTAACCTACGAATTTTAGGGGTTTTGAGGGAGGAAATTGTTGAAAAATTGGATTCAATGATGAAATTGATGGTTGGGTTATGTTTAGGAACAAAGCTAGGAGCGGATTGAACGCGATTGGAAGCTCGAAACGAAGTTAGGAGCAATTCGGTGTTGATTGGGTTCGATTCGGTGATTTTGACACATCGGTAATCTCGGCTCGGCAACGGCTCACGCTTCAAGGGTGATTTTTACTCACGTTTAGGCTTATTCCGTTTTGAAATGAATTGTGTGACTTAGTCTCAAAAGATTTTGAGTCGAAAACGTTATTTTGAAATATATCGCGTTTTAATGAAATTCGTAATTGTTGAGTTTTTGATTGAATTGCTTGATTGTTTGATGTTGATTGGACTGGTATATTGTCTGGTACTGTCTGTTTTTGAGTTAGGAATCGATCGGGGGAAGTTTCGGATCAATCGGAAAGCAAAATTTCATGAAACAGGGCATTTTTGGCAATGCTGTCAAATGCGCACGACCCGTGCGTCCAGGGCGCACGACCCGTGCGCCTGGTTCGGGTTCAGTGTTCAAAAATGTCAAACAGGGCGCACGACCCGTGCGTCCAGGGGCACGACCCGTGCATCCAGGGGCACGACCCGTGCGCCCAGTTCTGTCCAAAATTTTCAAGTTGACCAAAATAATTCCGTTTTGATTCCAACCCTTATATAATGATATTAGGCTTATGATGCCATGATTTTGGGTGTGTTACAAAGGGTTTTATAAAACGCTTTTGATGTCTAAATCGTTTCGAAAAACCGAATAATAGCATACGTGTGCGGACATGTTTTATTGATAACAAATGGACTATGAGTCCTATGTGGTAAAGTATAATTTAATGAACTAAACGTTCATATGATTGTAGATATATATATATATATTATATCGAGTTTGGGTGACGACCCATGTTGACATACTAGGAGGGGCAGTCATGATCCCCTACCCTAGGCTCTGAGGCCGATAGTGAAACAATTATTGGCAAGGGGTTCGCCGGGATTTAGCCTCGGGGCAGTCGGTGGTGTGTCGAAAAGTATTGAGTAACGTTCGCCGGGATTTAGCCTCGGGGCAGTCGGTGGTACGTTACTGTGTTTTTGTAGTGTGGTTCGCCGGGATTTAGCCTCGGGGCAGTCGGTGACGCACTGAATTATAGCAGATCTGCCGGGATTAGTCTCGGGGCAGTCGGTGGAATGCTATGTGTAAAATAATACGGTTCATCGGGAGTTAGCGTTCGTGCAGTCGATGCCGTGTTGGGTTAACAAATGAATTTCCTAATTGGAACGAGAGCGTTAGTAGGGGTCTCGGTAGAACTCACTGAGATTGTATCTCACTGTTTAAATGTTGTTGTTTTACAGATAAGCAGGGACAGAAGAAACCTCAGAGGCACGAGTAGGTGGCCCCGGGTGATGGAGGATGACTTAGTTTTATATTTAAGTTTATTTTCCTTCTGTAGTCCATGTATCACAGCACTATGGCATTAGTGTTATGTTTATCTTCATTCCGCTTTCTTGTATGACTCTGACTACCATAGTTGCTGACAGTTTATGGTCTAAGTACCGTATGGTCTTATTTGTGTATAAGACGGTTATGTTAAATTTCAGCAAAAATTTTATAGTGGTATTCAGTGTCTAAGCAGGAATTATTATCTCTGATGTTTTTGCATTTGGCTCACTTGGGTATTTTTACATGTTAAATATACCGGGGTGTTACAGTTGGTATCAGAGCGGTTCGACCTAGTCGGACTTAGCTTTTAGGGTCTTTGCTTTCTCCAGTCCTGATTTTCTTAGTATGCTATTAGACATTGAGCTTGATCAACTTAATACTTTGTGCATATTTCACAGAATCATGGCCAGAAGCGGTAGAGGCGTTCCTCCTCCTGTTGATCCAAACTTTGAATGGATGCAGAATGTCATTGAGAATCAACAGAAGATGATGCAGGATATGTTGCAAATGCAGCAGGACCAAATGGGTCTGCAACAGCCCAACTTCCAACCTCATCAAGAAGATCCTAACCGGACATATTTCCAATTTCAAAAGATGAAGCCCCCGACTTACAAGGGAGGACCGGATCCAATGACTGCCTACTATTGGATTGATTCAATGGAGAAAATTTTTCAAACCTTGCAATGCGGGGAAGAAGAGAAAGTAATATGTGCGGCAAATGTGCTCGATGAAGATGCCCACACCTGGTGGTGTAATGCAAGACAAATGATGGAACTCCAAGGAACTCCCCTCACTTGGGACAACTTCAAGGAATTGTTTTTGAAGCAATACTTTCCTTCGGTGAAGAAGCTGGGTAAGCAAGCAGAGTTTGTAAATCTTAAGCAAGGTGATATGTCGGTTGGGGAATATGCTGCGAAATTTGAAAGACTGTCTCAGTTCTATGAGTTGGGGAGGTATGCCCCAAATGATATGTGGAAAATGCAAATGTTCAAAGAAGGTCTCCGAGCTGATGTGAGCCAAGGACTCAGTTCTTACACTTTGGTTAACTATCCTGCCTTAGTGCAACAAGCATATGTTGCTGAGGAGGATATGAGGAAGATGTATGCTGAAAAGAAAGACTATTGGAAGGGTAAGAAGAAGGTTGCTGAATCTTCTACTCCATCCAGGCCATTCAAGGGAAGTAATTATAAAGGGAAGCAGGTACAATCCCAGGATCCAACAAACCCCCACAAGTGTAGAAACTGTGGAAAGTATCATTCTGGTGAATGTTGGCAGAAACCTAATCGGCGCTATCATTGCAACGAAGAGGGCCACTATGCAAATCAGTGCCCGGCAAAGAAAACTTTCCAAGGAGCACCGAATGCGCCAAGGCAAGGACGAATCAACACATTGGATGCTCGAACCATCACACCTACTGATAATCTTCTGAGGGGTACGGGATCTCTTTTTAATAACTCAGTCAATATTTTATATGATTCCGGTGCAACTCACTGTTTTATATCACAAGCATGTGTGGATCGGTAACATCCTCAAAATAATTAGGCGAATTATTTGGATGTTGACCCAATAGATATAATTTAGTACTCGACTGGTAAATTTATTGAGTGCTAAAATTATTTATTGGATGGCATTAGATCGTTAACCGGATAATACGGATCAAGGAAGTTTTGGATTCGAAATAAAGGATCCAGATCAATATGGTAACTGGACCACGCTACCACTTATTTATTAATTAAATATGTGTTTGTGTGTGTGTGTGTTTAAATAAAAGAAAGAAAAGAAGAAAGGAAAGAAAGAAGAATACGCAGAGAAGAGGAAAGAAGAAAAGAAAGGAGAAGAGAAAGGAGAAGAGAAAGAAGAAAGAAGAAGAAGAAGGATCACTCCCCCAAGCCCCAAAATTCACCATCTTCATCATCTCACTCTCCTCATCATAACCCAAGAGCTAGGAACGAAGCTAGGAGCGGATTGAACGCGATTGGAAGCTCGGAACGAAGTTAGGAGCGGTTCGGTGTTGTTTGGGTTCGATTCGGTGATTTTGACATATCGGTGATTTCGGCTCGGCAACGACTCTCGCTTCAAGGGTGAGTTTTACTCACGTATAGGCTGATACCGTTTTGAAATAGATTGTGTGACGAGTTTTCGAAAGAGTTTGAGTCGAAAACACTATTTTGAAACATATCGCGTTTTAACGAAATTCGTAATCGTTGAGTTTTTGATTGAATTGCTTGATTGTTTGATGTTGATTGGACTGGTATATTGTCTGGCATTGTCTGTTTTTGAGTTAGGAATCGATCGGGGCGAGTTTCGGATCGATCAGAAAGCAAAATTTCATAAAACAGGGCATTTTGGCAATGCTGTCAAACGCGCACGACCCGTGCGTCTCAGGCACACGACCCGTGCGCCTGGTTCGGGTTCAGTGTTAAAAAATTGTCTAACAGGGCGCACGACCCGTGCGTCCTGGGGCACGACCCGTGCGCCTAGTCCTGCCCAAAATTTTCAAAGTGCCCTAAATGATTCCGTTTCGATTCCAATCCTCTCCTAATCCTTTCCTAACCCTTCTATAATGATATTAGGCTTATTATGCCATGATTTTGAGTACGTTTCAAAAGGGTTTTATAAAATATTTTCGAAGTTGAAAATTGTGTCGAAATGTGGTCAACTAGAGTGCGAGTGTGAACTTGGATTTTTATAAAATGTGGAATTAAAAGTGTTTCATTGATTATCTGATTTGATGGACCGTGGGTTCATAGCGTTGTAGATATACGTATATAGTATATCGAGTTGGGTGACGACCCATGTGTAACATACTAGGCGGGGCAGTCATGATCCCCTTCCCTAGGCTCCATGCCAATGGGAGAATGTACTATTGGTAGGGGAGTTCACCGGGATTAGCATGGTTTTGCAGTCGGTGTTGTGTTAAAGATTATTGTGCGATACACCGGGATTAGCATGGTTTTGCAGTCGGTGCCGTACTTGTTGTGTTGCGCGATACACCGGGATTAGCATGGTTTTGCAGTCGGTGCCGCACTTTGTTTATTTTACGACATACCGGGAGTAGCAGCGTTTTGCAGTCGGTGTCGTGTTAAGCTATAAAAGAACAAATAAATGAACCGAGAGTGTTAGTAGGGGTCTCGGTAGAACTCACTGAGATTGTATCTCACTGTTTAAATGTTGTTGTTTTACAGATAAACAGGGACAGAAGAAAACTCAGAGGCACGAGTAGGTGGCCCCGAGAGATGGATGATGACTTAGTTTTACGTTTAAGTTTATTTTCCTTCTGTTGTCCATGTATCACAACACTATGACATCAGTGTTATGTTATCCTTTATTCCGCTTTCTTGTATGATACTGAGCAGGATAGTTCGCTGAATTTTATGGTCTTATGTGTATTAAGACTGCTTGGCTGTTGTCCAGTGAAAACTATTTTGCAGTGTTCAGTATTCATGCAGGAATTTTATATCTCTGATGTGTTTCTAACGTGCACTTGGGTATTTTTAATAAATAAAAACACCAGGGTGTTACAGTTGGTATCAGAGCGGTTTGACCTAGTCGGACTTAGCTTATAGGGTCTTTGCTTTTTCCAGTCGTGATTTTCTTAGTATGCTATTAGACATTGAGCTTGATCAACTTAATACTTTGTGCATATTTCGCAGAATCATGGCCAGAAGAGGTAGAGGCGTTCCTCCTCCTGTTGATCCAAATTTTGAGTGGATGCAGAATGTCATTGAAAACCAGCAGAAAATGATGCAAGACATGATGCTTATGCATCAGCAGCAACAAATCCTACAGCAAAATGCTCAGCAGCATCAAGCCCCAGAGCCACAAGTGAACCCAAGGAGAATTTTCACAGAGTTCCTGAAAATGAAGCCCTCCGAGTTTAGAGGTGGACCGGATGTCATGAGAGCACAACATTGGCTGGACGACATTGAAAAGATCTTTGTAACAATGCAAGTGACCGATGAAGATAAGTTGAGGTTGGCATCCCATATGTTGAAGGGAGAGGCCAATAACTGGTGGACAAATGCTAGGGCCATGATGGAGACAATGGGAACTCCCCCGACTTGGGACAATTTCCGAACATCATTTTTGGAACAATTCTTCCCCACGGCTATGAGGTTGGATAAGGAAAATGAGTTTTTGACTTTTACACAAGGAGGCTTGACCGTGGGCCAATACACGGCTAAATTTGAAGAGTTGTATCAATTCTTCGGTTTAGCTGGATATGCCCCAAGTGACCAATGGAAAACTGACAGGTACAAATATGGGTTGAGAGAGGATATTGCTCAAAGTCTTAGTTCTTTTCCGAGAACCAACTATGCAGCCATGGTACAACAAGCTTATATCGCCGAAAGTGATTTGTCAAGGTTGTATGCAAGCAGAAAGGCATTCCATCAGAGCAAGAGGAACACTGGGTCATCTAGTTCTCCGATGGGTCCCAAGCATGACTCGGGCAAGAGTGGTAATTATAAAGGAAAGCAGGTGCAAACGGCCGACCAAATGAAGTTTAGGAATTGTTTTAAGTGCGGAAGGTATCACCACGGCAGTTGCGAACACAAATCTAATAGGTGCTATGTTTGTAATGGAGAGGGCCATTATGCCAATGAGTGCCCGACAAAGAAGAATTTCCAAAGAGCACCAAATGCTCCTGGTCAGGGAAGAATCAACACTCTAGATGCTCGAACCATCACTCCTACGGATAATCTTTTGAGGGGTACGGGATCTCTTTTTAATAATTCAGTCAATATTTTATATGATTCTGGTGCAACTCACTGTTTTATCTCGCAAGCATGTGTGGATCGGTTGGGATTAGCATTGTCTGAGCTATCCGAACCGATAACTATTTTAACTGCTGCCAAGGGTCGTGTCCAGACCCAATCATTATGTGAAAATTGCCTACTTGTCATAGGCGACCGACAGTTTGTTGTGAAATTTATCTGCTTGCCTATGAGAAGTATGGACATTGTTCTGGGCATGAATTGGATGGCTGAAAATCATGTAACAATCAACTGTGCCGACCGAACCATTAGCTTCGCCTCTGAATCCATAGGCTTAACACAGGTAGATTCTGAAGTGACGATCTCTTACACCGAAGCAAGCCAGTCATTATTCCAAGGTGCGGAAGCTAATCTTATTATGTTGTCTGCATCTACTGAAACGGGTTTAGACCTGTCATCTGTGCAAGTGGTAAATGAATTTCTAGATGTCTTTCCAGAGGAAGTTTCATCCTTACCTCCTGACAGAGAGGTAGAATTCTCAATAGAATTGATTCCTGGTACAGGATCGATATCTATTGCCCCTTATAGGATGTCTCCTTTAGAATTGAAGGAATTGAAGTCTCAACTTGAAGAGTTAATATCGAAGAGGTTTATCCGACCGAGTGCTTCTCCATGGGGTGCTCCGGTATTGCTAGTTAAGAAGAAGGACGGAAGCATGAGGTTGTGTATTGACTACCGTCAACTCAATAAGGTGACTATTAAAAACAAATATCCATTGCCAAGGATAGACGATTTGCTTGACCAACTTCGAGGTGCAATGGTATTTTCAAAAATTGATCTTAGATCGGGCTATCATCAAATAAAGGTACGAGCCTTAGATATTCCGAAGACAGCTTTCCGTACGAGGTATGGACATTACGAGTTCGTAGTGATGCCCTTCGGTTTGACTAATGCTCCAGCGGTATTCATGGATTACATGAACCGAGTGTTTCACACGTACCTTGATCAGTTTGTAGTAGTTTTTATTGATGACATCTTGGTATACTCTAAGACCATTGAGGATCATGTCCAACATCTCCGCATTGTTCTGAACGTACTACGGGAAAAGAAGTTGTATGCCAAGCCGTCGAAGTGTGACTTCTGGATGCCGGAAGTAAAGTTTTTGGGACACGTGATTTCCCAATCGGGAGTTGCCGTGGATCCCAGTAAGGTGGAAGCTGTATTGAACTGGGAAAGACCGACATCTGTTACAGAAATAAGAAGTTTCTTGGGTCTAGCTGGTTACTATAGGAGGTTTATTCAAGGTTTCTCACAACTGGTTCTTCCACTTACCCGGTTGACTCGTAAGGCCCAACCGTTTATATGGGATGCCGATTGTGAGGAATGTTTTCAAGAATTGAAGGTTAAGTTGACTTCTGCTCCAATCCTAATTCTTCCAGATCCGTCTTTGGAATTTCAGATTTTCAGCGATGCTTCTGGGAAGGGTTTGGGATGTGTCCTCATGCAGAACCAACAAGTTGTAGCTTATGCCTCTAGACAGTTGAAGAGTCATGAAGAGAACTATCCGACTCATGACTTGGAGTTAGCAGCTATTGTGTACGCACTAAAGATTTGGAGACATTACCTGTATGGGTCTCGTTTCGAAGTCTTCAGAGATCATAAAAGTTTGAAATATTTGTTTGATCAGAAAGAGTTGAATAACAGGCAGAGAAGATGGGTGGAATTTCTGAAGGATTATGACTTCGAATTGAAGTATCATCCGGGAAAAGCTAACGTTGTAGCCGATGCACTAAGTAGGAAATCCATTCATATAGCAGGATTAATGATGCATGAAATGGAATTGTTGGAGTCTTTCCGGGACTTAAATGTGGATTCAAAGCCAAAAAGGAACCGGTTGGTGTTGAGCTACATGAGGATCTCTAGTTCCATAAGGGATTCTATTCGCTTAGCACAGGGAGTTGATGTGAAACTACAATCACAGAAAGTGTTGCCAGATTTTACCGAGGATAGTGATGGGGTTATTTGTTTCAACGGTAGGATCTGTGTGCCCGACGACGAGAGTATTAAAAAGCAAGTGCTAGAGGAAGCACACCGGAGTTTATTTTCTATACATCCTGGATCCACCAAGATGTATAGAGATTTAAAACAGATGTATTGGTGGCCGGGAATGAAGTTAGAAATTGCTGAATTCGTATCACAATGCTTAACTTGTCAAAAAGTTAAGATAGAACATCAGAAGCCTGCTGGTCTGCTACGGTCATTAGACGTGCCAGTGTGGAAATGGGAAAACATTTCTATGGATTTTGTAATGGCGTTGCCAAGGTCTCAAGTCGGTAACGACTCCATTTGGGTAGTTGTGGATCGGTTAACCAAATCAGCTCATTTTATTCCAGTTCGTTCTAGCAGTAAAGTATCCAAGTTAGCTGAGGTGTATTTGAGGAACATAGTAAGGTTACATGGGGTTCCTACCAGTATAGTGTCGGATCGAGATCCGAAATTCACTTCTCGATTTTGGAAAGCTCTGAATGAAGCATTGGGAACTAAAGTACTTCTTAGTACCGCCTATCACCCGCAGACCGATGGTCAGACTGAGAGAACTATCCAAACATTAGAGGATATGCTTAGGGCTTCGGTACTTGATAACGGGAAGAAGTGGGAGGATCATCTTCCGTTGGTAGAATTTTCATATAACAACAGTTATCATTCCAGTATCGGAATGGCACCTTTTGAGGCCTTGTATGGAAGGAAATGTAGAACTCCATTGTGTTGGTGGGAAGTCGGTGAGAATCGATTGTTAGGACCCGAGGTGATTCAAGACACTACTGAAAAGATCCGCCAAATCAGGGAAAGAATGAAAGCTGCTCAAAGTAGGCATAAGAGTTATGCCGACAAAAGAAGAAGGCCGTTAGAGTTTGAGTCGGGTGATCATGTGTTTTTGAGATTGTCACCAACAATTGGCACAGGTAGAGCATTACGAGTGAAGAAACTCAGTCCTCAGGGAAAGAATGAAAGCTGCATGATGTATTCCATGTGTCTCAATTGCGAAAGTACATTCCCGATCCAAGTCAACCGTTAGATTTTGAAACGATTGACCTCCGACCGGACTTGTCTTTCCAACCTCACCCGAATTACATCATGGAACGTGGCGAGAGGACGCTGCGGACGAAGTCAATTCCCATTGTCAAGGTGGTTTGGGATGGTTTTTCCGTCGAGGAAGCTACTTGGGAGTTGGAGGACGATATGCGGACTCAGTATCCGTATTTGTTTTCTTAAGGTACGTTGTGTTTAATTTTGAGGACAAAATTCTTTTAAGAAGGGGAGAATGTAACATCCTCAAAATAATTAGGCGAATTATTTGGATGTTGACCCAATAGAAATAATTTAGTACTCGACTGGTAAATTTATTGAGTGCTAAAATTATTTATTGGATGGCATTAGATCGTTAACCGGATAATACGGATCAAGGAAGTTTTGGATTCGAAATAAAGGATCCAGATCAATATGGTAACTGGACCACGCTACCACTTATTTATTAATTAAATATGTGTTTGTGTGTGTGTGTGTTTAAATAAAAGAAAGAAAAGAAGAAAGGAAAGAAAGAAGAATACGCAGAGAAGAGGAAAGAAGAAAAGAAAGGAGAAGAGAAAGGAGAAGAGAAAGAAGAAAGAAGAAGAAGAAGGATCACTCCCCCAAGCCCCAAAATTCACCATCTTCATCATCTCACTCTCCTCATCATAACCCAAGAGCTAGGAACGAAGCTAGGAGCGGATTGAACGCGATTGGAAGCTCGGAACGAAGTTAGGAGCGGTTCGGTGTTGTTTGGGTTCGATTCGGTGATTTTGACATATCGGTGATTTCGGCTCGGCAACGACTCTCGCTTCAAGGGTGAGTTTTACTCACGTATAGGCTGATACCGTTTTGAAATAGATTGTGTGACGAGTTTTCGAAAGAGTTTGAGTCGAAAACACTATTTTGAAACATATCGCGTTTTAACGAAATTCGTAATCGTTGAGTTTTTGATTGATTTGCTTGATTGTTTGATGTTGATTGGACTGGTATATTGTCTGGCATTGTCTGTTTTTGAGTTAGGAATCGATCGGGGCGAGTTTCGGATCGATCAGAAAGCAAAATTTCATAAAACAGGGCATTTTGGCAATGCTGTCAAACGCGCACGACCCGTGCGTCTCAGGCACACGACCCGTGCGCCTGGTTCGGGTTCAGTGTTAAAAAATTGTCTAACAGGGCGCACGACCCGTGCGTCCTGGGGCACGACCCGTGCGCCTAGTCCTGCCCAAAATTTTCAAAGTGCCCTAAATGATTCCGTTTCGATTCCAATCCTCTCCTAATCCTTTCCTAACCCTTCTATAATGATATTAGGCTTATTATGCCATGATTTTGGGTACGTTTCAAAAGGGTTTTATAAAATATTTTCGAAGTTGAAAATTGTGTCGAAATGTGGTCAACTAGAGTGCGAGTGTGAACTTGGATTTTTATAAAATGTGGAATTAAAAGTGTTTCATTGATTATCTGATTTGATGGACCGTGGGTTCATAGCGTTGTAGATATACGTATATAGTATATCGAGTTGGGTGACGACCCATGTGTAACATACTAGGCGGGGCAGTCATGATCCCCTTCCCTAGGCTCCATGCCAATGGGAGAATGTACTATTGGTAGGGGAGTTCACCGGGATTAGCATGGTTTTGCAGTCGGTGTTGTGTTAAAGATTATTGTGCGATACACCGGGATTAGCATGGTTTTGCAGTCGGTGCCGTACTTGTTGTGTTGCGCGATACACCGGGATTAGCATGGTTTTGCAGTCGGTGCCGCACTTTGTTTATTTTACGACATACCGGGAGTAGCAGCGTTTTGCAGTCGGTGTCGTGTTAAGCTATAAAAGAACTAATAAATGAACCGAGAGTGTTAGTAGGGGTCTCGGTAGAACTCACTGAGATTGTATCTCACTGTTTAAATGTTGTTGTTTTACAGATAAACAGGGACAGAAGAAAACTCAGAGGCACGAGTAGGTGGCCCCGAGAGATGGATGATGACTTAGTTTTACGTTTAAGTTTATTTTCCTTCTGTTGTCCATGTATCACAACACTATGACATCAGTGTTATGTTATCCTTTATTCCGCTTTCTTGTATGATACTGAGCAGGATAGTTCGCTGAATTTTATGGTCTTATGTGTATTAAGACTGCTTGGCTGTTGTCCAGTGAAAACTATTTTGCAGTGTTCAGTATTCATGCAGGAATTTTATATCTCTGATGTGTTTCTAACGTGCACTTGGGTATTTTTAATAAATAAAAACACCAGGGTGTTACAGGATCGGTTGGGACTAGCAATATTTGAGCTATCCGAACCGATAACTATTTTAACTGCTGCAAAGGGTCGTGTCCAGACCCAATCATTGTGTGAAAATTTCTTACTGGTCATAGGGGACAGACAATTTGTTGTGAAATTTATCTGCTTGCCTATGAGAAGCATGGACATTGTTCTGGGTATGAATTGGATGGCTGAAAATCAAGTAACAATCAACTGTGCCGACCGAACCATTAGCTTCGCCTCCGAATCCGTAGGCTTGACACAGGCCGATTCTGAAGTGATGATCTCTTACACCGAAGCAAGCCAGTCATTATTCCAAGGTGCGGAAGCTATTCTTATTATGTTGTTTGCATCTACTGAAACGGGTTTAGATTTGTCATCTGTGCAAGTGGTAAATGAATTTCTAGATGTCTTTCCAGAAGAAGTTTCATCCTTACCTCCTGACAGAGAGGTAGAGTTCTCAATAGAATTGATTCCTGGTACAGGATCAATCTCTAATGCTCCTTATAGAATGTCTCCCTTAGAATTAAAGGAATTGAAGTCTCAACTTGAAGAGTTGATCTCAAAGAGGTTCATTCGACCGAGCGCTTCACCATGGGGTGCTCCGGTGTTGCTAGTCAAAAAGAAGGATGGTAGCATGAGGTTGTGCATAGATTATCGACAACTGAATAAAGTGACGATCAAGAATAAATATCCCTTGCCGAGGATAGACGATTTGCTTGACCAACTTCGAGGTGCCGTGGTATTTTCAAAAATTGATTTCAGGTCGGGCTATCATCAAATAAAGGTACGAGCCTTAGATATTCCGAAGACAGCTTTCCGTACGAGGTATGGACATTACGAGTTCGTAGTAATTCCCTTCGGTTTGACTAATGCTCCAGCGGTATTCATGGATTACATGAACCGAGTATTCCATACTTATCTCGATCAGTTTGTAGTAGTTTTTATTGATGATATCTTGGTGTACTCTAAGACCATTGAGGACCATGTTCAACATCTCCGCATTGTTCTGAAGGTACTCCGAGAAAAGAAATTGTATGCCAAGCCATCGAAGTGTGACTTCTGGATGCCGGAAGTAAAGTTTTTGGGACACGTGATTTCCCAATCGGGAGTTGCTGTGGATCCCAGTAAGGTGGAAGCTGTATTGAACTGGGAAAGACCAACATCTGTTACAGAAATAAGAAGTTTCTTGGGTCTAGCTGGTTACTATAGGAGGTTTATTCAAGGTTTCTCACAACTGGTTCTTCCACTTACCCGGTTGACTCGTAAGGCCCAACAGTTTATATGGGATGCCGATTGTGAGGAGTGTTTTCAAGAATTGAAGGTTAGGTTGACTTCTGCTCCAATCCTAATTCTTCCAGATCCGTCTTTGGATTTTCAAATTTTCAGCGATGCTTCTGGGAAGGGTTTGGGATGTGTCCTTATGCAGAACCAACAAGTTGTAGCTTATGCCTCCAGACAGTTAAAGACTCATGAAGAGAATTATCCGACTCATGATTTGGAATTGGCAGCTATTGTGTACGCACTGAAGATTTGGAGACATTACCTATATGGGTCTCGTTTCGAAGCCTTTAGTGATCATAAAAGTTTGAAATATTTGTTTGATCAGAAGGAGTTGAATAACAGGCAGAGAAGGTGGGTGGAATTTCTGAAGGATTATGACTTCGAATTGAAGTATCATCCGGGAAAGGCTAATGTTGTAGCTGATGCACTAAGTAGGAAATCCATTCACATAGCAAAGTTTATGATGCTTGAGATGAAATTGTTGGAGTCCTTTAGGGACTTAAATATGAATGAAAGATCAAGGAAAAACCGGTTAGTACTGTTGAGCCATATGAGGATCTCCAGTTCATTAAGGGATTCTATTCGCTTAGCACAGGAAATTGATGTGAAGCTACAATCACAAAAAGTGTTGCCAGACTTTACCGAAGATAGTGATGGGATGATTTGTTTCAACGGTAGGATCTGTGTGCCCGAGAATGAAGATATTAAAAAGCAAGTGCTAGAGGAAGCACACCGAAGCTTATTTTCTGTACATCCTGGATCCACCAAGATGTATAGAGATTTAAAGCAGATGTATTGGTGGCATGGAATGAAGTTAGAAATTGCTGAATTCATATCTCAATGCTTGACTTGCCAAAGAGTTAAGATAGAACATCAGAAACCTGTTGGTCTGCTACGGCCACTAGACGTACCCGTGTGGAAATGGGAGGACATTTCCATGGATTTTGTAATGGCATTGCCAAGGTCTCAGGCCGGTAACGACTCCAATTGGGTAGTTGTTGATCGGTTAACCAAATCAGCTCATTTCATTCCAGTCCGTTCGAGCAGTAAAGTATCCAAGTTAGCTGAGGTGTATTTAAAGAACATAGTAAGGTTGCATGGGGTTCCTACCAGTATAGTATCGGATCGAGATCCGAAGTTCACTTCTCGATTTTGGAAAGCTCTAAATGAAGCATTGGGGACTAAAGTACTTTTAAGTACCGCTTATCACCCGCAGACAGATGGGCAGACCGAGAGAACTATCCAGACATTAGAGGATATGCTTAGGGCTTCGGTACTTGATAACGGGAAGAAATGGGAGGATCATCTTCCATTGGTGGAATTCTCATACAACAACAGTTATCATTCCAGTATCGGAATGGCACCTTTTGAAGCCTTGTATGGTAGGAAATGTAGAACTCCATTGTGTTGGTGGGAAGTAGGTGAGAACCGATTGTTAGGGCCCGAGATGATTCATGACACTACTGAAAAGATCCGCCAGATCAGGGAAAGAATGAAAGCCGCTCAGAGTAGGCAAAAGAGTTATGCCGACAAAAGGAGAAGGCCGTTAGAGTTTGAATCGGGTGATCATGTGTTTTTGAGATTGTCACCAACAATTGGCACAGGTAGGGCATTACGGGTAAAGAAACTCAGTCCTCGGTAAATTGGACCATTCCAAATTATCGAGCGAGTTGGGCCTCTTGCATACCGTATTGCTTTACCCCCGCCATTGTCAAATCTTCATGATGTGTTCCATGTGTCTCAGTTGCGGAAGTACATTCCCGATCCAAGTCAACCGTTAGATTTTGAAACGATTGACCTTCGACCGGACTTGTCCTTCCAACCTCATCCAAATTACATCATGGAACGTGGCGAGAGGGCGCTACGGACGAAGTCAATTCCCATTGTCAAGGTGGTTTGGGATGGTTTTTCCGTCGAGGAAGCTACTTGGGAGTTGGAGGACGATATGCGAACTCAGTATCCGTATTTGTTTTCTTGAGGTACGTTGTGTTTAATTTTGAGGACAATATTCCTTTAAGTGGGGGAGAATGTAACATCCTCAAAATAATTAGGCGAATTATTTGGATGTTAACCCAATAGGAATGATTTAGTACTAGACTGGTAAATTTATTGAGTACTAAAATTATTTATGGGATAACATTAGATCGTTAACCGGATAATACGGGTCAATGAAGTTTTGGAATCGAAATAAGGGATTAAGATCAATACGGTAATTGGACCACACTACCACTTATTTATTAATTAAATATGTGTTGTGTGTGTGTGATTAAAGAAAAGAAAGAATAAAAGAGAGGAAAGAAGGAAGGAATTCACGCAGAGAAGAAAAGAGGAGAAAAGAAGAGGAAAAGAGGAAGAGAAAGAAGAAGAGGAAAAGAAGAAGAGAAAGGAAGAAGAGGAGTTAAGCCCACAGCCCCAAAATTCATCATCTTCATCATCTCACTCTCCTCATCATAACCCAAGAGCTAGGTAAGATTCCATCCGGTTTTCTCCCCCTTTTGTAACCTACGAATTTTAGGGGTTTTGAGGGAGGAAATTGTTGAAAAATTGGATTCAATGATGAAATTGATGGTTGGGTTATGTTTAGGAACAAAGCTAGGAGCGGATTGAACGCGATTGGAAGCTCGAAACGAAGTTAGGAGCAATTCGGTGTTGATTGGGTTCGATTCGGTGATTTTGACACATCGGTAATCTCGGCTCGGCAACGGCTCACGCTTCAAGGGTGAGTTTTACTCACGTTTAGGCTTATTCCGTTTTGAAATGAATTGTGTGACTTAGTCTCGAAAGATTTTGAGTCGAAAACGTTATTTTGAAATATATCGCGTTTTAATGAAATTCGTAATCGTTGAGTTTTTGATTGAATTGCTTGATTGTTTGATGTTGATTGGACTGGTATATTGTCTGGTACTGTCTATTTTTGAGTTAGGAATCGATTGGGGGAAGTTTCGGATCAATCGGAAAGCAAAATTTCATGAAACAGGGCATTTTTGGCAATGCTGTCAAATGCGCACGACCCGTGCGTCCAGGGCGCACGACCCGTGCGCCTGGTTCGGGTTCAGTGTTCAAAAATGTCAAACAGAGCGCACGACCCGTGCGTCCTGGGGCACGACCCGTGCGTCCAGGGGCACGACCCGTGCGTCCAGGGGCACGACCCGTGCGCCCAGTTCTGTCCAAAATTTTCAAGTTGACCAAAATAATTCCGTTTTGATTCCAATCCTTTCCTAATCCTTTCCTAACCCTTATATAATGATATTAGGCTTATGATGCCATGATTTTGGGTGTGTTACAAAGGGTTTTATATAACGCTTTTGATGTCTAAATCGTTTCGAAAAACCGAATAATAGCATACGTGTGCGGACATGTTTTATTGATAACAAATGGACTATGAGTCCTATGTGGTAAAGTATAATTTAATGAACTAAACGTTCATATGATTGTAGATATATATATATATATATATATTATATCGAGTTTGGGTGACGACCCATGTTGACATACTAGGAGGGGCAGTCTTGATCCCCTACCCTAGGCTCTGAGGCCGATAGTGAAACAATTATTGGCAAGGGGTTCGCCGGGATTTAGCCTCGGGGCAGTCGGTGGTGTGTCGAAAAGTATTGAGTAACGTTCGCCGGGATTTAGCCTCGGGGCAGTCGGTGGTACGTTACTGTGTTTTTGTAGTGTGGTTCGCCGGGATTTAGCCTCGGGGCAGTCGGTGACGCACTGAATTATAGCAGATCCGCCGGGACTAGTCTCGTGGCAGTCGGTGGAATGCTATGTGTAAAATAATACGGTTCATCGGGAGTTAGCGTTCGTGCAGTCGATGCCGTGTTGGGTTAACAAATGAATTTCCTAATTGGAACGAGAGCGTTAGTAGGGGTCTCGGTAGAACTCACTGAGATTGTATCTCACTGTTTAAATGTTGTTGTTTTACAGATAAGCAGGGACAGAAGAAACCTCAGAGGCACGAGTAGGTGGCCCCGGGTGATGATGGATGACTTAGTTTTATATTTAAGTTTATTTTCCTTCTGTAGTCCATGTATCACAGCACTATGGCATTAGTGTTATGTTTATCTTCATTCCGCTTTCTTGTATGACTCTGACTACCATAGTTGCTGACAGTTTATGGTCTAAGTACCGTATGGTCTTATTTGTGTATAAGACGGTTATGTTAAATTTCAGCAAAAATTTTATAGTGGTATTCAGTGTCTAAGCAGGAATTATTATCTCTGATGTTTTTGCATTTGGCTCACTTGGGTATTTTTACATGTTAAATATACCGGGGTGTTACAATTTTTTAATTTTATGTCATTACATAAAGATAATCCTTCATTAACACATATGCTAATGATTTGACCATAGGTTAAATTGGCATAGTCAATATTTATGCCATCACAATTAACCCTTAAAGATTGTCTTACCTTCTCCGCAAAAAGATGGGGTAAACCGTCTACAAATTTAGACTTCCAATGAATAGAATCAGGATTGGATAATTGAAAAACTTTAGACAAGAAAGTATCCTTATACCATCTAAAGTGGGTCAAAGAAGGACACCTTAAATTTTGTAAAAGAGTTTGTAATTTTTCTGTTATGGGAACAGTTGCTCCTACAAAATTTTGTAAGATAGATAAACACAGTGTATAAACTGCATCTTCTTCAGTAGTAGTAATAGTATTACCACTACTTGATTCTGTTTTCACAACTACCTTTTTGTGACTTAGAATCTCCTGTTTTTGGGATATGGTGACATAATTATCCCACTAACCTCTTAATTGGCCGACAAATCCTGTGGCTATAAACTGAGCAATAGAACTATCGCTATTACCATGCTGTTTACAAACAGTAGAATACATAATCATTCTATGTATCATATCTATGATTTGTTTATCATTTAAACCATCAATATTCCATTCGTAAATGGATTTACCAGAATAAGAATTCTGATAATTATCATTTTCTTCAAAAAGAAGATCTTGAGGAGAAGGCCTTTTATAGTAATATTTTTCTACAGCCCTTGTAGTGTAAATAGGATTTATACTATTCTCCTTATTGATATCTTGATTAGCGAACATTTTTGCTAAATCATTAATATCTTCATCGTCTGAAGTATTTTCAGGAGTACCGAAAATATCTTTTTCGGATAAAACACTTAAGTTAAGATTCTTAAGCTTTTGTTCAAGAATATGAACAAATTCATTTGTATTATCCTCCATTTTAAAACCTGATATAGGTAAAGGAGGTTGAACTAAAGGAACCTCTGCAACCACTGATGCCTCACCTTTGTTCATTTTTTCTAAAATTAATTTCTGTTGAGAAATTTGATTTTCAAACATCTCTTTTAAGGATAATAAATCTTTCTCAAGAGAAACAATTTGTTCTCCTAAACAATTCAGAAAAACATTGGTATAATTCTGGGTTCTAACTAAAGAACTTAATTCCTTGATAGTAACATGGTTACCTTCTATACCTTTGAGAAAAGTAAAAGATATTGCTTCTATATCTTTTCCTTCTAAGGTTTTACCTATATTTAGGTCTCTATTTGTTGGAGGGAAAAAAGAACTCATTTTTTCTCCTTTTATTGTTTCCCAGTCATGTGGTTTGAGGATCAAAACTTCTTTCTGAACCTTCTTAACAAAATAATTTGCAAACCATTTGACAAAAGGAACATAATCCTGGATTATGGTCATTTCTTCATAATAATCATTTTTAAACTTATTTAGTTTATAAGAAGAAAATTTCTTAAAATACCATTGCCTAAATTCGGCATACTTTTCTAATTGAAATTCTCCACTGATGAGTTCTCTCATCTTACTCCCTGGGGAGAAATCTATTTTAGAGTTCATGGCAAATTAAAACTCATTTCTGACTGTGTAGGTGATTCCCTACTTTGAGAATTATTCTTCTGATAAATTCCATGGGGAATTCTATTCTCACTAATTCTAATGTTTTCTACAGTTTCTATCTCGTCTATTTGTTGAGACACAGGGGTTCTAGGTATTTCACTAGGAGTTGTATAAAACTCACTGGCAGAATGTCTTGCTGAAATGCTTCTAGGTATTTTAATAGTTCATTGGGGATTAAATTTTATTTCTATGTCCCCTTCATCGGTTTCAATGATTTGATCTATATTCCTATTCATGATAGGTCTAGGTTCTATGGCTTGGGGTAAAGACCATGTTTCTGGAAAATTTATTTCTTCCCATCTAATCAGTTTATTAGTGACTATATTAGAGGTCAACAAATTTGTTTGGACCAGAGTAGTAGTTCCTGGAAAGGAGGCTTGCTTAACTTTTGGGTTAAGTGTACTCAAAACTTTAAAATAAACTCTATAACATAATGCTATAAGCTCGCTGCCTGGGTTAAAATTATAACCACTGGTATGTATAGTAAGCTGCAAAGCATCTAAAATATCTTTATCAGATAAAGATAAGCATAAATTTGGTGCCACATCAAAATAGACAGGACCATGACATAGACTGGTTTCTATTAAAGCAGCTAGAGAGGATTTAAAGTCTCTACTTCTTCCATCTCTAACATATGCCATTATACTAGCATTTAACCCTGATAAGGTTAAAGGTTTGAAAGCAATTTGTATAAGTCCGATATGGACAAACTTGTAATCTTTAAAAGGGAGTAAATCTTTTTTACTCAATAATCTAATAGTCTGGGTATTATCAGAAATTTGTATGGTTTGTTCTATGGTCTTAATCGCATAGCGAGATAAAAGATCAAACATACCCATTTTATATATTTTCTTGCAAGGGACTGAAGGAATAGTCCACTTGTTCAATTGATCCAAATTTTTTGGATATTCCATTAGCTCTTCATTCTTGATAGAGTTATCTTGATGATCATAATCATCGATTTCCATAATGATAAAATTGTTGTGGATAAACGAGACACAGAACCAGACCCTTTCTGGGTAAAATAATTAAACTTATGAAAATACTATACTCTAAATATCTTATTTGTCATCTTTGCAAACATTTCTGTTTAAATTTCAACCCGAAGGGAAATAAGGATTTCTCCTAAATCAAAGATGCCACAGAGGTTTTTAGCAAAAAAACGTTCTTCGGGAAATCACCTTGTTCAAACGCCTCTTCTGGGCAAAAACGGTGATGTTAAGAACACACACTAAAAACATTTTGTGTATCAATGTTTCATCAAAGTGAAACACCAAAAAATACACAAATAAGATATTTCACCATTTTCTAATTTCATATGAATAATTACTTCACCCTGGGAATGGCTCTGATACCATTCACCTCGTTTACCACAACAATAATCTAGCTACTCATTTGAGTAGCCTTACCAAAATTAATTAAAGAATAGTACGTACCTTAAGATTGAACTTCAGAGTAGTATTGCTATTGCACGGAAGACTTAAATTAACTTGGAATTAAAGTGAAGGGCGAGGAAGAGAGAGAGAAACAAAGGAAAGTTTTATTTCAGTAGTAGTTGTTGTGTTGTATGTTACAAGTGGTTTACAACTGAGGCACAATTTGCCTTTTATAGAAAACTTAAGGCTTACTATTTAAGCCAGTAAAAGCTAACTATTACAACCGGTAACCGGTAAAAGAAAAAGAAAACAGTAAAAGTAGAAAAATACAAAACATCATAATTAATGCCGGGTACACTTGGGGCCCCATCGACGCACTAAAAATGACAGCAAAGCTAAAAACAAAAATACATAGTAGAAGCATTATTGCTTAGTGGAGGGAATTCTTTCCACGTTCTTCAATTATGGAAAGGATGATTCTTTCCACGTTCTTCAATTATGGAAAGGATGATTGCCGACACATAATTCTTGCCGACACCAATTAATTAATTAATTAATTAACTTTTGTCTTTTCCTTTATTCTTTTGTTGAATCATGGCTTCAATTAGGGAGTCCCAATAATCTTCTGGGGAAGGTTCTGGTTGAGATTCTCCAGCTAAAGATTCAAAAATGTTTGAATCCATGGATCCAGAGTCGTAGTCATAATTTTCTCCTCAGATTCATTAGGATGAATCTTCTGGTAATAATTTTTTAAATGGACCATATCAAGACCTTGACCAAATTTCTCTTTTGGAATTTTCTGGTCTTCATCAATAGCTTCTTTGATTTTTACTTCCATTTTATGGAGGTCTTCATCGTCAATATTATTCCACCATTTTGAGAAGAAATGTCTTCTAAGGATTGGATCATTGTAATTATTCCTTGTGATGGTAATTGCCCATCTCCAAATCCAAGGAATTTGAAATTTAGTAAATAAAAAACAAGGACCTTGTCCTGTGATCATTTTTGAAGCATTTTTCAAAAATAAAGGATTATGATCACACCATGAATTATATAAATCCAATAAATTTTCTGGTAAAACTTCTATTGAAGGACCAATTTTCCTCCACCAATCAAAAAACCATTGTGGTATTGGTTTGGCCAGAATTTCTGGGTTAGCACTGAAAAACCATGAGTGCTTATTCTTTGGATTTTGGTAATAAAATGCCAAAGTAAATGCTTGGATATAATCCCAATAATTGAAGTAAACATTTTTTCCTTCAGCAATTTTAATTGCTTTATCTCCATTTAGATTTAAACCCCATTCTCTGGGTGTCAATATCTTATTGATATGACATTTACTGTAATTAATAAAATTATCAGGATTATTATTCTGATAATAATGAGTTATTGTTACTGATTCAGTAACTCGAAGTAAAACTTCTAAATGTGGTCTAGACTTACCATTAAGTCCAGGATATCCTCTAGATTCGAGGTATCTTGTTTTAATCGACCATCCATCATTAGGAGTCAATTCCATATCATCTTCTTCGACATACATTATGTCTTCAGTGGTTGGATTTTCACAATATTCTGTGACTTTAGTAACAGGATTATCATTAATCACTGTATCTTTGTAAGAATTTGTCTTACTTGAAGAAGGTATATCTTCTTTCTTTTGTGACCCTGTTAATTGTAACAGGTTCCTGTTTCTATGAACAGTAGTTCAATCCCCTATTAGAGGAATGTTTGATTCTTGATAGGGCAGCATATTGTTGCTCCTATTTCTTCCACCACCACGGCCTCTACCCCTATTGGGGGATGTCATTTCCCTGCAAAAATTCACGGGTTAAATAATCAGCAAGACAATTATTTTCTCCTTTAATATATTGGATATCAAATTCAAAAACTGATAACTGAGCTTGCCAATTAGCAAAGATTTGTTTTGCAACAAGATTTTTGACATCTTTTTCGATGATTGATTTAGCAGAACTACAATCAATTCTTAACAAAAATTTTTGATTTAA
The DNA here is from genome assembly GCA_039519185.1 of Astragalus membranaceus. Classification (NCBI taxonomy): domain Eukaryota; kingdom Viridiplantae; phylum Streptophyta; class Magnoliopsida; order Fabales; family Fabaceae; genus Astragalus; species Astragalus membranaceus. Next base: position 95,997,894 of record CM076849.1, read on the forward strand.
TAAATCATCTTGAAATTTTGAAATACATTTAATAATAGAACGCATTTCTTTCTTAACAGTAGAGTAATTAAACTGAGTTGGATTCCACTTCCCAGAAGTGAACCTGACTAATACTTCTTTATTTGTATCTAGTATAACCTGCTTTAGGATACCTCCATATCCTAAATTAGAAGCATCTGTTTCTACTATCTTAAAATATTTAGGATTGGCTAAAGATAAGCAAGGCAAACATTTTACTTTGCTCTTAATCCTTTGGACAGCCTGAGAATGTTTCTCAGTCCAAGGACCTGGGTTTTTTCTTAATCTATTATATAATATAGATGTATCCTGAGCTAAATTTTCATAATAGTCTGAAATATAATTCAAACTTCCTAGAAACCTTTGTAATTGTTTTTTCTCTGAAATGATATCAGGAAATTTTGAAGCAAATTCAATGCTTCTGCTGATAGGGATAATTGTCCCCTGGTCAATTTCATGTCCTAAAAATCTAACTTTTGTTTGAAAAAGTTTCATTTTTGGAGCTGAAATAACTAAACCATTATGTTTAACTAAGTTTTTAGACGTTTTCAAATGTTTGATATGTTTATCAAAAGTTTTAGAAAAAACTAAAACATCATCAATATAAACAATCATAAAATCCGAATAAGGATTAAAAATATCATTCATAATATTTTGAAATTCTGATGGAGCATTCTTCAAGCCAAAGGGAAGAACATTCCATTCATAATGTCCAAACGGGACAGTAAAAGCTGTTTTATATTTATCAGATTCATTAATTTGAATTTGCCAATAGCCTGATTTCATATCAAATTTTGAAAAAATCAAGGCATCATTAAGCCTATCCAATAAATCTTTTTTATTGGGAATTGGATATCTAATCCATTTCAAAACCTTATTGAGAGGTTTATAATTAATAACTAATCTTGGGACACCTCGTTCCCTCTCAGCATTTTTATTTACATAAAATGCTGTGCAACTCCAAGAAGACTTGGATTTTCTAATTAACCTTTTTTCCAAAAGAGAATTAATTTCTTTTTTACAAAGGTCAAGATATTCTTGATTCATTTGGGCTGGTCTAGCCTTTGTAGGAATTTGATTTTCGTTAAAATCATCAATATAGGGTAGAGAAACAATATGTTGTTTCCTACTCCAAAAAGCATTTGGTAAATCATTACATACCTCAGAAACAAATTGTTGTTCAATCAACTTAATTTGTTTCTTAGTTTCATCTTTTTTAAGATGATCCTTGATATTGAAAATATTTATTTCTTCTTTAAGAAAACATATCTGTCTTTCTTTAATAGAAAGAATATTTTTAATCTCATTAAGAACCCTAGTATAAGGATCAGTAATAAAATTAAAAATAATTTCTTTATTGTCAATAACGGTAGTGATACCCTCTTGATCAATACTTCTAATAGGCATAATATTATGCAAGAAAGGAGTACCTAAAATAATTCTACTAGTTAAATTTTTAACTAATATAAAATGAGTTGGTAAACAAATATTTTGATTACAAACATAAGTATTAGAAAGTTTATAATTGACTTCCAAACGACTTCCACCAGCTTGCGTAAGAGCTTGGGTGGTTTTCTCAAAATATTTTGTAGGAATAATACCTTCCTGAATGCAATTGAGATCAGCACCACTATCTACAAGTGCTGCTTCATTTTTTAAAATAAAATTCTTATTAATTACCAAAGTTACTTTCACAAACCATTTTTGTGAAGTTACCCTGTGTAATAAATATTTTACACTAGCAATATTACTACCAGAAGGAATAGTAGAAATAAAAGGGGTTTTTCCTAAATTGCCAGGAATCTCTAAGGAAGATATGCTGATATTATCTTTCTTGATCTGAACCATTTCAGATTTTAAGAGATTTATTTCTCTTTTCAAATCATTAATAGAAACAGGAGTTTCTTTAATGTTTGATCGTCTAAATTTAGACAAAACCTCACTTATCTGGTAAGGTGCATCTATGATTAGAGGCGCCTCTTTTTTGGAACTTTCCTTGATTAGGAATTCCATCATCTTTTTTCTCAGACTATTGTCTGTAATAGACTCCAAAATTTTTAGAGCTTCTTCATGTTCTTCATTAAGAACATTTAATCCATTTATTTCAACAATGGATTTCCAGTAATTCAAATTATTGTATTGACAGCTATTGTTATCAATATTAGAACCTGGAGAAGTATCATTATTGATACATTCTATGTCCTTCGAAGAGTCCTGTTCTGATTCAGAATCAATTGATAGAACCTTTTTTAATCGAGTCCTTGATTGTCCATCCTCCAAGGCATTCAGGGCTTTTTTAGTCCAGTATTTGTTGTCATAATGTCTTGTCTTGTCATAATTGTGGCAAGTAATGTCCAGTTTATGGGCTTTCCTCTTTCCTTTATTCTGGAAAGTGTCTTGCTTGGGCTTATTTTTATAAAAATTTGTTTTGAATTTTTTCTTATTAGGAGATTTATAAATATCCTTGTTTCTATTAAACTTTTTATAAGTTCTATTATTAAAGTTTTTTGCTTTTTATTATTTAGGCCAGGTGGTCTATCCATATCAAAAACAAATTGATTATAATAACTATTTGTATCCTCCTTTAACTTAGAATCCTCTATAGGTAAGGAAGGTTGAATTCCAGCAACCATTGGTGCCTTAGACTTGTTCATATTATCCAGAATTAATTTTTGTTGAAAAATTTGTTTTTCAAACATTTCTTTTAAAGATAATAAATCTTTTTTAAGAGGGATTATTTGCTCTTCTAAATTATCCAAAAACACCTTGGTGTAATTCTGGGTTTTAATTAAAGAACTTAATTCTTTAATAGTAACATGTTTACTTTCTATCCCTTTGAGAAAAATAAAAGATCTGGCTTCTATATTCTCTTGTTCTAGGGTAGTTTCCCAACTATTTGGCCGAAGGATTAAAACTTCATTTTTAACTTTATTAACAAAATAATTTGCAAACCATTTAACAAAAGGAATATAATCCTGAGTTATGGTCAACTCTTCATAATAATCATCTTTGAACTTATTTAGTTCATAAGATGAGAATTTCTTAAAATACCATTGCCTAAATTCGGCATATCTATTTAGTTGGAATTCTCCACTAATGAGTTCTCTCATCTTACTCCCAGGGGAGTAATCTATTTTAGAGTTCATCCTATATGGAAACTCATTTCTGGTTATGTAGGTGATTCCCTACATTAAGAATTCTTCTTCTGATAAATTTTGTTTTTTCAATAGCAACAATATTTTCTATGGCCTCTTGCTCATCTATTTGCTGGGATGTAGAGGCTTCATGCAAATTACTAGGAGCTATATTAATATGGTTTTCTGATAAAAACAAACGAGTCTCGTTATTATTACGAAGCTCATTTAACTCACTCCTAATGGCTGAATTAATAGGTTGGGAACAAATTCTAGTTCCTAGCATAGCAGAATATTTTGCTAAATCATTATAAACATCGTTATAGTAGTTATATCGTTCAGAATCACGAGGCCAATTGTCTCGCTTGGCTGCGAACTCAGAGAGACGCAATTCAATTTTAAATATTTCTTTGTTAAGCATTCGATGCCTAGCTTCTAACCATTCTTCCCTAGATACGGGATGATCATTATCATCAATATTCATGACGAGATAAAATTGTTGTGGATAAACGAGATACAGGACCAGACCCTTTCTGGGTAAAATTATTGAACTTATGAAAATACTATACTTTAAATATCTTATTTGTCATCTTTGCAAACATTTCTGTTTAAATTTCAACCTGAAGGGAAATAAGGATTTCTCCTAAATCAAAGATGCCACAGAGGTTTTTAGCAAAAAACGTTCTTCGGTAAATCACCTTGTTCAAACGCCTCTTCTGGGCAAAAACGGTGATGTTAAGAACACACACTAAAAACATTTTGTGTATCAATGTTTCATCAAAGTGAAACACCAAAAAATACACAAATAAGATATTTCTAGCATAATTTTTTCACATGAATAATTACGTCACCCTGGGAATGGCTCTGATACCATTCACCTCGTCTACCACAACAATAATCTAGCTACTCATTTGAGTAGCCTTACCAAAATTAATAAAAGAATAGTACGTACCTTAAGATTGAACTTCAGAGTAGTATTGCTATTGCACGGAAGACTTAAATTAACTTGGAATTAAAGTGAAACACCAAAAAATACACAAATAAGATATTTCTAGCATAATTTTTTCACATGAATAATTACTTCACCCTGGGAATGACTCTGATACCATTCACCTCGTCTACCACAACAATAATCTAGCTACTCATTTGAGTAGCCATACCAAAATTAATAAAAGAATAGTACGTACCTTAAGATTGAACTTCAGAGTAGTATTGCTATTGCACGGAAGACTTAAATTAACTTGGAATTAAATCACCTTGTTCAAACGCCTCTTCTTAAGATTGAACTTCAGAGTAGTATTGCTATTGCACGGAAGACTTAAATTAACTTGGAATTAAAGTGAAGGGCGAGGAAGAGAGAGAGAAACAAAGGAAAGTTTTATTTCAGTAGTAGTTGTTGTGTTGTATGTTACAAGTGGTTTACAACTGAGGCACAATTTGCCTTTTATAGAAAACTTAAGGCTTACTATTTAAGCCAGTAAAAGCTAACTATTACAACCGGTAACCGATAAAAGAAAAAGAAAACAGTAAAAGTAGAAAAATACAAAACATCATAATTAATGCCGGGTACACTTGGGGCCCCATCGACGCACTAAAAATGACAGCAAAGCTAAAAACGAAAATACATAGTAGAAGCATTATTGCTTAGTGGAGGGAATTCTTTCCACGTTCTTCAATTATGGAAAGGATGATTCTTTCCACGTTCTTCAATTATGGAAAGGATGATTGCCGACACATAATTCTTGCCGACACCAATTAATTAATTAATTAATTAATTAACTTTTGTCTTTTCCTTTATACTTTAGTTGAATCATGGCTTCAATTAGGGAGTCCCAATAATCTTCTGGGGAAGGTTCTGGTTGAGATTCTCCAGCTAAAGATTCAAAAATGTTTGAATCCATGGATCCATGTGATGAACTTGTCTTCATGGAAGCAATTTCTTCATTAACTTCAAAAGTTTTGAAGAATTGATTTTTTATATGGTCCAGAGTCGTAGTCATAATTTTCTCCTCAGATTCATTAGGATGAATCTTCTGGTAATAACTTTTTAAATGGACCATATCAAGACCTTGACCAAATTTCTCTTTTGGAATTTTCTGGTCTTCATCAATAGCTTCTTTGATTTTTACTTCCATTTTATGGAGGTCTTCATCGTCAATATTATTCCACCATTTTGAGAAGAAATGTCTTCTAAGGATTGGATCATTGTAATTATTCCTTGTGATGGTAATTGCCCATCTCCAAATCCAAGGAATTTGAAATTTAATAAATAAAAAACAAGGACCTTGTCCTGTGATCATTTTTGAAGCATTTTTCAAAAATAAAGGATTATGATCACACCATGAATTATATAAATCCAATAAATTTTCTGGTAAAACTTCTATTGAAGGACCAATTTTCCTCCACCAATCAAAAAACCATTGTGGTATTGGTTTGGCCAGAATTTCTGGGTTAGCACTGAAAAACCATGAGTGCTTATTCTTTGGATTTTGGTAATAAAATGCCAAAGTAAATGCTTGGATATAATCCCAATAATTGTAGTAAACATTTTTTCCTTCAGCAGTTTTAATTGCTTTATCTCCATTTGGATTTAAACCCCATTCTCTGGGTGTCAATATCTTATTGATATGACATTTACTGTAATTAATAAAATTATCAGGATTATTATTCTGATAATAATGAGTTATTGTTACTGATTCAGTAACTCGAAGTAAAACTTCTAAATGTGGTCTAGACTTACCATTAAGTCCAGGATATCCTCTAGATTCGAGGTATCTTGTTTTAATCGACCATCCATCATTAGGAGTCAATTTCATATCATCTTCTTCGACATACATTATGTCTTCAGTGGTTGGATTTTCACAATATTCTGTGACTTTAGTAACAAGATTATCATTAATCACTGTATCTTTGTAAGAATTTGTCTTACTTGAAGAAGGTATATCTTCTTTCTTTTGTGACCCTGTTAATTGTAACAGGTTCCTGTTTCTATGAACAGTAGTCCAATCCCCTATTAGAGGAATGTTTGATTCTTGATAGGGCAGCATATTGTTGCTCCTATTTCTTCCACCACCACGGCCACGGCCTCTACCCCTATTGGGGGATGTCATTTCCCTGCAAAAATTCACGGGTTAAATAATCAGCAAGAGAATTATTTTCTCCTTTAATATAATGGATATCAAATTCAAAAACTGATAACTGAGCTTGCCAATTAGCAAAGTTTTGTTTTGAAACAAGATTTTTGACATCTTTTTCAATGATTGATTTAGCAGAGCTACAATCAATTCTTAACAAAAATTTTTGATTTAATAAATCATCTTGAAATTTTGAAATACATTTAATAATAGAAAGCATTTCTTTCTTAACAGTAGAGTAATTAAACTGAGTTGGATTCCACTTCCCAGAAGTGAACCTGACTAATAATTCTTTATTTGTATCTGGTATAACCTGCTTTAGGATACCTCCATATCCTAAATTAGAAGCATCTGTTTCTACTATCTTAAAATATTTAGGATTGGCTAAAGATAAGCAAGGCAAACATTTTACTTTGCTCTTAATCCTTTGGACAGCCTGAGAATGTTTCTCAGTCCAAGGACCTGGGTTTTTTCTTAATCTATTATATAATATAGATGTATCCTGAGCTAAATTTTCATAATAGTCTGAAATATAATTCAAACTTCCTAGAAACCTTTGTAATTGTTTTTTCTCTGAAAAGATATCAGGAAATTTTGAAGCAAATTCAATGCTTCTGCTGATAGGGATAATTGTCCCCTGGTCAATTTCATGTCCTAAAAATCTAACTTTTGTTTGAAAAAGTTTAATTTTTGGAGCTGAAATAACTAAACCATTATGTTTAACTAAGTTTTTAAACGTTTTCAAATGTTTGATATCTTTATCAAAAGTTTTAGAAAAAACTAAAACATCATCAATATAAACAATCATAAAATCCGAATAAGGATTAAAAATATCATTCATAATATTTTGAAATTCTGATGGAGCATTCTTCAAACCAAAGGGAAGAACATTCCATTCATAATGTCCAAACGGGACAGTAAAAGCTGTTTTATATTTATCAGATTCATTAATTTGAATTTGCCAATAGCCTGATTTCATATCAAATTTTGAAAAAATCAAGGCATCATTAAGCCTATCCAATAAATCTTTTTTATTGGGAATTGGATATCTAATCCATTTCAAAACCTTATTGAGAGGTTTATAATTAATAACTAATCTTGGGACACCTCGTTCCCTCTCAGCATTTTTATTTACATAAAATGCTGTGCAACTCCAAGAAGACTTGGATTTTCTAATTAACCTTTTTTCCAAAAGAGAATTAATTTCTTTTTTACAAAGGTCAAGATATTCTTGATTCATTTGGGCTGGTCTAGCCTTTGTAGGAATTTGATTTTCGTTAAAATCATCAATATAGGGTAGAGAAACAATATGTTGTTTCCTACTCCAAAAAGCATTTGGTAAATCATTACATACCTCAGAAACAAATTGTTGTTCAATCAACTTAATTTGTTTCTTAGTTTCATCTTTTTTAAGATGATCCTTGATATTGAAAATATTTATTTCTTCTTTAAGAAAACATATCTGCCTTTCTTTAATAGAAAGAATATTTTTAATCTCATTAAGAACCCTAGTATAAGGATCAGTAATAAAATTAAAAATAATTTCTTTATTGTCAATAACGGTAGTAATACCCTCTTGATCAATACTTCTAATAGGCATAATGTTATGCAAGAAAGGAGTACCTAAAATAATTCTACTAGTTAAATTTTTAACTAATATAAAATGAGTTGGTAAACAAATATTTTGATTACAAACATAAGTATTAGAAAGTTTATAATTGACTTCCAAACGACTTCCACCAGCTTGCGTAAGAGCTTGGGTGGTTTTCTCAAAATATTTTGTAGGAATAATACCTTCCTGAATGCAATTGAGATCAGCACCACTATCTACAAGTGCTGCTTCATTTTTTAAAATAAAATTCTTATTAATTACCAAAGTTACTTTCACAAACCATTTTTGTGAAGTTACCCTGTGTAATAAATATTTTTCACTAGCAATATTACTACCAGAAGGAATAGTAGAAATAAAAGGGGTTTTTCCTAAATTGCCAGGAATCTCTAAGGAAGATATGCTGATATTATCTTTCTTGATCTGAACCATTTCAGATTTTAAGAGATTTATTTCTCTTTTCAAATCATTAATAGAAACAGGAGTTTCTTTAATGTTTGATCGTCTAAATTTAGACAAAACCTCACTTATCTGGTAAGGTGCATCTATGATTAGAGGCGCCTCTTTTTTGGAACTTTCCTTGATTAGGAATTCCATCATCTTTTTTCTCAGACTATTGTCTGTAATAGACTCCAAAACTTTTAGAGCTTCTTCATGTTCTTCATTAAGAACATTTAATCTATTTATTTCAACAATGGATTTCCAGTAATTCAAATTATTGTATTGACAGCTATTGTTGTCAATATTAGAACCTGGAGAATTATCATTATTGATACATTCTATGTCCTTCGAAGAGTCCTGTTCTGATTCAGAATCAATTGATAGAACCTTTTTTAATCGAGTCCTTGATTGTCCATCCTCCAAGGCGTTCAGGGCTTTTTTAGTCCAGTATTTGTTGTCATAATGTCTTGTCTTGTCATAATTGTGGCAAGTAATGTCCAGTTTATGGGCTTTCCTCTTTCCTTTATTCTGGAAAGTGTCTTGCTTGGGCTTATTTTTATAAAAATTTGTTTTGACTTTTTTCTTATTAGGAGATTTATAAATATCCTTGTTTCTATTAAACTTTTTATAAGTTCTATTATTAAAGTTTTTTGCTTTTTATTATTTAGGCCAGGTGGTCTATCCATATCAAAAACAAATTGATTATAATAACTATTTGTATCCTCCTTTAACTTAGAATCCTCTATAGGTAAGGAAGGTTGAATTCCAGCAACCATTGGTGCCTTAGACTTGTTCATATTATCCAGAATTAATTTCTGTTGAAAAATTTGTTTTTCAAACATTTCTTTTAAAGATAATAAATCTTTTTTAAGAGAGATTATTTGCTCTTCTAAATTATCCAAAAACACCTTGGTGTAATTTTGGGTTTTAATTAAAGAACTTAATTCTTTAATAGTAACATGTTTACTTTCTATCCCTTTTAGAAAAATAAAAGATCTGGCTTCTATATTCTCTTGTTGTAGGGTAGTTTCCCAACTATTTGGCTGAAGGATTAAAACTTCATTTTTAACTTTATTAACAAAATAATTTGCAAACCATTTAACAAAAGGAATATAATCCTGAGTTATGGTCAACTCTTCATAATAATCATCTTTGAACTTATTTAGTTCATAAGATGAGAATTTCTTAAAATACCATTGCCTAAGTTCGGCATATCTATTTAGTTGGAATTCTCCACTAATGAGTTCTCTCATCTTACTCCCAGGGGAGTAATCTATTTTAGAGTTCATCCTATATGGAAACTCATTTCTGGTTATGTAGGTGATTCCCTACTTTAAGAAATCTTCTTCTGATAAATTTTGTTTTTTCAATAGCAACAATATTTTCTATGGCCTCTTGCTCATCTATTTGCTGGGATGTAGAGGCTTCATGCAAATTATTAGGAGCTATATTAATATGGTTTTCTGATAAAAACAAACGAGTCTCGTTATTATTACGAAGCTCATTTAACTCACTCCTAATGGCTGAATTAATAGGTTGGGAACAAATTCTAGTTCCTAGCATAGCAGAATATTTTGCTAAATCATTATAAACATCGTTATATAGTAGTTATATCGTTCAGAATCACGAGGCCAATTGTCTCGCTTGGTTGCGAACTCAGAGAGACGCAATTCAATTTTAAATATTTCTTTGTTAAGCATTCGATGCCTAGCTTCTAACCATTCTTCCCTAGATACGGGATGATCATTATCATCAATATTCATGACGAGATAAAATTGTTGTGGATAAACGAGATACAGGACCAGACCCTTTCTGGGTAAAATAATTGAACTTATGAAAATACTATACTTTAAATATCTTATTTGTCATCTTTGCAAACATTTCTGTTTAAATTTCAACCCGAAGGGAAATAAGGATTTCTCCTAAATCAAAGATGCCTCAGAGGTTTTTAGCAAAAAATGTTCTTCGGGAAATCACCTTGTTCAAACGCCTCTTCTGGGCAAAAACGGTGATGTTAAGAACACACACTAAAAACATTTTGTGTATCAATGTTTCATCAAAGTGAAACACCAAAAAATACACAAATAAGATATTTCTAGCATAATTTTTTCACATGAATAATTACTTCACCCTGGGAATGGCTCTGATACCATTCACCTCGTCTACCACAACAATAATCTAGCTACTCATTTGAGTAGTAGATGCAAAATTAAATAATAAAAGAATAGTACCTTGATTGAAGTTCAGAGTAGTTTTGCACTAATATTGCACGGAAGACTTAAATGGAAAGGAATGAAGTGGGGCGTGGAAGATAGATAGAGAGGAACACCAAATGAAAGGAAAACTTATATTTTACAAGTGATAGTTGAGTTGTTGTGTTGTGTGTTTTACAACTGAGGCATAAATGCCTTATATAGAAAACTTAAGGCTTACTATTTAAGCCAGTAAAGACTAACTATTACAACCGGTAACCGGTAAAAGAAAAAGAAAACAGTAAAAGAAGAAAAATACAAAACATCATAATTAATGCCGGGTGCACTTGGGGCCCCCATCGACACACTAAAAATGACAGCAAAGCTAAAAACAAAACTACAATAGTAGAAGCATTATTACTTAGTGGAAGAATTTCTCTCCACTTTTTCCACGTGGAAGAATTTCTCTCCACCTTTTCCAATTGTGAAAAGGATGATTGCCGACACAAGGAAGCACCAATTAATTAATTAAATAATTAATTAATTAATTTTTGTCTTTTCCTTTATTCTTCAGTTGAATCATAGCTTCAATCAAAGAGTCCCAATAATCTTCTGGGGAAGGTTCTGGCTGAGATTCTCCAGCTAAAGATTCAAAAATGTTTGAATCTATGGATCCATGTGATGAACTTGTCTTCATGGAAGCAATTTCTTCATTAACTTCAAAAATTTTGAAGAATCGATTTTTTATATGGTCCAGAGTTCTGGTCATAATTTTTTCCTCAGATTCATTAGGATGAATCTTTTGGTAGTAATTCTTTAAATGGGCCATATCAAGACCTTGACCAAATTTATCTTTTGGAATCTTCTGGTCTTCTTTAATAGCTTCCTTAATTTTTACTTCCATTTTATGGAGGTCTTCGTCGTCAATATTATTCCACCATTTTGAGAAGAAATGTCTTCTAAGGATTGGATCATTGTGATGGTAATTGCCCATCTCCAAATCCAAGGAATTTGAAATTTAATAAAGAAAAAACAAGGACCTTGTCCTGTGATCATTTTTGAAGCATTTTTCAAAAATAAAGGATTATGATCACACCATGAATTATATAAATTCAATAAATTTTCTGGTAAAACATCTATTGAAGGACCAATTTTCCTACACCAACTAAAAAACCATTGTGGTATTGGTTTGGCCAGAATTTCTGGGTTAGCACTGAAAAACCATGAGTGCTTATTCTTCGGATTTTGATAATAGAATGCCAAAGTAAATGCTTGGATATAATCCCAATATTTGAAGTAAACATTTTTTCCTTCAGCAATTTTAATTGCCTTGTCTCCATTTGGATTTAAACCCCATTCTCTGGGTGACAATATCTTATTGATATGACATTTACTGTAATTAATAAAATTATCAGGATTATTATTCTGATAATAATGAGTTATTGTTACTGATTCAGTAACTCGAAGTAAAACTTCTAAATGAGGTCTAGACTTACCATTAAGTCCAGGATATCCTCTAGATTCGAGGTATCTTGTTTTAATTGACCATCCATCATTAGGAGTCAATTCCATATCATCTTCTTCGACATACATTATGTCTTCAGTGATTGGATTTTCACAATATTCTGTGACTTTATTAACAGGATTATCATTAATCACTGTATCTTTGTAAGAATTTGTCTTACTTGAAGAAGGTATATCTTCTTTCTTTTGAGGCCCTGTTAATTGTAACAGGTTTCTGTTTCTATGAACAGTAGTCCAATCCCCTATTAGAGGAATGTTTGATTCTTGATAGGGCAGCATATTGTTGCTCCTATTTCTTCCACCACCACGGCCACCACGGCCACGGCCTCTACCCCTATTGGGGGATGTCATTTCCCTGCAAAAATTCACGGGTTAAATAATCAGCAAGAGAATTATTTTCTCCTTTAATATATTGGATATCGAATTCAAAAACTGATAACTGAGCTTGCCAATTAGCAAAGATTTGTTTTGCAACAAGATTTTTGACATCTTTTTCAATGATTGACTTAGCAGAGCTACAATCAATTCTTAACAAAAAATTTTGGTTTAATAAATCATCTTGAAATTTTGAAATACATTTAATAATAGAAAGCATTTCTTTCTTAACAGTCGAGTAATTAGACTGGGTTGGATTCCACTTTCCAGAAGTGAATCTGATTAATACTTCTTTATTTGTATCTGGCATAACCTGCTTTAGGATACCTCCATATCCTAAATTAGAAGCATTTGTTTCTACTATCTTAAGATATTTAGGATTGGCTAAAGATAAGCAAGGCAAACATTTTACTTTGCTCTTAATCCTTTGAACAGCCTGAGAGTGTTTCTCAGTCCAAGGACCTGGGTTTTTCTTTAATCTATTATATAAAATAGATGTATCCTGAGCTAAATTTTCATAATAGTCTGAAATATAATTCAAACTTCCTAGAAACCTTTCTAATTGTTTTTTCTCTTAAATGATATCAGGAAATTTTGAAGCAAATTCAATACTTCTGTTGATAGGGATAATTGTCCCCGGGTCAATTTCATGTCCTAAAAATCTAACTTTTGTTTGAAAAAGTTTCATTTTTGGAGCTGAAATAACTAAACCATTATGTTTAACTAAATTTTTAAACGTTTTCAAATGTTTGATATGTTGATCAAAAGTTTTAGAGAATACTAAAACATCATCAATATAAACAATCATAAAATCCGAATAAGGATTAAAAATATCATTCATAATATTTTGAAATTCCGATGGAGCATTCTTCAAACCAAAGGGAAGAACATTCCATTCATAATGTCCAAATGGGTCAGTAAAAGCTGTTTTATATTTATCAGATTCATTAATCTGAATTTGCCAATAGCCTGATTTCATATCAAATTTTGAAAAAATCAAGGCGTCATTAAGCCTATCCAATAAATCTTTTTTATTGGGAATTGGATATCTAATCCATTTCAAAACCTTATTGAGAGGTTTATAATTAATAACTAATCTTGGAACACTTCTTTCCCTCTCAGCATTTTTATTTACGTAAAATGCTGTGCAACTCCAAGAAGACTTGGATTTCCTAATTAACCTTTTTTCCAAAAGAGAATTAATTTCTTTTTTACAAAGATCAAGATATTCTTGATTCATTTGGGCTGGTCTAGCCTTTGTGGGAATTTGATTTTCGTTAAAATCATCAATATAGGGTAGAGAAACAATATGTTGTTTTCTACTCCAAAAAGCATTTGGTAGGTCATTGCAAACCTCAGAAATAAATTGTTGTTCAATCAACTTAATTTGTTTCTTATTTTCGTCTTTTTTAAGATGATCTTCAATATTGAAAATATTTATTTCTTCTTTAAGAAAACATATCTGTCTTTCTTTAATAGAAAGAATATTTTTAATTTCATTAAGATCCCTAGTATAAGGATCAGTAATAAAATTAAAAATAATTTCTTTATTGTTAATAACGGTAGTGATACCCTTTTGATCAATATTTCTAATAGGCATAATATTATGCAAGAAAGGAGTACCTAGGATAATTTTACTAGTTAAATTTTTAACTAATATAAAATGAGTTGGCAAACAAATATTTTGATTACAAATATAAGTGTTAGAAAGTTTATAATTGACTTTCAAACGAGTTCCACCAGCTTGCGTAAGAGCTTGAGTGGTTTTCTCAAAATATTTTGTAGGAATAGTACCTTCTTGAATGCAATTGAGATCAGCACCACTATCTACAAGTGCTGCTTCATTTTTTAAAATAAAATTCTTATTAATTACCAAAGTTATTTTCATAAACCATTTTTGTGAACATACTTTGTGTAATAAATATTTTTTACTAGCAATATTACTGCTAGAAGGAATAGTAGAAATAAAAGGGGTTTTTTCCAAATTATCAGGAATCTCTAAGGAAGATATGCTGATATTATTTTTCTTGATCTGAACCATTTAAGATTTTAAGAGATTTATTTCTCTTTTCAAATCATTAATAGAAACAGGAGTTTCTTTAATGTTTGATTGTCTAAAATTAGAAAAAACCTCACTTACCTGGTAAGGTGCATCTATGATTAGAGGCGTTTCTTTTCTGGAGCTTTCCTTGATTAGGAATTCCATCATCTTTTTCCTCAGACTATTGTCTGTGATAAACTCCAAAATTTTTAGAGCTTCTCCATGTTCTTCATTAAGAACATTTAATCCATTTATTTCAACAATGGATTTCCAATAATTCAAATTATTGTATTGACAGCTATTGTTGTCAATATTCGAACCTGGAGAAGTATCATTATTGATACATTCTATGTCCTTTGAAGAGTCCTGTTCTGATTCAGAACCAATAGATAGAACCTTTTTTAATTGAGTCCTTCATTGTTCATTCCCCAACGCGTTCAGGGCTTTTTTAGTCCTTGATTGTTCATCGTCCAAGGCGTTCAGGGCTTTATTAGTCCAGTATTGGTTGTCATAATGTTTTGTCTTGTCATAATTGTGGCAAGTAATGTCCAACTTATGGGCTCTCCTCTTTCCTTTATTTTGGAAAGTGTCTTGCTTGGGCTTATTTTTATAAAAATTTGTTTTAAATTTTTTCTTATTAGGAGATTTATAAATATCCTTGTTTCTATTAAACTTTTTATAAGTTGTATTATTAAATCTTTTTTGTTTTTTATTTTTTAAGCCAGGTGGTCTATCCATATCAAAAGTAAATTGATTATAATAATTATTTGTATCCTTCTCTAACTTAAAATCCTCTATAGGTAAGGAAGGTTGAATATCAGCAACCATTGGTGCCTTAGACTTGTTCATTTTATCCAGAATTAATTTCTGTTGAAAAATTTGTTTTTCAAACATTTATTTTAAAGATAATAAATCTTTTTTAAGAGAAATTATTTGCTCTTCTAAATTATCCAAAAACACCTTGGTGTAATTCTGGGTTTTTATTAAAGAACTTAATTCCTTAATAGTAACATTTTTACTTTCTATCCCTTTGAGAAAAATAAGAGATATGGCTTCTATATCCTTTTGTTCTAAGGTAGTTTCCCAACTATCTGGTTGGAGGATCAAAACTTCATTTTTGATTTTATTAACAAAATAATTCGCAAACCATTTAACAAAAGGAACATAATCCTGAGTTATGGTTAACTCTTCATAATAATCATCTTTGAACTTATTTAGTTCGTAAGATGAGAATTTCTTAAAATACCATTGCCTAAATTCGGCATATCTACTTAATTGGAATTCTCCACTGATGAGTTCTCTCATCTTACTCCCTGGGGAGAAATCTATTTTAGAGTTCATGGCAAATTAAAACTCATTTCTGACTGTGTAGGTGATTCCCTACTTTGAGAATTATTCTTCTGTTAAATTCCATCGGGAGTTCTATTCTCACTAATTCTAATGTTTTCTACAGTTTCTATCTCGTCTATTTGTTGAGATACAGGGGTTCTAGGTATTTCACTAGGAGTTGTATAAAACTCACTGGCAGAATGTCTTGCTGAAATACTTCTAGGTATTTTAATAGTTATTTGGGGATTAAATTTTATTTCTATGTCCCCTTCATTGGTTTCAATGATTTGATCTATATTCCTATTCATGATAGGTCTAGGTTCTATGGCTTGGGGTAAAGACCATGTTTCTGGAAAATTTATTTCTTCCCATCTAATCAGTTTATTAGTGACTATATTAGAGGTCAACAAATTTGTTTGGACCAGAGTAGTAGTTCCTGGAAAGGAGGCTTGCTTAACTTTTGGGTTAAGTGTACTCAAAACTTTAAAATAAACTCTATAACATATTGCTATAAGCTCACTGCCTGGGTTAAAATTATAACCACTGGTATGTATAGTAAGCTGCAAAGCATCTAAAATATTTTTATCAGATAAAGATAAGCATAAATTTGGTGCCACATCAAAATAGACAGGACCATGACATAGACTGGTTTCTATTAAAGCAGCTAGAGAGGATTTAAAGTCTCTACTTCTTCCATCTCTAACATATGCCATTATACTAGCATTTAACCCTGATAAGGTTAAAGGTTTGAAAGCAATTTGTATAAGTCCGATATGGACAAACTTGTAATCTTTAAAAGGGAGTAAATCTTTTTTACTCAATAATCTAATAGTCTGGGTATTATCAGAAATTTGTATGGTTTGTTCTATGGTCTTAATCGCATAGCGAGATAAAAGATCAAACATACCCATTTTATATATTTTCTTGCAAGGGACTGAAGGAATAGTCCACTTGTTCAATTGATCCAAATTTTTTGGATATTCCATTAGCTCTTCATTCTTGATAGAGCTATCTTGATGATCATAATCATCGATTTCCATAATGATAAAATTGTTGTGGATAAACGAGATACAGGACCAGACCCTTTCTGGGTAAAATAATTGAACTTATGAAAAAACTATACTCTAAATATCTTATTTGTCATCTTTGCAAACATTTCTGTTTAAATTTAAACCCGAAGGGAAATAAGGATTTCTCCTAAATCAAAGATGCCACAGAGGTTTTTAGAAAAAAACGTTCTTCGGGAAATCACCTTGTTCAAACGCCTCTTCTGGGCAAAAACGGTGATGTTAAGAACACACACTAAAAACATTTTGTGTATCAATGTTTCATCAAAGTGAAACACCAAAAAATACACAAATAAGATATTTCAGCATTTTCTAATTTCATATGAATAATTACTTCACCCTGGGAATGGCTCTGATACCATTCACCTCGTCTACCACAACAATAATCTCTTTATATATATATATATATATATATATATATATATATATATATATATATATATATATATATATAGTAACACTTGTACAATTAAAAACACACATCAATCAATACACAAGTCTTTTACTTACTTTATCCTTTCTTTATCGCTTTTCTTTATGTTTTCTTAGTCTCGTAAAAAATCCAATTCACACGTCCCTCGGCGCAATCGCTTGAAGAAAAGAGGAATCACATAGTGTCCAAACCTCTGGCCGATTCCACGACTAGGACTAAAGTGTTTTAGCAACAAGATTACTGACAACAAATGACCCAAAAGGAGAGTTGGGTCCCTTCCTCTGGCTTGTAGCCCCTCTTTTTTAACATCTATTAAATCGTCCTCTTTTTTTTCTTATTTTGCTTGTCACTATTGTAACATGCCCAAAAATATACTAAGAAAAGAGTTCTTTATAAAAATAATGTTACTTTTGTAACCTACCATACTTATAAATAAAGATAAGAAATGAGAAATGAACAAATGAAGGTGTCAATTTTTATCTGTATATGGGGATCCCTGTAGGGATTACCCTATACGGGGCTCGCACGCGAGGTATTTATCCCCCTGCGGATGGGGACGGAGAAACAAATCCCCCCGCGATCAATTTGTGGATGTGACTGGGACTAGACTTCCTAACCCATACTTTTTGGTGAGCTTACTTTTTTTAGTGAACATGTTTATACACTTTATATCCTCGGATTTTGAAAGCAACATACAAACATAAATTAAAATATCAAAATTATTATTGCTTATTCCCCTTAAATTATTTGCTTATAAAGCTCCATAATTAATGAGGTATAATTTATTTCCAGAATTAGCTATAATATTCTATATATTTGATTTTAATATGAACATTATATATTCATTTTTATTGTAACGTGTAAGATATTCATTGTATATTTGATTTCACAAGAGAAACTCTATTACCTCCACAATTTACCAACCAATGTGAACTGACCTGCTATGTTAATAGATTACTGCATGGTTCTCAACCATGTTAATCCGAAATTAATTCAATATCTACGTTGTTGACCTAGTTTCACCCCTGAAGCAGTAGTTGTTTCATGTTGTACCCATTAGCAAATGTGCACAGGGATCTTCATCGTAATGCAATAGATATTTATAAGTCGTGGGGTTGAATTTCGTTTAAATTAATTAAGCATTTCCCCCATACAATCCCCCACCATAATTGTAAACTTGCTTATTCCCAGGAGAATTCATCTTCATCGTCAGCACAGACTATAATGCAATAGATATTTATAAGCCGCGGGGTTGAATTGTTTTTCGTTTAAATTAATTAAACATTTCCCCCATACAATTCCCCACCAAAATTGTAAACTTGCATATTCCCTTGAAAATTCCGCACTGCATTGATTAAACTAATGAATCCAGTGCAATGTATATATATCCCCAATGTCATGTCACTTTAGATAATCCTCATTATAGTTGAGGATTTAGTAATAAAACATACCAAAGAAAGCTAATACAGAGCGACAACTATTTGTTAACACCCAAAATAAATTGAGTTGTTGGCCGAGGGAAAAAGAGGTGTTTAGGGCCAAAACAAGGCCGATGCAGCTATAGAAATACTTGCCATGACACATGGGGCGGATTTAGGCTGAACATGTGAGGATAAGATAGTTTGAAGCCCCGAAGGAATACTGCGAGACTCAGATGGAGGGAGCCTCGACTGTAGAGTGACTCGGCTGAGAAACCAAACGGCCGAAAGTCGAGAGTAAGACATGGCCGAGGAGGGTTGTGGCCGAGGCAATGAATACTTGCTTGGAGAGCAGGTATTCAATGCACGTGGACATACAACGTTGGAGCGGTTCAATAAGCAGAAGACTCCGTGGAAACCGGAAGGACTAGGGTTTTACCCTACTAACCCGTGCTAGTGAGGTCATGGAAGAGTGGACTCTGAGTTTCTAGGATTAGGCTTAATTATAACCGTTGATCTTGATTAATCCAACGGTGGGCAGATGTAGGCTCGAATAGCGGCCGACGAAGACTCATGTATATATTGTAGTACTTGTAAATTTTAAAACACCCATTAATCAAATACACAAGTCTTTTACTTACTTTATCACTTTTCTTTATGTTTTCTTAGTCTCGTAGATAATCTAAGCCACACGTCCCTCTCACACGTCCCTCTCACACATAACCTACCAATTGAGCGCGCGCTCAATTGGTAGTGGGAAGGGGGTTTAACTTGCACTTATGCCTCAGGTGCAAGGTTCGATTCCCACGGAAGGCAAAAACTCTACAAGAGGGGTAGAGAAGACCGTGAGGTAACAGTGGGACCGGGGTGGCCGCTGTGGTGGACCTGGGCTGTTACAGGGAACCCATAGTCGAGGAACAGAGTTCCTTCCTCGGCACAATCGCTTGAAGAAAAGAGGACTCACTAATTATTCAAACCTCTAGTTGATTCCACGGCTAGGATTGAAGTGTTTGACGACAACAAATTTGGCACGCCCAGTGGGACAGACAGGCAAACAAACCTTTGAGTTTAGTTCGCCAGGCCTGGATTATCATTGGCTTATGTACTTACGCTCTGGTCGAAGCCTAAGCATGGAGCTGAATTCTACATCCAAAATGACTGTTACAGTGAAGGCTAAGAACACGGAGCCAGTGGGTACGTCGGGGGCCTCGACTCACGCAGTCGTTACGGAACCTCATGATCAATCGCAGCCGATTGACGAAGAACCCGTAGTGATGACTACGTCATTCATTCGGTAGGACCTTAGCAGGCACCTTCTCATCACTACAAAAAATTAGGCTATTTGCGACGGCCATTAGCGACGGAATAATGTTCCCTCGCAAAAACTGACATTAGCGACGGAATTTGCGAGGGAATAAGGATTGTCGTGTATTTAAGATTTAGCGACGGAATATTGAGCATTAGCGACGGACAGTCTGTCGCTAAATGCTGGGTGCCAAATTGAAATCTGCGTAGCACGAAAACCAAACAATTAGCGACGAATTTTCTGGTCCCTCGCAAACTGATTCTGACTGTTGCAGGGCACTTGGGAAACGTGCAGGGTTAGCGACGGACCACCCCTCGCTAAGTCCGTCGCAAACCCCAGTTAATTACTCAGATACTCAATCTTCTCTCATTCAGTTCACTATTCCCTCACTCTTCTCACTCACCCAAAACCGAACCCTAACTCTCCTCTCTCATTTCCACCACCATAACACCTTTGCAACCACCACTAGCACCACCACGAACCTCTCATCTCCGTCGCCCTCTCTCATCTGCCCTCTCTCATCTGCCCTCTCTGTCGCCCTCTCTCTCTCTCACCCAAAACCGAACCCTCACTCTCCTCTCTCATTTCCACCACCAACACACCTTGACAACCACCACCACCGACGCTCTCCCTCTTCACCACCAGAGCTGGTTTGTCTTCTTCTTTCATTTTTTTTTGTTTTTTTTTTTCGTTTTTTCGGTTTAGATATATAGAAATTGTGTAGGAGAACAAATATTTAGATATTTGGGATGTGTAGAAATTGTGTAGGATTAGGATTAGAAGAACAAAATAGGATTAGGATTTGTAGAAATTGTGTAGGATAGACAATTTTTGAAGTTGAAATTGAAATTGAAGTTGTTTGTTGAAATTGAAGTTAGTTATTGAAATTGAAATTAATAGTGAATTGATTTTTGTTTTTTGAAGTTAGTTATTGAATTTAGATATATGGAAATTGTGTAGGAGAACAAATATTTGGATATTTAAGATGTGTAGAAATTGTGTAGGATTAGGATATTTAGAAGAACAAAATTGGATTAGGATTTGTAGAAATTGTGTAGGATAGACAATTTTTGAAGTTGAAATTGAAGTTGTTTGTTGAAATTGAAGTTAGTTATTGAAATTGAAATTAATAGTTGAAATTGAAGTTAGTTATTGAAATTGAAGTTGAAACGGTTTAGGATTGAAATTGTTGGTGTTTGAAGTCTCACAACCGCACCGGAGTGCGCACCGTCACCGAACCACCACACCGGACCTCAATCTCATAACGGTTACTTTTCAGAATAAATTTATTGTTGTTGTTGTGTGTTAGAATTGAGTGTTGTTGTGAAATGTGAGTTGGAAGGATTAAGTGTTGTTGTCAAATGTGAGTTAAATTGAGTGTTAGTAATTGAAAAGTGAATTTGAATTTGTAAAATTGAAATTGTTGAGAAGAGTTAGATTGAAAATTGTTGAAATTGAAAATTGTGTATGTTGTTAATTGTGTTAAATTGTTGAAATTGAAATTGAAAAGTGTATGTTGTTAGACCAAGACTTAATTAGAGATGTTAATTGAAATGTGTTATTGAAAAGTGTATTATTTTAGAGTTGTTAATTGAAAAGTGTTTAATTGTTGTTTTCATGAACCCTAGGTTAGATGACTGTGTGTTGTTGATAGAAAAGGGTGAGGTGATGTCCCTCACCCCCATATTTTGCTCGAAATCATCTCCATTGAGATAATTGCGAGACGATACTCACAATTTTCAGGTTGAGAGTTAGAAATAACTTCCCTCACTATTTATATGGAAAAGGGTTTTGTCTGATCTGTCCTTAACCCCCATATTCGGCTCAAAATCATCTCCCCTGAGATCATATCGATGCCGCTAACTTGAAAGATTATTGAGAATGTTAAGGGAATCTAACACATTTTCTTAAATGCATGTAGATGAATTTGTATGAATTTAATCGTGATTGGTGTATGATCGATTATATCTGCTGAGAGCGGGTTTAAAGGAATCTTTTGTAATTGAGGTTGAACAGTGTCTTGTGGTAGCGTGGCGACATGAATTGGCTCAACGGGAAAAGGGGGTTAGATGTCAATGCTTAAAATGCGACGGTGTACCTATTAGGACCGATGATGAAATCAGGAAGCACTTGTATCATTGGGGGTTTAGGCCTAATTATTTGATTTGGGAGGACCATGGAGAACAACGACGTCAAAATTTTGAGGTAGGGGCTTCAAGCAGTTCTGGTGTTGGTGTTCCACATAATGAGATTTTTGAGTCGGTGGAAAACATGATTTGTGATGGTCTCAAGGTGAATGTGCCATTTGATGAGCCTCAATATGACGATCATGATGGACTTCCAAATGAAGAAGCACAAAAATTTTATAATTTGTTAAGAGATTCAAACAAACCGTTGTTTGAAGGCTCGCCACAGTCAAAATTATCCATGTGTGTGAAACTTTTAGCTCTCAAGTCCATGAGTAATATTTCTGAGGTGGGTTTAGACTATGTGACTGAAATGATGTTGGAAGCGACACCTAATAAGGATAATTTGCCAAAAAGTTATTATGAAGCAAAGATGTTAGTTTCGAAGCTGGGATTGAAATTTAAGAAGATTGATTGTTGTGAGAAAGGGCACATGTTTTACAACAACGAATTTGGTAAAAATGATGGTGAGCTACTTGAATGCAAATTCTGTGGAAAGCCAAGGTATCATGATCATAAAGGGGCAAAACGTAATTATAAACCTATCCCTGTAAAGTCGATGTTCTATTTGCCTATAGTTCCAAGGTTGCAAAGAATGTTTGCATCGACTGAAATTGTGCAGAAAATGATTTGGCATTATGACAATAGGCGTACCTCAGACGACATTTTACGCCACCCATCTGACGGTGAAGCATGGAAGCACTTTGATCAAGTGCACTCAGATTTTCAGACCCACAGAATGTTCGGCTTGGCTTGTGCTCTGATGGATTTACTCCATATATCCAAGCATCGGCGTCACCCTACTCTTGTTGGCCAGTCATTGTTACCCCTTACAATCTTCCTCCTGAGATGTGCATGACTAAACCGTATATGTTTTTGACTTGTCTAATACCCGGTCCATCCAATCCAAAAGCTAACATTGATATCTTTTTGGAACCTCTGATTGATGATCTTAAGAGATTGTGGGGTGGTGTTTTGACATATGATGCAGCACGAAAAAAGAATTTTATGATGATAGCCGCATTGATGTGGACAATTAACGAATTTTCTGCTTATGGTATGTTGTCTGGTTGGGGGACTCACGGTAAATTGGCATGCCCCCACTGCATGGAACACACAAAGGCGTTTACCCTAAAGTACGGGGGAAAGACTTTTTGGTTTGACTCGCATTGTAGATTCTTACCGCAAGATCATAAATTTAGAAAGGACAAGAAGGCCTTCAAGAAAGGGGTAGTTGAAACTGATGGACCACCACCTTTGTTGACATCAGGTGAAATCTGGAGCAGAGTTATGGATTTGCCACATGCCACGGAGGTAGGGGAACTCACCCGGCTGGATGGTTATGGACAGGTGCACAATTGGACAAAAAAAGCATATTTTGGAATCTCCCATATTGGGAAGATAATCTGTTGAGGCACAATCTCGATGTTATGCACATCGAGAAGAATTTCTTTGACAACATATTTGTCACTGTGATGAATGTGAAAGATAAAACCAAAGACAATAATAAAGCTAGATTGGATTCTTCTCTTTACTGTAGCAAACATCGATCCGATTTGAATTTGGTGGAAATGCCTAATGGGAAGATGTTAAAACCCAAAGCCAAATATTGTCAAACACCAGATGAAGCAAAAGATGTTTGTCGATGGTTGAAAGGATTGAGGATGCCAGATGGTTATTCTTCTAACCTTGCAAGATGTGCCGATGTGAACACCGGGAAGATGTATGCGATGAAAAGTCATGATTGTCATGTATTCATGGAATGTTTGTTACCAATTGCTTTTAATTCATTACCAAAGTGTGTTTTGGAAAGTCATGATTGTCATGATTGTCATGTATTCATGAAAAGTATGCGATGAAAAGTCATGATTGTCATGTATTCATGAAGTGAGTCAATTTTTTAAAAATATGTGCTCTTCAACATTGAGAAGGGATGATCTTATTAAGATGGAGCAGAATATTCCTTTCATCATCTGTAAATTGGAGAGAATATTTCCCCCCGGTTTCTTTGATTACATGGAGCATCTATCGGTTCACCTTGTGTATGAAGCAAGACTTGGTGGACCAGTTCATTATAGGTGGATGTATCCATTTGAGAGGTAATTATCTTTTTCAACATTTTATTTCAACATTTGGTGGAGAGAATAATTTAATGAAGTGTTTTTCGGTCATATGTAGATTAATGGGTGATTATAAACGATCGGTGAAGAATAAAGCTAGAGTTGAAGGATCGATCTGCACAGCTTACCTACACTGTGAAACAATTTATTTTTGTTCACATTATTTCAACAACTTTATGTTGTCAACAAATAATAGAAACGAAATGGAGATTGATGAAGAAAGACACCCGCTCACTTTATCTGTGTTTATCAAACCTGGTCGCCACTTCATGCCTTGATCTATTGCACTGAAGTTAAACCATATCTTGAGTAAGTACTATGCTCCAATTCAGTTGTTAATCTATACAGTATGAAGTTAAATCAGATTTGGATCAACTTTCAATCTAAAGAGTAATAATAATTCTTTTTCAGTGCATTCTTACGAATTGAGGAAATAGGTGCTGAAGAATCTTCTTCGTATACATGAAAATTTTCCATCCCGGTTTAAGGCTGGAGTAAGTAAATAAAACTAATGTTTTAATGTCACATGTTTAAAGTTGATATGAGACATGACTTAGTTTTTCCTTATGTTGTTTACTTAGGTTTATGAACCGGAACCAACTCCCCAAATCCGACACTTGAGAAACTTGAGGTGACTGAGTGGCACACGTACCTAGTTAACGGTTACAAATTTGACACCCAATCATGGAGTGAGCGGAAAAAAACAATTAATAGTGGGGTATATGTTAAAGGTGAAATAGGAGGAGGTGAAAATGACTACTACGGTGTGATCGAACACATATATGAACTTGAATACCCACGGTTAGACTATGAAAAGAGAATAGTTTTGTTTTTTTGTAGATGGTTTGATCCATCAGTTAGAGGAACGAAATTGAATCCAAAATGTAATACCGTGGACATTCAAATGAATGGAAGGTATAAACTTTATGATCTGTTTATCATGGCAGAAAATGTGAGGCAGGTGTATTATGTTCCATATCCATCAACTCAGAGGATGGTGTGTTGCAATTAAGACAAAACCACGGGGTCGTATTGAAGCCACTAATGCGAGGGATGAGGTTCCTTATCAGGTGGATGAAATTTCAGAGTAGATGAGGTAACTGAAGTTGAACCGATTGACTCCTTATGTGATGATTGACTCCTAGTTGAAGAAGTTGATGAAAATTAAGAACAGAATGAAGATGAACGAGATGAAGAAGAGAATGAATATGAAGATGATGAAGATGAATAATTTGATTAATCTTATGTTGTATTTAAATTTATTAGAGTAATTATTGTTCTTGTGTTTTCTTATATATGTTGTCTACTTATGTTGACTCCTTATGTTGTCTTTAAATTTATTAGAATCATTAATATATCAATATTGTTCTTGTTAATTTACTTTCTTTAATTTATTTATAAATATATATAATTAATGTTGTTAGTATCACATTTCGTTTCTATTTTTTCATAGATATGGATCCAGGAGGAGGTTCTGACCCACCGAGACGTCCTAATAAAGGGAATAAGACTATGACCGATGAACCTCCTAAGAGGAGGCGTAATCGTGAGGTGGTACTTAATATTAGGAATATGAGGGGTCATACGTTTGTGGGCCCACCAGCTACCGCTCCGATTGCCCCACAACCTCCGCCTCCATCTGGCCCCGGATGGTATCATTTACCATCACATGGGCATTATATGGGCCCACCAAATGCGTATGCAGCAGGGCATATGGGCACACCCGCTGGGTATATGGGCACACCAGTTGGGCATATGGGCACACCAGCTGGGCATATAGGCTCATCATTTGGACATATGGGCCCCACAGCTAGGTTATCTATGCCTACACCAGAGCCCCAGGATGATATTGAGCATGGTATTGGTGGTGGTAATGTTGATTTTGATTCATCGACCGATGACGAGAGAGTGGAGGTGGTTGTTATTAATGGTGTCAGACTCAAAGTCATTTATAGTCGTGGTAACGCGTAAGTATTATATTGTTTGTTTATTTTAAGTTAATTATACAATGATTTATATATATTTGATTGTTTGATATATCTTTCATTATGCAGGCTTCTTCCTGCAAAGGCAGCTTCATCAAGCATCACTCATGTCATCCGCAAAAAATATTTTTAAAAGTTCCATAAAAAGTGGAGTAAAGTCGATGAAAAGGACAGGAATGATCTGCTGGACTTCTTTAGGGTAAGTGTCAAATATTTTGTCATTACTTATATTGTTAGTTTAAATTTTATGTTTAATAACGTTTAATATAATTACCAATACATATTTTCATTTTACTTAATACAGACAAAAGTGACATGGGGCATAGAAGATAATGACAATGTCCAGAGACTTTTTTTTAAAAAGATGGGCGCTCAAATATCAGATTTGCTTTATAAGCTGCGGTCTAAAGATAAGAAGCCTAACTACATGAGTGATGAAATTTGGAATACCTTCAAGGGCCATTGGGCTACAGAGACTTTCAAGAAAAATTCTGCAAAAGCCAAGAATAATAGAAACTCAGAAAAGGGTGGCTCGCTTCACTGCGGCGGGTCCATCAACCAGGCTCAGCATGCTTCTAGATTGGTAAATTATTTTTAAAATATGTGCGTTTTTTACACTAGTTAATTAGTTAGCAATTTTTGAAAATGTCTTTCATTTTACAGAGTAAGAAGGCAGAACGCCCTATCACTGCTCCAGAGCTGCATAGAGCCACCCATGTGAGGAAAGGCACTGGCGAGTATGTTGATGAGCGCTCCAGGATGACTCAGGTAAATATACAACTTGATTTGTATTATATAATGTTGCTTTGTCAAAATGGAGCGCTAATTTGCGGTTATTCAAAATAGGAGCAAATAAATGAGATCATGACTCAGCTGATTCAGGGGAGCTGGGACTCTGAATCACTTGGCCAACTTACTCCTGAAATGATAGATCTGGCAAACCAAAATTAGGAAAAGACAGTAGGTTGGTCTAAGGGCCGCCTGTATGGTACGGGGCCCTTGGCTCCATGTATGGGCCAGTCTGTGGCCGGGAGCAGCAGAAGACGCAGTCGACCAGCTTGTACTCCTGCGGAGACAAAGCATATTAGGCAGCTGGAGCAGGAGCTGCAGTCTACTCGACATGAGCTGCACGATACTCGACAGGAGGTTAGGACCTCTACTGAGGCTATGAAAAAGATGTAGGAAGACTTTGCGAAGGTGTCCCGTAGACTGTTAGGACTTTTGGCAAGTGTACCAATTGTCGTCGCAAGTAATAAAATACGGTAAGTAACCGGTCGATTCCACAGGGATTGCACGTTGCAAACAATAGCAAAGTTGCAGATTCTTAGATTGTAAAGGTTTGGTAATTTGAGTAACAGTAACGGTACACAAACGTGATTTAAGAATACGAGAAAAAAGACTAGGGATCGAATCCTCTCTCCTCGCCTATCACATGAACCGTAGCCAATTCAAATTAATTATTCAATTTCTAGATTCAATTCACTAATTAAGGTCAAGGGCAATTCCTTGCCTCAAGACCCCTATTACCCTAAGAGTGACCCTAATTCCTTAGGCGAGACATGCCAAAGGGTAATGCATTAAGATCGAGAATTTTACACGAATTCACCTAAGCCATCACATATCCCTATGCTGATCACTAGCAGATGATCTAACTACCCAATTTCCAGCTACTAATTCATATTCCTATGCAATCACTAGCCTGGATCATCACAATTATCATATGTAATTGAAAAGCATTAAGAGCATAGGTATTTAGACAAAGTAAATCGAATAACAACTGAATTGATTAGAACAATGGTTCACATGATAGGGTTGGGAGATTCATCTCTCCCTAATCTAAGCAAATTAGTTACAATCCATCCTAAGAGTAGAAACCAACATAAAATAGAAAACAAACATAAAGGAAGACATTAGAACCTTCAATCCCTTGTTCCCAAGTGGTGAGAAGGCCCCAAAATCGCACCATCCAGCTGCTCCAATTTTGTGGCTCAGATCCCCAGACGAAGTCCCTTTGAAAAACGCTGAAACTGCTTTAAAAACCCTAATTTTCGCGCACCATAGCGACGCGATACGTGCCCGTCGCATCGCGAAATAGGACAGAAACATCTGGCTTTGCAAAAATTCCTCCTGGTCGCGTCGCGAACCCTCCTGATCGCGACGCGATATTGAACAGAATTCAAATCCCTCCATTTAGCTGCATTTCCGGGCAAGTGTCTGGTTCGCCGAATGATGCCACAACCAATTAGAGGTCTTCAAGTCCAATTTAGCTCCAAAAGTGAAGGAATTACTTACAAATGAACTTCCTACTACAATTATCTAAAACTAGACTAAATCCCCAGATAATGACTGTGATACAATGAAAAACCTGCACAATTGGTCCTAAAAATGCATAACTTACATCATATGATTGAGTGTCAACACAACCCCAAACTTAAACTTTTGCTTGTCCTCAAGCAAACAATCAATTCAGACTGTGGCTGATTTTTCTATTTAGCTATTGCATATAATACATCAACCTTAAACACATCAGCACATCAACTATCATCATCAACCTAATACAGTGGCAGGATAACTGAATTGGAAATACCGAATCATAAGCAGGCAGCATTCCCAAGTTTTCTCTGTACACACATCTCACCAGTGTTTCACTCTTGAGGTGTTTCGGGTATTCACTCAATTCACAGTACCTGCATCATCGTTTCATAGGCTTGACAGAGTTCTATATCAGTCTATACAAATGAAATGCATACACACATTTTGAGGACTTTAAGGGCTATAGCGGGGCTTAGGTAAGGGTGGATAAATTTGGATAAGTAGGTTGCACTTGGAGTTAGGCCTACCTCTCTTTTTGTTATTTTCACTCCATTTACTTGTCACCCATTTTCCCAAAGCATTCAACAAAACAAGAGAAGGATTTTATTTATTTATTTATTTATTTATTTATTTATTTTGATATATATATATATATATACATATTTTTTTTTCTTTTCTTGTTCCTTCTCTTGTATACCACCCCAAACTTATAATGTTGCTATTCCACGAGCAACCCCAAACTTAAAGATTTCCCCACTCTCACAGCTTTTGTTACCTAACTCCAAGTTAAGAATTAACTAGGCTATGATTTTCAGAGAAACAGCATACAATTTTTTTAACAATAGGCTCAGAGGGGCTAGCAGAGGATAAACATTAGTTAGGTGCGGTTTGAAAGGCTCAGGAGTGCCAAAAGAAATGCCTCAGTGTGTATGAAAATCAAATGCAAAAACAATTAAGCACAATGTGAAGTTCTGCAGACTAATGCAGGCAAGGAATACACACAATATATATAAGAACGTGTTTAGGCTCAAACCTCACGGATGGGATCGTAGAGATAGAACTTGAGAGATGCTGCTCACAGATCATAAAGAACTTTCGCAACGTTTGTCATGACCCCTGCTATTACTTGATGATAAAACTTGACGTGCGAGTGTCAAAAGGAAAAATGCAAACATGCGACCCCAAATGCCACACATCATCACCATTGAAGCAGCTTTAACAAAACAAAAACACAATATAGGGCAGTGGTGCCTCAATATCACAGAGTAAGTTATAATAATAAGTACAGACCAAAGTGCGAAATAGAGTCAAAATAGGGAAAAATACAACCAAAAGTGCAAAATAAAAATGTCTGAATAAAACAGTAAAATAAATGAGCCTCCTGCTCAAGGGAATGAAATGTGCTCCTCCAAATACTCATCCCCTGAAAGAAGTGGATCCTGGGGGTCTGGCTGCTGCTCTGCATGGTGTGCTGATGAAGATGCGCCTGCTGCACTATTCTCTACCATGTACTCCTGGGTAGCCTGGTGGACTCTGGCTGATGCCAGGTAAGATGTGTCTAATCCCTGCTGCTGTAGTAGCATCGACGTCCCACACCAGTTGGCCATCTGGAGGTCATACTGGAAGGAAGGGTCGGTGCCATACAGCTGTCTGTAGGATGGGCCTGCTGGCTGCTGCTGGGTTGGAGGTGCCGGCTGCTGTGGTGGAACTGCATCATCCATGGGCCCATCGGGCTGCTTCATAATCCAAGCGGCAGTGATAGGTTCCCTGGGATAAACTAGCAAGTCGTTCGAGTATTCAGGACACCCCTGTTGTGAACACAAGGCATGAATCACAGAGGCATGCCCCAATCTGGTCCTCGGACATCTGACAATCTCAGCTATGCTCTCAGAAATAGCTCTGCCCTGGATTACCCGCTCGCCCCTCATGATAGCCAATAATCCCATGGCCACTTTGACCTTCACATCTGTAGAGTTAGAACAGGATATGATCGACTGATTGAAAAATGCATTCCAGGCCTTTGGGATTGGCTTCAGTCCCATGTTGCAGAAACGGCGTGGAAGGTGCTGGGATGGGGCCCATTGTGCCCCCGGACGACACAGCTCTCTCAAAGTCCCCTCATAATCAATGCTCCTGGGATCAACTGCAACGTGGCACATAGCACAGTACTGCTCTGTAGGTAGCCCCAACAGGCTGTTGATGCTATCCGCGGAGTAGGACACAGTCCTGCCTCTAAAATAGACGGATGTAGACCTGTCCTGCTCCTCCTCCCAATAGGCGTTTAAGTAGAACTCCCTGACCAGGCTCTGGTTAGCCTGCTTAATTCTTGCATTGAATGGAAGCCACCCCAACTCCCGCAGTGTGGAAGTGATAATCGGAAACTCATCTGTGGAGAGGTCAAAGGCCCTCTCCGGATTGATCTTCTTGCCCTTGACAACCTGCTGGTACCTCTCCTCGTGTACGGAGGACCTGAATCTGTCAACCTCTGATGGTGTGGCCCCCCTCCTCTTCCTAGATGTGCCGGTCCTTGCTCTTTTGTCCATGCCAGCACCTGTTTAAGAAAAATTTCCTGCAGGCAAATAACCAGAACCCAGTCCAAATTGTTAGGTCTCGGTGGGTCCCTGGTGTGGGCCCCACTCCAGCAGAGAAAATAACAAAACAGCCAAAACATAGTTTCTGGACTCAAAGTCATCTACCCTAAGGTTGTGAATATGTGCAAAATTAGGACCAGGCCAGCAACCCCAAAACAGACTTCACTTAGACATTTCCACAAACATTTGGGTTGCTTAGCCAAAACTCATTGGAGCAATTTCACAAACACCTTGGCTACATAGATTTTGTCATTTTGGCATTTCATCAAACACCTTGTCTATGCCCAAAATCAACTTAGTTTCTACCCCCAATTCAATCATTCCCTCCCCAACATTAGCAACAAGTAACAATCATGCAATACAATATCATAGGGAACAATCCTACTCTCCTAATTTGACTTCGAATCCCCAAAATTCCTACCCAAAATTCACCCCATTAACCATCAAAACCACTCAAAATATTCTACTCTAATTAAAGAACAAGGTTAAGATTAATACCTGGAGGTGTTGGTGGTGAGGAGTTCGCACAAGGTAGCAAGAATTCACAACCAAATGCGAGCAAAAACCGTAATGGGGAGGGGAATTCGTAGTGTGCACAAGAGGGGGAAAATAGAGAATTTGAAAAAAAATTTGTTTTTGTGTTCGGACTGCCCAGTTTTACGCTAAAAAGGCTCGTATCGTGACGCGGCCCGTGTGCTTCGCGTCGCGAGATTACACAAACCGTTCCAGCTTCAAAAATTTTGAAGCATCGCGACGCGACACGCCTCATTCACGACGCGAAATAAAGCAGAAACCCTTTTCTTGAAAAATTTTCAACCCATCGCGACGCGACATCACTGGTTCGCGATGCGAAATAACCCAGAAACATTTTTTTCTTTGAGATTACTTCCCTTTCGCGACACGAACTTGACCGAACACAAAAAATTTCTTCTCATGCCTAAGACTAACAGCAAAATAAAGTGAATTAAAGACTTAAATTGAAATTGAATTAAAGACTTGGTACCTCAGTGGGTTGCCTCCCACTCAGCGCTTCTTTAACGTCACTAGCTTGACGGTTCAGAAGATGTCTCACATTGGCCCAGGTGGAGCCTTTGGCTTCTTAAGTGCCCCATTCACAGCTCCTTCAGATTTTTCTCCATTGAATTTCCAGCTAGGCTCACCCACCACTTCTTTTAGATCCACCCACTCGCTTGGTGACTTATCTGGTGGCGAGTGGATGTGCATTCTGTTTTTGGCTTTGGGGTTGGGTTCCTCAACACCATAGCACCCTTCCTTTTTCTCATCCTTTCTTGCTGCCTTGATCACCTTTAAGGTTACCTCTTCATCTTGCACTCTCAGCTTCACTGTCCCATCTGCCACATCTATGACAGCTCTACTGGTGGATAGGAAGGGTCTTCCCAAGATGAAGGGGATGTCATTTTCCCCATCCATTGAACTCTTGACCTCGGTGTCACCATCCAAACGCAGAATCACAAAATCTACCGGGAAGAGGAATTTTCCCACCTTTACTATGACATCCTCCACAATACCATAAGGATGCCTTATTGACCTATCAGCCAGTTGCAGGGTCATGTGAGTTGATTTGACTTCACCTCCCCCAAGCTTTCTCCACATTCCCAAGGGCATTAGGTTTATGCTTGCCCCCAAGTCACAGAGGGCCTTATCTATAGTAATATCACCAATTGCACAGGGAATGGTGAAGCTTCCTGGATCCTTCAGCTTAGGGGGAATTTTGTTTTGAATGATAGCACTGCACTCCTCTGTTAACGCTACCGTTTCATTCCCCTTTAACTTTTTCTTTTTGGTCAATAGCTGTTTCATGAACTTCGCATAGACCGGCATCTTTTCCAGGGCTTCAGCAAAAGGTATATTGATCTGGAGGCTTCTGAACACCTCCATGAACTTAGAGAACTGCTCATCCTTCTGATTTTTCTTGCTTACCTGAGGATAGGGCAGTTTCATGTATGATGGGGTTTCCTTGGGTTCCACCTGAGGGTTGTCCTTCCCCGCTCCCTCACTCTTTTCATTTGCTTTCTCACTAAGCACCTTTTCTTTCTTTTTCTTTTCCCGGGGCTTGGTTACTTCAGACGGTTCCAACTCCCTACCACTTCTCAGATAGATGGCATTGCAATTCTCCTTCCTTGGGTTATCCACAGTGTTGGCAGGAAAGCCACTTTTGGATGTCTCCGCAAGTTGCTTCGATAACTGACCAATCTGTACCTCCAAATTTTTCATTGATGCTTCATTGTTTTTCTCCATGTTTTTCATTACCTGCTCTTGAGCTTGGAAGGTATTTTTGGTCATCAGCATAAACTGTGTCAATGCATCCTCTAACCGAGAAGGTGGTTTCTGTTGTTGATTGGCAGGTGCCTGAGACTGTTGTTGGTTGGAACTTGTGCCTTCATTATTATTCTTCCAAGAAAAGTTGGGATGGTTCTTCCACCCTGGATTGTAGGTGTTAGAAAATGGATTCCCGCCTTGTCTTTGGAAGTTTCCCATATAGTTGGCCTGTTCCAATGCTTCTCCATAAGCTGCACAATCACCTTCGTGGGATTCCCTACCACAATAATTGCACCCGCCTGCTTGCACTGCTTGTACTGTTGCTGGAGCTTTGGAACCTACTTCACACGCTGCCGCTAATTGCTTAGTGAGAGCCTCGATTTGCATGGCCATTAGTTTCTGTTGGGCTAACACCGCGCTGTTTGAATCAAGCTCCAGCACACCTTTCTTTCCTACGGCCCCCCTATCATTTTGGATCCTGTACTCATTGGAAGCCATGTCTTCAACCAACTGTTTGGCTTCTTCCCACGTCTTGGTACCTAGGGATCCTCCCGCTGAGGCATCCAACATCATTCTTGTTTGTGGTCTCAGCCCATGGCAAAAAGTTTGTAACTGTAGGAAATCTTCTATGCCATGGCCGGGACACTTCTTGAGTAATAGCTTGAATCGTTCCCAAGAATCATACAACGATTCGGACTCTCCCTGAGTAAAATTGGAGATATCAGCTCTTTTCCTTATGAACTTGGAGATTGGGAAGAATCTCTCCAAAAACTTGTTCTCGAGGTCACTCCAAGTGTTGATTGTCCCCGGCAGAGTGTTCAGCCAATCCTTGGCCCTCCCTGTGAGAGTGAAAGGGAACAGTCGGACCTTCTTTGCACTATCGGTTACTCCCTCAGGGTGTGTAGTCCCACATATCTCGTAGAATTGGAACAGATGTTGGTTGGGGTCTTCAGCATCGGACCCAGAGAACTGCTCTGATTTAAGGGCAGTGAGGACAGAAGACTTGATGTCAAACTGGCCCACGCCCACTGGTTGAAATGCTAAAGCTTGGGCACCTTGATTTCTTCGCTCAAAGTCACCTAAAGTCACCTGGATCAGCCATTTCTTCCTCTTCACTCGAAAAATCTTCCGGTACCGAGGTAGAAGTTGATTGTACCTGTGACAATTCCCTTGCTTGCTGCTTGGCAAGCTTAGCCTTTCTTTGATTTGCCTTTACTAGTTTTTCAATTTCCGGGTCAAACAGGAGTTCTTGTGGACCCTTTCTCCGCATGCACAAATCTCTGAAACACTTAAGCAAACGTCAACAAGTTCAAGAAACCAACAAGTAGCAAGATTAAGTAACTAAAAACAAACAAAAACTAAAAACCTAGAATCAACTCGTTTTCCTTGTCGACAATGGCGCCAAAAACTTGTTAGGACTTTTGGCAAGTGTACCAATTGTCGTCGCAAGTAATTAAATACGGTAAGTAACCGGTCGATTCCACAGGGATTGCGCGTTGAAAACAATAGCAAAGTTGCAGATTCTTAGATTGTAAAGGTTTGGTAATTTGAGTAACAGTAACGGTACACAAACGTGATTTAAGAATACGAGAAAAACGACTAGAGATCGAATCCTCTCTCCTCGCCTATCACATGAACCGTAGCCAATTCAAATTAATTATTCAATTTCTAGATTCAATTCACTAATTAAGGTCAAGGGCAATTCCTTGCCTCAAGACCCCTATTAACCTAAGAGTGACCCTAATTCCTTAGGCGAGACATGCCAAAGGGTAATGCATTAAGATCGAGAATTTTACACGAATTCACCTAAGCCATCACATATCCCTATGTTGATCACTAGCAGATGATCTAACTACCCAATTTCCAGCTACTAATTCATATTCCTATGCAATCACTAGCCTGGATCATCACAATTATCATATGTAATTGAAAAGCATTAAGAGCATAGGTATTTAGACAAAGTAAATCGAATAACAACTGAATTGATTAGAACAATGGTTCACATGATAGGGTTGGGAGATTCATCTCTCCCTAATCTAAGCAAATTAGTTACAATCCATCCTAAGAGTAGAAACCAACATAAAATAGAAAACAAACATAAAGGAAGACATTAGAACCTTCAATCCCTTGTTCCCAAGTGGTGAGAAGGCCCCAAAATCGCACCCTCCAGCTGCTCCAATTTTGTGGCTCAGATCCCCAGACGAAGTCCCTTTGAAAAACGCTGAAACTGCTTTAAAAACCCTAATTTTCGCGCACCATAGCGACGCGATACGTGCCCATCGCGTCGCAAAATAGGACAGAAACATATGGCTTTGCAAAAATTCCTCCTGGTCGCGTCGCGAACCCTCCTGGTCGCGTCGCGAACCCTCCTGGTCGCGTCGCGAACCCTCCTAGTCGCGACGCGATATTGAACAGAATTCAAATCCCTCCATTTAGCTGCATTTCTGGGCAAGTGTCTGGTTCGCCGAATGATGCCACAACCAATTAGAGGTCTTCAAGTCCAATTTAGCTCCAAAAGTGAAGGAATTACTTACAAATGAACTTCCTACTACAATTATCTAAAACTAGACTAAATCCCCAGATAATGACTGTGATACAATGAAAAACCTGCACAATTGGTCCAAAAAATGCATAACTTACATCATATGATTGAGTGTCAACATAGGCAGGAGTCGATGTTTAGGTATTTTAAGAATATGCAGCAAGATGAGGAGCAAGATGAGGAGCAAGCTGAGGAGTCTGGGGCGGCCGAGGTCTGATGGCGGCAGCTTTTATGATTTGTTGTATCAGTTTGAAAATTCAATATTTTGTTATAACATTTCAGATTAAGTGTTGTTGATGGCGGCAGCTTTTAGGATTTGCATGCAACAGGTCCAGTCGTACGGTAATGTGGTCGAGTCTCAGCAGGCACTTTCTCATCATGTAATTCCTAATCCGGCATTTCCTCAGCCTTGTAATTTTGCCAACGCCAACACTAAGGGCA
The DNA here is from genome assembly GCA_039519185.1 of Astragalus membranaceus. Lineage (NCBI taxonomy): Eukaryota > Viridiplantae > Streptophyta > Magnoliopsida > Fabales > Fabaceae > Astragalus > Astragalus membranaceus. Next base: position 96,034,373 of record CM076849.1, read on the forward strand.
ATTTATGGCGACAGTTACTAATATGGCTTATCTTTAGCGGGGACAAGTGCAGATGGCCAAAAGGTCACCCGAGGCTATGAGGTCGATCGGTTTACCATATGGATCATCCTATGGATGCCCCTCGACGGCAAACCATCCACCATACGCAGAGGGAAAGCCTTCGGCCCAGAGTTAGGGCTTGGCAAGTCAGGCGGTTACTACCCGAATCAGCATCCATAGTTCCCGAACCCACACGACTCGATTAGTTTGCCACCTAGTCAGCCGTATCCTGAAGCGCTCATGCAGTTTCTGGTGGGTTTGTAGCCATATCCACATATGACTGGCACTTCTGTCGAGCAGTCATGGAATCAAGTTCCACCTTGCCAGAACAGCCAGACTTTTGTTCAAGGAACTGGCTTTGCAGACCTCGACCAAGGAATGCCCGGTGTAACGCCCCAAAATAATTTAATTATTTATTTAATTAAGTTATTTAAGGCTTACAATATTTATTTAATTTAATTAACTAATTCAGAATTTAATTTAATTTATTTTATTCTATTTATTTAGGAGGTGTGGTCACGAATTAGGTGGTGTGCATGGGGGCCCATGATCCACAAGTAGGCCCATGACCCATTGGCTAGTCATAGGACTCGACTCACTTAGGGGTCTTGTGGGTTAGTTTTCATTTCACTTATTCCATCCAAAAGAAAGAAAAGAAGCGAATAGAGAGAGTGAGAAGAAGAGGCGAGGGTTTGCAAGAGGAAAGGGGAGGAAATTCGTGGAGCACTCAAGGAGGAAGGGAAAGCTTGTTGGTGTCTTGCAATTCCTTGGAGCCTTGCCTAGCATATTCGAATTCCATAAGGTTAGGGGGTTCTTCTTTCCATTCTTAATAATTTATGTGATAGGTGTTGTGTAGGATTAGGTTCTAGGGTGATTTCCATGAATGATTGGTATGTTTTGGTGTTGTTGCTATGCTGAATTTTAATTGTGCAAAGATATGTTGGATTGGTGTTGAATTGTACACAATAGGAATTGTGCATGCCCATTGTTTGGTGTTATGATTGAATGAATTTTTGGTGGAAAATGTGATGGCTAGTGTTCATATAAGTAATTGGCATTGGTGATTTAATTTGGTATTTTTATGTTGAGAGAAACTCAAAAATTGATGGAGCCTTAGGCGCCCTAGGTGTGTGTGTGTGTTGCTGGAATTCTGTCCCAGGCGCCCTGCTGCTGGGCGCCAAGGGCTGTGCTGCCACTGTTGTGTCTGTTGCTGTCCCAGGCGCTAGGCGCCTTGTGCCATGGGCGCCAAGGGCCCTAATTTTCTGGTGATTGTTTTGCCAATTTTGGCTTTTGGGTTTCATGTCCAAGTAAAACAGCTCGTGTAAAATGATTTTGGCCACCAAAAGAGTTGTATTCCGTGTTTTCACTAGGCGCCTAGTGCATGGGCGCCGTGTGCTCTGCGCCAGTTTTTGGGTGTTCCTGCGCCAATTCTGTGTCTGGGCGCTGGGCGCCCTGCCCCAGTTTTTCCTGCGCCTGTCTCACTGTGTTCCTGTTTTGGCGCTAGGCGCCTTGGCCATGGGCGCCAAGGGCGCCACTGTTGTGTTGCATATTTTCTCAAAATTCTTTTTGGGTTCTCATACACTGAATAAATGGCTCGTGTAAAATAATTTTTGGAGTCATAGGAGTTGGTCCCTGTCCTGGCCTTAGGCGCCTAGTCCATGGGCGCCAATGATGCGTGTCACATTTTGCCAAAATTTTTGCTGGGTTCCCATATTCTGAGTATTTGGCTCGTGCAAAATTAATTTCGAAGTCAAATGAGTTTTCTTGCGTGTTGGCCTTAGGCGCCTAGTGCCTGGGCGCCGTGTTCCCCTGCGCCAGTTCCTGCGCCTGTTGCGCCAGGCCAGTGTTGTTGCTCCTGGGCGCCCAGCGCCTGTGCGCCAGTTCCAGAATGTCTAAGTATTTTCTCGATTTTGTTTTAATCATAACTTTTGACTCGGTTATCCAAATTTAACGGTTCAAAATGCGTTTTGAAGATAATTCCGATGTCTTCTTAAATATTCTGGTCTTAGGCAGAAATGGATTATTTTCCTGATGGTTCTGGACTGAAGTTGTTCAAGGTGTCTAATCGCAATTTTTATTCACTTTCTCCTATTCCGTGTCAATGTCCTAAAACGGTTTAATTAAATTGGTATTGATTTATTTGGAGTTTTATTGGTGAGTTTTGTTGGTGAGTTTTATTGGTGAGTTTAATTGGGGAGTTTTATTTGGTGAGTTTATTGGTGAGTTATATGGTGAATTGGTGAATTGTGTGGGTGTTGTGGTGCATTGTCATGGCGTCTCATGAACCATGTGCATTATCCGTGAGCAGAGGCTTCGGCCTAATTTTAATTGGTGAGCAGAGGCTTCGGCCTAATTGTATTTGGTGACGGATCCGACATGCATGTGCCCGTGGAGTTTGGGTTGCATTTTCATGCATAACTATACATTTTGTAATGTTGTTTTGGATATTGTAATTTTGATGTGATTGCTGCCATTGTTACGAATCGGTGTGCCTAGTTACTTTTCCTATGCAGTGCTTATTCCATATGTTATTAATTATGAAAAGAGACTCACCATGCTGCTTTTTATGTTGCTTCTCATGTCGGCAACGTGCAGGTGATAGCGAGTGAAGGTTACCCTTATGCCTTCGTCTGTTAGGGAGTGTCATGCTCTGATACGTAGCACCGGGGGGTGTCTTGTGCTTATGTGTTATTTCATTTGATACTGTTAGACTGTTATTGGTGATGTATTGAACTTGTTTCGAACTTATTATTATTCCGCTGCGGTAGTGACTGTATTTAGTTGATGCGAACTAAGCAGGTGTTTTGTGGTGCTATGTATCTTGTGGCTTTTAGCCGAACTATGTGATTTGAATATTGATTGATTTAATGGAGTAAATGTAGCACTCTCTTATATTGTTTTCAAAAAAAAAAAACTCTGATTTTATTAAATAGTAAGGTTATTAGAAGGGGGTGTTACAATAGTGGTATCAGAGCAGTTCGGTCTGTCCGGCCAAGTCGCCCTGTCATAGTGTCTTATGACGAATAGGGATTGTTAGATTAGTTCTAAATTTCTGTTTGTGCTGCAATGATAATTTGAAATGGCTGGGAGGAACGATGCTGCTCTTGCTGCTGCTCTGCAGGCTATGGCTCAGGCTGTTGGGAACCAGCAAAATGGTGCTGAAAATGCTTGGACTCGCAGTTTAGCCACGTTCCAGAGGGAGAATCCACCCGTTTTTAAGGGCAAGTATAATCCAGATGGTGCTCTAGCATGGCTGAAAGAGATTGAAAGGATATTTCGTGTCATGGATTGTAATGATGCGCAGAAGGTCAGGTATGGTACCCATACGCTGGCGGAAGAAGCTGATGATTGGTGGATGGAGGTTAGGCAGAGGTTAGAAACTGCTAATGAGGAGATAACTTGGGCTGTTTTCCGTAGGGAGTTCTTACGGAAATATTTTCCAGAAGATGTGAGGGGAAAGAAAGAAATCGAATTCCTTGAGCTAAAGCAAGGAAGCATGTCAGTGACAGAGTATGCTGCCAAGTTCACTGAATGCTGATGCTGATTCTGAATTCTCAAAATGTATTAAGTTTGAGAATGGATTGAGGGCTGATATAAAGAAAGTTGTAGGGTACCAGAAGATTCGGGTATTCGCTGATTTAATCGATAGTTGCAGGATATTCGAAGAGGATAGTAATGCTCACTCCAAGGTCATGAGAGATCAGAGGGGTAAATTTCAGAACCGGGGTAAGCCATATGAGGTTCCGGCTGGTAAGGGTAAGCAGAGGTATGCTGATAGTAAGAAACCAAGTGGGGGAGATGCCCCTGCGAAGGTTGTGTGCTACAGGTGTGGCAAGCCGGGCCATAAGAGTTTTGACTGCTCAGATAATAAATGTTTCAAGTGCGGTAAAGAAGGTCATGTAGCTGCCAAATGTGAGAAAAAGGATGTGGTGTGCTACAACTGTGGGGAAGTAGGTCATATTAGTACCAAGTGTACTAAGCCGAAGAAAGAGAAGTTCAGTGGAAAAGTGTTTGCTCTCGCAGGTTCGGAGGATACTAATGAGATTAGAGGTACATGTTTTATTAATGGTGTTCCTTTGATTGCTATTATTGATACCGGTGCTACGCATTCATTTATTGCTGCTTTATGTGCTAAGAAATTGGACCTTGCTTTGTCTTCTATGATGAGGGAGATGGTTATTGATACTCCAGCTAAGGGTTCAGTAACTACCTCTCTTGTGTGTGCTAAGTGCCCTCTGTCAATCTTCGGCAGAGATTTCCTTGTTGACCTTATTTGTTTGCCGTTGGGAGGGTTGGATGTCATCTTTGGTATGGACTGGTTAGTAGTTAACCATGTGCATATTAATTGTTTTCGTAAATCTGTGAGTTTCCTTCCTCCCGAAGAAGAAGAATCCGTTCTGTTGCCTGCTGGTCAATTGCATAAGGTAATGAAAGAGGGAGTTCATCTGTTTGCTTTGATGGCGTCATTGTCTGCTGAGAATCAGGCGATTATTGAAGGGTTACAAGTAGTGTGTGAGTTTCCTGAAGTGTTCCCGGATGAAATTCCAAGTGTTCCGCCAGAGAGGGAGGTTGAGTTTGCTATTGATCTTATACCTGGTACTAGGCCTGTGTCTATGGCACCGTACCGGATGTCAGCCTCAGAGTTGTCTGAATTGAAAAAGCAACTAGAAGATCTACTTGAGAAGAAATTTGTAAGGCCAAGTGTGTCACCGTGGGGTGCTCCGGTATTGTTGGTGAAAAAGAAGGATGGGAGTATGAGGCTTTGTGGCGATTATAGGCAATTGAACAAGGTGACAATAAAGAACAGGTATCCGCTCCCAAGAATTGATGATTTGATGGACCAGTTGGTAGGTGCTAAAGTGTTTAGCAAAATCGATTTGAGGTCGGGTTATCACCAGATCAAGGTAAAGGATGAAGACATTCAGAAGACAGCTTTCAGAACGAGATATGGGCACTATGAGTATTCTGTGATGCCGTTTGGTGTTACCAACGCGCCGGGAGTATTTATGGAGTACATGAATCGTACCTTCCATAGTTACTTGGATCGGTTTGTAGTTGTGTTTATTGACAACATTCTGGTGTATTCTAAGACGGAAGAGGAGCACGCAGAACATTTGAGGTTGGTACTAGAAGTATTGAAAGAAAAGAAATTGTATGCAAAGTTGTCTAAGTGTGAGTTCTGGCTGAATGAGGTAGGTTTCCTTGGTCATCTTATCTCTGGTAATGGTATAGCGGTAGATCCAGTCAAGGTTGATGCTGTGTTGCAATGGGAGAGCCCGAAGTCAGTTACTGAGATTAGAAGCTTCTTGGGGTTAGCTGGTTATTACAGGAGGTTTATTGAAGGTTTCTCGAAGTTAGCCCTTCCGTTGACTCAATTGACGTGTAAAGGAAAAGCATTTGTGTGGGATGCTCGTTGTGAGGAGAGCTTCAATGAGTTGAAGAAGAGGTTGACAACATCGCCCGTTTTGATTTTGCCTGTTCCAGATCAACCGTTTGTGGTGTATTGTGATGCTTCCAAGATGGGTTTGGGAGGTGTGTTAATGCAAGAAGGTAAGGTAGTAGCTTATGCGTCTAGACAGTTGAGGACTCATGAGAAGAACTACCCTACTCATGATTTGGAGCTGGCTGCGATTGTATTTGTGCTGAAGATTTGGAGGCACTATCTGTATGGTACTAGATTTGAAGTGTTTAGGGACCATAAGAGCTTGAAATACTTGTTTGATCAGAAGGAGCTGAATATGAGACAGAGACGTTGGTTAGAATTGCTGAAGGACTATGATTTCGGCTTGAACTATCACCCCGGCAAAGCTAATGTCGTGGCTGATGCTTTAAGTCGAAAGACCTTGCATATGTCGGCTATGATGGTAAAAGAATTAGAGCTGATTGAGCAGTTCCGGGATATGAGTCTGGTTTGTGAAGTGACACCGCAGAGTGTCAGATTGGGGATGTTGAAGATTGACAATGAATTTTTGGTTAGTATTCGAGAAGCCCAAAAGTCAGATGTAAAGTTGGTGGACTTGTTAGTTGTGAATGGTCAAGCTGTGAATGGGGATTTCAAGTTAGATTCCCAAGGTGTATTGAGATTCAGGGATAGGATCTGCATTCCTGATGATGTTGAGATGAAGAGAATGATTCTTGAGGAGAGCCATAGGAGCAAGTTGAGTATCCATCCAGGGGCTACGAAAATGTACCAAGATTTGAAGAAGTTGTTCTGGTGGCCTGGTATGAAGAAGGATGTGGCACAGTTTGTGTATTCTTGTCTGACTTGTCAGAAGTCTAAGATTGAGCATCAGAAACCCGCGGGGTTGATGCAGCCGTTGGAGATTCCGGAATGGAAAAGGGATAGCATTTCCATGGACTTTGTGACTAGTTTGCCTAGAACCGTGAGAGGATTTGATGCTATATGGGTGGTTGTGGATAGGCTGACGAAGTCTGCTCACTTCTTACCAATTGATATCACTTATCCAGTTCCAAAGTTAGCAGAGATCTACATCAAGACAATTGTGAAGTTGCATGGCGTTCCGCTTAGTATTGTATCTGATAGAGATCCAAGATTCACTTCTGAGTTTTGGAAAAGTTTGCAAGAAGTTTTGGGCTCTAAGTTGAGGTTGAGCTCCGCTTATCATCCGCAGACAGATGGTCAGACGGAGAGGACTATTCAGTCGTTAGAGGACTTGTTAAGAGCATGTGTTCTTGAGCAGGGAGGTTCGTGGGATTCTCATCTTCCATTGATTGAGTTCACCTACAATAACAGTTTTCATTCTAGTATTGGAATGGCACCGTTTGAGGTGTTGTATGGTCGGAGATGTAGGACTCCGTTATGTTGGTATGAATCTGGAGAGAGTGCAGTGTTGGGGCCTGAGATTGTGCGAGAAACAACTGAGAAGGTAAAATTAATCCGTGAGAAGATGAAAGCGTCGCAGAGTCGACAAAAGAGCTATCATGATAAGAGAAGGAAGGATTTAGAGTTTCAGGCCGGTGATCATGTGTTCCTGAGAGTCACTCCGGTGACTGGTGTTGGGCGTGCCTTGAAATCAAAGAAGTTAACTCCCCGTTTCATTGGTCCGTATCAGATTACGGAGAGGGTGGGAAGTGTTGCCTATAGGGTGGCTTTGCCACCTAATCTTTCGAACTTGCATGACGTGTTTCACGTGTCACAACTTCGAAAGTATGTTCCGGACCCGTCTCATGTGATTCAGATGGATGAAGTAGAAGTACGGGATAATCTCACTGTGGAGACTATGCCTGTGCGAATTGAAGATAGAGAAGTGAAGATTCTGAGAGGGAAAGAGATTCCTTTGGTGAAAGTGGTTTGGTTAGGAGCTGCTGGTGAGAGTATGACTTGGGAGCTGGAGAGTAAGATGCGGGAAGCATATCCGAAGTTGTTTGATTCAGGTAATTTCGAGGACGAAATATTCTAAGTGGGGGAGGATTGTAACGCCCCAAAATAATTTAATTATTTATTTAATTAAGTTATTTAAGGCTTACAATATTTATTTAATTTAATTAACTAATTCAGAATTTAATTTAATTTATTTTATTCTATTTATTTAGGAGGTGTGGTCACGAATTAGGTGGTGTGCATGGGGGCCCATGATCCACAAGTAGGCCCATGACCCATTGGCTAGTCATAGGATTCGACTCACTTAGGGGTCTTGTGGGTTAGTTTTCATTTCACTTATTCCATCCAAAAGAAAGAAAAGAAGCGAATAGAGAGAGTGAGAAGAAGAGGCGAGGGTTTGCAAGAGGAAAGGGGAGGAAATTCGTGGAGCACTCAAGGAGGAAGGGAAAGCTTGTTGGTGTCTTGCAATTCCTTGGAGCCTTGCCTAGCATATTCGAATTCCATAAGGTTAGGGGGTTCTTCTTTCCATTCTTAATAATTTATGTGATAGGTGTTGTCTAGGATTAGGTTCTAGGGTGATTTCCATGAATGATTGGTATGTTTTGGTGTTGTTGCTATGCTGAATTTTAATTGTGCAAAGATATGTTGGATTGGTGTTGAATTGTACACAATAGGAATTGTGCATGCCCATTGTTTGGTGTTATGATTGAATGAATTTTTGGTGGAAAATGTGATGGCTAGTGTTCATATAAGTAATTGGCATTGGTGATTTAATTTGGTATTTTTATGTTGAGAGAAACTCAAAAATTGATGGAGCCTTAGGCGCCCTAGGTGTGTGTGTGTGTGTTGCTGGAATTCTGTCCCAGGCGCCCTGCTGCTGGGCGCCAAGGGCTGTGCTGCCACTGTTGTGTCTGTTGCTGTCCCAGGCGCTAGGCGCCTTGTGCCATGGGCGCCAAGGGCCCCAATTTTCTGGTGATTGTTTTGCCAATTTTGGCTTTTGATTTTCATGTCCAAGTAAAACAGCTCGTGTAAAATGATTTTGGCCACCAAAAGAGTTGTATTCCGTGTTTTCACTAGGCGCCTAGTGCATGGGCGCCGTGTGCTCTGCGCCAGTTTTTGGATGTTCCTGCGCCAATTCTGTGTCTGGGCGCTAGGCGCCCTGCCCCAGTTTTTCCTGCGCCTGTCTCACTGTGTTCCTGTTTTGGCGCTAGGCGCCTTGGCCATGGGCGCCAAGGGCGCCACTGTTGTGTTGCATATTTTCTCAAAATTCTTTTTGGGTTCTCATACACTGAATAAATGGCTCGTGTAAAATAATTTTTGGAGTCATAGGAGTTGTTCCCTGTCCTGGCCTTAGGCGGCTAGTCCATGGGCGCCAATGATGCGTGTCACATTTTGCCAAAATTTTTGCTGGGTTCCCATATTCTGAGTATTTGGCTCGTGCAAAATTAATTTCGAAGTCAAATGAGTTTTCTTGCGTGTTGGCCTTAGGCGCCTAGTGCCTGGGCGCCGTGTTCCCCTGCGCCTGTTGCGCCAGGCCAGTGTTGCTGCTCCTGGGCGCCCAGCGCCTGTGCGCCAGTTCCAGAATGTCTAAGTATTTTCTCGATTTTGTTTTAATCATAACTTTTGACTCGGTTATCCAAATTTAACGGTTCAAAATGCGTTTTGAAGCTAATTCCGATGTCTTCTTAAATATTCTGGTATTAGGCAAAAATGGATTATTTTCCTGATGGTTATGGACTGAAGTTGTTCAAGGTGTCTAATCGCAATTTTTATTCACTTTCTCCTATTCCGTGTCAATGTCCTAAAACGGTTTAATTAAATTGGTACTGATTTATTTGGAGTTTTATTGGTGAGTTTTGTTGGTGAGTTTTATTGGTGAGTTTAATTGGGGAGTTTTATTTGGTGAGTTTATTGGTGAGTTATATGGTGAATTGGTGAATTGTGTGGGTGTTGTGGTGCATTGTCATGGCGTCTCATGAACCATGTGCATTATCCGTGAGCAGAGGCTTCGGCCTAATTTTAATTGGTGAGCAGAGGCTTCGGCCTAATTGTATTTGGTGACGGATCCGACATGCATGTGCCCGTGGAGTTTGGGTTGCATTTTCATGCATAACTATACATTTTGTAATGTTGTTTTGGATATTGTAATTTTGATGTGATTGCTGCCATTGTTACGAATCGGTGTGCCTAGTTACTTTTCCTATGCAGTGCTTATTCCATATGTTATTAATTATGAAAAGAGACTCGCCCTGCTGCTTTTTATGTTGCTTCTCATGTCGGCAACGTGCAGGTGATAGCGAGTGAAGGTTACCCTTATGCCTTCGTCTGTTAGGGAGTGTCATGCTCTGATATGTAGCACCGGGGGGTGTCTTGTGCTTATGTGTTATTTCATTTGATACTGTTAGACTGTTATTGGTGATGTATTGAACTTGTTTCGAACTTATTATTATTCCGCTGCGGTAGTGACTGTATTTAGTTGATGCGAACTAAGCAGGTGTTTTATGGTGCTATGTATCTTGTGGCTTTTAGCCGAACTATGTGATTTGAATATTGATTGATTTAATGGAGTAAATGTAGCACTCTCTTATATTGTTTTCAAAAAAAAAAACTCTGATTTTATTAAATAGTAAGGTTATTAGAAGGGGGTGTTACACCTGGGCAGCAATAGGTTACTAGCCCACCTCAGGCAACACCGCAGTCAGAGATGCAAGGTCCCCCAGATGCAGTGTGGCGTCCAACTGTTCCTCCCGAGCCAAGGCCCTCGTGGTCCCAGCTCCTGAATCCAAACTTGATAGCTGACACCACCAAAAAGTTCTTCGGTGTGCAACTGAAACCACTCGATAGGCCTATATACAGAATGTCTTACCCCGAGTGGGTGGACAGGTTGGTGCCTCTGCCCAGAGGATTCAAGACACCGGATTTCGCCACATTCTTCGGAGATGATGGTAAATCAACAATGGAACACATAGGCCAATTCATGGCCCAATGTGGAGAGGAGAACCAAAATGAATACCATAAGTTGTAGCTCTTCCCTTTGTTTTTGATGGGGACTGCGTTTACCTGGTACTCTTCTCTTCCAGCTAATTCTATACAGACCTGGCCAAACATGGAAAGGTACTTCCATGACAGATTTTACTGGCCACAGCCTGAAGTCACTACTGCCGACCTCATGATTCTACGGCAGAAGGTGGACGAGGTGGTGACCGACATCATTGAAAGATTCAGAAAGATGGTCGGGAAATGTTCGGTTCAATTCCCTGAATCGCAACTTACTTCCATGGCTATCACTAGAATGCACCCGCGATTGAAGGAAAGGCTTGTGGGGGCAAGGAGAAGGAATAGTCAGAAAGTAAAACTCGGTACTCCTTTGACATATCCAAGGATGATTAGATATTCGACTACTTGCTCAAAGACAGCTAGATCAAGCTTCTTGATGGCTACAAAATACCACCTCCTGAAGAGTTGAAAGGGAAGAAGTACGGCAAGTGGCATAATTCCTACAACCACGCCACCTCTAATTGCATTGTCTTTTGCCGAGCCATTTAGAGGGCTATCAAGGAGGAAAGTGTAACACCCCATTTCTACCCGGTAAAATAATGCAAAATCAGAGATCATAAAAATCTTTTTCAACAAACAATGGAGTGCCACATTTGCTTCGTGAAAGCAATAGACGGGTTAATTCGTTCTTGAAAAAGATACATAGCGCTTTCGGATGAACCAATAAAACAACCTTTTAGTCTTCAAAATAATTCCTCTTTAATTACTACGCAGCAGATTCATAACAAGTTAATTCAAATAAACGTGGCGTCTTAACAACTCAAGACAACTCAAAAACAACGACGTAACAACTTAAAGTTTCAACAACGAAATAACATAGCAACAATATTAAAACGTGTGTTCATTCCCCCGAGTGTTACATATCAGAGCAACGACACCGACTCGATCAAACGAAGGTGAACAGCCTTCATTCGTGATTACCTGCACGTTACCAACATCGGGGTAACATTCAAACAGAAGGGGTGAGATATCGCACTATATAATCAGACATATGAAAGACAATATGTAATTCAGGTCATAGCATCAATTCATCATTTAACAGCAGTCAACATCATCTCAATCACATAGGTATGCAACATGGATGCGGAATGGGACTCAACTCAGGGCCACCGCCCTATAATGCATGTGGTACCATAATCCAGCCAATAAATAGAGGCATCAACATCGTAACATCATTTCATCATAATTTTCCAGTCCAGGCCATCGTGTTTTGAGCACAGCTCCATCGTAAAAATATGCTATGTATGCAACGCTATGTAAATGCACAACCAATAAACAACGATTACATAGCAACGCAACAACATCGGAAATCATCGTTGGCCATAGGCCTACAACATACCACCTGCCAATAAATAGAGGCAATTCAACTTGGTACACCATCATCAACAATAATTAGCAACTTAGCAGCTTTCAACATTTTTGGCAACACATCAACAACTTAGCAGCTTTCAACATTTTTGGCAATGCATCAACAATTAAGCAACTTTCAACATTTTGGCAACATTGGGCCTAATTACATATTCAACATCAACACATCATTCCAAGCATCAAATGCGAAATTCACGTTTGGGCAGCCAAACTGGCGCCCCTTGGCGCCCATGGCGCCCAGCAACACGATCGGGCAGCCAACCCGGCGCCCTTGGCGCCAATGGCGCCCAGCAACGCAATCGGGCAGCCAAACTGGCGCCCATGGCGCCCAGCAACACAACACGCGACATAGGCAGCCCCACTGGCGCCTAGGACAGAACAACAAACGGGCGGCCAGGTCTTGGCGCCTTGGCGCCCATGCGCCAGGAACCTGCAAGACACCAACACACAAACAGCAAGATGGCGCCCATGGCGCCCAGCAATATTTCAGGAACGGCGCCCATGCGCCCAGGCAACAGAACACGCACAGAATGGCGCCCAGCAAGGCGCCCAGCAACATCAAACACGGGACGGCGCCCATGGAGCCCTGCGGCAGAATCAAAAACGGCGCCCATGGCGCCCATGCACAGAATTTTGGTTCCAAAACATCAACAAGCATGATCACACATCGCCAAATGGCAACAATCATCATCAATCAAAATTAACATCATCATTTAAGGTTAAATACCTACAACTAGGGTTTTCTAAACTTAGTAACACCTAGGGTTCCATAACCTTCCTACATAAAGCCATTCATACACCCAATTATAGAGATAGAACCCCACCCTTACCTTAGCATTGAAGAATTCGAAGTCTTTGGCTTTCCCTAGCTCTCTCTCCTTCTTCGCGCCGTCCTCTCTCTTCTCTTCTCTCTAATTCTTATTTTTTGTTCCTTCCAAATGAGCAAAACCCTAAATAATGTCTATTTATACTTTAGTTAATTTTATGGGCTTTTTCCTTAGCTAATTCGAATTACATCATGGGTCTCCCTAACACTTCTCATTTTACTACTCCCAACCCTAACAATAGGCCCACATATACTAGCATTATTATTTTATTATTTTTCTACCAATTAAATTTCCAAACAATTCAATTTAATAATTAATTAAATTTTGGGGCGTTACAACTCTCCCCCACTTAGAATATTTTCGTCCTCAAAAATTTACCTGATTCGAACAACTCTGGATAAGACTCTCGCATCTTGCTTTCCAGCTCCCACGTCATGCTTTCTCCGGCAGCTCCCAACCAGACTACTTTCACCAAAGCGATCTCCTTGCCTCTTAGAGTCTTCACCTCATGATCCTCGATACGCACAGGCACCTTCTCCACAGTGAGATTATCCCGTACTCGCACATCATCCATATGAATTACATGAGATGGATCTGAAATATACTTTCGAAGTTGCGACACATGAAATACATCATTCAAATTCGAAAGATTGGGCGGTAAGGCCACCCTATAAGCAACATTTCCAACTCTTTCTGAAATCTGATACGGACCGATAAAACGAGGCGTGAGCTTCTTAGACTTCAAAGCGCGTCCAACACCGGTCACCGGAGTGACTCTCAAAAACACATGCTCACCTCCTTGAAATTCTAAATTCTTTCTCCACTTATCATGGTAACTCTTCTGTCTACTTTGCGAAGCTTTCATCTTCTCCCGAATCAATCTCACCTTCTCAGTAGTCTCTCGAACAATTTCAGGTCCAAGTACTACACTTTCTCCAGATTCATACCAACATAAAGGAGTCCTACATCTCCGACCATACAACGCTTCAAAAGGTGCCATCCCAATACTAGAATGGTAACTGTTATTATAAGTGAACTCTATCAACGAAAGGTATGCATCTCACGAACCTCCTTGCTCCAGAACACAAGCCCTCAACAAATCCTCCAACGAGTGAATAGTCCTCTCTGACTGACCATCCGTCTGAGGGTGATACGCCGAAATCAATCTCAGCTTAGAACCCAACTCCGTTTGCAAACTCTTCCAAAAATCAGACGTAAACCTCGGATCCCTATCCGAAACGACACATAGAGGAACACCATGCAGCTTTACAATCTCTTGGTTATAAATCTCTGCCAACTTCGGTACTGGATACGTGATGTTAATAGGAACAAAATGAGCCGACTTCGGGGCTTCCCACTGCAACACAGCATCTACTTTAGACGGATCCACCGCAATGCCACTACCTGAAATGACGTGACCAAGGAAACTCACTTCCTTCAACCAGAATTCACATTTAGACAGCTTTGCATATAACTTCTTCTCTTTCAGGACTTCCAAGACTAATCTCAAATGCTCTGCATGCTCTTCTTCCGACTTAGAGTAGACAAGAATATCATCGATGAATACCACCACAAACTGATCCAAGTAAGTATGGAAAATACGGTTCATGTATTCCATAAATACCCCTGGCGCGTTAGTAACACCAAAAGGCATCACCGAATACTCATAATGCCCATAACGCGTTCTAAAAGCCGTCTTCTGAATATCCTCATCTTTCACTTTAATCTGATGATAGCCCGACCGCAAATCAATCTTACTAAACACTTGAGCACCCAGCAGCTGATCCATCAAATCATCTATCCTTGGAAGTGGATACTTGTTCTTAACCGTTACCTTATTCAACTTTCTATAATCAACACAAAGCCTCATACTTCCATCTTTCTTCTTTACTAGCAACACAGGAGCTCCCCACGGCGACACACTTGGTCTCACAAACTTCTTTTCGAGCAAATCCTCAAGCTACTTCTTCAATTCGGACAATTCAGATGCCGACATCCTGTACGGTGCCATAGAAACAGGTCTGGTACCAGGTACAAGATCAATAGCGAATTCCACTTCTCTCTCTGGCGGGACACCTGGAATCTCATCAGGGAAAACTTCAGGAAATTCACATACTACTCGCAGCTCTTCAATCACGGCTCGGTTCTCGACAGACATTGACGTCATCATCGAGAATAACTGGACTTCCTCCCGCATCAACTTCCGCAACTGACCAGCAGACAACAAACCAGCTTCCTCCTCTTCAGGAGTGGAGAAACTCACAGACTTACTACGACAGTTAATATGCACATGGTTATGCTCTAACCAGTTCATACCTAAGATCATATCCAATCCACTTAACGGCAAACAAATCAGGTCAACAACAAAGTCTCTGTCGAAAGTCGACAAAGGACATTGAGAGCATACAAGAGAAGTAGTCACCGACCCCTTAGCTGGAGTGTCGACGACCATCTCTCCATTCATAGAAGACAACGCAAGACCCAATCTTTCAACACAATCAGCAGCAATAAAACAATGAGTAGCACTGGTATCAACAATAGAAGATAGAGGAATATTATTAATGAAGCATGTACCTCTAATAAGTCCATCTTCTTCGGAAGTCTCTGTCCCTGCCAAAGCGAACACTTTTCCACTAGCCCGCTCCTTCTTCGGTTTCTGACACTGACTACTGATGTGTGTTGACTCTCAATCATATGATGTAAGTTAGGCATTTTTAGGACCAATTGTGCAGGTTTTTCATTGTATCACAGTCATTACCTGGGATTTAGTCTAGTTTTAGATAATTGTAGTAGGAAGTTCATTTGTAAGTAATTCCTTCACTTTTGGGAGCTAACTTGGTCATTAAAGACCTCTATTTGGTTGTGGCATCATTCGGCGAACCAGACACTTGCCCGGAAATGCAGCAAAATGGAGGAATTTGCATTCTGTTGTTTTTCGCGTCGCGACCAGGAGGGTTCGCGACGCGATCTGGAGGAATTTTTACAAGCCAGAACTTTCTGTCATTCTTCGCGTCGCGACCAGGAGGGTTCGCGACGCGACCTGGAGTAGTTTTGCGAAGCCTGAAGTTTCTGTCATTTGTCGCGACGCGACGGCCACGGGCCGCGTCGCGATGGTGCGTAAAAATTAGGGTTTTTAAAGCCGTTTCAGCAATTTTAGAAGGGACTTCGTCTGGGGAACGGAACCACACTTTGGAGCAGCAGCTGGGGGCGTTTTTGGGAGCTTCTAATCACTTGGGAACAAGGTTTTGAAGACTTCTCATGGATTCCTCTATGTGTAACTTCTCCTTATTTCTATCTTCTCTTTCCTTGATGTTGTCCATGTAGTTTGTTTTGATTAAGGAGAGATGACTCTCCCCAAACCTATCTATTGATTACTTTGTTATGGTTGATTCAGTTGTTTTGTTAATTTATCATAAGTCTATGCTTCTTTGTGTAATGCTTTACTTCTACATATGCTAGTTGTAATGAATTAGGGTTTGTGATCACATAGGGATATGGGTTACATTCTTGATATGGGGTAGTAGATCACATACTTGTGATCACCATAGGAATATGGGATTGGATATGTGAATTCTTTATTTCTTGAGTTTATTGCTTTACCTATTGGCATGAATCACCTAAGGAATTAGGGTAACTCAATTAGGTAAAAGGGGTTTTGAGACAAGGGATTGTTCTTAGCCTAAGTTAGTGAATTGAATCTGGTAATTTAAACAAACAATTTGAGATTAGCTGAAGGATCATAGGATAGGTGAGGGGAGAAGATTCGACCCCTAATCGCTTTTATTTTATTGTTTACAAATATTTGCTTAATTTTACCGTTACTTCACTTTTCGTCCAACTGTTACGTCTAAGGATTAATTTACTTGCCTATTGATAATAAAACACAATCCCTGTGGATACGACCGGTACTTACCGTTAATTTTATTACTTGCGACGACATTTGGTACACTTGCCAAGGTCCTAACAAGTTTTTGGCGCCGTTGCCGGGGATTGTTGATTTCATTGTCAACAAGGCAATTGGGTTAATTCTTAGTTGTTTTAATTTTATTTATTTCAGTATTTTATTTTTGTTTTATTTGTTTAGATACTTTGTATAGTGTTGGACTTGTTAACGGTTTGTTGAAGTGTTTCAGTGAACTGTGTAGCAGGGGCAAAGTTCGAAAGAATTGTTGTTTGTCCCGAAAAAAAAAAATATTATGGAATCCACTTCTCAGATGGAAGATGCTTTGGACCAGTTTAGGCAAATGACTGAGACTATCTTCCAGCCTAAAGAGCAAGCTTCTCGGTTGGAATATGCTTTGTCCGAGTTTATGCGATTGTCCGAGACCCTCTTCCAACCCCAAGAGCAAGTGATGATAGAGTCCGCGCCACCCTCACTTAGCGGTAATTTTTGTGAAGAACCCCACTTGAATGGAAAATGTGTGACACGCACCTTTTGCGATTCTTGTGGGGAGTATCTTGTGGAGTGCAACTGTGAGGATGAGTGGGTAACTATATCAGAAAATTACCCATGGCTATGCACTACCAATGAGGAACAAGAAGAACAAGCCCCAACAAAAGAAGAATCTGGGGAGGATAAGGAAGATGAGGAAGAAGAAAAGATTGAAATGGAGAAGCATGTAGTTTGGAGGGAAGATCAAAGCTCCCAATGTGGGGAAGGGGTGAAAACCCAACAAGAAAAAACCCAACAAATCATGGTTCCTATTATTCTTCCAAGTAGCAAGGAGGATAGAAGTGAGGAGATTGACATATACTTAGACTCCTTCTATGCCTTATTCATCACCCTTCACCATAAAAGCGTATGGAAGCATCTACAACTATGTTTCAAATTCATGATGTTCCTGCCCCAGAAGCGAAAGAAGAAGGATGATGTGTTCTTTGTGTCATATCAGCCACCTTAATAGTGGGATGACAAACGTCAAGCTAGTGACGTTAAAGAAGCGCTTGGTGGGAGGCAACCCACTGGTGAGCGCCACTTTTCATTTCCTTGAGCAGGAGGCTCATTTATTTTTCTGTTTTACTCAGACATCTTTATTTTGCACTGTTGGTTGTATTTTGCCCTATTGTGACTTTATTTCGAACTTTGGTCTGTACTTATTATTATAACTTACTCTGTGATAGTGGGGCACCACTGCCCTATATTTTGTTTTTGTTTTGTTAAAGCAGCTTCAATAGTGATGATCTGTGGCATTTGAGGTCGCATGTTTGCTTTTTCCTTTTGACACTCGCATTTCAAGTTTTATCATCAAGTAATAGCAGGGGTCATGACAAACGTTGCGGAAGTTCTTTATCATCTGTAAGCAGCATCTCTCAAGTTCCATCTCTATGATCCCAACTGTGAGGTTTGAGCCTAAACACGTTCTTATATATATTGTGTGTATTCCTTGCCTGCATTAGTCTGCAGAACTTGACATTGTGCTTAATTGTTTTTTGCATTTGATTTTCATACCCACTGAGGCATTTCTTTTGGCACCCCTGAACCTTTCAAGCCAACCCATTAATGTTTATCCTCTGCTAGCCCCTCTGAGCCTATTGTTAAAAATTGTATGCTGTTTCTCTGACAATCATAGCCTAGTTAATTTTTAACTTGGAGTTAGGTAACAAAAGCTGTGAGAGTGGGGAAATTTTTAAGTTTGGGGTTGCTCGTGGAATAGCAACGAACTAAGTTTGGGGTGGTATACAAGAGAAGGAACAAGAAAAGAAAGAAAGAAAAAAAAAATCATATATATATATGTATATATATACATATCAAAAAAAAAAGAGAAAAATAAATAAATAAATTCCTTCTCTTGTTTTGTTAAATGCTTTGGGAAAATGGGTGAGTATTGCGTGATATTGACAAAAAGAGAGGTAGGCCTAACTCCAAGTGCAACCTACTTATCCAAAATGTATCCACCCTTACCTAAGCCCCCCTATAACCCTTAAAGTCCTCAAAATGTGTGTATGCATTTCATTTGTCTAAGATGATATAGAACTCTGTCAAGCCTATGAAACGATGATGCAGGTACTGTGAATTGAGTGAATACCCGAAACACCTCAAGAGTGAAACACTGGTGAGATGAGCGTACAGAGAAAACTTGAGAATGCTGCCTGCTTATGATTCGTTATTTCCAATTCAGTTGTCCTGCCACTGTATTAGATTGATGATGATAATTGATGTGCTGATGTGTTTAAGGTGATGTATTACATGTAACAGCTAAATAGAAAAAAAAAAACAGCCACAGTCTGAATTGATTGTTTGCTTGAGGACAAGCAAAAGTTTAAGTTTGGGGTTGTGTTGACTCTCAATCATATGATGTAAGTTAGGCATTTTTAGGACCAATTGTGCAGGTTTTTCATTGTATCACAGTCATTACCTGGGATTTAGTCTAGTTTTAGATAATTGTAGTAGGAAGTTCATTTGTAAGTAATTCCTTCACTTTTGGGAGCTAACTTGGTCATTGAAGACCTCTATTTGGTTGTGGCATCATTCGGCGAACCAGACACTTGCCCGGAAATGCAGCAAAATGGAGGAATTTGCATTCTGTTGTTTTTCGCGTCGCGACCAGGAGGATTCGCGACGCGATCTGGAGGAATTTTTACAAGCCAGAACTTTCTGTCATTCTTCGCGTCGCGACCAGGAGGGTTCGCGACGCGACCTGGAGTAGTTTTGCGAAGCCTGAAGTTTCTGTCATTTGTCGCGACGCGACGGCCACGGGCCGCGTCGCGATGGTGCGTAAAAATTAGGGTTTTTAAAGCCGTTTCAGCAATTTTAGAAGGGACTTCGTCTGGGGAACGGAACCACACTTTGGAGCAGCAGCTGGGGGCGTTTTTGGGAGCTTCTAATCACTTGGGAACAAGGTTTTGAAGACTTCTCATGGATTCCTCTATGTGTAACTTCTCCTTATTTCTATCTTCTCTTTCCTTGATGTTGTCCATGTAGTTTGTTTTGATTAAGGAGAGATGACTCTCCCCAAACCTATCTATTGATTACTTTGTTATGGTTGATTCAGTTGTTTTGTTAATTTATCATAAGTCTATGCTTCTTTGTGTAATGCTTTACTTCTACATATGCTAGTTGTAATGAATTAGGGTTTGTAATCACATAGGGATATGGGTTACATTCTTGATATGGGGTAGTAGATCACATACTTGTGATCACCATAGGAATATGGGATTGGATATGTGAATTCTTTATTTCTTGAGTTTATTGCTTTACCTATTGGCATGAATCACCTAAGGAATTAGGGTAACTCAATTAGGTAAAAGGGGTTTTGAGACAAGGGATTGTTCTTAGCCTAAGTTAGTGAATTGAATCTGGTAATTTAAACAAACAATTTGAGATTAGCTGAAGGATCATAGGATAGGTGAGGGGAGAAGATTCGACCCCTAATCGCTTTTATTTTATTGTTTACAAATATTTGCTTAATTTTACCGTTACTTCACTTTTCGTCCAACTGTTACGTCTAAGGATTAATTTACTTGCCTATTGATAATAAAACACAATCCCTGTGGATACGACCGGTACTTACCGTTAATTTTATTACTTGCGACGACATTTGGTACACTTGCCAAGGTCCTAACAATGTGTCCTCCTTCGCCACAGTTGAAACAAACCACCTCCTTATGCTCACACCCGGACACCTCATGCCCGATCTTACCGCAACGGAAACACCTCTTCGTCTCAGCTTTGCACGCATTACTCTTATGACCAGCTTTGCCACATTTGAAGCACACAATACCAGCAGGAGCATCTCCCCCACTAGTCCTCTTGCCCTCAGCGGCTATCGGTTTACCTTTACCAGAAGGAGCATCATACGGCTTACCACGACTCGGATTCTTGCTCCTCTTCTCATTAATAATCTTATAATGAGCATTGTTATCTTCTTCATAGATCCTGCAGCTATCAATCAAATCGGAAAAGACACGGATTTTCTGATACCCAATTGCCTTCTTGATCTCTGGTCGCAACCCGTTCTCAAACTTGATGCACTTCGAGAACTCAGTAGTTGCTTCACTGTAGTGCGGATAAAACTTAGCCAACTCCACAAACTTAGCAGCATACTCAGTAACCGACAGGTTTCCTTGCTTCAGCTCAAGGAACTCAATTTCCTTCTTACCCCGAACATACTCCGGATAGTACTTCCTCCTAAATTCCCTACGGAACACAACCCAAGTGACCTCTTCACCTGCAGCTACCAACCTTTGACTAGTCTCTAACCACCAGTCATCAGCTTCTTCTGCCAACATATGAGTACCATAACGAACCTTCTGCGCTGGAGTGCAGTCCATCACACGGAAGATCCTCTCCATCTCCTTCAGCCAAGCCAACGCTCCATCAGGATTATACTTGCCTTTGAAAGTAGGCGGATTCTCCCTTTGAAAGGTTACCAAACTACGAGACCCAGCATTTTCACCAACGTTTTGCTGACCTTCCACGGCCTGAGCCATAGCAGCCAAAGCAGCAGCGATAGCAACATCATTCCTTCCAGCCATCTCAACTAATCACTACAACATAAACAACAGTTAGAACTAATTGACAATACTTGATCGTCAATGACACAATAGCTTGACAACTTGGCTGGATAGACCGAAACTGCTATGATACCACTAATGTAACACCCCATTTCTACCCGGTAAAATAATGCAAAATCAGAGTTCATAAAAATCTTTTTCAACAAACAATGGAGTGCCACATTTGCTTCGTGAAAGCAATAGACGGGTTAATTCGCTCTTGAAAAAGATACATAG
The DNA here is from genome assembly GCA_039519185.1 of Astragalus membranaceus. NCBI lineage: Eukaryota > Viridiplantae > Streptophyta > Magnoliopsida > Fabales > Fabaceae > Astragalus > Astragalus membranaceus. The sequence goes on from CM076849.1 coordinate 96,055,736, forward strand.
TGCTTTCGGATGAACCGATAAAACAACCTTTTAGTCTTCAAAATAATTCCTCTTTAATTACTACGCAGCGGATTCATAACAAGTTAATTCAAATAAACGTGGCGTCTTAACAACTCAAGACAGCTCAAAAACAACGACGTAACAACTTAAAGTTTCAACAACGAAATAACATAGCAACAATATTAAAACGTGTGTTCATTCCCCCCGAGTGTTACATATCAGAGCGACGACACCGACTCGATCAAACGAAGGTGAACAGCCTTCATTCGTGATTACTTGCACGTTACCAACATCGGGGTAACATTCAAACAGAAGGGGTGAGATATCGTACTATATTATCAGACATATGAAAGACAATATGTAATTCAGGTCATAGCATCAATTCATCAGTTAACAGCAGTCAACATCATCTCAATCACATAGGTATGCAACATGGATGCGGGATGTGACTCAACTCAGGGCCACCGCCCTATAATGCATGTGGTACCATAATCCAGCCAATAAATAGAGGCATCAACATCGTAACATCATTTCATCATAATTTGCCAGTCCAGGCCATCGTGTTTTGAGCATAGCTCCATCGTAAAAATATGCTATGTATGCGACGCTATGTAAATGCACAACCAATAAACAACGATTACATAGCAACGCAACAACATCGGAAATCATCGTTGGCCATAGGCCTACAACATACCACCTGCTAATAAATAGAGGCAATTCAACTTGGTACACCATCATCAACAATAATTAGCAACTTAGCAACTTTCAACATTTTTGGCAACACATCAACAACTTAGCAGCTTTCAACATTTTTGGCAACACATCAACAATTTAGAAACTTTCAACATTTTGGCAACCTTGGGCCTAATTACATATTCAACATCAACACATCATTCCAAGCATCAAATGTGAAATTCACGTTTGGGCAGCCAAACTGGCGCCCAGCAACACGATCGGGCAGCCAACCCGGCGCCCTTGGCGCCCAGCAACGCAATCGGGCAGCCAAACTGGCGCCCTTGGCGCCCAGCAACACAACACGCGACACAGGCAGCCCCACTGGCGCCCTTGGCGCCCACAGCGCCAAAACACTACACAACAACAACGCAGCCAGGTTTTGGCGCCCATGGCGCCCCTGCGCCAGACACAGCGACAAGGCAGCCAGATTTTGGCGCCCATGGCGCCCCTGCACCAGAACACAGCAAGCAACAACAGAAATCGAGAAGCCAATCTTGGCGCCCATGCGCCCAGAACCCGCAACGGGCAACTAGACATGGCGCCCTTGGCGCCCATGCGCCAGAAACACAGCAACATCACGATTGGCGCCCATGGCGCCCAGGACAGAACAACAATCAGGCGGCCAGGTCTTGGCGCCCTTGGCGCCCATGCGCCAGGAACCTACAAGACAGCAACACACAAACAGCAAGATGGCGCCCATGGCGCCCAGCAATATTTCAGGAATGGCGCCCATGCGCCCAGGCAACAGAACACGCACAGAATGGCGCCCAGGAAGGCGCCCAGCAACATCAAACACGGGACGGCGCCCATGGCGCCCTGCGGCAGAATCAAAAACGGCGCCCATGCACAGAATTTTGGTTCCAAAACATCAACAAGCATGATCACACATCGCCAAATGGCAACAATCATCATCAATCGAAATTAACATCATCATTTAAGGTTCAATACCTACAACAAAGGTTTTCTAAACTTAGTAACACCTAGGGTTCCATAACCTTCCTACATAGAGCCATTCATACACCCAATTATAGAGATAGAACCCCACCCTTACCTTAGCCTTGAGGAATTCGAAGTCTTTGGCTTGCCCTAGCTCTCTCTCCTTCTTCGCGCCGTCCTCTCTCTTCTCTTCTCTCTAATTCTTATTTTTTGTTCCTTCCAAATGAGCAAAACCCTAAATAATTCCTATTTATACTTTATTTAATTTTATGGGCTTTTTCCTTAGCTAATTCGAATTACATCATGGGCCTCCCTAACACTTCTCATTTTACTACTCCCAACCCTAACAATAGGCCCACATATACTAGCATTATTATTATTTTATTATTTTTCTACCAATTAAATTCCCAAACAATTCAATTAAATAATTAATTAAATTTTGGGGCGTTACAGAAAGGTTCAAGTTGGCCGACAAGGGTGCAGCAGAAATGATTGTTGATACCGACCATTTTCCTATGGCTGAAATTAACATGGTCTCCTTCTCAGACGCTGATAATGGGAAAGGTAAGAAGAAATATGTATGGGTACCCAAATGAGAAGGTCCTCCTAAAAGGACGCTATCGGTCTTTGATCGATTGGGAACTCCTGTGGGATGATCTACCGTGGAGGATCGCTTGGCTTACTTACACAGCAGGTTGGAAGTAGGAGAGCCGAGCGACCCAGGGAAATCCCATAAGAAATTTCCCAAGCCGGGCAGACTCACCCAAGAATTAAGGGAGCTCAATTTTTCAAAACTAAACCCTACACGGCCACCACCCCAGTCAAATGAGGAGATGCCAAAGCCTAAGCACCTTTCGCTTATGGGGCATGATCGGTCCGCTGATGAAAACATCGGGCAAGCCACTTTGCGAATCCCAGAGAGGGAATCTATCCCTAAGGGGGAAAAGAGCGTGGCTAGGGTTACGACGGAGCAAGGTTTGGTATCTATGGACATCACGGTGATGAACGACGGAGAGCTATGGGCGACTAGAATGGTGGGGCTACCCTTTGAGGTCCCAAAGGAGCAGTGGATGGCTCAAAGGGTGTCCAGAGGATCGGTGCCCCAAGCAGGCCCTCCAACACCCTCGCAGAAAAGGAGGTTGCAAACAATGAAGTCGATTCAAAAGATGAAGGGCATGTTGAAGATGCTAACTGCAGCTATGGAAAGAGATACACAAGAGAATCATGTGGCCTCTGTAGCCACCGCGTTGGAACAGGATTTCTATAGACCGGCTGAGGCTAGCACCAGCATGATACCTGCGATTATGGCACCCCCACTTAGCATTGTTCCTAAGAATAGACCCATTCGGGTCGCTCGATCTGGAAGATGAGACGATAAGCGACTCTATCTTGGATGATATACTGAACGAGGAGAATGAAACTTTCCTTGCAGAGATAGAGATGGTAGGGTTGTTACCATTGGAGTTCTGAGGGACAGAAGGACAACCCAAGGAGCTTGAAGGTGATGTCTTTACTGAGGAGACCGAGTGGGCTACCTTGACGGAGACAGACACTCAAGTAACCGAGGGAATGCTTTTTGAGAAGCCTACGGTGGATATGGTCAAGCATCTAAAGCCGTTGTACATCAAGGCCCATCTTAACTGGAAGCTCTTCAATAGAGTATTCGTGGATGGTGGAGTTGTATTGAACATCATGCCTTTGGCTACCATGCATGAAGAAACTCAATAAGAATGCGAGGACCTCATCCCGACCACCATGACCTCGACCAGTTTCATGGGTCACCCCTCTCATGCTCTAGGAGTGTTGGTTGCCGATGTAACAATCGTGTCGAAGGTAACGCAATCGACTTTCTTCATTATAGAAGGGAAGTCGTCGTATGTCGTAATCCTTGGTAGGGATTAGATACACACTAGTAATTGTGTTCCCTCTACTTTACACCAGAAGTTAATGATATGGATTGGTGATAAGGTGGAGATAGTGGAGGTCGACCCCAACCCTTTCCCAGTCGAGGTTAAGATGTTCGAGGCTATCTTCTACTCCCCTCAAATGCGCCCTATTGCAATACCATTAAGCTACGAAAATGGGGGAGTATAATCTTGTAAGTGGACCAGATAAGGTTTCAGACTCAAAATGTTGGCCAATCCACGTCCTGACAATGAGACCGATGGTTGATATCCCAACATTGAGGAGGCTATGTTTGGGGCAGTACAACAGGAGAATGAGCTCCACGAGGATCTTCCCACGAGAGTATCGGATGACGCCAAAATAACGACGTCGGCTGATCTCCCACACATTGAATTGTTGGTCGGCGTGTATGGTGGCTAGCTGTACGTCCTTGAGTGGAAATTTTATCGCCAAGTGTGGAGTGGATACTATTGCTCCTAGAGCATTGATGATGGGTCTTCTTATGATCATGTTGTTGTTGTTGTCGTCAGACTCTTATATCCTAGCTGTGGGATCGGTCAGGGGTTTGGACAGTCATTAATTCCACTGTTCTTCAAGCAATTGCATTGAGGAAGAAACTCTGTTTCTCAACTGTGGGTTTCCTAACTCCTCCAAAGAGTGTTAGGTTGTGTAGAGGGGACGCGAGGATTGGAATATCTACTGGCCTATTCCATGAAAGTAAAATAAATGCGATAAAGTAATATAAATTGTGAGAAAAATTGATTTGTATATTGATTGATGTGTGTCTTTTTTTACAAGTACTCTTCTCTCTCTATATATACATATACATAGGCCCTCGTCGGCCACTATGCGAGCCTACATTTTCCTACTGTTGGATCAATTGAAGATCAACGCATAATCTCGCTCCTAAGCCCTAAGAAATCGAAGCCATAACCCACGATCTCACTAGCATGATTAGTGGGATGAAAAAACCTCCTCGCTCCACTCCTCAAAGCTCCTTTTCTTTGCTTGATCTTCAACCACTCCCACGTTCTGTCCACGTGCCTCTTTTCTTTACCTCCCAAGCAAGTCTTCCTTACCTCGGCCATATAGTTCCTCAACCGATCCTCAATCCCCAGCCTGCAGCCATCGCACTTAGGCAACTGAGCCATTGTGGCCGTGACACTCTATAGGTTAAGACTTGCCTTGCCTCGGCCTCATCCATTGTTCCTTGAGCTCAACCCCCACCTCGGGGTGTTCACATTGCTTTTTGCCTCGAGCCTCTCCTTTGAGGCTGTCCCTTCAGCAAATATCTTTTAGAAATTGTCAGGTGGTTTGCCTCGGTGCACTGGTCTTCTCTTACCTCTAACTTTCAGTCATCAGCTCACGACTTAATTTATTTTGGGTGTTAACAATTACCCCAATTTTTGTGCTATCGTATGGCCGCGGGGACGTGACTGATGGTACAAAAGCTCTTGATATGGATTGATGCAACGGTTGAAGCGGCTACCTGTCACTTTGTGACACTTATTCAACGGTTGAAGCGGCTACCTGTCACTTTGTGACACTTGGCGGTTCGCAAATTTGTCTCCCCCGAGCTATAAATAGCCATTATGCACATTGTACACGGTTCCTCGCACGTTCATTCTTCTTTGCACTCAAACGAACACTCTGTATTCCTCCTTCTACTCAGACCATTTTCTAACAACCATGGCTGCAAGCAACCAAGCTTCTTCCTTTGTCGCTCCCTCTCCCCAGGGTGGTTCTGCTTCTTCATCTATCTTTACTACCTTCGGCCCTCTAACCGTTCTTATCTGTACCGCCTCCAACGTCGACCATGGTTTTGGGGTCTTCCAACAGAGTTTTGGTTCCTGCAATCTCCCCCTCAAAACTTCTTGGTTCAACGCTGAGGCCAAGTTCTACGATCTCTGGGGATGACCGAAGAGCAACCCTGAGTACAACGACTGGGTGGCCCGATTGGTCAAGCAAAAGGGTGAGACCTGGAAGGCTTGGGGCATCCACGACATGATTATGGTGTCAACCCAAGAAGTTTCTCACAACGCCAATCTCCTTCTGGTCAACTACTGTGAATGCCTTCGTGTTCCCTTGGGGCATTCTGACCCCACGCTGCTAGACGTGGCCGCCATTTTGGGGCTTCCTGCCAGTGGTATCGAGGTTCATGCCAATCCTGATTTCCTAGGCGTCGACCCCCCCATACACCTATGTTTTGGCCTTTTCAAACCTTCTGGCTTGGAACGCCAAGTCCTTTGGACCGGTTACTGATGGGGAGCATCATGCCTTCCTGATGTACTTCTTCAAAAAATTCATCTACAGTACCAAGTCATTTGGTGTCGTCAAAGAACTCTTCGTCTTCGTTCAATTGCTACAGACAGGTCAACAGTATTGTAGCGACCGAAGAATCCGGAGGAGGGATCCTTCGTTGCTTTTGAACAATGGAGCCGCCATCAATATTTATTTTTAGGAAAACATTGAAAAAACCTTTGTTTTTGGGTTCGGGGGTCGATTAAGTGCGGGGAAGGTACAAGCACCCCGCAACATCCTAAAAAGGTTACCTTTTAATTTAATGTGTAGAAAAATTAGTTTAAAGAAAACACTTTAATTTACCCTTTTTTGTTATTTGCAAAAAAAACGGAAAAGAAAACTTAATAAAAATTTTAGTTTTTTGCGCTCGACGGGAGTGGGCCCCCGCTCCTACGTATCTCCGGGTGCGATGGAGAAATCAAAGCTACGTAGTTCTTGGGTAAAAAAAGTTTGTGTGTTGGTTATTTTTTTTTTATTTATTGAAAACTTTGCGAAAACGGGGGACCGTTAACGGTGACCAAACAGATAAATCCAGAGTGGTCGTCATTAATGGCTTATTCGGAAAAGAAGGTATTTATAGCGTTCAAACAAGCAAGGCCCAGAATGACCGCTATAGACAACCTATTTTTTGCGCGAATTCGATTTTTCGAAAGAAAGAAAAAAAGAACGGTTCGGAAGCATCACGTTGTGAATAAAAGCAGAGTAAGTGATAAAAAAGGGGGGTGCAAATAATAAAGGAGTTGTATTAAAAAGGGAGGTGTGAATAGCGTTTTGACGCTAGAAAAAAGTGTCACCGGGGGTGCAAATAGCGTTTTGACGCTAAAAGAAAATGGTTGCCGGGGTGCAAATAGCGTTTTGACGCTAAAAAAAAACGATTGACGGGTTTATTACCTTTTTTACTATTCTACCCTACGTGGTTCTTGAAACGCTTTTCCTAAAAAAAAACCTAGACTAAACAAGTGGTATTTTGAAAGCGGATTATGGAGAAAAAATTCTTTTGTTGTTTTTTCTTTTTTTTGTCATAGTTATTATTTAAATAAAAGGGGGCCTTTTTACTTTTTTTTGAAAAAGATTTTTGTTATTATGTTATTTTTTTTTTTCAGAAAAGAGTAGTGACACTAGTAACCATTTATTTTTAAAAAAAATATTTTTTAGTATTTGAAAAAAACTTTATTTAAATCCGAAAATTAGTAAAAAAAAAGGAATACATTTTTTAACACCTTTTTTTTTTAGGTTTATTTTTACTCCGAAAATTAGTAACCATTTATTAAAAAAAACAACATTTTTTTTACTCTTCTTTTTTTTTTACTCCGAAAATTAGTAACCATTTTTTTAAAAAAAACAACATATTTTTTTAGCACCTTTTTTAGTCCGAAAATTAGAATAATTTATAAAAAAAACACAACATTTATTCACTTTCTTTTTTAATCCGAAAAAAAAAATTGCAATATCAAAACATCAATAATAACCACATATATATATCTATAAAAACAGCAACTTAAACTAAAAAAACAGCAATAATATGTTCAAAAAAAACAACCAATACTAATATTTATAAAAAAGTCAATAACTAATATTTATATAAAAAAAAGCAACTAATATATTTTTTAAAAACGTGAACAACAATAATAACAATAAAAATGGCAATGTTAATATGAACAAAATTACAATAACTAAAAAAAAAATACAAAAAAAAAAGCAACAATATTATGAATTATTACATTTTGTACCTTGAACCAATCCAAGCTTTTTTTCTTCGGATCTCTCAATACAACAAAATTTTAAACTAAAAAACTAAGAAGGAAGAAAAGAAGGGGAAGAAAATTTTTCTAAAAGAAACTCTAAAAAAAAATTTATTTCTCTCTTTGAAACCCTAGTTTTTTTTTAGAAGATTTTTCCCCCTTTTTTTTCTAAGAGTAATCCGTAGCCCCTTCTAAGATAAGGACCCCTATTTATACAAAAAAACTTGCTTCCTTCGTTTTCCTTCTTCATCCACTCTTGGATAGTGATGATGACTTTTTGATATGATGGAGTTGGTGAAGGTTTGAGAGAGGAGAGGTTTATGATGTTTTTTTTCTTTTGTCAGAGAGAGAGGGGTGTGCGTGGGGATGGAGTGTGTGAGTGAAAAGAAAAATTTTGAGTGTAAGAGGAGAGAAAGAGGGAGAGGTATGGGTGATGTGAGGGAAGAGAAAAGAAAATGAGTGTGAGAGGAGAGAAAGAGGGAGAGATCCGTGAGATGAGAGAGAGAAAGATGGAGTGTGTGAGTGTTGTGTGATGAGTGGATGAATGAGGGAGTGGGAAAGAGAGAAAGAGGGAGCGTGAGAGATGAAAGAGAGAGATGGGGAAGCCGTGGAGTGAGAGAGAGAAAGAAAGGGAAACGTGTGGGAGGGAGTAAAATCATGTGGGGAAAGAGAAAATGCAATGAATGGGAGAGAGAGAATTGCGAAAATCAAGGAGGGGGAGTTAATGGTGTGGGGTCGAATTTCAAGGGAGAGAGGTGGGGTGTGGCCGAATTTTAGGAGGGTTTTTGGGGATGAATGTGGCTGATTTTTTGGGTTAAGGGGGGAGTGAATGTGGCCACATTTTAGGGTTAAGGGGGGAGTTGGGATTTTTAGGGTTTTGGTGAGTGGGGTGGCGAATTAGGGTTAGGAGAGGAGGGAGGGAGGAGTGTGTGAGTTGGGTTATGGGTTGTGGGTTGTGGGTTAGTGGTTTTTTTTTTGGGTTGGGTCATGCGAATTGGGCTAGCCATTTTTGCTGGGTTGGGTTTCCATGACAGCACCTTATTATTTTTTAATAGACCCCCACTTCCTTCTTTGCTTATTTTTATTTCTTCACTTCTAAATAAAAATATTTTTTGTGTTAAAAACTTGTGACATAAAAATAAAATAATTATTTTTATCAAAAGTAAATAAAATTTTCTCATTTTGGTTAGGACAAAATTAGGGTATTACAGCTGCCCCTCTTTATTTATATTTTGCTAGGAAATCGGAGGGATTCCGAATTTCTCGAGGAAAATAGAAATAAAGATAAAAAAGACGCTAATTTTGCCCAGACTGAGGTATTTTGGTTTTTTTTTTTTTTTTGTTTTGAAAAATCTATGAAAACTGGGTCGATTTAGACAGAAAGTAAATAGGGAGCACCGGGGCTCTGGGGGATCGCTGGGGATCTGAAGGAGCACTGGTGCTCTGAAGGGACCGCTGGGGATCTGAAGGTCTAGCTCAAAGTCAATGCTTGGCGCATCGACCTGAGTTCGACTGAGAGACCGTCGAGGTCTGAGGGGCATGCCTAAGCCTGAAGGACCAATGGGTCTGAAGGAGCGCTTCTAGCTATGGTACTAGAGATACGGTCTGGGGGTGGCCTCTTATCGAGCGGCCATAGGGTTAATCAGGTCCGGAACTGATATAACCACGAAGGACGTGCACTGTGTTTTTTTTGGCGGACACAGCTAGTCTGAAGGGCCTGGGGCCGGATGATCCGTCGGCTGCTCGAGAAACGCGACGTGCGATCTGGATTGAAGGACCATTGTTGGTCTGAAGGAGCGCCTGGGCTCTGAAGGACCGCTGGGGGTCTGAAGAATTGGTGCTAACGACACAAAATAAAATTATCTTAACAGACACTTGCAATGAATGATGCATGCGTGCATGTAGTTAAGTAATTGATGACATGATGGATGAAATGTGGAATGATTTTGTTTTTGGCTTTTGCTCTTGGTTTTTTTTCTTTTTTCATTTTTCTTTTCTTGCTCTTTTGCTCTTTTTGCTCTTTAGCTCTTTATTGACTTTGCTGGCATCATCAAACTCGCATGACTCTTGACGTGGGATACGAGGGTTGCCTCAAGCAGTGGTGCCAAAGTGCGGGTTATTTAAGATTCGCTGAAGTAATTGTGCGTTTGTCCTTTTTGCAAATTTGTGAGAGATCATCTCTTTTTTTTTGTGTTTTTTAGAAATTTCGCAATGATTACAATGCTTGTGATCATGCACATGTTTCGCAATTCAGTATCGTCTACCATGAACGTTATTTTTACGATAATAGGAAAATGAGAGAATAAATGAAGTGTTTAATATTCAAATGAAAACAAATGCGCAGAAAATCGCACTGTCTGAAAATTACAATGGGAGTTTAAACTACAAAAAGAGAAGAAAAAGAAAACAAGGAAAGCTGATCTTTTGATTGTTTGTATCTTTGAAGTAATAACGCCAATCGCCCATTAACATAACTTTGAGCATTCATTATCCAACTTTCGGAAGTATTGACTGCCTTTGTAGCTCAAAGTCCAACTTCTGACCCTAATTTTTGCCTGGACTGCTCTTTAGAGTTTTCAGTCCACCGGGTCGCTCTAACTTTTGCCTAGGTCGCCCTTTCGGGTTTTCAACCTAGCGAGCTTATTTTTGCTTGGCTCGTCTTTCTCTTTTTTCCATATATTTCTTTAGGCATAGTACTTCTTGACTGCGTCCGAGTTCACTGGGAGTGGGAGGTCTTCACCGTCCATTTTTGTGAGAATCAATGCTCCTCCAGAGAATGCCTTCTTTACCACATAAGGTCCTTCATAGTTAGGGGTCCATTTTCCACGGGAATCCTTTTGGATAGGCAACATCTTCTTGAGCACGAGGTCTCCTTCTTGAAACTGGCGGGGGCGCATTTTTTTATCATAAGCCCTTTTCATTCTTTGTTGGTACAACTGCCCATGACACAAAGCAACTACCCTCTTTTCTTCTATGAGGTTCAACTGATCCAAACGAGCTTGAACCCATTCTGCTTCCTCCAATTTTGTTTCCATTAGCACTCGCAGGGAGGGTATTTCCACCTCGATGGGAAGAACTGCTTCCATCCCATATACTAGTGAGAATGGTGTTGCCCCTGTTGACGTGCGGATAGAGGTCCGATACCCGTGCAAAGCGAAGGGCAACATTTCATGCCAGTCCTTGAAGGTCACTACCATCTTTTGCACGATCTTCTTTATGTTCTTATTTGCTGCCTCAACTTCCCCATTCATCTTTGGACGGTATGGGGAGGAATTATGATGCTGGATTTTGAAGTCGTCACACAACTCTTTCATCATCTTATTGTTCAGGTTTGTCCCATTGTCCGTGATGATCTTATTTGGAAGACCGTAGCGGCAAATTAAATCTCTCTTTATGAACCTGACAACCACTGACTTTGTTACACTGGCGTAAGAAGCGGCTTCGACCCATTTGGTGAAATAATCAATAGCGACAAGAATGAAACGATGTCCGTTTGATGCCTTGGGTTCGATGGGACCGATGACATCCATTCCCCACATTGAGAATGGCCATGGTGCTGTTAGGACACTCAGAGAGGCAGGTGGTACATGGATATTGTCGGCATAGATTTGACATTTGTGGCATTTTCTGACGTAGTTGAAGCAGTCGGTCTCCATTGACAACCAGTAGTAGCCAGCCCTTAAGATTTTTCTTGCCATGGTGTGCCCATTAGAATGGGTGCCGAACGAGCCTTCATGGACATCTTTCATAATTCTTTCTGCTTCTTCTTCTGCTACACATCTGAGGAGGACCATATCGTGATTTCTCTTGTAAAGTACTTCCCCATTTAAGAAGAAACCCATTGACAGTCTTCTAAGTGTTCTCTTATCATTCTCGGTGACACCAGGAGGATATTCTCTGTTTGTAATATAGTGCTTGATATCGTAATACCAAGGTTTACTGTCAGGCTCTTCTTCGATTGCCACACAATGATGTGCCGGTAGGTCTCGATGTTGGATTCGGATGAATATCAGACTCTTGTCGTTATTGATGTTGAACATTGATGACAAAGTCGCCAAAGCATCGGCCAACTGATTTTCTTCGCGAGGGAGATGATGGAAAGTGATCTCTTCAAATTGTTCAACCATCTTTTGGATGTGATCATGATAAGGAATTAATTTGGAATCCCGGGTTTCCCAGTCACCTTTTGTCTGGTGGATGACTAAAGCTGAGTCCCCATATACATCGAGTCTTTTGACTTTCCATTCAAGGGCTGATTTGATGCCTAGGACGCACGCTTCATATTCTGCAATGTTGTTGGTGCAATAGAAACTTAGTCTAGCGGTAAATGGTATGAAGCGGTTATCAGGAGAGATCAACACAGCTCCGACCCCGTGCCCGTATAAATTAGAAGCGCCGTCGAATAACATTCTCCACCTTTCGTTGTCCAGAGGATTCCCTTCTACGAATAGGGCCATTATATCTTCGTCTGGGAAATCGCACTGCATTGATTGGTAATCTTCGATGGGCTGGTGTGCCAAGTACTCAGCCAATGCACTACCCTTGATTGCTTTTTGGGTGACATATAAAAGGTCGTATTCAGATAGTAGCATTTGCCAGCGAGCGATCCTCCCTGTGAGTGCGGGTTTTTCAAAAATATACTTGACTGGGTCCATTTTAGATACCAACCAAGTAGTGTGGCTCAGCATATACTGCCTCAAACGACGTGCAGCCCAGGCCAGAGCACAACACGTTCTTTCCAACAATGAGTATCTTGTCTCGCACTCGGTGAATTTCTTGCTTAGATAGTAGATGGCATGTTCCTTCTTTCCGGATTCATCATGTTGCCCCAGTACACAACCCATTGACTTGTCTAGCACTGTTAGATACAGGATGAGAGGTCTGCCCTGCACAGGCGGCATCAGAATCGGTGGATTTTGGAGGTTCCTCTTGATCTTTTCAAAGGCTTCTTGGCAATTATCATTCCACTTTGTTTCTTGGTTTTTGCACAGAAGCTTGAAGATAGGCTCGCATGTAGATGTTAGCTGCGATATGAACCTAGAGATGTAGTTCAATCTTCCCAGGAAACCACGAACTTCTTTTTCAGTACTCGGTGCCGGCATTTCTAGTATTGCTCGTACTTTGGCTGGATCTACTTCTATTCCCCTCTGACTGACTATGAAACCCAACAGTTTTCCCGATCTTACACCGAAAGTGCATTTGGCAGGGTTTAATCTGAGTTTGAACTTTCTGAGACGTTCGAAGAGTTTTTGCAGATTGACGATATGCTCTTCTTCAGTCTTGGATTTTGCAATCATGTCATCCACGTAAACCTCTATTTCCTTATGCATCATATCATGGAACAATGCGACCATTGCCCTTTGGTACGTTGCACCAGCGTTCTTCAGTCCGAATGGCATTACTTTGTAACAGAAGGTTCCCCAGAGAGTGATGAAGGTGGTTTTCTCCATGTCTTCGGGGGCCATCTTAATTTGGTTGTATCCGGAATACCCGTCCATGAAGGAGAATAGAGAGTGTTGTGCTGTGCTATCTACCAGGACATCAATGTGAGGCAAAGGGAAGTCATCTTTGGGACTGGCTCTGTTCAAATCTCGATAATCGACGCACATCCGAACCTTACCGTCTTTCTTTGGGACCGGTACAATATTGGCTACCCATTGAGGGTATTTTGCTACTGCTAAAAACCCAGCATCGAACTGCTTCTTAACCTCATCTCGGATTTTCAATGACATCTCTGGTTTCATCCTTCTTAACTTTTGTTTTACCGGCGGGCATTCTGGTTTTACCGGTAACTTATGCTCGACTATGTTGGGGTCCAGTCCAGGCATGTCTTGGTATGTCCATGCGAAGATGTCAACATAGTCAAACAACAACTTAACCAATTTCTCTCGCTCGCTGTCTTTCAATGTGGTGCCAATATTAACTTCTTTTTTGTCTTCCTCCGTGCCTAAGTTGATTGTTTCAGTTGATTCTTCGTGGGGTTCGATTATTTTTTCCTCTTGTTCCATCATTCTCATTAACTCTGTAGGGGTTTCCCAATTATCCTCAACATCTTCCTCAGTTTGATTGATAGGGTGATCAAAGTTACAATATGGATTATTGGTGTTGTTATTTTCAAAGACATTTTTTTCGGATCTGCATTAGCGTAAATTAACGGAATAAAAACGAAAGAAAGAAAATAAGAAGCGAATGTAACAAGGAAAGAAAAACGAGAGTTTATTGGGAACTGAAATAACGTTGCATTGATATTAATACTGAAAGGGAAACATGCGTGCCCGAATGAAATATCCTAAGGCCTTGGGCAGAGCCAGAGGATTACATTACTTTGAACTAAAAACCACAGGAAAATCAATGATCTCCCAATTCTTGAGTCTTTTGTTTGCAGGACAAGGGCGTACAAGACTGACGATGCCTTCTTCAGTGCTTAGATCGTTCCCAACTGCGGCGATCTGATTGGGGTTCAACATTCCCGCACTCCGAAAGCTTTCCTTGATGTCGCAGAGGGTGATTCTCTTCGTATTTGGCACCCTATCCTCAAGCCTGGCTAACCTCCGCTCCTTCTTTTCCTCCACAATCCTTCTCTTGTCAGTGCGATTGGGCCGATATCCTATCCCATGTCTATCTTTGTTCTCCTCTGGCTGTATTGGCGTCAGGATCCCCTGTCCGGTTTTTCCCAAGCCTCCTCCAGCTTGGTAGCCTTTTCCTAACATGAACTTAGCAACCATCACGGCAGTTTTGGATAGCTTGGGTTCTAACATAGCAGATGTATGGGCAATCTCTAATGCTTGGAAGGCAGTCTCTAGGGACTCTTCAGCAGCTTCGATGTGACGAGTGGAAGATGACTTATTTATCAGTAATTCCTCTTCACCGAAGATAACCACCAGTTTGTTGTTGATTATGAACTTGAGCTTCTGGTGTAAAGAAGAGGGCACAGCCCCTGCCGAATGGATCCATGGTCTTCCCAGAAGACAACTGTAAGACGGATTGATGTCCATCACTTGGAAACTCACTATGAAGACCTCTGGACCTACCTGTACAGGTAACTCCATCTCTCCGATAACCTCTCTTTTAGACCCATCGAATGCCCTGACCAGTGTAGAACTGGGTTTCATGTATGAACAGTCTACGTCTAGCTTGTTCATGGTTGATTTGGGTAGTACATTCAGGGACGATCCGTTATCGATGAGTACTCGAGCTAGAGAGTATTCTCCACATTTCACGGAGATATGTAAAGCCTTGTTGTGCCCTCTCCCCTCGACGGGGATCTCGTCATCTGTGAAGGTGAGGTAATTGTTTGCAACGATATTTCCGACGATCCCGTCAAACTGACCAACTGAGATGTCTTGAGCGACATGGGCCTCATTCAATACTTTTGTCAATGCTGCACGATGGGCATCAGAACTGAGCAATAATGACAACAGAGATATCTTTGCGGGAGTTTGGTTCAGTTGATCAACCACCTTGTACTCGCTTTGTCTCATAAGCTTCAGAAATTCACTGGCTTCTTGCTCGGATAGCGTCTTCTTTCCTGCATTCTTATCGACAGGTTCCTGTTCTGTGCTTTTGCCCTTACGGGCTCTTTCCTCCCCTTCTTTTGTTCGGTCCTCACTAGGCCCTCCAGGGGCATAGAAGCGCCCACTTCGAGTCATACCACCGGTCCCTGAGATGTTAATGACATCTGGGTTGGTCTGAACCTTCATATCGTAACTCCACGGGACTGCATTGGTGCTTTTAAAGGGAAACGGAACTGGCACTTGAATGGTGATTGGTCTAGGCACAGTGGGAGCTGGCTGTGTGTTCTTCTTGTAATGGATTTCCAGTGGTTTCCTGATATTCTTGCTTTGGTCAATGCTTGACTGGAGCGTTGACACGTCTTCCTCTTTCTTTTGAAGACCTATTTGTATTATGTGTCGGTCTAACAAGTCTTGCAGGATTGGCTTGAATGCTTCACAGGCCCCGACACAAAGGGGATCAACACACGAACCCTTTCCGGTACATCCTTTCGTAATGACTCCGAAGTGACACAAATCAGCATGGATGAGGTCCAGGGGTGTGACAATGTCCTCCACCTTTCTGACCAATAATTGCCCCTCAACATTCTCAATGGCATTGACGGAGGGTTTCCCGTGCCCCGGTAGAGGGTTAGTGGCAACGTTCGGACCATCTTCTGCGAAAGTTAACCATTTAGATTCAATTAAATCTTGTACTACATATTTCAATGCCTTGCAATTTTCTGTTGAATGGCCAACTGCCCCAACGTGGAATCCACAGCTCGCCTCTGGGTCATAGCTCCTAGGGAAAGGAGGTTGAAGGGGTCTCATTGGACGGGGAGTGATCAAGTTGTGACTGATGAGGTGATTGAATAGGTCGGTGTATGACATGGGTATTGGGTTGAAATTGGCGGGCTTTCTTTCTTGGTAGTTTTGTGGTCTATAGCCTGGGTTGACTTGGTGAGGTGGGGCTTGTGGTGTTTGAGTAGGTATTTGTAAAGTCTGTCGGGGGTTGTTGTAGGGAGGCTTTCCGGATCCAGAGATGGCATTAGCTTCGCCCTCCTTCTTTTGGGGAAAACCTGAGAAGGGCCTTTTCTGATTGCTAGTTCCAGCGGAGCTATATGCAATCTTCCCGTTTCTCCATCCATTCTCTAATCTTTCTCCGATGACGATCATATCTGAAAAGTTTGAAGACACGCTCCCAATCAACCTGTCGTAGAAAGGTGATTGAAGAGTATCCATGAACATTGATACCATCTCTTTTTCTAACAACGGTGGTACCACTTGTGCAGCCAAACCTCTCCAGCGTTGGGCATATTCTTTGAAGGACTCATTGTCTCTCTTCGTCATGCTCTGCAGCTGTGTTCTATCGGGAGCCATGTCAATGTTATATTTGTATTGCCTCAAAAATGCATCGGCTAGGTCTTTCCAGCATCTGATATGGGCGCGTTCTAATTGCATGTACCAGCTCGAAGCTGCCCCAGACAGACTATCTTGGAAGTAGTGGATGAGCAATTTGTCGTCGTGAGCAAACGCCGCCATTCTCCTGCAGTACATGGTTAAGTGGCTTACAGGGCAAGTCGACCCTCTGTACTTGTCGAAGTCTGGCACCTTAAATTTTGGAGGGATGACCACGTTAGGGACGAGGCACAAGTCATAAGCATCTCTCGCACCAACATTGGATCCTTCAACTGCTCTCAACCTTTCCTCGAGCATTTGTAGTTTGTCTTGGGCTTGAGGGTTCTCCATAGAGTGATTGTGAGGGAGCCCACTCATACCATAGTAAGGATGGATCATCGGAACTATGGCTGGGTTCACATTTGGGGTATGTGAATGAGTGGGATTCCTAAGGTTGGAACCTTGAGCTTGAGCGTCAACTATCGGCGGTGGAGGGCAGCCAAGTGGGATTCCTTGTGGTACAACGACGGGGGTTGGGTTTTGAACTTGTGGTGCCCCCGGATTACCATTGTGACCCGTTGGTGTAAGCTGTTGTTGGCCCGCGACTCCTGAGGGACCGGCTTCTGGACTAGCATTGACTGTCGGAGGTGTGTAACCTTGTGGAAGTCCGTAAGGAGGCCATATGTAACCCTGGTCATTAGTCCCAGTGGGGGGCACTGTATGCGGGATCCCGAGTCCATTGGGAGGAGGAGGGTTGGTAACTTGATTTTCCGTGTTTCCAGCGGAGACATCTTCACTGGTGTCTTTGTCCCTCAGAGTTTGTAAGACCTTTAAGATTTCAGCCATCTGTTCTTTCATCCCATCTATTTCTGCCCTAAGCTCTTGATTGCCTAAGTCTTGGGGTGGATTGCCTTGATCCGGGATATCTTGAGGCGGATTGTTCTGATTTTCCTCCATGTTTCTGGCCTGAGAACGAGTCCAATAGCGATGTTGACGCACCAGCTTGTCTTTTACTCTCTGTTGGTGGGACACATGTTATGAGTATATGTATGAGTATATGAATGGATGAAAATGCGAATGATGCATGTGTGCATGAGTCTTATTGTTTTAGGTCGGGAATTGCAAGCGCATCCTGATTTGTCATAAGTACGCAGATTAAAGTTCCACAATATTTTCAAGATAAAGGATCAGTATGTGAGCCAAACAAACTTCATTGATGGAGGAAAGTACAACATTTTGGAAATAAAACTTCGAAAAGAAAAGTACAATGTTCTTTAAATTTCACTCAAATACATATGGCTTTCATTTTTCCACTCCTCCCTCTTTTCCTACTAGTAGCGCTGCCAGCCTTCTCCCGGAGTTCGGCAATCAGAACCTCGCAAAACTCCATGAATTCGGAAACTTGGACCGGGGTGTTGAACGGGTGCATTGCCGCGTTAGCCTCCTTCAGACGTTTGGGGATTCCTATGATGGCTTGATCGGCCAGCCATGCCAGCTTTGAGAATCTGTCTTTCCAGTATAAGCTTTCATTCTTCAGCTCTATGAAGACTTCATGGTTTTCTATCTTGCTGACCAACTCCACGAAGCGGTTCTCCCAATAGATGCTTTCTGTCTCCAGCTGGTGGTAGACCTCCTCTTGATATCTGATATGGTCGTTCAGCTCATCAGATTTTTCATGCTCCCTTCTTAAGGCTTGCTGGTATTCTCGGAGTATCTCTTCAATGGTATCTTTATCCTGCTTGATACTTTTCACTTGCTCTTCAAACTCGGCTGCCATCATCCGGGACTCTCTCTTTGATACCATTAGTAGGCTCTGTGCGGTCTTTTCAGCCATCATTGATTCTTCCCATAACTTTTTCCACTTGTATGTATCATCGATGGCTTGGTTCATTTTCAGGTTGCAACGTTTTATTTCCTCTCTTGCTCCTCTTAGGTACCTTTGAACCTCTAGTTTGTTCTTTTGTTCGATCTTGAGCTGCTTGCGGCTGTCTTCTATGGCCACTGACTTACTTGTGTTCTCCTCCTTCAACTTCTGGTTTTTTAGGAGCACTTTCTCTAACTCTGCCTGCAAGCCCTTCTTTTCTTCCTCGGCTTTTGACAATGCCATTTTAAGCTTATCTAAATCTTCAACAGTGGGAAGGGTAGGTTCAGGTATTTCTTCCTCAACCCATAGTGCACTTTGGTAAGGCAATTGGGTGTCTTGGATCCTCTTTTGGAGCCATTGGCGAAAGGTGGTTTCCTTATCGCCACTCTTCTTAGTAAGTTCTTGTCCCTTGCGGACGACCAAATCCCATGCTTGAGAAATCTTCCGGAGCATGTCAACTTCTTTTGGGCTTCCTTCATGGAGGTAAAAAGGGATTAACATGTCTTCGGTGGGCGGATTTCGCATGGGGTACCCCAGCTGTCTTAGAGTTAGAGAAGGATTGTAATTTATGCATCCTCTTGTCCCCATGAGCGGGACGTTTTGAAAGCTTCCACATTGAAAAACTACTGTGGGCCTCTCTTTCCACCATGATGGGTGCCAACGAACCTTATATTCATGAAGGCCCCCCAGCACTTGCAACCATTCACCAGTGTTCATTGTCTTCACATCACACCCTCTGGCGTCTTCAATTGGGCCTTCTACTCTGACTTTGTTAACGAAAGCATGGGTGAGAAGCCAAACATACAAGGCGTGTAGGCAGCAAGATATCCTTTTTCCCCTTAGCTCACTATAATGAGTGAAAGTACAGTAAGTGTCTGCAAGCATGGCTGGAATCGGATCCTTGAAGGATAAGAAGACGCCAATAGCTGTTGTGTCCACATATCTTTCAAGGCGTGGAAATAGGACAATGCCGAAGATAGTCAAAGCTAACACCTGCTTAAAAGGACCCCAATTTCTAGCGTCGGCGAAGAATTTCATTTGGTCTTCCAGATACTCTTGTGGGAATCCTGCAATGCCATTTCGATTTTTCTTCCGGAGCTTCAAGTTCTCTTTGCTGGTTTGTAACATAGAGGCGAGCTTCTCATCTGTGTAGTATTGTCCCTGATACTGGTAGGGTCCCTTGTCTTGTTGAGGAAAGCCGAAGATCTGTGTATATTCTTCCAGGGTAGGTGCCATCTGGAAATTTTTGAAGGTGAAGCATCTTAATGAAGAGTCGTAGAACTGGCTCAAAGCGGCAATGGCATCCGTTTGCACGTCCAATTGTAGTAACATAATAATCTTCCCATACACTCTATCAAAAGACCTGCGCTCGATGGGCGGCAATCGACCAGCACATTCCCTTAGACTTGTCAGATTAGGCTGCTTCCCTATAGGGTAGTTCAGAGTTTGGATTGCTTCACAGTTTGATCCCATATTGCCTTGCTTAGGACAAAACTTTCGAACCTCTTACAATTCCCGGCAAACCTAAATGAGATGAATAGCATGCAATGTGAGGATTTTTTGTATTTTTTGTGAAATAATGATGATGTATGATGAATTAAAGAAAGACGTTACATGCGTTAATAAAAGCATATTTTGGTGATTCAAATTTTGAGGAACATTAACCATGTCACATAAAATATACGTAAAGGAAAAAGAATAAATGGTTTTCATTGTTTGATTTTTTTTTTGAAAGATAAAAAAGCTGTTTTTTTTTTTTTTTTTTTTTGATGCAGCGGGTAGGTGAATTGCTTTTGTGTCCTAAACAGGTTATGTCTTAAATATAGGTCACGGTCTAGGGTCACTTATGTGATCAACCTCTCAGGTAGTTCTATTCACTTCCTCACAAAGGTTTCCAGAGCTAAAATCCCTTTCACGATATGACCCACAACGATAGCGAGCTACCTGGTGTGGGATGCCGCGAAAGAGCATACTCTGGTTGAGATTTTCATGAGAGTCAGACAGATAAATCCAGAATGACTGTCACTAATCATCTCCGCTCGTCCTAAGTTATTTTTCAGACCCGGGTATAGGGCCCCACTCAGAAGTGCGTGAATAAATAGGTGTAGGTGGTGTGTGTGATATAAGCAACCTAAACTACCCAAACTGCAAAAGAGCAAACAGATAGCGATATAAAAGTCTTCTACCCTAAGGTTTGCAAGAAAACAAATAGCAGTATAAAAGTCTTCTACCCTAAGGTTCAATATGCGAATATAAAGACTAAGGGTAAATAAAGTACTAAACTAATAATTTACACATTTAATTAAATTAGGCTTGACCCTCTAAAAAAAAGTCCCCAGCGGAGTCGCCAGCTGTAGCGACCGAAGAATCCGGAGGAGGGATCCTTCGTTGCTTTTGAACAATGGAGCCGCCATCAATATTTATTTTTAGGAAAACATTGAAAAAACCTTTGTTTTTGGGTTCGGGGGTCGATTAAGTGCGGGGAAGGTACAAGCACCCCGCAACATCCTAAAAAGGTTACCTTTTAATTTAATGTGTAGAAAAATTAGTTTAAAGAAAACACTTTAATTTACCCTTTTTTGTTATTTGCAAAAAAAACGGAAAAGAAAACTTAATAAAAATTTTAGTTTTTTGCGCTCGACGGGAGTGGGCCCCCGCTCCTACGTATCTCCGGGTGCGATGGAGAAATCAAAGCTACGTAGTTCTTGGGTAAAAAAAGTTTGTGTGTTGGTTATTTTTTTTTTTTATTTATTGAAAACTTTGCGAAAACGGGGGACCGTTAACGGTGACCAAACAGATAAATCCAGAGTGGTCGTCATTAATGGCTTATTCGGAAAAGAAGGTATTTATAGCGTTCAAACAAGCAAGGCCCAGAGTGACCGCTATAGACAACCTATTTTTTGCGCGAATTCGATTTTTCGAAAGAAAGAAAAAAAGAACGGTTCGGAAGCATCACGTTGTGAATAAAAGCGGAGTAAGTGATAAAAAAGGGGGGTGCAAATAATAAAGGAGTTGTATTAAAAAGGGAGGTGTGAATAGCGTTTTGACGCTAGAAAAAAGTGTCACCGGGGGTGCAAATAGCGTTTTGACACTAAAAGAAAATGGTTGCCGGGGTGCAAATAGCGTTTTGACGCTAAAAAAAAACAATTGACGGGTTTATTACCTTTTTTACTATTCTACCCTAGAGCACGTGGTTCTTGAAACGCTTTTCCTAAAAAAAAACCTAGACTAAACAAGTGGTATTTTGAAAGCGGATTATGGAGAAAAAATTCTTTTGTTGTTTTTTTTTTTGTCATAGTTATTATTTAAATAAAAGGGGGCCTTTTTACTTTTTTTTGAAAAAGATTTTTGTTATTATGTTATTTTTTTTTTTCAGAAAAGAGTAGTGACACTAGTAACCATTTATTTTTAAAAAAAATATTTTTTAGTATTTGAAAAAAACTTTATTTAAATCCGAAAATTAGTAAAAAAAAGGAATACATTTTTTAACACCTTTTTTTTTAGGTTTATTTTTACTCCGAAAATTAGTAACCATTTATTAAAACAAAACAACATTTTTTTTACTCTTCTTTTTTTTTTACTCCGAAAATTAGTAACCATTTTTTTAAAAAAAACAACATATTTTTTTAGCACCTTTTTTAGTCCGAAAATTAGAATAATTTATAAAAAAAACACAACATTTATTCACTTTCTTTTTTAATCCGAAAAAAAAAATTGCAATATCAAAACATCAATAATAACCACATATATATATCTATAAAAACAGCAACTTAAACTAAAAAAACAGCAATAATATGTTTAAAAAAAACAACCAATACTAATATTTATAAAAAAGTCAATAACTAATATTTATATAAAAAAAAAGCAACTAATATATTTTTTAAAAACGTGAACAACAATAATAACAATAAAAATGGCAATGATAATATGAACAAAATTACAATAACTAAAAAAAAATACAAAAAAAAAAAAAGCAACAATATTATGAATTATTACATTTTGTACTTTGAACCAATCCAAGCTTTTTTTCTTCGGATCTCTCAATACAACAAAATTTTAAACTAAAAAACTAAGAAGGAAGAAAAGAAGGGGAAGAAAATTTTTCTAAAAGAAACTCTAAAAAAAAATTTCTTTCTCTCTTTGAAACCCTAGTTTTTTTTTAGAAGATTTTTCCCCCTTTTTTTTCTAAGAGTAATCCGTAGCCCCTTCTAAGATAAGGACCCCTATTTATACAAAAAAACTTGCTTCCTTCGTTTTCCTTCTTCATCCACTCTTGGATAGTGATGATGACTTTTTGATATGATGGAGTTGGTGAAGGTTTGAGAGAGGAGAGGTTTATGATGTTTTTTTTTCTTTTGTCAGAGAGAGAGGGGTATGCGTGGGGATGGAGTGTGTGAGTGAAAAGAAAAATTTTGAGTGTGAGAGGAGAGAAAGAGGGACAGGTATGGGTGATGTGAGGGAAGAGAAAAGAAAATGAGTGTGAGAGGAGAGAAAGAGGGAGAGATCCGTGAGATGAGAGAGAGAAAGATGGAGTGTGTGAGTGTTGTGTGATGAGTGGATGAATGAGGGAGTGGGAAAGAGAGAAAGAGGGAGCGTGAGATATGAAAGAGAGAGATGGGGAAGCCGTGGAGTGAGAGAGAGAAAGAAAGGGAAACGTGTGGGAGGGAGTAAAATCATGTGGGGAAAGAGAAAATGCAATGAATGGGAGAGAGAGAATTGCGAAAATCAAGGAGGGGGAGTTAATGGTGTGGGGTCGAATTTCAAGGGAGAGAGGTGGGGTGTGGCCGAATTTTAGGAGGGTTTTTGGGGATGAATGTGGCTGATTTTTTGGGTTAAGGGGGGAGTGAATGTGGCCACATTTTAGGGTTAAGGGGGGAGTTGGGATTTTTAGGGTTTTGGTGAGTGGGGTGGCGAATTAGGGTTAGGAGAGGAGGGAGGGAGGAGTGTGTGAGTTGGGTTATGGGTTGTGGGTTGTGGGTTAGTGGTTTTTTTTTTGGGTTGGGTCATGCGAATTGGGCTAGCCATTTTTGCTGGGTTGGGTTTCCATGACAGCACCTTATTATTTTTTAATAGACCCCCACTTCCTTCTTTGCTTATTTTTATTTCTTCACTTCTAAATAAAAATATTTTTTGTGTTAAAAACTTGTGACATAAAAATAAAATAATTATTTTTATCAAAAGTAAATAAAATTTTCTCATTTTGGTTAGGACAAAATTAGGGTATTACAAGTATGCTTGGTGTCCTTTCTTCCTCGCTCTCCTCTACAAAAGCATGGACAGCCTTTTAAGGCAAGTCGAAGACAAGGGCGTCTACTCCAAGGCCGAGGGTCCTATCTGGTTTCTGTAACTTTGGGCGCAACTCTACTTTCTGAACGTCTCCCTTAGCTTGTCTACGGATTCTTCTAATGTCCTGGAGTGTGTTCTTGCTGCTACACCCAGTCTGCCTATGGAGCGTGTAGAGGCGCTCCGTGTCCTGCTGTACATGGACCCCAAGGACTTTGATTGGTGCCCGGTTTTGGAGAAAGGCCACGGCCCCAAATGGGTTTTTACCCCTCAAGACTTGGACCCCTCTTCCAACGAAAACTCCGACATGGTTATCCATTGGAGCCGTGTCCTTACTGCCCGGGATTTGGTTGTCGGTGCCAACTCTCCTCCAACACCAACCCTCTTACAATGGAACCTTATCACCCCAACTTCATTGCCAGACAGTTCGGCATTGGCCAACATGTTCTGATCCCCCATGACTCCATGGCTTTGCAGCGGCGCAGGGGAAAGATTCTTCTTGCTGATCTCACCAACCTCATGGAGGACCAGGAAGCAAAGTTCCTCTCCTTTTCCTAGGGTACCTATCATTGCGGGGTTGGTCAAACTAGCAACCATAATACCTGATGGTCACTTGTTCGGGACCATCTCTTTCCTCACCCCACAATCAAATACCTCCAACAATACTTGGAATCAGCCGAGGGCCTTTCTGCTCAGCCTACATCGGTGGCTATCCGTGTGAGTCCACCACCTCACACGGCTATCCCCTCGGCAAAGAAAACTGCTCTCCTACCCTTCTCCTCATCGCTCTTTGCCTCGCATGAAGTCTCTTGGGCAACCTTCTGCTCTCCCACCCTTCTCCTCATCGCTCTTTGCCTCGCCTGAAGTCTCTTGGGCAACCTTCTTCCACTACTAGTAAGTCTTTTGTCCTTTGCCCTGTCATTCCTTTCATTTTGTTGGCACAATCTGATTTGACGTTACTCCCATGTAGCCCAAACACCGGAAATTGTTACTCTGAATGATGACGAGGACGACGATGACGACGACGTTCCTCTCCTCCGTCGCAAAGGGACTCGAGATTTGCTCACCTCGGTCTCACCTCTTCCTAACAATCATGCCACTAGGGACCATTCTCCTTCCTTCAAGCGGCTGCGAGTAAGCTCTCTTTCAATATGCCTTGGGTGTTTTACCATTTACCTGTTTTTCTAACTCTCGGATACCCCTGCAGAGGCTCCGCACTTCGATGGAATCACCTCCATCTCCTCATCCTCAGGCTCGTAGCAGTCTAGGTTCAAGCTCTGTAAGTTATCCCCCTAGCTTATATGTTTTTGTTCGTGGCTATCACCACCTATTCTTATCATTCCTTCTTGCAGGAACTTGTTCAAGATGTTGTTGTGGCCGATCCCTCTTCTTTCGAGAAGGCCAATCCTTCCATCACTCCTCAGCCTGAGGCCCTTGCCACCCCAGAGGTAATCGAGGAAGAACTTGAACACTATTTTCTCAGCCATGACGCTCCCGTGGTGACTGCCTCCCCCGCAGATACAGATTTTAGCCGAGTGGAGGCTGCTTTGGCTGGGGAGAACCCAACTGATCCAAACCAGGTAGCGGATCTCAAGGCTTCGCTGTTCCGGCTCTCTAACTCCTCTGATGTCCCCTCCGACAAGAAAGAAGTGCTAAGGGAGATAGCGCCGCAGCTCGGGGAAATTTCGAGTTTATACGGTCAATCCAAAGCTACCCAAGATGCGGCTCAATCCTCTCTGCAACGATTGGGTTCCCTTCAAGCCGAAAAGGCTGGCTATCGGGCTACCTTTGTTTCTCTTGATCAACATAAGCGTGCTACGTTGGCAGAGAAGGAGAAGATTATGGAGTCTCATCCGCTTGAGAGCTTGTTCAAGCTCAACGAGGTGGGCCTTGAAGCTCTTGGATTTGACTACCACGTCATCAATGTATACCTCCATGCTTTTACCAATAAGGTCATAGAACATGGCGTTCATCGCCCTTTGATACGTGGCCCCTGCATTTTTGAGGCCGAAGGGCATTACCAACCCCTCATAGATACCTAAGGCGCCGGGGCACCTGAAGGCAGACTCATGGGTGTCTGCCTAGGCCACATATATCTGGTTGTAGCCAAAATAGCCGTCCATTAAAGTCAGGCTGACGTCATTAGCCGTGGCATCGACCAGCATGTCGGCCACAGGCATACCGTACTCATCCTTTGGAGTGGCCAAGTTCAGGTCTCTAATCAATACACACCCTCACCTGACCATTATTTTTTATCACAGGGACTATGTTAGACATCCATTCTACGTACCTGGCAGTTCTTATGAACCCTTCTTTCAGCAGTCTCTCTACCTCTATCTTGATCTGGAGCATCAGTTGGGGATTGAACCTCCTCGGTGGTTGCTTGTGGGACTTGCAACCTTCCCTAATGGGCAACCCCATGCAAAGCCGTCGCGGTACTCCTTTATCAAAGCTACCATCTGATCTCGTTGCTGTGGTTGCAACTTGCCACTGACCTTGGTCATCGTTGGTTCATCTTCATTCCCTAAGTTAATTTCCACCAGAGGGTCTTGAGCTTCAAATGTGGGTACCCTTATCTGGATGGTTCTATGTGAGGGGGTTCGGCCAACATCCCGTCCTCGGGGTTATCCAAAGTCCTCTGACATGGGTGCTCTAGGAGTTCATCCTCTTCGTACACTGAACCGAACATAGCCTCCTCAATGCTGGATTCAATCTGGAACAGGTGCAGTCAATCCAGCAGGCTTTGTACTTCTGATAGGAGATTAATCATTACTCTCGGTGTTAGGTCGTGGGTCGGCCAACAGTTTGAGTTCAAAACCCTTCTTCGTCCAATCACATGATTCTATACCCCCCTTCCTCATAGTTTACTGGAATGGCTACAGGGCGTAGGTAGGGGGAATAGAAAACAGCCTCAAACATCTTTACCTCGGCAGGGAACGGATTGGGATCGACCTCTACTATCTCCACTTTATCACCACCCATATCATTAATCTCTAATATAGAGTGGAGGGAACACATTCACTGGTGTGGATCCTATCTCACCCCAAAATTACAGTATAGGAAGGTTTTCCCTCATTAACAAAGAAAGTTGATCGAGTTACCATAGACCCAACTCTTACATCGGCAACCAACATCCCTAAGGCATGAGATGGGCGACCCATGAAGCTTGTCATGGTCATAGTCGTGGGGATGAGGTCCTCAGCATTCTTGCCCAACTTCTTCATTGTCGCCAATGGCATGATGTTCAGCACAGCACCGCCATCAACAAATACTCTGTTGAACAGTTTCCCGTTCAAGTGGGCTTTAATGTAAAGGGGTTTTATGTGTTTGGTCATGCCCGTAGTAGGTTTTTCGAACATCCCTTCCGTGATCGGCCCCTCGGGCTCTGTCAAGGCAGCTCATTCGGCCTCCTCAGTAAAGACATCTCCCTCGAGGGCTCTTGGCTGGTCCTTATTTCCCCAGAATTCAGGTGGTAGGAGTCCCACCATTTCTATGCTAGTAAGGAATTCTTTATCCTCTCCGTCCATTATGTCATCTAGGATTGACTCTGTTAGAGAGTTATCATCAAAATCTAGTGAACCGAAGGGGTTTTCTTCTTCTTCACCCAAGAGATCATCTTCTGCAACTTCGTCCTCAATCATTATCCCCTCACCGGGGAGAGAACTAACTAACTGAGGTTGTTTAGGGTTGTGAGGGCCATACAGACATTCCCCCACTGCCTCAGTGAGAGGGCTACCAATTGCGTCCACCACTCCTATCATGGTATTAAGCTCTTCTTCTTTATCAGTGGATGTGCTAGGGCCAGCGCTGTCTCGGTGGCTCGTTGCTCCAGGGCTTTGACCTCGGCAGGTTTTGGGAAAGCCTATCCCAGTGCCGTAGATACTGAGGCTGCAGGAATAGCCTGGGTATTCCCTTCCCTAGTCGAGGTGAGCATCTGCAACGTTTCTCTCATTCTATGGAAGGCCCTTGCCCTCTGCAGCCTCCTCTTCTGCGAGCGAGATTTGGAAGCAGCCTTAGGGGGTGATACTTCTGATATTGCCTTCGTCATCCACTGGTCTTGTGGTACCTCCGAGGGTGGTTTCACAGTTTTAGTGGCTCTCAGCTCACGATCATTCAGTACCGTGATATCTACTGACATTGACTCTTGTGCTATAGTGACCTTTGCCGCTCTCCTTTCTCCCTTCGGGTGAGACTTCTCACATGGGTTTGGTACAATGGCCTGCTCGATGGATTCATCGACAAACCGACTGTGCCCCCCCAGGCAGGAGGTGTTGGAGTTTTGACCTCTGATCCTTAGGTCGAGGTGTTTGCCTCTCAGGATTGAGTTTGGACAAATGTAATTCCCTGAGATCATGGACAAGCTTCCCCGACTTGGGAAGTCTCCTCTAAGGTTCCTTGCACTGGCTTGGCTCCCCTCCCTACAGTCTATCTTGTAAGAAAGCTACACGCTCAGCCACATTGGATCCCTCGACAGGAGGTCCCAACCGATCAAAGGCCGATACTATTCTTTCTGGGGGAACATGATGTTTGGGGACCCATATATACTTATTTTTTCCCTTTCCCCGGTCGCTTCCAGAGAAGGAAACCATGTTGATGTTCATGCTAGGAAAGGGGTCAATGTCGACAGTCATCTCTGGCACCCCCTTTGTCAGCCATCTTAAACCTCCCCTTCCTGATAGCTTCTTGAATGGCTCGGTGGAAGATGATGCAATGGGATGTGGCATGATTTAATGAATTGTGCCACTTGCAGTACTTCTTCCCCTTTATCTCATCGGGAGAAGGTATCTTGTGGCCGTCGATGAGCTTGATCTGTTTATCTTTTAGCAGGTAATCAAAGATTTGGTCCACTTTAGATATATCAAAGGAGTACTCAGACCTGTTTTCCACCTCGTCCTTCTCCTTCCCCTTGGGAGGCTTAAGAGCAGGACATAGGTAAGTATTTTCCTCTCTCTCTCTCTCTCTCTCTCTCTCTCTCTCCTGTATGTATTGTTCAGTTTGGATAGCCCTAGAGGCCAGGCCGCTGAGGTTGCTGCAAGCTTGTCCCACAAGCTTTTTCTTCAATTGAGGGTGCATTCTAGAGATAGCCATGGAAGTGAGTTCGGATTCTGGAAAAGGTACTGAGCATTTTTCAGCCATCTTTCTGAATCTTTCAATGAAGTTTGTCACAGCCTCGTCCACCTTTTGGAGCAAATTCATGAGATCGGTTGCGGTAACTTCGGGTTGTGGCCAATAAAACTTGTCATGGAAGCACCTTTCCATGTCTGCCCAGGTCTGAATAGAATCAGGTGGGAGTGAAGAATACCATGAGAAAGCAGTCCCTGTCAGGGACAAGGGAAACAACTGCAGCTTGTGATATTCATTCTGGTTCCCTTCCCCACATTGGGCCGTGAATCGACCGATGTGCTCCATTGTAGACTTGCCATCGTCCTCGGAAAACGTAGCAAAGTCAAGCGTTTTGAATCCTCTGGGCAAAGACACCAATCTATCCACCCACTCGGGGTAAGGCTTCTTGTACACCAGCCTATCGAGCGGTTTCAACTGCACACCAAAGAACTTCTTGATGGTGTCAGCTATCAAATCCGGGTCCAATAGTTGGGGCCCCGATGGTCTTTCAGGTGGAGGCATTGGTCGCCACATTGTATCTGGGGGACCCTGTGCCCCTAACTGCATTGATGCCTGAGGTGGAGCATCTGTCCATGGCTTCCCAGGCTTCACTTGGGCCAGGTTAACAAAGTCAGTTCATCTGTGTCTGTAAATAAGAACCTGCCGGGTAGGTTCTGGTGCTCCGGAGTACGACTGGCTAGGAGGTAGGTTTGTCGAGCCAGGTGGGTTCTGGACCCATGGTTACTGACTCGGGCAATACCCGCCTGTCCTGCCAATCCCAGATTCTGGGGTGAAGGCTTGCCCCCCTGCGTAGGCCGTGTTACCAAGTGGCTTCAGTCTCAAGAGGGGGGGTGAATTGAGATTTAAAACTTTTCAGATCTTTCGAAAACGTTTTTCCCCTTTTCAATGACTTAGATCAATTTTCGCGCAGGTTAAGTGGAAGCGAAGGAATTAGAATATAAAGCAGTAAAGCAGTATAACAGTAAAGCAGGAAAGCAGTAAAGCACGCAGAGATTTATCCTGGTTCGGTCACCTCCTAGTGACCTACGTCCAGTCCTCACACCCTTGTGAGATTTTCCACTAACCAAACCAACAAGGCTTACAGGTGCCTCGGAAAAAACCTTTACAGACTCAGGCACTCTCCTCCTAGGATACCCCACCTATGGAGAGCCCTCAAATCTAATATAACAATAACAAGAGATACGCCACCCCTGTTACAATCAGCTGCCCCAGAAAGATACCCCACTTCCTAGTACAAACAGCTACCCTAGAGAGATACCCCACTCCCTAGAACAAATCACAACAATTAAATAATAAACAATTGTAAAGACAGAAATACCTCTAATGAAGGCAGATATTACAACTTGAAGAATGCAACCCCAACTAACTCTTAGCAACAGATCAGCTCAGACATACCAATGGTGCGTGACGAGCAAAAGTAAAAGCGTAAAGAGTTTTTCTCAAAAGTTCTCTGATTCGTGAGATGGGTTGTGTGAAAATGAACGTAATGCAGTGCCTATTTATAGGCTATGAAAAAATCAAGTTTACGTTGAAAATAATGTAGGAATCGATTCTTTGTTGAAAACATTGGATCTAGGAATCGATTCTTATGTATGACTTCTTTTAAGTGAGAATCGATTTTGCTTTACTTGAGAAAGAGTAACAATCGGTTCTTGAGATCCAGGAAGGCTGGTGATAAGTCTATTTTTAGAGTCTTTTTAATAGTTATTTTATTAAGTCTTTTTAGTATTTTAATTATATTTTTGATCTATTTTACTGCAAATGTTTACTTTTTATCTTCAGGTTTTATTTTGAAGCAATTTCGACTGCTTATGCCTCAACAGGTTAGAATTCGACTACATCTGTTAGAATTCGACAGCATCTGTCTCCCAGAATTCGACTGGATCTCCCAGAATTCGACTGCATCTTCCAGATTTCGACTGCATCTCCCAGAATTCGACTGCTTATGTCTCAGCAGGTCAGAATTCGACTGGATCTCCCAGAATTCGACTGGATCTCCCAGAATTCGACTGCATCTTCCAGATTTCGACTGCTTCTATCTCAGCAGGTCAGAATTCGACTGCATCTCCCAGAATTCTGCTGCATCAGTCGAAATTGGCTGTGCCCACTTGTTGATGGATATTTTTGCCCACTTGTTGATGGCTTTGCCTTGCCCACTTGTTGATGACCATGTGCTTTGTCCACTTGAGGATGGCTTTTTGATGACTACCTTGGCCAACTTGATTTGCCACTTTTTCCTCTTTTGGACCTTTTTGCCCCTCATATTTTCCTATAAATAGAGGCTTGATCCTCACTTGTAACGAAGCTTGAATTTTGTTAGAAAATCAATGACAAGGTTTCCTCTAAGGTTCATGACTTCAATTTACTCTTCATGCTTTTTATGATTCTTGTTTATTTACTTTCTTGCTCCTTTAATTTCTTGCACCTTTATTTTCCAAGTCATTTACTTTCCTTGCTATTTAATTTCTTGCACCTTTATTTTCCAAGTCATTTACTTTCTTGCCCTTTAAATTCTTGCTATTTATTTTCTTGCCCTTTTACTTTCCAAGTCATTTACATTCTTGCTATTTAATTTCTTGCACCTTTATTTTCCAAGTCATTTACTTTCCTTGCTATTTAATTTCTTGCACCTTTATTTTCCAAGTCATTTACTTTCTTGCCCTTTAAATTCTTGCTATTTATTTTCTTGCCCTTTTACTTTCCAAGTCATTTACATTCTTGCTATTTAATTTCTTGCACCTTTATTTTCCAAGTTATTTACTTTCTTGCACTTTTATTTTCCAAGTCATTTACTTTCTTGCTCATTTACTTTCCTTGCTCTTTAACTTTCCAAGTCATTTAAATTACTTGCAATTTACTTTTCAAGCAATTTACTTTCTTGTCATTTACAATTCCGCTATTTATGATTTTGCACTTTACCGCTTTCTTTTATTTCTCGCTATTTAAACTTTATGTTTTCTTCTTTTATTTTCTTTTCTCCTCTTTTGTCTACAATGATCATGAGTGAGTAGACTTTACTAAAACATTCCTTCTTTCTAAAAACACTTTCTTTTCAGTTAATCAAACTTTGAAAAATTAAATTGGTATTCACTTAGGCTCTCCCTGTGGACCGATACTCTTTTATTACGCGATACGACCCGTGCACTTGCGGGGCTATCAGCTAGGAATCGATTCTTATACTCAATGTAATTTGTATGAATCGATTCTTGGCTTGCCTGAGACATGTAGGAATCGATTCTTTTGCTAAGTGAAAAATAGTGTGAATCGATTCTTTCCTTTTTGAAAAATACTTGTGAATCAATTATGCTCTTTGGTAAAAATAATATGAATCGATTCTTTCCTTTTAAAGACACTTGAGAATCAATTTTTATGCTTAGTATAAAATAGTATGAGTCGATTCTTCCTTTTTAGAAATACTTAGGAATCGATTTGCATACTTAGTGAAACTAGTATGAATCGATTCTTTAGCTTTTGTATTGACCTGAAAATCGATTTTTATATATAGAATAAAATAGAGAAAATCGATTTTATGCTTTTCAAAAATGCTTCTTGTGTTTACGTGTGCATGCATGCATTTTGAAAATCATGGGACTTTGAGAGATGAGCTGACCTTCGAAAGAGCTTACACTTTTTCCTAAGACACACCCAAACCCTAAGGACTACCCTTATTTATAAGGACTACCCTTATATCTTGAAACTTCAATTCTTGAGCTTGATTGTCTTGGATTGTGACTTTGATACTTTGTCACTTTCATTAACTTTGGCCATCAACTTTGGCTTTGGCCTTTTTACTATTATCAACTTTAGCTTTTGTCTTTTTCATCATCAAAACCTCTAAACCACTTCATCATCAAAACTTAGCCTGCAACACAAGATATCTACATTCTCCCCCTTTTTGATGATGACAAAACATTTACTCATCTCAAGGTGGGAGGTTAGTTCAAACAGATAATGCATATATATGATGCTCCCCCTATCATGATGCTCCCCCTGTTTTATTGACTATATGCATAGTGACAATGCTATGATATATCTATATGCTCATTCTATATGCTTTATGCAACCCTATATTTCTCTCCCCCTTTTTGTCATGATCAAAAGGGTCGACGTAAGATAGAGTTTGCGAATCGAATGTCACAGCTATTTGACAAGGTAAAAGAACCATTTGCAGATTTAAGTGATCATCAAAACCAAAGGAAAATCATTTTTGAAACCATGAAGAGAGTAATTCATCAAAACAGGTAAAGTCATGAGTCTCAAACACTGTGAAGTAGTTGTTTTAAGCTTTATACATTTCATGCTAGTTTGAAAGTTGGTGATGGCAGCCAGAATATGGGAGAAAAATTATTTTAGGTAAACAACAATTGTGGGCATGTATTCTGAAAATTACTAGCAATTGATTGTGACAGGAGAAAATAGATTTAAAAGGAATAGCGCTTCAACTGCTTTTAGAAAATGTTTTTTTTTTTAGCACGTAGAAATTCATAAGTCACAATTTCACTTGATTCCACGTTTCTTTACAAGATCACTTGAGAAACAAAAATTTGTTTGAAGAACCAAATTTCCTTTTGCAATGGATCGTGAAAATATCAACTGGCTGTTTGTGACGACTCAACTAGCTCAATCACACTATCGCCTTTCTAACCATAACCTCTAAGTAGGTGATATATATATAATTTTTATATGCTTAGTTCTAGAGGGATGACCAGAACACTTTGTTGTTTCATGCCTTATAAATATTGTTCTTTAAGGATGCATGAGGTTCAGGAAATGCTCTATTTCAGTAGTCACATATTTGACTTAATAAACTATTCTTAAGCACATTTTCAAAATAGAGGTGAATAAAATTTTAACCAATCTGACCTTTACCGGTGATTCTTCCTCTATTTATCACAAGTCACATGACGGCTTTTTCCGGGGGTGAGTGTTAAGAACTTTATTGCGTCTCCGGTCATGCGCTTCGAGTCTTTGCTGTCAAGGTATCAATCTGCCCCCATACCTTGAAGCATACCTGCAAAGATCTAAAACAAGATTCTCGGTACCCAAATCTCTTTGGGTCCTTGTGGGTTAGTGTTTGGTATGGTCCTTTTGGGAACCCATACCTTTTTCACATTTTGTTTACCTCTTGCTCTGCAAACAGAAGCAGTATGTCCAGGTTTACCACAATAATAACATTTAATATAAGGTCTAGTGGAAAATTTTGGTTTGTAATGATCATGCTTTTCTATGGGTTTGTTTCTAGGAATACTATGATGCATATTTTGTAAACTAGACAATTTCCCAACAGTCCATTCAAATTCATGAATTTTCCTTTCAAAATCAACACATTTATCACAAGTATAATTTTCTTTAAAGCATGCAAGACTATCATTTTCTTTTCTAAGCTCAGACTTTTCTTTAGTTAAAGTAGTAATATCATTTTCAAGATGAGTGATAACTTTCTTGGATTTGCTAAGAGCTTTAGCTAATTTTGAAGATTTATCGTGTAATTCAGTAAAAGCTTCATATAATTCATCATAGGCGTCTTGTAAAGATTCAGAGTTAGAATATACCTCAGTTTCACTTTCGCTGTCGTGGTCGGCCATGAGAGCAACTTGACCTTTTTCATTTTCTGAATTATCTGATGAGTTCATGTCATTGTCTTCCCAGGCTATGTAGGCTTTTCTACCATTGTTTCCTTTGGACCCCTTTTTCTTGAACTTTGATAATTTTCTTTCTAAGTTCGGGCACTTCATCGTCAGGTGTCCGGATTTACCACATTCGTAGCAAGTTGGAGGACTTGAGAAGTTTTCTTTGCTTGAGCCTCTTTTGGTTGGAGAATTCCTTTTGAGAGATCTTTCCCTTCTCATGAACTTTTTGAATTTACTAACCATTATTTCCACTTTCTCCTCGTCTTCATCTTCATCTTCCGAATCATCACTATCGTCGGATGAGCTTGAACTGGAAGCTTTGAGAGCTAAGTTTTTGTTCTTCTTGTATTTTCCTTCATGCTCTGCTAGGCGAGTGAGCTCTAACTCGTGCTCTAGTAGTTTCCCAAACAGGGTGGCGAGAGTCATGGTAGTCAAGTTTCTTGACTCAGCTATTGCAGTCACATTTGGTTGCCATTCTCTGTTTAGGCATCTCAGCACTTTGTTGATCAAGTCTTCGGGAGGAAATGATTTTCCTAATGAACCCAATTTGTTCACTATGTGGGTGAACCTTTTTTGCATCTCTGATATTGTTTCACCTGTATTCATTCTAAACAATTCGTACTCTCTGGTAAGAGTATTTGTTCTTGCCCTTTTCACTTCACTTGTACCCTCATGAGTAACTTGAAGATTATCCCACATTTCTTGGGCAGTTTTACAGTTTGAAACTCGAAAAAATTCATCAGCACTCAAAGCAGAAGTAATAATATTTTTAGCACGTAAATTCAGTTGCACTTTTCTTTTCTCATCATCAGACCATTCATTTCTACTTTTTATTGTAAGAATACCATCTACTATGTGTGTGGGGACGAAAGGTCCTTTTTCCACAGCATCCCAAACATCTAAGTCTACCCCTTCAATAAAAATTCTCATTCTTTCTTTCCAATATGCATAGTCTTCTCCGTTGAATCCCGGAGGACGGAAAAGAGATGCACCCTCTTGCGTAGACCAACCTGAAGCCATTTCTCTTGAAGCTGCTAGGCCCTTTATACAAGAGTCTAGCTATGATACCACTTGTTACCAAGTGGTTTCAGTCTCAAGAGGGTGGTGAATTGAGATTTAAAACTTTTCAGATCTTTCGAAAACGTTTTTGATGACTACCTTGGCCAACTTGATTTGCCACTTTTTCCTCTTTTGGACCTTTTTGCCCCTCATATTTTCCTATAAATAGAGGCTTGATCCTCACTTGTAACGAAGCTTGAATTTTGTTAGAAAATCAATGACAAGGTTTCCTCTAAGGTTCATGACTTCAATTTACTCTTCATGCTTTTTATGATTCTTGTTTATTTACTTTCTTGCTCCTTTAATTTCTTGCACCTTTATTTTCCAAGTCATTTACTTTCCTTGCTATTTAATTTCTTGCACCTTTATTTTCAAAGTCATTTACTTTCTTGCCCTTTAAATTCTTGCTATTTATTTTCTTGCCCTTTTACTTTCCAAGTCATTTACATTCTTGCTATTTAATTTCTTGCACCTTTATTTTCCAAGTCATTTACTTTCCTTGCTATTTAATTTCTTGCACCTTTATTTTCCAAGTCATTTACTTTCTTGCCCTTTAAATTCTTGCTATTTATTTTCTTGCCCTTTTACTTTCCAAGTCATTTACATTCTTGCTATTTAATTTCTTGCACCTTTATTTTCCAAGTTATTTACTTTCTTGCACTTTTATTTTCCAAGTCATTTACTTTCTTGCTCATTTACTTTCCTTGCTCTTTAACTTTCCAAGTCATTTAAATTACTTGCAATTTACTTTTCAAGCAATTTACTTTCTTGTCATTTACAATTCCGCTATTTATGATTTTGCACTTTACCGCTTTCTTTTATTTCTCGCTATTTAAACTTTATGTTTTCTTCTTTTATTTTCTTTTCTCCTCTTTTGTCTACAATGATCATGAGTGAGTAGACTTTACTAAAACATTCCTTCTTTCTAAAAACACTTTCTTTTCAGTTAATCAAACTTTGAAAAATTAAATTGGTATTCACTTAGGCTCTCCCTGTGGACCGATACTCTTTTATTACGCGATACGACCCGTGCACTTCCGGGCTATCAGCTAGGAATCGATTCTTATACTCAATGTAATTTGTATGAATCGATTCTTGGCTTGCCTGAGACATGTAGGAATCGATTCTTTTCCTAAGTGAAAAATAGTGTGAATCGATTCTTTCCTTTTTGAAAAATACTTGTGAATCAATTATGCACTTTGGTAAAAATAATATGAATCGATTCTTTCCTTTTAAAGACACTTGAGAATCAATTTTTATGCTTAGTATAAAATAGTATGAGTCGATTCTTCCTTTTTAGAAATACTTAGGAATCGATTTGCATACTTAGTGAAACTAGTATGAATCGATTCTTTAGCTTTTGTATTGACCTGAAAATCGATTTTTATATATAGAATAAAATAGAGAAAATCGATTTTATGCTTTTCAAAAATGCTTCTTGTGTTTACGTGTGCATGCATGCATTTTGAAAATCATGGGACTTTGAGAGATGAGCTGACCTTCGAAAGAGCTTACACTTTTTCCTAAGACACACCCAAACCCTAAGGACTACCCTTATTTATAAGGACTACCCTTATATCTTGAAACTTCAATTCTTGAGCTTGATTGTCTTGGATTGTGACTTTGATACTTTGTCACTTTCATTAACTTTGGCCATCAACTTTGGCTTTGGCCTTTTTACTATTATCAACTTTAGCTTTTGTCTTTTTCATCATCAAAACCTCTAAACCACTTCATCATCAAAACTTAGCCTGCAACACAAGATATCTACAGGCCGGATAGTTAGGCGCGGTAGAACATCCATAGGATGATCCTTGCGGCAGACCCATCGAGCCCGTGGCTTCAGGCGGGCTTTGGGCCAATTGCACTTGTCCCTGCTGAAGAGAAGCTGTGTTAGTGACATTCACCATAAACTCCCCCCCAATGTTGGCAATAAGGCTGAGGAATTACAGGGGTAGGATTTACCTGATGAGAGAACGTCTACTGAGGTCCGACCACACTCCCACTCGGTGGACACTGTTGCATACTTCCCATTTGGTTATAAGAAGATGCCTGCTGAGGTCCAACCGGGTTGGTGTACGGTAGGGTTTGATGCGTGCCTCCCAGAGAGTTAGGTTGTCCTTCCTGTGACTGGCCGAGGAAACTAGGGTTCACTGTG
The DNA here is from genome assembly GCA_039519185.1 of Astragalus membranaceus. Classification (NCBI taxonomy): domain Eukaryota; kingdom Viridiplantae; phylum Streptophyta; class Magnoliopsida; order Fabales; family Fabaceae; genus Astragalus; species Astragalus membranaceus. The sequence goes on from CM076849.1 coordinate 96,093,361, forward strand.
CTGCTAGCTTGCGTAGCACGCCTCTGTTCCAACTCCTTGGCCTGTTGCATCTAGTTGTTCACATAAGTTTCACTATGTCAGCCAATTGTTGGGACACTTGGTACATTATGTCATGTATCCCCATGTCGATTTGTTGCCGAATGAATGATGTGGTCATAACCACGGGCTCCTCATAATCTTGAGGGGGTTGTTCATTCGAATCAGTAGTAACCGCTAGGGTGGTAGTCCTCGAAGCACTTACTGGCTCCGTGATCTTAGTCTTGGAGGCAGCTTCCTTTATTGACGCCGAGGGTGACTCCATACTTAGGTTTCTATCAGAGCGCAAGTGCATATGACAACAATAATCCAGTCCAGGAGAATCAAACGCGATGGTTTGTTCATCCGTGTCTGTCCCACCGGGCGTGCCAATTTTTGTTTTCGTTAAACTCTTAGATCCTAGTCGTGGAATCGGCCACGGGTTTGGACAATCTTTGATTCCTCAGTTCTTCAAGCAATTGCGTTGAGGAATGAACTATGTTCCTCAACTGTGGGTTTCCTAACTCCTCCAAAGAGTGTTAGGTTAGGTAGAGGGGTCACGAGGATTGGATTATCTACTGGCCTATTGCATGTAAGTAAAATAAATGTGATAAAGTAAGATAAATTGCGAGAAAAATTTATTTGTGTATTGATTGATGTTTGTCTTTCTTTACAAGTACTCTTCTCTCTCTCTCTCTCTCTCTCTCTCTCTCTCTCTCTCTCTCTCTCTCTCTCTCTCTATATATATATATATATATATATATATATATATATATATATATATATATATACAGACACATAGGCCCTCCTCGGCCACTATGCGAGCTTACATTTGCCTACCGTTGGATCAATTGAAGATCAACGCCTAATCTCGCTCCTAAGCCCTAAGAAATCGGAGCCATAAACCATGATCTCACTAGCACGGTTAGTGGGATGAATAAACCTCCTCGCTCCACTCCTCAAGTCTCCTTTTCTTTGCTTGATCTTCACCGCTTCCACGTTCTGTCCACGTGCCTTTTTTCCTTACCTCCCAAGCAAGTCTTCCTTACCTCGGCCAAATAGTTCGTCGGCTGATCCTCAATCCTCAGCCTGCAGCCATCGCACTTAGGCAACCGAGCCATTGTGGTCGTGGCACTCTATAGGTTAAGACTTTCCTTGCCTCGGCCTCATCCATTGTTCCTCGAGCTCAACCCCCTCCTCGAGGTGCTCACATTTCTTTTTGCCTCGAGCCTCTCCTTTGAGGCTGTCCCCTCATCAAATATCTTTTAGAATTTGTCAGGTGGTTGGCCTCAGTGCACTGGTCTTCTCTTAACTCTAACTTTCAGCCTTCGGCCCACGACTTAATTTATTTTGGGTGTTAATAGTTGTAAGTGTTGTTCATTATCTAGTTGGATTCCACTATTAGGATTTGGTCTTGTACCGTCTTCGCTCTGAGGTATGCTTGGAATGTGATCAGTACATCAAAGTATCCTGTGACTCTGGTGGATGCTTTTGAGAATCCAACAAGTTTGTCGGTGTATGGCTTGATGACCGAGGTAGGTAGCCTCAGTTTGTCGAACGCTTTCCTGTAGATCACGTCTGTCGAGATTCCCTGGTCGACCAACGCTCATCTGGCTGAAAAGTTTGCGAGCTCAACTGTTACTACCATTGGGTCTTTCTGATTTTGATTGATCCGCCGATAGTCGGTTTCTGTAAAGATGATCAGAGGGAGTGGTTTCACAGTCGAGGTTATGGAGTTTATCTACTTGGTCTAGCAGAGATACCTCTTCTGGCTTCCATTAGTGTCGCCTCCCCCAGTGAATCCTCGTGCGATCAGATTGATTCAATTATCTGGCTGTGGGGAGTCGTTTCCTTGAGTGGATGTTGCGCCCTGTTGCGGGTTGTTATGAGAAGAGGATCTGCCTCCTCCCTGACCTCAGTTGTTATTTTTTCTTTCTGGTTCCCTTCTCCCGCCTCTGTCCACATACATTTCAAAGTGTCCAACCTTAATCAATTTCTCGATCTTGTATTTGAGGTTCTGGCATTCGTGAGTCGTATAGTCATGCACTCTATGGTACTCACAGTATTTCGTGTGATCCGCACCTAAGGACTTTCTTTTTGAGGGGGTAGGTTTATCAGATTGTTTTCGTGGGCTTCTCAGAAGATTGTTCTCCTTCCAACAGTTAGGGGAGTGAACCCACATTTTTCAGTTTTTGCGTCTCGAGCTTCTTTTTCCTCCCTTTTTGGCTGGGGGTCATGAGCCAGGGATTTCCCTTTGTCAATCTTAGTCAGGCCTTGAACCTTGGTCGCGGTGAGTTCTTCCATATTGATGTAGCCTACTGCACATCGTCTGAGCTCGTCCAGTGTGCTCGGTTGCTGTCGAGCTAGTGAATCTGAGAATGGTTCGGGCCTCAGGCCGGCGATCATCACATGTAGGACTACAGCAAAATTAAAGTTCTTGTTCTTCCTGATTTCTGTGTTGAATCATTCCAAAAATGCATTCAAGCTTACACCCGTTTTTTGCAGTAGGCCGACCAGGCTGGTGGAGCTCTTTACTACATCTCGGTTGGTGGCGAAGCGAGTTCTGAACTATTTTATCAGATCTTTGTAAGAGCGGAGGCATCCTCTTGATAAATTTGAGAACCAACCGAGGGCCGATTTCTCCAATAGGCAGGGAAAGGTCTTGCACTTGACACCTTCCGAAGCCTCGAGAAGCATCATTCGCTTGTTAAAAAACGTAAGGAACTCTTCGGCGCTGGTCCTTCCATCATAGTGCTTAATGTTCGGCAATTGGAACTTTCTGGGGACCTTGGTAGAAAGTATCCATGAAGCGAAGGGGTGCTGCGTAGACCCTGTCTTGGGCAAGAAACTTCTCATGTGCCAAGCCCTCTTCAGCTTCATGTTGAAAGACTCTCGGTTGTGTTTGTCTGTGCTCTGCAATAACAACGTTGGTCTGGACTATCTCCATGCTATGTTCTCCCTGACCTCTCAGGACGGTCCCCGGTTGGTTTGGTGGAGGACATTGAGGAGGGCCTTTGAGAGGAATCCGTGGATTATTCGGTGGAGGATGGTTGTCCCTTCCAGGAAGGTGGTTTCCTTCGGGAGGAGAAGGGTCCCTCCTCACGCTGTTCCTGGTGGTGATCATGAGATCGATCAAGGCTCGAAAATATGGTGGTCCGGGAACGTTTTACCGAGCCCCAAGGTGGGAGCCAAATGTTGATGCTGGAATCTGCATAATGGTGGCTCTCCTCCACGCATGGTCATGGTTGTTAAACTCTCGAGTCAACTCATACGAGTTTATGAATCTAGATCACAAAACGAGTCAACTAGCAAGTAAACTCTCTTTTTTGTTAACTCGTATGAGTTCAAGTAAACTCTAGTAGAATTGGTAAACTCTAGATTTTTACTGCGAGTTTACGAGTTTACAATTTACATTTCATTAGGCCTTAAATGTAATTATTGGTTAATATTGGTAGCTATTTAGAATTAATTACCTATTTTTTGTAGTATATATTGGATCAATAAAGTTAATTTTACATTTTTAATACTATTTTTATTTTGTTTTGTTCAACTACTCAATAAAGTATTTAACTAAACATTATGAGGGTTGGGTCAAATTAGCTCTTGTTTTTTGAATTTTTTCATTTTAAGAACTTGTGTTTTTATGAATTTATGTATGATTTAGTCATTAATGTAGTATGATCTTATCTAGTAATAATGCGCTGACACACTTTAATATCATGGGTTGCTATTTTTCTTTGTGTGGAGTTTAAATGTTGAATTATTGTTGTGCTAACCTATATTACATCATGTATGTATGCCATTTATAGGTTTCTTTAATAGTAGGTAGACTCTTACGAGTTTACGAGTCGAGTTTACCTATGCTTCGCGAGTTTACATAGACTCTCGAGTTTGACAGCCTTGCGTGCGGTGGTTGATGGCTTCACGTCTCCACACTGAGGGGCGTCCCTACAAAGACACCCTAATGCCTCAGTTAGTATTAGGGCTTTAGATAAGAGGGGACCAAATAAACAGAGTTCCTGTCAACTAAATAGCTTGTCAAACTTGTGGGGTGGGGATCCATATTTATAGATGTACCATCCAGGGTCGTTCGCGGCCCAAGGAGCTAACGCTACCTACTGGAGGTCTCCGCTTCTTGGGGAGGAAGTCACTGCGAGGGTGGTTATTGTGATCCTATCAAGATCTTCGACCATAATGGAGTCGTTGCTTGTTCAGCATGTTGTGGGGAATTAGGATTTAGTTCCGACCCCTATCCGGGTGCGAGCCCCATTCCGAGGTGCTACTTGGGGTAGACCTCAGAGACTGTCCCGGGGACTCGGTCGTGCTGCCTTGCAGATCTAAATATCCATGAGAGATTGCCTCTATCCTACCCGCTAGCAATGGTCGGTCCCAGTTCAGCAAAGGTCTTCCGAGGGAGCTCGGCATGGATTAGGTCGGAGCTAATCGTGACCGTAACAGAAAGCTTAGAAGTTCTTGCTCTATTTCGTTATAAGTACATACATGAGAATATTTTAAATCCTATAAATCTTGAAGGTGTGACAATACAGGTTTGGCTAGCATGCCAATAGATAATGATTGGTTGGTTTTAGGCGTAAAGGACCCGTTGGAAAGAGTTTTAAGAATGAGCGTGACGTTCTAATTAAATAACAACTTGATTAAGTATGTTTGATTATTGATGTATTGCATATTGAGCCCATTAGTTTTCACTAAGATTATTTCTCACTCCTTTGAGTTTTGTTTCAGATAAACAAAAGTAGACATAAGGGTGTCTTGTTTTGGTGTAGACTGAAGGTTCTAGAATACACAAGAAATAGGAGTTTGAATTGCATCGATCATATTTTAAATATACTCGCATAAAAAGTAAGCGCTAAGCTAACTAGATGGTGATCATCTATTAGATCTAAATAGGCGATGCAAGACTTTAAGCTTAAGGTCATTGACCAGATGATCTCTCAATCATTGCTTTAAATTGAAAGTAGTAAACACATAGTAAAGCATAACGGAAGGGTAAAAGAAATACACAGATATGTTTATACTAACTCAACAATTTGTTGCCTCATCCTGCCCCTTACAGAATGACTTTGTCTTAAAACATTTAAAGACTTAATCAACTAAAACTAATTATTCTTAGGCTAAATATATATATTTTGGCCCTTTATCTTTGGGGTTGTGGTCACTTTGGCCCTTTATCTTTTTTTTTCTCATTTTAGATCCTCATGTTTTTTGTGTGTGTCATTTTGGCCCCTGCCGTTATCATTTTGGTCTCTTATGTTTTTAATTGATTTCATTTTAGTCCCTTATGTTTTTAATTGATTTCATTTTGGGCCCTTATGTTTTTAATTGATTTCATTTTCGTCCTTAAAAATTTGCCTAAAAAAACATAAACATAACGACAGGGGCCAAAATGACACACACAAAAAACATGAGGGTCTAAAATGAGAAAAAAAAGATAAAGGGCCAAAGTGACCACAACCCCAAAGATAAAGGGCCAAAATATATATTTAGCCTTATTCTTATCTTACACCTCTCCAGGCTTTACCAAGTGTAATTCATAGCCTCTCTAGGCTCTTTGACAAACCTCACTAATACTAGCTAACTGCCTAGTGAGTAACAAGTGTTAATGTCTGTTCAAACCAATGTTGTAAAAATCAGACCGAATCGGACGGTTCAACCAGTTGAATCGGGAACCGGAAACTCGGGCGGTTGGTTAAACCCCAATTGAACCGTAGGTCAATTGAACCGCTAAGAACCGGGTTGGACCAGATTAACCGCGGTTCAACCGCTTTGAACTGCCAATTGGCTCGGATTGAACTGCCCGAAATGCATCCATGGCCCGGAGGTCTCTCCGGTTCAATCTTCGGGCCGGTTTTTTAAAAAATTGGGTCAAACCCCTTTTGTCAAATAAAGGTTGTTGCCTGTAACACCTTAAGTTTCACCTCACGGTGATCAATAAGACATTAACATAATCATGAACATCAGAGTATAACTCGCTCATAATAATCGACCAACTAAAAACTTAAGCGGATTTAAAACCACTTACATGACTTTGAGATATAAGTTCTCAATTACACTTTCGATATAAGTACACAACAGGTACAAATTCGATAAAATACTTAACTATGGTCCAAGTTACAAGACACGGCTATAACATAATACATGACCTTGATACATGAGAAGGGAAAAAGAAAAATACATCATGAAGATCACCAAATGATCTTCCCTCTAACTGAGTAGCTACTGACTATCCTACATCACCTCAACCTGTCTTGCTTTCCCCGCACATCTGAAAACACCACAATAATATCTGTGAGATTATAAATCTCAGTGAGTTCTTTCGCACCCCTCACATATCCTCTCTCGGTATTTTCCTTTTTCTTATGAGTCGTTCTCGCTCATACTTGTATTGTCTGTGGATTAACCTCATCTTATGAACCATTATTGTTCATACCTGTCATTTAATCTTTTCTTTGGCTTAGCACAATCCGAGATATAATGCCAGATACTCTAGAATACCCAATATCAACGGAAACCCCAATCCGTATAGCTATACGAATAATGCCAGGCCCTAACTTTGGATTCATGACTCCCCTCGGCTAGGTATGCTACATGAACTCGGGATCGTCATCCCCCTCAATATCTTTTATTAACCTATTGGACATTAAGCCTGTTTCTCGACACGAAGTCGCAATATTAACCTCAACTCGGACACTAGGTCCGTTACTCGACACGAAGTCGTAATCTTTTATCATTAACTCGGACACGAAGTCAATTCTTTGTACTTCGTTTGTTTTCACACTCGATACAACCCTTACTCGTTTTGGATTCAAAACATAATCATGAATTTACTCGTTGTATACAGTGAAACATAAATAACTCGATACAAAACTATTCGGTATATACATAAACATAGCATGAATTCTTTCCTCGTTTTGTATCATGAAACATAAGCGATTCAATGCATAAAAACATTCAATCATCAATGGGAAGGGTTAAGAAAAGGATCGGGGAAGGTTTGGAATCGAAAGGAATCGTTTCGGGCACGTTTTAAAACTGGTGGCAGAACCCTGCGCACGGGTCGTGCACCTCAAAAATGGATTTTCATGAAGACTGGCAGAAGGAGGCGCACGGGTCGTCCGCCTACACGCACAGATCGTGCGCTTCTAGCATCACTTGCAAAATTTGGCCATTTCATGTGATTTGCTATCCCGATCGATTCCGATACTCGTTCGCTCGATTCCTAACTTAACCACAACACTAAAACAGCCCAAAAACATGTCCAATCATCAACAAAAACAATCAATCATTCCAATCAAACAAGTTTGGGCTAGTTTTCATCAAAATTCGTTAATAGTTCGGTTTAACAGTTTTTGGCCAAAATGCTTTTAAAATCACTCGTCAAACCGAAACATTAACGCTATCAACCAGTCAACATGTCTCGGCAATCAATTCACATCAAATCATGCCAATCAATCAATCAAACATCAATTTCATCAATCAATAACTCAAACCTCGAATTTGACATAAAAGGCGATTTTAACGGTTTTCATCAAAACGTTATAGTTTGCGCATCAAACCGAACAACAACCTAATCAATCAAGCCTCAATACATAACCTACTCAATTCAATAACTTAACGAAACCTCACAAAATCGAAGAACTCACCTCGCCCGTCGACTCGAACACACGAACACGCAGAGAGACTCAACTTTGAATATCGAATCAACTAGGCACCAACAATTTTCTCCTAGAGCTTCAAAATCACTCCAAATCCCCAAACTTGATTCCTAAGCTTTGAACTTCTAATAGCCACTTCACCATCACCCATAAACATCTAGGAATTACTATTCATCATCCCTAACCTCAAGTGAGCTTCATTATTCAAAATCCCAATTTTTGAGCTTCTAAAACCCTAACCTTTGTAACTCAATTTCCTCACTACAAAGTAACACCCAAACCTTTATTTGAGCTTCTACAACTCCAAGATTCATGAATGGAAGGATGAAACCTCACACCTCCATTTTTGTGCTTGAAATTCAAAAATGGTTGATTGAGTGAGAGTGAACTATAGGTGATGTTTTTGGTGTCAAAATGAAGAGGGTGATGAGGTGATTCTTGTTGTGAAATAAAAATGGGGTTTGCCATGAAAACCCTTTCCCTTTCTCCTCTTCTCACCTTCGCTTCCCTCTTTCTTTTCTTCTCCATTCTTTTATTTTCTTTTCTTTCTTTTCTTCCCTTTTCTCTCTTCTCTCGAATACCCCTTTTCCCTTTCTTTTTCTTTTTATATTATAAACTAACTTAATATCTCATATGACTAAAAGACAATTATACCCCAATCAATTCTAATTCCTCAACAATACCCTACACCAATTAATAATTAATCTAGCACTCAATTAATAAAATTATCAATCAAGCACTACATTAAATTAATTGGGTTAAACGTTAAAATGATTAACTTAATTATTTTGGGATGTTACATTGCCCCTATTGGGACAATTACAATTATAAATTGAGTTTGTGTCTGGTGTGCCACAAAATTATTCCTAGGATTTATAACTCGGCATATACAATCGATTACAAATCCTATATGAGTCCAAATATGCTCCCATATAACAATAGGAGTTCAAAGCTTCCTCGGCTAATTTACATAAAAGTTCTAATCAACTCTCACTAGATAGGATGTGCAATATAACTAAAATTTGTTCAAGGGCTTTCTCTTTATATGTATCTTTTATTTGAACATTGACTTTTTCTGATTAGACTACTAAAGAAAGAGAGATAGGTACATTGAGGTAACAATGATCAACTTTATAACGCATAGTATTTATTTTATAGGAATCCATTTTGAATTTCCTTTTCTTTGAGATGCACAAAGAGTATTTATGATATGATGTCCTTTTATATTCTTGCATACTCAATCTTCTTCTTTAGTGCTCCAGATTGTGAGTGTTTGGAAGTTGCTTCTCTTGACACTTGAAGAGATTTCTTTTTTCTTTGTATACTCTTGTTTTTCCTCAAGAATTATTTTCTTTTCTCTCACTCGGTGCTTGCTTTTTTGCAATAGCACTATTTTGGTGTTTTCCTTCTCTGATGACCATTCATGCTTCTTCACACTTACACACAGAAGTTGTTAAGCTCTTCTATATATAGTGAGAGCAATTAATATTACCATTGAGAGAACAGTACAACCAAATGTATCCATTAAGGTGAGCTGGCGAGATTCCTTGAAGGACATATACATTAAAATATTAAATGCATCGCATGGTCCATAAAAACAAGATGTCTACTTTTTCAGCGATTCAACTCTAACATAAAAAGATGTCTACTTTTTCAGCGATTCTGAATGTTATCTTTGAAGCTTTATCGCTTTCTATGACCAAGATGTCTACTTTTTCAGCGATTCTGAATGTTATCTTTGAATCATAAAAAGTTTGGGATACGTATAATGTATGAAAATATTCATTTTTCAAAAACATTATACAATGTTATCTTTGAAGCTTTATCGCTTTCTCCTTGTTGTATTAACTCTTGGTCATAGGAGAATCCTCGTACCCTTAATTTTGTTTCTCTTGAAGATGCATTCATAAATGCCATTTAATACCCAATCGAATGTTTGACCTTGAAGTCAACACAACTTTAACCAGATGTATTATCCAATAGACGCTTTACTTTGAACATATGCTTGCTTCGGACAGATGCAATCTTTTTTAAGGCAAACACTTGTTCCTTGAAAAGCATGTCTTATAGTAGAACATGCGCCTGTTGAAACACCAAGATCAAATTATGCTTCCTTGATCAGATCCTTGAGGCTTCATGGTGCATAGTCAAAACTTGATGTCATTCACCGTCTTGAGTTGGCCCGATGATGAACACACAAAATAATTGATGCAACATATGCTATAGCATAGCATATAAAAGTGTTGGTCCTCTTTTAGAATACCCTATACACTCAAGTAGATACATTAGGGTAAAATTGTTCTTCTATATTATTTGTTATCTTCAAACCTAGTTGTCGGTTATTGCTTCTGGATCCATTTGGTTCCAACATGGACTAAGTACTTACACTTGTATGGAACTACTTAATGTTTATATAAGTTATTTCCACGTCTTAATGTGTGCTATGAATTTCATATATTATCTTCAATTAGTTATTGACGGATAAGGTGTCACATTTATGGTATCAGAGCAACTCAATTGATTTTTGGACTATGGTAGTAGTATTTGTTTGTTAAAACTTCTCAATTCTTTGTTATGAGATAGTGAACTTGATCAACTCAGTGTTTTGTGCATTGAATGCAGAACTATGGAAAATGGATCCCAAGGTATGAGCTAAATGAGGAGTTTGTGATTTTTAAACAAAACTTAAGGGAAGTGAGTAAAACTTTTTCAGCAAATAAAAGGGTGAGTTTTCCATTTAAAAATATAGGAGGTGTCTAAGTCATTTAATCATAAATTAAGAGCAGTGAATATAGTTTCAAAAAAAAATATAGATGGTCAAACACAGATGGTTTAGCCTTGGTAGGGACGACATCTTGCTTTGGTACCCACAGGTACTTCTTCTTACCCCTTTCCTTTGTCTGCCTCTGAGAAAGACACCATGTTAATTTTCATCACAGGGAAAGGGTCTGTATCTACCGCCATCTCGGCAACACCCTTGTCATCCAATTTAAACCTCCCCTCCTTTACAGCCTTCTAAATGGCCTTCCTAAAAACAATGCAGTGGCATGATTATATGAATTGTGCCACTTGCAATACTTCTTGCCTTTTAGTTCCTCGGGAGGAGGTATCTTATGGCCGTCAAGAAGCTGTATTTGCTTATCTCTTAGTAGATAATCAAAAATTTGATCTGCCTTAGAGATGTCAAAACATTACAAAAGACACGGTGATTAGCCACGGTCAAAACCGTAGCCAACAGGACTAATAACCGTGGCTAACAGACTTAGCCACGGTCTTTGTAACCGTGAAAGGACGTGGCGTCGCCAAATTTTAGCCACGGTCTTTTTTCTCAGTAGCCACGCGGAAAGCAACCGTGGAGACATTTCTTTAGCCACGGTTACACTGTTACTTAGCTACGGTTATCCAGTGGGCAAACATCCATTTGGTTTTGTAACACGCCTATGTTAGCCACGGTTCAAACCGTGTCTATCTAGGCGCGAGAAATTCGCGCGTATTTTAGTCAATATTTAACTACGGTTTAACCGTAGCTAATTTAAAATTTTTTTTTTTAAATTCGTTTTTACAGATAGTCACCTAATATATGTTATTTGCTAAATAGCATTCAAATTTCATGGTACCCATACAAAATTAGAAGATAAACGACCTAAATATATTGATTACTAATGATAAAAGTCTATGTCTACAAACCATCCATTTCAAAAGTAATAATAGCCTTAACAAGAAATATGAAACCAAAAAAGGCCAACAACAAAGAAGTAACTAGATGTTCTCGTACATACTCTAAATAACAATAACTAAGATGAACCTATAGGTCAAACATAGATAACTCATCTCCAAATTTATGTTCCAAGAACCTCTCAAGTTTTGTCAACTTATTTGTTGCTTGCCCAAGCTTCTCGGTAGTTTGTGTAAGTTGTTCCTTTGTTTCTTCATATCCTGTTAGTTTTTCTTCCAAATCTACTACCTGCTTCTTTAAATTCTCGACATTCATTTGGCTTGAGCTACCAAGTTGGATAAATTCGGTGAAATGCCTACGGTTTGCAAAAACATAAGTTGGAGAGACACCTGGACCTAAAACACGCACTCGACCTGAGTGTTCAGCTCCACATAGTTTCCCAATGGCGTCATCGGGATAAGCATTAATCTTTGATGGAACACCTTTTGTTGCTACACGTTCTTGGTCTTCAGATAAGCTCTCTCAAATCTTATCCTAAATATCAGCAAAACAATAACAGTTAATATATAATCTTCAAATAACAAAAGGTGCTGAATTATTTTATCCAAACGTTAACCACTATAGCAAATGCAAGAACTTTATTGGCCATCTAATTAGTCACAGCTTTCAAAGTAGGGTCATTATGTTTCCAAATTTGTGTAATTAAGTAGTGTATATTTGACTAAAAGCGCAATTGCATATCAATTTATATGGGTTATATTGACAGCTTCCTCTCTGAAGCCACCTATAATTTTTGCTGGGGGAAGCACTAAAGTTGGTTTATCAAGTCAATAAAGCTGGCCTAAGGCCTAATATAATTACATATAACACACTAATCAATGGGTGTTGTGATGCTGGAAAGATGGACACTGTTGTTAGATTATTTAATCAATTGAAGTCAAATGGACTATCACAAGTTGTGACATATAATACTTTGATTGCAGGATATTCCAAGATTGGAAATTTAGCAGAAGCTCTTAACTTGGTCAAGGAAATGGAGGAGAGGCATGTTGCTCCTTCTAAAGTGACATACACAATTCTGCTTGACGCGTTTGCAAGATTAAATTATATGGAGAAAGCATTTGAGATATATTCTTTAATGAACAAGTCTGGTTTGGTTTCAAATGTTTACACCTATAGTGTCCTAATAAATGGGTTTTGTATGACTGGTAGCATGAAAGAAGCATCCAAACTCTTCAAATCATTGGGTGAACTACACTTGGAACCCAACAGTGTCATAACAATACAATGATTCATGGTTATTGTAAAGAAGGAAGCTCTTATAGGGCTCTTAGGACACTCAAAGAAATGGTTGGGAAAGGAATGCTTCCAAATGCGGCCAGTTTTTGTTCAACCATAGGACTTCTGTGCAGGGATGGAAAGTGGAAAGATGCTGAGCTTCTTTTACAGTGGATGATAAATTCAGGACTAAAGCCACCAATGTCTTTGTACAATATGGTTCACAAAGTCAGAAGTGAAGTTGTGAATGTTGAACATGACAGTAATTCATAATTTTACTCTTGGATTCTATTTCAATTGCCAGTCACCAAGGCATACAAATAATCCTATTTATTTGTCTATTATGAAAATTTAGATTTTCTTTTCAAGAGAATAATATTTAAAGGCACCACAAGAGAATATTAGTATATAATTATCATATCATCGTGGATGGGATATGGCCTATCCTATCCTTTCAACAACATCTAACATTAACTCAAGGCATTTATTAACCAATAAAGCTTTTAAAATTGACAATTTAACAAAGTTGATATACTTACCGCCATGGCTTTTCCTTCTTCATTCACATAGTTTCCATCCTTCTTTAGTAAAGTTGCCAATTTAACCTCACATCGACATACCGGTCTTCCTAATTTTAGCTCCTAAAATACATAAATTACAAACAATTATCATGTATAAGTTACTATGTTAGAACATAGAGAGTTACTTTGACATACTAACAGTAACTTAGCTTATAATTAATCAACTACTTACCATCTCATGAGCCCTTCTTGCATTGCTCTTACTGCCACCAGTACGTGAGACTTTAAGATTCTTACGATTTTTTTTCATTTTGCTCACTTAATTTCTACAATTTTTAACCATGATAGTCAATATATGTTCCCAAAGTTCTAAATTTGTTTTAAACAAGAGAAGAATAGAGTAAAATAATTTTCTATAGAATACTTATACCATCATCTTTTCCTTTTTATAATAATGAACAAAAGCAGCCTACTCAACAGAATCAACACCTGGAGGTAGAGTAGCAAGTATCTCGTCCTTACTTTTGTTAGGGTAGAAGTAGTGACACCTTAACTTGTATTTATAGGCTTTCCATCTATCCCCTAATACACTCCTCACCCATTTGATACCAGCAGCATAATCAAACTCAAAGTGATCCTTGAAATGTTATATTTATATGTTAATATTGGATAATAACCTCATAAATCAAATAAAAGTATTGAGAAATTTAGATAATAACCTTAATACACTTCCATTGATTGACACTACTGTCTGTTGACATCTCATCCCATCTTGCAACTGATAAAGGGCAAAACGCAGACCTTTGAGCAATTTGACCAAGAAACCTCACAAGCAAATTTGACCCACTATCATTGCCTTGGCCATTACCATTGATTTCCACAAATACTTTTTTAGTCTTTTCCAAATGCCAAACCTGACTTGCTACCATTTTTCGAGTAATAGTTTCTCCAGTACAAATATCTACCATTAAATTGACAAAACAAAGTTAATATTTTCTAATGAGAAAACCATGAAATAATAAGATAGTATTTTTACCTTTAACTTTGACAAGTAGAGGCTCATCTTCTTGTTCTAGTTGAACTTCATTTGGGCTTAAGGAAGGGTCAGATGAATCCTTATTGGTTGGACTATTAGTTATGTCCACATTTTGAAATTGATCATTGAACTGATTGTTGATACTTTGCTGGTCCACGTAATCTTTGTAACGTAGCTTCTCCAGATTGCTTCCGTTTTTTCCTCATTTCAAGTCCAATATCTGCATGTTTTACTAACAAAAGCTAACACATGGATCGAAAAATATATCTTAAATGAATCATAAGATGAACATGTCATTACACAAGCAAGAGCATACAAAGTTCATAAACAACAAACAATTTCAAAGCACAAAAATAAATTGCGCCTGAATTACAAAGGTCATAATCAAACTACTCTAACATCATGCTATCATCTCCTTCACTATTTGATTCATCGTGTTCTTGTTCTTGGTCTTGTTCATTGAGATCATCTTGTACTAATTGCAAATCTTCAATGTTCTCCACATTTTGCTCGCGAAAAGGTATGTCTTCCATCTCTTCTGAATCCATTAAGTTCACATCTCCCATATCATATATGTCTCTAGGCTTCATATGACATACACAAGACCAGCCTTCTTCAAATGGATCATCAACATAATATACCATTCTAGCATCGGTTGCAAGGATGAATGGTTCATCAACTTCATTCACACCAGTATGTATTAAGCGAGAAAAATTTACACTTGTTATCCCAAATTGATCTATTTTGATTCCCTTGTTAGGTGTAGTGTCTACCCAAATACACTTGAATAACACAACCCTTAGCTTACCATAGTAATCAAGTTCTATGATATCAACTAATTTCCCATAATACATGTCATCACTTGTTTTTTCAATGGGATCATTTCCAGTTGAAAACCTCTTAGTAATAGCAGACATAACGACACCGCTATTTTGGGTCCTTAGTCCCTGTTCCTTCCTTTCTGTACGAAACTTAAATCCATGAATGTTATACCCATTAAATCTCCTTGCAATGTCATTTGGCCCTTTTGCAAGCCATTCAATTTCAGCTGTAATATTTGGATCATCTTTTCTTGCAACATTGTATATTTTGGGAATTGTTAGGAGAATTATATATGCCACAAGACTTTGAGATGGAAAAAATTAAGTGAGCTCGATATATATCCTTACATATTCTTTAAACCACTTCTGAAAATGTTTGTGAACATATTCTTCCACAAATTTAGATAAGTTTTTCTTGCCACGATGCATCCTAGTCATCTCAACTCTACACTTCCTGGATGAGAAATTTCTTATTTATTCAAAATGATCTTGAAATGGATGATAATTTAAAAGTTTACTTTATGTAAAAACATAAAACTTACTCACGAAATACATCAACTAATTCACAATATTTAGTTAACACATAGCGATGAGCTTGTGTCTTCTCCAAGGGTGGAAGTGAAAATATCTTGATAGCTCCAATAGGCCTACCTGATGTAGGAAACAAATTTGACAAAATCGTAGACTCACTACTAGCATTGTCTCCACCGTCATCGTCATTGCGTCTTGGTCGATTGAACCTTGTTTCAATCTCACCATCCTCCAAGTATCTTGAACAAAACGTAAGACACTCATCCATAATGCATCCTTCAGCTATACAACCTTCTGGTGCAGCCATGTTACGAACATAAGATTTTAAATGGCCAAGGGTCCTAAAATAAAAGAAATTGAGCCTCATAAAACTAAACCATTATAGTTTATTATCAACTTAATGATAGATACAATATACCTTTCAATAGGGTACATCCATCTGTAATGCACCGGACCAGCGATCATTGCTTCCTCTCCAAGATGAATGACTAAATGAACCATAACAGTAAAAAAAGAAGGAGGGAATATCATTTCCATATGGCAAAGGGTCCGAGCAATTCGTTGTTGTAGTTTCTCTAGATTCTTGACATCTAGAACCTTGCATGATATTTCTCTAAAGTAGTTACATAGCTCAATCAACACTGAAGCAACTTCTTTAGGAAGAGATTTTCTAAAAGCAATTGGCAAAAGATGTTCCATCAGAATATGTGAATCATGACTCTTTAAACCAAAGACCTTGCGTTTCTTAGTATCAACAAATCTAGAAATATTTGATGCGTAACTGTCTGGGAAAACCACATTTTTCAGAATCCTTAGGAACATATCTTTCTCCATATTTTTCATTTTAAAGCACGATTGAGGAAACTTAGATGAATTGGGATATGGGTGAAGTCTTTCTCTGATTCCCATTTCTTGCAAGTCTTTGCGAGCTTGAAGATTGTCTTTTGTTCGTTTTTTGTCATCAAGCACCGTGAACAATACATTGTCACAAACATTCTTCTCTATGTGCATCATATCAAGGCAATGTCGAATAAGATTATGCTCCCAATAAGGTAAATCCCAAAAGATACTTTTTTTCTTCCATTGTTGTGGGCCATCCTGACTTGTACCCTCACCATGTGGCCTTTTACGATAATCCTCAATTTGTCTTAATATGTCTGAGCCTGTCATTGGAATTGGGTGGAAGTCTAAGCTCCACGGATCCATCAAAGGATTTTTTGTTGTGCCTATACTTGTGATCAAGGGGTAAATATCGACGGTGCCCCATGAAACAATTTTTCCTACCAAATTTCAGCCTTTTAGATTCCGTATTAAACTTACATGTTGGACATGAAAACAATGTATGCGTATTCCACCTAGATAAATTGTCAAGCCCAGGAAAGTCACTAATCGTACAAAACAATGCAGCTCTCATTTGAAACGTTTCCTTAGTAGAAGAATCATAAGCGTCAACACCGACCCACAAGCTTTTTAACTCTGCAACTAGAGGCTGCAAGTAAACATCAATATTATTGCCAGGCATCTTGGGACCAGGAATTATCATTGACATGATAAGAGAAGTTTTCTTCATGCAACACCATGGAGGATAGTTGTAAAGATACAACATCACTGGCCAAAGGCTATTAGAAGAACTTAAAGTTTCAAATGGATTGAAACCATCTGTAGCTAATGCAAGTCGTACATTACGAGGATCTAAAGCAAAATCTAGATAAAGTGAATCAAAATTCTTCCATGCTTTAGTGTCTCTAGGATGCCTTAACAAACCATCGGGATTTTCAACCATAGCATGCCATTTCAATAGCTCTACAGTTTTAGACGACGTGTACAACCTTTGCAACCTTGGTATAAGTGGGAAGTATCGCAATACTTTTTCTGGTTAGCGCTTCTTTTTCTTTTGATCGTCCATCACATCATTTGTAGCACCATCATTTTCATTTGATTTCCATCTGGATGTATTACAAATCTTGCATTTATCTCTCTTCTCATCCTCTGGTGATCCCCAATACAACATGCAATGTTGCGGACAAGCATGAATCTTATCATAACTTAGACCTAACCTCTTAATCATCTTTTTTGCTTGATAGAAAGATGATGGTAGATCAGCATGAGGAAAAGCATCACGTAGAAGCTCAATGATCATTGAAAATGTTTTATCTGTTGCGCCACACAAAACTTTTATATGGTAGAGACGCACAATGAATGACAATTTGCTATATTTTGTGCAACCGTGATAGAGCTCTTGATTTCCATCTTCCATTACCTCTTTAATTGTTTTCAACTCCTTATTACTGACATCGTTTGTGCCCATGGGGTGGTCGTCGTTAGGAAGACTAGATGGGCAAGAATCTTGATTTCCTTGATCACCAAAGACACCAAAAACATCATTTAACATATCTTGCATTGGATATTGTCTAACTGATGCTTCGTTTACTTTGCTCACTGATTCAGCATTGGGTTGATCATGCTTTTCCCCATGCATGTTCCAAAATGTGTACTTTCTTGGAAAGCCTTTTTCAAGGAGATGACTGAACACTTCAACTCTACTACGAGGATAAAATCCACATACATTACAAGGACATAATATTTTTCCATTGATTGCTGCATTTGAAAAGGAAACGTCCAAAAATTGGACTACCCCATCTAAGAACTCATTTGATTTTATTGGCTTGTCAATCCAACTCTTATCAATCATAATTGGATGAATCTGTTTCAAAATTAAATGAAACTATTCATGCTTTTAAGGTAGCAAATGATAATGACATAACATAAAACTTCAACATTGTTACTAAGTAATCATTTCTAATCACACATGCAAGTAATATATAGTCTTACTCATTAAACATAATTAAACAAGATGAACAACTATTTACTTTAAATTTCATAAAAAAATGTATAGAGTTGAAGAATGAGTAGATAATCAAAGACAAAGAGGGACGTACCTACCAATAGGTGCGAGGTCAACGGTGTCTCGAGAGCTGGCTTCAAAAACCAAACAACATTATATTAAGTAAACATCTAATGACCAGATGGAAAAAGGAAAGTAATGTAATTCCTAAGTGAAGATCTATGCCTATCATACGGTTCATGGCTTCATGATCTTAAGAGAGTATGCAAATAGGAATATACTTTCCAATGACCTAAGAGCAATATTTGAAAGAAAGCCTATAAACATTTAAACTAAATTACAACACCATGTGAAGTGGGAACATTATTCATCCTTCAAGTCAAAAGGGATATGTTATATTTGAGAGTAGTTAGTTGTTGTGATGTACTAACCAATTACTCATTTTCTATTTTTGCATTATGTTTGTTAAACCTAATGGATTAGGGAAAATCTTATTTAATTTTTCAAGGGCTAATGTTTGTTGAGTTGTGGCTAAAAGGGGAAAGAGATAAAGGCACTAGAGTAGACCTTGACATCAGCAAATATCTGATTAGGAAAATGCTCATTTTAATTGTAGTCAACTTCTTGCATGTGTTCTGCACTTGAAAGGTGCTACATGTTCAAGATAACTATGAAAGAAGAAATGCATATTATTCCCTCCACATATATGTCACTAGATTTGACAATTAGACACCTTCTGTCAATTTAAATAGATGAACATATGTCACTATAGTTGATTCCATATTCCACAGTAAACTAAGAAAAGTGTTGCTTCTACAGATTCTAATCACTAAAGATCATAACTGTGATTGTGAATAACCTCATTCTTTTTTTATTTATGTAATAAACACTGATTCTAAATGTTTTTTTTAAATTATTAAACTGTATATACTGTATTTTGAGGTGGAGCAATATGTTTCACTGAAATTACGAAAGGAATAGCACACACAAGAGCAAAGAAAGATCTATTTCAAGTATTGATATGCATAAATTTTCGTTGCATAAATTTTATTGTTTATTTTGTCCTATGAATCTCCACTTCAGAGTTTATATCATCTTTTAATATTTAAAAGTAATCCATCTCGATTTGTTTGCTTCCCTTGAAAAGAAACCATCTATTGGAAGGGACCCACAGGTACAATATTCATAAATTCCTAAGTGATTGCTGCATTTGCACTGCAGCAATATTTTTCCATTTATAAACTGCAGCAATCCATATCAAAAGGGAACATTTTTTCAGCCTTCAAGTTAAAAGGGATCTTATAGTGCAGTTTATAAACGTATATGCAGCAATTGGGTACTGTTAGATATATATACAGTTTATCCTCCATTCTTTATTACCCCAAGACAGAGCATTATGTACTGTTAGAAAATCTAAATCAGATTGATGCTCCTTTTCTAAACTCAAACAAAAACGTATCACATTGAAGCAAAGAAGCAAAGAAATAAAAACGTATCAGAGATCAGAAACAAAAACGTATCACAATCAGAATCTCAGATTTTGTTAACCTCAGATTTTGTTTCATAGAAGCAAAGAAATAAATGGCAGAAAAACAAGAAATCAACCTCAATCGAAGTTTAGAGACATACATGTAGAGAAAAGTGATGCTCCTTAACCAGATTGATGCTCCTTTTCTCTTGGTTAAGCTCTCACCTGCGTAGCAATGGAGAAAGGGAGAAGGCAGTGAGAGATAAAAACCTAGGTTAGAGGAAGCAATGGAGAAAGGGAGAAAATCAGAACCATGGAAAAGAGGTGAAAGAAGAGAAAGGGATAACCGTGGCTAACAGACTTAGCCACGGTCTTTGTAACCGTGAAAGGACGTGGCGTCGCCAAATTTTAGCCACGGTCTTTTTTCTCAGTAGCCACGCGGAAAGCAACCGTGGAGACATTTCTTTAGCCACGGTTACACTGTTACTTAGCTACGGTTATCCCGTGGGCAAACATCCATTTGGTTTTGTAACACGCCTATGTTAGCCACGGTTCAAACCGTGTCTATCTAGGCGCGAGAAATTCGCGCGTATTTTAGTCAATATTTAACTACGGTTTAACCGTAGCTAATTTAAATTTTTTTTTTTAAATTCGTTTTTACAGATAGTCACCTAATATATGTTATTTGCTAAATAGCATTCAAATTTCATGGTACCCATACAAAATTAGAAGATAAACGACCTAAATATATTGATTACTAATGATAAAA
This sequence comes from Astragalus membranaceus, assembly GCA_039519185.1. Lineage (NCBI taxonomy): Eukaryota > Viridiplantae > Streptophyta > Magnoliopsida > Fabales > Fabaceae > Astragalus > Astragalus membranaceus. Next base: position 96,113,994 of record CM076849.1, read on the forward strand.
GTCTATGTCTACAAACCATCCATTTCAAAAGTAATAATAGCCTTAACAAGAAATATGAAACCAAAAAAGGCCAACAACAAAGAAGCAACTAGATGTTCTCGTACATACTCTAAATAACAATAACTAAGATGAACCTATAGATCAAACATAGATAACTTATCTCCAAATTTATGTTCCAAGAACCTCTCAAGTTTTGTCAACTTATTTGTTGCTTGCCCAAGCTTCTCGGTAGTTTGTGTAAGTTGTTCCTTTGTTTCTTCATATCCTGTTAGTTTTTCTTCCAAATCTACTACCTGCTTCTTTAAATTCTCGACATTCATTTGGCTTGAGCTACCAAGTTGGATAAATTCGGTGAAATGCCTACGGTTTGCAAAAACATAAGTTGGAGAGACACCTGGACCTAAAACACGCACTCGACCTGAGTGTTCAGCTCCACATAGTTTCCCAATGGCGTCATCGGGATAAGCATTAATCTTTGATGGAACACCTTTTGTTGCTACACGTTCTTGGTCTTCAGATAAGCTCTCTCAAATCTTATCCTAAATATCAGCAAAACAATAACAGTTAATATATAATCTTCAAATAACAAAAGGTGCTGAATTATTTTATCCAAACGTTAACCACTATAACAAATGCAAGAACTTTATTGGCCATCTAATTAGTCACAGCTTTCAAAGTAGGGTCATTATGTTTCCAAATTTGTGTAATTAAGTAGTGTATATTTGACTAAAAGCGCAATTGCATATCAATTTATATGGGTTATATTGACAGCTTCCTCTCTGAAGCCACCTATAATTTTTGCTGGGGGAAGCACTAAAGTTGGTTTATCAAGTCAATAAAGCTGGCCTAAGGCCTAATATAATTACATATAACACACTAATCAATGGGTGTTGTGATGCTGGAAAGATGGACACTGTTGTTAGATTATTTAATCAATTGAAGTCAAATGGACTATCACAAGTTGTGACATATAATACTTTGATTGCAGGATATTCCAAGATTGGAAATTTAGCAGAAGCTCTTAACTTGGTCAAGGAAATGGAGGAGAGGCATGTTGCTCCTTCTAAAGTGACATACACAATTCTGCTTGACGCGTTTGCAAGATTAAATTATATGGAGAAAGCATTTGAGATATATTCTTTAATGAACAAGTCTGGTTTGGTTTCAAATGTTTACACCTATAGTGTCCTAATAAATGGGTTTTGTATGACTGGTAGCATGAAAGAAGCATCCAAACTCTTCAAATCATTGGGTGAACTACACTTGGAACCCAACAGTGTCATAACAATACAATGATTCATGGTTATTGTAAAGAAGGAAGCTCTTATAGGGCTCTTAGGACACTCAAAGAAATGGTTGGGAAAGGAATGCTTCCAAATGCGGCCAGTTTTTGTTCAACCATAGGACTTCTGTGCAGGGATGGAAAGTGGAAAGATGCTGAGCTTCTTTTACAGTGGATGATAAATTCAGGACTAAAGCCACCAATGTCTTTGTACAATATGGTTCACAAAGTCAGAAGTGAAGTTGTGAATGTTGAACATGACAGTAATTCATAATTTTACTCTTGGATTCTATTTCAATTGCCAGTCACCAAGGCATACAAATAATCCTATTTATTTGTCTATTATGAAAATTTAGATTTTCTTTTCAAGAGAATAATATTTAAAGGCACCACAAGAGAATATTAGTATATAATTATCATATCATCGTGGATGGGATATGGCCTATCCTATCCTTTCAACAACATCTAACATTAACTCAAGGCATTTATTAACCAATAAAGCTTTTAAAATTGACAATTTAACAAAGTTGATATACTTACCGCCATGGCTTTTCCTTCTTCATTCACATAGTTTCCATCCTTCTTTAGTAAAGTTGCCAATTTAACCTCACATCGACATACCGGTCTTCCTAATTTTAGCTCCTAAAATACATAAATTACAAACAATTATCATGTATAAGTTACTATGTTAGAACATAGAGAGTTACTTTGACATACTAACAGTAACTTAGCTTATAATTAATCAACTACTTACCATCTCATGAGCCCTTCTTGCATTGCTCTTACTGCCACCAGTACGTGAGACTTTAAGATTCTTACGAGTTTTTTTCATTTTGCTCACTTAATTTCTACAATTTTTAACCATGATAGTCAATATATGTTCCCAAAGTTCTAAATTTGTTTTAAACAAGAGAAGAATAGAGTAAAATAATTTTCTATAGAATACTTATACCATCATCTTTTCCTTTTTATAATAATGAACAAAAGCAGCCTACTCAACAGAATCAACACCTGGAGGTAGAGTAGCAAGTATCTCGTCCTTACTTTTGTTAGGGTAGAAGTAGTGACACCTTAACTTGTATTTATAGGCTTTCCATCTATCCCCTAATACACTCCTCACCCATTTGATACCAGCAGCATAATCAAACTCAAAGTGATCCTTGAAATGTTATATTTATATGTTAATATTGGATAATAACCTCATAAATCAAATAAAAGTATTGAGAAATTTAGATAATAACCTCAATACACTTCCATTGATTGACACTACTGTCTGTTGACATCTCATCCCATCTTGCAACTGATAAAGGGCAAAACGCAGAGCTTTGAGCAATTTGACCAAGAAACCTCACAAGCAAATTTGACCCACTATCATTGCCTTGGCCATTACCATTGATTTCCACCAATACTTTTTTAGTCTTTTCCAAATGCCAAACCTGACTTGCTACCATTTTTCGAGTAATAGTTTCTCCAGTACAAATATCTACCATTAAATTGACAAAACAAAGTTAATATTTTCTAATGAGAAAACCATGAAATAATAAGATAGTATTTTTACCTTTAACTTTGACAAGTAGAGGCTCATCTTCTTGTTCTAGTTGAACTTCATTTGGGCTTAAGGAAGGGTCAGATGAATCCTTATTGGTTGGACTATTAGTTATGTCCACATTTTGAAATTGATCATTGAACTGATTGTTGATACTTTGCTGGTCCACGTAATCTTTGTAACGTAGCTTCTCCAGATTGCTTCCGTTTTTTCCTCATTTCAAGTCCAATATCTGCATGTTTTACTAACAAAAGCTAACACATGGATCGAAAAATATATCTTAAATGAATCATAAGATGAACATGTCATTACACAAGCAAGAGCATACAAAGTTCATAAACAACAAACAATTTCAAAGCACAAAAATAAATTGCGCCTGAATTACAAAGGTCATAATCAAACTACTCTAACATCATGCTATCATCTCCTTCACTATTTGATTCATCGTGTTCTTGTTCTTGGTCTTGTTCATTGAGATCATCTTGTACTAATTGCAAATCTTCAATGTTCTCCACATTTTGCTCGCGAAAAGGTATGTCTTCCATCTCTTCTGAATCCATTAAGTTCACATCTCCCATATCATATATGTCTCTAGGCTTCATATGACATACACAAGACCAGCCTTCTTCAAATGGATCATCAACATAATATACCATTCTAGCATCGGTTGCAAGGATGAATGGTTCATCAACTTCATTCACACCAGTATGTATTAAGCGAGAAAAATTTACACTTGTTATCCCAAATTGATCTATTTTGATTCCCTTGTTAGGTGTAGTGTCTACCCAAATACACTTGAATAACACAACCCTTAGCTTACCATAGTAATCAAGTTCTATGATATCAACTAATTTCCCATAATACATGTCATCACTTGTTTTTTCAATGGGATCATTTCCAGTTGAAAACCTCTTAGTAATAGCAGACATAACGACACCGCTATTTTGGGTCCTTAGTCCCTGTTCCTTCCTTTCTGTACGAAACTTAAATCCATGAATGTTATACCCATTAAATCTCCTTGCAATGTCATTTGGCCCTTTTGCAAGCCATTCAATTTCAGCTGTAATATTTGGATCATCTTTTCTTGCAACATTGTATATTTTGGGAATTGTTAGGAGAATTATATATGCCACAAGACTTTGAGATGGAAAAAATTAAGTGAGCTCGATATATATCCTTAGATATTCTTTAAACCACTTCTGAAAATGTTTGTGAACATATTCTTCCACAAATTTAGATAAGTTTTTCTTGCCACGATGCATCCTAGTCATCTCAACTCTACACTTCCTGGATGAGAAATTTCTTATTTATTCAAAATGATCTTGAAATGGATGATAATTTAAAAGTTTACTCTATGTAAAAACATAAAACTTACTCACGAAATACATCAACTAATTCACAATATTTAGTTAACACATAGCGATGAGCTTGTGTCTTCTCCAAGGGTGGAAGTGAAAATATCTTGATAGCTCCAATAGGCCTACCTGATGTAGGAAACAAATTTGACAAAATCGTAGACTCACTACTAGCATTGTCTCCACCGTCATCGTCATTGCGTCTTGGTCGATTGAACCTTGTTTCAATCTCACCATCCTCCAAGTATCTTGAACAAAACGTAAGACACTCATCCATAATGCATCCTTCAGCTATACAACCTTCTGGTGCAGCCATGTTACGAACATAAGATTTTAAATGGCCAAGGGTCCTAAAATAAAAGAAATTGAGCCTCATAAAACTAAACCATTATAGTTTATTATCAACTTAATGATAGATACAATATACCTTTCAATAGGGTACATCCATCTGTAATGCACCGGACCAGCGATCATTGCTTCCTCTCCAAGATGAATGACTAAATGAACCATAACAGTTAAAAAAGAAGGAGGGAATATCATTTCCATATGGCAGAGGGTCCGAGCAATTCGTTGTTGTAGTTTCTCTAGATTCTTGACATCTAGAACCTTGCATGATATTTCTCTAAAGTAGTTACATAGCTCAATCAACACTGAAGCAACTTCTTTAGGAAGAGATTTTCTAAAAGCAATTGGCAAAAGATGTTCCATCAGAATATGTGAATCATGACTCTTTAAACCAAAGACCTTGCGTTTCTTAGTATCAACACATCTAGAAATATTTGATGCGTAACTGTCTGGGAAAACCACATTTTTCAGACTCCTTAGGAACATATCTTTCTCCATATTTTTCATTTTAAAGCACGATTGAAGAAACTTAGAAGAATTGGGATATGGGTGAAGTCTTTCTCTGATTCCCATTTCTTGCAAGTCTTTGCGAGCTTGAAGATTGTCTTTTGTTCGTTTTTTGTCATCAAGCACCGTGAACAATACATTGTCACAAACATTCTTCTCTATGTGCATCATATCAAGGCAATGTCGAATAAGATTATGCTCCCAATAAGGTAAATCCCAAAAGATACTTTTTTTCTTCCATTGTTGTGGGCCATCCTGACTTGTACCCTCACCATGTGGCCTTTTACGATAATCCTCAATTTGTCTTAATATGTCTGAGCCTGTCATTGGAATTGGGTGGAAGTCTAAGCTCCACGGATCCATCAAAGGATTTTTTGTTGTGCCTATACTTGTGATCAAGGGGTAAATATCGACGGTGCCCCATGAAACAATTTTTCCTACCAAATTTCAGCCTTTTAGATTCCGTATTAAACTTACATGTTGGACATGAAAACAATGTATGCGTATTCCACCTAGATAAATTGTCAAGCCCAGGAAAGTCACTAATCGTACAAAACAATGCAGCTCTCATTTGAAACGTTTCCTTAGTAGAAGAATCATAAGCGTCAACACCGACCCACAAGCTTTTTAACTCTGCAACTAGAGGCTGCAAGTAAACATCAATATTATTGCCAGGCATCTTGGGACCAGGAATTATCATTGACATGATAAGAGAAGTTTTCTTCATGCAACACCATGGAGGATAGTTGTAAAGATACAACATCACTGGCCAAAGGCTATTAGAAGAACTTAAAGTTCCAAATGGATTGAAACCATCCGTAGCTAATGCAAGTCGTACATTACGAGGATCTAAAGCAAAATCTAGATAAAGTGAATCAAAATTCTTCCATGCTTTAGTGTCTCTAGGATGCCTTAACAAACCATCGGGATTTTCAACCATAGCATGCCATTTCAATAGCTCTACAGTTTTAGACGACGTGTACAACCTTTGCAACCTTGGTATAAGTGGGAAGTATCGCAATACTTTTTCTGGTTAGCGCTTCTTTTTCTTTTGATCGTCCATCACATCATTTGTAGCACCATCATTTTCATTTGATTTCCATCTGGATGTATTACAAATCTTGCATTTATCTCTCTTCTCATCCTCTGGTGATCCCCAATACAACATGCAATGTTGCGGACAAGCATGAATCTTATCATAACTTAGACCTAACCTCTTAATCATCTTTTTTGCTTGATAGAAAGATGATGGTAGATCAGCATGAGGAAAAGCATCACGTAGAAGCTCAATGATCATTGAAAATGTTTTATCTGTTGCGCCACACAAAACTTTTATATGGTAGAGACGCACAATGAATGACAATTTGCTATATTTTGTGCAACCGTGATAGAGCTCTTGATTTCCATCTTCCATTACCTCTTTAATTGTTTTCAGCTCCTTATTACTGACATCGTTTGTGCCCATGGGGTGGTCGTCGTTAGGAAGACTAGATGGGCAAGAATCTTGATTTCCTTGATCACCAAAGACACCAAAAACATCATTTAACATATCTTGCATTGGATATTGTCTAACTGATGCTTCGTTTACTTTGCTCACTGATTCAGCATTGGGTTGATCATGCTTTTCCCCATGCATGTTCCAAAATGTGTACTTGCTTGGAAAGCCTTTTTCAAGGAGATGACTGAACACTTCAACTCTACTACGAGGATAAAATCCACATACATTACAAGGACATAATATTTTTCCATTGATTGCTGCATTTGAAAAGAAAAAGTCCAAAAATTGGACTACCCCATCTAAGAACTCATTTGATTTTATTGGCTTGTCAATCCAACTCTTATCAATCATAATTGGATGAATCTGTTTCAAAATTAAATGAAACTATTCATGCTTTTAAGGTAGCAAATGATAATGACATAACATAAAACTTCAACATTGTTACTAAGTAATCATTTCTAATCACACATGCAAGTAATATATAGTCTTACTCATTAAACATAATTAAACAAGATGAACAACTATTTACTTTAAATTTCATAAAAAAATGTATAGAGTTGAAGAATGAGTAGATAATCAAAGACAAAGAGGGACGTACCTACCAATAGGTGCGAGGTCAACGGTGTCTCGAGAGCTGGCTTCAAAAACCAAACAACATTATATTAAGTAAACATCTAATGACCAGATGGAAAAAGGAAAGTAATGTAATTCCTAAGTGAAGATCTATGCCTATCATACGGTTCATGGCTTCATGATCTTAAGAGAGTATGCAAATAGGAATATACTTTCCAATGACCTAAGAGCAATTTTTGAAAGAAAGCCTATAAACATTTAAACTAAATTACAACACCATGTGAAGTGGGAACATTATTCATCCTTCAAGTCAAAAGGGATATGTTATATTTGAGAGTAGTTAGTTGTTGTGATGTACTAACCAATTACTCATTTTCTATTTTTGCATTTTGTTTGTTAAACCTAATGGATTAGGGAAAATCTTATTTAATTTTTCAAGGGCTAATGTTTGTTGAGTTGTGGCTAAAAGGGGAAAGAGATAAAGGCACTAGAGTAGACCTTGACATCAGCAAATATCTGATTAGGAAAATGCTCATTTTAATTGTAGTCAACTTCTTGCATGTGTTCTGCACTTGAAAGGTGCTACATGTTCAAGATAACTATGAAAGAAGAAATGCATATTATTCCCTCCACATATATGTCACTAGATTTGACAATTAGACACCTTCTGTCAATTTAAATAGATGAACATATGTCACTATAGTTGATTCCATATTCCACAGTAAACTAAGAAAAGTGTTGCTTCTACAGATTCTAATCACTAAAGATCACAACTGTGATTGTGAATAACCTCATTCTTTTTTTATTTATGTAATAAACACTGATTCTAAATGTTTTTTTTTAAATTATTAAACTGTATATACTGTATTTTGAGGTGGAGCAATATGTTTCACTGAAATTACGAAAGGAATAGCACACACAAGAGCAAAGAAAGATCTATTTCAAGTATTGATATGCATAAATTTTCGTTGCATAAATTTTATTGTTTATTTTGTCCTATGAATCTCCACTTCAGAGTTTATATCATCTTTTAATATTTAAAAGTAATCCATCTCGATTTGTTTGCTTCCCTTGAAAAGAAACCATCTATTGGAAGGGACCCACAGGTACAATATTCATAAATTCCTAAGTGATTGCTGCATTTGCACTGCAGCAATATTTTTCCATTTATAAACTGCAGCAATCCATATCAAAAGGGAACATTTTTTCAGCCTTCAAGTTAAAAGGGATCTTATAGTGCAGTTTATAAACGTCTATGCAGCAATTGGGTACTGTTAGATATATATACAGTTTATCCTCCATTCTTTATTACCCCAAGACAGAGCATTATGTACTGTTAGAAAATCTAAATCAGATTGATGCTCCTTTTCTAAACTCAAACAAAAACGTATCACATTGAAGCAAAGAAGCAAAGAAATAAAAACGTATCAGAGATCAGAAACAAAAACGTATCACAATCAGAATCTCAGATTTTGTTAACCTCAGATTTTGTTTCATAGAAGCAAAGAAATAAATGGCAGAAAAACAAGAAATCAACCTCAATCGAAGTTTAGAGACATACATGTAGAGAAAAGTGATCCTCCTTAACCAGATTGATGCTCCTTTTCTCTTGGTTAAGCTCTCACCTGCTCCTTTTCCCTAGGGTTTAATATCATCAAATACAACTAATCTTGGGTGCCAACAACAATGCACTACTTACCTTAGGAAAGGGAGCAAAGAAGAAGGGAACATGATAAGAAAGGGGAAGAAATGCATGAAGGAACTAAGCAAAGAAGTAACATATTCAAATCAATCATGTAAACCACACACTTAATTAATTAGGCTTGACCCACTTTGAAAAAATGTTTTTTAGTGTCCCCAGTGGAGTCGCCAGCTGTTGCGCCCGAAAAAGTCCTCGAGGGAGAACCTTCCTCGTTCACAACTTTTCCTAAGACAATGAAGCCGCCACCAATATTTATTAAGGAAAATATTAGGAAAACCTTTTTTGGAAAGCGATTGGTCTTGCGTAACTAGAGAATAGGGTTCGGGGGTCGGTTACGCGCGGGGAAGGTGTTAGCACCCCACACGTCCTCTCTACTGAGAGGGAACCTTTAATTAAATGTGTGGTTTTAGTGTGTTGACTTGAAAATACTTAATTTTGCCTCTCTATTTCTTATTGAAAATGAATTAAAGAACTTAATAAAATTTTTTATTTTTGGAGAGAAAGAAGAAAAAAGGGTTTTTAGAAAGAAGTGCTTGACGGGACATGGCCCGCTCCTATGTATCTCCCGGTGCGATGGAGAATTCAAAGCTACGTAGTTCTTCTTTGTTTGGAAAACGGTTTTTGTTTTTTATCTTGTTTAATTTGTGAAAATTGAGCTTTCATGATGATCAATTGAGCAAAGGCTCCAAGTGACCACCGTTAGCACTCCATTGTTAATAATCATGCAAGCAAAGGCTTCGCAAGAATACTAACAAAGTTTTTGATTTAGTGAAAATCTTTAGGAAAATTAGGCATTCATGATGATCAATTGAGCAAAGGCTCCAAGCGATCACCACTAGTACCTCGTTGTTAATAATCATGCAAGCAAAGGCTTCACAAGACTATTAACAAAGTTTTTAATTTATGAGAAAATATTTTGTCTTGAAGAGAATTAAATTAAATTAAAAAAAACGAGAAAGGGGGTGAAATGGTAAAATAGGGTGTTATTAGCAGCAAGGGGTTGTAAAATTACTAGATGGTGTAAGAAAGAAGCCCAGTTCGCATCTGAGGGCCCAGTATGCGAAACTGGGCTTAAGTGGGGGAGGTGCGCACATGAATGGAGGGGGTGTCAGCAGTAATCTGAATATTAAAAAAAATAAATAAATAAATAAATAAATAAAAACCTAGCTATATAAAGCCAAACCCTAAAAACTAAACCTAATTCCTAACTTCTTCCCCAGCTGCGCGCCGCACCCACACAAATCGCCCCAACCCTAATTTCTCTAATTTTCCCCCTTTCTCCGCCTTGCTTCACGGAACCGTGGCTCCTCCCCTTTCTTCTTCGACCACCACCGTCCTCCTCTCTACGCCGTTCATCACCATCTCCTCTCCTCTTGTTATACCCCAATTTTGTCCGTCTTCTAGTTTTTAGTCGTTTATTTTTTGTAAATCGTGTTTTGAAGTCGCGTGATTACGAGAATTATCAGTATGGCGTCTCAGCTACTAATCCTAGCCAATTTCAATTACCCTGTTCAACTAAATCAAAATACCGTTGTTTTAAATTAGGCATGCACGCGAATGATCGGTCGTTTCGTGCGTTCTTCAATTTAATCTTTGTATTTGGATTTAGTCAAACCTAATTGAGACTACCAAAGTCATTTTTCTCGCGATTGGGCTTGTCGTTTCAATTCGGGCTTAAGAATGCAATTCCAAGTTAATTTTTAGCGCTTCTAGTTAACAGGCCCATTTTTCTATTTTTGGGCCTCGTTTTAGCGTATTTGTTTAGTCTGGCCCGTTCTCGTCTTTGTATTTGGCCCGACTCCTTTTTCTTATTTTGTTAAGCAATATAGTATCAAAAAAATGTCAAAAAATTCTATTTAATTTTATTTACAATTTAATAGTGTCCAAGATGTCCAAAAGTCCAAAAATACAAAAAATGATAATATTAAAAATACCAAAAAATACAAATCCGAAAATGCAAATAATAATAGGCAGCAGCAGATTCAGGGTTTCCAGCTGCTGGGCCTAGGTCGATCCGCTCCAAAACCTGAAAAATAATTCAAAGCCCGGTCAAAAGCAATCAATGCCCAAACCTAAAAATGCAGTATAAATTAGCAGTCAAACAGCAGTAGCAGGACACGGAATTCAAGGCAGAAATAATATTGCAAAAATCACAAAAAAAAGGGGTTAGAGTTTCACATTGAAACCCTAATCCACCAAACACAGTTCTGAGTTCCTAAATACAAAAGAGGGAAGAAGCAGCAGTCAGGAGGACAGACAAAAATTCAGAAGCAAGAGAGGCCGTAAAGCAGCAGCAGAGCAGGCTACAGCAAAATTTTTAGAAGCACGCTGGAAACCAGGTTGGCATTTCATAATAAATCCAAATAGTTGTTATGCGTTGAGATATATGACTCAAATAGTTGTTATATGCTGAGATGTATGAAAATGGACTAGCGCGCGTCTTCATTATTTTATTTTCTGATTGATCAAACTCTCAAAGTAGTGGTGATTTTTGTTTTGTGCAAATCTGTTTGTGCTTTTAGGGTTAGGCTTATAATAGTTAAAGTAAAACCAGAATACAACTAAAAAAAAACCAAGTCAGAAATTAGGAACATAAGTTTTTATGTTTTTATCAAAACCAGAGCTTCAGGAAAATCAAGAGTAAGGAAAGAGGAGGATAAAAATGGAATTAAGAACAAAATCAACAAACAGAATTCTATTTGGAGTTTTAGAAACCTTGGAATATTTCAGCATTTTGAACCAAAGATTAGGATTAGAGATAAACAGAAAAATAACAACCAAAGAACAAACCTAGAGTAAGCAGTAGCCGCCGCCATAGGCCCCGTCGCCGTCGTCACTTCCGTTGAACCCCGCCGCCGTCGTTTTCTCCCCAACGACAGGCACCCCGTGCGCTCGTGCTGTCTCTCTCCGATTCGAACCCTCTGCGCGCTCGTTCCCTTTCCCCGACGCGAAACCGTCGCCGTCGCAGCTCTCCGGCGAACCTCCTTCGGGCACCGCAGCGATGATCTCTCTCTTCTCCGGTCATCTTCTCCGATCACGAACGGACGTCTACCACGAACAAGTCGCCATCCTCCTCCGTCAGAATCTCTCCATCATCGAAGACCCGGATCCGAACCACCCACCTACGACCCAACCACCGTACGCGACAACCATAGTACACCAACCAACCCCTTCGCGAAACCAGTCTGGATCGAGAAAAAGGGAGACCATGCGTTGAGGGGGAAGCCGTTTCGGTGTGGGTGAGATGAGAGAAGAGGCGTGGTCACAGAGGGGAAGAGAGAGTGGATCGGTGTAGGAGATGAGAGAGGAGGGTTCGATTACAGTGAGGGAGAGGAGAAGAAAGACGGGGTCAAGGATAGAGGGGAGTGGGCGAGGAACGGCTGAGAGAGAGAGGGAAGATTAGAGAAATTAGGGTTGAGAGGTTTGGGGAGTGGGACGGCGCCGCAGCTGAAAGGAAGGGGGAAGAATTGAAATAGTTTTAGGGTTTTTTAATTTAGGGTTTCCCCTTTTATAGTGTCTCCAATAAATATTTATTTTAATTTTATTTTATTATCAGAATGCTATTAGCACCCCCTCATTAGCGCGTACACCCCTCCCTCACTTAAGCCCAGTTTCGCATACTGGGCCCTCAGATGCGAACTGGGCTTCTTTTTACACCACCTATTAATTATACAACCCCTTGCTGCTAATAACACCCTATCTTACCATTTCACCCCTTTTTTTTCTCGTTTTTAATTTAATTTATTTCCCTTCAAGACAAAATAGTTTCTCATTAATCAAAAAAAACTTTGTTAATAGTCTTGTGAAGCCTTTGCTTGCATGATTATTAACAATGGAGTGCTAATGATGGTCACTTGGAGCCTTTGCTCAATTGATCATCATGAAAGCTCAATTCTCACAATTAAACAAGATAAAAAACAAAAACCGTTTTCCACAGAAGAACTACGTAGCTTTGAGTTCTCCATCGCACCGGGAGATACGTAGGAGCGGGTCACATCCTGTCAAGCATAACAAATAAAAATCATTTTCACAATAAGTTTTCAAGCAATTATTTTTCAAAAGAACCAAGAACTACGTCGCCTTTGATTCTCCACCCGGAGATACGTAGGAGCAGGGCCACGCCCCTGTCAAGCGCAAAAACAAATAATTTCTAAATAAAAAATACAAACACATCTCTTTCAAAAATCAAAAATCTTATTTTCAAAGTAGGGGATTAAGTCGGTCGTACGGCCGGGTTAATCATTGTTTTAGGATAAGTGAACTGTGGTCCTTCAGAGCCCCAGCGCTCCTTCAGCCCCCAGCGGCCCTTCAGACCCCCAGTGGTCCTTCAACACAGATCACACAATCCTAAAACCCCTATATTAAAAAACACCAAACACACAAACATTTTCCTACACAAGAACTACGTAGCTTTGAATTCTCCATCGCACCGGGAGATACGTAGGAGCGGGCCATGTCCCGTCAAGCACTTCTTTCTAAAAACCCTTTTTTCTTCCTTCCTCGCCAAAAATAAAAAATTTTATTAAGTTCTTTAATTCATTTTTCAATAAGAAATAAAGAGGCAAATTAGGTATTTTTCAAATCAGCACTTAAAACCACACATTTAATTAAAGGTTCCCTCTCAGTAGAGAGGACGCGTGGGGTGCTAATACATTCCCCGCGCGTAACCAACCCCCGAACCCAAAACTCTCAGTTTTCAAAGGCCAATCGCTTTCCAATAAAAGGTTTTCCTAATATTTTCCTTGATAAATATTAGTGGCGGCTTCATTGTCTTAAGAAAAGTTGTGAACGAGGAAGGTTCTCCCTCGGGGACTTTTTCGGGCGCAACAGCTGGCGACTTCACTGGGGACCCTAAACAACATTTTTTCAAAAGTGGGTCAAGCCTAATTAATTAAATGTGTGGTTTATATGATTGATTTGAATATCTTGCTTCTTCTTCCTTTTTCATAAGCATGTTACGTCCATGTGCATTCTTCTTCTATGTTTGTTTTTGCAATAGATAATTACTTTTTTGCTTAGTTCTCTCATGCATTTCTTCCCCTTTCTTATCATGTCCCCTTCTTCTCTGCTCCCTTTCCTATGGTAAGCACATGCATACTTCCCCTTTCTTATCATGTCCCCTTCTTCTTTGCTCCCTTTCTTGAGGTAAGTAGTGCATTGTTATTGGCACCCTAGATTAGTTTATATTGGATCGATATTGAACCCTAGGATAAACAACATGCTATTTTTCTGGACTTCTCTGGATTTTCATTTGCAGGTGGGGAAGGGTAGTTATTCCTAGGTGTTGTGCCCTCGACACACACTTCACATCCTATACTTGTGAGCATTGAGTGGGACCTAAAACCCAAGGTCTGAACAAAAACCTAGGAGAGTGGGAACGATTAGTGACTGCCATTCGTAGACCTTTGTCTGTATGGCTCTCATGAAAGTTCCGCCCAAGAGTGCGCTTTGTCATGATGCCTCACACTCGGTAGCTTTCTACGATTGTGGGTGCCATCATGAGAGAGACTTTAGCTCTTAGTTGCCATTGTAAGGAAGTGATTAGAACCTACATGGGAGGATTACCCCTTTCGTCGACTTTAGACCCTAGGATTCCCACCCTTTGTAGGACACGGGGGCACGCCTTTGTTTGTTGCATTAGTTTAGGCATTCCTTTTTCTTAAACTCTATTTCAAAAATCGTAGAAAATAATATCCATATTTTCTTACCCTCTTTTTATGTAAATGACACATCATTTCGCATCCACATCATTTCGCATTCACATCGTTTCGCACCATCGCATTTGCATCTAACAAAAGTTTGAAAAAAAAAACATTCATCTTGCATTCCCTTTCAATACATAAAGATAAAACAAAAAACAATTATCATCTGCATAGCATAAGCATTTCATTTATAATCATCCTCGTCGAGTTCATCCAAGACGAGGCATTCATGCATAAGCATTATTTCAAAAAAAAAGACACAGTAGAACTACGTAAGCTTTGATTCCTCATTACAATGGGGATACGTAGTAGCGGGTCATACCCCGTCAAGCACATTTTTCTAAAACCTTTTTTCCAATAAATCATTTGCATCTCCAAATAGTTTTCAAAATCATGTTCCAGAACTAAAGAACAAAAGAAAATCATTGTGAGTATCATGCATTTCATTGCACAAAAAAAATGAAAACAAGAAAGCATCTCATTCATAATCATGAATAAAAATCATCATCAAATGTAGCATTCATGCATCATTTCATTAACCTCATCACTCTAGTTCAAATACATCATTCCTCCATACATGCATCTTTCAAAAAAGGAAGGGGCGTTGGCATTTCATACTTCGCCTTGCCTCTAAAAAAAAATAATAAAAAAATAAAAAAAATAATAAAAAAAAAATCATCATTTAGAAAAAAGCATCATTCCTGTATCTTTCATCATTCAAAAGAAAAAGGGGGCATTGGTATTTCGTACCTTGTCTCGCCTCTAAAAAATAAAAATAGAAAATCAAAATCAAAAATCATTTTGAAAAAAAAAAGGGGGAATCATTCTTGCATCATTCGCATTGGCATTCCATGTTTTGTCTTGCATTAAAAATAACAAAATTATTTAGAATAAGCCACGCTCATCGAGTGGTCATTCTCCACGCATTTGCATCATACTTGCATATCATAATTTGTTCATTCATTCATTACATAAAATAAGAGTTGTGATGAGAAGCGAGACGTTCTTGCGAAACAATCATCCTTTTTGAAAAAGTTTATCCTTACTTGGTTGCAAACTCAAGGTGTTCCAAGGCACTCAGTTTTTCAAAAGCACTGCATCCCATCCATTCCATGACAAAAGACTGAAATAGTGTATCAAAGAAAAAACAAATTTTTAACTGATGTTAACTCTCCGTGAAGCATTCTTCTAATGAGCGTGCATGCTATGAGTACATTCTCTTGTTTGAGTCCGTTGGTTTTCCTCCCTTACCACAGTTTCCCGTCCAAGTCTAGTCCCGCCCCGTCCACCCATAAAGTGCATATTCTCCCCATCAGTGCGTATTTGACTTTTGGTTCAAGTCCTCCATGCTGGGGCAAGTCTGTGATCATTAATTCCCCTTGATTAATATCATATTCCTTCAGTGCAAGTCTCTCAAAAAAATAATAATAATAATATAATAATAAACAAGAAAACAAGCTCGCTAGGTTGAAAACCCGGAAAGGGCGGCCTAGGCAAAAAGGAGCGCCCGGTGGACTGAAAACTCACAAAGAGCGGTCCAGGCAAAAATTAGGGCACAAAAAAGGAAAAAAGAGCAAACACATGAAGATAGATAAATTATTGTTCTAAAGTTAAGTCTTATAGAAATAAGCAATCGGGATTTGAAATGAAGTTTGGCCATCTCCTCAAAAACCCCAAAATCCCAGAAAGTCCCTTTCCTACCCACCTTGAGCCAAGAAAAACCAAAATCCAAAAATCACCCTAGGCAAGGATCACCCCAAATAAAAAAAATAGTGCATCACTTTTTATCAGCTCACCCGAGTCGAAGAAGGAAAAGAATCAAAAAAAAAGGGAAAAAGAGAAAAAAAAAGGGGATTCAAAAATGAAAATCCCAAAACAAAAGAAAATAAAGTGGTGAGCAGGTACATGTTACCACAAAATACAAGAGATCCTTGTCTAAATAAACCTTCAAACACTCCACCATTCCAACACCAGATTCCATAAACCTTCAAACACTTCCTTTGGCCTCAACATCAAACCCCTTAGTCATTCTACCATGAGACACGAATTTGCTTTAATAGAGCCCAAACAAGCCCAATAACCATCTTCCTCATAGACCATTAACCGTCAATCAACGCCGAACAAAACTCATCCTCCCTTTAGCCTCAAACACTTCATTAAGCCTAACCCTCTTTCCTCCACAAAACACCACAATCCCGAAAAGTCCATTCCGATCAATGACCGGTTGCTTTTGTTCTCTCAAATTCTAATCTTAGGACGAACAAGCTTATCTATGTACAATGTGTTTGCTCGAAAGAAAAACAAGCGATCAGAAAAAAGGAAGCTGATCAAGAAAGAATAAACCCTCAGAAAAAAAAGAGAGCTGAGGAAACAAAAACAAACAGTCAGAAAAAAGAAAGCTGACAAAATAAAAAAAGAGGGACTTGCACTCCAAAACACATTCAAGATGCATTAAAACAAGGTTTAGTGATCACCAGGTAAGGATTCTTTCGCACCAAAAGTCAAGACATCAGTAGAGAACAAAAGATTTGCACTGAGAATACCACTCAGACCCAAAAGTTGGGGCATTCTCTTCACCACCCACACACCCTAGTCTTGGGAAAGTCTGTTCAATGCCCATCCCATGTCATTCCAGTTATCAAGGTCATTCCAAAGTGGGGCAAGTGCATTCCCATTTCCTTCACCTCATTCATTCCCATAAAAACCTCACCGGGGCAATCTCTCAACTCACTATCCTAAACAAGACCTTGTCATTCTGACTGGGGCAACATCAAATTCTGTGGGTTGAAGCAAAACCCCTTTCATTCCAGCTTTCATCCCAAGAGCCGAAGCGTTCCCAATTCATCATCTTCTACACCCGTGGTTGTTGTCACCACTAGACAGGGGCAAATTATTCACTCGTCAAAGACCTGAATTGGGGCAATCTTGTATCTCTTGGTCCCTCATAAGCTTCCGCAATAACCATGTCTGTCATTCCTTCATTTGCCATAAATGTCCATGCCCTAAACCAATTCCAAGCTAACTGACTCATTCATTCACATTTGCACTCCTATGCATGCTTACTAGATAATGCTTCAAAGGAGAGAACACAAGTTGTTTACGTGATATCTAAAATTCAGTCATCATGGAAAGAAAGAGAAAAACAAGTGAGTTTGTTTGTAAATAAAAACCTTGAGAACACTAGAGTTTGAATCAAATTCAATTTTTCAACAGAATGGTCAATAATCATCTCAATTCCTTGCATTCGAAGTCTCGCATCTCATCATCACAAAAAATGTTTACCTCACGCATCTAGGCATCTCAATCTATTCATTATAGCATTTGCATCAAAGCATTACATTTGCATCTTCACATTTTGTGCATTCATCACATAGTAAAAAGAGAAAGCGTTCCACATCAGTTGCACCATATTAATACTTGCATTTCATAGAAGAAAATAGTAAAGAAGAAAAAGCAGAAATCTTTTCATTGCATTGGCATCATATTAATGTTTGCATTTCATAGAAAAAGCAAAGAAAGCAAAAAGAAAACAAAGAAAAGAAACCCCAAAAGCAACACAAAAACATTCCCTGTCATCCAGCATTCCATATCATTCATGATTTCACAAGCGTTCCTTTGTCATTCAAGCCGCAGACATTAAAGCAGTGCATATGCATCATATTAACGTTAGCATTTCCATAAAAGAAAAAAGAACAAGAATCATTGCATCAAACATCAGAGCATTGCATCATATTAATGTTTGCATTTCATAAAAGAAGCAAAAGGAAACAAACAGAAGTTAGAACAGGAGCATTTCATTCATCAAAACATCAATCACCGCATACATTTGCATTCAAACATCAAAGCAATACAGTTGCATCACATCAATACTGGCATCTCATAGAAAGCTAGAACATCTCATGTCATTCATCATCTCATTCATCATTTTACAGCAATATCCCCATTTCAAAAAAAAAAAAGAGAGTTTTCCATTACATGTCATCTGTCATTCCATTAAAATACATGAGCATTCATCAAAACTTTGTATTCACATACCCATGATTCTTAAAAGAGCAAAAAGAGAAGCCATAAGAGAGAAAAGAGAAGAGCCAAGAGAGCCACAAGAAGAAAAGAAAAGAAAGAAAAAGAAAAAAGAGAAGCTAGAGAAAGAGAAAAAGACATATAAGCACAATAGAAAATCATGCATTCATAAGCAAAAGAAAAAGAAAATCATGCATTGCGTACAGACAAGAGAAGAAAGGGAAAATCATTGCATTCATCAAGCATATAGGAACAGTAGAAGATCATGCATTCATCCGACATAGACAAAGGAAATAAGAAACTCATCATTCATCATAAGAAAAAAAGAAAACAGCAATCATGGCATTTGCATTGCATGCATTTGTTCATTTTCAGCTACAGGTACAAAGAGAGGATGAGCACTTCGGTGATAGCCCTCGCCCCCAGATTCCAGAAAATGTTCCCCCAAGTTGGGAGCTCAGAAAGAAAAAAGAAAAGAGAGAAATAGAAAAGAGAGCGCTCAAGCGCGCATTGCGGATTGGAGCACAGAGATCATCGCTCCCTTCTGCCCAGGTCTCACGTCGCGTACGAGCAACGCGATGGACCGCAGCCCCATTTGAGGTTCAACGGAATAGTTGTATCAGCCTAAGATACAGTGGACGCCGTGCATTGATCAGTATATCAGTTTCGGAGCTGATAACGATCCCCCCGGTCGCTCGAAAAGGCCAATAGGAAGCGTGCTCCTCAAAGCCACGTGCAAACTCGGATTCACCAAGAGTCCGTTTAAGGATTACAGGTTTTAGGCAGCCTGGGCAATTTACCGCTTTCTGCACGCCAAGTGCCCAGTTACCGTTTTCTGCACGCCAAGTGCCCATTTACCGCTTTCTGCACGCCAAGTGCCCGTTTACCGCTTTCTGCACGCCAAGTGCCCGTTTTACCTTTTTTGCCTCAGGTTTCTCTAGGTAGACAAAATTGGTATAATTTCTGAATTCTTTATTTCTATTTTGCCTCGGAATATGTTTCGGCCAATTCCTATTCCTTGTCAAAATCCAAATAAAGAGGGACAGCTGTTATACCCCAATTTTGTCCGTCTTCTAGTTTTTAGTCGTTTATTTTTTGTAAATCGTGTTTTG
The DNA here is from genome assembly GCA_039519185.1 of Astragalus membranaceus. Lineage (NCBI taxonomy): Eukaryota > Viridiplantae > Streptophyta > Magnoliopsida > Fabales > Fabaceae > Astragalus > Astragalus membranaceus. The sequence continues at coordinate 96,133,636 of CM076849.1, forward strand.
AAGTCGCGTGATTACGAGAATTATCAGTATGGCGTCTCAGCTACTAATCCTAGCCAATTTCAATTACCCTGTTCAACTAAATCAAAATACCGTTGTTTTAAATTAGGCATGCACGCGAATGATCGGTCGTTTCGTGCGTTCTTCAATTTAATCTTTGTATTTGGATTTAGTCAAACCTAATTGAGACTACCAAAGTCATTTTTCTCGCGATTGGGCTTGTCGTTTCAATTCGGGCTTAAGAATGCAATTCCAAGTTAATTTTTAGCGCTTCTAGTTAACAGGCCCATTTTTCTATTTTTGGGCCTCGTTTTAGCGTATTTGTTTAGTCTGGCCCGTTCTCGTCTTTGTATTTGGCCCGACTCCTTTTTCTTATTTTGTTAAGCAATATAGTATCAAAAAAATGTCAAAAAATTCTATTTAATTTTATTTACAATTTAATAGTGTCCAAGATGTCCAAAAGTCCAAAAATACAAAAAATGATAATATTAAAAATACCAAAAAATACAAATCCGAAAATGCAAATAATAATAGGCAGCAGCAGATTCAGGGTTTCCAGCTGCTGGGCCTAGGTCGATCCGCTCCAAAACCTGAAAAATAATTCAAAGCCCGGTCAAAAGCAATCAATGCCCAAACCTAAAAATGCAGTATAAATTAGCAGTCAAACAGCAGTAGCAGGACACGGAATTCAAGGCAGAAATAATATTGCAAAAATCACAAAAAAAAGGGTTAGAGTTTCACATTGAAACCCTAATCCACCAAACACAGTTCTGAGTTCCTAAATACAAAAGAGGGAAGAAGCAGCAGTCAGGAGGACAGACAAAAATTCAGAAGCAAGAGAGGCCGTAAAGCAGCAGCAGAGCAGGCTACAGCAAAATTTTTAGAAGCACGCTGGAAACCAGGTTGGCATTTCATAATAAATCCAAATAGTTGTTATGCGTTGAGATATATGACTCAAATAGTTGTTATATGCTGAGACGTATGAAAATGGACTAGCGCGCGTCTTCATTATTTTATTTTCTGATTGATCAAACTCTCAAAGTAGTGGTGATTTTTGTTTTGTGCAAATCTGTTTGTGCTTTTAGGGTTAGGCTCATAATAGTTAAAGTAAAACCAGAATACAACTAAAAAAAAACCAAGTCAGAAATTAGGAACATAAGTTTTTATGTTTTTATCAAAACCAGAGCTTCAGGAAAATCAAGAGTAAGGAAAGAGGAGGATAAAAATGGAATCAAGAACAAAATCAACAAACAGAATTCTATTTGGAGTTTTAGAAACCTTGGAATATTTCAGCATTTTGAACCAAAGATTAGGATTAGGGATAAACAGAAAAATAACAACCAAAGAACAAACCTAGAGTAAGCAGTAGCCGCCGCCATAGGCCCCGCCGCCGTCGTCACTTCCGTTGAACCCCGCCGCCGTCGTTTTCTCCCCAACGACAGGCACCCCGTGCGCTCGTGCTGTCTCTCTCCGATTCGAACCCTCTGCGCGCTCGTTCCCTTTCCCCGACGCGAAACCGTCGCCGTCGCAGCTCTCCGGCGAACCTCCTTCGGGCACCGCAGCGATGATCTCTCTCTTCTCCGGTCATCTTCTCCGATCACGAACGGACGTCTACCACGAACAAGTCGCCATCCTCCTCCGTCAGAATCTCTCCATCACCGAAGACCCGGATCCGAACCACCCACCTACGACCCAACCACCGTACGCGACAACCATAGTACACCAACCAACCCCTTCGCGAAACCAGTCTGGATCGAGAAAAAGGGAGACCATGCGTTGAGGGGGAAGCCGTTTTGGTGTGGGTGAGATGAGAGAAGAGGCGTGGTCAAAGAGGGGAAGAGAGAGTGGATCGGTGTAGGAGATGAGAGAGGAGGGTTCGATTACAGTGAGGGAGAGGAGAAGAAAGACGGGGTCAAGGATAGAGGGGAGTGGGCGAGGAACGGCTGAGAGAGAGAGGGAAGATTAGAGAAATTAGGGTTGAGAGGTTTGGGGAGTGGGACGGCGCCGCAGCTGAAAGGAAGGGGGAAGAATTGAAATAGTTTTAGGGTTTTTTAATTTAGGGTTTCCCCTTTTATACTGTCTCCAATAAAAATTTATTTTAATTTTATTTTATTATCAGAATGCTATTAGCACCCCCTCATTAGCGCGTACACCCCTCCCTCACTTAAGCCCAGTTTCGCATACTGGGCCCTCAGATGCGAACTGGGCTTCTTTTTACACCACCTATTAATTATACAACCCCTTGCTGCTAATAACACCCTATCTTACCATTTCACCCCTTTTTTTTCTCGTTTTTAATTTAATTTATTTCCCTTCAAGACAAAATAGTTTCTCATTAATCAAAAAAAACTTTGTTAATAGTCTTGTGAAGCCTTTGCTTGCATGATTATTAACAATGGAGTGCTAATGATGGTCACTTGGAGCCTTTGCTCAATTGATCATCATGAAAGCTCAATTCTCACAATTAAACAAGATAAAAAACAAAAACCGTTTTCCACAGAAGAACTACGTAGCTTTGAGTTCTCCATCGCACCGGGAGATACGTAGGAGTGGGTCACATCCTGTCAAGCATAACAAATAAAAATCATTTTCACAATAAGTTTTCAAGCAATTATTTTTCAAAAGAACCAAGAACTACGTCGCCTTTGATTCTCCACCCGGAGATACGTAGGAGCAGGGCCACGCCCCTGTCAAGCGCAAAAACAAATAATTTCTAAATAAAAAATACAAACACATCTCTTTCAAAAATCAAAAATCTTATTTTCAAAGTAGGGGATTAAGTCGGTCGTACGGCCGGGTTAATCATTGTTTTAGGATAAGTGAACTGTGGTCCTTCAGAGCCCCAGCGCTCCTTCAGCCCCCAGCGGCCCTTCAGACCCCCAGTGGTCCTTCAACACAGATCACACAATCCTAAAACCCCTATATTAAAAAACACCAAACACACAAACATTTTCCTACACAAGAACTACGTAGCTTTGAATTCTCCATCGCACCGGGAGATACGTAGGAGCGGGCCATGTCCCGTCAAACACTTCTTTCTAAAAACCCTTTTTTCTTCCTTCCTCGCCAAAAATAAAAAATTTTATTAAGTTCTTTAATTCATTTTTCAATAAGAAATAAAGAGGCAAATTAGGTATTTTTCAAATCAGCACTTAAAACCACACATTTAATTAAAGGTTCCCTCTCAGTAGAGAGGACGCGTGGGGTGCTAATACCTTCCCCGCGCGTAACCGACCCCCGAACCCAAAACTCTCAGTTTTCAAAGGCCAATCGCTTTCCAATAAAAGGTTTTCCTAATATTTTCCTTGATAAATATTAGTGGCGGCTTCATTGTCTTAAGAAAAGTTGTGAACGAGGAAGGTTCTCCCTCGGGGACTTTTTCGGGCGCAACACCTCTACTCTGTTTCGTTCCCCTTTCTCTCCACCCACGAAAGCACCAAATCGATTTCGTTTTCTTTTCTCACTCACGCCGTTCTTTTACCCTCTCCTCTCCAAAACCAGTTTTGTTCCTTTCCTCGCGTGTCGGTTCGGCGATGGATGCTAGCGACAGTGAGAGGGTTGTTCGCGAAGAAGGTGGGACCGTGGTTCGGTTTGTGGTGCGACGGCGAAGGGGGGGGTTCGGTAGTGGAGTGGCGTTCAGTTTCTGTGGTGGTCGCGGTGGTTCGGGCTACTGTGTTCGCGAGCTTGGAGGCGAACGGTGGACGACAGCGACGGTGGGTTTGGTGGTGACGGCTCTAGGCGGTTCATGGCCAACGACCACCATGGGTGGTGGCCGGAGTCCGCCTCTGACGGCGCCTCATGTTAGTTTTTTTTTATTCTTGCTTCGTTTTTTTATTCTTTTTTTTTTTACTCTGTTTTGATTTCTGCTTTTACCTATCTTCTGGTTGCTGATTCTAAACCCTAATTTTTAGCTAAAAACCTTGCCTAATTTCTTTTTCTGAAACAGACTAACAAAACCTATCCTAATCCATTTCCATTTTTTAAAGCGAGAAAACCGATCCTGATTTTTACTAAACTAAGCCCTAAACTTATTTCAGATTATTTGCTGATTTCTTTTTTTCTTAAACGACTTAACAGGACCCTAATTTTTGTCACTAATTTGCTCCACTTTTGTTTTTTAACCCTAATCTCGTTTTCCAGAACTCTTAATCCGTTCGTGAACATTAACCAATTTCTGCTTCTGAATTAAAATCCTAATTGAATCCTAAACTTCTTCAATCTAATCTACACAGAGGATGAGTATATACATGTAACTAAGAGGATGCTAAAAACCAACATGCTTGCTGTTATTATACTAATATATTATTTAGCATATGAACATCTAAAAACTAAAGCATTACGAATTAAACATCTGCACCTACATGTTTCTTTTTGTGTTTTCGGATTTTACATGATAAATAGAAAATACCAACCTGTATTCCAGCTTCTGAACTTTTTATTTGATTGCTGTTAAACCCTGCTACTGCTCCTACCGTTGATGACTGTTGCTGCTTCTGTTCTATGTGGCTGTTTCTGGGTTTTTTAGGGTTTTGCGATTAGGGTTTCAATGTGAAAACCCTAATCTTTTGGTTCTGAATCTGTGAATTCTTGTATGTGTGAATTGCTGCCCTTTTCTCTCTGAATGCAACTTGTTTATATAGGTACAAAATTAGGTTTTTTTGCTGATCCTTCTCCATTTCTTTCCATTTTCAGGTATTTGGACTTGTTGAGAAAACTTGCTCAGCAAGAACAGGCCCAAGGAAGCTGCTGTTGCTGCTCTTTTTCGTTTCTTCTATTTTTTTGTATTTTTATTATTATTTTCGGATCTGGCCATTTTGGCCCTTTTGATGTAATTTTTATTGTATTTTTTAATTTAATTTTTTGGATTTTTGGATTATTGTAAATATTTGTAAATTGATTTTTATTGATTTTGATTATTTTTGCTATGGACAAATTTTTGTTTTTGGTTGAAGTGGATGAGAATGATTAAGTTGGGCCAAGCCCAATCAAAACCAAACATAGGTCTAACTTAGAAAAATGGCTGAAATGAAGCCCAATTAGAACGAACGCTAAAATCAAGCCCAATCGCAAACGCTAAAATTGGGCTCGAATTGAACAAATGCTAAAACAAAGCCCAAATTCAACAAACGCTAAAATAAGGCCCAAATTCACAAGCGTAGGACCAAATAAGAAGAGTAGGCCCCAAGTGAGCTCGAAACTAACTTAGTAAAAAAAAGAAGTAAAAGGAAGCGGACAAAATTGGGGTATGACAGCTGCCCCTCTTTATTTGGATTTTGACAAGGAATACGAATTGGCCGAAACATATTCCGAGGCAAAATGAAAATAAAGAATTCAGAAGTTATACCGATTTTGTCTACTTGGAGAAACCTGAGCTTTCTTTTCCTTTTCCTTCTCTTTTTTATTTATTATCTTTATATCTGGATTTTAACAAAGAATATGAATTGGCCGAAACATATTCCGAGGTAAAATGAAGATAAAGAGTAGACACTTTCGTGTCGATGTGAAAACAATAAACGAACACTGACGTGCGGGCAAAAAAAGGTAAAACGGGCACTTGGCGTGCAGAAAGCGGTAAACGGGCACTTGGCGTGCAGAAAGCGGTAAATGGGCACTTGGCGTGCAGAAAGCGGTAAATGGGCACTTGGCGTGCAGAAAGCGGTAAATTGCCCAGGCTGCCTAAAACCTGTAATCCTTAAACGGACTCTTGACGAATCCGAGTTTGCACGTGGCTTTGAGGAGCACGCTTCCTGTTGGCCTTTTCGAGCGACCGGGGGGATAGTTATCAGCTCCGGAACTGATATACTGATCAATGCACGGCGTCCACTGTATCTTAGGCTGATACAACTATTCCGTTGAACCTCACATGGGGCTGCGGTCCATCGCGTTGCTCGTACACGACGTGAGACCTGGACAGAAGGGAGCGTTGAACTCTGACGAGAGCGGTTTTGAACTCCAAACTGCAATGCACGCTTGAGCGCTGAACTGAAAAACATTTGAACTCCGAACTAAGGGAGCATTTTCTGGGACCTGAGGGCGAAGATTAACACCGAAGTATTTATCCGTCCTTGTACCTGCAAGTGATAAGAACAAATGCATGCAATGCAAATGCCATGATTGCTTTTTGATGGGATGAATGTGATGTGATGCAGGAGCTTCTTCTTGCTTGCATGAATTTTTCGTCTATGTTTGATGAATGCAATGTATGAGTTTTGTTCGTTTTATTGCTCTTTTGCTCTCCTCTTTTTTTTAATCCCCTTTTTTATTGTTTTTCTTTTCTTTTCTTCTTATTTTTGTTGCTCTTTTGCTCTTTTGGCTTTTCTTTCACTGGTTCAACCAAATCGTAGAACTTGCGTCCCGAGGCACGATGATCGTCCATAATGGTGTGAGGGTCATGCTCCAGCCTTTTTGTGAATTATTTTGACGCGCTCAGTGCTTTTGTCTGGCTTTTATGAATTTACCTGATTGAGAGATCATTTCTTTCCTCATGATTTTCAAAAGTTTCGCAATGAGTTTAATGCTCTGATTTATGCACGTTTTCATAATTCATTTATCATCTACCATAAAACATCATTTTAAAGCACAAATGAAAAGGAAGCAATGACAAAACAATAAGCAGACGAAGTGTAGAGTTTGGACTTTTATTCATATGGAAATCGAACGCGCAAAAGGTCGCGCCGACTGAAAAGAGTACATTGAGAACTTTGAAACTAAGAAAAAAACAAGAAAAATGGACGCAACAGATCTTATGAGCGTTTTTCGTCTTTGGAGTGTTGATGCCAATCACCCATACTTATATCCTTGATCACCCTTTTACCCAAGCTTTTGGAGACGCTGCTTGCCTCTTTTACTTTTTAGTCCAACCTTTCTGACCCTAATTTTTGCCTGGACCGCTCTTTGCGAGTTTTCAGTCCACCGGGTCGCTCTTTTTTTTGCCTAGGCCGCCTTTTCGGGTTTTCAACCTAGCGAGCTAATTCTTGCTTGGCTCATTTTTTCTCTTTTTTTTTTATTTTTCTCAGGCGTAATATTTCTTGACTGAATCTGAATTGACTGGGTTCCTGAGTTCTTCACCATCCATGTTGGTGAGTGTCAGTGCTCCTCCAGAAAAGGCTTTCTTTACCACATATGGTCCGTCATAGCTAGGAGTCCATTTCCCACGGGGGTCACTCTGGATAGGCAGAATCTTCTTGAGCACAAGGTCTCCCTCGCTGAATTCTCGGGGACGAACCTTCTTGTCGAAAGCTGTCTTCATCCTTTGTTGATACAACTGGCCATGACATAGGGCAGCATTTCTTTTCTCCTCAATGAGATTCAGCTGATCCAGACGAGCTTGGACCCATTCTGCTACTTCCAACTTGGTTTCCATCAGTACCCGCAGAGAGGGTATCTCAACTTCAATGGGGAGGACTGCTTCCGACCCATACACCAAAGAGAAAGGGGTTGCCCCGGTTGAAGTACGCACTGAGGTACGATACCCATGCAAGGCGAAAGGAAGCATCTCGTGCCAATCTTTATAGGTTACTACCATCTTTTGCACAATCTTCTTGATATTCTTGTTGGCCGCTTCAACTGCCCCATTCATCTTGGGACGGTATGGAGAAGAATTATGATGTTGGATTTTGAAGTCCTCGCATAACTCTTTCATCATCTTACTGTTCAAGTTGCTGCCATTATCTGTGATGATCTTATCCGGAAGCCCATAGCGGCAAATCAAATCTTTCTTTACAAACTTAGCAACCACAGAGCTGGTAATGCTGGAATATGAAGCAGCTTCAACCCACTTGGTGAAGTAATCAATAGCGACCAGGATGAAGCGATGCCCATTTGATGCCTTAGGCTCGATAGGACCTATGACGTCCATGCCCCACATTGAGAATGGCCAAGAGGCGGTCAAGACATTTAGGGAAGCAGGTGGTACATGAATATGATCAGCGTAAATCTGACACTTGTGACATCTTCTTACGAAACTATAGCAATCTGATTCCATTTGCAACCAATAATAGCCAGCTCTTAATATTTTTCTTGCCATGGTGTGCCCACTGGAATGAACCCCGAATGAACCTTCATGGACTTCTTTCATGATTTTTGTTGCCTCTTCTTCTGTCACACACCTTAAAAGGACCATATCATAATTTCTCTTGTATAAAACTTCACCACTCAAAAAGAAATTCCTTGACAATCTTCTGAGGGTTCTCTTGTCATTCTCTGACGCTCCAGGAGGGTATTCTCTGTTCAAGATGTACTGCTTGATGTCATAATACCAGGGCTTGTTATCAGACTCTTCCTCGACGACCATGCAATAATGATGTGCTGGCAAATCTCGATGCTGAATCCCGATGTGAGTCAAGCTTTTGTCGCAGCTGATATTAAACATTGAAGACAAAGTGGCTAGTGCATCAGCCAACTGATTCTCGTTGCGAGGAAAGTGCTGGAATGTGATTTCCTCAAAAGGCTCAACCAGCTTTAGAACGTAATCTCGGTAAGGGATCAACTTGGAGTCCCTGGTCTCCCAATCACCGTTCACTTGGTGAATTACAAGAGCTGAATCTCCATACACATCAAGTCTCTTAACCTTCCAATCAATGGCTGCCTAGATACCAAGAATACATGCCTCATACTCTGCGATATTATTAGTGACATAGAAGCTTAATCTGGCAGTGGATGGGATAAAGCGGTTATTAGGGGAAATCAGCACTGCCCCGGCTCCGTGCCCGTACATATTGGAGGCACCATCGAACACCATTCTCCATCTTTCATCTTCTGGGGATTTCCCTTCTTCAAACAAAGCCATGATATCTTCATCATGAAAGTCATACTGCATAGGCTGATAATCTTCAACAGGCTGGTGTGCCAGGTACTCGGCCAGCGCACTACCCTTAATTGCTTTCTGAGTGACATATAGGAGATCATATTCTGATAACTGCATTTGCCAACGGGCAAGTCTCCCTGTAAGTGCGGGCTTCTCGAAGATATACTTGATAGGATCCATTTTAGATACCAACCAAGTAGTGTGACTCAGCATGTACTGCCTCAAACGATGAGCAGCCCAAGCTAAAGCACAACAAGTCTTTTCTAGCAGTGAATACCTTGTCTCACAGTCAGTAAATTTCTTGCTCAAATAGTAAATGGCATGCTCTTTCTTCCCAGATTCATCATGTTGCCCTAACATGCAACCCATCGAGCTGTCTAGTACGGTTAGGTACAGGATCAGAGGTCTGCCGGGTACGGGAGGCGTCAAGATAGGTGGATTCTGAAGATATTTCTTGATCTTTTCAAATGCTTCTTGGCAATCCTCATTCCATTTGGCCTCTTGATTCTTGCACAAAAGTTTGAAGATTGGTTCACAAGTGGCAGTCAACTGGAATATGAACCTAGAGATGTAGTTTAGTCTTCCGAGAAAACCCCGAATCTCTTTTTCTGTTTTAGGGACTGGCATCTCAAGAATCGCACGCACCTTGTCTGGATCGACCTCTATCCCCTTTTGGCTGACGATGAAACCCAACAACTTTCCTGATCGCACGCCAAAGGTACACTTGGCAGGGTTTAATCTGAGCTTGAATTTTCTCAACCGCTCGAAGAGCTTTTGCAAGTTGACGATGTGTTCCTCATCAGTTTTAGACTTGGCGATCATATCATCCACGTAGACCTCTATTTCCTTGTGCATCATGTCATGAAACAACGTTACCATAGCCCTTTGATAAGTAGCACCGGCGTTCTTCAACCAGAATGGCATGACTCTGTAACAGAATGTTCCCCAAAGAGTTGTGAAAGTTGTCTTCTCCATATCCTCAGGAGCCATCTTGATCTGGTTATACCCTGAATACCCATCCATGAAGGAGAACAGTGAATGTTGCGCCATACTATCCACTAAGACATCAATATGGGGCAGGGGAAAATCATCTTTGGGACTAGCACGGTTCAGATCTCTGTAATCAACGCACATTCTAACTTTCCCGTCCTTTTTCGGAACTGGCACGATGTTGGCAACCCATTGCGGATACTTGGCTACCGCTAGGAATCCAGCGTCAAACTGCTTTTTCACTTCATCCCTGATCTTTAAGGACATTTCTGGCTTCATTCTTCTCAGTTTCTGCTTTACCGGAGGGCATTCCGGCTTGACTGGCAACTTATGCACCACTATGTCAGTATCTAAACCTGGCATATCTTGATAAGTCCATGCAAAGACATCGACATACTCATGTAGGAGTTCAATTAGTTTCTTGCGCTCACCTTCCTTCATTGAAGTACCCACCTTTACTTCCTTTTTGCTGTCCTCTGTGCCTAGGTTAATTATCTCAACGGACTCCTCATGTGCCTGGATAACCTTTCCTCTTGTTCAACCATTCTCATCAATTCTGGAGGAGTTTCCCAGTCATCCTCAACATCCTCCTCAGCTTGGTTAACGGGGTGATCAAAATTAACATATGAACTGTTGGCATCGTTATTCTCAAAGATATTCATTTTAGATCTGCATTTGCGGGAATAGAAAGAAATGAGCAAGCAAAAATAGAAACACAAGAAGGAGACGCATGATAATAAAAGGCAAATTTATTTATTTGAGAATCCAAAACAACATTTTATTGATAGATGATATTTGAAGGAAAAACATGCATGCCCTTATGAAATATCCTAAGGCCTTGGGCTGAGCCAAAGAATTTGCATTACAAAATCATTACTTTGGAATGAAAATAACAGGGAAATCAATGATCTTCCAATTATCAAGCTCTTCATCTGCAGCACTGCGACGCACCAAGTCCACGCCTTTGTCTTCCACAACTGATTCTTCCTCAATGACGGCCACCTGATCGGGATCCAGCATACCCGCATTCCTAAAGCTCCGAGAGAGATCATAGATAGGAATCTTCTTCAAGCCTGATTCCCGTCCCTGAAGCTTAGCTAGCCTCCTTTCTCGCTTTTCCTCAGCCATTCTCTTCTTATCAGCCTGAGTGGGCCAATATCCTAACCCACGCCTATCCTTGTACTCTTGCAGCTGAACCGGCGTCAGAACTCCTTGCTCGTACTTTCCCAACCCTTTTCCGATCTGGTAACCATTTTGCAGCATGACTTTGGCCACCATGATAGCAGCGTCAGATATCTTTGGTACGGGCAACGGGGTCTCTTCCCCCACAAAAGCAGCATTTGCAATTTCTAGTGATTGAAAGGCAGATTCAAGTGATTCTTCTGCAGCCTCAATGTATTGAGAGGGATGGGGCTTGCTAACGATGAACTCTTCTTCTCCAAAAATGACTATCAGCTTGTCGTCGACTACAAACTTAAGCCTTTGGTGGAGGGATGAAGGAACAGCACCGGCAGCATGAATCCAGGGTCTCCCCGGGAGACAACTGTAGGATGATGCAATGTCCATGATCTGAAAATTCACATAGAATACTTCTGGCCCTATCTGCATCTGGAACTCCATTTCTCCTATAACCTCCTTCTTGGATCCGTCAAATGCCCTAACTAGTGTTGAGCTAGGCTTCATATATGAACAGTCTACATTTAATCTGCTCATAGTAGATTTGGGCATGACATTCAAAGAGGATCCATTGTCGATGAGGACCCTGGAGAGTGTATATTCACCACATCTGACTGAAATGTGAAGTGCCTGATTATGCCCCTTTCCCTTAGGGGTGAGCTCATCATCGGTAAAAGTAATATAATTGGAGGCAACAATATTCCCTACAATGCCATCGAGCTGGTCAACAGTGATGTTCTGAGCTACATGGGCTTCATTCAATACTTTCGTTATGGCTGCACGGTGAACCTCAGAATTGAGCAGCAGAGACATGATAGAGATCTTTGCAGGGGTGTGGTGCAGTTGGTCCAACACTTTGTAATCACTCTGACGCATGATCTTCAGAAATTCAGTGGTTTCTTGTTCTGACACTTCCCTACTTTCCTTGGGTTCTTGCGCTTTGCCTTTGCGAATTCTTTCCTCCTCCTCCTTTGAGGGACCTTCTTTCAGGACTTCAGGGGCATAAACCCGTCCGCTTCTAGTGACTCCGCTGCCTCCCGCAATGTTGGTGACATCGGGAACAACCTGAGGCGTCTGAATTGGAACTGACACCCCATAGCTCCATGGAACAGCATTGTTCTTTTGATGAGGAGCTGGGACAGGAATCACAATGGTCTTAGGTCTCTCCACGATCGGCTTTCGGCTATACGGGACCTCAATAGGTACCCGATCATTTCCATTCTTATCCGATTCGAAGGTCAGCACATCCTCCTCTTTCACTTGCACACCTATTTGGATTACATGACGATCCAATAGGTCTTGCAAAACTGTCTTGAAAGCCTCGCATGCCCCATCACAATTAACATCAACACAGACTTCTCTCTGAGTACATCCTCTCTTAATGACCCCGAACTTGCACAGCTCTGCACGAATAACCTTTAAGGGTGTTTGGACACACTCCACAGTTCTGATTAAGGATTGACTTCCCGTATCGTGGATGGCATTGGTTGCATGTTTCTGATGGCCAGGCAGCGGATTAGTTGTGATGCTCGGGTCCTCTTGTTTGAAGGTTAACCCTTTGGCATCAATAAGATCTTGCACTACAATTTTGAATGCCTTGCAGTCCTCAACAGCGTGTCCTACTGCCCCTTCATGAAATGCACAGGTAACGTTAGGATTGTAGCCTCGGAAGTAGGGTGGTTGAACTGGTCTCATGGGTCTGGTATTGATGAGTTTGTTTGTAGAAAGATAGTTGAAGAGGTCAGTATAGGACATGGGGATGGGATCAAAGGTGGTCTGTTTTTTGTCTGGGTAGCTTTTGTGGTAGTTATTTTGTGGTGGAAGGGTTGGTCGTGTTTGAGTGGGGACAGGGATGTTTTGTGGTTGATAAGGTGGGCTTATGGTGATGACGTTGGTTTCTCCTTCTTTTTTCTTTGGAAATCCGGAGAATGGCTTTTTCTGGGTGGTCATGCCTGTGGAACCATGGGCAATCTTGCCGCTTCTCATCCCGTTTTCTAGTCTTTCACCGATGATTACCATGTCTGAGAAATTGGAAGACACGCTACCAATCAACCGATCGTAGTATAACGACGGCAGGGTTTCCATGAACATGAAGACTAATTCTTTCTCTAACAAAGGGGGTGTTACTTGTGCAGCCAAAGCCCTCCACCGCTGGGCATACTCTTTGAATGACTCATTATCTCTTTTTGCTAGACTCTGCAACTGTGTTCTGTCTGGCGCCATATCTGTATTGTACTGGTACTGTCTGAGGAAAGCATCAGCCAAGTCTTTCCAACAATGGATATGAGACGGTTCTAGCTGCATGTACCAGTTGAGAGATGCTCCCGCAAGACTCTCTTGGAAGTAATGGATCAACAACTTGTCATCGTGAGAATGTGCAGCCATTTTTCTACAGTACATGGTCAGATGGCTTTTAGGGCAAGTCACGCCTCGGTACTTGTCAAAGTCGGGCACTTTGAATTTGGGAGGTAAAACCACACCAGGGATGAGACACAGATCACGAGCTTCTCTTGCTCTAGAGCCCGACCCTTCAATCATCCTTAAGCGTTCTTCTAACATATGATACCTGTCTCTAACTTGAGGAGCTTCAGCAAGATAGTTCTGGGGAAAACCATTCACACCGTAGTGAGGATTACTCATCGCCACTACGGCTGGGTTCACGTGTGGGTCACGTGAGTGAGTGATATTCCCAGGAATTGGTCCCTGAATTGGGGGATAGACCGTTACTGGTGAATGAAAGTCGAACGGAGTTCCCGGCGGAATAGGAATCTGAATTTGGCCCTGAAGCGCTCCCGTTCCTCCACCGTTTGTGGCTGAGATGGGTGGGACTTGTTCTGCAACACTAAGGGGATTACCTCCTGCGTTAGCCTCGGCTCCCAGAGGTGTGTATCCGGCTGGGAGTCCCCAAGGCATCCCATGCGTAACTGGTTGGCCCTGGTTATTGGTTCCTGAAGTATGAGCAAAGGTGCTAGTCTCGAGACTCGGAGGGGGAAGAGTGACAGCAACTCCGGTAGTGACGGCGAGATTTTCAGCGGTAGTTCCATTCCTTAAAGCTTGTAGTATGCTCATCATTTCCGTCATCTGTGCTTCCATTGCCCCTATTTTCGTTCTCAACTCCCGATTCTCTTGAGCCAATTGTTCTGTGTTGGGAACCTCGGCAGAGGTGTTACCATGGTCTGGTTCCCCACTTCCTAAGTCTTCAATAACAGGACCGCCCCGGTCATTCTGGTTAGTTGCCATGAGCCTTGCTTGTAGACGAGTCAGGTATCGATGTTGGCGAACCAGCTTGCCTTTTTCTATTAAGGGAATACACTTTATGAGCACGAGAATTAAATAAACGAATGCAGATGCAATGCGATATGCATGATTTTATGTTTGTTTGGGTGCCGGGAATCGCGGTGTAATTCGTCTTGTCATAGGCGTGTAGGTCTAAAGCTCTAATATTTTATTTTTATATATTTATTTTATTTTATTTTTTGCTATTATTTTTGCAACGAAGTTGGAAACAATAGGCAAAATGAACACACTCTATTCAAAAGGAAAGAATACTTCAAACTCGAGGGAAAAGCAAAGTACAACATTCTGAGGGCAAAGTACAATATCCAAAGAAAATTACAACTTTTTAGAGAAAATTACAATTTCCTAAGAATTATCGCAATGATCTAAAGTGGACTTCAGAGACATATGGCCTTTAATTTCTCCTTCCTCTTTCTCTTCTTGCTTTCGGCTGCCCCCTTGGCCTTCTCCATGAGTTCTTCTGTCAGGATCTTGCAATACTCGACAAACTCACGCACCTTGGCCGGAGTGTTGCAAGGGTTCATTTCTGCTTCAGCTCTTCTTAGCTTCTTGGGAACAACTCTCACAGCTTGATTAGCTAGCCCTGCTAGCTTTGAAAATTTGCTGCTCCAAAGCCGAATCTCATCCCTTAGCTCCTTGATGACTTCTTGGTCTTCTATTTTGCCAATTAATGCCAAGAAGCGTTCCTCCCAGTACCGGCTTTCTACTTGCACTTGCTCATAAGATTCCCTTAGGTATTGGAAGTTCCTCTTCAATTCATCCGACCTTCCTTGTTCAAACTCCAAAGCTTGTTGATATTCTTTCAAGATCCCTATGATAGACTCTCTATCTTGCCTGATGTTTTCCACTTGGTTCTCCATTTCAAACTTCATCCTTTGGAATCCTTCTTTTGACCTAGCTAGCGCCTCTCTAACCATTTTCTCATCCCTCTTTGACTTGGTATATGATTTCTTCCATTCCCTTGCTTCCGCCACAGCCTCATTCATCCTTGAGACGCACCTCTTTACTTCTTCTTTAGCTCCCTCCAAATATTTCTGAATTCCCCTCTTGCTCTCTTCTTCTATTTCAAGCTTCCTATTGGTTGCTTCAATAGCGGCAGTTTGAAGAGCATTTTCATTTTCTAGCTTCCGCTTGTCTTGCATCACCTTTCCCAATCTGTTTTGCAAAGCCCTTTTCTCTTCTTCTGCTTTTGATAAGGCCAACTTAACTTCTTCTAGTTCTTCAATTAGGGGAACGTGGGGCTCTGGTATTTTCTCTTCAAGTGATGGCATTCCTTGGTTGGATGATCGAGTTTCCTTAATCCTCTTTTCTAGCCATTGAGTGAAGGAGACAGCAGTGGTCCTTTTAGATAACTCGCCCTTGTTTTTCCGCACCACGGTTTCCCAAGCTTGCAAGCCTCGCCGAAGTAAGTCCTCGTCTTTAGGGATCCCCTCATGGAGGTAAAAACGGAACAACATAGCTTCGGAGGGTGAGTCCCGCATAGGGTACCCGAGTTGTCTCAAGGCCAAAGACGGGTTATAATTGATGCATCCCTGTGTTCCCATGAGGGGGACGTTCTGGAAACTGCCACATTGGAGTATCACTGAGGGTCTATCTTCCCAAAACTTGTGCAAGTACCACCGGATTTGAAGAGCATCAAGGTTCTTGAGAGTATCCTTCCACTCTTGAGGGCTCATAGTCTTCGGATTGCAACCCAAGGCGTAGGAAAGCAGGTCCCCAACTTCACTTTTGTTAATGCACACATGACTGATCAACCAAGCGTATAGCACAGGGAAGGAACAACACATCTTATCCTTTCGGAACTCATGATGGCGGGTGAAGGCACGATAGGTCTCGGCGAGAATAGCGGGAACCGGGTTGATGAGACTTTTTGCACTCTTGAAAGCTATGAACACACCAACAGCGGTTTCATCTATATGTTTCTCAATCTGAGGGAAAAGAACAATGCCGAAGATGGTCAAAGCTAGTACTTGCTTGAAAGAAACCCAATCATTTGATGCTACATAGCTAGTCATCAAACTTTCAAAGTACTCTTGAGGAAACCCAAATATTTTGTTACGCTTAACTTTGTGGGACCGCACTTCTTCTACACTGATTTGTAACAAGGAAGCAAACTTCTCATCTGAATAATACTGCCTCTGATACTGGTAAGGTCTAGCCTCTGAGCGATCAAAACCCAGAATCTTCTCATACTCCTCTAGGGTAGGTGCCATTTGGAAGTTCTTGAAAAGAAAACATCTAATCTCAGAGTCATAGAACCAACATAGGGCGGCGATGGCGCTCTCTTGTACTTCTAACTGTAATAACTTGCGGATGCTCCCAAAAGTCTTGTCGAAGGACCGAAGCTCAATAGGACCTAATAGGGAGGCATACTCCTTCAACCTAGTTACATCAATCTTCTTTACAATGGGGAACCTCGAATTGAACGCGGTTTTGCCTTTGGATTCCATGTTGCTTCTTACACACCTATGACAAGGTTCGATGTTATGTTGCGATTTCCGGCAAACAAACTTTAATGCATGAAGAATGCAAATGATGAGAGTTTTTTGTTTCAAACTTTTATTAGATGCAAATGCAATGGTGCGAGATGATGTGAATGCGAAATGATGTGGATGCGAAATGATGTGTCATAAAAAGAGGGTAAGAAACTAGGGATATTATTTTCTACGATTTTTTTTGAAAGAGAGTTTAAGAAAAAGGAATGCCTAAGCTAATGCAACAAACAAAGGCGTGCCCCCGTGTCCTACAAAGGGTGGGAATCCTAGGGTCTAAAGTCGACGAAAGGGGTAATCCTCCCATGTAGGTTCTAATCACTTCCTTACAATGGCAACCAAGAGCTAAATTCTCTCTCATGATGGCACCCACAATCGTAGAAAGCTACCGAGTGTGAGGTATCATGACAAAGCGTGCTCTTGGGCGGAACTTTCATGAGAGCCATACAGACAAAGGTCTACGAATGGCAGTCACTAATTGTTCCCGCTCTCCTAGGTTTTTGTTCAGACCTTGGGTTTTAGGCCCCACTCAGTGCACACAAGTATAGGGCGTGAAGTGTGTGTTGAGGGCACAACACCTAGAAATAACTACCCTTCCCCACCTGCAAGAGAAAACACAACAGTCCAGACAAAAGCAAGCGATAACATGTTGTCTACCCTAGGGTTTAATATCATCAAATACAACTAATCTTGGGTGCCAACAACAATGCACTACTTACCTTAGGAAAGGGAGAAAAGAAGAAGGGGACATGATAAGAAAGGGGAAGAAATGCATGAAGGAACTAAGCAAAGAAGTAACATATTCAAATCAATCATGTAAACCACACACTTAATTAATTAGGCTTGACCCACTTTGAAAAAATGTTTTTTAGTGTCCCCAGTGGAGTCGCCAGCTGTTGCGCCCGAAAAAGTCCCCGAGGGAGAACCTTCCTCGTTCACAACTTTTCCTAAGACAATGAAGCCGCCACCAATATTTATTAAGGAAAATATTAGGAAAACCTTTTTTGGAAAGCGATTGGTCTTGCGTAACTATAGAATAGGGTTCGGGGGTCGGTTACACGCGGGGAAGGTGTTAGCACCCCACACGTCCTCTCTACTGAGAGGGAACCTTTAATTAAATGTGTGGTTTTAGTGTGTTGACTTGAAAATACTTAATTTTGCCTCTCTATTTCTTATTGAAAATGAATTAAAGAACTTAATAAAATTTTTTATTTTTGGAGAGAAAGAAGAAAAAAGGGTTTTTAGAAAGAAGTGCTTGACGGGACATGGCCCGCTCCTACGTATCTCCCGGTGCGATGGAGAATTCAAAGCTACGTAGTTCTTCTTTGTTTGGAAAACGGTTTTTGTTTTTTATCTTGTTTAATTTGTGAAAATTGAGCTTTCATGATGATCAATTGAGCAAAGGCTCCAAGTGACCACCGTTAGCACTCCATTGTTAATAATCATGCAAGCAAAGGCTTCGCAAGAATACTAACAAAGTTTTTGATTTAGTGAAAATCTTTAGGAAAATTAGGCATTCATGATGATCAATTGAGCAAAGGCTCCAAGTGATCACCACTAGTACCTCGTTGTTAATAATCATGCAAGCAAAGGCTTCACAAGACTATTAACAAAGTTTTTAATTTATGAGAAAATATTTTGTCTTGAAGAGAATTAAATTAAATTAAAAAAAACGAGAAAGGGGGTGAAATGGTAAAATAGGGTGTTATTAGCAGCAAGGGGTTGTAAAATTAATAGGTGGTGTAAGAAAGAAGCCCAGTTCGCATCTGAGGGCCCAGTATGCGAAACTGGGCTTAAGTGGGGGAGGTGCGCACATGAATGGAGGGGGTGTCAGCAGTAATCTGAATATTAAAAAAAATAAATAAATAAATAAATAAAAACCTAGCTATATAAAGCCAAACCCTAAAAACTAAACCTAATTCCTAACTTCTTCCCCAGCTGCGCGCCGCACCCACACAAATCGCCCCAACCCTAATTTCTCTAATTTTCCCCCTTTCTCCGCCTTGCTTCACGGAACCGTGGCTCCTCCCCTTTCTTCTTCGACCACCACCGTCCTCCTCTCTACGCCGTTCATCACCATCTCCTCTCCTCTTGTTATACCCCAATTTTGTCCGTCCTCTAGTTTTTAGTCGTTTATTTTTTGTAAATCGTGTTTTCTTAAACGACTTAACAGGACCCTAATTTTTGTCACTAATTTGCTCCACTTTTGTTTTTTAACCCTAATCTCGTTTTCCAGAACTCTTAATCTGTTCGTGAACATTAACCGATTTCTGCTTCTGAATTAAAATCCTAATTGAATCCTAAACTTCTTCAATCTAATCTACACAGAGGATGAGTATATACATGTAACTAAGAGGATGCTAAAAACCAACATGCTTGCTGTTATTATACTAATATATTATTTAGCATATGAACATCTAAAAACTAAAGCATTACGAATTAAACATCTGCACCTACATGTTTCTTTTTGTGTTTTCAGATTTTACATGATAAATAGAAAATACCAACATGTAATCCAGCTTCTGAACTTTTTATTTGATTGCTGTTAAACCCTGCTACTGCTCCTACCGTTGACGACTGTTGCTGCTTCTGTTCTATGTGGCTGTTTCTGGGTTTTTTAGGGTTTTGCGATTAGGGTTTCAATGTGAAAACCCTAATCTTTTGGTTCTGAATTTGTGAATTCTTGTATGTGTGAATTGCTGCCCTTTTCTCTCTGAATGCAACTTGTTTATATAGGTACAAAATTAGGTTTTTTTGCTGATCCTTCTCCATTTCTTTCCATTTTCAGGTATTTGGACTTGTTGAGAAAACTTGCTTAGCAAGAACAGGCCCAAGGAAGCTGCTGTTGCTGCTCTTTTTCGTTTCTTCTATTTTTTTGTATTTTTATTATTATTTTCGGATCTGGCCATTTTGGCCCTTTTGATGTAATTTTTATTGTATTTTTTAATTTAATTTTTTGGATTTTTGGATTATTGTAAATATTTGTAAATTGATTTTTATTGATTTTGATTATTTTTGCTATGGACAAATTTTTGTTTTTGGTTGAAGTGGATGAGAATGATTAAATTGGGCCAAGCCCAATCAAAACCAAACATAGGTCTAACTTAGAAAAATGGCTGAAATGAAGCCCAATTAGAACGAACGCTAAAATCAAGCCCAATCGCAAACGCTAAAATTGGGCTCGAATTGAACAAATGCTAAAACAAAGCCCAAATTCAATAAACGCTAAAATAAGGCCCAAATTCACAAGCGTAGGACCAAATAAGAAGAGTAGGCCCCAAGTGAGCTCGAAACTAACTTAGTAAAAAAAAAGAAGTAAAAGGAAGCGGACAAAATTGGGGTATGACACTTGGCCAGGAGTACTAAGACTAGTCGAACTACCAGCTTGAGCCGCTCGCCTATTCTCTTGTTCTCTGGCCTGTTGCACTTCATTGTGCACCATAGATTTCACTATTTCAGCCAATTGTTGAGAAGCTTGATATATGATATCGCGTATCCCCATATCAATCTGTTCACGGATGAAGGATGTGGTCATTACCAGAGGCTACTCCCCATCAACAAGTTGATTTGGTTATGTAGTAATAATCGAGGGTACATCTTGCACAATAAAATCTGACGTATGAGGTTGCTCGTGCTTTTCCACTTTACTAGTAGGAGGTTTCTTTGAAGCCGAAGCTGGTTCCATGCTTACATTTCGACCCAAGCGCAGGTACATATGCCAGTGATAGTCCAAACCAGGTGAATCAAACCATGAAGCTTGTTTGCCTATGTTGGTCCCACCGAACGTGCCAATTTTTGTTGTCAAACGCTCGTTCAGCCGTGGATCAACTACACACCTGAACTTTTGATTCTTTGTTCTTCAAGCGATTTTGCTAAGGAAGGAACTCTTTCTTGAGCTATGGGTTCCCTAATCCCTCCAAAGAGTTGTTAGGTTAGGTGAAAGACTGATAAAAATGTAAAATTTGATTGATGTGATGTCTCTTTATAAATGTACAAGTCTACACACACACACACACACACACACACACACACACACACACACACACACACACACACACACACACATATATATATATATAGACAAGGGTCTTTATTGGCCACGATCCTAACCTAGAGCTGACCATCGTTGGATCGGCGAAGATCAACATACAGTATTGAGCAATGCGCCCTAGCCTCTAGGAACTCCGCTCCACAACGTCCACTCGTATGGAGAGTGGAGTCCAAATGACTTCGCTCCCTATTTCCGCGACGCCTATCCAAGCTGCTCTTGACCATTTCAATGCTCCAAAGTGTCCACATGCATTGAATACTTGGTACCTATGCAACCTATTCGCCTCGACTGCATTTTACCTCAACTACGCGCCTGTTCTTTCTTCAACCCCTAGATTCTCAATTGAGGTCAATGTTTTAAAACTCGGACCGGTGACCGACTCGGTGAAGGTACCGGGTCACTGGGTCAAGGGTCGAACCGATGGGTCGATAGTTGAACCGCATGACCAAAACCGGAACCGGATGACTCAGACCCGGTCTCTATTTCGAGAATTTTCAATACCTATATAGTATATAATATAAATTTCGTCCCTGTAAAATTAATAACTATGTTTGTTTTATATCTACTAAAATATAAAAAATTCCCAAATTTTCAGGACCTATATATTTCATACTTGTAAAACTTAATTTGCTAAAATTACACACCATGCCTATTTTATTTTTATTTGCTTGGTATATATTAAATAAATTTTAAAAGTTCATATCATGCTTCAATAAATATTTAGAACAAATTTCATAAGTTAACAACTTAATATTAAATAAATCTTTAAAAAAATACTTAATATTAAATAATTTTGTTGAAACATAATATTAATATTACAAGCTAATGCCATGATGATGAACGTACTTGACTTTTAGGAAAAGAGATACTAATTATATATATTTGAAATAAATAATATCCTCAATAAGATTGGTAGCCTCATGGTAGTGCTCAGCATTTGCTTTCAACAGGTCAGGGGTTCAAACCCCACTAATGGCATTTTGTTGAGGATTTTTGAGTCTCTTTTATTTTAAGTAGTTTACAAATAGTCCCACATTGCATAAATGAACGGAACAGGGAGGAGAATGAGATATAAAAGCAAGGCGATGTCAATGGGAAACATACTTACCTAGATGGCAATCACTAGTGGGGGCCTGCGTTTGCGCGGCCCCTCCCAATTACAGTTCAAAGATTTGATAAAAAAAATTAAAAAAAAAACAAAATGCATAACCTGGTCGAGCCGGGTCACCGGTTTTTCCAAAAACCGGCCGAGTCACACCGGTTCCCACCGGTTTGCTACATGGCCGATCCAAAACCTTGACCGGCTCGGTTACCCCCCCGGTTCGCGGTCCGACCGGCCGGGCCGAGACAGTTTTTAAAACACTGCACCACATAAATAATAAAATCCTGAAAATTCACAGTAACTCCCACAAAACTAGTACTTGTAAAAGAAAAACTCACAAACCAAGAACCAACCAGCCAAGAGGATAAGATACTGCCCTATAGACCCAGAGATAGTTTTACCACCCTACCAAACGACTGATTACCCCACACCTTGCTTAATTGTTTTTCATCAATACCTCCCTCTTTGTTTCTTGTAGACAAATATAATCAAACTAGCTTTTTCTAATTAAAGAAGCTAACTGGCGACGTTTGGCTCTATCACCCCATCCACATAAATTAAGAGATAAAATATTCATGGGATACCTGTGGTGTTCGCCCTCTTATTCCTCACAACTTCATCCTCTTCTCTCCCGCTTCTATAAGACCAACATAATTCTCGTCTGGAAGAGTGTCAACCACCCCAGTGCTCTTAGCCGCATCCCACACCTTCATGGCTACTGACTTGCTTTGCAGAGCCCAAAACTTGTTGTTGCACATCTTGATATTAGAACTTGAAATGGAATTAGCACACAGTACCGTGCCTGCTGAGAAAAGAGACGAAGAATTTGCTTTAGCCAGCATGGACTTTCCTTCCTCCGCTAAGTTTTAGATATCACTCGAGACTAAAGAGACTTCTGCCAGTTTAGGGGAATGCTCGTCCGCTGCACAGGTTGTTATAAAATATTTTTAATTTTTTTCAGAGTTGATATAATAAAATATTCAAATTGTTAATATAATTTATGTATATTAAGAATATAGTATAATATAAAGATTTAGTTGTGATTATTATATACAAATTATTTATTTGGGATAATATTCTTATATAAAACAGAATTTTTAACATATTAAATTTATGGGTATGAATATTAATAATAGAGACAACTGAATGTGTACATTGGGACTTAAATCATAGAAAACGAAAGTTCAATGCTCTTTTTTATTTTGATGAACAATTAATAATTCGTATATTAAAATCAAAACTATAAATGGAATTAAAAATAAAAATGAAATTAAAGAACTTTAAAATAATTTATTTGGAGAAATATCTCAATGGAAATAATACACAATATTTATTTATTTGAAAACCAAAACGATGGTTGAACATGTGCAAGTTAAAAGGATGAAGATGGTAGTGATAATAGTTGAATATAAATAATAAAAAAGATAAGAGTATA
This sequence comes from Astragalus membranaceus, assembly GCA_039519185.1. Taxonomy (NCBI): domain Eukaryota; kingdom Viridiplantae; phylum Streptophyta; class Magnoliopsida; order Fabales; family Fabaceae; genus Astragalus; species Astragalus membranaceus. The sequence goes on from CM076849.1 coordinate 96,156,982, forward strand.
AATTTTATGTTAATGTTTGTGCTCAAGTCTTTTTAATGAAAATTACCTTTTCATATTTTTTACTTGATTCGGTATGGATTGGAGACTTTTCTAGAGAAGCACACAACCATATTCCTTGACGTAAAATGTCATAGAGAAATTTCAATATTATCGTAAAAAAATTTACATTAAACGCTAAAAATTAAAATCACCGAAAAAAAAGACTCTTTTTTTTTGTACAAATGCAATGAACAACTAACATTTTCTCTTTGTCAAAAAAATAACATTTTCTCTATTATATAAAGAAAAGAACCCAATGTCTTGACAAAACGTACTTTAAAAAGACATACAAATGCAACGAACAACAAACATTTTCTCTCATTTTATACCTATCTTCGAGCATTAGAATAAAAATGTATATTATGATGAAACTAGGCACAATATCTTGACAAAGTATGTTTGAAATATACCTATATGCAATGTGTCACTTAGGTTCTTTTTATAATGAAATTTTATTTTTCTTTTCTCCTTCCAACTTTCAGTTAGACCTTTAAAAATTTATTATTACATTAACTTTGGGAAGTGTTTTATGACCATCAATTTCTAAAAAAGAATCAAATGAATGTGTATGAAGAAACATAAATCATAAAACATAGAAAGTCACTACTCTTTATTTCTTTTGTTCTTCACCAATTAATATTTTAGAAATTGAAAAGTAAATAAAAAGGAAATTCTAAATCAATGAAAATGAAAATTAAGAAATTAGAATTGACATGAAAATTAGATAGAGAAAATAATAAATTTAAAATCTGTTATTTTATTTGTATTTTTAATAATAATATGCAAAATAAATTGAACAAATTTATGGTATCATCCACAATATCAATCAAAAAATTAATATTATAATAAATAATTATTTTTAATCTAGCGTATAATTTAAGTAAGCTCGAGTGAAGAGTAAAATACAATTTTTATAAACAAATGACAATATATAAATTTGAAGCTATGTTTGTTGTTTTTACCTCAAACAATATTTTTTATTTTACTTAATGATCGATCTATTTTTTATTTTACTTAATGATAAAATACTTTTATGAAACCACAAATGTATCTTAATGCAATATTGTAATGAGATTAATTAGCACTTACTCTTAAATTGAGTGAATTTTGTAACCTACAAATAGAATTAAATTATGTAATTGCATAATATAATATTTGAATAAAATAGTATTTTTCTCGTTTTGTCATTCTTGTGATATAGAATGGAGAGTTTCCTAGAAATGACACATAAGCAAAACCCAAACTCCTTTTATATATGCATCTAGATGTCAATTTAGATAGATTTATTCCTATAGTTAGACAATTTAAATTACTTTGCTACTTATCGGAAAAGGTAAATAAATGTATACTACAACCATTTAAATTCATCTAAACTATTATAAATATTAAATATTTTTATTCAGATGTTTTATAATTTTTATCAGTTTTAATAATAATATATAAAATGTAGGACAAATAAAAATAGGAAGAGAACCAATGAACTATTTAAACAACCTATAAATTAAATTACATCAATATCCTTATTATATAGGCTTAAATATCATTTACCCCCTACAAATATCACGTTTATCCATTTACCCCCTGCAAAAAAAAACTCTCAAAACAAATCTTGCAAATATTAAGTGTTTCTAGTTACCCCCTGCTGTTAGTTTTAGCTAACAACGTTAAGTCTATGCTGACTTTGCAGGGAGGTAACTAGAAATACTTAATATTTGCAGGGGGTAACTAGATCCCACTTAATATTTGCAGGGGGGTAAATAGATAAATGTGATATTTGCAGGGGAGTAACTAGATCCCAAATGGCAGCCAAAACTAACTTTGTTAGCTAAAACTAACAGCAGTGGTAACTAGAAACACTTAATATTTGCAAGGTTTGTTTTGAGATTTCTTTTCCAGGGGGATAAATGGATAAACGTGATATTTACAGGGGGGTAAATGATATTTAAGCCTATTATATATGTTATAATTACAACAAAATAACATTTACAAATAGGATACATTTTTATTCATTGCGTTCCTTTGATTGAATATCCAACATCTAACTTCCCCCAATTACCAACGAAACTTCAAGCTACTACATATAGGGACTCCAATATCCATTTCAATGGATACCCCAATATTCACCAAAATCTCCAACTCTCTTGTTGAGAATCCAATGCACCAACTACTTTTCAGCCTATGAGAAGACAAACAACAACCTATTGTAGTAGATATGTTGATGAATCCAATAGACAACAGTGTTCAAGACATTGTTGTTTATATAGTCATTATTTACTTAAATGATCAATGTAACCTTCATTTTTACTATTGTAAAAGTGTAACGTTCATTTTTTCTCTCAATATGTTTGCCTTTTTGTCTTACTATTATTCATTGTGGCTACTTTAAGATACATAATTAAAGGAAATGAAAAGATACATGGGTGGACAAAATTACGTTTTAATTTGTGCCACTTTAAGATACATAATCAAAAATTGATATATTAGAATGAATTCATTTAGAATAAAATGAAGTAAACTGTGTCAAACTATTCGTAATTTAAAATGTACGTAGTATAAATTTTGAAAGGTTAATAACTTAATATAGTATTAGAATCAATAATAATTTATAAAAGAAAAAAATAGTTTTCTTTTCAAAAAATGATATAAAATAGTTTAAACTGAAATATTTGTTAAAAACGTGAAGAATGTATGAATGAATATTGTTATGTCATTTAAATAATACATTATTTGAATTTATTGGTTTCATTTATTTTTTAAGCAATGAATGTTATTTATTTTATCAAAAGTAATGGTAAAAACTACAACTAAAAGGGAAATCGATGATTAACTAATTAAAATTCACAATTCAATAGTTAATTGTGTTCCAAATATTAATAAATATATAAATATTTTAATTAGATAAATAAGAGAGTTGAGTAGTCTAAAGGCTCAATTCAAGAATCATATCAATATAAAAAAAGTTGAATAATATTCCACTAATAAAATCATTTAATAAGTTAGTGGATAAGTTAGTAGACATTATATGCGCTATCAATTTAATAATGATTATGTCTTATTTATTTATAATTTAATATTAAATATTAATATAAATAAAAATTTTGATAAGTATTGTGGAAGCTTTATTGAAGTCTCCTTTATTTTTATATATATATATATATATAGATATAAATATAGATTTTTTTTGACAGCAAATATAAATATAAATATAGATACCGGAAGCCCACGTTTCTTATTGGATGAATTGAGGGTAAATTAAGTTAAGTAATTAAACCAAAACAAATAGATTTTACTCGAGATGATAATTGGAGTGAGATGAGACGCTGAGTTGACTTGCCTTCACTACCGCCGAGCATGGTGAGATCAACTCCACAGTATACTCTCTCACTCCTATACCTCACTCTCCTCTCTTCCACCCTCCTTTCCGCAACCCATGAAAATCAACAAGATGACGACGACAACCCCATCACCCGTTTCCAACGCTACCTCCAAATCAACACGGCACACCCAAACCCTAACTACTCCTCCGCCGTATCTTACCTCATCTCTCTAGCAAACTCGATCGGTCTCCACCACAAAACCCTAGAATTCACCCCAGGGAAGCCCCTTCTCTTTCTCACATGGCCTGGATCCCACACTTCCCTCTCCTCTATTCTCCTCAACTCTCACCTCGATTCCGTCCCCGCCGAACCCTCCAAATGGCTCCACCCACCCTTCTCAGCCCATAGAACCCCCGACGGCGACATCTTTGCTCGCGGCGCCCAAGATGATAAGTGCATCGCGATGCAGTACCTTGAAGCTATTCGTAATCTCCGTAGCCGTGGCTTCTCTCCTGTTCGCTCCGTTCATATCTCCCTCGTTCCTGAGGAAGAGGTCGGCGGATTTGATGGCGCAGCGAAATTTGTTGAGTCTGAGGATTTTAAAGCGCTTAATGTTGGGTTTGCGCTTGATGAAGGACAGGCCAACCCTGGGGATGACTTTAGGGTTTTCTACGCGGATCGGTTTCCCTGGGGGTTGAAGATTAAGGCTAAGGGACAACCTGGACATGGTTCTAGGATGTACGATGATAGTGCTATGGAGAATTTGATGAAAAGTATTGAGGTTGTGAGTAGGTTTAGGGAGAGTCAATTTGATGTTGTTAAGGCTGGAAAGGCTAAGAATTCTGAGGTTATTTCTGTTAATCCTGTTTATGTCAAAGCTGGGGTTCCCACTCAAGATGTGAGTGTTGCTTGCATAATGCCTTTTATTTTTATATTTATATTATTAATTATTAATATTTGCTTATAATGTTGGTTATTGATTCATTCACTGAGTTTAGTTTAATTTTTGTGCACCTGTAAAGCTTTTTTACACTGAAACAACTAATCACCGAGACAACCAAACTTCGATCATGGTCTGAATGAATTTTTATGTAGATAGGAGGAGGCTTGTCATTTTTAGTTATAATTTACTCTGACAGGGCATATAAATTGATCCTTCATTTATTTTGTGACGTGTTTTTTGCAGGGGTTTGCTATGAATGTGCAACCTTCAGAAGCAGAAGCTGGTTTTGATCTTAGGTTGACCCCTACAACAGACCTTGAAGAAATGAAGAGGAAAATTGCTGCTGAATGGGCACCGTCTGTTAGAAATATGTCGTATGAGGTGATTTCCCTTACTAAAATCTCATTTTCGTTTTGGATTTTTATTTAGAGTTAGAGATATGTTGTTCTGGTATTTATTGATTTTTGTTTTTAATTGAGAAAGTTTCTTTAGGTAGAACTAGTACGTAAGAATGTGTAAATTGGATTTGATATTACCACTTAAAACTCATAAGTGAAATCTTGCTTATTTTAGAGGATCCAAATCCTTGTAAATTAAAAGACTTAGAAGTTTGAACCGGCTTGCGAACTTTGTGCCTAGTTAATGTTGCTCCATTAGTCATTTAGTCCAAAATAGATAATATCTATTATTATTATAATTACTATTTTGATTCTTTGCAAAGGAGGTCTGAGCTAGTGTGGGAAAGGGAAATGTAGGGTACAATAGACGCAAAATGGGCTTGGTTGGATTTGAAACAAATATGGGTAGTCCCCAAAGATACTTGGTATGATTTGTGTTAAAAGTTTTTAGGTGGGCACTCATTTTTATTTAATTTCAATATTGCTGTTTGTTTCAGACATCCACTAGTCACTTAGTCAGTATGCTGTCATAGGTGAAGTTGGTTATAGTTTTCGTTCAAGTAGGAATTTGGATTTTTCTTTTTTGGGTGGACATTGAACTAGCACTGTAATGTTGGATTATTCTGCATCCCTCTCACTTGTAAGTTGTAACAAATTAACAATGCAGTACAAAAACATTTGCTACACTTTACCATTCCATTCCCATTGAATAGTTTTTTATTTAATGTCTTCGATACAACTAGGGTTATGCACGGTGCACAAACTATATTGTATTGTATCACACCTTTTTTAATAAATGATTCTGGTGTACTGGTTTTTGAATACCGGTACAAATTTGTGAACTGGTTTAAAACTGGTTTGAAATTGGTTCTTTATTGCGTAGAAATTGATTCAGCCCTCCAAAAAATATCGTTTTTATTGTGTAGTTTGTCACTGTTTTGAATCGCGCGCTATAGAGGCGTGGCGGAGCGGAGCGGCCCTTGGCCGCGATAGAGACGGCGTGGCGGAGCGTTTTGGCGTCGCGGCCGCGAAAGCGGCGAGTTCTGCTGCGAGTTCCGCGTGGTTTCGTGGATCTGGGTCGAACTGTCTTCACAAGGTTGAAGACAGGGGCGAAATGTCTAAAACGACCTTGATATTTTAAAAAGTTAGGTTTCTTCATTAAGGGTAGTAATGATATTTTGCGTTTAATTTTAAAGATTAAAAAATAAGGCTTTTTTTTTACAAACTTACCTTTTGCGTTTTTAAATATAATAAAGGCCGTTTATTGTCTCTGGTCAAAAGAAAAAGACTGTTCATTGTCAAGCTTACTTACCCGTTACTTCTCTTTCCTTCGGTGACTCTGACTACGTGCTCCACCACGCCCCACCGTACCCCACCAAGCTCCACCACGCTCCATCGTGCTTCTCTCCTCACTGCTGCAGTAACTTTATCTCTGTTACCTGTTTTTCTGTTTTTTTCCCAGCTTGCTTCTCTTATTCTTGTGCTCTGTTTCTCATCTTTATTTTTATCTTTTTTGGTGAACATGTTTCTCATCCTTATTCTTGCCCTGCTTCTCATCTGTTTTATTCTATTTTCAGTTTTCTCTTCTTTTCTGCTTCTTTTTGTTTTTGTTTTGTTCAGTTTCAGACTTTCAGTTCTTCCACTTTATTCTTGTGCTCTGTTTTTACGGTTTAAGTTACCGTTTCTTGCTTCTCTGTTATTATTTCAATTTCATTTTCTTCTCTTTGTTTTATTTGTTGCATTTATTTTATCTTGCTTTAAGACTTTTGTTGATTTTTGGTTTATGTTATTTTTACTATGATATTGAGATTTCAGACTTTTTCTTCTCTTTATTTCTTGGGTTTTGTTGATTTTTGGTTTGTTATTTTGGTTTATGTTAAGTTAGAATGTTATGGATTTTGAATATTTTTAAATAATTTTGAGAACTTATGAATATAATATTTAGGCTTAAATATGTTTTAGGCCCCCTGCAAATATAGCGTGTTTTGGTTTAAGCCCCGACAAATTTTTTTTTTAGTAAAACGTCCTTGCAAAATACAGTGTTTTGATATTAGCCCTTCTGTTAGAGTTCTGTTAGACTGATGTTAAAAAAATGCCAACGTGTCTGCCACATGGTAAAAAGTCCTTGCAAAATACATTGTTTTGATATTAGTCCTATTTCTAGTTTCTTCTTCTTCTTCTTCTTCTTCCTTTGTTCTCTTCTCAGGCGCCTCCATGGATGGTTACAACCATGAAAATGGGGTTCCTTTCTCACTTGTTCGTGTTTCTGTTCCAGATTCCTCTACTCATTATCAATCTTGCCATTATCAATTTTTCCCACTTTTTCCAGATTCCTCGTGAAAGATTAGGGATTTGATTAGAGATTTGATTCTGAAATTAGGATTAGGGATTTGATTCTAAAATTAGGGTTTTTCTTTCAATCTGAAACTATGCAACAAATTGGAGCTACAACAACCAGAGATGGAGTTTGTGAATAGAAAGATGGAAAGGAAGGAGAAAAAGTTGAAGGCATCAGTGGTGGTGCTCTATGATTACGTGAGAGAGAAGAGGGAAGATTGAGAGAGATGGAGTTGAAAGAGAGATGAAGAAGCTGATAATTAAAGAATTAAAAAATAAATAGAAATAAAAAATGGTGAAGTGGCAGTCCCAGTCAGTAAAAAAATAATAGAAAAGAAAAAAAATGCTAAATCACAATTCTGTTAGCCACGTGTACTTTTTTTGTAACGTTTAAGTAACAGAAGGGCTAAAATCAAAAAATTGTGTTTTGCAAGGAATTTTTTCTAATTTTTTTTTCAGGGGCCTAAATCAAAACACGCTAGATTTGCAGGGGCCTAAAACATATTTAAGCCTAATATTTATCCTATATTTGTGTATGATATTTCGAAATAGCGGTCATTCTGCTTTCCGCTATACCGCTATAGTGTTTTTTGGGTGGACCGCTACCCTCCGCTATCCGGGATTTAAAACACTGGTTTGTCAGAGATCTAGGAGGAGGCTGCTTCAAATTAATCTTGCATTCATGGGTGAAGGATGCAAATCAAGAAAGGAGATGAAAAGGATTTCATGGTTTTTCAATATATTATTCAAATGCTTCCAAAAGATCCCAAATAGAAGCAAGACCAAAACAATATACATTTCCACTATTCTAGAATTTCCCCTTTTTCCTTGCTGCAGTAGCTACTTCGGCTCTGGATGCTTGACGGCAGAGTCAGTGATAAAGGTTGGCCTTTTGAACATGATGCGAAAGAAACAGTAATTTACCGGTTAAAAATATAGTCTCCCGGTATTCCATTATTTACTAAATGGGATGAGTTGGTTTTTCTTTTTAAAAGTAGTATGGACTTTTTATTGTGGTCCAGTACAGTTCTCGGTATGGTTTTGGTTTATTGGTTTTTTTGCACACCCCTAGATACAACTAATAAACTTATACAAAATCACAGCATAGGGATTACACATGTAATGCAATGGATGTTTTAAACTTAAACTCTTTTATCATATGTATGCTTTCTGAACATGTTTAAAGGGAAGAAAGTTAAGGCACAGTTACGTGTTCCTTGCTTTACTGAATTTGTGTATGTAGAATTGATTGAATTCTTGTGGGTTTTTGGTAGATCAGCTGATTTAGTTTCACTCCTGAACAGAAACGTAGTACTGCATTTATCTCATTCTTTTAAGGCTTTTGTGTATGGTTTTTCATTTTTGTTTTCAAACTTATCTTGATTCTTGATGCACCTTGTAGAAATTTAAGGTTTAGGCTTAATTGGTTGAAAAGGAGAAAAGAGATGATAGATAAGTGATAGAACTCTGAATATTGTGATGTGATACAAATGCTAAATCAGTATGCATTTCTTATTTCAATGCTTTTGTTTGAGTCTGTTCGAATTGATGGGCTGCCTTTGGGAAGTCAGCTGGTTGAGTAGCAATTCTGAACTGAAACATATTATTTGTTGTCATACTTCAATGCTTTTGTCCATTAGATCCTTTTTTAGGGGGGATCAGTCTTGTTTTTGTATGCACCTTGTTGAAAGTAAGGATTAGGTGGGATCTAGCTATGCTATAAGCTAATCGTTATATTTTTTGTACTAAAAAACTGAGTCAAGTGTGAGCCTAGTACAACTATTTCAAGCTTAGCCCATTAGCACTCCTTACATCAGTAGTAGTCCTAATATACCACTCTACATCAAACTGACACACCAAGCTCCAAGCTTGTTGCAACTTCCAGGTGTATTATAAATTAATAGAATATTTTCAATGTAAAGGATAGTTGTTTTTGTTTTGAAGGGTTGAGATTGTGTGAATATCAAATTGAATAGGGATGTTATTTTGAGCACTCTGATAGGGAATTTTATTGATATTTGGTGGCATAACCCACCTCTCGAATTCTGGCCTAACCCAGAGATTCTCTACAATTACACAATATTTCCAAAGATATCTCCACCTCTTCCTTATCCCCCTATTTATAATACATAGTTCGATTGAGGGATAGAAGATAACTAACTAAACCAGCTAACTAACTAATAGAAGTCAAAAGCAACAAACTACCTAACTAACTAGCATTACAAAACAGCCCTCTAAGTCTAACTAACTAACTAACTTCCTTACATAACATCCCCTTTCCCTTATAGGATAAAATCTGAAAAGTGCCTTTACTTGGGGATCCATCAACTTCAAAATGTTATAAATTTTTTTGATCTTGTATATTATGATACAATACAAGATATGATACACGATTCGGAAAATAAGTCTTTTGTACGCAATACGTATCCCAATTTGATAACCATGCAATGAACACCAAGGCCAATTCAAGAGTGGCAGCTCTTCCAATTCTGACTAACTTCAGCTTTCCCCACACCATTATCTTACTATTCATACAATACGGCCCTTAACTGAGTTAGTTGGATTCAGATACAACTGAATCTATTTCTAACTACAGCTAACAGAAACAGATTTTATTTATTATTTCTTCTAACATACACCTTCTTAACTACTTTTCCTCTATCAATAGTTGGATTCAGATACACGATTCGGAAAATAAGTCTTTTGATACGCGATAGGTATCCCAATTTGATAACCATGCAATGAACACCAAGGCCAATTCAAGAGTGGCAGCTCTTCCAATTCTGACTAACTTCAGCTTTCCCCAAACCATTATCTTACTATTCATACAATACGGCCCTTAACTGAGTTAGTTGGATTCGGATACAGCTGAATCTATTTCTAACTACCAGCCAACAGAAACAGATTTTATTTCTTATTTCTTCTAACATACACCTTCTTAACTACTTTTCCTCTATCAATAGTGGAGGGTACTATGGAAAACAAAGAGGATGCAAGAATTGGCTTATAATAGCAAAAAACAAACGAACCTGAGCTGCATAAGTCCATTGAAAGGGGCTCTTCTCTGTATTGAGCTTAAAAAACAATAGGAAAGAACACATTATGCTTAAAGAAACCTCTCAAACTAGTACATCATCATGTTTCAAATGAGAAATTATCAACCAGTAACACATAATTAGTTGCTGGTAAATCATATTTCCATTATCTATTCTACACAGTACTCTTCAGTTTTATCAAAGGCGAACATAAATTTAAGATAGCAAAACAAGTGTACAATAAGATCCTAAATTACAACCAATAGCATCAATCAAACTTCTCAAAATTTTAAAAGTCAACTCAAAAAATGTGCAATACCTTATTTCAATCAATTTCCAATCAAGAATTAATCACAAATGTTATGGAAAACCAAACAGAATCAGTTTTATGTGAAAAAATGCACATGTCATAGAAGTTGTATCTCCTGCAAAAATGGCATTAAACATTTAGTTATAGTATTGAGTTCAGATGTCACTACCAACCTATGCATGTTTTCCTTTTCAAATGTTAACCTTTGTTCCTTATGTTCATGATGACCGGTCTCAGATGTAAGCATTTAAATGCCCTTCCATCAATACTGACATTAATTCTCATATAATTGTAGTTATGAAAGTGTCACCTAATCCCCTGTTCTATGTAGTTAAAACCATGACAGCTTTATGATATGATCAATATTGACATCATTTTTCCAAATAAAATGCTTCTAGCTTTTGTTGTAGCAAATAGTGCTAGTTCTTGACTAACCAAACCCATATCTTATCTTAAGCCATTTTAATGGAAGATTCTTTATGTCAAATCCATCATGCAACATACCTTTTTACTACCTCATATGACAGCAACAACTGCATTATACTTAAAATTTCCATAATGAGAACCAAGGTTGGAGAACTTCAGGTGGCTATAAATATCAAATGTAGTAAGAAAATAAACTTGCAAATGAGAAGCTTCCATGGTAGCCTACAATATAAAACACATCAGGTACCACTGTAGTCTATAGACACACCCCAACAGCAAACAGACACAATCCATGATAGAGGGAAAACGTAAAAATAGCTGAGATTAAAACTGAACCATGAGTAACATATTTAATGGAGATGCTTGGAGGGAAAGGAAGTGGGATAGGTATAAGGTAAATAAATCACGTGTAGCTCAGTTAATAGCCAGATAAGTAACCTTAAAAAATATCAAAGACAGATTATTCTTTGGTGCATACATGGAGATAATAGAAAAAAGTGGTATCAAATATAAAAGAGCAACTAAGAAGATCAACTAAAAATATGTTCCCCTTACTGTTATAGTTATCAAGCAGTTTAAATAACAATAAAAGTGATTACGCAATGTCAAAACAAAAATCAAAATCACTATCAATGCCACTAAATCTCATTTAGATATAAGATTTTAAAAAACAAAAGAAAATCAACCTCTTCTTCAACCATTTTTGCCACATATTGCAATGATAACCAAATCCGCTCTAATCACCAGGACACCCCCAACCATGTCCCTGGAAAAACCAAGCGCCTCCTCGTGGAAACCCTAAACAGAACACAAACCAATAACAATAAACCTAATCTAGATGGTTTGAAAAAGCAAAACTTTATAAACTAAGAAACATTTAGAAAGGGTTTAAAAAAGGTTATTTCAGCACAAAATTTCTAACAAAATATCAAAAAAAATTCAAAAACAAGTTCCAAAAATTACAAAAGTCTAGTTTTTATTAAGAGTTTGGAAAAAGTGAAATTTTCTAAATGAGAAATAATCAAGCAGATCATGCTAGTTCCACCGGGGCTCTAGCTCCAACGATAGAGATTCAAAGAAATACTTACAATGCATATTTGAGAGTATCTTCAATAAACTTTTCAAAAGATAACTATTAGTCAGATCATTCTTTCGTGGACTTCCAATAGGAACAGCTTACTTCATCAAATTCTTGAAGATTGTGACATCTATTGATGGAGTACAGAATGTCATCAAATAGGGTTGTCTATTCTAAATGCTTGCACAAAAGTAAATAACAAACCATTACAAGGGGTGCTAAATCAAATCAATAATTATATTCTGAAAGATTCAGATATAGTATACAATTTTCAGATGTTAACTTTTGGCATTGTAATTAAAAGCAACAGCATTTATTTCCATAAACACATAAAAACATGTCAAACAATTATCCAACTGATCAACAAAAGAAAAAATAGAAAAATCATCGAGGCACATCAAAAGCAACAAATCAATGATTAAATGAACGAGACAAAATAAGCGCAACACATCAACGAGACACATTAAATGAGACATGTCAAATGCGACACATCAATTGAAAGATTAACGAGTCAAAATCAACGCAACACATCAAATGCGACAAAGAAACTATCTAAAGTATGGGATACTCATTAAATTAAGCCAAACAAAGGAAAAAAACAAAGCAAACTAAGAACAAAAAACGAAATTGAGAAAGCAATCAAAGCTTCAAAAATATGTTTCCAAATTGATTTCTCCAAAATCAAGTCAAGGCATAGAGTTTTCAAAATAAGAGTTTTCAAAAATAAAAAAGATTGAAAAAGAATCTAAGGACAAGGTTTTTGAGATAATAAGTTATTTCAAAATGTGATATAAAAAAATTCAAAGACGAAAGGAGAATGCAAAAATAAGTTTACAAATTTGTTTCACAAAAACCTGCCCTAAACATAGTGTTTTCAAAAGAAGGGTTTTCAACCAAAAAGATTGAATACGGTTTCAAATATGATTCCAAAATAGGATACAAAAAAAGTATCAAGGACACAACCAAAAAAGCATGCAATAATAAGTTTCCAAATTATTACTCATAAAATTAGTTTAGACTTAGTGTTTTCGAAATAAGAGTTTTCATAAAAAAAATAGATTGAAAAAGGCTCTACGAACAAGGTTTTCGAGAAAATATGTTTTCAAACTACGATATGAAGAAGGTTTCAAAGACATGTCCAAAAAAAGCATGCAAAAATAAGTTTCCAAGTTGATTTCTACAAAATATAGTCTCGGCATAGAGTTTTCAAAACAAGAGTTTTCAAATTTCTTTCTCAAATACATAGTCTAGACATGGTGTTTACGAAATAAGAGTTTTCAAATGAAAAGGGCTCTATGAACAACATTTTTAAGGAAAATATGTTTTCAAATTAGGATATGAAAAATATTTCAAAGACATGTCCAAAACAATATGCAAAAATAAAGTTTTAAATTTATTTCTCAAAAACCTTGTGTAGACATAGTGTTTTCAAAACAAATTTTCAAAAAAATAGAATGAGAAAGGCATAGGTTTTGGACAAAATACTTTCTCAAAACAAGATATGAAAAAAGTTTCTTCGAGATAAGAGTTTTTAAATGAACAAGATCAATGAGACACATCAAATGCAACACATCAAGGATTAAATGAACAAGACAAAATCAACTCAACACATTAATGAGACACATTAAATGAGACAGATCAAAGTCAACACATTAATTGAACGATTAACGAGACAAAATCAACGCAACACATCAAATGTGACAAAGAAACTATCTAAAGTATGGGATACTCAGGTTCGCATGAGCAGTTTGTCATATTTCACTAGTATTAGGCCTGCACACCATTGATGCAGTTCAAATTTCATGCATGCAGCAAATTTGGATGTTAATGATTAAAATATTATCTCAAACAATAACAAACAAGGTTGTTTTAAAAATTCGACACTTAAGTTATGATATTTGAAATAGTGGTCAATAGTTTGTTGAGTTTGGTTAATGGGTACTTTACGATTGGATATTGTAGTTGAATATGGTTAATAGGTGCACTGAGATTGGATAACTCATTAACAATCCCAAGCTTGGTTGGTGGACAACTTGGTTAATAATGTACAAAATTGTGGTTATTAAAACTTAGCCATCAAGTTGCAATAAATGTGGTGGAATTCGTTAGACAGTAATTGCATGGGAATGAATTTTCTCAATTAACAATTTCACTTGCGATGGTCAAGTGTAAAATCGAAGTCATTAATTATTCCTTCTCCATTTTCACGTGTTAAATTTTCCTCTCTTACTTTTTAATCAATGATGTCAATGAACAGAATCCATTCCCGTAATTGCATTTACAATACATGAGACTCTTTCGCGAATGATGGAAATGTATCGGTCCTGGTGATTCTCAAACATACTTCAACAGTAAAGATTTTTTCTATTATTGGAAAATCACTGTTGTAAAGGTTTGACTCTTTTTGGTTATACTTTTCATTCTATAATATTACTATCTTATCAGGTAACGTGATAGCATAAACTAATAAGGTAAAAACGTTTCTTTAGTTATTTCAGTTGTTTTTTTTAATATCTTATCCTTTATATTGCTAGGTCTTATTCAAATCTTTGTACCATAATCCATAAACATAGCCTAACTGGGTAGCACATCATTCTTTTTTCTCTCTGATTTATGCTACAAACACCTATGACATAAGAAACCAAGAGGCATTTATGATGTCCTAGCTTTCTCAGTTTTTGTTGTTAAATTTGCTTTCTTTGCCATTAATTTCTTGACAGATTATAGAGAAAGGACCCATCAGAGACTACATGGGACGCCCCTTAATGACCGCGACTAATGATTCCAATCCATGGTGGTTAGTTTTCAAGCAGGCTATCACCTCAGTTGGAGAAAATCTTGCAAGTCCTGAAATTCTTGCATCCACAACAGATGCTCGATTCATTAGACAGAAAGGGATTCCTGTACTTGGGTTTTCCCCAATGAGAAATACTCCAATCCTGCTTCATGACCACAATGAGGTAAAACAAATTTCTATTTCTTCATTATTGTGTGGAACACTAGGCCGATAAATAGTCATTTGGTCCCTAAATATGTGAGGCAATGTCACACTATGTATTGAATTTACAAATTAATCCTCATCCTCATCCTCAATCATATCTTTTAGTCAGTTTGGTCACTGGGAGACAATTTGTATGTTAAACCAGGACTAAATTGATAGTGAACAGTCACGTTAAGGGACTAATATGAATAAAGAATTAGTTTTTGGGGATTAATTTTTAAATTTCGATATAATTAGGGCCTAGTGTGGCAACACTTCACTTTTAAGGACTGGAATGGGGTTGTGTACCCAATTCTAATTCCATTTGGCATGAATTTTACACTTGTATATATTGTCTTAAATCCTGTGATGTTCTCTTGCAGCACCTACGAGATACTGTGTACATGAAGGGAATACAGGTGTACGAGTCTCTGATAAGCTCCTTGAGTTCATTTACAGAAGCTTCGCATTAAGTGCACACATTTGTATTCGGGAAGGCGGCTGAATTGTTATCACAGAAACTACCGATGGCAAGTCTTCCACGAAAACATCAAATTTGTAAGATTAGTTGTATAATTTTTGGAGCATGGAACATTGGTCATATGATTTCCTAAATAATTGAAATAATGGGAAGTTTCTGATTGTGTATTTTATTTATCAATCAAATTCGTTCTCCTGTAAAGTATTTTGGAGTGTAGAATAATCAGTGCAATAAATACTATGGGGCTGATTAGGCTGCAAAATGTTATTTGAGGACTAAGTATAACTTTTTAATATTTTTTATCCAAAGAACTTTTATATCTTTGAAAGATTTATTACTCCCCTCTTTCTACATTTTTCCACCTCATGCTCACATAAAAAATTGAACATACCCCTACCGTATTTTTCATAACCCACCTCCTTCTACTGCCTACACTACTATGAAGGTACTGCCTTTGTTTATTAGTTTTCTTAAATTATGACTTGTGATGTGTTGTATATTACTCCTCCCTTTCAATTTAAGTGTCTTATTTGTCATTTTTTTATTGTCTTAAATTATTTGTCACTTTAGAATATTAATGTAATATTTTATTTATATTTTCAAGGTTTTCACTCCTCTCTCCTCATAATAATATATGGGTCTTTTAGTCCTACTATATTTTTTTGAGCATATAAACTTGATGTGGTCATGGCTGCATTTCACATTGTTGCTTGTTCCTGTGCCCAAATTGAGTAGGAGCAGCAATCGGCACATTATAAAGGTGTTATGCTTAATGGGTTTTGGTGACAATCAACCAAGAGAATAGGCTTGATTGTTAGTTCAAAACACGCTCTTGTACTCCGAAAGGAGACATTAGTTATATTCGCTGCCTTGTCTTTGAAATATATTACTTTTATAATTTGTTGAATAGTCTAAAGAAATTGTTTTGGTTCCTCATTGTTGTGATAAAACTATAAACCTGAGATTGTTTATTTTTATTTCTAAATTTTACAACTCCTAAAAACCATTCCTTCTAGCTAATCAACTTTGGAAAATTAAATTGGTAATCACTTAGGCTCTCCCTGTGGATCGATAACTCTTTTATTACGCGATAAGACTTTGCACTTGCGGCCTATCAAGTTTTTGGCGCCGTTGCCGGGGAGGCAGTGATATTAATTAAATTTTTCGAAACCGGTTAGACTGAAGTTTTATTTTCTTTATTTTTACTTTTTCTTCTCTTGTCCCTCGAATGCGAAGAACCAGAAGTTTCGGAGAAACTGTTCAACAAATTCCCGAAATTGAAAGGTTCTTACATAGAAGGAGGAGATAAATTCCCGATAACCAAATGGCGGCTAATGAAAATCGTGCTCTCAAAGAGTACGCAACACCTTCAGCAGAACCATCGGCTGTCATTGTACATCCAAATGTGGAAGCAAATAATTTTGAACTCAAATCATCTCTGCTTTCAATGGTTCAACAGAACCAATTTTTTGGTTCTCCCACGGAGGACCCAAATCTTCATATTTCAATTTTTTTGGAATACTGTGGGACTCTCAAATTAAACGGGGTACCTCAAGATGCCATAAGACTAAAACTCTTCCCTTTTTCATTAAGGGATAGAGCAAGAGCATGGCTACATTCTTTGCCTTCGGAATCCATTACTAGCTGGGGCCAATTAAAACAAGCTTTTCTCGCTAGGTTCTTTCCCCCGAGTAAAATAGCTCAAATGAGAAGTCAAATTACTCGATTTTCTCAAAACAACGGGGAATCTCTTTATGATACTTGGGAACGTTTCAAAGAAATGTTAAGGCTATGCCCCCATCATGGACTAGAGAAATGGCTCGTTGTTCATACTTTTTATAATGGATTACAATATGCAACAAGAATGACTGTTGATGCAGCTGCAGGTGGAGCTTTAATGAACAAAAATTTTACTGAAGCTTATGCAAACCAAGAAAAAATTGTGAGTTAAAAACATAATTCACCATGTGAGCAAAAAGAGAAAGAAAAAGAGAAGGAACCAGAAAAAGAAAGAAAAGAACCAAACACCCCCCCCCCCCACCACCATACAAACCATCTGCTTTATCTTATTTTTCACCTTCCTTTGTGAAAATAACATTTGATCTGGGGGGAATTGAAAATAAGATTTTATTGCTTATACAACTTCTATTTTACAAGCCATGGGATCCAGGATTATGTTTTCATTTTTCATGTGTCACTTGGTTTTTATGCTTCAAGCAATGGGACCCAGGAATAACTTTACAAAAAACCAATCGTCAAGCTAGTGACGTTAAAAGAGCGCTGCGTGGGAGGCAACCCACGGCTTAATGTATTTTTTCGATTCGTTGAAAAAAAAAGGTCCACGGTTAGAAAAATTGGAGCACGTGACAGATATGCTCCAAACCCTAAATACATCATTTCAACATCAACCAGGGTCCCCCGCCGGGCAGTTGTGATCCGGTGAGCTATCCTAACCCCTTTTGTGTTGTTTTATTTGAAAAATCATTGAGGACAACCTAGTCCAAGCATGGGGGGGGGGGGGGTATTTTATTGCTTTTATTAGGGTATGTCTTTATTGCTTTGCTGAGTTTTTATCTTTTTACTTTGAGTTGTATCTGCTCCCTCCATGATGAAACTTTATGAACCCTAAGCATGTTTTAGATAAGCCTTTTCTGGACAAAAATAATTTTTCAATTTTTCATTAGCAATCATCTAGGTGGACTGGTTGGGAACAACAAAATTGTATCATGGTTCGATTTCTACTTCTAGGGCTTTTTCACACACACACACACTACTGAGACTGTTTTCAGTTGTTAATACAATTAGAAGGACTGAAGAGAAACTAGTAACCTGGTTCTCTTGGTGACATTCACTGGATGCGCGGTTACTGGAGAAAAACGTCTGAGTTGGGGTATTCAAAAAAAAAATTGCAAAACCAATTCAAAATGCAAATATTGGTGCATTTTAAATGTCAAAATGAATGGTTAGCATATAAAATCAAAAAGAAAAGAAAAATGCTTGAATACCCAACGTATAAAGACCATCCTTTGAGACCCGGTCTTAGTAAATGGAGGACCCAAGCTTAAGAATGCTGGGGAACCGGTTCTATAATGACATTGATATCCTCTCTAGAGAATTGATACTTTAAAATTGTCTCCCAATTCCACAAGAAGCCCAGATAGTATTTCTCAAACCAAAGTGTTAGAATTGCCCCACAGTTCACTTAAGGTTTCGATGTGAAAATAAATTTCCTTCAGAATTGGCCTAAAGATTTACACTGTTTTTGCTTGAGGACAAGCAAAGGTTCAAGCATAGGGGAGTTTGATAAGTCTATTTTTAGAGTCTTTTTAATAGTTATTTTTATTAGGTTTATTTGCTATTTTAATTATATTTTTGAGCTATTTTACTACAAATGTTTACTTTTTATTTTCAGGTTTTATTTTGAAGCAAAAGAGAAAATATGAGCTAAAATGAATAACAAAGAAAATATTTGAGGAAGAACAATTTTTGAGACAAAACTGGCGCAGCACAGGGCCCCAAGGGCGCCAAGGAGCAAAACAGCAAAACTGGCGCCAAGGAGCAAAACTGGCGCAGCACAGAGCCCCAAGGGCGCCAAGGAGCAAAACTGGCGCCAAGGAGCAAAACTGGCGCAGCACATGGCGCCAAGAAGCAAAACTGGCGCAGCACAGCAAAACTGGCGCAGGACAGGGCGCCATGGGCGCCAAGGACCAAAACTGGCGCAGGACTGGCGCAGGACAAGGCGCCATGGGCGCCAAGTAGCAAACTGGCGCAGGACTGGCGCAGTATTGGCGCAGGACAGGGCGCCATGGGCGCCAAGGGCGCCAAAAAGCAGTCAAAAATGGCCGTGGCCACTTGCTTGATGGCCAACCATGCCAACTTGATTTTTCACTTCTTTTTGACCATTTTGCCCCTCCACTCAAGTGGTTGATGGCTATCAAAGCCAACTTGATTTTTGACTTGTAATTGACCATTTTTCCCCTCCTCTCATGTGGTTGATGGCTATCAAAGCCAACTTGATTTTTCACTTGAAATGACCATTTTGCCCCTTCCCTCATATTTTCCTATAAATAGGACCTTGATCCTCACTTGTAAAGAAGCTTGAATTTTGTTAGAAAATCAATGACAAAGACTCTCTAAGATTCATGACTTCAATTTACTCTTCATGCTCTTTATAATTCTTGCCTTTTAAATTCTTGCTATTTACTTTCTTGCCATTTTACTTTCTCGCTCTTTTACTTTCTCGCTCTTTTACTTTCTCGCTCTTTTATTTTCTCACTATTTACTTTCTCGCCCTTTTATTTTCCAAGTCATTTACTTTCCTTGCTACTTACTTTCTTGCCCTTTTATTTTCCAAGCCATTTACTTTCCTTGCTATTTACTTTCTTGCCCTTTCATTTTCCAAGTCATTTACTTTCCTAGCTATTTACTTTCTTGCCCTTTTATTATCCAAGTCATTTACTTTCCTTGCTATTTACTTTCTTGCACTTTTATTTTTTTGTCATTTACAATTCCGCTATTTATGATTTTGCAATTTACCGCTTTCTTTTATTTCTCGCTATTTAATTTCATGTCTTTTCTTCTTCTTCTTCTTCTCTCATATTTAATATGAGTAAGTAGATACAAAGTCTTGGGTTATTGGGAGTAATCCAATGATAGGTCCCTAATAATTCCCAAGACTATTCTCCAATCCAAATTGTTTTATATTTCAATCTAATTTTGTTGCCCTTCAAATCTTATTTTAAACATCAAACGAAGAACCGAAAGGTGAAGTACTGATGTTGGATCTATGAAATTAGACAAGGGAATCAACACATGAGAATAATTTTGAAACTCTTGAGACATTATAAATGTGTTATGCTTAATGGGTTTTGGTGACAATCAACCATGAGAATAGGCTTGATTGTTAGTTCAAAACACGCTCTTGTACTCCGATTGGAGACATTAGTTATATTCGCTGCCTTGTCTTTGAAATATATTACTCTTATAATTTGTTGAATAGTCTAAAGAAATTCTTTTGGTTCCTCATTGTTGTGATAAAACTATAAACCTGAGATTGTTTATTTTTATTTCTAAATTTTACAACTCCTAAAAACCATTCCTTCTAGCTAATCAACTTTGGAAAATTAAATTGGTAATCACTTAGGCTCTCCCTGTGGATCAATAACTCTTTTATTACGCGATAAGACCGTGCACTTGCGACCTATCAATGAGTGCAACCAATTCTTCCATACAGTTTCACTCCACCTGAGGAGTGTTTCGAATCTGGGTTCAACCAGGATTATTTAGTAGGTGAGTTCATTTGCTACATAGATTTTTTTTTAATGTTTGTTGTACAACCGTAACATGAATCGTGCTATTGTATTTGTAATATTGCTGGAATACTGACTCGTATTGACACGGAGCAAGAGTTCTACAAAAACTCCATCAAGTCTTCCAGATTGCAGATTGAGCTGGACAATCGGGGGTTTTGTCACACCAGTTTTTTAGTGTCCAATTTAAAATTGTGATTCTGCAAATTTACGTGTCAGTCACTAACTTAAATTTTTAATGATTCTTTTTAATATAATCTTGGGCCACGTAGTTATCGGTTCAACGTTACTCTTTCTGGAGATTATGTTAAGGAGCTGAACACATTCGTCTCATCCGGAAATACAACAAACACCGTGATTGCAATTTTTGTTTGCAAAGTTAGCACTTGGAAAGGTATTCCTTCATATCCTTATACCAAGTTTGATGTTAATCAACTTTTACGATAAGACGTACTCCAATATTATTCGTTATAACGAATGTGGTACACATTACTACAATGCATTTTGCAAAATTGTTGATTAACCCAGACATTTCAAAAAACTAGACATAATCATCGTAATCTACAAAACACACACACACACACACACACACACACATATATATATATATATATTATAAACATATATATAGAAAAAATTACTTAGAGATAAAATAATTTAAAATTACGCATATAACAAGAACATGTATACCCGTGCAGCGCACGAGTCATACATACTAGTGATACCAAGAGGGGATCGGAATCAGAAGATAAAAGAAATTAAAGAGACAGAGGGGAAGTAGGTAGCATGCGGAATGCTAAACAAGAAATTAAATTGAAGTGCAGAATCAAAATAACATAAATTAGGAGGCAAAGCCTTCCATATATGACAGTAAACTGTCTATGAGTTACAGAGATTGAAGATTGAAGAAGATCTTACAAGATTGAAGAAGAAGAAGAGAGGAGCTTACAAGGTGCTCTGCCTTCTTACTAGAACTAGAGAGAGAAATATAATTGAAGAGTAAATTGAAGCGTGCCCTCTAACAAGAGCCTATGCACGTATTTATAATTGGAAAAGTAAAACAAATGGTAGTTTTTCTGGGCTTATCCCGTCGTTCTTTTGGCATTTGGTTGGTAGCCTGGGTTTCAGGTTGGTTCTTGCCACAAGTGCACTTACCACAAGTACAAATGCTAGGAGTAGCCTGAGGTTTGTCCTGGATATCAGGTTCATGGTTAGCCCCTCGGTTTGCCTTCTTTTTCTTTTGGTGTTTAGGCATATAACCAGGTTGGGGATTGTTAGGGCAATGCCTGCTGATGTGGCCAGGCATACTGCATTTGAAGCAGATTATTTTATCACTGTCAGGGGGGTCGTGTCTAACCATACTGATGGACTTACTCTTGTTAGGTAAAGGATTGATCCTTTTAGCCTTGAGTTGGTTAAGCTGTTTTTTGACTATAGCTAAGAGTTCTATCCTACTATCATCATGGTTGATAGTGGAATCTTGGTTTTGGGTAGGGTTTCCTAAGGCCTGAAGATGCCTATTTTGTTTAAAGGTATCTATAGGTTGTTTAGCCGGAATAATAGGGACGTCCTGTTTATCTGCTAAATTGGATTTGAAAGGGTAATCAATTCCTTTCTTAATGGTATACTTGCGGAACCAGTAGAAGAAGGGGACATTACGTTTGGTTTTTCTGAGAAATTTATAGAATTTCTCTTGGATTTCCTTAGCTTTGGGACCCTGATAATGCAGAAAGAACCACTCTCAATAATGAACTTAGATATCATAAGGTTCATTAAGGGAAGAGTAGGTTGGAGATTGGATAGATCTGGGTTCCTCCTCATCCTTTTGATAAGAAGTTGTTACAGGGGTTGTTGTTTTGAATCCCTGTAAATGGATAGTGGAACCATCATGGGATGTTCCAATATGAGGTTTGGAAGGTTCTGTTGAAAAGGACCTTCTAGACAAGGTTCCTCTAGACATAGCCGTTCTGAAGCTTTCCTCAGAATGCAGGGACCTAGGGATGGAAAAGGAGTTACTTCTATTGAAGACGAGGTCTACTTTTCCAGATTGGTATTGGATGACATCCTGGAATTCTGGTGTTAACCTAGGGGCCGCAGGAGCAGCTTTCTCTAGGGTCCAGGTTTCTGGTAAGGTGATGTCACTCCATTGGATGGTTTTAGGTACAATAATGTTGGCCTTGCTATTGTCAGTGAGGAACAGGGTTGTCTCTCCTGATTTGTGACATTTAGTTTTCAAAAAATTTGATCTGATGGAGTTCATCACTTTGTATTGGACCCTGTAGATGAGAGTGATAGGAACAGACCCTTCTTTCATGTCGTAGCCATGGCATTTGACATTGAGGAAGAGGACATCAAGGATGTTCTTATCATCTAAACTAACAGTTAGGTCAGGAAAACAATTGAAAAAGATAGGCCCATGTATAAGGCTAGTTTCGACCGTTCCTAATAAGGAATCATGAAACTGGTTGTGACGAGCATCTCTCAAACATAGCAACACTGCTACGTTAAGGGATTCTCTAGTCAAGGGTTTCATACCTACCTGGACACTTCCTATGTGCAAGTAGTTAAAATTGTCCAATTGATGGGTTTTCACACTTTTCTCAGAGAGAAGATGAAGTTCTTCATCATCTTTTCGAAGTATGATTTTTTGTTCAACCGTTCTGATGATGTAATCAGATTTAGAGAAAAAGGTTGTTTTTGGCTTATAGAGATCTTTGTGAGATATCTTTGGAATATCCCAATTATCAAGATCTTGATTGATATTTTCAAAATGGATTTCTTCTTTGAAAATCTTGTTTGAAAGAGATTGTCTTGATTGGTCTTCGCTAAACGAAGGAGATTGAGATGAAGACGAAGGTCTACTTGAGCTGCAGGAGAATCGTGAGGAAAAGGCTTTAAACATATGTAAAACAATATTTCCTCACCCGTAAGCATCATTGCCTTCATCTGGTTACTCGCAGAAATATAAGTATTAAAACTGAACTAGTTACTTACCATCTGGGAAATGCCGTTAGGTTAATCATGTTTTGTTCGAAACTCAATTCATAAAGCCATGTTGCCGGATATCAAAGCTTGAATAATAAAATTATTTTCTATTTTATATTTCGGAGTAGAGGTTACCATAGTTCAGAGAAAATCAAAGTAAATACTGAAATATATTAAACCAGATTTAAACACCCCAAGTCTAAGTTATTCCTTGTTTTAAACATGTATATGATAAAAAATAAAGCACTTTTGAAAATACTTTTCTCCTTCAGGATTAGAATACTTTAGGATAATAAATCTCAAATAATGGTATATGACTGCCCAGTCAACCAGCAGGGTCTTACGTACTCCGACTACCATTTACGTCGCTAATGAGATACCCAGATATCCTTACTAATATTCTACGGTCCTTGGAGTATATAAAATTTTTCTTTAAAAAGCTTTAGAAGTATTTTGATCATAAACATTTCAAGTGCAAAGGTATAACAAAGAACTAAAAAGTGTATCTTAGTATAATTCACAACAGTATATTACAATAATAATACTGAGAACACAAGTAATTACTGCAAAATATAAACATAGATGAATAATTAATTTATTCAAATATTATTACGTTTATTTTTAAATAGTTATAAAATAGTGGACTGGTTGACTATAGGATTATCCGATCGAGGCGGATAAATACGGCACATTTCAATTGCCCTTGCCAGACGCCTGTATTGACGTACGCTTGCGTCATTTAGCTATAGTCAAAGAGTACACTAATAGTATAACCTTTAATTTAATTTAATTTAGAATTAATATCCATTTATGGCAATCATATGAGTATGAACAAGTGTATGATTAAATTAAAAGCATAACCAGAGTAGTAACCAACCGTTCAAAGTTAATATCTACATTCCTACTTCCACCATCTGGCTCTGATACCAAGAGGGGATCGGAATCAGAAGATAAAAGAAATTAAAGAGACAGAGGGGAAGTAGGTAGCATGCGGAATGCTAAACAAGAAATTAAATTGAAGTGCAGAATCAAAATAACATAAATTAGGAGGCAAAGCCTTCCATATAAGACAGTAAACTGTCTATGAGTTACAGAGATTGAAGATTGACGAAGATCTTACAAGATTGAAGAAGAAGAAGAAGAGAGGAGCTTACAAGGTGCTCTGCCTTCTTACTAGAACTAGAGAGAGAAATATAATTGAAGAGTAAATTGAAGCGTGCCCTCTAACACGAGCCTATGCACGTATTTATAATTGGAAAAGTAAATAGTAACCGGTTGCAAAACCGGATAAAATTGTTATCCAAAGTTAGTGACCGGTACTGTGCACTTGATTGACCGGTACAGGAAGAAACCAAGGAGGGACTGTAGGAGCATGCACAAGTCTTCAAAAATTTGAGTTTTAAAAGATGCCTTTGATAGTGGATGGTGAGGTCCACCATGGAGCATAATGCGCATGTCACTTTGATTAATGGAATAATCATGATGGTTGTTTTGGTGGTGGGAGACAAAGTGCAATCCACCAAAATTTGTTGACAATGAAGATTCTTATCTTGGCAAAATTCTCCAGAGAAGTAAACCGCTACAACGAAGATTAAGACAAAATAAATGATTAATATTAAAACTGAACAGTTTTTCATGCCTTTGCAGACACTACGATCACCATGTTCAAGGGTGGAGGAATAGTTTTTCATACCAAAATTGGTATTACTATCACCATATTCCAGGGTGTTGTAGGAACAGTTTTTCATGTCATTGCTGACACTACAGTTACCATGATCCAGGGTAGGTGAGCAATTTTTCTCACCGAAGGTGATACAATTGTCTTGCTCAGGGACACAAATTAAAAAGATTTTGAAATAGCTTAAGGGGGAACTAATTACTTCCCTGTAAATATTCACGAGTGAGGTAATCAGGGAGAGCATTGTCAGAACCTTTGAGATACTCAATGTCAAAATCAAAAACACTTAAAAATAGCTTGCCATCTAGCAAAAAGTTGTTTTGATGCAAGATTCTTTACATCCTTTTGTAAGATATCCTTTGCAGATTTACAATCAATACGAACAAGGAATTTTTGATTTAATAAATCAGATTGAAATTCTGAAATAGATAGAACAATCACCAAGACTTCCTTCTTGACTGTGGAATAATTCTGCTGGGCAGGATTCCAGTGTTTAGAAGTGAAGGATATGACTTGTTCTTTTCCAGAAATTCTTTGTTTTAAAATACCACCATAACCAATGTCAGAGGCATCAGTTTCAACAATTTTAAAGGCCTCTGGGTGGGGAAGGTAAAGACAAGGAAGTTCTTTAACCTGGGATTTAATCTGTTTGACAACATTGGTATGAATGTCTGTCCAAGGAGGAGGATCCTTTTTTAGACGATCATGGAGAGGTTTGGTGAGATTGCTAAGTTGTGGAAAGAAATCTGAGACATAATTGAGGCAACCTAAGAATCTCTGAAGTTGAGTTTTTTCAATAATTTGGTTAGGAAACTTATCAGAGAACTCAATAGCCCTACTGATTGGGATAATAGTTCCTTGATGGATGTTATGACCAAGAAACCTAATTTTTGTCTGAAAAAGATTGATTTTAGTCTTTGAGACAGCAAGGCCGTTTCTTTTGATTATGGAGATAAAGGTGTTGATGTGCTGAATATGTTGATCAAAAGACTGGGAATAAATCAGCACATCATCAATATAGACAATAGAAAATTTTGCATAATTGTTGAAAATATCATTCATGATTCTCTGGAATTCTGAAGGAGCGTTTTTCAGGCCAAAAGGCATAACGTTCCATTCATATTGACCAAAGGGGACAGTGAAAGCAGTTTTGTACCTGTCTTCTTCTTTGATTTGGATTTGCCAAAATCAAGATTTCATGTCAAACTTTGAGAAGATCTTTGCATTATGGAGCCTTTTGAGGAGATCCTTTTTGTTAGGTATAGGGTACCTAATCCAGCGAAGAGCTTGATTGAGGGGTTTGTAATTGATGACCAACCTAGGGGTTCCTCTTTCGATCTCAGCCTGCTTATTGACATAAAAGGCAGAACAAGACCAGGGACTCTTACTTTTGCGAATAAGACCTTTGTCCAAGAGATCCTTGACTTCCTTTTCACACATAAGGAGGAGATCCTGGTTCATTTGAATAGGTCTGGCTTTGGTAGGGATTTGTTTGTCATGGAAGTCCTTCTCGTAAGGAAGATCAACTATGTGGTGCTTCCTTTCCCAAAAGGCATTAGGAAGGTCAGAACAAATGGTGGTTTGGATTTGTTCTAAGATTCCTTTGACTTTAAGTTGATTTTCTCTTCTCAGTAATTGATGGTCAATAAACTTAAAAGAAAATTCTTCTTTAAGGAAATTGATCTGATTTTCTTTGTAAGAAATAAGGTTTAAATCCCTAACCGAAGGTTTTCTTAAAAAATTAAAGATGATAGGTTGTCCCAAGTGCTGGGCAATTATACCATCTTTAGTGACTTGAAACGGGAAAAGAGATCTTATGAAGGGTGTCCCTAAGATCACCTTGTTTTTTAAATCTTTGACAAGAAGAAAAGGGGTATTGATTTTGAAACCTGCGTTTTCAATGATTGCAGAAGATAATTTGTAATTGATTTTTAACCTAGAACCATTAGCAGTGCTAAGACGTTCAGAGGTCTTTTCAAAATACTTAGTGGGGATAAGGCCCTCTAAGATGCAATTGGAATCTGCTCCCGTATCGAACAAAGCAGTAGTTTCAAGGGTAAAATCATTAATGACAATTTTTCTTTTGATAAAAAACTTTTGAATCTTAATGTGGTTGATAAGGCCAAGAATATCATCGTCTTTAGACTCATCACCATCTTCGGTGTCCGTGTTGGAGACATGAGAATCATTAACATGGTCCTTCCATTGGTTAATGATAAGCTAGTGATCAGCATGTCTACTTTTCAGATCTTTAACTTCATGTTTGAAGAAGTTAATTTCAGCTTGAAGATCTTGAATAGTGGTAGGTTTGATACTGGTGTTTTCTAGCCTCTTGAGGGTATCTTTGAGATTAAACTTATTGGTTACTAGGGGATTTCTAGGAGGTTTTATCTCAGGGGGAGGTTTTGCCTCAAGGGAAGCCATAAGCTTGTCTAGGTAACTCTTCCTTTCATGTTGATCGGAAATGGCGTTTATGGCTTCGAGGAGCAGGTCATGATCTTGGGTGAGGACATTGATATGTTTGGAGGAATTGCTGGAGGAATCTGTCAGGTCATCATCCTGGATTTGGTTTAGGTTATCGGAAGGATGGTCAGATGAACTTTCAGAGGATTGGTTTAACAGGTTGTTAATTTTGTCTTCGATGTCAGAGCCAAGATTTAGGGTTTTGAGTTTTCCTACTACTTTGCAGTTTCTGCTGTAGTGTCCTGGCTTGCCGCAATTGTAGCAGATAATAGGTTTTTTGGTTTTATCATTATTTTCATAATGATTCTTTATATTTTGATTGGTAGGTCTAGGCCCGGGTTTTCTCAAATGCTTTTCTTTGTAGTAGTCAAGCCTGGGTAAGACTTTGCTAACCTTATGTTTGGCTTTGGCTCTGGCCTTTTCTGCACAGGGGAGACCAAATTGTTCGCAGAAAGTTCCAAGATCTCTGCGGTTCTGAGCCTTTTCTTTAGATAGCTGTCGTTGGATCTTGTCATCCTGACAAATTTTTAAGGCTACTCTCTGGATAATAGCAATAAGCTGTCCATAGCTTAGTTGCTGGTAGGGGATGTTACCGTCGGGGTTATGACTACGGAGTTTGTCCCTGACTTTATCTCCCAATGATTTTGGAAGACCAGCAAGAAACTTCTCCTTCCAGAAGGCTTGTTGGCTATCTTCCTTGGTGTAAACCCGGGTTAGGAACGTGTCTTTGTACCAACTGAAATCACCCAAGGTTTTACATCTAAGGTTTGACAATAATTCGGCAGATCTGTCTTTTATGAGAGAGGGATCTCCGATGAAATGTTGGGCAATGGTGAAGATAAGGGTGTTGACGGAATCAGGGATATGGGTATCACCGTCAAGGATGGGTTCACCATTGGGTTCTCTTTTGACTGCTGTGAGGATAGACTGTTTGCAGTCTTCGGTGAAATAGTTATCCCACCATCCTTTGAGCTGACCATAGAAACCTGAGATGAGGATTTCTACGATCATGGCTTCAGGGCAATTGTTGGCAGTTTCATAGGCAGTAGCTACCATGGTCATATTTTGTAAAATTTTGGTTATGCCATATTCATTTTCTCCGTCTATGTTCCATTCATAGACGTTGTTAGCACTAAAGCTCTTGATATTGGTTTCCTTTTCCTCTAGGAGGAGGTCAGGGACAGTGGCCCTGGGATAGTAAAGTTTGGTTTCCTTGCGCCATTGATTGTTTGGGTTGTAGATAACAGGACTGATACCATCTTTGATACTCTCAGAGTGATCAGAAGAGGTTTCATCAATCATGTTGATGGTCCTGACATTTTTAGGGGGAGGGGTGCCAGGAGAAGGTGTTTCAGGGATAGTAGTTTTGAGGAGGGCTATCTGTTCTTTGACTTTAGCCAGAAACTCATCGTTGGCGTTGTCAACTTCTTTTTTGATATGGCTTTTGGAGCTATTGCTTTGGGATTCCTTAAAAGTTTTTGAGACTCTGTAGGGTTTAAAGAGAGGCTTCTCAATCTTTTTAGAGGAAGAAGATGACTCTGGTTTGTCATTAACTTCCTTACCTTTACTTCTGCTAGAATCTCCTAAGGCTTGGAGGTATTTGTTCGTGTAATTGGATTGTTCCATAAGATCTTTGATGTCTCTGGCTATGACTGGTTCCCCATCAATTTTGGTTTTGAAAGGGGCAGCCATGACATGGGTGGCTTGGTCTTTGCTATTAAGGGCAAAGGGTATTTTGGGGGGTAATTCAGATTGGACCATTTGGCCATCTTTGAGGTGCCAAATAGTATTGGTTTTAGGCTCGTCATGGTCATTACGAAAGGGATAATCAATGTCTTTTACTATGGCGTAGGCACGAAACCAGTGAAAAAAGGGGATATTGAACTTGACCCTCTTAACGAACCTATAAAATTTTTGTTGGACAAGGTATCCTTTATTACCTTGGAAATTTTGGAGGAACCATTCCCTATGAGGAGACCATTCCTCAGAGTAAAAGTCCTTTTTAAGAGATTTTTTGTCTATGATGAAACTGGGGGAAGTTACTTCCTGATTGGTAAAATTCTTTTCAAGATCTCGATTGTGGTTACAAACAGATTGATTCTGGCAAAAGTTACTACCAGTGGATGACATCACAGAGGTAGGAGGAGAAGACATAGTGGTGAGGAAAAAAGCTTTTGTTTAAGAAAGATGTAAGGTACTCCTCACCCGTAAGTATCATTGCCTTCATCTGGTTACTTGTAGAAATATAAGTATTAAAACTGAACTAGTTAATTACCTTCTGGGAAATGCCGTTAGGTTAACCATGTTTTGTTCAAACTCAGTTCATAAAGCCATGTTGCCGGATATCAAAGCTTGAATAA
This sequence comes from Astragalus membranaceus, assembly GCA_039519185.1. NCBI lineage: Eukaryota > Viridiplantae > Streptophyta > Magnoliopsida > Fabales > Fabaceae > Astragalus > Astragalus membranaceus. Next base: position 96,187,121 of record CM076849.1, read on the forward strand.
TAAAATTATTTTCTATTTTATATTTCGGAGTAGAGGTTACCATAGTTCAGAGAAAATCAAAGTAAATACTGAAATATATTAAACCAGATTTAAACACCCAAAGTCTAAGTTATTCCTTGTTTTAAACATGTATATGATAAAAAATAAAGCACTTTTGAAAATACTTTTCTCCTTCAGGATTAGAATACTTTAGGATAATAAATCTCAAATAATGGTCTATGACTGCCCAGTCAACCAGCAGGGTCTTACGTACTCCGACTACCATTTACGTCGCTAATGAGATACCCAGATATCCTTACTAATATTCTACGGTCCTAGGAGTATATAAAATTTTTCTTTAAAAAGCTTTAGAAGTATTTTGATCATAAACATTTTAAGTGCAAAGGTATAACAAAGAACTAAAATGTAACACCCCGGTATATTTAACATGTAAAAATACCCAAGTGCACCAAAGTATAAACATCAGAGATAATAATTCCTGTTCAGACACTGAATACCACTATAAAATTTTTGCTGAAATACAAGATAACCATCTTATACACAAATAAGATCATACGGTACTCAGACCATAAGCTGTCAGCAATGGTGGTAATCAGAGTCATACAAGAAAGCGGAATGAAGATAAACATAACACTAATGCCATAGTGCTGTAATACATGGACAACAGAAGGAAAATAAACTTAAACATAAAACTAAGTCATCCTCCATCACCCGGGGCCACCTACTCGTGCCTCTGAGGTTTCTTCTGTCCCTGTTTATCTGTAAAACAACAACATTTAAACAGTGAGATGCAATCTCAGTGAGTTCTACCGAGACCCCTACTAACGCTCTCGGTCCAATTATGAAATGGTTTTGACTTTATACGGCATCGACTGCGCGAACGCTACAAACCCGATGAACCGCACCATATAACTTTCAACAGATTACCGACTGCGCGAACGCTACAAACCCGGCAAACCTGTTATAACTAAGCACGATACCGACTGCGCGAACGCTACAAACCCGGTATACATACAACAAACAATTCAACACACCACCGACTGCGCGAACGCTACATACCCGGTGAACCACCTTACCAATAGTACTTTCCCTATTGCAAGAGGCCTAGGGTAAGGGTGCATGACTACCCCGCCTAGTATGTCTACGTGGGTCGTCACCCAAACTCGATATAATATATATATCTACAGTACTATGAACCCACGGTCCATCAAATCAGACAATCAGTGAAACACTTTAATCCACATTTTATAAATTCCAAGTTCACACTCGCACTCTAGTTGACCACTTTTCGACACAATTTTCAATATCAAAAACAATTCATTTTTCCTTAAAAATAGAATATTCAGTTAGGCCTCTGAATAAGCTTTCCAACGCATCTTAGAACACCTCAATCGGGTTCCGGAATCAAAAGATATCGCGAAAACAAAATCAGTGAAAAACTGTTGAAAATCTGCAAACCGTCGCGACGCGAAAGGATACTGTCGCGACGCGAAAAAAACCAGAAACATTTGCATTGCCAAAAATACACTTGGTCGCGACGCGATGCCCTGCGGGTCGCGACGCGATGGGGGTCTGTCTGGTGCAGATTTTGCGATTTTTGCGAAATCCGCTATTCCGCTCAATTCCGATTCTCGTTCCGATCGAAAACAGATCAAACAACCAGTATAATGAATCCAATACAAACCACACAATCAATCAATCCAATCCAAAACGTAATTTAAATGGATTTTATCCAAAGCGCTATTTTTCGAATAACGGTTTTTGACTCATAATTTCTCGGAACCAATCGACGAACAAATTATAACAAAACGGAATAAACCTAAACGTGAGTAAAACTCACCCTTGAAGCGAGAGTCGTTGCCGAGCCGAAATCACCGAGACACGAAAAATCCCCAATCGAACCCTAGGATCTCCAATCCGCTCCAAACTTCGAATTTAGCTTCAATCCGCTTACAATCGTTGTTGGGCTTGCTGCTAGACATGATTCAACCATCAAAATCAACTCAAACTCGGATCACTATTCATCATCCCTCTCAAATCCGAAATCAAGAGAAAAGGGGAGAAATAAGGGTATGAGCTTACCTAGCTTGAGGAAATGGAAGGAGAAACAAGGATGATGATGAGGATGGAACTTTGGGATGATGGGTGATGGTCTTCTTCTTCTTCTTCCTTTCTCTTCTCCTTTCCTCTTCTTCTTTCTCTTCTTTTCTTTCTCTTTTCTTTCTCTACTTCACGTTTCTTTCCCTCTTTTTTTTTATTCTTTCCTTTATTTCAACACACACACACACACATAATTAATTAATAATTAAGTGGTAGCGTGGTCCAATTACCATATTGATCTTGATCCCTTATTACAAATCCAAAACGCCCTTGATCCGTATTATTCGGTTAACGATCCTGTTACCGCCAATAATTAATTTTAGCACTCAATAATTTTACCAATTAAGTACCAAATTAATTCAATTGGGTTAACATCCAAATAATTCGATTAATTATTTTGAGGATGTTACATTCTCCCCAACTTGAAAGAATTTTGTCCTCAAAATTAGACACAACATACCTCAAGAGAACAAATACGGATACTGAGTCCGCATATCGTCCTCCAACTCCCAAGTAGCTTCCTCGACGGAAAAACCATCCCAATCCACCTTGACAATGGGAATTGACTTCGTCCGTAGCGTCCTCTCGCCACGTTCCATGATGTAATTTGGGTGAGGTTGAAAAGACAAGTCTGGTCGAAGGTCAATCGTTTCAAAATCTAACGGTTGACTTGGATCGGGAATGTACTTCTGTAACATCCTCAAAATAATTAGGCGAATTATTTGGATGTTAACCCAATGGGAGTAATTTAGTACATGACTGGTAAATTTATTGAGTACTAAAATTATTTAGGCTTAATTACAGTTTTGGTCCCCCTATTATGACCAACTGACGATTTTGGTCCCCAAAGTTTTAATTTGACGATTTTGATCCCCTTATTTTCCCAATTTGTAAAATGAAGGTCCCCCTTCTTAATTTGGTCAAAATTAAAACTGTATTTTGAGTTTTATCCTACGTGGCAGTCCACGTGGCACTGTTCCTCTTCAACCCCTCCCCCCCACGTGGACTGCCACGTAGGATAAAAGTGAAAATACAGTTTTAATTTTGACCAAATTAAGAAGGGGGACCTTGATTTTACAAATTGGGAAAATAGGGGGATCAAAATCGTCAAATTAAAACTTTGGGGACCAAAATCCTGAGTTAGTCATAATAGGGGGACCAAAACTGTAATTAAGCCAATTATTTATTGAATGACATTAGATCGTTAACCGGATAATACGGGTCAAGGAAGTTTTGGAATCGAAATAAGGGATTAAGATCAATACGGTAATTGGACCACGCTACCACTTATTTATTAATTAAATATATGTGTGTGTGTGTGTTGAGAAAAAAAAGAAAAGAAAGAAATAAGAGGATACGAACAGAAGAGAAAGAAGAGGAAGAAAAGAAGAAAAAAGGAGAGAAAGAAGAAGAGGAAAGAAGAAGAGAAAGGAAGAAGAGAAGTGAAGCCCCCCCCCCCTCCAAAATTCATCACCTTCATCATCTCCCTCTCCTCATCATAACCCAAGAGCTAGGTAAGATTCCATCCGGTTTTCCCCCCCTTTTGTGACCTACGAATTTTAGGGGTTTTGAGGGAGGAAATTGTGAAAACTTGGATTAAATGATGAAATTGATGATTGGGTTATGTTTAGGATCGAAGCTAGGAGCGGATTGAACGCGATTGGAAGCTCGAAACGAAGTTAGGAGCGATTCGGTGTTGATTGGGTTCGATTCGGTGGTTTTGACATATCGGTGGTTTCGGCTCGGCAACAACTCTCGCTTCAAGGGTGAGTTTTACTCACGTTTAGGCTTATTCCGTTTTGAAATGAATTGTGTGACTTGGTTTCGAAAGATTTTGAGTCGAAAACGTTATTTTGAAATATATCGCGTTTTAACGAATTTCGTAATCGTTGAGTTTTTGATTGAATTGCTTGATTGTTTGATGTTGATTGGACTGGTATATTGTCTGGTACTGTCTGTTTTTGAGTTAGGAATCGATCGGGGCGAGTTTCGGATTAATCGGAAAGCAAATTTTCTTAAAACAGGCCATTTTTGGAATGGTGTCAAATGCACACGACCCGTGCGTCCCAGGCACACGACCCGTGCGCCTGGTTCTGTTTCCGTGTTTAAAAATGTCTAACAGGGCACACGACCCGTGCGTCCAGGGGCACGACCCGTGCGCCTAGTTCTGCCCAAAATTTTCAAGGTACCCTAAATGATTCCGTTTCGATCCTAACCCTTTCCTAATCCTTTCCTAACCCTTCTATAATGATATTAGGCTTATAATGCCATGATTTTGAGTATGTTTTAAAAAGGGTTTTACCAAATACTTTTGATGTCCAAATCATTTCGAAAAAGCCGAATAATAGTATGCGTGTGCAGGTATGTTTTATTGATAACAAACGAACTATGAGTCCTATGTGGTAAAGTATAAACTGATGAACTAAATGTTCATATGATTGTAGATATATATATTATATCGAGTTTGGGTGACGACCCATGTTGACATACTAGGCGGGGAAGTCATGAACCCTTACCCTAGGCTCTGTGCCATTAGGAAACACTATTGGTTATGGGGTTCGCCGGGATTAGCAGTGCGTGCAGTCGGTGTTATGTTAAAAGTTATGTGCTACGTTCACCGGGATTAGCAGTGCGTGCAGTCGGTGGTACGTAGAATTGTTTTGTAGTGCGGTTCACCGGGATTAGCAGTGCGTGCAGTCGGTGTCGTACTAAGTTAGAATACTATCACACGGTTCACCGGGATTAGCAGTGCGTGCAGTCGGTGTCGTGTTAAATTAAACAGGATTTGTAATTGGACCGAGAGTGTTAGTAGGGGTCGCGGTAGAACTCACTGAGATTGTATCTCACTGTTTAAATGTTGTTGTTTTACAGATAAACAGGGACAGAATAAACCTCAGAGGCACGAGTAGGTGGCCCCGGGAGAAGGATGATGACTTAGCTTTATGTTCAAGTTTATTTTCCTTCTATTGTCTATGTACCACAACACTATGGCATTAGTGTTTTGTTTATCTTTCTTTCTGCTTTCTTGTATGACTCTGATTACCACAGTTGCTGACAGTTTATGGTCTGAGCACCGTATGGTCTTATTTGTGTATAAGATGGTTATGTTGTATTTCAGCAAAAAATTTATAGTGGTATTCAGTGTCTGAACAGGAATTATTATCTCTGATGTTTACACTTTGGTGCACTTGGGTACTTTTACATGTTAAATTTACCGGGGTGTTACAATTGGTATCAGAGCGGTTCGACCTAGTCGGACTTAGGTTTTAGGGTCTTTGCTTTCTCCAGTCGTGATTTTCTTAGTACGCTATTAGACATTGAGCTTGATCAACTTAATACTTTGTGCATATTTCGCAGAATCATGGCCAGAAGAGGTAGAGGCGTTCCTCCTCCTGTTGATCCGAACTTTGAGTGGATGCAGAATGTCATTGAGAATCGGCAAAAGATGATGCAGGATATGTTGCAAATGCAGCATGACCAAATGGGTCTGCAACAGCCCAATTTCCAACCTCATCAAGAAGATCCTAACCGGACATATTTCCAATTTCAAAAGATGAAGCCCCCGACTTACAAGGGTGGGCCGGATCCAATGACTGCCTATTATTGGATTGACTCAATGGAGAAAATTTTTCAAACCTTGCAATGCGGGGAAGAAGAGAAAGTAATATGTGTGGCAAATGTGCTCGATGAAGATGCCCACACCTGGTGGTGTAATGCAAGGCAAATGATGGAACTCCAAGGAACTCCTCTCACTTGGGACAACTTCAAGGAATTGTTTTTGAAGCAATATTTCCCTTCAGTGAAGAGACTAAGTAAGCAAGCGGAGTTTGTGAATCTTAAGCAAGGTGATTTGTCAGTTGGAGAATATGCTGCGAAATTTGAAAGACTGTCTCAGTTCTATGAGTTGGGGAGGTATGCCCCAAATGATATGTGGAAGATGCAAATGTTCAAGGAAGGTCTCCGGGCTGATGTGAGCCAAGGACTAAGTTCTTACACTTTGGTTAATTATCCTGCCCTAGTGCAACAAGCATATGTTGCTGAGGAGGATCTGAGGAAAATGTATGCTGAAAAGAAAGACTATTGGAAGGATAAGAAAAAGGTTGCTGAATCTTCCACTCCAAGTAGACAATTCAAGGGAAACAATTATAAAGGAAAGCAGGTACAATCCTTTGACTCATCAAAGTTCCGTAAATGTGACACTTGTGGAAGACATCATCAGGGTGACTGTCGACAAAGGCCAAACCGGTGCTATAATTGTAACGAAGAGGGCCACTATTCAAATGAATGCCCGAAAAAGAAGAGTTTTCAAGGAGCACCCAATGCTCCTAGGCAGGGACGAATTAACACATTGGATGCTCGAACCATCACGCCTACTGATAATCTTCTGAGGGGTACGGGATCTCTTTTTAATAACTCAGTCAATATTTTATATGATTCTGGTGCAACTCACTGTTTTATATCACAAGCATGTGTGGATCGGTTGGGTTTAGCATTATCTGAGCTATCCGAACCGATAACTATTTTAACTGCTGCCAAGGGTCGTGTCCAGACCCAATCGTTGTGTGAAAATTGCCTACTTGTCATAGGGGACAGACAATTTGTTGTGAAATTTATTTGCTTGCCTATGAGAAGTATGGACATTGTTTTGGGTATGAATTGGATGGCTGAAAATCATGTGACTATCAACTGTGCTGATCGAACCATTAGCTTCGCCTCCGAATCCGTAGGATTGACACAGGCGGACTCTGAAGCAACGATCTCTTATACCGAAGCAAGCCAGTCATTATTCCAAGGTGCGGAAGCTATTCTTATTATGTTATCTGCATCTACTGAAACGGGTTTAGACTTGTCATCCGTGCAAGTGGTAAATGAATTCCTAGATGTCTTTCCAGAAGAAGTATCATCCTTACCTCCTGACCGAGAGGTAGAATTCTCAATAGAATTGATTCCTGGAACAGGATCGATATCTATTGCTCCTTATAGGATGTCTCCTTTAGAATTGAAGGAATTGAAGTCTCAACTTGAAGAGTTGATATCGAAGAGGTTTATCCGACCGAGTGCTTCTCCATGGGGTGCTCCGGTATTGCTAGTTAAGAAGAAGGACGGAAGCATGAGGTTGTGTATTGACTACCGTCAACTTAACAAGGTGACGATTAAAAACAAATATCCATTGCCAAGGATAGACGATTTGCTTGACCAACTTCGAGGTGCAGTGGTATTTTCAAAAATTGATCTGAGATCGGGCTATCATCAAATAAAGGTAAGAGCCTTAGATATTCCGAAGACAGCTTTCCGTACTAGATATGGACATTACGAGTTCGTAGTGATGCCCTTCGGTTTGACTAATGCTCCAGCCGTATTCATGGATTACATGAACCGAGTGTTCCACACTTATCTCGACCAGTTTGTAGTAGTTTTTATTGATGACATCTTGGTGTACTCTAAGACCATTGAGGACCATGTTCAACATCTCCGCATTGTTCTGAACGTACTCCGAGAAAAGAAATTGTATGCCAAGCCGTCGAAGTGTGACTTCTGGATGCCGGAAGTGAAGTTTTTGGGACACGTGATTTCCCAATCGGGAGTTGCGGTGGATCCTAGGAAGGTGGAAGTGGTGTTGAACTGGGAACGGCCAACATCTGTCACTGAAATAAGAAGTTTCTTGGGTCTAGCTGGTTACTACCGGAGGTTTATTCAAGGTTTTTCACAATTGGTTCTTCCGCTTACTCGGTTAACTCGTAAGGCCCAACCGTTTATATGGGATGCCGATTGTGAGGAATGTTTTCAAGAAATGAAGGTTAGGTTGACTTCTGCTCCAATCCTAATTCTTCCAGATCCGTCTTTGGATTTTCAAATTTTCAGCGATGCTTCTGGGAAGGGTTTGGGATGTGTTCTCATGCAGAACCAACAAGTTGTAGCTTATGCCTCCAGACAGTTGAAGACTCATGAAGAGAATTATCCGACTCATGATTTGGAGTTGGCAGCTATTGTGTACGCACTGAAGATTTGGAGACATTACCTGTATGGGTCTCGTTTCGAAGTCTTTAGTGATCATAAAAGTTTGAAATATTTGTTTGATCAGAAAGAGTTGAATAACAGGCAGAGAAGGTGGGTGGAATTTCTGAAGGATTATGACTTCGAACTGAAGTATCATCCGGGAAAGGCTAATGTTGTAGCTGATGCACTAAGTAGGAAATCCATTCACATAGCAAAGTTTATGATGCATGAAATGAAGTTGTTGGAGTCCTTTAGGGACTTAAATATGAATGCAAGATCGAGAAAGAACCGGTTAGTGTTGAGCCATATGAGGATCTCCAGTTCATTAAGGGATTCTATTCGCTTAGCACAGGAAATTGATGTAAAGCTACAATCGCAGAAATTGTTGCCAGATTTTACTGAGGATAGTGATGGAGTTATTTGTTTCAACGGTAGGATCTGTGTGCCCGATAATGAAGATATTAAAAAGCAAGTGCTAGAAGAAGCACACCGAAGTTTATTTTCTGTACATCCTGGATCCACCAAGATGTATAGAGATTTAAAGCAGATGTATTGGTGGCAAGGAATGAAGTTAGAGATTGCTGAATTCGTATCTCAATGCTTAACTTGCCAAAAGGTTAAGATAGAACATCAGAAGCCTGGTGGTCTGCTACGGCCACTGGATGTGCCAGTGTGGAAATGGGAAGACATTTCCATGGATTTTGTAGTGGCATTGCCAAGGTCTCAAGCCGGTAACGACTCCATTTGGGTAGTTGTGGATCGGTTAACCAAATCAGCTCATTTCATTCCAGTTCGTTCGAGCTGTAAAGTATCCAAGTTAGCTGAGGTGTATTTAAAGAACATAGTAAGGTTACATGGGGTTCCTGCCAGTATAGTGTCGGATCGAGATCCGAAATTTACTTCTAGATTTTGGAAAGCTCTGAATGAAGCAATGGGGACTAAAGTACTTCTTAGCACCGCTTACCACCCACAGACAGATGGCCAGACCGAGAGGACTATCTAGACATTAGAGGATATGCTTCGGGCTTCGGTACTTGATAACGGGAAGAAATGGGAGGATCATCTTCCATTGGTAGAATTCTCTTACAACAACAGTTATCATTCCAGTATCGGGATGGCACCTTTTGAAGCCTTGTATGGTAGGAAATGTAGAACTCCATTGTGTTGGTGGGAAGTTGGTGAGAACCGATTGTTAGGACCCGAGATGATTCATGACACCACTGAAAAGATCCGCCAGATAAGGGAAAGAATGAAAGCTGCTCAAAGTAGGCAAAAGAGTTATGCCGACACAAGGAGAAGGCCGTTAGAGTTTGAGTCGGGTGATCATGTGTTTTTGAAATTATCACCGACAATTGGCACAGGTAGGGCATTGCGGGTGAAGAAACTCAGTCTTCGGTATATTGGGCCCTTCCAAATTATCGAGCGAGTTGGGCCTCTAGCATACCGCATCGCTTTGCCTCCTCCATTGTCAAATTTGAATGATGTATTCCATGTGTCTCAGTTGCAGAAGTACATTCCCGATCCAAGTCAACCGTTAGATTTTGAAACGATTGACCTCCGACCGGACTTGTCTTTCCAACCTCATCCAAATTACATCGTGGAACGTGGCGAGAGGACGCTACGGACGAAGTCAATTCCCATTGTCAAGGTGGTTTGGGATGGTTTTTCCGTCGAGGAAGCTACTTGGGAGTTGGAGGACGATATGCGGACCCAGTATCCGTATTTGTTTTCTTGAGGTACGTTGTGTTTAATTTTGAGGACAAAATTCTTTAAGTAGGGGAGAATGTAACATCCTCAAAATAATTAGGCGAATTATTTGGATGTTAATCCAATGGGAGTAATTTAGTACTTGACTGGTAAATTTATTGAGTACTAAAATTATTTATTGAATGACATTAGATCGTTAACCGGATAATACGGGTCAAGGAAGTTTTGGAATCGAAATAAGGGATTAAGATCAATACGGTAATTGGACCATGCTACCACTTATTTATTAATTAAATATATGTGTGTGTGTGTGTTGAAAAAAAAAAGAAAAGAAAGAAAGAAGAGGATACGAACAGAAGAGAAAGAAGAGGAAGAAAAGAAGAAAAAAGGAGAGAAAGAAGAAGAGGAAAGAAGAAGAGAAAGGAAGAAGAGAAGTGAAGCCCCCCCCTCCAAAATTCATCACCTTCATTATCTCCCTCTCCTCATCATAACCCAAGAGCTAGGTAAGATTCCATCCGGTTTTCCCCCCCTTTTGTGACCTACGAATTTTAGGGGTTTTGAGGGAGGAAATTGTGAAAACTTGGATTAAATGATGAAATTGATGATTGGGTTATGTTTAGGATCGAAGCTAGGAGCGGATTGAACGCGATTGGAAGCTCGAAACGAAGTTAGGAGCGATTCGGTGTTGATTGGGTTCGATTCGGTGGTTTTGACATATTGGTGGTTTCGGCTCGGCAACAACTCTCGCTTCAAGGGTGAGTTTTACTCACGTTTAGGCTTATTCCGTTTTGAAATGAATTGTGTGACTTTGTTTCGAAAGATTTTGAGTCGAAAACGTTATTTTGAAATATATCGCGTTTTAACGAATTTCGTAATCGTTGAGTTTTTGATTGAATTGCTTGATTGTTTGATGTTGATTGGACTGATATATTGTCTGGTACTGTCTGTTTTTGAGTTAGGAATCGATCGGGGCGAGTTTCGGATTAATCGAAAAGCAAATTTTCTTAAAACAGACCATTTTTGGAATGCTGTCAAATGCACACGACCCGTGCGTCCCAGGCACATGACCCGTGCGCCTGGTTCTGTTTCCGTGTTTAAAAATGTCTAACAGGGCACACGACCCGTACGTCCAGGGGCACGACCCGTGCGCCTAGTTCTGCCCAAAATTTTCAAGGTACCCTAAATGATTCCGTTTCGATCCTAACCCTTTCCTAATCCTTTCCTAACCCTTCTATAATGATATTAGGCTTATAATGCCATGATTTTGAGTATGTTTTAAAAAGGGTTTTACCAAATACTTTTGATGTCCAAATCATTTCGAAAAAGCCGAATAATAGTATGCGTGTGCGGGTATGTTTTATTGATAACAAACGAACTATGAGTCCTATGTGGTAAAGTATAAACTGATGAACTAAATGTTCATATGATTGTAGATATATATATTATATCGAGTTTGGGTGACGACCCATGTTGACATACTAGGCGGGGAAGTCATGAACCCTTACCCTAGGCTCTGTGCCATTAGGAAACACTATTGGTTATGGGGTTCGCCGGGATTAGCAGTGCGTGCAGTCGGTGTTATGTTAAAAGTTATGTGCTACGTTCACCGGGATTAGCAGTGCGTGCAGTCGGTGGTACGTAGAATTGTTTTGTAGTGCGGTTCACCGGGATTAGCAGTGCGTGCAGTCGGTGTCGTACTAAGTTAGAATACTATCACACGGTTCACCGGGATTAGCAGTGCGTGCAGTCGGTGTCGTGTTAAATTAAACAGGATTTGTAATTGGACCGAGAGTGTTAGTAGGGGTCGCGGTAGAACTCACTGAGATTGTATCTCACTGTTTAAATGTTGTTGTTTTACAGATAAACAGGGACAGAATAAACCTCAGAGGCACGAGTAGGTGGCCCCGGGAGAAGGATGATGACTTAGCTTTATGTTCAAGTTTATTTTCCTTCTATTGTCTATGTACCACAACACTATGGAATTAGTGTTTTGTTTATCTTTCTTTCTGCTTTCTTTTATGACTCTGATTACCACAGTTGCTGACAGTTTATGGTCTGAGCACCGTATGGTCTTATTTGTGTATAAGATGGTTATGTTGTATTTCAGCAAAAATTTTATAGTGGTATTCAGTGTCTGAATAGGAATTATTATCTCTGATGTTTACACTTTGGTGCACTTGGGTACTTTTACATGTTAAATTTACCGGGGTGTTACAACTTCCGCAACTGAGACACATGGAATACATCATGTAGATTCGACAATGGTGGAGGCAAGGCGATACGGTATGCAAGAGGCCCAACTCGCTCGATAATTTGGAAGGGTCCAATATACCGAGGACTGAGTTTCTTCACCCGTAATGCCCTACCTGTGCCAATTGTTGGTGACAATCTCAAAAACACATGGTCACCAGACTCAAACTCTAACGGCCTTCTCCTTTTGTCGGCATAACTCTTTTTCCTACTTTGAGCAGCTTTCATTCTTTCCCTGATTTGGCGGATCTTTTCAGTAGTGTCCTGAATCATTTCGGGTCCTAACAATCGGTTCTCACCGACTTCCCACCAACGCAATGGAGTTCTACATTTCCTACCATACAAGGCCTCAAAAGGTGCCATTCCGATACTGGAATGATAAATGTTGTTGTAAGGGAATTCTACCAATGGAAGATGATCTTCCCATTTCTTCCCGTTATCAAGTACCGAAGCCCTGAGCATATCCTCTAATGTCTGGATAGTTCTCTCGGTCTTCCCATCTGTCTGCGGGTGATAAGCGGTACTAAGAAGTACTTTGGTCCCCAATGCTTCATTCAGAGCTTTCCAAAACCGAGAAGTGAATTTCAGATCTCGATCCGACACTATACTGGTAGGAACCCCATGTAACCTCACTATGTTCTTTAAATACACCTCAGCTAACTTGGATACTTTACTGCTCGAACGGACTAGAATGAAATGAGCTGATTTGGTTAACCGATCGACAACTACCCAAATGGAGTCGTTACCGGCTTGAGACCTTGGCAATGCCATTACAAAATCCATGGAAATGTCTTCCCATTTCCACACTGGCACATCTAGTGGCCGTAGCAGACCACCAGGCTTCTGATGTTCTATCTTAACTCTTTGGCAAGTTAAGCATTGAGATACGAATTCAGTAATTTTTGACTTCATTCCTTGCCACCAATACATCTGTTTTAAATCTCTATACATCTTGGTGGATCCAGGATGTACAGAAAATAAACTTCGGTGTGCTTCTTCTAGCACTTGCTTTATAATATCATCTTTATCTGGCACACAGATCCTACCGTTGAAACAAATAACTCCATCACTATCTTCGGTAAAGTCTGGCAACACTTTTTGTGCTAAGCGAATAGAATCCCTTAATGAGCTAGAGATCCTCATGTGGCTCAGCACTAACCGGTTCTTCCTTGATCTTGCATTCAAATTCAAGTCCCTAAAGGACTCCAACAATTTCATTTCATGCATCATAAACTCTGCTATGTGGATGGACTTCCTACTTAGTGCATCAGCTACAACATTAGCCTTTCCCGGATGATACTTCAATTCGAAGTCATAATCCTTCAGAAATTCCACCCACCTTCTCTTCCTGTTATTCAACTCCTTCTGATCAAACAAATATTTCAAGCTTTTGTGATCACTAAAGACTTCGAAACGGGACCCATATAGGTAATGTCTCCAAATCTTTAGTGCGTACACAATAGCAGCCAATTCCAAATCATGAGTCGGATAATTCCCTTCATGAGTCTTCAACTGTCTGGAGGCATAAGCTACAACTTGTTGGTTCTGCATAAGGACACATCCCAAACCCTTCCCAGAAGCATCGCTGAAAATTTGAAAATCCAAAGACGGGTCTGGAAGAATTAGGATTGGAGCAGAAGTCAACCTAACCTTCAATTCTTGAAAACATTCCTCACAATTGGCATCCCAAGTAAACGGTTGGGCCTTACGAGTTAGCCGAGTAAGTGGAAGAACCAATTGTGAGAAACCTTGAATAAACCTCCTATGGTAACCAGCTAGACCCAAGAAACTTCTTATTTCTGTGACAGATGTTGGTCGTTCCCAGTTCAACACCGCTTCCACTTTACTGGGATCCACAGCAACTCCCGACTGGGAAATCACGTGTCCCAAAAACTTTACTTCCGGCATCCAGAAGTCACACTTCGACGGCTTGGCATACAATTTCTTTTCTCGGAGTACGTTCAGAACAATGCGGAGATGTTGAACATGGTCCTCAATGGTCTTAGAGTACACCAAGATATCATCAATAAAAACTACTACAAACTGATCGAGATAAGTATGGAATACTCGGTTCATGTAATCCATGAACACCGCTGGAGCATTAGTCAAACCGAAGGGCATTACTACGAACTCGTAATGTCCATACCTTGTACGGAAAGCTGTCTTCGGAATATCTAAGGCTCGTACCTTTATTTGATGATAGCCCGACCTCAAATCAATTTTTGAAAATACCACTGCACCTCGAAGTTGGCCAAGCAAATCGTCTATCCTTGGCAAGGGATATTTATTCTTGATCGTTACTTTATTGAGTTGACGGTAGTTAATACACAATCTCATGGTTCCGTCTCTCTTCTTAACTAGCAACACTGGAGCACCCCATGGAGAGGCACTCGGTCGGATGAACTTTTTTGATATTAATTCTTCAAGTTGGGACTTTAATTCCTTCAATTCTAAAGGAGACATTCTATAAGGAGCAATAGATATTGATCCTGTACCAAGAACCAATTCTATAGAAAATTCCACCTCTCGCTCAGGAGGTAAGGATGAAACCTCTTCTGGAAAGACATCTAGAAATTCATTTACCACTTGCACAGATGACAAATCTAAACCCGTCTCAGTAGAGGCAGACAACATAATAAGAATAGCTTCCGCACCTTGGAATAATGACTGGCTTGCTTCGGTGTAAGAGATCGTAGCTTCAAAATCTGCCTGTGTCGACCCTACGGATTCGGAGGCGAAGCTAATGGTTCGATCAGCACAGTTGATAATCATATGATTTTCAGCCATCCAATTCATACCCAGAACAATGTCCATACTTCTCATAGGCAAGCAAATAAATTTCACAACAAATTGTCTGTCCCCTATGACAAGTAGGCAATTTTCACACAACGATTGGGTCTGGACACGACCCTTGGCAGCAGTTAAAATAGTTATCGGTTCGGATAGCTCAGATAATGCTAAACCCAACCGATCTACACATGCTTGTGATATAAAACAATGAGTTGCACCAGAATCATATAAAATATTGACTGACTTATTAAAAAGAGATCCCGTACCCCTCAATAGATTATCAGTAGGCATGATGGTTCGAGCATCCAATGTGTTGATTCGCCCCTGCTTAGGAGCATTTGGTGCTCCTTGGAAGCTTTTCTTTGCTGGGCATTGATTTGCATAATGACCCTCTTCATTACAGACATAGCATCGATTGGATCTTTGCTGACAATCCCCAATGTGATACCTTCCACACTTCGTACAATTTCTACTCTTTGATGAATCGAAGGATTGCACCTGCTTCCCTTTATAATTACTTCCCTTGAATGGCCTGGATGGAGTAGAAGATTCAGCAACCTTTTTCTTACCCTTCCAATAGTCTTTCTTTTCAGCATACATTTTCCTCAGATCCTCCTCAGCAACAAATGCTTGTTGCACTAAAGCAGGATAACTAACCAAAGTGTAAGAACTGAGTCCTTGGCTAACATCAGCTCGGAGAACTTCTTTGAACATTTGCATCTTCCACATATCATTTGGGGCATACCTCCCCAACTCATAGAACTGAGATAGTCTTTCAAATTTTGCAGCATATTCCCCAACTGACAAATCACCTTGCTTGAGATTCACAAACTCTGCTTGTTTACTCAGCTTCTTCACCGAAAGGAAATACTGCTTCAGAAACAATTCCTTGAAGTTGTCCCAAGTGAGGGGAGTCCCTTGTAGTTCCATCATTTGTCTTGCATTACACCACCAGGTGTGGGCATCTTCATCGAGCACATTTGCCACACATATTACTTTCTCTTCTTCCCCGCATTGCAAGGTTTGAAAAATTTTCTCCATTGAGTCAATCCAATAATAAGCAATCATTGGATCCGGTCCACCCTTGTAAGTTGGGGGCTTCATCTTTTGAAATTGGAAGTATGTCCGGTTAGGATCTTCTTGATGAGGTTGGAAATTGGGCTGTTGCAGACCCATCTGGTCATGCTGCATTTGCAACATATCCTGCATCATCTTTTGCTGATTCTCAATGACATTCTGCATCCATTCAATGTTTGGATCAACGGGAGGAGGAACGCCTCTACCTCTTCTGGCCATGATTCTACGAAATATGCACAAAGTATTAAGTTGATCAAGCTCAATGTCAAATAGCATACTAAGAAAATCACGACTGGAGAAAGCAAAGACCCTAAAAGCTAAGTCCGACTAGGTCGAACCGCTCTGATACCAACTGTAACACCCCGGTATATTTAACATGTAAAAATACCCAAGTGCACCAAAGTATAAACATCAGAGATAATAATTCCTATTCAGACACTGAATACCACTATAAATTTTTTGCTGAAATACAAGAAAACCATCTTATACACAAATAAGATCATACGGTACTCAGACAATAAACTGTCAGCAATGGTGGTAATCAGAGTCATACAAGAAAGCGGAATGAAGATAAACATAACACTAATGCCATAGTGCTGTAATACATGGACAACAGAAGGAAAATAAACTTAAACATAAAACTAAGTCATCCTCCATCACCCGGGGCCACCTACTCGTGCCTCTGAGGTTTCTTCTGTCCCTGTTTATCTGTAAAACAACAACATTTAAACAGTGAGATCCAATCTCAGTGAGTTCTACCGAGACCCCTACTAACGCTCTCGGTCCAATTATGAAATGGTTTTGACTTTATACGGCATCGACTGCGCGAACGCTACAAACCCGATGAACCGCACCATATAACTTTCAACAGATTACCGACTGCGCGAACGCTACAAACCCGGCAAACCTGTTATAACTCAGCACGATACCGACTGCGCGAACGCTACAAACCCGGTATACATACAACAAACAATTCAACACACCACCGACTGTGCGAACGCTACATACCCGGTGAACCACCTTACCAATAGTACTTTCCCTATTGCAAGAGGCCTAGGGTAAGGGTGCATAACTACCCCGCCTAGTATGTCTACGTGGGTCGTCACCCAAACTCGATATAATATATATATCTACAGTACTATGAACCCACGGTCCATCAAATCAGACAATCAGTGAAACACTTTAATCCACATTTTATAAATTCCAAGTTCACACTCGCACTCTAGTTGACCACTTTTCGACACAATTTTCAATATCAAAAACAGTTCATTTTTCCTTAAAAATAGAATATTCAGTTAGGCCTCTGAATAAGCTTTCCAACGCATCTTAGAACACCTCAATCGGGTTCCGGAATCAAAAGATATCGCGAAAACAAAATCAGTGAAAAACTGTTGAAAATCTGCAAACCGTCGCGACGCGAAAGGATACCGTCGCGACGCGAAAAAGACCAGAAACATTTGCGTTGCCAAAAATACACTTGGTCGCGACGCGATGCCCTGCGGGTCGCGACGCGATGGGGGTTTGTCTGGTGCAGATTTTGCGATTTTTGCGAAATCCGCTATTCCGCTCAATTCCGATTCTCGTTCCGATCGAAAACAGATCAAACAACCAGTATAATGAATCCAATACAAACCACACAATCAATCAATCCAATCCAAAACGTAATTTAAACGGATTTTATCCAAAGCGCTATTTTTCGAATAACGGTTTTTGACTCATAATTTCTCGGAACCAATCGACGAACAAATTATAACAAAACGGAATAAACCTAAACGTGAGTAAAACTCACCCTTGAAGCGAGAGTCGTAGCCGAGCCGAAATCACCGAGACACGAAAAATCCCCAATCGAACCCTAGGATCTCCAATCCGCTCCAAACTTCGAATTTAGCTTCAATCCGCTTACAATCGTTGTTGGGCTTGCTGCTAGACATGATTCAACCATCAAAATCAACTCAAACTCGGATCACTATTCATCATCCCTCTCAAATCCGAAATCAAGAGAAAAGGGGAGAAATAAGGGTATGAGCTTACCTAGCTTGAGGAAATGGAAGGAGAAACAAGGATGATGATGAGGATGGAACTTTGGGATGATGGGTGATGGTCTTCTTCTTCTTCCTTTCTCTTCTTCTTTCTCTTCTTTTCTTTCTCTTTTCTTTCTCTGCTTCACGTTTCTTTCCCTCTTTTCTTTTATTCTTTCCTTTATTTCAACACACACACACACACACATAATTAATTAATAATTAAATGGTAGCGTGGTCCAATTACCATATTGATCTTGATCCCTTATTACAAATCCAAAACGTCCTTGATCCGTATTATTCGAATAACGATCCTGTGACAGCCAATAATTAATTTTAGCACTCAATAATTTTACCAATTAAGTACCAAATTAATTCAATTGGGTTAACATCCAAATAATTCGATTAATTATTTTGAGGATGTTACATAAAAAGTGTATCTTAGTATAATTCACAACAGTATATTACAATAATAATACTGAGAACACAAGTAATTACTGCAAAATATAAACATTGATGAATAATTAATTTATTCAAATATTATTACGTTCATTTTTAAATAGTTATAAAATAGTGGACTGGTTAACTATAGGATTATCCGATCGAGGCGGATAAATACGGCACATTTCAATTGCCCTTGCCAGACGCCTGTATTGACGTACGCTTGCGGCATTTAGCTATAGTCAAAGAGTACACTAATGGTATAATCTTTTAATTTAATTTAGAATTAATATCCATTTATGGCAATCATATGAGTATGAACAAGTGTATGATTAAATTAAAAGCATAACCAAAGTAGTAACCAACAGTTCAAATTTAATATCTACATTCCTACTTCCACCATCTGGCTCTGATACCAAGAGGGGATCGGAATCAGAAGATAAAAGAAATTAAAGAGACAGAGGGGAAGTAGGTAGCATGCGGAATGCTAAACAAGAAATTAAATTGAAGTGCAGAATCAAAATAACATAAATTAGGAGGCAAAGCCTTCCATATAAGACAGTAAACTGTCTATGAGTTACAGAGATTGAAGATTGAAGAAGATCTTACAAGATTGAAGAAGAAGAAGAGAGGAGCTTACAAGGTGCTCTGCCTTCTTACTAGAACTAGAGAGAGAAATATAATTGAAGAGTAAATTGAAGCATGCCCTCTAACAAGAGCCTATGCACGTATTTATAATTGGAAAAGTAAATAGTAACCGGTTGCAAAACCGGATAAAATTGGTATCCAAAGTTAGTGACCGGTACTGTGCACTTGATTGACCGGTACAGGAAGAAACCAAGGAGGGACTGTAGGAGCATGCACAAGTCTTCAAAAATTTGAGTTTTAAAAGATGCCTTTGATAGTGGATGGTGAGGTCCACCATGGAGCATAATGCGCATGTCACTTTGATTAATGGAATAATCATGATGGTTGTTTTGGTGGTGGGAGACAAAGTGCAATCCACCAAAATTTCTTGACAATGAAGATTCTTATCTTGGCAAAATTCTTCAGAGAAGTAAACCGCTACAACGAAGATTAAGATAAAATAAATGATTAATATTAAAACTGAACAGTTTTTCATGCCTTTGCAGTCACTACGATCACCATGTTCAAGGGTGGAGGAATAGTTTTTCATACCAAAATTGGTATTACTATCACCATATTCCAGGGTGTTGTAGGAACAGTTTTTCATGTCATTGCTGACACTACAGTTACCATGATCCAGGGTAGGTGAGCAGTTTTTCTCACCGAAGGTGATACAATTGTCTTGCTCAGGGACTCTTAATTTAATTTGAACTAGAATCAAAATAACATAAATTAGGCGTCTGGCTCTTGGTATCAGAGGCAAATGGTGGAAGTAGGAATGTAGATATTAAATTTGAACTGTTGGTTACTACTCTGGTTATGCTTTTAATTTAATCATACACTTGTTCATACTCATATGATTGCCATAAATGGATATTAATTCTAAGTTAAATTAAAAGGTTATACCATTAGTGTACTCTTTGACTATAGCTAAATGCCGCAAGCGTACGTCAATACAGGCGTCTGGCAAGGGCAATTGAAATGTGCCGTATTTATCCGCCTCGATCGGATAATCCTATAGTCAACCAGTCCACTATTTTATAACTATTTAAAAATGAACGTAATAATATTTGAATAAATTAATTATTCATCTATGTTTATATTTTGCAGTAATTACTTGTGTTCTCAGTATTATTATTGTAATATACTGCTGTGAATTATACTAAGATACACTTTTTAGTTCTTTGTTATACCTTTGCACTTAAAATGTTTATGATCAAAATACTTCTAAAGCTTTTTAAAGAAAAATTTTATATACTCCAAGGATCGTAGAATATTAGTAAGGATATCTGGGTATCTCATTAGCGACGTAAATGGTAGTCGGAGTACGTAAGACCCTGCTGGTTGACTGGGCAGTCATATACCATTAGTTGAGATTTATTATCCTAAAGTATTCTAATCCTGAAGGAGAAAAGTATTTTCAAAAGTGCTCTATTTTTGATCATATACATGTTTAAAACATGGAATAACTTAGACTTTGGGTGTTTAAATCTGGTTTAATATATTTCACTATTTGCTTTGATTTTCTCTGAACTATGGTAACCTCTACTCCGAAATATAAAATAGAAAATAATTTTATTATTCAAGCTTTGATATCCGGCAACATGGCTTTATGAACTGAGTTTGAACAAAACATGGTTAACCTAACGGCATTTCCCAGAAGGTAATTAACTAGTTCAGTTTTAATACTTATATTTCTACAAGTAACCAGATGAAGGCAATGATACTTACGGGTGAGGAGTACCTTACATCTTTCTTAAACAAAAGCTTTTTTCCTCACCAATATGTCTTCTCCTCCTACCTCTGTGATGTCATCCACTGGTAGTAACTTTTGCCAGAATCAATCTGTTTGTAACCACAATCGAGATCTTGAAAAGAATTTTACCAATCAGGAAGTAACTTCCCCCAGTTTCATCATAGACAAAAAATCTCTTAAAAAGGACTTTTACTCTGAGGAATGGTCTCCTCATAGGGAATGGTTCCTCCAAAATTTCCAAGGTAATAAAGGATACCTTGTCTAACAAAAATTTTATAGGTTCGTTAAGAGGGTCAAGTTCAATATCCGCTTTTTTCACTGGTTTCGTGCCTACGCCATAGTAAAAGACATTGATTATCCCTTTCGTAATGACCATGACGAGCCTAAAACCAGTACTATTTGGCACCTCAAAGATGGCCAAATGGTCCAATCTGAATTACCCCCCAAAATACCCTTTGCCCTTAATAGCAAAGACCAAGCCACCCCTGTCATGGCTGCCCCTTTCAAAACCAAAATTGATGGGGAACCAGTCACAGCCAGAGACATCAAAGATCTTATGGAACAATCCAATTACACGAACAAATACCTCCAAGCCTTAGGAGATTCTAGCAGAAGTAAAGGTAAGGAAGTTAATGACAAACCAGAGTCATCTTCTTCCTCTAAAAAGATTGAGAAGCCTCTCTTTAAACCCAATGGTGAACCCATCCTTGACGGTGATACCCATATCCCTGATTCCGTTAACACCCTTATCTTCACCATTGCCCAACATTTCATCGGAGATCCCTCTCTCATAAAAGACAGATCTGCCGAATTATTGTCAAACCTTAGATGTAAAACCTTGGGTGATTTCAGATGGTACAAAGACACGTTCCTAACCAGGGTTTACACCAGGGAAGATAGCCAACAAGCCTTCTGGAAGGAGAAGTTTCTTGCTGGTCTTCCAAAATCATTGGGAGATAAAGTCAGGGACAAACTCCGTAGTCATAACCCCGACGGTAACATCCCCTACCAGCAACTAAGCAATGGACAGCTTATTGCTATTATCCAGAGAGTAGCCTTAAAAATTTGTCAGGATGACAAGATCCAACGACAGCTATCTAAAGAAAAGGCTCAGAACCGCAGAGATCTTGGAACTTTCTGCGAACAATTTGGTCTCCCCTGTGCAGAAAAGGCCAGAGCCAAAGCCAAACATAAGGTTAGCAAAGTCTTACCCAGGCCTGACTACTACAAAGAAAAGGATTTGAGAAAACCCAGGCCTAGACCTACCAATCAAAATATCAAGAATCATTATGAAAATAATGATAAAACCAAAAAACCTATTATCTGCTACAATTGCGGCAAGCCAGGACACTACAGCAGAAACTGCAAAGTAGTAGGAAAACTCAAAACCCTAAATCTTGGCTCTGACATCGAAGACAAAATTAACAACCTGTTAAACCAATCCTCTGAAAGTTCATCTGACCATCCTTCCGATAACCTAAACCAAATCCAGGATGATGACCTGACAGATTCCTCCAGCAATTCCTCCAAACATATCAATGTCCTCACCCAAGATCATGACCTGCTCCTCGAAGCCATAAACGCCATTTCCGATCAACATGAAAGGAAGAGTTACCTAGACAAGCTTATGGCTTCCCTTGAGGCAAAACCTCCCCCTGAGATAAAACCTCCTAGAAATCCCCTAGTAACCAATAAGTTTAATCTCAAAGATACCCTCAAGAGGCTAGAAAACGCCAGTATCAAACCTACCACTATTCAAGATCTTCAAGCTGAAATTAACTTCTTGAAACATGAAGTTAAAGATCTGAAAAGTAGACATGCTGATCACCAGCTTATCATTAACCAATGGAAGGACCATGTTAATGATTCTCATGTCTCCAACACGGACACCGAAGATGGTGATGAGTCTAAAGACGATGATATTCTGGGCCTTATCTACCACATTAAGATTCAAAAGTTTTTTATCAAAATAAAAATTGTCATTAATGATTTTACCCTTGAAACTACTGCTTTGTTCGATACGGGAGCAGATTCCAATTGCATCTTAGAGGGCCTTATCCCCACTAAGTATTTTGAAAAGACCTCTGAACGTCTTAGCACTGCTAATGGTTCTAGGTTAAAAATCAATTACAAATTATCTTCTGCAATCATTGAAAACGCAGGTTTCAAAATCAATACCCCTTTTCTTCTTGTCAAAGATTTAAAAAACAAGGTGATCTTAGGGACACCCTTCATAAGATCTCTTTTCCCGTTTCAAATCACTAAAGATGGTATAATTGCCCAGCACTTGGGACAACCTATCATCTTTAATTTTTTAAGAAAACCTTCGGTTAGGGATTTAAACCTTATATCTTACAAAGAAAATCAGATCAATTTCCTTAAAGAAGAATTTTCTTTTAAGTTTATTGACCATCAATTACTGAGAAGAGAAAATCAACTTAAAGTCAAAGGAATCTTAGAACAAATCCAACCACCATTTGTTCTGACCTTCCTAGTGCCTTTTGGGAAAGGAAGCACCACATAGTTGATCTTCCTTACCAAAGCCAGACCTATTCAAATGAACCAAGATCTCCTCCTTATGTGTCAAAAGGAAGTCAAGGATCTCTTGGACAAAGGTCTTATTCGCAAAAGTAAGAGTCCCTGGTCTTGTTCTGCCTTTTATGTCAATAAGCAGGCTGAGATCGAAAGAGGAACCCCTAGGTTGGTCATCAATTACAAACCCCTCAATCAAGCTCTTCGCTGGATTAGGTACCCTATACCTAACAAAAAGGATCTCCTCAAAAGGCTCCATAATGCAAAGATCTTCTCAAAGTTTGACAAGAAATCTGGATTTTGGCAAATCCAAATCAAAGAAGAAGACAGGTACAAAACTGCTTTCACTGTCCCCTTTGGTCAATATGAATGGAACGTTATGCCTTTTGGCCTGAAAAACGCTCCTTCAGAATTCCAGAGAATCATGAATGATATTTTCAACAATTATGCAAAATTTGCTATTGTCTATATTGATGATGTGCTGATTTATTCCCAGTCTTTTGATCAACATATCCAGCACATCAACACCTTTATCTCCATAATCAAAAGAAACGGCCTTGCTGTCTCAAAGACTAAAATCAATCTTTTTCAGACAAAAATTAGGTTTCTTGGTCATAACATCCATCAAGGAACTATTATCCCAATCAGTAGGGCTATTGAGTTCTCTGATAAGTTTCCTTACCAAATTATTGACAAAACTCAACTTCAGAGATTCTTAGGTTGCCTCAATTATGTCTCAGATTTCTTTCCACAACTTAGCAATCTCACCAAACCTCTCCATGATCGTCTAAAAAAGGATCCTCCTCCTTGGACAGACATTCATACCAATGTTGTCAAACGGATTAAATCCCAGGTTAAAGAACTTCCTTGTCTTTACCTTCCCCACCCAGAGTGTAACATCCCCTGATTAGCTAATTAGATTGATTTAAATTAGCAAGAGGTTGGGCTAATTAATTAACATAAATTATTGTTGTGCATAATTAGAATATTATGTCAAAGTTAATAAGTTAGGGTATTATGATGGCAAGGGTATTTAAGGAATGATTTTAGAGTGGAGGGGGAATTTTGGTCCTTGCACCCCATTAAAAGAGATTTCAGCTGAAACCCCAACCAAACTCACTCCACTTCATTTTTACCAAGTTCCAGAAAATTGAGAGAAAGAGAGTTGAGAAAGAAGGGAACTCGAGAGAGAGAGGAGGAGGGGAAGGGAAGAGACAACTCTCAAACATAGATGCATGTCCAGTTTTTCTGTACCATTGTGATCATCTCACCTTCCTATTCCTTTTGATACCATTTTCTTAACCAACAACCCTCTCCATCACAAAATACCATCATTAAACACTCCAAGCTCCACTTGATAAAAATGGAGTTTTGAGCCTTGCATGTTACTATTAGAGTAAGATCACTCCATTTCTGAACATGCATTGTAGATTGTGATAGTTGGGCCATAGTGGAAGCAACCTCACTAGCGAAGGAGACCGGATTCGAAGTAGGGATTGCTGGGTTCGATTTTGGAAGTAGTAGACGAGTACGGAGCCGGTCCGGGTGATTTCGATTCTAATTAAAGTCAACTTGTTGCCGTGATTGTTTGTGATTTTCATCACTTCGGGTGAGTTCTATAACTCGCTTAGGGAATGTGTTTATGTTTCTGAACCTTCTTTTCGAAAACCATGGTCATGTATTTGGGTTGTCGAAAGGAAACTCTTTTAAAAACCGTTTTCTCAAAGAAGAGTGTGAATTTAATTATGAATTGTTGATTGATTGAGATGGGCATAATATATTCTTTTAATGTATGTTGAGTTTGGGTTACGATCGGAAGGGATTTTGGAATCGGAACGGAATGGATTACTCATGAAAATACTATTTTCTGGAAAACTGATAGAGACACACAGATCGTGTGCCTCTGGGCACGGGTCGTGCGCCTCCATCTGATACGACAAGAACTGGATTTTTGAAACACGCACGGATCGTGCGCATAGTCGCACGGGTCGTGCGTATGTCTCTGGAACTTTATAAAATTCTAGTGGATTACGCACGGATCGTGCGCTAAGTCGCACGGGTCGTGCGTATCTTTCTGGAAATCTTCTGCAAACTGTTCAACCACACACGGGTCGTGCGCCTATACGCACGGGTCGTGTGAGACCTTCTGACCTTCAATTTCAAAGTACCTTTTTATCCATTCCAAATGATTCCAATCCTCTTCTAATCCATTCCCCAAGGTTCCACAACAATGTAAAGGTAAAAATGGTATGAGATTGAACACGTTCGATAGAAAGTTTGTGTGTTATGAATAAAATGAAAAACCGCACTTAGAGAACGCGAGAGTACATATGTCAAGAATGATAATAACACACGGTAATTGACTGATATTATACACTGTAATCGACTGATATGGTACATGGTACTTGACTGGAATGACTAACAGCCCATTGCGGGTACACAGACTGAAAAGGTATAATAAATACAAGAGGAAAAAGGGTGACGACCCTAAGAAGTTAGCATACTAGGGGAGGGGAAGTCATGAGCCCCAAAACCTAGACTCAAGAATGTTTCCCCTGCTAGAAATAGCGGGATGGGTTCACCAAAGTCAAGAGATGCCTATAAAATAGGTAGACTGAGGTGTTATGCTAAAACATGGAACAAAGATTGCATGCTTCATGTGTCGCTTAGGAGGGCCATGAGCATGAAGGTTACAAGAACTAAAGGTATTTCCACGTGGTTGCTTTTTAGGACCACGAGTTTAAAACAAGGCATAATGAACCGTTAGAGTAGTAAGGGGTCTCGATAGGACTCACTGAGATAATGTTTATCTCACCCTTCATATTTGTGGTTTTTACAGAGAAACAGGGGAAAGCAAAGGCGATAAAGCATGGTTAGCTGGTGTGACTCTTGGAGTCATTGAAGACCTAGTTTAATGTTTTAGACCTTTGTTCCGTTTATTGTTTCTATGTCCCGATTGTATAACTTTCATTGTTAAGTTGTAAAATCGTTTTCGCATGTTTTGGATATTGAACACCAGGATTATGTACAAGCCTTAAGTTTTAGAACTTAAGCATTTAAAGAAAGTTTATGAGGTTCAGAGAACCAGTTATTATGTATTATCTAAAGTTTTAGATGTGTTCAATATTTCAATAACAGGAAGTTACTCTGATGTATGCCATTTAGTGCATTACGGTGATTCTATAGTTGAGGGAATTGAAAGTTCAACTGGAAGAGCTAATTTCCAAGCGGTTCATCCGGCCGAGTGCCTCACCATGGGGTGCTCCAGTGTTGCTCGTCAAGAAGAAGGACGGAAGTATGAGATTGTGTATTGATTATTGTCAGTTGAATAAGGTGACTATCAAGAATAAGTACCCTCTGCCGAGAATTGATGATTTGCTGGATCAGTTGAGGGGAGCTTCTGTATTTTCAAAGATTGATTTAAGGTCCGGTTATCACCAAATCAGGGTTCGAGCTTTGGACGTCCCGAAGACCGCTTTTCGTACGAGATATGGACACTATGAATTTGTAGTGATTCCCTTCGGTTTGACCAATGCTCCAGCCGTATTCATGGATTATATGAATAGGATTTTTAATCCCTATCTAGATCAGTTTGTAGTAGTGTTCATTGATGATATCTTAGTGTTCTCTAAGACGATAGAGGAGCATGTGCAACATCTCCGAATTGTTCTGAACGTACTCCGAGAGAAGAAGTTGTATGCTAAGCCATCCAAATGTGATTTTTGGATGCCCGAAGTTAAGTTTCTGGGTCATGTGATATCTCAGGAAGGTGTTGCAGTGGACCCCAGTAAGATTGAAGCTGTGGTAGATTGGGAACAACCGTCTACAGTTACTGAGGTAAGAAGTTTCTTGGGATTGGCCGGGTATTATCGAAGATTCATTCAAGGATTTTCCCAGCTGGTTCTTCCACTCACTCGGTTAACTTGCAAGGGTCAGCCGTTTGTTTGGGACTCAGACTGTGAAAACTGTTTCACGAAATTGAAGGGTCGTTTGACTTCTGCACCCATCCTGATTCTTCCAGATCCGTCCGTAGGATTCCTATAACACCCCGGTATATTTAACTTGTAAAAATACCCCGGTATATTTAACTTGTAATAATTTCCTGCTTAGACACTGAATACCATTATAAAATTTTTGCTGAAATATAACATAACCGTCTTATGTACAGATAAGACCATACGGTACTCAGACCATAAACTGTCAGCACTATGGTAGTCAGAGTCATACAAGAAAGCGGAAAAGGATAAACAAAACACTAATGCCATAGTGTTGTAATACATAGGCAACAGAAGGAAAATAAACTTGAACATAAAGCTAAGTCATCATTTTTCTTCCGGGGCCACCTACTCGTGCCTCTGGTGTTTCTTCTGTCCCTGTTTATCTGTAAAACAACAACATTTAAACAGTGAGATACAATCTCAGTGAGTTCTACCGGAACCCCTACTAACGCTCTCGGTCCGTTAAAACATTTTTGAGGTTTGACACGACACCGACCGCAATCCACTTGCTAATCCCGGTGTACCATACAATAAGGCTTCGATCTAGTAGGACACCGACTGCAATCCACTTGCTAATCCCGGTGAACTAACATCCTAGGCCTTGCTACGAACCACCGACTGCAATCCACTTGCTAATCCCGATGAACGTAGTACAAACTTTTGACACAACACCGACTGCAATCCACTTGCTAATCCCGGCGAACCCCATAACCAGTAGTGTTTCCTAATGGCACAGAGCCTAGGGTAAGGGTTCATGACTTCCCCGCCTAGTATGTCAACCTGGGTCGTCACCAAAACTCGATATAATATATATATCTACAGCACTATGAACCCACGGTCCATCAAATCAGACAATCAATGAAACACTTTAATTCCACGTTTTATAAAATCCAAGTTCACACTCGCACTCTATTTGACCACTTTTCGACACAATTTTCAATATCAAAAACAGATCATTTTGCCTTAAAAATAGAATATTCAGTTAGGCCTCTGAATAAGCTTTCCAACGCATCTTAGAACACCTCAATCGGGTTCCCGGATCAAAAGTTATCGCGAAAACCAAATCAGTGAAAAACTGTTGAAAATCTGCAAAGCGTCGCGACGCAAACTGCTACCGTCGCGACGCGAAAAACGACAGAAACATTTTGCGTGGCAATACTGCACTTGGTCGCGACGCGATGCCCTGCGGGTCGCGACGCGATGGGGGTCTGTGTGGTGCAGATTTTGCGATTTTCGCGAAATCCGCTATTCCGCTCAATTCCGATTTTAGTTCCGATAGAAAACAGATTTGACAACCAATATAATAGACCCAATACAAACCACACAATCAATCAATCCAATCAAAAACATAATTAAAACAGATTTTAATCCAAAACGCTATTTTTCGAATAACGGTTTTTGACTCAAAATTTCTCGGAACCAATGAACGCACAAATTATACCAAAACGGAATAAACCTAAACGTGAGTAAAACTCACCCTTGAAGCGAGAGTCGTTGCCGAGCCGAAATCACCGACTTGTCGAAATCACCGAATCGAACCCAAACAACACCGAACCGCTCCTAACTTCGTTTCGAATTCCCAAACGCGTTCCACCGCTCTTGGCTTCGTTCCTAATCACGTTTCCATTATCAATTTCATCTCACAACTCAAGTTTTCAACAAATCAATTCCAAAAACCCCTAGAAATTCGTAGGTCATGAGAAGGGGGGAAAATTGAAGAGAATCTTACCAAGTTATAGGGTTTTGTAGAGGAGAGGGAGATGGTGATTGTGCTGAATTTTGGGGGGATGGGGTTTCCTCTTCTTCTTCCTTTCTCTTCTTCTTTCCTCTTCTTCTTTCTCTTTTCCTTCTCTTCTTTTCTTCCTCTGTTTCTCTTCTGTTCGTATCCTCTTCTTTCTTTCCTTTCTTCTTTTATTTATCACACACACATATACTTATTTAATTAATAAATAAGTGGTAGCGTGGTCCAATTACCACATTGATCTAATCCCTTATTTCGATTTCGAAGCTTCCTTGACCCGTATTATCCGGTTAACGATCTAATGACATTCATTAAATAATTTTAGTACTCAATAAATTTACCAATTATGTACTAAATTGATTTAATTGGGTTAACATCCAAATAATTCGATTAATTATTTTGAGGATGTTACATTCTCCCCAACTCGAAAGAATTTTGTCCTCAAAATTAGACACAACATACCTCAAGAGAACAAGTACGGATACTGAGTCCGCATATCATCTTCCAACTCCCAAGTAGCTTCTTCGAGGGAAAAACCATCCCAAACCACCTTGACAATGGGAATTGACTTCGTCCGTAGCGTCCTCTCACCACGTTCCATGATGTAATGTGGATGAGGTTGGAAAGATAAGTCCGGTCGGAGGTCAATCGTTTCAAAATCTAACGGTTGACTTGGATTGGGAGTGTACTTCCGCAACTGAGACACATGGAATACATCATGTAGATTCGACAATGGTGGAGGCAAGGCGATACGGTATGCAAGAGGCCCAACTCGCTCGATTGAGGAATCTGATTCGCTCAGCCCAAGAAGGTGATGTAGAGCTGCAATCGTAGAAGAGATTGCCGAGTTACACCAAAGACGGTGATGGAATAATTTGTTTTGATGGCAGAATCTGTGTGCCGAATGATGAGGATGTGAAGAGGCAAGTTTTAGTGGAAGCTCATAAGAGTCAATTCTCAATACATCCGGGGTCTACCAAGATGTATCGAGATTTGAAGCAATTATACTGGTGGCCGGGCATGAAAGTGGATATCGCAGAGTTTGTGTCTCGATGCTTAACTTGTCAAAAGGTTAAGATAGAGCACCAGAAGCCAGGTGGCCAGTTACAACCGTTGAATGTACCTGAATGGAAATGGGAGAGCATATCTATGGATTTTGTCATGGGATTACCACGGTCCCAAACCGGAAATGATTCTATTTGGGTAGTGGTGGATCGCCTGACCAAGTCCGCTCATTTTATTCCAGTGCGTTCGACTCACAAGGTTGCTAGGCTAGCAGATGAGTATCTTAAGAATATTGTTAAGTTGCATGGAATCCCTACAAGTATCATCTGTGATCGAGATCCCAAGTTTACGTCTCGATTTTGGAGAGCATTGAATATGGCGTTGGGAACAAAGGTGTGTGGTAGCACTGCGTACCATCCTCAGACAGACGGGCAGACTGAGAGGACAATTCAGACATTGGAAGATATGTTGAGAGCTTGTGTACTTGATAGTGGAGGCAGATGGGAGGATCATCTTCCATTGGTGGAATTCTCATACAACAACAGTTATCATTCTAGTATCGGAATGGCTCCATATGAAGCATTGTATGGGAGAAAGTGTAGAACACCATTGTGTTGGTGGGATGTAGGTGAGCAGAGATTGTTGGGACCGGATTTAGTCCGGGAGACTACGGAGAAGATCCGTCAGATAAGAGAAAGGATGAAAGCCGCGCAGAGTCGGCAAAAGAGTTATGCGGATAAGAGAAGAAGGCCGTTAGAATTCGAAGAAGGAGACCATGTCTTTTTGAGGCTTTCTCCAACCATTGGGACCGGTATTGCTTTGCGAGCGAAGAAGCTCAGTCCTTGGTATGTCGGACCCTTCCAGATTATCGAGCGAGTTGGGCCGGTAGCGTATCGCATTGCCTTACCTCCAAAATTGTCCAGATTACATGATGTGTTTCATGTATCGCAGCTAAGGAAATATATTCATGATCCGAATCAACCATTAAGTTATTAAGCGATTGACATCAGATCGGATTTATCTTGTCAGCCTACTCCAATCAGGATCATCGAACGTGGCGAGAAAAAGCTCCGAACGAGATCAATTCCTATTGTCAAGGTGCTTTGGGACGGTGCGTCACCTGACGAAGCGACATGGGAAGTAGAGGAGAGCATGCGGGAGAAATATCTGTATTTATTCGAGTAAGGTATGTTTTGTCAATTTTGAGGACAAAATTTTAGAAGTTGGGGTGATTGTAACATCCCCTGATTAGCTAATTAGATTGATTTAAATTAGCAAGAGGTTGGGCTAATTAATTAACATAAATTATAGTTGTGCATAATTAGAATATTATGTCAAAGTTAATAAGTTAGGGTATTATGATGGCAAGGGTATTTAAGGAATGATTTTAGAGTGGAGGGGGCATTTTGGTCCTTGCACCCCATTAAAAGAGATTTCAGCTGAAACCCCAACCAAACTCACTCCACTTCATTTTTACCAAGTTCCAGAAAATTGAGAGAAAGAGAGTTGAGAAAGAAGGGAACTCGAGAGAGAGAGAGGAGGAGGGGAAGGGAAGAGACAACTCTCAAACATAGATGCATGTCCAGTTTTTCTGTACCATTGTGATCATCTCACCTTCCTATTCCTTTTGATACCATTTTCTTAACCAACAACCCTCTCCATCACAAAATACCATGATTGAACACTCCAAGCTCCACTTGATAAAAATGGAGTTTTGAGCCTTGCATGTTACTATTAGAGTAAGATCACTCCATTTCTGAACATGCATTGTAGATTGTGATAGTTGGGCCATAGTGGAAGCAACCTCACTAGCGAAGGAGACCGGATTCGAAGTAGGGATTGCTGGGTTCGATTTTGGAAGTAGTAGACGAGTACGGAGCCGGTCCGGGTGATTTCGATTCTAATTAAAGTCAACTTGTTGCCGTGATTGTTTGTGATTTTCATCACTTCGGGTGAGTTCTATAACTCGCTTAGGGAATGTGTTTATGTTTCTGAACCTTCTTTTCGAAAACCATGGTCATGTATTTGGGTTGTCGAAAGGAAACTCTTTTAAAAACAGTTTTCTCAAAGAAGAGTGTGAATTTAATTATGAATTGTTGATTGATTGAGATGGGCATAATATATTCTTTTAATGTATGTTGAGTTTGGGTTACGATCGGAAGGGATTTTGGAATCGGAACGGAATGGATTACTCATGAAAATACTATTTTCTGGAAAACTGATAGAGACACACGGATCGTGTGCCTCTGGGCACGGGTCGTGCGCCTCCATCTGATACGACAAGAACTGGATTTTTGAAACACGCACGGATCGTGCGCATAGTCGCACGGGTCGTGCGTATGTCTCTGGAACTTTATAAAATTCTAGTGGATTACGCACGGATCGTGCGCTAAGTCGCACGGATCGTGCGCTAAGTCGCACGGGTCGTGCGTATCTTTCTGGAAATCTTCTGCAAACTGTTCAACCACACACGGGTCGTGCGCCTATACGCACGGGTCATGTGAGACCTTCTGACCTTCAATTTCAAAGTACCTTTTTATCCATTCCAAATGATTCCAATCCTCTTCTAATCCATTCCCCAAGGTTCCACAACAATGTAAAGGTAAAAATGGTATGAGATTGAACACGTTCGATAGAAAGTTTGTGTGTTATGAATAAAATGAAAAACCGCACTTAGAGAACGCGAGAGTACATATGTCAAGAATGATAATAACACACGGTAATTGACTGATATTATACACTGTAATCGACTGATATGGTACATGGTACTTGACTGGAATGACTAACAGCCCATTGCGGGTACACAGACTGAAAAGGTATAATAAGTACAAGAGGAAAAAGGGTGACGACCCTAAGAGGTTACCATGTAACACCCCGTTAATTTCTATCTTGTAGAAATTACCGAAGCGCACTACTGGCATACATCAGAGTGACTTTCCTTTTAACATATTGAACACATACTAAACTTCGATGGATCACTCATCGAACGTGCTTAAAATAACTGAACTGAATATAAATAAAGTCGGTCCTTACACCCTCAACTAGTGTTCAATACTCAAAACCGAAAGTCTGCGGAAGCGATTCACAACTTGAAATACATAAGTCGTACAATCGAGTAGTCTTAAGATACTGAATAGAAATACAGAAATACAAAGGAAACTGAAATACAAGACATAATGAAATAAAGGTAGCGGCTGCTCCTCAAGCATCTTCATAGTCGTGCCTCGCGGTCTTCAGCTTCCCCTGCTTAACTGAAAAACAACAACAATGGATTGGGTGAGA
This sequence comes from Astragalus membranaceus, assembly GCA_039519185.1. Classification (NCBI taxonomy): domain Eukaryota; kingdom Viridiplantae; phylum Streptophyta; class Magnoliopsida; order Fabales; family Fabaceae; genus Astragalus; species Astragalus membranaceus. The sequence continues at coordinate 96,220,442 of CM076849.1, forward strand.
CAACTTGTCTCAGTGAGTTCTATCGCGACCCCTTACTAATTCTCTCGGTTCAATTATGCTTGATTCATTATCTAAAACTCATAGTCCTCAAAGTTGACTATGTGGCTGAACTATGCTCAATCACTGAGCCTAACAATGAACTATGCTCAATCACTGAGCCTAACAATGATTCTTAGCATGTCACCGGTCACTTGGCATAATAAGCTTCCGGTGAACCCGTCCCCACTAATCACTAGTGGGTCCCTAACGGGGCCTAGGTTCATAAGGGTCATGCTTCCTCTCCCCCAGCACACTAATCTGAAATAGGGTCGTCACCCTAACAATGAACTGTGCTCAATCACTGAGCCTAAACAATGATGCATATACAATATACAATAACAATGAAAACTGCTCAATCACTGAGCCTAACCTGAAAGCATACTCATTCACTGAGCCTTATCATGACCTAATCTTATTCTAAACATTAGGTGATCTAGTTATTAACTTAACCTTATAATTTAGTGATCTCACATGGATTACTAATGTTTGCTAACTTAACTTAATAACCTCACTAAACCAGTCAGCCCAGCACAATACATAATCGCAAAGTCATAACATGAAACCAATGGTCCATCACATGAGCATACACTGCACCTGAACATAATCCGAACATAACCAATCACATGGCACTAACATAACTTGGATTCAATCACAGTCAATTACCACTCAATTCAGGGCAATTCAGTTATAATATCATTGGGGAAGGTGGAAGAAAGGATTGGAATGCAATTGGAACCGTTCGGAATGGTTTATAACACTTTTCAAAATAAGCAACCCGAAGACCACGCACGGTCCGTGCTCCAGAGGCGCACGATCCGTGCGTGTCTGAAAAACTTAGAAACTTTCTTACCGAAAGGGACGCACGATCCGTGCTCCCATACGCACGATCCGTGCGTCATAAAAAAACATTCCAGGCTCCCTGCGAACAGCACGCACGATCCGTGCTCCCATAACGCACGATCCGTGCGTGGTTCACAGTAGCCCAGTTTTGCCATTTTCTTAAACCGTACCATTCCATTCCGACTCCGATTCACTTTCCGATCGATACTCCCATAATACACGCACCTCATCACAGTCAATTAAATCCAACAATCATCATATATCAATCAACAATCCACATTTCATCCAAGGGAAAACACATGACTTGATAACTTAACGCGAGGTTTTTCGCAAACGGTTTCGATAACGGTTTTTCATCACAAATACGTGACTCGATTCAGAAATACATAACACATGAAATCAATCCTAGTGAGTATAGAACTCACCTTTTCGTGACGACGATACACCCGACACCGAAACCTCGTGAATACGGACGAACGGAGAATCACGAATCCGCTCCAGCTACTTCCAGCAACAAGTCGCCAATTTGCAACGAGCGTAACTCACTCAAATCTCAACCAAACTTAGCAAAACGAGGGTCTACGGTGAAGGGATTTTTCTCTAGTTTCTGAAGGTGGAGGTTTCAAACGCATGCATCCTATATCCAGAGAGTTACAACCGAAACAATGAAGCTGGGTCAAGACTGAAGCTGATTCTGGAAACGAAACTTAGGAAGGTGATATCTCTCTCATTTCTCAATGAAATCATGCGGTTCTTGTGCCCAAAATGAAGAGCTTGGTGTCTAGTTTCCAGAGGGACAAGAATCACGATGATCGGAGTTGTTCACAGTGAGATACGATGAAAATACCAAAGGTAGGTAAAACGGGTTTTACCCAGAATTTTCTGTTGAACCCTTCTTCTCCCTCACTCTCGAATTTGCATGGCTGGGTGAAGTGAGATGATCAGGGCTGAACCTGTGTGTGAAAGAGGCATCAATGGAAAGGGAATGGGAGGCTGATTCAGAATATGATGATAGATTAGGCATGCATGACCATTTGAAGAATTCCCTCTTCTCTCCTTTCCTCCCTCTATCGTGCCCTCTCCCTCCCTCTTTGGTTCTATTTCTGAAAATGTATCAAGTGGCTGTGTTTGGTGTTCCAGCTGATGGGTACATATATATATATATACATATAGGGGAAATGTGCAAATACTATTTTACCCCTGGCTTAGTAATTCTATTCCTAGTGACTCCTTTCAGCCCAAACTAATCCCACTTGACACAATTAAATTTAATCAACACCAAAATCCTCACAATAAGTATTTCAAGCAAATTCATTTTCAAATCATGAAATTTTCAATCACACAATAAATCACTAAATATTAATTTACGCCAATTAATTTAATTAGCGAAAATTGGGGATATTACATAGCATACTAGGGGAGGGGAAGTCATGAGCCCCAAAACCTAGACTCAAGAATGTTTCCCCTGCTAGAAATAGCGGGATGGGTTCACCAAAGTCAAGAGATGCCTATAAAATAGGTAGACTGAGGTGTTATTCTAAAACATGGAACAAAGATTGCATGCTTCATGTGTCGCTTAGGAGGGCCATGAGCATGAAGGTTACAAGAACTAAAGGTATTTCCACGTGGTTGCTTTTTAGGACCACGAGTTTAAAACAAGGCATAATGAACCGCTAGAGTAGTAAGGGGTCTCGATAGGACTCACTGAGATAATGTTTATCTCACCCTTCATATTTGTGGTTTTTACAGAGAAACAGGGGAAAGCAAAGGCGATAAAGCATGGTTAGCTGGTGTGACTCTTGGAGTCATTGAAGACCTAGTTTAATGTTTTAGACCTTTGTTCCGTTTATTGTTTCTATGTCCCGATTGTATAACTTTCATTGTTAAGTTGTAAAATCGTTTTCGCATGTTTTGGATATTGAACACCAGGATTATGTACAAGCCTTAAGTTTTAGAACTTAAGCATTTAAAGAAAGTTTATGAGGTTCAGAGAACCAGTTATTATGTATTATCTAAAGTTTTAGATGTGTTCAATATTTCAATAACAGGAAGTTACTCTGATGTATGCCATTTAGTGCATTACGGTGATTCTATAGTTTAGAATTTATCGGGGTGTTACACAGAGGCCTTTAAAATTGTTGAAACTGATGCCTCTGACATTGGTTATGGTGGTATTTTAAAACAAAGAATTTCTGGAAAAGAACAAGTCATATCCTTCACTTCTAAACACTGGAATCCTGCCCAGCAGAATTATTCCACAGTCAAGAAGGAAGTCTTGGCGATTGTTCTATCTATTTCAAAATTTCAACCTGATTTATTAAATCAAAAATTCCTTGTTCGTATTGATTGTAAGTCTGCAAAGGATATCTTACAAAAGGATGTAAAGAATCTTGCATCAAAACAAATTTTTGCTAATGGCAAGCTATTTTAAGTGTTTTTCATTTTGACATTGAGTATCTCAAAGGTTCTGACAATGCTCTCCCTGATTACCTCACTCGTGAATATTTACAGGGAAGTAATTAGTTCCCCCTTAAGCTATTTCAAAATCTTTTTAATTTGTGTCCCTGAGCAAGACAATTGTATCACCTTCGGTGAGAAAAACTGCTCACCTACCCTGGATCATGGTAACTGTAGTGTCAGCAATGACATGAAAAACTGTTCCTACAACACCCTGGAATATGGTGATAGTAATACCAATTTTGGTATGAAAAACTATTCCTCCACTCTTGAACATGGTGATCGTAGTGTCTGCAAAGGCATGCAAAACTGTTCAGTTTTAATATTAATCATTTATTTTATCTTAATCTTCGTTGTAGCGGTTTACTTCTCTGAAGAATTTTGCCAAGATAAGAATCTTCATTGTCAACAAATTTTGGTGGATTGCACTTTGTCTCCCACCACCAAAACAACCATCATGATTATTCCATTAATCAAAGTGACATGCGCATTATGCTCCATGGTGGACCTCACCATCCACTATCAAAGGCATCTTTTAAAACTCAAATTTTTGAAGACTTGTGCATGCTCCTACAGTCCCTCCTTGGTTTCTTCCTGTACCGGTCAATCAAGTGCACAGTACCGGTCACTAACTTTGGATACCAATTTTATCCGGTTTTGCAACCGGTTACTATTTACTTTTCCAATTATAAATACGTGCATAGGCTCTTGTTAGAGGGAACGCTTCAATTTACTCTTCAATTATATTTCTCTCTCTAGTTCTAGTAAGAAGGCAGAGCACCTTGTAAGCTCCTCTCTTCTTCTTCTTCAATCTTGTAAGATCTTCTTCAATCTTCAATCTCTGTAACTCATAGACAGTTTACTGTCTTATATGGAAGGCTTTGCCTCCTAATTTATGTTATTTTGATTCTGCACTTCAATTTAATTTCTTGTTTTGCATTCCGCATGCTACCTACTTCCCCTCTGTCTCTTAAATTTCTTTTATCTTCTGATTCCGATCCCCTTTTGGTATTAGAGCTAGATGGTGGAAGTAGGAATGTAGATATTAACTTTGAACTATTGGTTACTACTCTGGTTATGCTTTTAATTTAATCATACACTTGTTCATACTCATATGATTGCCATAAATGGATATTAATTCTAAATTAAATTAAATTAAAAGTTATACTATTAGTGTACTCTTTGACTATAGCTAAATGCCGCAAGCGTACGTCAATACAGGCGTCTGGCAAGGGCAATTGAAATGTGCCGTATTTATCCGCCTCGATCGGATAATCCTATAGTCAACCAGTCCACTATTTTATAACTATTTAAAATTGAACGTAATAATATTAGAATAAATTAATTATTCATCTATGTTTATATTTTGCAGTAATTACTTGTGTTCTCAGTATTATTATTGTAATATACTGCTGTGAATTATACTAAGATACACTTTTTAGTTCTTTGTTATACCTTTGCACTTAAAATGTTTATGATCAAAATACTTCTAAAGCTTTTTAAAGAAAATTTTTATATACTCCAAGGACCGTAGAATATTAGTAAGGATATCTGGGTATCTCATTAGCGACGTAAATGGTAGTCGGAGTACGTAAGACCCTGCTGGTTGACTGGGCAGTCATATACCATTATTTGAGATTTATTATCCTAAAGTATTCTAATCCTGAAGGAGAAAAGTATTTTCAAAAGTGCTTTATTTTTTATCATATACATGTTTAAAACAGGGAATAACTTAGACTTTGGGTGTTTAAATCTGGTTTAATATATTTCAGTATTTACTTTGATTTTCTCTGAACTATGGTAACCTCTACAACGAAATATAAAATAGAAAATAATTTTATTATTCAAGCTTTGATATCCGGCAACATGGCTTTATGAATTGAGTTTCGAACAAAACATGATTAACCTAACGGCATTTCCCAGATGGTAAGTAACTAGTTCAGTTTTAATACTTATATTTCTGCGAGTAACCAGATGAAGGCAATGATGCTTACGGGTGAGGAAATATTGTTTTACATATGTTTAAGCCTTTTCCTCACGATTCTCCTGCAGCTCAAGTAGACCTTTGTCTTCATCTCAATCTCCTTCGTTTAGCGAAGACCAATCAAGACAATCTCTTTCAAACAAGATTTTCAAAGAAGAAATCCATTTTGAAAATATCAATCAAGATCTTGATAATTGGGATATTCCAAAGATATCTCACAAAGATCTCTATAAGCCAAAAACATCATTTTTCTCTAAATCTGATTACATCATCAGAACGGTTGAACAAAAAATCGTACTTCGAAAAGATGATGAAGAACTTCATCTTCTCTCTGAGAAAAGTGTGAAAACCCATCAACTGGACAATTTTAACTACTTGCACATAGGAAGTGTCCAGGTAGGTATGAAACCCTTGACTAGAGAATCCCTTAACGTAGCAGTGTTGCTATGTTTGAGAGATGCTCGTCACAACCAGTTTCATGATTCCTTATTAGGAACGGTCGAAACTAGCCTTATACATGGGCCTATCTTTTTCAATTGTTTTCCTCACCTAACTGTTAGTTTAGATGATAAAAACATCCTTGATGTCCTCTTCCTCAATGTCAAATGCCATGGCTACGACATGAAAGAAGGGTCTGTTCCTATCACTCTCATCTACAGGGTCCAATACAAAGTGATGAACTCCATCAGATCAAATTTTTTGAAAACTGAATGTCACAAATTAGGAGAGACAACCCTGTTCCTCACTGACTATAGCAAGGCCAACATTATTGTACCTAAAACCATCCAATGGAGTGACATCACCTTACCAGAAACCTGGACCCTAGAGAAAGCTGCTCCTGCGGCCCTTAGGTTAACACCAGAATTCCAGGATGTCATTCAATACCAATCTGGAAAAGTAGACCTCGTCTTCAATAGAAGTAACTCCTTTTCCATCCCTAGGTCCCTGCATTCTGAGGAAAGCTTCAGAACGGCTATGTCTAGAGGAACCTTGTCTAGAAGGTCCTTTTCAACAGAACCTTCAAAACCTCATATTGGAACATCCCATGATGGTTCCACTATCCATTTACAGGGATTCAAAACAACAACCCCTGTAACAACTTCTTATCAAAAGGATGAGGAGGAACCCAGATCTATCCAATCTCCAACCTACTCTTCCCTTAATTAACCTTATGATATCTAAGTTCATTATTGATAAGAAAACCCTTAAGAAGGACCTATACTCTGAGGAATGGTCTCCTCAAAGAGAGTGGTTCTTTCTGCATTATCAGGGTCCCAAAGCTAAGGAAATCCAAGAGAAATTCTATAAATTTCTCAGAAAAACCAAACGTAATGTCCCCTTCTTCTAGTGGTTCCGCAAGTATACCATTAAGAAAGGAATTGATTACCCTTTCAAATCCAATTTAGCAGATAAACAGGACGTCCCTATTATTCCGGCTAAACAACCTATAGATATCTTTAAACAAAATAGGCATCTTCAGGCCTTAGGAAGCCCTACCCAAAACCAAGATTCCACTATCAACCATGATGATAGTAGGATAGAACTCTTAGCTATAGTCAAAAAACAGCTTAACCAACTCAAGGCTAAAAGGCTCAATCCTTTACCTAACAAGAGTAAGTCCATCAGTATGGTTAGACACGACCCCCCTGACAGTGATAAAATAATCTGCTTCAAATGCAGTATGCTTGGCCACATCAGCAGGCATTGCCCTAACAATCCCCAACCTGGTTATATGCCTAAACACCAAAAGAAAAAGAAGGCAAACCGAGGGGCTAACCATGAACCTGATATCCAGGACAAACCTCAGGCTACTCCTAGCATTTGTGCTTGTGGTAAGTGCACTTGTGGCAAGAACCAACCTGAAACCCAGGCTACCAACCAAATGCCAAAAGAACGACGGGATAAGCCCAGAAAAACTACCATTTGTTTTATCTGTGGCAAAATCGGTCACAAGAGCAGGACTTGTTGGATCACTAGGAAGCTTAAAGCCCTTAAGATAGATCCTAATATCAAAAGCAATATCATCACCCTTTGCAAAGGTAACAAACCCAGTAGGTTTGATGATATCCATAGTATTCTTAGAACTTCCAATCTTGATCCTAGAACCAATAGCAAGATTTACAACTGGTTAAATCAGTATATTAAAAACTCCAGTCTAGAGTCTTTCAAACCTCCTTCTACCATTAGCAAGGTCAATACTTTGTCCTATGCTAAGATCATTGAGAATAGAATTATCTGGGAATCCCCAGTTATACCGCTCTACTTTCATCCTTCTATAAATGGCATAGATATCCTCTACTTAGGACAACCCGTAATGTTTAAATCTTTGGATTTTAACCACAATATTATCTCTAATTTTGATATTAATTCTGGCCTAAAACCGAACTATATCAAAATAGGGACCAATAGGGGTACCAATAGGATTACTAATGGACCAGTCTCCAGTACTGGTTCTTGTACTGATTCTTATGTTTATCCCTATAATCTTGCTAAAACCTTCTCTGACAATAGGAAGAAGGATTTCACCATCATTGGTTTCATTCCTGATAAACAAATTAATCCTGTTAAAACCTTTTTAAATAGAAGTGTTTTAACTATCGAATTTCTTGAACCAAGAAATCAATTTAGATTGTCTTTTGAATATAAACTAGTAACATATTATGTTTATATCAAAAAGCACAATATCCAAAGTATTTTGATATCTTAAGCTTATTTGATTTTGATATATTAAAAATTCAAGTAATGCTTTCCCAGACTAACCCTCTTATGGTTAATTATAGGGCTACAATCACTATGGCTTCCAGGGCCTCCTCCTCCAGATGAAGAGGTAGAGGTTAAGGTAAAATCAATCCAGATGCCTTACCAATCACTACAGGTAACCCCATTTTACCAGTTACTACAGGATCCCCCTTACCAATCACCACAGGGTCCTCCATCAAAAAACAAACAGGGTCTTCCTCCCAGAATACCCAACCAATGTTACCCCAAAATCAACCTAAACAAACTAAGCAGGATTATGCTTTTCCTTTTCAAACTCTCCTTGCTCTTCAGGAACACGGAGCAATCAATCTTCCCAGGAGAACTTGGGCCAGCATTGCCGAGGATGGCAGTGACCAAGATATGCCCTCTCTAGACCTGGCAATCCAAGCCCAGAAAAATCTGGTTACCCGGAACAACCCAGGATCATCCCAAATTACCACAATCAGAACTCAAACAACCCAGGTTCAGTACATACCTAAAGAGAATTATTTCTTTTTGACTCATCTAGAACCTGAGTTCATGGATAAGACCCCTAACAAGATCCCATCTAAGATCTTCCCATCTCAATCCCACTTTATCCCCCTGAGTTCAAACAAAAACCCAGACATTCTATGAGTTTATTCTCATAAATACAGAATCCGTATCTATCAAACATTACAGGGACCCAAAAGACCAAACTTTCATCAGCCACTCAACCTTCCAAATTCTAAAGGTTCTAACACCTGCAGACTTTGGCCAAAACCCAAATAGACCCAAGAAATTTTCCCAGAATTTTGATCCTATAGGATACAACTATTGGGACTATGTCAAAGCCTGGGATTATGCTATCCTTGGCTTACAGAACCAAACCTTCAAACATTCTTGGTTAATCTACTTTAAAAGGGCAACCAAGTACTCCTTCCCCAATTGGTTCCTCCAATGGTGGAATTTCTTTGGGCCAATCCCTGAAATTCTTCCCATTGAAGTCCATGAAGGATTTCAAACCTTTTCGAAAAGATTCAATAAAGATCTTAACCATTATCCAATCTTTTTAAACTTTTTTACCACATTCTCGTTGTCATGGATCTTTTCCTGGCAACACAAGATTGGTGATTATCACCTAAAGAATGTTTCATCCTTTTATAAACAGTCTTTTGTCAAATGGTTGCCTAAGTTTGATGCTTCAATGGCATCTTCTCTTAGCGTAACCGACTGGTTCAAAAACAATCCAAGATCTTTGCAGGTTGCTGATCCAGAGACTTGCAGGTTCCTCAATCAGAAGGCTAGGATCTCTGCAGCCCTTGCTGCTTCCACCTCTAAAGAAGATGTTCTGGAAAATTTGCAGAACATTATGAATCTTCTCCAAGATCAAACCATTAACAAAGTTACCTCTTCTTCTTCTGCAAGTAAAACCAGAGGAAAGGAACAGGTTCAAACTGCATCTTCCTCATCCTCTGATTCATTTTATCAGAATGAAGAAGGTTGTTGCGACGATTACTCTCCTGATGATCTTCACTACAGATCTTCAGAAGACCTTAAAAATCAATCTTTTCAAAACATCTGTCCCTGAATATGACAACTGTACCACCTTTGGTGGGAAAAACTGTTCAACCACCCTTGAACATGGTGATTGTAGTGCCAGCAGTGGCATGAAAAACTGTTCAACCACCCTTGGACACGGTGACTGTAGTGTCAGTAATGACATGAAAAACTGTCCAGTTTTTACTATTGTTTTACCTAACCAATTATTATTTCCTATAGTCAAAGACACAAATCATGCCAGGCAAAGAGCATCTCTGCTTTTGTCCCCCACTAATGCAAATCATCACAAGCAGTCAAAAGGAATCTGCTTTTACCCCTGCGTTCCTTGCCACCTGGCAAAAGGCATCAATCATGGCAGACATGTGGTTCCCACCTCCTGCCACCTTCCTAGATTCCAAAGGTTCCAGCCTTGGATACCAAACAGTACCGGTTCCCTGACCACTATTCAAGTGCATAGTACCGGTCAACAATTCAAAACTCCAAGTGCACAGTACAGGTCACCTAAGTGCGCAGTCCTTGTCAACAATCATTGGATTCCAAACAGTAGTCCTTTACTGTTCCTTCCGGTTAGTAACCGGTTACTATTTCAATTTCAATCTATATATACGTGCTTAGGCTTATGTTAGAAGGCACACTTCAATTTACACTTCTCTCTGATTCTCTCTCTAGTTCTAGTAAGAAGGCAGAGCACTTGTAAGCTCCTTTCTTCTTCTTCTTCAATCTCTTCTTCAATCTTGTAAGATCTACTTCAATCTTCAATCTCTGTAACTCATAGACAGTTTACTGTCTTATATGGAAGGCTTTGCCTCCTAATTTATGTTATTCTGCACTTCATTTAAATTTCTTGTTTAGCATTCCGCATGCTACCTACTTCCCCTCTGTCTCTTTAATTTCTTTTATCTTCTGATTCCGATCCCCTCTTGGTATCAGAGCCAGATGGTGGAAGTAGGAATGTAGATATTAAATTTGAACTGTTGGTTACTACTCTGGTTATGCTTTTAATTTAATCATACACTTGTTCATACTCATATGATTGCAATAAATGGATATTAACTCTAAATTAAATTAAATTAAAAGGTTATACCATTAGTGTACTCTTTGACTATAGCTAAATGCCGCAAGCGTACGTCAATACAGGCGTCTGGCAAGGGCAATTGAAATGTGCCATATTTATTCGCCTCGATCGGATAATCCTATAATCAACCAGTCCACTATTTTATAACTATTTAAAAATGAACGTAATAATATTTGAATAAATTAATTATTCATCTATGTTTATATTTTGGAGTAATTACTTGTGTTCTCAGTATTATTATTGTAATATACTGCTGTGAATTATACTAAGATACACTTTTTAGTTCATTGTTATACCTTTGCACTTAAAATGTTTATGATCAAAATACTTCTAAAGCTTTTTAAAGAAAAATTTTATATACTCCAAGGACCGTAGAATAATAGTAAGGATATCTGGGTATCTCATTAGCGACGTAAATGGTAGTCGGAGTACGTAAGACCCTGCTGGTTGACTGGGCAGTCATATACCATTATTTGAGATTTATTATCCTAAAGTATTCTAATCCTGAAGGAGAAAAGTATTTTCAAAAGTGCTTTATTTTTGATCATATACATGTTTAAAACAGGGAATAACTTAGACTTTGGGTGTTTAAATCTGGTTTAATATATTTCAGTATTTACTTTGATTTTCTCTGAACTATGGTAACCTCTACTCCGAAATATAAAATAGAAAATAATTTTATTATTCAAGCTTTGATATCCGGCAACAAGGCTTTATGAACTGAGTTTGAACAAAACATGGTTAACCTAACGGGATTTCCCAGAAGGTAATTAGCTAGTTTAGTTTTAATACTTATATTTCTACAAGTAACCAGATGAAGGCAATGATACTTATGGGTGAGGAGTACCTTACATCTTTCTTAAACAAAAGCTTTTTTCCTCACCACTATGTCTTCTCCTCCTACCTCTGTGATGTCATCCACTGGTAGTAACTTTTGCCAGAATCAATCTGTTTGTAACCACAATCGAGATCTTGAAAAGAATTTTACCAATCAGGAAGTAACTTCCCCCAGTTTCATCATAGACAAAAAATCTCTTAAAAAGGAGTTTTACTCTGAGGAATGGTCTCCTCATAGGGAATGGTTCCTCCAAAATTTCCAAGGTAATAAAGGATACCTTGTCCAACAAAAATTTTATAGGTTCGTTAAGAGGGTCAAGTTCAATATCCCCTTTTTTCACTGGTTTCGTGCCTACGCCATAGTAAAAGACATTGATTATCCCTTTCGTAATGACCATGACGAGCCTAAAACCAATACTTTTTGGCACTTCAAAGATGGCCAAATAGTCCAATCTGAATTACCCCCCAAAATACCCTTTGCCCTTAATAGCAAAGACCAAGCCACCCCTGTCATGGCTGCTCCTTTCAAAACCAAAATTGATGGGGAACCAGTCACAGCCAGAGACATCAAAGATCTTATGGAACAATCCAATTACACGAACAAATACCTCCAAGCCTTAGGAGATTCTAGCAGAAGTAAAGGTAAGGAAGTTAATGACAAACCAGAGTCATCTTCTTCCTCTACAAATATTGAGAAGCCTCTCTTTAAACCCTACAGAGTCTCAAAAACTTTTAAGGAATCCCAAAGCAATAGCTCCAAAAGCCATATCAAAAAAGAAGTTGACAACGCCAACGATGAGTTTCTGGCTAAAGTCAAAGAACAGATAGCCCTCCTCAAAACTACTATCCCTGAAACACCTTCTCCTGGCACCCCTCCCCCTAAAAATGTCAGGACCATCAACATGATTGATGAAACCTCTTCTGATCACTCTGAGAGTATCAAAGATGGTATCAGTCCTGTTATCTACAACCCAAACAATCAGTGGCGCAAGGAAACCAAACTTTACTATCCCAGGGCCACTGCCCCTGACCTCCTCCTAGAGGAAAAGGAAACCAATATCAAGAGCTTTAGTGCTAACAACGTCTATGAATGGAACATAGACGGAGAAAATGAATATGGCATAACCAAAATTTTACAAAATATGACCATGGTAGCTACTGCCTATGAAACTGCCAACAATTGCCCTGAAGCCATGATCGTAGAAATCCTCATCTCAGATTTCTGTGGTCAGCTCAAAGGATGGTGGGATAACTATCTCACCGAAGACTGCAAACAGTCTATCCTCACAGCAGTCAAAAGAGAACCCAATGGTGAACCCATCCTTGACGGTGATACCCATATCCCTGATTCCGTCAACACCCTTATCTTCACCATTGCCCAACATTTCATCGGAGATCCCTCTCTCATAAAAGACAGATCTGCCGAATTATTGTCAAACCTTAGATGTAAAACCTTGGGTGATTTCAGATGGTACAAAGACACGTTCCTAACCAGGGTTTACACCAGGGAAGATAGCCAACAAGCCTTCTGGAAGGAGAAGTTTCTTGCTGGTCTTCCAAAATCTTTGGGAGATAAAGTCAGGGACAAACTTCGTAGTCATAACCCCGACGGTAACATCCCCTACCAGCAACTAAGCTATGGACAGCTTATAGCTATTATCCAGAGAGTAGCCTTAAAAATTTGTCAGGATGACAAGATCCAACGACAGCTATCTAAAGAAAAGGCTCAGAACTGCAGAGATCTTGGAACTTTCTGCGAACAATTTGGTCTCCCCTGTGCAGAAAAGGCTAGAGCCAAAGCCAAACATAAGGTTAGCAAAGTCTTACCCAGGCCTGACTACTACAAAGAAAAGAATTTGAGAAAACCCAGGCCTAGACCTACTAATCAAAATATCAAGAATCATTATGAAAATAATGATAAAACCAAAAAACCTATTATCTGCTACAATTGCGGCAAGCCAGGACACTACAGCAGAAACTGCAAAGTAGTAGGAAAACTCAAAACCATAAATCTTGGCTCTGACATCGAAGAAAAAATTAACAACCTGTTAAACCAATCCTCTGAAAGTTCATCTGACCATCCTTCCGATAACCTAAACCAAATCCAGGATGATGACCTGACAGATTCCTCCAGCAATTCCTCCAAACATATCAATGTCCTCACCCAAGATCATGACCTGCTCCTCGAAGCCATAAACGCCATTTCCGATCAACATGAAAGGAAGAGTTACCTAGACAAGCTTATGGCTTCCCTTGAGGCAAAACCCCCCCTGAGATAAAACCTCCTAGAAATCCCCTAGTAACCAATAAGTTTAATCTCAAAGATAACCTCAAGAGGCTAGAAAACGCCAGTATCAAACCTACCACTATTCAAGATCTTCAAGCTGAAATTAACTTCTTGAAACATGAAGTTAAAGATCTGAAAAGTAGACATGCTGATCACCAGCTTATCATTAACCAATGGAAGGACCATGTTAATGATTCTCATGTCTCCAACACGGACACCGAAGATGGTGATGAGTCTAAAGACGATGATATTCTTGGCCTTATCAACCACATTAAGATTCAAAAGTTTTTTATCAAAATAAAAATTGTCATTAATGATTTTACCCTTGAAACTACTGCTTTGTACGATACGGGAGCAGATTCCAATTGCATCTTAGAGGGCCTTATCCCCACTAAGTATTTTGAAAAGACCTCTGAACGTCTTAGCACTGCTAATGGTTCTAGGTTAAAAATCAATTACAAATTATCTTCTGCAATCATTGAAAACGCAGGTTTCAAAATCAATACCCCTTTTCTTCTTGTCAAAGATTTAAAAAACAAGGCGATCTTAGGGACACCCTTCATAAGATCTCTTTTCCCGTTTCAAATCACTAAAGATGGTATAATTGCCCAGCACTTGGGACAACCTATCATCTTTAATTTATTAAGAAAACCTTCGGTTAGGGATTTAAACCTTATTTCTTACAAAGAAAATCAGATCAATTTCCTTAAAGAAGAATTTTCTTTTAAGTTTATTGACCATCAATTACTGAGAAGAGAAAATCAACTTAAAGTCAAAGGAATCTTAGAACAAATCCAAACCACCATTTGTTCTGACCTTCCTAGTGCCTTTTGGGAATGGAAGCACCACATAGTTGATCTTCCTTACGAGAAGGACTTCCATGACAAACAAATCCCTACCAAAGCCAGACCTATTCAAATGAACCAAGATCTCCTCCTTATGTGTCAAAAGGAAGTCAAGGATCTCTTGGACAAAGGTCTTATTCGCAAAAGTAAGAGTCCCTGGTCTTGTTCTGCCTTTTATGTCAATAAGCAGGCTGAGATCGAAAGAGGAACCCCTAGGTTGGTCATCAATTACAAATCCCTCAATCAAGCTCTTCGCTGGATTAGGTACCCTATACCTAACAAAAAGGATCTCCTCAAAAGGCTCCATAATGCAAAGATCTTCTCAAAGTTTGACATGAAATCTGGATTTTGGCAAATCCAAATCAAAGAAGAAGACAGGTACAAAACTGCTTTCATTGTCCCCTTTGGTCAATATGAATGGAACGTTATGCCTTTTGGCCTGAAAAACGCTCCTTCAGAATTCCAGAGAATCATGAATGATATTTTCAACAATTATGCAAAATTTGCTATTGTCTATATTGATGATGTGCTGATTTATTCCCAGTCTTTTGATCAACATATCCAGCACATCAACACCTTTATCTCCATAATCAAAAGAAACGGCCTTGCTGTCTCAAAGACTAAAATCAATCTTTTTCAGACAAAAATTAGGTTTCTTGGTCATAACATCCATCAAGGAACTATTATCCCAATCAGTAGGGCTATTGAGTTCTCTGATAAGTTTCCTAACCAAATTATTGACAAAACTCAACTTCAGAGATTCTTAGGTTGCCTCAATTATGTCTCAGATTTCTTTCCACAACTTAGCAATCTCACCAAACCTCTCCATGATCGTCTAAAAAAGGATCCTCCTCCTTGGACATACATTCATACCAATGTTGTCAAACAGATTAAATCCCAGGTTAAAGAACTTCCTTGTCTTTACCTTCCCCACCCAGAGGCCTTTAAAATTGTTGAAACTGATGCCTCTGACATTGGTTATGGTGGTATTTTAAAACAAAGAATTCTGGAAAAGAACAAGTCATATCCTTCACTTCTAAACACTGGAATCCTGCCCAGCAGAATTATTCCACAGTCAAGAAGGAAGTCTTGGCGATTGTTCTATCTATTTCAAAATTTCAATCTGATTTATTAAATCAAAAATTCCTTGTTCGTATTGATTGTAAATCTGCAAAGGATATCTTACAAAAGGATGTAAAGAATCTTGCATCAAAACAAATTTTTGCTAGATGGCAAGCTATTTTAAGTGTTTTTGATTTTGACATTGAGTATCTCAAAGGTTCTGACAATGCTCTCCCTGATTACCTCACTCGTGAATATTTACAGGGAAGTAATTTGTCCCCCCTTAAGCTATTTCAAAATCTTTTTAATTTGTGTCCCTGAGCAAGACAATTGTATCACCTTCGGTGAGAAAAACTGCTCACCTACCCTGGATCATGGTAACTGTAGTGTCAGCAATGACATGAAAAACTGTTCCTACAACACCCTGGAATATGGTGATAGTAATACCAATTTTGGTATGAAAAACTATTCCTCCACCCTTGAACATGGTTATCGTAGTGTCTGCAAAGGCATGAAAAACTGTTCAGTTTTAATATTAATCATTTATTTTATCTTAATCTTCGTTGTAGCGGTTTACTTCTCTGAAGAATTTTGCCAAGATAAGAATCTTCATTGTCAACAAATTTTGGTGGACTGCACTTTGTCTCCCACCACCAAAACAACCATCATGATTATTCCATTAATCAAAGTGACATGCGCATTATGCTCCATGGTGGACCTCACCATCCACTATCAAAGGCATCTTTTAAAACTCAAATTTTTGAAGACTTGTGCATGCTCCTACAGTCCCTCCTTGGTTTCTTCCTGTACCGGTCAATCAAGTGCACAGTACCGGTCACTAACTTTGGATACCAATTTTATCCGGTTTCGCAACCGGTTACTATTTACTTTTCCAATTATAAATACGTGCATAGGCTCTTGTTAGAGGGCACGCTTCAATTTACTCTTCAATTATATTTCTCTCTCTAGTTCTAGTAAGAAGGCAGAGCACCTTGTAAGCTCCTCTCTTCTTCTTCTTCAATCTTTTAAGATCTTCTTCAATCTTCAATCTCTGTAACTCATAGACAGTTTACTGTCTTATATGGAAGGCTTTGCCTCATAATTTATGTTATTTTGATTCTGCACTTCAATTTAATTTCTTGTTTAGCATTCCGCATGCTACCTACTTCCCCTCTGTCTCTTTAATTTCTTTTATCTTTTGATTCCGATCCCCTCTTGGTATCAGAGCCAGATGGTGGAAGTAGGAATGTAGATTTTAAATTTGAACTGTTGGTTACTACTCTGGTTATGCTTTTAATTTAATCTGCTGTGAATTACTACGTACTCTGATTAGTGGTAAATTGGTTCTAGGATATTCTTCACTGTAGAAGGTGGGTATTATTTATGGTTGTTTTACTGTGAGTATTATTTATGACCTGAGCACTGATATATGACTTCATGGCCCAATGGATAAGGCGCTGGTCTACAGGACCAGAGATCTGGGTTCGATCCCCAGTGGAGTCGCTTCTTTTTAACGAAAAATTTGTATAACCAGGGTGTATAGATTAAACCAAAATTTAAAAAAAAAAAAAAACTTTTAAGGTCAGGCGCAGTAATGCTTGACCTTAAATCATACATACGAAGTCAAGCAATAATAAAAGCTTGACCTTAAATCATACTTACGAAGTCAGGCAATAATTAATGCTTGACTTTAAATCATACTTACGAAGTCAGGCAAGAATAAATGCTTGACTTTAAAACATACTTACGAAGTCAGGCGCAATAAATGCTTGACTTTAAAACATACTTACGAAGTCAGGCGCAATAAATGCTTGACTTTAAAACATACTTACGAAGTCAGGCGCAATAAATGCTTGACTTTAAATCAGACTTACGAAGTCAGGCCATCGCTTGACTTTAAAACTCCAGACATACAAAGTCGACTTAATAAAAGTCAAGCGCCCGCCTGACTTTAAATCCCCTTTTCGCCTGACTTTAAATCCCTTTTTTGCACTAGTGTACTCTGATATATATATATATATATATATATATATATATATATATATATATATATATATTGACTATACATATTCATGAATAAGTCCACATGGCAACCTCACTAATCCTCCTCACATTCCATGTATTTGTGTTAAAAAAAGACACCACCAATCACATCTTCATTGACATTATTGACAATTTTTCGAATTAGGAAATCTTTGATTGCCATCATTGACATTGTGTGGGTACAATTTGAATATAGTAGAAAATCCCATCTTGGAATACCTGTAATGAAAAAAACAATATAAAATAATAATATTATGAAAATCTTCAAAGCTATAGCAAGAAGAAGAACAAAAGAATGAGAGAAGGAAACAAGATGCGAATATTTGTATTTCTATTCACAAGTCCATCACTATACATAAGCGAGAAGACAATCATAAAAATCCACTACATGAGAAGATAGGGAGAAGGATGGACATCTATTATATAATAATAATATAATAATATTCATAACATTCCCCATTGGATGTCCATCGAGGATATGCCTCATTAAAACCTTACTAGAAAAAACCCAGTGGGATAAAAATCTAGTGAAGGAAAAAGAGTACAATATCCTGCTAGTGTGAACTGCCTCGTTAAAAACCTTTCCAGGAAAACCCAGTGAGACAAAACAATGGCAAAGGAAAAAGGAGTGGAGCTTTTCTCCCCCCGAATGAAACACCACTTCAGAATATGAATTTCAACATCTGGAGTTTCTTCTTGAGTGCATATGAAGCAATCTACTCCGCTGTCACTTGTCATGTATCCTCTTTCAATGGAGCTTTGCTGTAACATCCCTGTTTCCCTAATTTCGGTTTACGAAATCAACTGACAATTTATTATTCGATCAAATGATAAATTGAGTCATGGATATGATAATCTCGCGAAAGCACTACTGAATTGCTCAACTTTATTAAATACACACAATTTATCCAAATTGTATGAATCGTTGTGGGAATTAGAGCACAAGGATAAAAGCGTCATTTCGTCTCATAAAGAGGAAGCATCAATGATGAAGTAACGGATTGGGTCCTAATCGTGCTAGGATTATGGAGATGTTATTTAAATTGCTAAGTCATAGGGATTGATGGGTATCGATGGATTAAATGGACCTAAATGGATATTAAGGAACCAAGGGCATTTTGGTCATTACGCCTCATTTAAACAACCCTCAGCTCATATCACCACCTGACCCTACTCCTTTCCCTCTCATTCAGCCATTTGGAAATAAAATTGGAAGAGAGAAAGTGAGAAAAGGAGAGTTGAAGTGAGAGTTGAACATAAGGGCAAAATAGTAATTTCACTTTCATTTAAAACTATCATCGACTCACCCCACTCAGTCACACCCTCACTCACTCCACCAATGTACTGAAACAGAAAGAAAAGAGAAGGATGTGAAAGAGGAGGGGCCGAAGGTGAAGGAAGAAGGAGGGAGGAGGAAATTTCACCATTCTCATTGCATGTGAGTTGTCTTGCTACCATCCTTCTCCATTTTCTTTCCTCTACACAGTGATACCCTTGATGGAAGCTGAATCCCTCTCCTTTTCATTTTTCCATTGATGGTTCTTGAAGCTCTTGGTGGAAGCTTAGGAGCTTTTGAGCTTGTGCATGTAATGTTGGAGCTCTAGGTGTGTTGGATGATGTTCAATAACCATATTAGAGTACATCCACCAACCACATTTCGAAATTACTAGAGAGTGTGGTAGCTTGGTTCTGTTTTGGATGTTTGGGTTAGCCATGGAAGCCATATTCATGAAGACAAGATGGTTGGAAGAAGGAAACATGGTTGCTGGAAAATACTGCAGCAAATCCATTCTGGGCAGTCTAGGTATTTCCTTCATAAATCTTTACACAGAAATCCTTTGAAGTTAATTTTTGTTGATTCAGAAAGTAAACACGAAATCCTCCAGTTTAGGCACAAGAACCACTTAATTTGACTGAGTATTGTAGGAGAAAAATGATTTACAAGTTTTACTTTTGAATTAGGGTCAGTTTCGAATCAGTCACAGTGTTAAATACTCATCATATCAGTGCAGGACTTGAACCATATGAAAGTAGACAAAATTATCTACACATTAGGCACTGGTTTGAATGATTTTGGTTAAGAATTGAATTAGTTATGCCTGATGTAAAACAGCTCACAGATGCTGCCAAGCCAAATTTGAAGATAGCGGCTACGTTCTCGGAGTCGATGTTAGATCGAAATAAGAAGGGGATTACATCGCTGAATTGAGATGCATATGGATACGCTCTAGTATCCGGTTCAGTGGTGGGGCTAGTTTTGAAGCGGTTTCAAATTCGTTGGAGTGTGGGAATCAAATTCGGGGATTGTTCGAGTGGTTACGTGTTGGAGCGTTTCGAAGTCTCGGCAAATTCCGTGATTTTTATCAGGACCGGTGAGTTTTACTCACGATTAGGATTTCATTTTTATAACCTTGAATGATTTGAAATTCAGTTTCTGAAGGTAACTCGTTTTCGAAAGAATTATCAAGTCAAAAACCGTTTTCGGAAAAATTAACATTTTACGGTTTCTACAAAGTATATGCAATTCTCTACGAATTTTGATTGAATACTTGGACTGGATTTTCTGGTTATAGTATCTGTTTTTAAGTTACAAAGGTCATGGAATGTCTCGGTGCCATCTAGAAAGCGGAACGGCACAAAACCGAGTTGTGAAAGACTGTTTTTCTGCACTTCTGCTAACCATCGTGTCGCGACCCGTGCCATCGCGTCGCGACCCTGTTTAATTTTTTTGACAGTTTTCACTTTTGTAACTTTTTGCGTCGCGACGGAACCTGTTCGCGTCGCGACGCTTTGCTGTTTTTCAGCAAAATACACTGATTTTGTTTTCGCGATAACTTTTGATCCAGGAACCCGATTGAGGTGTTCTCACGTGCATTTGAAAGCTTATTCAAAGACCTAACTATATATACATAATTTGAATTGTATAATTCACTGTTTTTGAAAGTTATACTTGTTCGAAAACCCGAAAAGTAGACCGCGTGTGAGTTCACGTTTTGAATAACAAACCGGATTATATGTCCAATTTTGTACTGTGGTTATAAAGCCGGATGTCTTGTATATTATTCATCAAAACGGGTTATAGACAACGTGAGATATAGATATATTGAATATGAAAGTCGGCCCAATGCGGGTGTGATATATAAATTATATCAAGTTGGGTGACGACCCAACGAATGACATACTAGGAAGGGAAGGTCATGAGCCCTCACCCTAGGCCCTGATCGTTAGGGAAAGTACCAGTGGGGATTATCGGGATTGTGGTTGTTTGCACGACCGATGTATGCTACAATAAGTGCACGATTCGCCGAGATTGTGGGTGTTTGCACGGTCGGTGTTTCGTTTGGTAAGCTAGTAATTATAAATTAAATTACGAGGCTTAATAATATATATGAATAGCACATTAGATGCCGAGATTGTGGTTATGTGCACGGTCGATAATGGGCTAAGTATATATTTGAGCAAATAGTTTATAAATTAAACTATGTTGCAACGGTTTTTATAATTGAACCGAGTGATTGTGAGGGGTTCGGTAGAACTCACTGAGACAAGTTGTCTCACCCTATCATCTGTTGTTGTTTTTACAGAGAATAGGATACGGGAAAGCAAGCGGAATAGTCAGTTGTCACACTCGGGGAGAAGATTGAATATTGACTCATTCCTAGTTGTTTATGTTCTTCTGTCGTTGTCTCTGTATTTGATATCATGACTCGAATTTGAGCTATGTTATGTATGAGTTTCCGCTGTTTCTTGTAAAGATGTATATCTAAGCAGGAATTCTTTTTATACTCTGATGTGAACCAAATTGTATATTTAGGTATTTCTTGTTTTAGAAATACCGGGGTGTTACATTTGCGATTAGTATTATCCTCAAAACATTTTCCTTGAATTATTGGCATTTGGGCATGAAATGAAGAAGCAAGAACCATAGAATGTTTTATAGATCATAAAGATATTTCAATGTCATCACATGTAGATAATAGCTGACTTGTAATCTGACTTGATCTAGGTCAGAAAAACAGCTTTATATCTGCATAGTTAATTTGTGTAACATACATAAAATGATTTATTCATTACAATAACCAAACATAAATATGCATCTTACCCCCTTTTTTCTCATGAATTTTGGTTTGTGATGAATTATATTACTACTAATTATCACATAATACTACCATATCAAGGGATATAACATTTGGTAATATGCATGCATGCTTTCATAGTCTTCGGGACTGAGATATTTCATATATTCTTAAAACAAAACTCATGTACTCAATATAAATAATTTCTGCAGATCAATATGAGACTTTGTTTTTCAAAAGAATTTATTTAAAGATATTTCTTTTTATCTTGAATCCTACTGGGATTTTCCATGTAGAGGTCACCTACAGATTCAACCTCAAAATCCATCATTATAATTTGAGGTCATTCATCTAGAGCTCTTTCTTTGAAAAGTCTACAGTTTTTTGCAAGCTCTTCAGGAGTTCTGATAATATTTATATCATCAACATAGACATCAGTTATAGCAAATTCTTTTCCAAATATTTTCTTAAAACTATATGGACAAGTGATGTCATTTTTGTATGCCTCCTTTAGAATATAAATTTAGACGATTATACCATATGTGTTCAAATTATATTATCTCATGGAGGGATTGATTCAATTTGAGTAATCATCTCGAGAATCCGAAAAGGATGTATTGGAATATTAATCCTTAATTATGATTATCAAATGAGTCATACAAATAAGTCGTAGCAACATTCATCTTGTGAAAATTGAGCTTTGCATGTGCTACAAGACTAATTAAGTACTTGCTTCCACCCTTGAGCAACATGTAGAGCTTTGAATCTCACAATATTACCATCGTCATTCTATTTTTGCACAAAAAACCCAGATGTATATGTAACACCCCGGTATTTCTTTAACAAAGAAACACCTAAATATACAATTTGGTATAAATCAGAGTATAAAAATTCCTGTTCAGATATACATCTTACAAGAAACAGCGGAAACTAATAAAATAAATAATACAAGCTCGAGTCATACGACCGAATACAGATACAACTACAGCAGAACAAGGACAACTATAAAGGAATAAATCTTCGATCTTCTCCTCGAACCCGATAACCAACTGTGCCGCTAGCTGTCCTTATAACCTGTTCTCTGTAAAAACAACAAATATGGATTGGGTGAGACAACTTGTCTCAGTGAGTCCTACCGTGCCCCCTCACCGACACTCGGTTCAATATTAAACCGTTAACAATCATATTGATACCGAACATGTTAGAGCGAATTGTTGATCGTGAACCTTGCCACAAATCTCAACAAGTCGAGTCCAATCAAACAAGTCTTTATGTTTTATGAGGGATAGCCGGTTGTGAATAACCACGAATACCGGAGATTATATTTGTTGATTAGTGTAAACCGACGGCGAAACTCCACTCATCCCGGCACACAATCTTATAATTAATTTGTTTAGTGTAATCCGACGGCGACACCCCGCTCATCCCGGCACACTAATACCTTATTATTCAATTGTTTAGTATAATCCGACGGCGAAACCCCGCTCATCCCGGAAACCCGTGAGTTGACCACGCCAAAACACATACAGGGCCTAGATAAGGGGTCATGACTACCCTCTCTAGTATACTACTTGTCAGGTCGTCACCCAACGAACGATATATACGACAATACATATCAACGATCACCAAAGGATCAAACATAAGCTTATGATACTTATTCCATTTCATTCCATAGTCCATTTATGAAGAATTCTATTAACTTCCAGAATTATAATCAATTCCAGGTCTTATATCCATATATAAGTTCAGCCCAACCATTACTCGGTGTGCTCACACGAAATCTAGGGTTTTCGTTCTCGACCAATTAGGTTTCAAGACTCTTTTTCAAAAATATAGTTTGAACGGTTTGAAGTTATGTTTTCAATAGGTTGGTAGCTTTAAAATTGTTTGGGAAAGGGATTAGGAAAGGTTCGGGATCGAACGGAGCGTTGAAACAAGAAAAACGGAGTCACGCATCAGGATCACAGTGGCGCGCGGCGCGCGACTCGTGCGCGAGTTATGCGCCAGATGACAGAACCAATTCTTCCACAGTGGCGCGTGGCGCGCGATTCGTGCGCAAGTTACGCGCCAGTTGACAGAATTGCCAGTCTGATGTCTAACTCCCAATTCTCTCACTTTCGCTCTCCGTTCGCTCTCGATTCGATTCCTAATTTCCGTTCCACCTGAAACTCAGAAAATTGGCAATATTCCAGAGTATATTTCAAATGCAAAATCGTTGTCAAAAATCCTTTCAATTCGCTTATGATTTTCAAAACCGTAAAATGTCAATTTTTCCAAAACTCAGAATTTGTTTCAAACACCTTAAAGACTCGGTTTCCAGTAAAATTTCAGAATATACCAAGGTTCAAAACATTCAATTTATTCCCCTAATTGTGAGTAGAACTCACCCGGTTGACGACCTCGCGAGAAAATCACGCCGGAGCACGAACGATCGGACTGAAATCAAGGAGACTACCGAACGAGCACCGAAAACACCAACGAGGCCATAACATCAACATCTCCCTTGCTGAACTACTGCAACAGCAACTTCACTTGCTTGAATAATCTGAAGTGACAACCCAAATGATAGATCCTCTTCCAAATTCAAATGGAAGAACAAGCTTCTTGACTTGAAGATGCATTTAGAATTGTAGTTTTTTCCAGGATCAGAGTGCGAATTTGAAACAGAATTATCTTGGTCAAAACCTAACCAAAACTATTCAAATCTGTTCCCAATGTGAAGGTAATTATGTCTACTTTCTCATGGAGGAGGATTCACACGCATGCATCCAGAGGTTTGGGAGATATCACCAAGACAAGGTGACTGGTCCAGGACAGTGTTGATTCTGAAACCGAAACTTGTAAACAGGATATCTCTATCATTTCTCCATGAAATCATACGGTTCTTGTGCCCAAAATGAAGCGCTTTTTGTCTACTTTCCAGAGAAACAAGAATCACGATCATCGGAGTTGTGTGCAGGGAGATTCGATGAAATCACCGAAGGTATACCCTACGGGTTTTACCCAGAAATTTGCTGAACTTGCATCTTCACCCTCTAACTTGGAAATCCCAGCTCCATCCTTCTTCTGCTCGAAAATGGTGGATGGAGATGTAGGGGAGGATGATCAGAAACAGTGGTATCAAAGGGTAGAGGAAGAAAAATGGTGAGGGATGGCATGAAGATCACTTGCATGCACCAAGGTTTTGAGATTTCCTCTTCTTCTTTCCCCTCTCTCTCACTCACGATTTCCCTCTCTCCCAAGCTCTCTTTCTTTTTCAGTTTGGTTCTATGTTCTGGAGAATGGAGGAATAATGGATCAGCTGAGTGTAAGTGCAAGGGGGCTGAGGGTTTTAATTGGGTGGAAAAGACCAAATTGCCCTTGGCCCATTTAGTCTTGATTTTTGAGGCTAAAACCCCAATAATCTTATGGCTTTCCGCTCGGCATAGGTTTCTCGACTAATCCTCATCCGAGTCGTGACTAACTACTCACCCAATTGATTTGTCTTCGATGTGAGGCGAAATGACGATTTTACCCTTCAGCTGAATTGTTCAATTAAATTATGTTTAAGCCACAATTAAATGTAGAGTAAGATTTCTTTGGACTTTTCCTCGACTATTCTTCGCCGAGACACGACCAATTATTCCCACAAATAATTAAATCGGTCTTAGGCTTCATAGATCGAGTCTTTAAAAATTAGGGATGTTACAATCACCCCAACTTTTAAAAATTTTGTCCTCAAAATTGACAAGACGAACCTTAAGCAAAAAGGTATTGATATCGGGTCGTCATGTCCTCTTCCAATTCCTCAGTAGCCTCCTCGGCTGAGAAGCCATCCCAGACTACCTTGACAATCGGAATAGTCCTTGACCTCAATGTCTTCACGCCACGCCCTAGGATATGACTAGGATAAGGTTGGGATGATAAATCCGGTCGAAGATCGATCATTTCAATGCTCAACGGCTGAAGTGGATCGGGAACTCACTTCCTCCACTGAGACACGTGAAAGGCATCATGAAGATACAGACTTTCTTCAGAAATTAACTATTCCGACCTCTTGAAAGCTGACACTAATTGTTATGGACAATGGAACGCCTACAATCTGTTGAGGATACGAACTCACAGTTTTGGTATCCACACCTCCTGCACTATCGAAGTCAGGAACTCGGAAGGTTTCGGCCTAGCCGTAGCTTGAATTGGAACGAAACGATGACTTTAAGAGAATTTCTTTGGAATCAAACCATACGGTATCCAGAAAAAAAGTTTTCTCTCTTCCCGAGTTACGCTCACATAAGCGTTTGACTCATTTTACCAAAAATCTCGACTGAAGCAAACAGAGTTATTTTTATAAGGAGTTTGACTCTCAGTCCAATTGAACGTAGAAAATACTTTTTCTTGTAACCTGACCAGGAAATTATAAAATAATAGTGATATTTTCTTTCATTGAATCTTTTCAGAACTTGAAAGTATAAATAGCTTCGTTTGAATAAAATTCTTTTCCAAAACTTGAAAACACAATCGTGTTACTTTGATGAAAATTCTTTTCAGTGGGGTTTTAGAATAATGATACCTCGATAATTAAGAGTATCCAAAAATGTTATTTCACCCCAACTTATAATTGACCTTACTTGATGCACGATGTTTCAACAAGGCGGAATCTCATTCTCAAATTTTTAAAATTTGCAAGTTCGAAAGTGAGAATAAAGGTGTTATTTTGTTGGAGTCAACCATTTGTGCGATCAAAATCTCGCAAACTTTTATCGTGCCTGAGTTCGGTTCCGTTAAAACAAAAATAATTAGGTTCGTTCGAGGAAGGGATCGGGAAGGACATTGAGCCGAAAAGAAAGCGGGTATTTGCTTTAGAAATTCTTCTCAAGCCGCTATTCCACTCGATTCAATTCACTTCCTTTCAATTCCTTTCTCGAATCGGTCCATGATAAAACTTCGAGGTTAAAAACAAAGGTTCGTATTTCATGATGAAAAATGGATACGACTTGACCGTCTCAAGAGACTACACAAAGGTTATAAAGTTCACTATCAAGGACTCATGTGTCATAAAAACACTATCCAATCATTTAGTTTCCGACCGACATACGGTTCATCCTCACTCACTCTACCATCAAACGGGTGTAGAAGGTGAAAAGGTAAAAACATTATAGGTACTCAACTCATTGGATTCTTAGAAAAGCATCATGTGCTAGACCACAATCGGACATTTCAGAATTCAGCGCATACTTGATTTATCGACGTCCAACCATAGGTTAATAGAATGGAGAATTAGCATTGACCCATCCGATGGATCAAAGTCACAACAACTTGCTGTTGATCTTAACGAATTCAAGATTAACGATTGGAGTTTCACTTTAGTAGCTGAAGCTTGAATGCTGTAACATTCGAAGGATGATTTCCCAAACATGGCCTTTTTCGGAGTTTCCTAAGTCAACGACTTGTCCAATTTCGACTGTCCTCCAAGGTCAACCAGGCCTGAACTTCGATATCTATCTTTCATAGATCGTTGATCACTCAGATTCAAAGGAGATGCGAATTCCGATATTAGGAATCCTACGAGATCGACATAGGGTTTTCTTTCGAAGAGGACATTCAGAGTCATCCTAGACGATTCCTTGGTTTCTTGTTTAACTTTAGCGTAGTAACTATTCTCGGATTAGTTACGAAATTGGAATTGCGGTGGCACCAGGGGATTTTGAAAACAAAAGCTATTTTGAGAATCAAACGAGCACACCATAAGTGTCTTCGTATTGATTCGTTGAAATTGTAGTATTTATCACTTAGAATTTTCCCTGGTCCTGCTTCCTTCCGAACTTCCGCGTCTATCCAGACATAATTATTACATTACATTAATCGATCTAGCTTCAGAACGGTTTCTACTCCACGACAACATTACGTTTGCCACGCAGGTGACTTAAAGCTCCTCGATCTTCCAACTGGTTAGCTGAGGTATCATAGATTAAGATTTCGGAATCATTTATAACGGTTGAATGGCCATCAGTACTACTGACAATTGCCGGAAGTAGGTTTCTTGGAAAAACATACAGTAAGCGTGATTCAGAATTGATGTTCAAAAGTCTAATCCGAGTGATTGGAATCCTTTTTCCAATTACCAGTACAACAGGGAGGTTCACATTCCACGAATGCTTAGAGTTTATGGTTCGGATTTAAAACAGAGGTATGTTTCACAATATAATTGGAGGTACGGTTCACAATCCATCCATCAGTGTAGATATTTTCGTTAGTTTTCCAACGCCTCTTGGAACATAAAAATCGGAGTTCCAGAGAAGAAGTTACGAACAAAATGAGTCGGAAGACTAACGAGAATTTCTCACAGACCGTGGTCGGAATGCTTCCAGCAGCGGATTGAAATAAGGTCACTTCTACTGATTGCACATATTGATATGATTTGAAGGATTTGATTCACAATTCCTGATCGGAACTTAACCTGATCGGTGCCTTGTGATTCTGCTAGACAATATTGATGAGGGACTATCTTTACCCGGTTGGCTTTATCACCTAGCACAGGGTGACTTCGAAGAAGAATAAACGGGATCTTCATTTGGAACTGTCCGAAGGGACTTTCTCCACTGCTACCTAGACTGGGATTGACTGACACCAGAAGGTAAGATTTACGGTGAAGATAATATTTCGATAACTAATAGGCTGACTAATCAATGGTCAGGGTTTTGGGTGTTAACTAATCTGATAGCTTTCAGTACTCTGATATTGCTATTGCCCAAAGGCTTCTCTTGATTTGTACTTCTCAATAAGATCTACGACGTTTCATGCCACGACTCACAGTCGCATGCGATCCGTTTACAGAACAGCCGCCCACAGTTTCCTCGAACCATCGCGGATGCCCATCAGTGTTTCTGATTGTCGTATGCAGCCCTCTACTCCTGTCGTGCGCTCTGTTGAGACGAGAAGGCTGAGAATCCTATGGTGTAAGGTTTTGAACATTTTCGGGGCTGAGGCAACTATCTGTCATAATTTTCAGTAACTTACATGAAACATTGAGTGGATCCTGACTCAATACGTCACATAATATACTAAAAAGGTCTGACACATACTTGTCTAAGTCCCTAGCTGACTCGATCCTATACTCTCGACCCGAGAGTCACTAAGTCCGACAAGGCCGAACCGCTCTGATACCAAATGTAACACCCCGGTATTTCTTTAACAAAGAAACACCTAAATATACAATTTGGTATAAATCAGAGTATAAAAATTCCTGTTCAGATATACATCTTACAAGAAACAGCGGAAACTAATAAAATAAATAATACAAGCTCGAGTCATACGACCGAATACAGATACAATTACAGAAGAACAAGGACAACTATAAAGGAATAAATCTTCGATCTTCTCCTCGAACCCGATAACCAACTGTGCCGCCAGCTGTCCTTATAACCTGTTCTCTGTAAAAACAACAAATATGGATTGGGTGAAACAACTTGTCTCAGTGAGTCCTACCGTGCCCCCTCACCAACACTCGGTTCAATATTAAACCGTTAACAATCATATTGATACCGAACATGTTACAGCGAATTGTTGATCGTGAACCTTGCCACAAATCTCAACAAGTCGAGTCCAATCAAACAAGTCTTTATGTTTTATGAGGGATAGCCGGTTGTGAATAACCACGAATACCGGAGATTATATTTGTTGATTAGTGTAAACCGACGGCGAAACTCCACTCATCCCGGCACACAATCTTATAATTAATTTGTTTAGTGTAATCCGACGGCGACACCCCGCTCATCCCGGCACACTAATACCTTATTATTCAATTGTTTAGTATAATCCGACGGCGAAACCCCGCTCATCCCGGAAACCCGTGAGTTGACCACGCCAAAACACATACAGGGCCTAGATAAGGGGTCATGACTACCCTCTCTAATATACTACTTGTCAGGTCGTCACCCAACGAACGATATATACGACAATACATATCAACGATCACCAAAGGATCAAACATAAGCTTATGATACTTATTCCATTTCATTCCATAGTCCATTTATGAAGAATTCTATTAACTTCCAGAATTATAATCAATTCCAGGTCTTATATCCATATATAAGTTCAGCCCAACCATTACTCGGTGTGCTCACACGAAATCTAGGGTTTTCGTTCTCGACCAATTAGGTTTCAAGACTCTTTTTCAAAAATATAGTTTGAACGGTTTGAAGTTATGTTTTCAATAGGTTGGTAGCTTTAAAATTGTTTGGGAAAGGGATTAGGAAAGGTTCGGGATCGAACGGAGCGTTGAAACAAGAAAAACGGAGTCACGCATCAGGATCACA
This sequence comes from Astragalus membranaceus, assembly GCA_039519185.1. Taxonomy (NCBI): domain Eukaryota; kingdom Viridiplantae; phylum Streptophyta; class Magnoliopsida; order Fabales; family Fabaceae; genus Astragalus; species Astragalus membranaceus. The sequence continues at coordinate 96,250,562 of CM076849.1, forward strand.
GTGGCGCGCGGCGCGCGACTCGTGCGTGAGTTATGTGCCAGAAGACAGAACCAATTCTTCCACAGTGGCGCGCGGCGCGCGACTCGTGCGCGAGTTACGCGCCAGTTGACAGAATTGCCAGTCTGATGTCTAACTCACAATTCTCTCACTTTCGCTCTCCGTTCGCTCTCGATTCGATTCCTAATTTCCGTTCCACCTGAAACTCAGAAAATTGGCAATATTCCAGAGTACATTTCAAATGCAAAATCGTTGTCAAAAATCATTTCAATTCGCTTATGATTTTCAAAACCGTAAAATGTCAATTTTTCCAAAACTCAGAATTTGTTTCAAACACCTTAAAGACTCGGTTTCCAGTAAAATTTCAGAATATACCAAGGTTCAAAACATTCAATTTATTCCCCTAATTGTGAGTAGAACTCACCCGGTTGACGACCTCGCGAGAAAATCACGCCGGAGCACGAACGATCGGACTGAAATCAAGGAGACTACCGAACGAGCACCGAAAACACCAACGAGGCCATAACATCAACATCTCCCTTGCTGAACTACTGCAACAGCAACTTCACTTGTTTGAATAATCTGAAGTGGCAACCCAAATGATAGATCCTCTTCCAAATTCAAATGGAAGAACAAGCTTCTTGACTTGAAGATGCATTTAGAATTGTAGGTTTTTCCAGGATCAGAGTGCGAATTTGAAACAGAATTATCTTGGTCAAAACCTAACCAAAACTATTCAAATCTGTGCCCAATGTGAAGGTAATTATGTCTACTTTCTCATGGAGGAGGATTCACACGCATGCATCCAGAGGTTTGGGAGATATCACCAAGACAAGGTGACTGGTCCAGGACAGTGTTGATTCTGAAACCGAAACTTGTAAACAGGATATCTCTCTCATTTCTCCATGAAATCATACGGTTCTTGTGCGCAAAATGAAGAGCTTGTTGTCTACTTTATAGAGAAACAAGAATCACGATCATCGGAGTTGTGTGCAGGGAGATTCGATGAAATCACCGAAGGTATACCCTACGGGTTTTACCCAGAAATTTGCTGAACTTGCATCTTCACCCTCTAACATGGAAATCCCAGCTCCATCCTTCTTCTACTCGAAAATGGTGGATGGAGATGTAGGGGTGGATGATCAGAAACAGTGGTATCAAAGGGTAGAGGAAGAAAAATGGTGAAGGATGGCATGAAGATCACTTGCATGCACCAAGGTTTTGAGATTTCCTCTTCTTCTTTCCCCTCTCTCTCACTCACGATTTCCCTCTCTCCCAAGCTCTCTTTCTTTTTCAGTTTGGTTCTATGTTCTGGAGAATGGAGGAATAATGGATCAGCTGAGTGTAAGTGCAAGGGGGCTGAGGGTTTTAATTGGGTGGAAAAGACCAAATTGCCCTTGGCCCATTTAGTCTTGATTTTTGAGGCTAAAACCCCAATAATCTTATGGCTTTCCGCTCGGCATAGGTTTCTCGACTAATCCTCATCCGAGTCGAGACTAACTACTCACCCAATTGATATGTCTTCGATGTGAGGCGAAATGACGATTTTACCCTTCAGCTGAATTGTTCAATTAAATTATGACTAAGCCACAATTAAATGTATAGTAAGATTTCTTTGGACTTTTCCTCGACTATTCTTCGCCGAGACACGACCAATTATTCCCACAAATAATTAAATCGGTCTTAGGCTTCATAGATCGAGTCTTTAAAAATTAGGGATGTTACAGTATACGTCTGGTTTCATACCTTCAGGTGTTTGGATTACAGGTCCAAAAACTTTTGTAAAAAGAGCTTAATTCTGCTTCAATTTCATCTTTCAATTTTGGCAAATTCTCGCTTTGCCTACAATTTTTAGTAGACTTTGGTTCATGATCCTCGCTATCATTTATCACATTTAGCGCTATATTATATGTAAAAATATCGTCAACGTTGACTTCATTTCGGTTCCATTGTATTTCATTCTTGACATAATTCATTGAGATCTCTTTAATTTCAGAAATTTTCAGGTACCTTATTAGTTCTTCTGGAACTGAAATGTTAATTATGTCTGAAGACTCTTTTAGAGTTTCTATATATTCGCTTGGACGATCTTTCGTTTTAGCACCTTTTCTTGTTCGAGGATTTTTTATCTTTGGAACCGATTAGTTTGCCACGCTTCAGGTGCGATTGAGACTTATTTGCAATATTTGATTGTCCAACAGGGACATCCATTTTATTGGAGAATTAGCAGCTGATATGTATGAATTTGTCACACCTTTGGATCAGTGAATGCATTTGGTAGATGATTTTCTAAGCTTTGCAAATGAATTATCTTTTGAACTTCTAGTTCACATTGTTTAGTTTGAGGATCAGGATGAGACAATGATATATTCATTTCTACTGATCTCTTTTTTCAACTGCTTATTCTCCCCCCTAATGTTGAGAAATTTAATTCATCAAATGATAATCATCAAATTGGACTATAAACCAATCACTTTATTATACATGGAGATTTATATCAAATATATATTCCCAAAATTATTTAAGAACCTATCATAGTGCATTGTGAACAGAGATTTTGGATCATACACTGCACATCCAAAAAACCTAAGATGGGAAATATTAGGTTCGTGACCAAAAACCAAATGCAAAGGGGAAGAGTTGTGATAACTTGTTGGCTTGATGAGAATCAAAGTTACAATATGCAAAATTGCATGTTCTCAAGTAGAAATTGGAAGTTCTTATCTCATAAGTATTGGACATATAATTAACTTTAGACGTCTAAAGAATGGTTCTTCAAGACCATTTAAAAGAAATGAGCCCTTAGTGAAATTAGAGTAGCAAATAATCTCACAAACTTCCAGTTCTGAATTGACGACAACTATATGTACCATCTAGTTGATGCATCAATTAAAAACATAAAAATATTTAAACGGTCCACATGGTGGGTGTATTGGCCCACAAATATCATCAAATATATTCATTCTAAAAATAAATTGAGATATTCACTTCCAATTTTTGTGGTGATGGTCTAATTTTAAACTTCCCTTGTGAACAAAAGATACATGAGAACTTATTAGATTGAATAATCTTGTGGTTTTTTAATTGATGACCACATAAATTTTCAATTATTTTTCGCAACATTATATACCCGGGATGGCCCAACCGGTTATGCCAAAAAACAATTTTTTTTGTGATTTGTAAACTTCTAGTTTACAATATGTGCTTCAGGTGCACTGATATAACTGTAGTACAAACTAGAGGAAAAACCAAACAGTTTTTCTACTACACGTATTTTATCCAAAGTATGTCTCGCTATATAAAGATACTCAATATCTCCTTCATCTCTCGTTTCAATATGATATCCATTTAATCGGATATCTTTGAAACTTAATAAATTTCAACGAGACTTAGGGGAATACAATGGATTCTCAATGAGTAAACTTAGATAAGAAAAATAATAATCTTGATTCATTTGTGCAATGATACATAGAAACAGTTATTTGTGCATTCTATCTGGGATGCTTGAATGATGAAATCTTCTGGAATTCATCATGAATATAGACAAACACGATATGCTTCAATATCAAGTTCTTTGTGCAATCCTTGTAAGATGCTTGAGTTTTGAATTCTTCGACAATTCATCATGAATAGGCAAACATGATAATCGTCTTTATGAAATCCAATAGGGATGCTTGAATGTTGAATTCTTAGGGAATTCATCAAGAACAGAAAACATGATAACCATAGTAGCTAAATAAAATTCTTAATAAAATTTCTATGCAAGAAATATAAAATATTAACATGATAAAATAAATGCTATAAGGTAGAACATCATAATTTTTGATCAGTGGGAAGAAGAAGAAGAAGAACATCATAATATGATAATAAATTAGATTAACTATAAGATAGTAGAAGAAAACATATCTTTGTCAAATAGCCTCCAAGTTATTATAAATTTCTTAATAATAGTAGATTAGCTCTTCTGAAGCCTTCAATTATCTTTGAAGGGCCAAATATAGTACTAACATCGGTTTCTCGCTTCACTAAATAAGAGAAATATTTCGTATCCTTTTAAAGTGTATGGGTAGTTCTGATATCAACGAGACACATATCTCCATTAGGATCAGTAAAGAAGTTAACAACATCTAAGTGAGTAACATCCATATTACCGTCATCTTTGTAAGATAAATTTGTCTCAATCTTTTTATCTTTATTTGAGATCCAATTTCTTTGGTTATTCTTTTGAGGATTGGGTTGAGTATAATATATGGGTAATGGATGGCTTGGGGTGGAGGAATGTGTGGGCAACAACTTGTTTCTTCCTTTGGGGGTGGAGTAATAAAAAAATGCTTGACCCTAGCTTTTCTAGACCGGCCTTTCCCGCAACGGTGATTCGGAAATATGTTCATGAGTATCAGGTGGGAAAGAATCAGTTAAATCCTGCTCACGTGGCAGTTAAGGAGACGGTGTTAGTGTCTTGGAAGCCTGCGGTGGATGGTTGGGTAACTGTTAACACAGATGGTGCGTCTAAGGAGGGTGGTGGTATTAGCGGTTGTGGAGGGCTTATGCGAGATAATCATGGTAGGTGGCTAGGGGGTTTCACGCGGTTCCTAGGCAAAGCTAACGCCTATATTGCGGAACTTTGGGGGGCGTTAGAAGGGCTTCTGTTTGCTTGGAGCAAGGGATACCGGAACGTTGAGCTTCAATTGGATTCTAAGGTGGTGGTCTCTCAATTGACGGGCGATGGTAGAGGAACAATGATGGGTAGGGGGCTGGTACAGCGTCTTCATCAGATGTAACTGCGTGAATGGCAAGTCAAGATCCTTCATGTTTATCGTGAGGCCAATTTGGTGGCAGATGGCCTGGCTGCCATTGGTTGTGACGCTGGGGATGGCATTCGTTATTGGGAGTATCCTCCGGAGCGCATTTTACAATTTTTGCATGATGATTGTATTGGAGTTTCTACTCCTAGATTAGTTTCAGTGTAACTCGTGTTTTTCGTTTCGGGCCTTTGAGCCCCTATTATGTTAAAAAAAAGAAATAAAATTAGGATTACTTGATATGACACATTAATAAGGAGTGTTTTTAAATCATTAATAAGGACTGATCAAAAAAATCATTAATAAGGAGATTAAGTCATATCAAAATGTAATAAAACTAGAAAATCTCCACAAATAAATTTTAGACACAAAAATTGAGAGAATAGTATTTAAGTTTATGATTTAATCTCAAATTAATTTCTATTAAGTATGTGGAAATGTGAAAAATGCCAACTATTATACGAAAATAACCAGAATATTAAATAAAGATTATTTGGCAAAAAACTAAAAAAATGAAATTTTTTGAAGGCTTCACACGCTACTCTACTCCCTGGGTGTGACTACGCGTCACTAGAGCACTTCATCTTCTTAAAGGGGTATCCAATTTTGTGAATGGGAGAGGATGCACACAAAATGACCACCACACGTGCACGCCACCTGCCGGGCTTGGGCTGAGTGGTAAATATTTTTTTCCTTCAAAAATATTTTTTTGTGCCAGGTTGACCGAGTCAATGTCAAACCATAAGGTTTTTTTTTTCCAACGTATATATTGGTCAAAAAGAGCCGTTGGCTCTTAATTTTCTTCCAATGGCTACCCCTCCCTCACGCCTATAAAAGGAAGACCCCTCCTCACTTCTTCCTCACACCAAAAGTTGAAGCATTTCCAACTCTTCTTCTTCATATTGGTCAAAAAGAGCCGTTGGCTCTTCTTCTTCTTCCTCTTCTTCTTCTTCCTCTTCTTCTTCTTCCTCTTCTTCTTCTTCCTCTTCTTCTTCTTCCTCTTCTTCTTCTTCCTCTTCTTCTTCTTCCTCTTCTTCTTCTTCCTCTTCTTCTTCTTCCTCTTCTTCTTCTTCCTCTTCTTCTTCTTCTTCTTCTTCTTCTTCTTCTTCTTCTTCTTCTTCTTCTTCTTCTTCTTCTTCTTCTTCTTCTTCTTCTTCTTCTTCTTCTTCTTCTTCTTCTTCTTCTTCTTCTTCTTCTTCTTCTTCTTCTTCTTCTTCTTCTTCTTCTTCTTCTTCTTCTTCTTCTTCTTCTTCTTCTTCTTCTTCTTCTTCTTCTTCTTCTTCTTCTTCTTCTTCTTCTTCTTCTTCTTCTTCTTCTTCTTCTTCTTCTTCTTCTTCTTCTTCTTCTTCTTCTTCTTCTTCTTCTTCTTCTTCTTCTTCTTCTTCTTCTTCTTCTTCTTCTTCTTCTTCTTCTTCTTCTTCTTCTTCTTCTTCTTCTTCTTCTTCTTCTTCTTCTTCTTCTTCTTCTTCTTCTTCTTCTTCTTCTTCTTCTTCTTCTCCTCCTCCTCCTCTTTCTTCTCCTCCTCCTCCTCCTCCTCCTCCTCCTCCTCCTCCTCCTCCTCCTCCTCCTCCTCTAGAAAATTTGACGCATTTCCAAGTTTATTTTATTAAGAGTTGTTTTCATAACTATATTGACGGTGTATCTCTAAGAGAGAATTTTCACAGTGCAGTGAACTTTCGTATCAGTTTCGACATGGCTGTTTTATCCTGGGGACGTCGTGGTTGATAGCCTACTTGCACAATTTTCAGCAGTCCCACAGAATGTCTTAAAGAGAGCGACCTAGTCTGCGACTCATTTTAGTAATCTCTTCGGCTTGATTTTTTAAAAACAATTTCGAAATAACAGTTTGTCGTATGATATCAAGGAACAATATGAAGCACGAGAAAAAGAAAAAAAAGGTTTACAAAAACCAAAAAAAGCTTCGATATTTGAATCTAAGGCACACCAAACCATTATTTTATTGGAGCGAAATTAAACACTAGATCAAATACAAGACAAGTAAATTCAATTCATTCAAAATTTGATCAAACAAAAATAGGGTTCATGTAGTACCAATTTTGTCATCATTAATAGAAAACCAAAATTTTATTATAGCTGATCGGTGCCCCAATGTGGGCGATCAGTCTGTTTTGGTTCGCCTGGTCACGTTACCGGCTGGTTAAGGTCGCTTGTTGCTTGGATGAAGGTGGTGGTGAAGTCGAGCTGAGTCGTTGCTGGTCGCGTTCAGAGCTTCGGCTGGGTGTACCTACGATGACACTCCAACGCCCAAGTCAGTGGGGTAATATTCGAGCAGAGTAACATTATGTGTAAAAAACGTATCTGTCAGCTGAGGTCAGACCTCTATATATAGTGCCAGAGACTCTGGGCGACCGTCGGATCGCGTACGGCTTGATCTGAGCCGTTGATCTTGTGGATCTAGGTCATGTCTCTCTACTTCGCTAATTGGGCCGCTCGAAGCCGGTCTTGTGACAACCTTGGGACCTGGCCCAGTCCAGAACAATAGCCATAATGTATCTATATGTCTTTCATACCAATTGAAGGATTTTAATATAACGATTATAATTATAGATACAAATTATAACATATAATTCATGTGTAAAATTAAGGTTATGGATGAAGAATTGTGTACCTGAGATATTGGAGTATTGATCGAAGGACGATATGAGAGTGGACTATCCTTATTGCTGTCTATGTTTCAACATTAGGATTAACCATCTCATTGGGCTTAACTAAATGAACCAAACCATCTCAGTTCATTCAGGACTACACTACCAAAAAAAGCAGGATAGGCGATGGAAATTTCTGTCGCTAAACCTCAAAAATCTGTCGCTACAGTGTATTAGCGAGGGAATTAGTGACGGAAATATCCCGTCGCTAAAAAGGGCCCCGCTAATCTTTAGCGACGGAAATTTTATTTTAACGATGAAAATTTAGCGAGGGATTTTCCGTCGCTAATTAGCGAGGGAATTTAGCGAGGGAATTTAGCGAGGGAAATTCCGTCGCTAATTAGCGAGGGAAATTAGTGAGACCCAATCCGTCGCTAATTCTGAAGGACACGTGTCTAAATATTAGCGACGGATTTTAGTGAGGGCAAATCCGTCGCTAATTTAATTTTTTTATAAAAAACTGCTTTATTTTTAAGCCTCGTGTCCAAATTTGAAAACCTGTTTTTTTTAATAACTATATATCAAACGCAGCACAATTTTGAGAATACCCAAATAAAATCAATCCAAACAAGTACCAAATATTTCCAAACTAACAAACAATACCAAATATTCAAATCCTAAACAACTTCAAACCAGCAATAACAATCCAATTCCTAAACTTGTCCAAAACAGCAATAATATAATATTCCAAACCAGCAAATGTTGTGCGAAAAATAGATGTGCAAGTATACACAATCGCAACAAGTAATATAATGATAAGTAAAGTTCGTTCCCACAGGGATTGGAATTAATCTAAGAAGTTTAAGTGATTAGCAACTTAGTGAAACAAGTAGGGTGACAAATAAAAGTGTAGAGTTGTAAACATATTGATTTAAGAATAAATAGTAATGAATTGAATATATTTAAGTGTGAGTTGGATAGCTCAGCAGTTATGTGAATTCCCAAGAGCAGTCTTCTATAATATTAGACGATGTAGCGTTAAGCGCTGTAGCGCTTACAGAATCAACAGACGATGTAGCGTCATGGTAGCGTGCCTTTCAGTCACTATCGTCAGGGCTATGTTACAAGATTCCTATGTCTAGGATCTAAATAAGTTTTACCCCTGTATATTAAGATCTTACAGCATGTACCTTATGAACTATTACTCCCCAATGTCTAGGGTTAAGTAGTACTTCCTTTAAATGTCTTTAAAGGGTTTTTCATTCATATCATTCCTTGAGTTCTCTTTGTGAACCATGTCTGAAGCCACAAAGCCCCCTTATTTTAGTTGATCAGTCCCAAAACAAAGTTGAAAGCATTATGACACAAGGAATGAAACCCAAACATCATAATATTATATAAAAGCTACTCAAGGTTCATTGCACACTAAGAACAATCCACTACAAAGTGATTTAGCTCATGACAAGCTTCATCATCGCAATACAAACAAACAAGCTTATATTACCGTAGGTAGAGAAGAGGAGAATGGTTGCAAAAGATGCACTCCAAGAATCCCAAGTCATATACGTTAGATGAAGCTATGGCTTGAACAAAACCTTTTATGAAATCTAAAAACTAGACTACAAATAAAAGCTTCAAGATTGGAATAACAATGGAGGAAAACCAAAATGTCAAGTTAGCTCTTCCCCAAGTTAAAACTCTCTCTACGTAGGAATATGTAACTTGTTTGTCTCCTGGATTAGATATATCCCTAATAGATAATATCCTAATTAGATAATATCTTAATTATCCATAAAGCTACTTTACAAAAAGTGGTAATGATTAAAATCATTACCAACTATCAAGTGGGAATCAATTGGGAGACGCCAAGTGTCTTGTTGACTCCACTTGGCTTCAATGTCATGCTGAGGATAAGAGATAAGGGTGATGACTCAGCGTTTCAGCAAGTGGTTACACAAATATCCCAATGGCCAGCCGCCTCATAACGTTGTAGCGTCTCATTGATGGCATACCGCTGCAGCACTAAGGCAGAACATCAATATATTCACAAAGGCACCTATTATGCCCAATATTTAGGGAATTGACTTATAACTTTATTTTACACTATTAATCACATATTCACATATTTAAGTACTAAGATTACTTGAGAAGTGAGCTTGATTTAAGTATTAAGAGCATAAATAACCTATATAAAATAGAGTTATCACACCCCCAAACTTAAACCATTGCTTGTCCCCAAGTAATGACACTTGAATAAGATAACTTAACCATATAACTAGCTGCAGTCTTTAAATTAAACAGAATTTCAAAAATTTTCTCATGCATAAGCCAGTTTGATCATTTTCACACACCATTGTGGTTCACAATAGAATAGAATCATTACTGCTTAGTTGTGAGTGTGTGACATCAAAGCTTAGATCAGTTCCTAGCCAGTTTCAGCATTTTTCTAAGGCTTTGGATAGAGGGGCGTTCTTTTGGATTAGCCAAAGAATTTTTCAAAAGAGAGAGTGGATTAACAAATTCACATAAGTAATGGGGGGCTTCAAAGCACAACAAAGGGCTTGAGTTAGGCATTTCAGATTATTGGTCAGTGCACTAAGTTTTTAATTTGGAGATTTCTCAATGCTGTAGCGCTTTAGACGCTGTAGCGCTGGTGATATTATTGAACAAAACAGTTACTGCATTTATTACTGAGCTCCTTATTTGCATTTCTTTTGATTGTTCTTTTCTTTTTATGCACTTTTGGAACAGCTCAGTGTTTTGTTTTTAGGCTTTTTGCAACTTTTTCATGACCATTTATACACTTTTGTTTCTTATTGCACTTGACCAAGCTATCATCTTTGTTCCTAGCCTTAACATAACCGATGCACCCCCAAACTTAGGCTTAAAAACTACTCTCAATTTTTAATAAAAACATGACTCTCCCTTGGTTAACCAAGACTAACTTTAGCCTTAGATTATCCTTAGCCAACTAGTTCTTTTCTAGGCTTAGAGTTTTGTGCAAAAGTAGCAATAAAACCATTCAATTGTTTGCACAAGGCCGCCCTTCACAAAATCATTCAATTGTCATTTTATTTGGCTACACAATTTCAGTTTTTTGTTTACTAAAAAATTTAAAACATGCAGCTACTCATATTTTCTAATTTAAACACACAAAACATAGCATACTTTAATTAATTATAATTAACAACACATAATTATACTTAACAAAACATCATTTAATGACCATAAGGTCCTCCCCCAGACTTTAAAATTTAGCAGTGTCCTCACTGCTTGGCAAAAAAGGAGAGGCCTTAAACAAAAAGATAATACAAAACACACCACAAAGTACAGCATTTAGGCTTAAACAGCCACTAACACTTGCCTTAGATTGCCCCTGCCTTTAGGCGCTTGCTGGCCCTGGAAGGGGCAATTGGTACTACGCTGGCACCTTTGTTCTTTGGTGCTGGTGGTTTTGGCTTTTCCACCGCTACAGCAGTAGACGCTGTAGCGCTTGCTACTTCTTCACCTTTCTCTTGCTCTTCTCTCAACTGAGCTCCTTCTTTCACCTGTCCTTCCTTGCTTTCTTTCATTAGCACCAATTCTTCAGCAGCTTCCTTCTCAATGGTCTTCTCACTATCTTCTTCAGTCAGAATTACCTCTGGAATAGCGTTATCAGACACTGCAGGCATAGCCGCTGCAACGTGTACTGTCTGAACACCTTCTTCTGGGTGATCAGTCAGTTTGACTCCTGGGCTTCTCTTTGCCCTTGAGTTGGATTTCTGAATGTTGGTGGCTTTTGCAGATGGGGTTTCAGGTGTTTTTTGTTGGTGATGGGGTTGTTGTTTCTCAACTTCTTTTTGGGCTTCTTTAGGTGGTGTTTTCTTTGGTGTTTGCTTGGGTTTTTCTGGGGCGGGGGTCGATGGGGGAGTGCTTTTGGTGGTTGGGTGCTTTGGTGGGGACTTCTGCTTTTTAGGGCTTGGGCTAGGGGTTTTTTCACTACTGCTTTCCTTTTCCTCAGTGCTCTCAGATTCCTCCCCAGATGTTTCTTCTTCCGCACCCTTCTCCATTTCCTTCATTACTTGCTTTGTTTCTTCCTCATCTTCCTCACTAATGTCTTCCATTCCTTCTGATTCCACACTTTCTTCCTCTTCTATTATCACCTTCTTTACCTTTTTGACAGGGCTTTTCTTTGGCCTCTTGACTGGGCTCTTTACTGGTTTCCTTTTCTCAGCCTTACTCACCTTGGGTTCCACCCTTTTTGATGGCTTTTCATCCATTAGCCATTCAGGGAATTCAGGGGGTGGAACAGAGCTTTTTCCTTTTGAGATCTGGGCATACATTGCCTTCTCCCATTCAAACTTGTCTTTAACAAATTTGCAGAGAGCCTGCTGCTTCAGCAACAGCCGCTGTATCGCTACAATGTCAGTAGACGCTGTAGCGGCAGGCTTCTGCTTTGCCTTAAAAGCACAAGGGAATGCTCCCTGAGGGGATCTCCTTTCTTCCTTCATTTCAACCTCAACATCAGCACTTAAACACAAGTCAGTGATCAGGCATGGAAAGTAAAGATTACCTCCCTTTTTGATTCTGCACTTTTCTATCTCCTTTCCAATTAACCTCCCCACATCAATCTTCTCACCAGCCATAATTGCATCAATGACTATCAGCCTTTCTTTCTCCACAAAAGTTGTGTGAGAAGTAGGTAACAGGGAGTGCTTTATAAAGCTGCACCACAAGTTAGCTTCCTCACATAGATAAGCCCTCTTGATCTTGTATTCAGCACCAAACTTATCCCATTTAGCCCCTTCAACACAAATGCGCTCTCTGACTCCCTCCATTTCAACATCTCCCCATGTCTGTACCTTGTTCTCCAGGGATTTTCCATGGTATCCAAGGTGGAAAAGATCGTTTATGGCCCTGGCGTTGAAATTGACCGTCTCACCCCTAACCATGGAATAGGTTTGGGGTTTTCCTTCTTTAGGTTCTTCAATCCCTGTGTGAAACTCCCTAACCAGCGCTGTCACATACTCCTTGCGATGTTTGATAAAATTTTTCCAACCCAACGCTGTTACAGCTGTTACGAAGGCATCTGGGGCTTTCTCAATTTTAAATCCCCTTTCAGCTATAAAGTCCACTTTCCAGAATCTTTGTGGGTCTAAAGCGTGTTTAGAAGGTTTTGAGACTTCTGTTTCCATGTTAGCCCTTTTTCCAGATTTCTTTGTCGCAACCTGCTTTTTAACCATTGCTGTGATTGGTTTTTGAAAATGGTTTAGTGATGGACGGTTAGGGTTTTTGGAAAATGCTGAGTTCTGTGTTGGAAAGAAGAGAGAAGAAAGGGTTATGGCTGCAAGTGTAACGGTGGAGACAGTTTTGGCTTGCGAGTGGGGCGTTGAAGGCGGTTTTGGAAACAGAGAAGTAAATGTGTGCGTGGGGAAAGGAAAAGTAGAAGTGACTGTTGTGAGTGAGTGATGGGAGAGAGAGAGAGAGAAAAAGTAGAGTGGTTGAGTTACTGTTTACTGCTGCAGGAGCAGCCAGGATAAGGTTCTGACATTGCCACGTCATTATTGAGTTAAGACAGTTTATTTTATTGTTTGACTCTGGTCATGTCCTTCAATAACAACCGATGTAGCGCCTTTGCATTGCTGAACGCTGCAGCGCTAAATCTAATACCTGAAATTTCCTGCAGACAGAAGAACACAACAAAATAGTAAATTAGTTAAAATCCTTGGGGTGCCTCCCAAGAGTGCTTGCTTTAGGAGTCTGCAGCCAGACTTTCTCTTTTAATTAGAGATCTCTAAACTCAATTGTGGTTTTGTTTCTTACCACATTTTCATCAAAGTATTGCTTGACCCTCTGACCATTAACTTTAAATGTAGTGTTAGTTGCTGGATAAAAGAGGTCTACTGCACCATGGTTATATATTTTCATCAATTTAAATGGGCCAGACCACCTAGATTTCAACTTACCATGAAACAATTTAATCTGGAGTTGAACAACAACACATCCCCTCCTTCAGTCAGCTCTCTTCTGAGCAATTTCTGGTCATGCCATACTTTACTTTTTTCTTTGTAGATTGCTGCATTTTCATAGGCAAAGTGCCTAATTTCTTCTAATTCATTCAATTGCAGCCTTTTGCTTCCTTGTAGTCAAAATTGAGTTTTTTTAATGCCCAATGGGCTTTGTGTTGAAGCTCAATTGGCAAATGACAGGATTTTCCATAAACCAGCCTATAGGGAGACATCCCTATAGGTGTTTTAAAGGCAGTCCTGTAGGCCCACAATGCATCATCTAGGTGCAATGAGCACTCTTTTCTTGAAGGCCCTACCATTTTCTCCAACATCCTTTTTATTTCTCTGTTTGACAACTCAGTTTGACCACTAGTTTGTGGATGATAAGCAGTTGCTATTTTATGTTTAACTCCATATTTAGTCAAGAGGGTCTCAATTAATTTATTACAGAAACGAGATCCCTCATCACTTATGATGGCTTTAGGAGTTCCAAACCTTGTGAATATATTTTTCAACAAAAATTTGCTCACAGACTTTGCATCATTATTGGGTAGAGCTACAGCTTCTACCCATTTTGAAACATGGTCTACAGCTACTAAAATGTACAGGTTTCCATGAGAAGGGGGAAAAGGTTCCATGAAATCCATTCCCAAAACATCAAAGAGTTCAACCTCTAGAATGTTTGTTAAAGGCATTTCATGTTTATTTGAAATGTTCCCAGTTCTTTGGCATCTGTCACACTTTTTCACAAAGTCTTGAGCATTTTTAAAAAGTGAGGGCCAATAATAGACAGATTGTAATACCTTAGCAGCAGTTCTAATACCACCAGGCATCTCCTCATTAACTGGTCTTGACACTTCTTGTACAGAAAAGGTTCATCCCAATAGTATTGTCTTGTTGTGTGGAAGAACCTTCTCTTTTGCTGATAAGTCATCTCAGCAGGTACCACCTTGCTAACTAGAAAGTTTACCATGTCAGCATACCAAGGTGTTGCAGGTTCAGGCGCTACAGCGTCTAGTGTTTTTACGCTAACCGCTACAGCGGTTGCTGATTTAGCAGTTATTGCCAATAGGTGCTCATCTGGAAAGTATTCTTTGATCTCTCCTCCTGCTTTACCTGCATTTTCTCTTTCTATTCTAGATAGATGATCAGCAAGTTGGTTCTCCACTCCCTTCTTATCTCTAATTTCTAAATCAAACTCTTGGAGTAGGAGAACCCACCTTATTAGCCTTGGCTTTGCATCTTTTTTTGTGATCAAGTACTTGATGGCAGAATGGTCAGTGAAAACAATTACTTTTGTACCTATCAAGTACGATCTAAACTTGTCAAATGCAAAGACAACTGCCAATAATTCTTTTTCAGTAACTGTGTAATTCAGTTGAGCCTCTACAAGTGTTCTACTAGCATAATAAATTGAATGGAAAATTTTATCATACCTTTGCCCAAGCACAGCTCCAATGGCAAAGTCCCTAGCATCACACATAAGCTCAAAAGGCTTACTCTAGTCAGGAGCTATAATAACTGGTGCTGTTATTAGAGCTTTCTTCAGTTTCTGGAAGGCTTGCATGCATTGTTCATCAAATATGAAAGGGACATCATGTTGTAACAGTTGACACAGAGGTTTGGAGATTTTTGAAAAATCTTTTATGAACCTCCTATAGAATCCAACATGCCCAAAAAAGCTTCTTATGCCGTTAATGTTTGTTGGAGGAGGTAGCTTCTGAATGACCTCTATTTTTGTCTTGTCCACTTCCAACCCCTTTTAGGATATTGTGACCCAAAACTATACCTTCTTGTACCATAAAATGGCATTTCTCCCAATTCAGCACAAGGTTAGTTTCTTCACACCTAATCAGGATTTCTTCCAAGTTGGACAGCCATAGATGGAATGTCTCTCCAAACACAGAGAAGTCATCCATGAAAACTTCCATGGATCTTTCAATGTAGTTAGAGAAAATTGGCATCATACACCTTTGAAAAGTGGCAGGTGCATTACACCGGCCAAATGGCATCCTTCTAAAAGCAAAGGTACCATATGGACAAGTGAATGTAGTTTTCTGATGATCCTCAGGTATTATTTCAATCTGGGTATAACCTGAATAACCATCAAGAAAGCAATAAAACGCCTTACCTGCTAGCCTGTCCAACATCTGGTCAATGAAAGGTAATGGGAAATGATCCTTCCTTGTGGCTTTATTCAACCTCCTGTAATCCATGCAGATCCTCCATCCTGTCACAGTTCTGGTTGGAAGCAGCTCATTCATCTCATTAGTAATTACTGTTACCCCTCCTTTCTTTGGCACACACTGCACAGGACTAACCCATGCACTGTCTGATATGGGTACACAATACCTGCATCCAACCATGTGATGATTTCTTTCTTCACCACTTCCTTCATAATAGGGTTCAGCCTCCTCTGCCCTTCAATGCAGTTTTTAGAATCTTCTTCTAATACTATCCTGTGCATACAGATTGTGGGGCTGATACCTTTAATATCTGACATTAGCCACCCAATAGCCTTTTTATGCCGCTGCAGCGCTTGAATCAGATCCTGCTCCTGCTGTTCAGAAAGATCAGAAGCTATTATAACTGGCAAAGTGCTATCGTCCCCCAGATATGCATATTTGAGGTGTGAAGGTAACTCCTTCAGTTCCAGAGTTGGTGGCTGTTCAATGGAGGGCATATTCTTCCTTATGTCAGAATTCTCTTGCTCCAGAGATTCATACTTCCTGGCCCAAATTTCTTTAACTGTCTGTTCCTCCTCTTCTACAACTTCTGTATCAGATACTGCATCTTCAGTGTTGTCCAGTACTTGCCTCAAATGATCTGTGGTTTTCTGGAAATGATTCTGAACCACTTGGTCAAGAGCAGACACAAAGGAGCACTCTTCAATGTTGGGATCTGGAAATTTCATAGCTTTGAGGATGTTGGACTTGACTTCTTGGTCATTGACCCTCATGATCAATTCTCCTCTCTGCACATTTATTAGAGTTCTTCCAGTAGCCAAAAATGGCCTTCCCAGTATGATAGGTACTTCTTTATCTGCATCAAAATCCAAAATTACAAATTCAACAGGAAATACAAATTTGTCTACCATTATTAGAACATCTTCTAAGATTCCTTTTGGATAAGCAAGGGTTCTGTCAGCTAGCTGCAGTGTAAGTGAGGTAGGTCTGGCAGTCCCCACTCCTAGCTGTGTGTATATGGACTTGGGCATAAGATTTATGCTGGCTCCCAAATCACATAGAGCACGACCAGAGTAAAAATTTCCAATTGAGCATGGTATAATAAAACTGCCAGGATCCTTTGATTTGGGTGGGAGCTTGTTCTGCATCAACATGCTGCACTCTCCAGTCATTGCTACTGTCTCAAATTCCCCAAGTCTTCTCCTCTTGGTGAGAACATCCTTCATGAACTTTGCATAGTTGGGCATTTGTTGGAGAGCCTCCACCAAAGGGACATTAATATGTAACTGTTTAAGGACTTCTAGTTGAACTGCTTGTCTTCATGAGCCTTTCGAAGTCTTTGAGGGTATGGAGGGTCAGGATATGTTGGAATAATTCTGGGTGGTGGTGGTATCTTTTCAGCAACAGGCGCTGTAGCGTTAGGTTTAGGCGCAATAGCGTCTGTTGCAGGTTCTTTTTGTTTTTCAGAATTTTTGTTTTTTTCATCAGCTGAAACAGCTGCTGGTCCTGTCAAATCTTTCCCACTCCTTAAAGATATAGCTTTTACATGCTCCTTCCCTGTAGTATTTGAAGTTGAGGCTTCTGTAGTGGATGGTGTAACACCCCCATTTTCATATTACTACGTTTTTGCTTTATGTGCGAATATAATAGTAATTCTTGTGATATATTGTGCGTCTTAGTAAATATGTATTTTAATAATATTTAGTAATCTAATCGATTTTATATATTTACGTGTGTTTGAGTTATCAAATATGTCTAAATGATATTAAACCAGATTTTTATACTAAGTTGGTACTATATTATTGTTAGTATTTATTTATGTTGTTTATAGAATATTTATATTTGAAATATGATTGTTTTAGTTGATTGTTTTATTTTATAAAATAATTGTATTTGAGATATTATTTATTTATAGAAATTATTTTGGCCTATTGAGGTGTTAAAATAATAGGCATAGTGAAATTAGGCTTTAAAAACGATTTAAAAGTGATTTTGGGCTTTACTTCTCGCATACACCTCCCTCCTGTCTACTAAACACACCCCTCCTCTTAGTTAGCTGCTTCATCCCAAGCAAAACACACCAGTCCAACACGCGACCGACTGGGCCAAACCCGATGTAACACCCTAAATATTTAATTAATTTATTTAATTAAGTATTTAGGTATTTCTTTTATTTAATTGGGTTTTAATTATTTATTGGAATTGTTTTAATTGAGGGGTGGTGTGATGCTAGGAGGAGGAGGTGCATTCGAATGGTTTGGGCTTAAGTGAAGCCCATGGCCCAATGGCTTGACCTAGGCGCATTTTGGTGAGGAGTCTTGCCTAGGGTTTCATTTGTGTTATTCGAATTAGCAAGAGAGAAAGAGAGGAGCGTGAGAAAGAGAGAGCAAGGGCGGCCAAGAGAGGGGAGAATTCGAAGATCAAGGAGGAAGGAGATCTCCATTGTTGCTGAGGCTCTGTTGGTGACCGCATCCTAAGGCTCGAGTTCTTCTTCTTAAAAGGTTAGGGGAGCTCTATCCTTCCATCTAATAGATCTCATGATAGGTCCTAGATCTAAGGATTATACTAGATCCATGTTGTTTCTTGATGTTCTTTGATGTTTCTTGATGTTCTTGGTTTGCCGTGATGATGATTTCATATATATATACATGTGTATGCCTATATGCGAATTGATTTTAGTATTTGAACATTGAGGTGACATGACCTATGCGTTTGTTTTGATGATTTTGGCACTTGTGTATTCATGAAATTACGAATTGGTATGTTGGGATGCTTGATATTTCGCAAATTGGGTGAGTGTGTGCATAGGCGCCTAGGGCGCCAAGGTGATGGTGATGATAGTGCCCAAAGGAATTTTGATAATTTGATTAAATTAAGTGCCATTTGGAGTGCTGAAAAATATAAAATTTTGGTGTGTTAAATTGCTAAAAATCAATTTTTGGTGTTTTGAAAGTTGCTGGAAAAATAGTGGTTTTTGGTTGCTGCAAGGGCGCCTAAGGCGCCTGGTGTGTGTTGCTGTCTGTGTGTGGGCGCCATGGGCGCCGCGTCTGTGTGTGGCGCAGGATGTCTAGGCGCGCGCCAGTTTCCTGGGCGCCAAGTTCCAGTGTGTTGTGTCTGGAGCGCTGGGCGCTGGGTGCCAGCGCTGGGCGCTGAGCGCCCGCGCGCGTGTGTGTGTGTGTGTGTGCGTTGCGCCAAGGCGCTGGGCGCTGAGCGCCCGGGTGTGTGCGTGCGTGTGTTTCACTTTGCTAGGCGCTGGGCGCCAGGCGCCTGGGCGCTGGATGCCCATGGCGCCAGTTTTCTGGATGTTCCAAAATATTTCTAAAAACTGTTTTCGCTGTATCTTTTGACCCGGATATCCGTTTTGAACGATTCAAAAAGCGTTGTGAAGCATTTTCAGTTGTCTATTTGTGTGTTCCATTTTTAAAAATAAAAATTTATTATTTCTGAAGGTTGCTGGGGCGCCCGAGTGGCCGTTTCCGGTGACCGTTGCTGTGACAATGAAAAGATGTTCCGGGTGTCTTTAGAAATTCTCTTTTGCGTATGGCCAGTGATTTTAACGATTTAGTGTCAAAAATAATGATTTTGACGATGATGCCCCTAGTGGCTAGTTAAATGACTGTTTTGCCCTTAGTGGCTAATATTAGTTATAATGACGTGTAAAAGACTGTTTTGCCCTTAGTGGCTAAAATTAATTATAATGATGTGTGAATGACGATGATGCCCTTGGTGGCTAGTAAATGACGTTTTTGCCCTCAGTGGCTATTGTTTGAGCTGATGATATTTATGGTATAAGTGACGATGAAAACCCAGTGACGTTTGAGGCCCGAAAGGCTAAGTGATGTTAAGGTCTAAATGGCCAAGTGACGTTGTGTGTTGATTGTGAATTTGACAGGTGCTGTGCTTCTTGTGAGCAAACCGGTAAGTGACGGGTCACATAGTTGACTATGATTTGGGTATTTGTGTATTTGTGTGTTGTAAGTGGTGCATGTCATAGTGTCTCATGCCCATATGCATAAACCCAGTTGGGTTTTTGAGGCCCATGTGGCTAAGTGACGATGAGGCCTTAAGGGCTAAGCGATGTTTGTGAAAAGGTACCTCATGCATATGCCCGCGAGTGGGTTGCATTTCATATGCCTACATGACATGAGATGAGTTATTGTAAGTGATGTGAATGATGATTGTGATGTGAATATTCAGTGTTTTGGATGCTGATTGCTCTAGTGCGTAGCCTACGATTAGTACTTATCGTATTTTCTATTATATGGATTGAAATGATGCTCACCCTTTCCTGTTTGAATGTTACCCCCGTGTTGGTAACGTGCAGGTGATTCCCAGTGAAGGTCTTAGCTTCACTTCTTGAGTCGAGTCGTCATGCTCTGATACGTAGCACCTGGGGGGTTGTATTTGATGTTTTGTTGATGTACTTAGATTTTTATACTGTTGATGGGTTGATTTACTTTTCCATTGCGTTGTCGTTGGATTTTATGACGTAGTTTTCGATGTTTTGAGGTCTCCCCATTGTGGTGTGCTATGTATTGCACCTTTGACGACGTACTATTTTATTTGAGACTTGAGGTTTTATTTTGACGTATGTGTGACACCCTCGTGGTGAAATCGAAAATGATTTTTGAACTCTGATTCCCTTAATTAAAATAAAAGGGTAGAAAGGGGGTGTTACACCCGACCCACTCCCAGCTCCTTCTTCACCCAGCTGGAACACGCACAGGGGACTCGTCAAACCCTAAGAGCAGCTCTCCTTCAACCCGTGTCTCTTCCCAACACCACGGCCAAGCCTCAAACCTTGCTTTCCAACTCGAAAATGGTCGCTGATCATGAATATGGCCTCTATTTCTTCGATCGTGGTGGCATTTTAGTTGGCACAGTCGCACACCACCGCCCCATTTGAATCATAGTCCGCCATTTTCGACCAAATTGAAGCTCCCCTGTGAGCCACCACGAAACCACGCTGAACCACACCTCTGAAGCTCTCCAATCCATGTTGCCACTACCCTGAACCGCCCTTGAACAACGAAAACCGAAAACACCATTGAAGCACTTTCGAACTCGCAACAACACCTCCGGCCACGATTGACTTCGCCAACTACTCCTTCGGACTCAGCCTCTCCCTTCTCCACCGTTTCTGATCATCATCTAGACAGCTCCACCGTTTTGCATTTTGTGTGATGGAAAGTGGATGTGTTAGTGCTTAGTCTCCTCTTCCCGTTCACGACTTTGAACCATCGTCTCCGTACCTTTCAATAGGTACTCCTTTTGAATCACGATTAAATATCTTTAATAGTTATTGGGTAATTAATTCAATGTTTTCGTTGTCTGATTATACGCGTTCGAGTCAATGGCCACACCGTCGAATTTAGATCCTGCTCGAAAGATCGTTACCCATCCTTGCATGCATCAAAAGAACGATTACGGTTCAGGTACGGGGGGAAAGGGTTTCTTTTCTATATGGGTAATATGGGATAGGACTATAATAGTACTGATTATCGTCATTCATATTTGTTTGTATTTATTCATTGGTTAGTTATCATCTATATTCGATTTGGATAACTGTAAATGTTATGGAAGATTGTAAATGATTCAAGTGTCTGTAAATTATTTGGTTTGGATGACTGTAACTTAATGATTTGGATGAGTGTGATTTAATGATATGGATGACTATAGCTAGTATGCCGAGTTTAGGAAATGAATATAGTATGAGTATACAATTGTATGTCGATTGGTGTTACTTGATTTGAATGACTCACAAGTTGCTAAGGTGAAGGATTGAGTTGACAGTGAGGGTGATATAAGTGTAAGAACGAAATAATTAGAATGAATTAATGAGCCTATATGACTTGAGTATTACCCTTAATTAAAAATGAGAAGGACGAGTTAATTATAAAAGTGATAGGATGACTTAATGTCTATTGTGCTAATGAATATAAGGATGACGTTATTATATAGAATTAGCGGGGACTTGGGTAATAGTTAAGACCAGAGATGATGACTATAGTGACCTTCTAGTGGTATGATGATACCCGAGATGATGATTAAATGACCCCTAGTTGTTGATGATACCCTTGGACATAGGAGATCTTAGGGAAGTTGATGATGATGTTTAAGGAACCTTGTCGCAGTATGGGCAAGGACTCGCCGCAGTATGGGCGAGCCGTACCTTAGTAATTTAAGTTGTAGGAGGAACCTTGTCGCAGTACGGGAAATGACTCGTCGCAGTATGGGCGAGCCGTACCTCAAAGGATGGTGATGATGATAGGTATTGTTGTTGTTGTCATCGCCGTTGTCGTTGTCGTCGTTGTCGTTGTGCGATATCGCGTCTGATTAGGTTCATCTGTATCCATCTTGTCGTTGTCGTCGTTTTCGTTGTTGTTGTTGTTGTTGTTGTTGTTGTTGTTGTTGTTGTTGTTGTTGTTGTTGTTGTTGTTGTTGTTGTTGTTGTTGTTGTTGTTGTTGTTGTTGTTGTTGTTGTTGTTGTTGTTGTTGCTGCTGCTGCTGCTGCTTGTAGTCCTAAGATCGTACGGGAGGTCGCGACACTAGGATTAGATGAAGATTAGTTAAAGATTGTTTGTGCATTCGTTTTATGAAAGTTGTATCCACTACTGTTGATTGTTTCCTTGTTTGTGGTAGTCTTGCTGTTTTAGTTTCGGTCTTATATTCCTTATATGGTTTGGACGCTCTTTCTCACCCGTGCACCTTTTTTTAGATTGAGTTCCAAGTGTCGTTGGAGTGACTTTCTACGATCATGCAGTGGGAGAGATTTCATTCTACACGTTGATGTCACTCTGTTTTTAGTTTATTGGATTAAAGGTTAATTGCTCTGATTATGTGACGTCGGGATTTGGGTTGTACTCTTATTATTATAATTAAGATTATTATTGTTATTATATTGAAAAAAATGTTTCATAGCTTAGTATTTGGTATTATTATAAATATTATTTATATGATTTAAGGAGTTGGATGACATCTTTTACTTGCGAAAACTATTTTAGAAAAGGAATTGAAACTTTTAGTTTTAAAAACAATTCACTCGTTTTCGTACTCTTTATTTTATAATTACATTCTGGGTAAAGGGTGTCACATTTAGTGGTATCAGAGCAGTTCGGTCGTAACCGGACTGTTTGTGTGGTTTATTGTGCTTTCGATGTGTGAACTATGCATTGCTTGTTTTATCCTTGGTAGTTGTGAGGATGACCAAATTAGTTGGTAAAGTTTTCAAGATAATAGAATGTGACCGATAGATATTATTACTTAGAAGAATCATCAAGGTTATAGCAGATAGAAAGAAATTAGAATCTATGTGAGAGGCCAAATATCTCTTATCCTTGGAGAGAATTTATCTGAGTTCGGTCAATTATTTAGACCGTACGTTGTGTGTCTATTGTGTTTTCTCTATGTGAACTCCATTGTTGTCGTATGTTTTGTTACTTTTGTTTTTGAAACTCTGAATTCATATAAGCTGAACTTCTATGATTTGACTTTGTCGTAGTTATTAGTATTACGTGTTTTTGTGAGCTAAAATTAAAATGTTTATTGAGTCTACTTATAATCTTTTACTAAACCATTTTTTTTGAATGTTCACAATATATTTCCTTTACTTTAAAGAAATGACATTATGCCTTAAAAAAAGTCTTTTGTTATAGCGTGTTTCTTTTTTTAATTTTTTATTATTTATTTTTACTATCTATTTTATTTTGTTTTGATCTATGTGCGTAATTGTTCCTGACATGCAACGTTGTGAATTCTGTATCTTTGTGAATTGTTTAATAATTTCCGTGCTACGTGAAGTTTGATCGGGTACGCTTTGAGTCTTATGATATAATTTTGGTTGTTACTCCTGATTTGTGTTACGTGAGTTTGAAATCTTAGAATAAAAATGTATACTCAGATTGCTTGTGCACATCTATTGAATTAGTTTTATTGCTAGATATTCACGTATTTATTTAATTTATTTGGTTAATTTAATATTAAGTCTTGTATTAAATCAGTTGTTATAGCATGTTTTATTGTTGTGTATTGATGCTTCAAACTAGGTGCTTCGTGAAGTTACTATCTTGAGTATTTTAAGTTCTCACTTCACTATAACGTGGAATAATCTGTTATTCATTGTAAGTAATGTCTTCGTTTCTTAAATGTTTTAATTTTACTTTCTTTTACTTATAATTGCTTTTCTAATGGGAGCCTAGAGTTGTATAGTAATTTTGCCAAAAATTTCTAAAGTAAGTTACACTTTATAAAAAAAAAAAAAAGTTGGTGCATGCGTTTTGATTGTTTTTATGACATGACGTTAGTTGAACTTGGTAAATTACATATTGTCTAGGAATCAAACAAAAAAAAATTATTATTGAAGTTCTTTGATATTCTTCCATTCTTTTCATCTTGACTTATTACTTGGATACTAAGTTGTGTGATCCTATGTTATTTGACCCTTACGTTCTTAAATATGTGAATTGTGTGACTGTTAATTTGTCTGAATTTTGTACCTAGAGTGTTCACTTTTCTTGGTCATAAAATTTTCGCTTTGCAATTTTATGCTTTGTCTTTTGTTGAGACCTCCTCTCATTCCCTTAAGTGTCATTCACAACTTCTCTTTTGACTTCGACAAGGTTTAGATTATTCTCCCATGTTAATGAACTCTTCAAGAATTTATTCTCTTATTTTGACTGTGAGCCGATGAAATTTCGAGGATGAAATTTTTTTTTAGGGGGGTTGAATTGTAACACCCCCATTTTCATATTAGTACGTTTTTGCTTTATGTGCGAATATAATAGTAATTCTTGTGATATATTGTGCGTCTTAGTAATTATGTATTTTAATAATATTTAGTAATCTAATCGATTTTATAAATTTACGTGTGTTTGAGTTATCAAATATGTCTAAATGATATTAAACCGTATTTTTATACTATGTTGGTACTATATTATTGTTAGTATTTATTTATGTTGTTTATAGAATATTTATATTTGAAATATGATTGTTTTAGTTGATTGTTTTATTTTATAAAATAATTGTATTTGAGATATTATTTATTTATAGAAATTATTTTGGCCCAGTGAGGTGTTAAAATAATAGGAATAGTGAAATTAGGCTTTAAAAACGATTTAAAAGTGATTTTGGGCTTTACTTCTCGCATACACCTCCCTCCTGTCTACTAAACACACCCATCCTCTTAGTTAGCTGCTTCATCCCTAGCAAAACACACCAGTCCAACACGCGACCGATTGGGCCAAACCCGACCCACTCCCAGCTCCTTCCTCACCCAGCTGGAACACGCACAGGGGACTCGTCAAACCCTAAGAGCAGCTCTCCTTCAACCCGTGTCTCTTCCCAACACCACGGCCAAGCCTAAAACCTTGCTTTCCAACTCGAAAATGGTCGTTGATCATGAATATGGCCTCTGTTTCTTCGATCGTGGTCGCATTTTAGTTGGCACAGTCGCACACCACCGCCCCAATTGAATCATAGTCCGCCATTTTCGACCAAATTGAAGCTCCCCTGTGAGCCACCACGAAACCACGCCGAACCACACCTCTCAAGCTCTCCAATCCATGTTGCCACTACCCTGAACCGCCCTTGAACAATGAAAACCGAAAACACCATTGAAGCACTTTCGAACTCGCAACAACACCTCCGGCCACGATTGACTTCGCCAACTACTCCTTCGGACTGAGCCTCTCCCTCTCCACCGTTTCTGATCATCATCTAGACAGCTCCACCATTTTGCATTTTGTGTGATGGAAAGTGGATGTGTTAGTGCGTAGTCTCCTCTTCCCGTTCACGACTTCGAACCATCGTCTCCGTACCTTTCAATAGGTACTCCTTT
This sequence comes from Astragalus membranaceus, assembly GCA_039519185.1. Lineage (NCBI taxonomy): Eukaryota > Viridiplantae > Streptophyta > Magnoliopsida > Fabales > Fabaceae > Astragalus > Astragalus membranaceus. The sequence continues at coordinate 96,275,975 of CM076849.1, forward strand.
TGAATCACGATTAAATATATTTAATATTTATTGGGTAATTAATTGAATGTTTTCGTTGTCTGATTATACGCGTTCGAGTCAATGGCCACACCGTCGGATTTAGATCCTGCTCGAAAGATCGTTACCCATCCTTGCATGCGTCAAAAGAACGATTACGGTTCAGGTACGGGGGGAAAGGGTTTCTTTTCTATATGGGGAATAGGGGATAGGACTATAATAGTATTGATTATCGTCATTCATATTTGTTTGAATTTATTCATTGGTTAGTTATCATCTATATCCGATTTGGATAACTGTAAATGTTATGGAAGATTGTAAATGATTTAAGTGTCTGTAAATTATTTGGTTTGAATGACTATAACTTAATGATTTGGATGAGTGTGATTTAATGATATGGATGACTATAGCTAGTATGCCGAGTTTAGGAAATGAATATAGTATGAGTATGCAATTGTATGTCGATTGGTGTTACTTGATTTGAATGACTCACAAGTTACTAAGGTGAAGGATTGAGTTGACAGTGAGGGTGATATAAGTGTAAGAACGAAATAATTAGAATGAATTAATGAGCCTATATGACTTGAGTATCACCCTTAATTAAAAATGAAAAGGACGAGTTAATTATAAAAGTGATAGGATGACTTAATGTCTATTGTGCTAATGAATATAAGGATGACGTTATTATATAGAATTAGCGGGGACTTGGGTAATAGTTATGACCAGAGATGATGACTATAGTGACCCCCTAGTGGTATGATGATACCCGAGATGATGATTAAATGACCCCTAGTTGTTGATGATACCCTTGGACTTAGGAGATCTTAGGGAAGTTGATGATGATGTTTAAGGAACCTTGTCGCAGTATGGGCAAGGACTCGCCGCAATATGGGCGAGCCGTACCTTAGTAATTTAAGTTGTAGGAGGAACCTTGTCGCAGTATGGGCAAGGACTCGTCGCAGTATGGGCTAGCCGTACCTCAAAGGATGGTGATGATGATAGGTATTGTTGCTGTTGTTGTCATCGTCGTTGTCGTTGTCGTCGTTGTTGTCGTTGTCGTTGTGCGATATCGCGTCTGATTAGGTTCATGTGTATCCATCTTGTCATTGTCGTCGTTTTCATCGTTGTTGTTGTTGTTAGTAGGGCATTATCGGGCATGGTATCCCGTTCGAGCAAGGTATCTCGGTCCTCATAGTCCCGTTCGGGCTATTCCGGTCCTGTTGTTTTCTTGTAGGGCGTTATCGGGCAAGGTATCCCGGTCCTATTGTTGTTCGCCGTAGGGCGTTATCGGGCAAGGTTTCCCGTTCGGGCAAGGTATTCCGGTCCTATTGTTGTTGTTGATGATGATTGTAAGGCAGTATCTGGCAAGGTGTCCTGATCCTATTGTTGTTGGTGTTGTTGTTGTTGGTGTTGTTGTTGTTGTTGTTGTTGTTGTTGTTGTTGTTGTTGTTGTTGTTGTTGTTGTTGTTGTTGTTGTTGTTGTTGTTGTTGTTGTTGCTGCTGCTTGTAGTCCTAAGATCGTACGGGAGGTCGCGACACTAGGATTAGATGAAGATTAGTTATAGATTGTTTGTGCATTCGTGTTAAGAAAGTTGTATCCACTACTGTTGATTGTTTCCTTGTTTGTGGTAGTCTTGCTGTTTTAGTTTCGGCCTTATATTCCTTATATGGTTTGGACGTTGTTTCTCACCCGTGCACCTTTTTTTAGATTGAGTTCCAGGTGTCGTTGGAGTGACTTTCTACGATCGTGCAGTGGGAGAGATTTGATTCTACACGTTGATGTCACTCTATTTTTAGTTTATTGGATTAAAGGTTAATTGCTCTGATTATGTGACGTCGCGATTTGGGTTGTACTCTTATTATTATAATTAAGATTATTATTGTTATTATATTGATAGAAATGTTTTATAGCTTAGTATTTGGTATTATTATAAATCTTATTTATATGATTTAAGGAGTTGGATGACATCTTTTACTTGCGAAAACTATTTCAGAAAAGGAATTGAAACTTTTAGTTTTAAAAACAATTCACTTGTTTTCGTACTCTTTGTTTTATAATTACATTCGGGGTAAAGGGTGTCACAGATGGTAATGATCCACTAGCTCTTTGGGTAAGGACATTAGCTATCTGCCCCATCTGAACTTCCAGATTCTTAATGGAAGCTTCATGAGTTTTCATAGTTGCCTTATAATCACTCATGAAGCTTTTCAATAAACCTTCCATGGAATTATCAAGAACTGGGGCATTCGGCCTTTGGTAGTTCTGAGTAGGGAATCCTGGTGGATTTGCTAGAGCACTATAATTGGGTGCTGTTGAGGAGCACCACCAAACTGTCCTCATTCTTCATACAAATACTCTCCTCCACAATATACACCGCTTACTGACCCTGGAGAGGCTTGCTCAATAATAGCCAAAGCTTTTTCTGTTGGCGCTGTAGTGGCAACAGCTGCAGCGTTTGAAGTGCTCATAGCTTTTATCATGTTTGTCAAAGAGGCAACCCGTGCAGAAAGAGCAGAAACTTCACTGATCTCATGCAATTCAGCTACCTTCTTTTGTGGAGCTAACCTTTCTGTAGGCCATTGATAACTGTTTGTTGCAATATCATCTATTAGATCACATGCATCATTATAGGAGGTCTTCAGTAACACACCCCCCTGAAGAAGCATCTAACATTTGTCTGGTTGTTGGGTCTAGTCCATTGTAGAAGGTCTCCATTTGGATAATCACAGGTATACCATGATGAGGGAACTTTCTTAACAACTCCTTCCATCTCTCCCATGCTTCAAACAATGTTTCAGCATCTTTTTGTCTGAATGCAGTAACCTCATTCCTCATTTTAATATTTTTACTTGGGGGAAAATATTTTGCTAAGAATTTCTCAGCCATTTCATTCCAAGTATGTATAGAGTTAGGCTCTAGAGAAGTTAACCAGGCCTTTGCTCTTTCCTTCAAGGAATAAGGAAAAAGTTTTTCTCTGAATGCATCATCACTTACCCCTGGAATGATGAAGTTACTGCAGACTTCCAAAAATTGCTTCAAGTGTAAATGTGGATCCTCTTGAGGAGCACCACCAAACTGTCCCACTGTTTGCAACATTTGGAACATCATAGGTTTGAATTCAAACTGAGCTGTATGGAGAGTGGGTCTTGCTATGCTTGTCTCCATTATTTGTGGATCAAACACAGCATAGTCCCTCATTGGTCTATCTCTGTCAATTACCATTTGAGCAGGTCCTTCATTTATGAATTGATTTCTGTACCAGTCCTCTTGGTCATGTAAGGTGGGAGTGGGTGGTTGATGAGTTCTACCTCTACCCCTTCCACCTGGTTCAGTTCCTCCTCTCTAGAATTAGATCTTCCATGTGGAGTGGTAGCCCTACCAAAATTGGTCCTCTGACTATGCTCTGACATGGTGGGTCCGAGTCTTTGAAAATGTCTTAGTTTCCTGAACCTTCTCTCTGGTTCTGAGTATGGCTCAAATTCTGGTGGTTGAGACCTGGGCATACGCTGTAGCGCTTACTGCTGCAGCAACAAGAAACAACACACCAGTGTAAAATACGCACTAAGCTTACTAACAACTTAAACAATAAAAATTAAATGCAATCCCCGGCAACGGCGCCAAAAACTTGTTGTGCGAAAAGTAGATGTGCAAGTATACACAATCGCAACAAGTAATATAATGATAAGTAAAGTTCGTTCCCACAAGGATTGGAATTAATCTAAGAAGTTTAAGTGATTAGCAACTTAGTGAAACAAGTAGGGTGACAAATAAAAGTGTAGAGTTGTAAACATATTGATTTAAGAATAAATAGTAATGAATTGAAGATATTTAAGAGTGAGTTGGATAGCTCAGCAGTTATGTAAATTCCCAAGAGCAGTGTTCTATAATATTAGACGCTGTAGCATTAAGAGCTGTAGCGCTTACAGAATCAACAGACGATGTAGCGTCATGGTAGCGTGCCTTTCAGTCACTATCGTCAGAGCTATGTTACAAGATTCCTATGTCTAGGTTCTAAATAAGTTTTACCCCTGTATATTAAGATCTTACAGCATGTACCTTATGAACTATTACTCCCCTATGTCTAGCGTTAAGTAGTACTTCCTCTAAATGTCTTTAAATGGTTTTTCATTCATATCATTCCTTGAGTTCTCTTTTTGAACCATGTCTGAAGCCACAAAGCCCCCCTATTTTAGTTGATCAGTCCCGAAACAAAGTTGAAAGCATTATGACACAAGGAATGAAACCCAAACATCATAATATTATATAAAAGCTACTCAAGGTTCATTACACACTAAGAACAATCCAACTACAAAGTGATTTAGCTCATGACAAGCTTCATCATCGCAATACAAACAAACAAGCTTATATTACCGTAGGTAGAGAAGAGGAGAATGGTTGCAAAAGATGCACTCCAAGAATCCCAAGTCATATACGTTAGATGAAACTATGGCTTGAACAAAACCTTTTATCTAAAAACTATACTACAAATAAAAGCTTCAAGATTGGAATAACTATGGAGGAAAACCAAAATGTCAAGTTAGCTCTTCCCCAAGTTAAAACTCTCTCTACGTAGGAATATGTAACTTGTTTGTCTCCTGGATTAGATATATCCCTAATAGATAATATCTTAATTAGATAATATCTTAATTATCCATAAAGCTACTTTACAAAAAGTGGAAATGATTAAAATCATTACCAACTATCAAGTGGGAATCAATTGGGAGACGCCAAGTGTCTTGTTGACTCCAGTTGAGTTTCAATGTCATGCTGAGGATAAGAGATAAGGGTGATGACTCAGCGTTTCAGCAAGTGGTTACACAAATATCTCAATGGCCAGCCACCTCATAACGCTGTAGCGTCTCATTGATGGCATACCGCTGCAGCACTAAGGCAGAACATCAATATATTCACAAAGGCACCTATTATGCCCAATATTTAGGGAATTGACTTATAACCTGCTTTTACACTATTAATACACTATTCACATATTTAAGTACTAAAATTACTTGAGAAGTGAGCTTGATTTAAGTATTAAGAGCATAAATAACCTATATAAAATAGAGTTATCAGCAAACAACAACATAATACTAATACGGGTCATCATCAGACTCGAACTCCTTAGACTCAGACGCATCTGGCTTCATGCTCTTATATTACTTCAACAGCTTCTCTTGATTACGTGCAAACCTATAGAAGTTTTTCTGCATATTTTTCATACTCCGACTATGTTGCTGCTGCTCCTGCTGGTGCTGAGCATGCATCTCCTGTATCTCCTGCTGGTGCTGAGCACACATCTCCTCCATCTGCTTCCTGAGCTGCTCTGTTTCAGCTGAAGGACGAGGAGGTCGACTACTAGAGGAGGGTCCGCTGGTGTCAAACCGGTCATTCTCAAATCTCAAATTTGGAGCCAAGGGCCCCGTACCATACATACATTTCTTATACATCCTGCTACCAACTTCTCCCAATTGCGGTTTGCCAAAGCCATGATCTCAGGAGTCAGTGGACCAAGTGACTCGGGGTTCCAGCTCCCCTGAGTCGGCTCAAACATCGTCTCAGCATGTTTCTCCTGTTTTGCATAACCACAAAACATAGCATAATAAACGCTCCATTTTAAGAAAACATTATATATAATACAAATCAAGTTGTATATTTACCAGAGTGGTCCTCGAGCGCTCATCAACATAAGTCTGGGTATCCTTCCTGACATGTGTGGCCCTATGCAGCTCAGCAATAGTAAGAGGGCGTCCGGCCTTCTTACTCCGTTAAAATGAAACAATTTCTAAAATATTGGTAACTACTCGCCCTAACTAAACTAAAATAGTACAAATATTTTTAAAATAACTTACCAATCTCATAGCATGCTGAGCTTGGTTGACGGAGCCACAAGTGTGAAGCGTGCCACCCTTTTCTGAATTTCAATTTTCCTTCGCTTTTCCAGCATTTCTTTTGAATTTCTCACTTCTCCAAACTTCTTGGTATTGATCCCAGACTTCTTGAGGGATATACATCGGCCTTTCATTTTTACGGCGCAATTTGTAGTCCAAAAAATTTTATGCACCAATTCATCATCTTCCGGTCTCCAAGTCACTTTGGTCTGAATTAAACATAATCAAAATATGTATTAGTAATTATATTAAACATTAAACAATATATTAAAATTATCAATGGTAATGACATAATTTATACTTACCCTAAACAAGTCCACAAAATCTTTCTTTTTCCTCTTATCGATTTTTGTCACCTTTTCATGGTACTCTTCAAAATAGAGTTTCTTAATGACATGAGTGATCGCTGATGAAGCAGTCTCCGATCTAACAAACCCGCATAATTAAGTCGTTGCATAATTAACAAACATATATACATGTCAAACAATTAATTTAAATTAAAAAAAAAAGTCAAACAATACTTACGCATCGCCAAAGGGATATATGACTTTGCGACGTCGACCATCAGGGTCGACAACCACCTGCTCATCCTCCGACCCGGATGATAATGGCTCTGAATCAGTAAGACCATGGGGGTCAGAATGATCATCCTGTAGGGACTGATCAGTATGTACCTCTGGTGTAGGCATAGATAACCCGGCTGGTGTGCCCATTGGATGCTGTAGAGGTGGGCCCATATACCCTACTGGTGTGCCCATAGGATGCTGCAGAGGTGGGTCCATATACCCTCCCGGTGTGCCCATAGGATGCTGCATAGGTGGAAAATACCCATAGGATGCTGGTGTGCCAAATGGGTTTATAGGATACCAATTGGGGCCGGAGGGAGAATGACCAGCAGGTGGAGCATCTGCAGCAGAACGTGAAATCCCAGCTCCTCCAGCAGTAGTGGTGGTCTGGGGCATCCCCAAAAATGTATCCCCTGCATTAAGTACAACCTCACGAACTCGACGCCGCCTTCTAGGTTCACCTGTGTTCTTCCCCCTAACATCTCTAGGCGAGTCAGAACCTCCTCCTGGATGCATATCTATGAAAAACGAAACGCAAGAAAAATATATAATGATATATATTAATAAATAAATTTAAATACAACAACAAAGAACAATAATGATAAACCAAATGTGATATATATTAATAATTAAAATTAGATGAACAATCAACAACATGCAGAGATTAAAACTAATCAAACTATCTATGTGATACTAATAAGATTAAAAAAAAAGTCTTCATCTTCTTCATCTTCTACATCTTCTACTTCTTCAGTCTCATCTTCATCTTCTTCATCTTCTTCATATACTCCAATTTCTTCTTCTAATACTGGTTCAACTTCTTCAATGTGGAGTCGATCATCACATAAGGTATCAACTGGTTCAACTTCAATTACCTCATTGACGCCCGACATTTCATCCACTTGATAAGGAACCTCATCCCCCACATTAGTGGGTTCAATGCGACCCCATGGTTTTGTCTTAATTGAAACTCAATATCCTTCACGAGTTGATGGATATGGAACATAATATACCTGCCTCACATTTTCAGGCATGATAAACGGATCATAGGCTCTATACCTTCTATCCATTCGAATGTCCACGGTATTACATTTTGGATTCAATTTCGTTCCTCTAACCGATGGATCAAACCAACTACAATAAAACAAATTTTTTTTCTTTTGATAGTCTAAATATTTGTACTCAAGTTCATATATGTGTTGGATCACCCCGTGGTACTCATCTTCACCTCCTTCTGCAATTCCTTTTACATATACCCCACTATTAATTATTTGTTTTCCCTTACTCCATGATTGGGTGTCAAATTTATAACCGTTAACGAGGTACGTGTGCCAATCACTAACTTCATGAAAAGGACCATCAGCTAAGTTCCTCAAATGTTGGATTAGGGGAGTTGGTTCCGCTTCATAAACCTAAGTAATCACATATGGAAAAAATAAGTCATCTCTCATATATACTTTGAACGTTAGACATTAAAGCATTAATTTTATTTACTTACTCTATCATTAAACCAAGATGGAAAACTTTCATGTATACGAATAGAAGAATCTTCAGTGCGTATACCCTCAACTTGTAAGAATGCACTGAAAAAGAATTATCCATACTCTTTAGAATGAAAATTGGTCAAGGCATGATTTAGCTTCATACTCTAAATGTCTATGTATTGAAAACTGAATTGAAGCACACTTACTCAAGAAATGGTTTAACTTCAGTGCAATTGATCAAGACATGAATATGTGCTGATTTATACTCCATATCTGATAACCACTGAGTCGACTTCTTTTCCGAGGGGCGCCCAGGTTTGCTAAACACAGATAAAGTGAGGGCGTGTCTTTCTTCTTCAACCTCTATTTCATTTCTATGATTTCTTGACAACATAAAGTTGTTGAAATAATGAGAACAGAAAAAAATTGTTTCAGGATGAAAGTAAGCTGCGCAGATCGAACCTTCGACTCTAGCTTTATTCTTCACTGATCGTTTATAATCACTCATCAATCTAAACATATGGAGGAAGGGGAGTTGAATAAATAAATAGTCATACTAAATATGCACTTTAATTAAAATGTTGAAATTGATAATTACCTCTCAAATGGATACATTCACCTATAATGAACTGGTCCACCAAGACTTGCTTCATATGCAAGGTGAACCGGAAGATGCTCCATGGAATCAAAGAAACCAGGAGGAAGTATTCTCTCCAACTTACAGATAATGAAAGGAATATTCTGTTCCATCTTAATAAGATCATCTTTTCTCAATGTTGAAGAGCACATGTTTTTAAAAAATTGACTCACTTCAGTAAGTGGTTCCAAAACACACTTTGGCAATGAACTAAAAGCAATTGGAAGCAAACACTCCATGAATACATGACAATCATGACTTTTCATCCCATACATCTTCCCGGTGTTCACATCTGCACATCTTGCAAGATTAGAAGAATAGCCATCTGGCATCCTCAATCCTTTCAACCATCGACAAACATCTTTTGCTTCATCGGGTGTAAGACAATATTTGGCTTTGGGTTTTGACATCTTGCCATTATCCATTGGCACCAAATTCAAATTGAAACGACTTTTGCTACAGTAAAGAGCAGAATCCATTCTATCCTTATTATTGTCTTTGGTTGTATCTTTCACATTCATCACGGTGAACCATATGTTGTCAAAGAAATTTTTCTCAATGTGCATAACATTGAGATTGTGTCTCAATAGATTATCTTTCCAATATGGGACACCACAACATTTTGACCCTATGGCAACGCCTAAAATTCCAACGCCTTAAAAATCGTTGCCTTAGATAGCAATGGCAACGTTTTTTGCCACCGTTGTTGATACAATTTTTTTTTACTAAAATTTTTTGGCAACGGTTTAAAACCGTTGCTTAAAGGTCTAAGGCAACTGTTTTAGGCAACGGTTTTTTAGTTGAGTTTTAGGCAACGCTGAGAAACCGTTGTCATATGTTGAATTATTAAAAAACTAAAAAATTGAGCTAAATGGTCAGATAGTCAAAAACTGATGAGATGCGCACAATTGGTTTTCACACCCTTCTTTCTAACCCTCTAACTCAGCGAATCCTCTTCCTCCCTTCTAACCCTAAAATTCCATCGCACCCTTGAACTCTCCCTCTCCCTCAGCGAATCCTCTTCCTCCCTGTAACCTTGCACTCTCGAACTCTCCCTCTTCCCTCAGCGATTTCACAGAATCCTCTTCCTCCCTGTAACCTTTGCACTCTCGAACTCTGTCCTCTCTCACAAACTCTCACTCTCGATCTCTCTAATCTCTCTTCTTTCTTCAAATAATACTCTCTTTTTTTACCAAAACCTAAACCCCTGATCTTCAAATCGCGAAAACCCTAAACCGAAGAAAAGAAGAATCGATCATTGACAATGATTGAGCCCAAAAGCCAGGTATTTTGTTTTCAGCCACTCTTACTCTCAGAATTTTTTCACTAGATGTTGTATTTTATTGCAGAGACATGTTTTTTCACTAGATGTGCCTCTGGTGGTTGTATTAGGTTTCACTCCCTTCATCTAGCTTTGAGCTATTCCATATTGGGATGGCAACAACAAGTTGTCGAGAGAGAGAGAGAGAGAGATTTGGATCAAGAGTGAGGTGTGGTTTTTACCTGATTGACACCCTTGGTTTAGTTCTCTTTAATTTGGCTGATCTTTTTAGTCTGTTTTGGTTGTTTATATTTATTTTTTTGTTTGAAAAGGAAATAATTTTGTGTTTGGTTTTGATGGAATCTATCTGACATGTGCTTGAGTATAGAGATAGCAATGAATTATTTGATGTTGATTTTTATGTCTGATACCTTATATGAAGACTTTGATTTTGGTAATACTTTCATTATTTGAGTTTGTGTCATGCAACTGATATGGCTTGCCTTGTTTGAATCAAACCGAATGCAGAGAATTTAGTAATTGAGGAGGTTAAAGGTGGAATTATATCTTTCACCTTCTCCTTTCCATTTTTAGGTGTCCTGGACATTTTCATGATGTATGGTGCATATAGAACAACAAGGCGCTTAGCTGTGTCCCGAATTTTTCTACGATTTGTTTGGTTTGGCGTTACTTCAGATTTTGTAACTTTCCTTTATGTGTATGTATGCGCATAATAACTTTCCTTTATGGTTTTTTCTTTCTTAATTCAGTTTTTTTAACCTTTTTATTTTAGTTTTTGCTGAATGATTTTACATTTGCAACTGTTTGTGCATGACTGCAGAAAAGCACTCCAGGAAGAGAGTAAAAGAGATTCAAACGCAGTTATTTACAGATTTTATGTGATTGTCATAGGGATTTGTGCCGGTGTCCAATTTTTTATTAGTTTCCTCATGCGGATACCTGCATGTCATCGTCTGACCAATCAATGTGATCGATTGCCTCTCCTTCGCTTTGTGAAGTGGATGCGCCAGGTTTTTGTGTCTTCTATTGCACTAGTTTTGATAATTGTATGAAGTCATCTTATTTCGTTTGTTCATTATCTTGTAGAGTTTTGCTGACTCGTTGTTTTTTCTTTCAATTTAATGAAGGAACGGCATTATGTTGGCCGCGGAATGTATGAAAGGAGTTTGGATTTCATAAAGTATGCACTAGATATTGTCTTTTTTGCTATCTTTATTACTTGAAAAGTGAAGCATGTGTAGAAATAGTAAGATTCTTACTTCCACTCCTAATACATTTTTGTGAGAAGTTTAGGGGAATTGTCTGTTTTAATTAAATTGAGAGTTTGACACGAGTATTAAGCGCGGTGCTCTTTGTGAGGGACTTTGTCCTGTGTTCTTGCTTTGCTGCTTGATCTCTGTAAATACAGTTTCCCATAATCTAGAAATATATAGTTTAAACTACCATGTCTGTTGTACTTTGTTGTCTAATATCTAGCTTGTTCTTTTTACCAGGTATATGCTGTTTTGGCTTGTCACTTTGGGTGGACAGTTTCTGTTTGCTTACTTTCTTCAGGTCAGCAATACACTCATAGATGCCTTATTAAGTTCCTAGATACAAATTTGGAAGTTTGATTCGGTTTATTCCTGTGTGTGTGGGTAGTGAGTGGATAGGTGGTGCATGTACCTAATGCATCCTTATATGCATGTACCTTTGATATCGTTTTTTGTGTTTTGCAGATCAAGCCACTTGTGGACCCAACCATGGATATAATAGTAGAGAATAATATAGTTTACTCTTGGCATGATTTTGTCTCTAAAAGTAAGCCGTGGTTGGTTAAATTTGTGGTTATGTCTTTTCGTTTCCCGTTTTATACTATTGGTTACTAAACGCTTTTACTCTTGCAGATAATCACAATGCTTTGATAGTTCTTAGCTTATGGGCTCCAGTGGTTTTTGTAAGTGCGCTGCTAGTTGTTTCTCTATCTTCTTACCTCTTTTTAACGTAGGTTTCATTTATGACAACAAGTATTTTCCCACAAGGTAGAGTTGGCCTCAGATTAATCTTATGCAGTGTTATCAATTGAGGATGGCTGAACATGGCAGAAAGCCAAAAATCTGCCATTTTAAGCAGTATATATCTGCCATATAAAGCCATGGCGCCGCCATCCTTCAAAAATTGTACACTTATTTACAACAATTCAGTTGGAACATTTTCAGTACTGATGGTTGCATATTGTACAGAAGCTTTTAGGTGACTGATGATCATACATATAAAAGTGTGCAATTTTTGGTTTTGTACTGATTTCTAAAATGTCTTTCAACTGTTGTGCAATGTTATAATTTTGTCTTTTCTCTTCTGTTTTTTGGTTGCTGTTTCCAATTTGCTAATTCTTTTAATTTCAGATTTATCTTCTAGACATATATGTGTTTTACACGCTTGTATCAGCTGTCTGGGGATTCTTGCATGGGGCGAGAGATCGCCTGGGAGAGGTAAATAATGATTGCATAGTCCAGTCTTTCGTACATGTTTATTGTTAATCTCAAATTTTTCGGTATAATGTTTTTCTGTGGTTGGATATGGTCGTTAGATAAGGTCCCTGGAGGCATTACGAAAGCTTTTTAAGCAGTTTCCTGGAGCTTTTATGGACACTCTTCACATTCCTCTACCCAACAGGTGTTGTTTGCGATATGCGCTTTTTCTTGCTTTTGATTTTTCATTCGTTATGCATGTGTACCATCTATACTCTAGCTGTCTGATAATATATCTTGTCTTTTTGGTTTTACCTCGCAAATTGATTTTGAAGTAGTGGAAATATTACTTATCAAGTTACTCTTCCTCTGAAGGTTGTGGAGACGAACAAGGTCGATGCTGCTCAGTTTTCCCCCTTTTGGAATGAGATTATAAGAAATCTGAAGGTTGCGGAGTCATCATCATCCTTAGTAGGATAGTACTCCACATCAAATTTGGAGACATCAAGTGGAAAGAACTTGGACGTGTTGAAAGTAAGACAGAAAAATGGTCTTCGACATTTGAGGTGGAAGTATCTCATACAAGGAGGAGATTGTATGAGTCCCCGGATCCTGCAAGAACATTGGAAGACACTGCGGCAACAGTAAAGCATGAAGATACAACAGTACTGTGGTTTTGGTTATTCTTTCATTCATACTCATTGTTTTATTTGCAAACAAACAGCCTTTGTGTAAAATAGTTTCATTAATTGTATTGAAACTGGAAGAGTGGCGATTTCTTGTTATTTTCTTAACAAGCTTTTGAAACTGGTACTTCAGTTTGAATAGATTCATTTCTGACATCATGTTATTTTGTTAACAAGCTTTTGAAAATCCATGTTCATTCTTCCCTATACTGACTGTATCAGTTGTAATGAAACTGGAAAAGTGCCTATTTTCTGGTATCCTCAATTACTCACAGTTGATGGTTTAATTTGATAAATGAGAAAATTAGTATATGTACGTATGTAGATATAGTGCCTGAATCTAATATTTTTTTTAAAATTTTTGTAATCTATGGCAACGGTTTTGAACCGTGGTGTGTGCTGATTATAGACAACAGTCATTACTAACGCAACGGTTTTTCAGTGTTGCCATATTTGACAACGGTTTTATCTCGTTGCCTTTGTGTGAAAATAAAAACCGTTGCGTTTCAGCTGTCAATGGCAACAGTTTTGCATTTGCGATGCCTTAGGGAACAAAAAACCGTTGCCTTTAGTTTAGGCAACGGTCGCAACAACAACGGTTTCAAAACCGTTGCCAAAGGTTATGGCAACAGTTATTTGGCTTTCGGAGACGGTTTTCGACCGTTGCCATAGGGTCTAAATGTTGTAGTGGGAGATTCCATAATATGCTTTTTTTTGTCCAGTTATGCACTCGTCCATAACCATCCAATCGGGAGAGCACACCTACCTCCGTGACTTGTGGCAAATTCATAACTCTACTCCAAATTTCACCCGATGTCAACAAAGGCGGTGGGACATCTGTTTCAACTACCCCTTTCTTGAATGCCCTTTTGTTCTTTCTAAATACATGATCTGGCGGTAAGAATCTACGATGCGAATCAAACCAAGAACTCTTTCCCCCATATTTCAACGTAAACGCTTTTGTGTGTTCCATGCAGTGGGGGCATGCTAATTTACCGTGAGTCCCCCAACCTGACAACATACCATAAGCCAGGAAGTCATTAATTGTCCACATCAATGCCGCTCTCATCATAAAATTCTTCTTTCGTGCTGCATCATATGTCCTAACACCCTGCCACAATCTCTTGAGATCATCAATTAAAGGTTCCAAAAAGATATCAATGTTAGCTTTTGGATTGGATGGACCAGGTATCAAGCAAGTCAAAAACATATATGGTTTAGTCATGCACATCTCAGGAGGAAGATTGTAAGGGGTAACAATGACTGGCCAACAAGAATAGGGCGATGCTGATGCTTGGATATATGGAGTAAATCCATCAGAGCACAAACCCAGTCGAACATTCCGTGGGTCAGAGGCAAAATCTGAATGCACTCGATCAAAGTGTTTCCACGTCTCACCATCAGATGGGTGGCGTAAAATGTCTGAGGTATTCCTATTCTCATAATGCCACGTCATTTTCTTTACAATTTCAGGCGATGCAAACATTCTCTGCAACCTTGGAACTATAGGCAAATAGAACATCGACTTTAGAGGAATGGGTTTATAATTACGCTTTTTCCCTTTACGAACTTTATACCTCGGCTTTCGACAAAATCTACAAGCCTGCAGGGCACCATCGGTTTTACCAAATTCGTTGTCGTAAAACAACATGTGCCCATCGTCACAACAATCAATCTTCTTACATTCCAATCTCAGCTTCGAAACTAACATTTTTGCCTCATAATAACTTTTTGGCAAACTATCCTTATTAGGTGTCCCGTCCAACATCATTTGAGTCACAAAATCTAAACCCAACTCAGAAATATTGCTCATGGACTTGAGAGATAAAAGCTTCACACACATAGATAATTTTGACTCTGGCGGCCCATCAAACAATGGTGTGTTTGACTTTTTTAACAAACAATAAAATCTTTGTGCTTCTTCATTTGGAAGTTCATCATGATCGTCATATTGAGGCTCATCAAATGGCACATTCACTCCGACACCATCACAAATCATGCTTTCCATCGACTCAAATTGTTCATTAGATGGAACATGAAAACTAGAACTGCTTGAAGAAGCCTCTAAGTCAAAATTTGGAAGTCGTTCTCCATGGTCCACCCAAATCCAATAATTAGGCTTAAACCCGATACGATACAAGTGCACCCTAATTTCATCATCAGGTGTAATAGGTATACCGTCGCATTTAAGGCATGGACATCTAATCCCCCCTTCCTTTTTAGCCTTATCATGTCGCCACGCTACCCTAATAAACTCTTCAACCCCATTTACAAAAGTTTCCTTCAAAAATGCTCTTCCCGGATATAACCGATCAGACACCCAACTACGATTCAACTGATTCCAATTCATTTACACACATTTAAAAAAAACACGTTAGATTCCAACAACTAAACATAAAATATAACCTATCAAGTTAGTGGCATCGATATGATCTCGATGGAGATGATTTCGAGCCGAATACGGGGGTTAAGGACAGAACAAACAAAACCCTTTTCCATATAAGTAGTGAAGGAAGTTATTTCTAACTCCCAACCTTAAAATTGTTAGTATAGTCTCGCAATTATTTCAATGGAGATGATTTCAAGCAAAATATGGGGGTGAAGGACAACACCTCACCCTTTCCATCAACATCACACAATAACAACTTCCAATATAGTCGTCTAACCTAGGGTTAATCAAACATCAAAACAACAATACACAAATGAGTTGTGCAACAATTTACCCCCAAATAATATACATTTCCGATTTTGAAAACTAACACTTATTCAGAATTATTCAAGCTTAACAATATAAAATTCATCAAAAAATTTACCCTTAAGAATAAAAATACAATGTTTTTCCCATTAATTTTGAAGAACAAAAACAAATAAACCACAAAAAATCATGACAAGCAAGAACAATTCAACTCCTATTCCTAAAAAAGAAAAGTTTGGCAGCTGAAATACCTGATTTTCCACCAAATTTGCAGCTCGAAAATCAAAATTACTATACCAAAAACAGCTCCGGCAAGAGAAACAGCTCCACCAAATCAGAATGCGTTCGGTCACTCCCCAAAAGTCCTAAGTGCAAACAGAACAAAGAAAAATCAGACCAAAAAAATAATTACAATGAGTACAATGAACATGGGAACAACTCAGAACAAAAACTTACCCCATATTGTGGTGAAAACGGAGAGAAAATGGAGAGGTATTGACGGTTAGAGAGTTAGAGAGAGACCTATTCAATGGTTCATGTTCGTGAGTGAGAGAAAAGGGGAATGATGATGGTGGTGGTGAAAATGGAGAGGTATTGGATGTGGTGGTAGTGGTTTGGTGAGGGAGGAGGAGAGAAATGAGTTAGAGAAGAGAAGAGAAAAGAAAAGAAAAAGAAGAAGAAGAGGGTTTCAGTGTTAAAAAATTTAGTGAATTTAGCGACGGATCCGTAGCGACGGATCTAGTAATTAGCGACAGATTGCCTATTTCACGCATTCCAAGGTCTGCTAAACGGTCATGCCAGGGGATTCCGACGGAAACGTAGCGACGGATTTGGAATTTCACGCATTCCAAGGTCTGCGCAACGGTCACGTCATCATTAGCGACGAATCGTTAGCGACGAAATTTGAAAATTAGCGACGGATTTGCAATTTTTTTTTAAAAAAGCGCGCCTATGCCATGTTTAGCAACGGATTTGGTTTCCGTCGCTAATTTCTCTCGCTACGTAATTATTAGCGACGAATTTGGCTTCCCCCGCTTATCCTTTGTTTTTTTGTAGTGCTAAAGCCCAACGCATATTCATTTATTAATTAGTGCTTAATAATAACTAACTATAATTTATATTAATAATAATTCTTAATTAATTAAATATATCAATGAACAATTGATTAAATAAATAAATAATCTAACACTCCCAATTTCTCACGTCTGCATTCTCTCTTCTTTTTTTGGTTACCATATTATTGTCTGGTTTTGCCGATGACTAATCTACGTCGGGGAACCTGGCTGGCCACGTGTATACCCGATTTTTCCGATCCGTGTGGTTCTCCCCTCCCAACAAAGTTTTTACCACACCCAAAATTCGAATTCAAGACTTTGAGATGGGATCCAAGCCCAGTTACCACTTGGATCAACCTGGTTGTTATTCTCTCTTCTATTTCTTGCATAACAAAAACAGTGTAAATCAACTAAATTGGCTCTATGAAACCAACAGCCACTAGTGGAAAAAAGACATTTAGCGTCGGTTAAAATGGACATTTAGCGTCGGTTATCGCCCGACGCTAAATCGCCCGATGCTAAATGTCAGACATTTAGCATCGGTTATTTAACCGACGCTAAATGTCACATTTAGCATCGGGTGTTCAGATAACCGATGCTAAATGTCCATTTCATCACTGTTTTTGCTGTCTGAAAATGACATTTAGCATCGGTTATTTGAAACAACCGATGCTAAATGTCCTGAAAAATGACATTTAGCATCGGGTGTTTGAAACAACCGATGCTAAATGTCCTGAAAGTGACTTTTAGCATCGGTTGTTCAAAATAACCGATGCTAAAAGTCATTTTTGATAAAAAAAAATGACATTTAGCATCGGTTGTTTCAAACAACCGATGCTAAATGTCTATTTTTTTTTTAAAAAAAGACATTTAGCATCGGTTGTTTCAAACAACCGATGCTAAATGTCTAATTTTAAATAAAAAAATAGACATTTAGCATCAGTTGTTTGAAACAACCGATGTTAAATGTCTAATTTAAAGGCAGTGCTAATTTCACTGCCAAACTACACATCCCACACATCATTTCCTAAAGACCAATTTCATTGTGATAATCCAAAAATCAACACTCAGCTTGGAATCAAGCATACAATACAAAAGAAATTTAGTAGGCAAGATCACAAATATCAATTACGGGTTACATAAAAAATTATTGTTTGAATCCTTTTCACCTATCAGGCAAATCATGTAGAAAAGCACCTGCAAGTTGAGTTCATTTCTTTTGACATCCACTTAAATTAAATCCTTTTCACCTTATACTCAAGCAAACTGTGTGCACATGTATGACATTTAGTTGCATTGCAACCATCTACCTTTCTCTACTTCTGGAGGGAACATAACTGCATTTTTCACACTAAAACCAATTGTTTGTTCTTGAACATCATTTGAACCATCCTCCTCCTTTCTGTCATCGCTCTGATCTAAAACTGTTGAATTCCATATCTGCTGCTGCTACAACATAATATCTGCTGTTGCTGCACTTAATGAGAAACAAGAAGCTCTTGTAAATCACCTAGATTTCTGAGATAATCATGTGCTTTAAATGAACTTTTAGAGTGCTCATCACAGTTATTAACTCCACCATACCTGTCGAAGTGCTTCACAGAAACCAGAATATGTAATACAATCTTCATTATCAGCCTTTGGAAAGGCAAATGCATCACTCTCTGTCAGTGAAGCTCTTCGCAATAGATACTGAAAATGGAGAAAATTATGTTGTATTTTAATTTCATTGCCAAATGCTCATTATGCTAAATGAAAAAAAATGTTAAATCTATAGGAAAAACATGTAGCCTAACAAAATACATATTAAAATCCTAGCAAAAATGTTATACGACTACCTTGAATATTCTATCAACAAAATATCAATCCTGCAGTCAAAAACAAAATATTAATCCTAGTACTTGATTATATTAACAAATTACCATCTTTTGTAAGTCACATAATTTAGATGGATCCACAAAGCTATGAGGAAGAAGCTTAAATATTTCTTGTGCACCAGAACAAACTACAAGAAAGGAAGAGTCAAACTTTAGTACAATAGTCATTTTTCAACATTAATAAAGCAACAACAACGCCTACAGAGACTGTAGTGTATACCATTTCCTGTGCCAGTAAATACAAAAACAAGGGGACAAATCCCCAGTGGCAATCCCTGAGTTGCAATTTCTTCACCAACAGAAATGATAGCAGCCTTAGCAGCAGCCAAAGAAGGGTACATATAAGATGATCCCAATGAAAGAAAAGGTGTTGAATATCCAAGACTTAAAAACCCTTAATAGATAACATAACAAATTTATTAAGTTTAAATATCAATCACTAGAAAAAGCCATACAAGTTGATAATATGATGAGAAACATATGGTGTCCTAATCCACGTAAAAAGTCAATCATTCCAGCTTTACTAGCAAATTTTCCAAATGCAAGTAACCTTTTCCCGTTTTCCCCAACAATCAATTCATAGTCATATAAAGATGCCCTCTTAGCTAGAATCTAGAACACAAAAACAATACCACAAGGTCATTATACCTCCAGAATTAGCTGCTCTTGGCAGTCACTGCAAACATCAATAGTCAAGCAAGGTCTTGACTTGAACTGCTCACCACCCAGGACAATATTCCTAAAGGAGTTGATAAGATCTTCTGCATGAAAAGTTCAAGATAGAATGAAATACTCAAAATAAACCAATTCTAAACAAGACCTATTGTTACCTTCAACAATCCACAAGTCATTACAAAAATCTAATTAGTACTACCATAAGTTGATTTTAGCTAAACTAGCACATTCCAGCTGTCTCTCTAAATCATTATCATTTGCAATAAGTAATACAGAGAAAATCAAAGAGAAAGAGATAAGTATTAAGTATATACATACATCTGGAGAAGCAGTCTTTAAATCAAGGAACTCAATCTCAATAATGAATTTTCCAGTCAGTGGAACCTCAACTGCCCAAACAAAGTCCTCATTGGTCTTGATCACTTTGTCCTTTATCTCTGCATCATATCAATAAGAGAAATCAGCCAACACTAGAAACTGTTGAAAAAAACATACTGAATTTCACAGCAAAACACCTCTGAGAAATTGGGAAAATGCAACTAAAGGTGCATAAACCACAAAAATAAAAAAAAACTTGTTTTTTATATAGTAAAACAATTTTTAAAATTTATAAAACCAAAAGGATTTCAAGAAGGATTTCTCTCCTTCAACAAAGTGTGTTGCATCTCACAAGGAAAAATAAACAAAGTAAGTGTTATACGTACATACATATCAACTTGACATTAGAAAGTCTCAGCCATTTAGGAGGCATTCAGTATCAGCACTGCAGAAACAGAAAATAAAGCAACAGAGACTTTTAGACAAATAAAATCAGTGATACAGACAGCGAAAAATAAAAATTATTCAAAAGACTCCAACATGTCTTTCATGTTTACTTACGTGGTCAATGGCAGAAAATACATCCTACACAACTTCATTGTGCAAGCAAGTGAGCTAATTAAGTCCACTGTTACATCACAGATCCTTCTGTACAAGAAGAGTTTCGTAAGAACGTGATGACACGAGATTTTAATAGGGATAGACAATAAATTCTATTCACATCACAAATAAAAAGCAAGCAAAATCCAAAAGGAAAGGAGAATTTAGATGAACATTTTTACAGGTAGCTAAGCACTGCAAAGGATGTGAAATTGTGAATCGCTGAATGCTTATTACCATTGCATTGCAGGCTGCGGAATAATCAGCCGTCTGCAAAGTTTTCCAAAGACGCCCCAGTTGCTGCTCACCTCACTAGAAGATGAAGGAAATGAATCAGACACTGATCTGGCAATTTCTCTTTGGTTATCTGCAATAGGCTTCTTATCACTTTCAGACAAAGCACCATTGGTCTTTTTGAAGAAAGACCCGTTAATAGCCACAGAAGACCTTTGCAAGTGATTTTTTGGCAGTGGAAGTTTGTGATATCCCATAAAATTCCTATCAGCTCTGTAAGCCAAAGTTTGTAGGGTCACTGGAAGATCAGATCTGATAAGCCTTTCCAAGAAAATAGCTGGGAAATTGAATCTCAGTATCACGTAAACTTCGTAAGATAAAATACATGTTGATGACCTGCATAAACCAGAATTGATGTCTAAACTAGAAAAGTAAAAAAGTAATATAAGTTGTAACCACTATTAATAAAAACAGCACATGCAAAAATAAATAGATAGTAGCCATTCATGCAGCAATGGGCGGTGGTACCGGCCTAAATTACTTCCAGAAAAAATTTCCAGACCGCTGTTTCGATGTCGGGATAGCAGAACAACATGCTGTCACATTTGCAGCTGGGTTAGCTACTGAAGGCCTCAAACCATTCTGTGCTATTTACTCATCATTCCTGCAACGTGGATATGATCAAGTAAGCCAATAACATTTGGCAAAAATATTCATTCTCTATATCAGTTTACTTGTAGTTAACTATCAGAAAAAATCTCACCTTAGCTGTGCTTTTATATTGGAAAATGAAGGTAGTCCATGATGTGGAGCCAAACATGGTGGTAATGGCTCCATCTGATGAAGCTGAACTTATGCACATGGTTGCAACTGCAGCAGCTATAGATGATAGACCAAGTTGCTTTAGATTCCCAAGAGGCAATGGAATTGGAGTCGAACTTCCCCTCAATAACAGAGGAATCCCACTTGAGGTTAGCACAAGTAACTAACTATCTAACAGACATTTTGTCAAACAGTTAAGCAACCAAATTGATTTTCTTTTGGTTTGTTATACAGATAGGAAAAGGAAGAATTCTAAGATAAGGAGACAGAGTTGCTATTTTGGGATATGGTTGTATGGTTCAACAATGTCAACAAGCGGCAGAAATGCTTAAAACATTAGGAATTTATGTGACAGTTGCTGATGCTAGATTTTGCAAACCATTGGATACTGGTCTCATTAAGCTACTAGCTAAAGAGCATGAAATTCTTATCACAGTTGAAGAAGGTTCTATTGGAGGTTTTGGATCACATGTTTCACAATTTTTAAATTTAGCTGGTATCCTTGATGGACCTCTTAAGGTAAAAAAAAAATATCTTCCTCTATGAAGAAAATTCAACACTCTTTTCATGGTTTCAATTTTCATAAAAATCTAATTTTTTTTCTTGTGAAATTTTACCTGCAGTGGAGAGCAATGAATCTTCCTGATAGGTACATTGAGCATGGATCACCAAAAGATCAAATTGAACAAGCAGGTCTTTCATCAAAGCATATTGTGGCCACAGTGTTGACTCTTTTGAAAAGACCAAAAGAGGCTCTTTTGTTCAAATAAAAGCACAAATTATGAAACTGTGATCTTCAACTTAGAAGACTACCATTGGCATTCTGGTTGAAATTGTTGTAATTTGTAAATGAAGCCTAACTAACAGAAAGATCTATATAGATGAAAACCTAACTAAAATGAAGCCTCTTTATTAATCAGAACTTCAAGTAAGAGTTCAAACTTTGACATTCATGCTATAATATTAACATAATATAGTACAGTCAATTGATTTTCTGTGTGCAAAATCTTCCACTTCCCTGCATAATAAGAAATACAGTCAATTAATGCCAAATAAATGAAAACAAAACAATTAGCTGACAAGGCTATAGTCGTGCAGACAAGCATATAGCTTTGAGTTTATTCCTGTAGTTGAAGAACCAGAAGAAACATGTATCTAACCTGTCAAAACAATCATAACAAAACATAAAAAAAATACTTTGTTCAGGATGCAGTGACCCTGATCTTTATTACAGACACCATCTTGCTCAATCTCCAAGCCAATACATAGTTTCTACCCATCATCTCCAGTTCCACGCATAGTATAGTTGCAGCACTTGTGTCTTTTTGCTGAAATGAAGAATTAAGAGGAAACACACGCAGCAACAGAAATAGAATTAGGGAAAACTGGAAAACTTAGAATTAGGGAAAATTAGAATCAGAAATAAAAATCAGAACCAGAAGCTGAACAATGAGTGAGAAATCAATTTCAACTTCAGAACCAAACCAGAAGCTCAACAATAATTCAAATTAGGGTTTCAAGTTCATGTGAGAAATCAATTACTCACCCAAACAGAAGTTGTGCAGTGTAGGGGAAGAAGAGGAAGTGCTCACCGTCGTCGCTCGCGTGAGGAGGAGGAGGAAACGCACGCTGCAACAAGGATTTCCCACTTATGATTCCCAAACATCACAGATTTGTTTTCCCAAATTTCTCAAATCGATTTTCTTCTTCCTATTAGGGTTCTGGTTCTCTCACTCAGTCACTCACCACCACCAGAAGAAGAAGAGGATACACGGAACATACGCATGGATGGCGGAGAGATGGAGCATGGATGGCGGAGAACAAACGCATGCGAGGCGAGGACGGAGGAGGAAAGCACGGCCGAGGGTGACGCTGACGGAGGGGACAATAACGATTCGAGATGGAGCATGGATGTGCAGAGATTCAGAGAGCGAGAGAGTTGAGAGGGCGAGAGATCATGGAAGGTTCACGAGGAAGAGGGCGAGAGAGTTCAGAGTGAGAGAGTTGAGAACGCGAAATAGTGAATGCGATGGAAGAATAGGAAAAATAAAAGGGGACTTTTAGCATCGGGTATATTAAACACCCGATGCTAAATGTATTTGCTTTGGACATTTAGCATCGGGTGTTTAAATACCCGATGCTAAATGTCTAAAGCAAATACATTTAGCATCGGGTGTTTAAACACCCGATGCTAAAAGTAGGCGCGGAATATGAAATCTTCCATTTAATTGCAAAAATGCCACCGGTTCAACATTTAGCATCGGTTGTTCAAACAACCGATGCTAAATGATGCTTAATAATGTCTTTTTTCCACTAGTGAGCTTTCCTTTCATTAGTTTAAGAAGGCAAATAACCATTGACTGAAAAAATGTCGTAATAAAGGGAGGGCATGAAAAAATAGAATGGTTAACAAAAAAAAGGATAATATTATTTTCAAAATAAAAATGAAAGATCTTTATGTAGTACGAAGTAGCTTAGGAAAGTCACTTGTACGGTTATGCTTCACTGGTGGATTAAGATTCAAGAAGGTTGGTATTGTTGGGCCCACAATGCATTTCATTAAATAATGCATGATATAAACAGCTATCAAACACTGGTTAATTAATTATCGATCACTACATTTTTTCTAGGAAGTTTCACTCAATATCCTTTCTCTGTAGCAAAACAGGAAAACTTCAGATTTGATTCCTATAGTTTTAAGATTATGTTATCTTCCCTCCCACACCCCACATGGATCTTGCCTCTTCATCCATCCCTCTCCCACCAACAACTATCTAAGTGTGAAATCTTTGAGTACACTTTCTCCCATACCTCCCCCAGCCCAAGCCAAATCTCAATTTTTTTTTAAAAATTTGTCATTTAATTTGTCACACACCATTTCATTATTTGTTTATTTTGAGAATATCAATATCAACTCCCAAATGCATGCATTGTTCTTAGGTGAGGTCACTTCGAGGGGTTTATCCATTCTCATTGGCCCTACAATTTATTTGGTTGTCGTTTTCAATGGTGTCCTTAGTACGGAAGGTCCTAGAGTCTGTACGGGCCAGCTAGGCTAGAAACAAAGATGATCCAACTTTATTTTTCAAATAAAAAATAATTGCTACACACTCAAATAGCACTATCATGTATAAACATTTATTGTCAAGGAGTTCGGCAGCATGCATACTGAAGCCTAAGTTTAGAAGTTTATTTTGTTATATTTTCTCCGGAATCAATTTTCTCTTAATAATAATAATAACTAGAGTTCAAAAACATCACCATCGAGGTGGAAATATCAACTCTCTCTGAATTCAATTATGAGTAGAAAAAGCTAATTTTAAAGTTATTGAGCTTTTTTTAAGCAAAAGAAAATGATATGAAGTCTCGTTAAAATCTTTTAATGTAAAACTCTGTTTAGAAAAAAACATCATGAAAGGAAAAAAAGTACTATCCCAAATTTTATTGATAAAAAAAGAAAAAAGACAAAAGCATGCGGCTAGACCAAAACCATGAACAAAAACATTATAACCAAAAGATTAACAAAGCTATTTCAAATTGAGTGATTCAACGTGTCAAACATCATTCAAACACTCAACATAAGCTTCTGCACTGTGAAAAGAAATATCCATTGAAGCAACTATATTGAAGCCAAGAGAAAATAGAAAACATTGTTTTCTTTTTCGAAGGCTTTTAATTGTAAAACCTCTTAGTTAAGAGTGTATTGATTTTTATCATTCAAAATTGTATCTGCTTGATAGTGGCTATTTGGTTCCTTAAAGGGTTGAGGTCAATTCGTTCTAAAATACTGGGATTTTAGCCAAGATTGGGGGATAAGCTCTCGGTCTTGGAATTAATGGTTTTTAGTGGAAATTCTTCAAAAGGTTTTGAAGGAATTGATTAATCGTAGTTTAAGCCAGTAAACAGTGGAGGATGGTTACAGTTAGGGTCATTATCATTGTTTTCCATTTTGTAGAAAAGATTGAGGAGGATCTATCACTCTTATACTTGTTAGGTGTGTTTCCAAGAGCCCTCGCTCTAATGCCAATAAAAGGTTTTTAGTGGAAATCCTTCAAAAGATTTTGAAGGGACTGGAGGTAGCTACCAGGTGGTGGTGAATATGTATAAATCTCGTGTGTCATTTACTTTCTTTTCTTTACTTGCGTTATTTGCTTATAATACATTTTAGAAAACAAGTTTTACGAAAATATTTTTATGTAGAAAAACCTATTCAGACCCCTATTTCTAGTGTTTTTCTACCTTCAAAATGATCTGACTTGCTCCTTGTACTGGTGCAACAATCTACACCATCCCAAAAATTTATTCAAGCCTCATTAGAGATGGATCTATCAAGTCTCTTCTCCATATAGTTATTTTCAAGTATATCATTAGACAAAATATACTGAGATCCCCCATATGAATATGGATCAAGTGATTCAAGTCAATCCAAGTCGAAAATTCACCAGAACAACTAACTGAAGGAAGCCCCTTACCTTTGTGTTCATAACTGCCTTCTGGCAATGAAATTAGTAGATGCATAAACACCAGGAAAAAAAAAGAGTTCGGTTTTCCTCAACTTTAGACAAATCCACTTGCTGAGTTGTAGAAGAAATAATTGTAAGCCTATAAACATCAGTGGAAAAGTAAGGTTGAGCTAATACTCTGATATATCCTTTTTATGATCCTTGTTCATCTCAGAATTTATCAGGTTCCCATCTACATCAATTGGACAATAACCTCGTTCGTCTCAGAATCTATCAGGTTCCATCTGTGTTTATTTCACCGCCAGGGTGGATCTCCTCCAGCCTCATCTCCACCCAGGGATTGAGAGCAGTGATCTGCTCTTGACAGTTCCAAAACCTCGTAATCCCAAGCTTGACCAGTCTATCCGTCTCTTCCCAAAGCTTCTCTTTGAGTGTGGTTAATTTGTCCGAGCATTCACTTAAATCCCTCGCCAAATTGGAATTCTTCTCTTTCTTACCTTTCAACTTGGCAACGCTCTCCTGGACCCCCCCTTAGATCAACCTCAAGATCACTCTGGTCGGACATGGAGGACTCCACCCTCGCCTTCATTTCCTTAGACTCTCTCAAGCTCGCTACCATTTTTTCTTCAACCTCTTTCTTTCCCTGCTCTTCTGTTCATCGGCCTTTTTCACGGCGGCTACCCTAACCTTCTCAGCATCACCCACCAACACCCCGAGGTCCTTAGGAATTTTCAACTTCTCGTCCTTATCATCCATGTAGGATTTGTGATACTTGCTATCCCGTTTGGAAAACATGATGTAATTAAAATCATTAATAGAAGTTTTGACTTTATAGAAACTTTGAGTCAAATGAAATAACATGTATCACCAACAAACACAAAAAATACAAATCAACCAAATAACAAAAGTAAAGTAAAAACCCCGTGGAGCCCCTGTGTCACATTTCTCAGAGCTTTTACCACTTACTAAAACTTATGAAAAACAAAAGAAAAGTCAAAAGATTATAAACATAAAGTCTTCGTCTCACGCGAACTACTTCTAGACGTCCACGTCGACAAGTTCATCACCATCAGTCTGCACATCCCCTAAACGTGTACAATGGCAAACGAGTAGCCACAAAGAAAGAAGAGTGGGGAAATCACATAACGTAGGAATCAATCAAGGGTAGTGGATACAACTTACATAACACTCATACACAGTCAATCATCAACCAATTGTCAACTAATCCTCATTGTCACAACCTAACGAGCGGTTCTAGGACTACAGCGTTAATGCAATCCTAACATCAGCTACTCCGCATTATGCTCAAACCGTCAACTCTCAGTCAATACAGCTGGACCATCTAACTCCAGTCGGGGTATTCCAGTGTTTTGTGGAACTCCCCAGTGGTGCCCCGCTTAAGACCTTCCCCACTGGCACTACCCGCAAGGCCGTCTCTATTACTACTCACATAATCATTTGGTATCTACCCCACCTATCATCATCATCATCATCATCATCATCATCATCATCATCATCATCATCATCATCATCATCATCATCATCATCATCATCAGTCCTTTTCCCATATTGCCATGAGTCCTTTCCTATATTGCGACAATGTTTCTCAAATGGGTAAACCTGTTGATCATCATCATCATCATCATCAGTGTCCCTAAGAATTCCTAAGTCCAAATTAAGGTATCATCACAGAGATAGGGGGTCACTTATCCTTTAATCATCATCTCTGGTATTAGCATGCAACTAGGGGGTCACTTGTCCTATAATCATCATATCTAGTCATAACTATTACCCAAATCCCTGCTAATCCTAGATAATAATGTCAACCTTAAATTTATATGTAGTCATCTTAATTTAATGCCTCGTATCCCAACTTCATCTATTGCTTGATATTTGCTAAGGCTTTCTATCACCTTTAGTCTCCCAGTCATCGTCCATGGTCAAGGTTACCTGGAACTAGTTTAGGAAGGGTCGCACATCATCAAAAACACACATACAATAGTCCTAATCCATTAATAGCTTAGTCCAAATCAGTTAACAGTCTCCAAATTGTCGCTTAGGTTATTTTTCATTACGCTAAATGATTATTAATCCTTCCTAATCGATTAACACGAATCCAAAACGTCTCTTGGGTGATCTTAACTGCATGCAGAATTGAAGAACAGATTATCAAGAACATCAAAAACATGAGCAATTTCCAGATTTTGCAATTCTGTACCAAATCATACAAATGAGTGGTGTGTTACACGCGGAATTTCACAAGGAATCTAAATATACAATCAATTTGAACAAAAAATGCGAAGAACTTAAGAAAAACGCGATTATACACATTGAAATCGCGTTTAGGGTTCTCAAATTGCGGAAACGCTCAAAACTCAATCAAAATTCATCAAACAAGTTGAAAGAGGTGCGCAATTTTTTTTTGATAAGCAATGTTAGTGGTTAGTAATTAGTTAGGAGGTGGGGGAAATGTTAGTTTTCAGGATTTGAACCTTGGACCTCCTTCTTGCAAACTTGCAATTCCTTCATGTTCCTTAGCTCGCCAATTGAGCTACCTTCCTGAGACGAGAGGTGCACAATTAGTGCAGGAAGTGAATGCTAGCAAAATATTTCAATAAAAATGATCAAGAATTTAACACGAAATTGAAAATCGAAATCGCGTTTTGAAGCTTTTCTTGACTCGAAAATGATCAAATCTTACTCAAATCTTACTCAAATCTTACTCGAAAACGCCTGGCCACCCGAAAGGAGATCACCACTAGGTCTTTCGCGTGGGGAGAGATTCTTCTTGCGTATTTTTGGGAGAAGGTGATGATTGGATGCCATTTGAGGGGATCAATCTGGCAGGCGTTCCAGGGGTTGACCTGGACTCTCTAGACCTCGCATTGCTGCCTGAGAGAGTGTTTAATATTCCCTTGATGTGTTGTTCGTGGTTAGGGGAGGTATTCCAGCTCCTAGCTGGTTGGTGTCGGGGCTTGAACTCATCTAACGAGCAACTTCGTCTATTGTTGGGAGAGGGTCACCGCCCCCGGTCCATGGGAGCGCGTTCCCCCTTGTTGGTTCCCTTCGCCACATATTTCTTTAAGTGTCCTTGTTGGATCAGGTTTTCTATCAGTTTCTTTAAGTGTGAGACCTCCCAAGTATGAGTAAAAAGATCCTTAATACAACAGTAACATGCACTATCTATACCAACTAAGGTCCCTAGCAGTGTCCATCTTCTGCCACCAACGTAGTGGGATGTCCACTACTTTCGGAATGAGCTAATGATATCCCGCCATGTCCTCCTCCTTTGTCTTCTAGTCAGACATGTCTTGGCCTGAACAAGGTGTGTTCACGCGGGCAGGCAGTACAAATGTCCATTGTCCATTGCGCTACTCGGGTTATTTACCTCGGTCGCTGGGGAGCTCTCCTCAGCCATTAGGCTCTCCTATTCGGCGGTTCAGACACCCAAGCATAGTGGGTTATGTTAATATTGTGTTGAGTTTCTTTTTTCTTTTTGAGATTTTTAAGATAAGATAATTTTTTGACATTTTGTGAAGTATGACTTTATACTTATCATGTCTATTTTTATTCGTTTTTAGTAGTGTCATAGGTCATGCGGAACCACCAGTATTGCTCTGATCATTGACCCAGTGACCTGAACGAGTCGATCACCGGGTCGGTCTTAATAAATATGATTACACTTTTTCGTTGTTTAAAATTTAAAATATATATTTTAGTCAAATCCTCAAAATTCTACTACACAAGATAGTCAAGGATGTTTCACTCGTGTTCCCGAATTCACATGCTTGGTATAGTTTAGCCAGAGAAGTGAACTTAATTCCAGAAGGTCCAGCTAATACCTCAGGTGGCTAAAACCCATTTGCAAATGAAGTTTCCTTATAGCTTCCTGCATCAAGTAGAGACCTCGCTTCCTTTCAAAGCATCTGATGAACTCATGATAATTATCACAAATAAAAGTAGTGTGGCAAGAACATGTGAGTATCATTAAATAGCAAGGGCATGTCAAAGGCCGTACCCTCATATCAGTGAATTAAAAATCACTTGTACGTAGTTTCGTCTCTTGGGGTTGTAAATTTAAAAATGGTACTGTATTTTCTTAATTAATGGATTACTTAAAATTTGATGAATATTCTGTGTTCCTCCAAAGGGTAACTATCAAAAACTTTAAAAGATTATTTATTTAAAAATGTCAGTTTGTGAATCATTCAAAAGCATTTTAGGAATAACAGACTGTTTTATTTACATAGAAATAAAACAATATTAATATATGTATCGTTATTTTATTATTAATAACAGATTTTTATAATAGTATTTTAAACCTACATTTCGACATATTTGAGGATTTTTTTGTCACCATGTCATTGGTGCGTAGTTTCTACTGGCTTTGCCGGTGACTATAATCTACGTCGAGAAACCTGGCTGACCACGAGTACCCGATTTTATCGGATCGTGTGGTTCTCCCCTCCCAAGTCCCAACATATTTGAGGATTTAAGAATATTACATTTACATAAGTATATAATTTATAAATTCATCTAAAATTTTATGACTAAATTAAAATATTTTTATAAAATAACTTTTTACATATGTAAACTTTCAGATCTTAGAAGTTAGAAACACTCTTAAAAGAGAATCATACAAGATTTTAATAAGGGATCAAATAAACACTGGCCGCAGGAAAGAAGAGGAGAAGAAGACAGAGGACTCTACGGATTGACGACAATATTCACTTCTTGCACACCTGCATTATCATTGAATAGCGCAATTTATTATATTTATTGATCTCTCACCTTTTTTTACAATTTTTTTTATAAGCAATGTTAGTTGGGTGGGGAAATGTTAGTTTCTGGGAGTTGAACCCGAGACCTCCTTGTTGCACTCATTTGGTGCACTCATTCGATATCTCTTAGCTCGCCAACTGATTTGGTGCACTACTTAGGATTTTGATCTCTCACTCTTTAGAGTCTTTTCTTTTTTGTTACCGTATTATTGGTGTGCAGTTTCCATCAGATTTATCAGTGACTAATCTACACCGAGGAATCTAACTGGTCATATGTAACCGACTTGTCGTTCATGTGGTTCTTCTCTCTCAATAGAATTTTCTTACATGCAGGAATAGAACTTAAGATTTTGAGGTGGGATTCAGACTCAAATACCGTTCGGACCAACCTTGTTGGTATTGATCCTCACTCTTTTTTTGGTTACATCGATATCTCACTCGTTTTTTGTAACTGTGTTATTGGTGCACAATATTCACCGGCTTTGCCAATGATTAATCTACGTCGGGGAATCTAGCTGCCACGTGTATGGGATTTTGCCGGTACGTGTGGTTCTCCCCTCCTAACAGAGTTTTTGTCACACCCAAAATTTGAACCCGAGACCTTGGGGGTGGGATCCAAGTCCAGTTACCAGTCGGAACAATCCTTATTGGTCATTGATCTTTCACTCTATAACTTATACGATGAGAGAAACGGGGAAGAAAATTAGAAAATAAAGTTGATTTTACTACTTCATATACATCTGAAGAGTGTTTAAAGTGTTTTTGGTCTCTATAAAATTTAGTTTTTTATTTTATTTTAGTCCCTTAAAAAATTCAACTACTTTTGATTCCCAAAGTTTTATTTTTTCATTCATTTTAGTCTCTCATGATTTCTAATATTGTTTATGAAAGCAACTTTTTTTAAAAAAAATTAAATTTAATTTGTGCCCAAATAGCGACGGAATTTACGAAAAATCTATTCCCTCGCAAATGAGAACAAGTGTCATTCTAATTGAGCGACAGATCTATTCCCTCGCTAATTAGTGACAAGTTTAGCGACAGATTTGGCCCTCACTAATTAGCGACAGATTCAAAATTCTGTCGCTATATGTTAGTGACGAGCATTTTAGCTACAGAATAAGGCCGTCGTTAATTCCGTCGGAAAAGGCCAATAGCGATGAAATTTTGGCTGTTAGCGACGGAATTTGCCATTAATAATGGCCTTTTTTTGAAGTGTTAAAAGTCATGAGAGACTAAGCCTAATGAAAAAGTAAAATTTTTTAGAAGAAAAGTAGGTGGAAATTTATTGAGGAACTAAAACAAAAAAAGATCAAATTTTATAGGGACCAAAAACATATTTAACTATTTTTAGAAAAAGTGTAATATTTTATATATGGGTGGCGTTATAGAATTGCACACTTGGGCGAAATTAGCTTAGCTTTCAAATTAAGAGCTCGTTTATTACAGCTTATTTTGAAGAATAATCATTTTTTAAATAAATAATCTATTTTAGAAAATGATTATTCTTCAAAAAAATAAGAATCTAAAAATAATCTAAAAACTGCTTTAAATGAGAATCTGTTTCGAGTAGCTTCTCCTAAAAATCATTTTTTTAAGAATTGTTTTTTTAGAATAAGTGATTTTCAGTATTGTATACTAACACAAAACAACTTCTCATTTTTCTAAAAATATCTAAAACCTAATCTCTAAATTACTTAAGGACAAAATCACTTATTCGTAACAAACGGGCCCTAAAAGCACCATTTGAAGTTGATTATAGCTACAATTGACTCCTAATATATAGACGCAATTGAAGTTTTGCAAATAAGTTGAAAATTTGTAATTATGTGCACCATTTGTAGTCAGTTATAACCGACTCCAAGTGTGTTAAGAAACTAATATTTGAAGTTTATAGCCATAGCTAGCCAACTCCAAAGACCCTAGCTAGGATCTTTGAAGTTCAACGACGAGGGCACAACGAGGCGCATACTGAGCTAGGGTCTTTGAAGTTCACCACTTCATTGTGCCCTTGTCTCTCTTAATGTGCCCTCCCACCTCGTCGTACCCTTTGCCTAGCTAACCTCTCTCGTGTGCGCCTCATATTAAAGTATAGTATTAAGTTACACATTTATATTCAACTTTGATAATTCATTTGTAGGTTCAGAAACAAAATAAAAGATATGTTTGTTGGTGGTCTTTTTTGTGATGCAGTATATATTTACCATTGTGAGCGTACGTATTGTTAATGGATGAGATAAAGTAATAATTTTTAAAATGTTGCTTTTATAAAGTTTTATGCAACTTATTATATAACTTATTTTAAAAAAATTTGTAGGTATTTAATTACCCAAGCTCATCCAAGTTTGATGACTTGACTCGGGATCCACCAACTTTGGGCGGCTCTCTATTTGATGTTTCTTGCGAGATGGTCAAAAAGAAAGTCTAGTGATAGTTTGTGTAATTGTAGAACATTATGTTTTATGTAATTTAGTTGTAGAATTGTATAGTTTTGTGTACTTTCTTGTTTAGTTTTGTAAAATTTTAATTTTCAATAGAATTTTAGAATTTTGTTATGAAAAATAATTTTGAGAATCTATTGTGATACTTTAAAAATATGTTGTGATTAGTTTGAGTAAACTGAACAAAGAGAAATTAAATAAAACAAAGAGAAATTAAATGAAACAAATAGAAATAGAAAAGACTTTGAAAATATGTTGTGTTGTTAGGGCCGTTAGGATAAACAGCTTAATTAAACATTTATGGCAAGTGCTTATGCATAAACTGTTTATAAAATAAAGAATGAAATAATGTTAAACTATTATTCTATAAGTCATAAGTTATTTTCATAGGTTATCTTTTATGGAAATTAGCTAAAAACAGATTATGAACATGTCATAAGCCGTTTTCATAAACTCTCACAAACAGTTTCACAGCTGCTTATGCCACTAGATAAACCCAAATAAACCGATCCAAACATAATTTTCCTTTTTTTGTAGTTTGACTTTTCTCAGTTGTATATGAGTTGAGTACTTGTTGCCCATCTATATATTTATAAAAAATTATTTGGGTTTCATCTTCTTGTCTTTTTTTCTGTGCATTGTGGAGTGGTTTTGTTCATGGTTTACATTACTTTTACAGTTGTTTCCGTGTGAATTTGACTCTAATTCAACTAAGAAAATGGTCACTTGTTCCAAAAAAAAGCTCAAAAGAGAAGCAAAAAAGATTGTCTTCCACACGTATAATCTGTGCATGTGTTCTAGCTTTGCAAAAAGTAAACAATTTAGTTGGTCCTTGGCCGTACCATGGAGAATAAATTCAAAACCATAAACAAAAACAATACAAATAGGAATGACAAAATCCCAAGTAGGTAGCTAAGTTAGCGAGCTAAGAGAAATTGAAGGAGTGCACCAAAAAAAGTGCAAGAAAGAGGTCCCGAATTCAAATTCCGGAAACTCACCCACTAATATTGCTTATAAAAAAAATAGGAATGACAAAGAAAGAGTGTTCAAAAGTCAAGAAAATCATGCGTTAGCAAAGAAAAAATTGAAATGCGTTGCTTTCTATAACACAAGTAATAAAATAAAAAATTATTATTTAGTATTGGTGAGAGAAATTAAGAGTTAACAGAAAGAAAGATGAGGGTGGATTATAAATGTTGAAAGGCTTGACGCGTTTTTAGAAGTGAGGACAGTGAAGCAACAGCTGTGTGTGTGATTGCATATGCAAATGGTTACCTTTGTTGCATAACGGCTTAATCCACTCCACAGTTAACCACCTGGAAGCTACCTCTCTCAACTCACTCATATTCCTGTTTTTTTCTCTTTCTCTCTCTCTTCATATATTATTGTATATAAATAATTTAATATAATTGTCTATGTCTTTACTCTTTTTTCAGTTCAATCGCTGTTTATTAGATGAAATTTGGGGAACTATGATGACTTACTTGCACAGGTCAAATATTAAATGAACGACTTAATGTTCTATACTCTTTAGTCTCTCATTGATGCAAAGGATTTACTACAATTATTTAAGCATCCGTACCATATAATTATTTTTTAAGAAAAATAATTACTAGTGTAAATTTTATCATAAAATAATTTTGTAAAATTCTAGTAAAGAAGGATAAAAGTGAAAAAAGTATTAATCAAATTTAATGTTTCATCCAATATCTAAAACGACAATCTAATAATCAGATTGGGAGATATTATTTGGCTAAATCGATAAAAAAATATGAGATGAAAAGAGTAATATTATACTACTACATCTAAGCATGCTTTTTGTTCCTATATATATATATATATATAAAGATTTTTGTTTTTCGTCCTTGAAAAAATAAGTTGTTAAGTATCATCCCTATAATTAATTTTCCAAATTGTCTTTTACTTTCGTAGAAGTTTTTTTTCCTTCCATGTATTAAACATCTAATTTTGGAATTAATCCCCATACGGTTAATCATTTAGGAACTAAAAGCAAAAAATTCTATATTGTAAGCACAAAGAAAAGAAAAATATTTTGATAGGGACCAAAAATAAAACCTCTATATTTGCAGGGATGAAAAACATATTTATCCCAAACCCTAGCAGTCTCAAACCCTAGCCGTTTCTCTCAACCTTCTCTCTATTCCTCTTTTCCTTCTTGCTCACCCACTAAAGAGGGCTAATTTTGGGCTAGTTTTATTGTTTGAAATCACCCCACTGTATTATTTTATTCTCTCCGTTGTCTAAATGCAGTGTTATTGTTCGTTGTCATAGCAACATTTTTGATTTGTCATCTTGTTGCGGTGTTTGTTGGTTCAGATCGACAAGTAAACTTCGATCCATCGCAGAATCACCATTTGTCACTATTTGTTGTTTTATGCTTTTAACTTGGGCGTTGTTAGTTTGTTTGTAGAATAACACTTTGTAATTTTAGCAATGTTCAATTTGTGTTATTTTTGATGTAATCTATCAATTTGGATGAATGTCTTTTTTAGTAAAAAAAAAGTATAAGTAGTTACCTAGTAAATGTTTTAATAAATGTTTTATTGTGATACTCGATATAATAGCATTTTTTTGGACCTCTTATTTTTTAAGCGCTATTAAAAGTATGAGGGACTAAAACTGATAAAAAAAACATCGGAGACCAGTAGGTGAAATTTTTTGAGTAACCACAATCAAAAAACCCAAATTTTATGGGACCAAAAAATCTATTTAACCCTGAACTCAGTTACATATTGTCATTTTAATTACTCTCTTAGGTTTGACGGGTACTACTCCCTCATTTAATTAGGGCGAAATCTCTCTAAAAATTTTATGCAATAAATAGTTTTTGGTTGCAATCTAATAGTACAAAGTACTCACCGTCTTCATCGATGACTATTTTTTTTTTTGAAAATTGAGCACATTCTGTGAAATTTTTCATTTATCCATTATTTTTCTTATACACAATGCTCGAACCAAATCATTACTGAAAAGTTCATGCGAAATATCATTCCTAAGTTTCTCAAGTTTATTTTCTTTGTGATTGCTACTAGAGTATTTTTACATTGAGATAGGGTAATTATTGTGCCGATCATTTGGCAAACTTAGGTGCTCGAAGTCACGATGAGCTAATAGTCTTTTCTTCTCCACCTTTGGCTTTGGAGCTGAAGACCGTTTTCGATCGAGACAGATACTTCTGGAGCGTCTTTTTTGAAAAGCTAGTCTAGTTTCTTTTTGTTTTTTTTTTTTTTTTTTTTTTTTTTTTTTTGTATTTGTAACAAAAAAAATTACTAGAGTATTTTTTTTCATCGTATAACACCTATCTTGAAGGAAGCTTCATGAAGATAAAGGACACAGAAGTGATTATAAGTATTTGGCTTATGTATTAAATTAAAACTGAACTAAGATCCATCTGGCAAAAATCTCCTATCTTTGACTATACAAGATTTTTGCTTGCTACCTTAAACCAAAAGTATCTATCTGTCTATAAATAATTAAATATAGCATCTTTACTTCTCCACATTTCAGTACCATTGCATCATTCACTCTCTCTCTCTCTCCACTTTCAAAACACCAAACCAAAACATCACTCACACATTAAAAAGAGACACCCCTTCACACCCTTGGTATCAAATCAAACAGTTTTTACTTCACTGAAGAAGAAAGAAAGAACTAATCTTCACTTTGAAGCTCATTAACATGGTTAAGACAGAGAACAAGATCCAGAAAGAACCATCAAAGCCAAATCAACAATCTTTATCAGCATCATCTAATGAGAAGAAGAAGAAGTACAAGGGAGTGAGAATGAGGACTTGGGGTTCATGGGTATCTGAGATTAGAGCACCAAATCAAAAAACAAGAATATGGTTAGGTTCTTATTCAACTGCAGAAGCAGCTGCTAGAGCCTATGATGCTGCACTTCTATGCCTTAAAGGCTCTTCAGCAACCAATCTCAACTTCCCTTCAAGTTCTTCTTCACTCTTCATTCCTCAAGACACTGTTATGTCTCCTAAATCAATCCAAAAAATAGCTGCCGCTGCTGCTGCTGCCGGTGCTAATAACAGTTTTGTTGAAAATAATAGTACTAGTTGCACCCCACTTTTTGCTAGTAGCAGCACCCCACTTTCCCCTCCTCCTATTTCAACAACCTCATCCTCATTGGTCTCATCTCCTTCAATGTCATCCTCTCCTTATGATCAAATAGATGATGACATGTCACTATTTCCTATTCAATCATTTGGCTGTGATGATCGTCAAGCAAATGAATCAATGGCTATGATGGACTCTTGGTTTGGTTTTGATAGCCTACAATCCCCAAAACATGTTGATCAGATTCTAAATGGGGCTTTGTTTGATATTGATTCAACACAAGTTTTGCTAAATGATTGGTATGAAGAAGGTGACATTAGTTTGTGGAACTTCTGCTGATGAACCTGCAGAGAATTTAATTAAATTAAATTCAAGCCAACCAACCCATATTCTTTTTTCTCACAAATTATTCATATTCTATTGACTGTTACCAAATTAAAACTACATAATCTAGAAGATATTCATAAAGAGAAAAGACAATTTTTGGTCTCTCTCTCTGTTGTGAATTTCTACATATGTGATGAGATTATATTATATATGTATTTATTGTTATTTCAATTTTATAACTAGTTTTCCTGTGTTAAATGCAGTGGAGAAAAAAGATACATGTATGTGGTCATAAGTTAATGTCTCAGTTATAATCAATTTCTTTCATTGATTTTTTTTTTGTGTGTGTATGTGTGTGAGTAAATGTTAATTTTGCTAGTACTAGTATGAGGATCTAGGATGTCTTTCATTGCATGGCAAGGTGTTAGAGATGCTTACCAATTGAGTGAGTTAGAAATTAAAGGGAATCATGCTTGGTTGTAATAACTGTATGTATTGTACAAAAATGTGGAAACTTGAACCATTGAAAAGTGTGTCTCTTGTTGGCCCATCTACTCTCCTCTCTGACTAAAGTTCAAAGACGGTTTCCTTGTTTCAATGTGCTAAGTTTGGTATTATATGCTTTATATATAAATAAATTCTGGTTCCTTTCAATTCTGTGTAATAAATGAGTTTGAGAACCTATTGATCCATAGTCACTGTTGTTAATTAACTTGATTAAGACCAAGTCATCAAGATAATAAGATATCTAAATACTACCTCTGTTCCCCACCAACAAGATGCTCACATCGGCAGCGAGATCGTTGTGGGATGTGAGCTAAATCCTTATCAATTAGACCGGTCTATGTTGGCACTACCTCCTTTCTTTTGATGTATGTGTTGAGGTACCTCGATTTATTAATTATTTTTGCTGTTAAAAAACTATCTAAATAAAATGTTTGATAATTTCTCACGGTTCATTTTTTTTCAATAGGGCCAACATCGTTTGCATTTAGTAGCATATGTATCTATCAACAGAAAAAAAATATATAATTTTCTGATTATGACTTTTGATGCAAGCAACACATGGTATATATAGTGCTTCATGATGAAGATAAACGCGTTCACAATACATTATATGCAAAAAGAAAAATATATAGTTTTATTTATATAAATAGAATGAAAGAAAAACTTTGATTCCTATTGGATTACTTTTGGACCAGATCATGTGCCTGAAGCAGAGGTTGGATCCAAGTTAACAATAAGCACATACACATGACCTGTGTCCTCTTATGGAATGGGCTCAGGTATGGGGGGGGGGGGGGGGGGTCCCATTCCCATATTCTCACTTGTTCTTTTACATTGCTTCTGGTCTCAACAAGGTGCACTCCATGGGCTATATGCAGAAGAATGCTTTTACTTTTTCTATTACTCAATGTTACAAAGAAATAAGCTCGCGACTCGGATCTATATGGTGTGATATCATAATTTCTGAAATCAACATATGGTGTGAAATTAACTACAAGATTCACCAAAACGAATACGTAATTTCAAACATTTTACCATTCACTTGTGTTATGCATTTAGCAGTTTCAATTGATTATTTTAAAATTCGGAACCAAAATATTGGGGTGGCGAGTCCATATATGCAAAGTATCCATAACAACTTCCCCTAAGTAACAATTAATGCCTAGTTTCTTCCTTGACAGTTAGCAACGACAATTGCGCTTGAAACATAATAGTTTTTGAGGCCTCTACAACTTCATATCGCAATCACAACTGCGATTGCTATCGGGCGCATTTTTTCGAAATGCAACCGTTTTTGAGGTCTTTGCAACCGCAGTTTATAAAACCTTAACTAGGACTATGATTTTTTTTAATTACTTGTTCTATGAATGTCCAGAAAGAAGGGTTAGAGGATCAGCCCATTCCTTTGACTATACTGTACAATCAGTAGACCTGTGCTTATGTTATGTGCATGTATGTACATTCTTGGGACCTACATAGGATTATGTATATTGAAATAAATATAATTCAACTATTCTCAGGTTTATGCACATGAAAATGATATAACTAAATGACAATTTAGTCATTGTATTTTGAGACACGGCATGTGAGTTAGAACCGTCAATCAAATAAAAGATCGATTTCAAATATATATTTAGTAAAATATGGTGCTTTTGTTTTATGTTAACAAAGGGATTGCCTTGCTTAACTAATACAATTATACCAAACAAATTGTGGTATTGTCTGCAGATTGGTTTCCCCTTTGGAAGTATATGATGATATTTTAATCGGTGAGAATACCAATTTATGTTAATACTAGGAACATGATGTTACTATTAGCATATAGACACCAAAATTATTAGTAGTCCTTCTGAACTTCAATAAAAGGAAGAAAAAAAACGTATGTTTGTTAAGAATTTTAGTTAACTGCAACAAAAAAATTTGATCTCATTTTAAAATAAGTGCATTCACTGAACTGAACTATGATTAATGATATTTATAGCTAAAGTATTAGAAACTACTCCCTCCATTTTTCTTTTTTGATAAATCAAAGTATTCTACACGACGACGGTGGAAACTAATCCTTCGAGTTATCAGAGATCAATTTAAGGGGTCGACCTTTTTATTTTCATATATAAGCAAAAGTAAAAGTTTTGACTTACTAATATTTAGTAACATAATTAAGTAAATATTTATGTTTATTTACGAAAATGGAGTTAGTATTTCTTTGAAACCCAATGCGTCATTAAAAATAATAGTTATTTGATTGGGAAGATATTGACAAAAAGAACCAATTTAGGTGTGCTGCCAAAAACCCTCTCTCCACTAGGGTTTTGGGATTTTCGCAGCTTTAGGCCGCAAAATGGCTGATAGTCTCCACATAGAAGACCTGTCACGGCCTACAACAATCACAGTTGGCGTGACGCGTCGACTGTTTATGCAAGTCAGTGTTGCGACGAGGGAATCTTGAGTGTTTTCAGAGGCTTTTGCGACATCGCCTGCAATTTCACAAAGGGACAGGCCTGCAACGCTGCCAAATACATCAAAACCAACGCCTATTCTCTTCTTCCGGCGTGTGTCACCCTGCACGAGCTCACAATCAAAGAAAGCGAGCGTCTCCGTCAACCCTGCGGTCCTCGATTTGGCTCTCTTTTCGAAGGTTCACCCATCAACGACAATAGGGCCCAGCCAGCAACCTGTTGGTATGATGGGGTATTCTTTACCTGGTGGGTCCACAATTTCCGCCATTAAAGATAAAAATCAAGCTTTGGATAAGCAAACCTTTCGTCAAGATTTTCAAGAAGATTTTCATTCAAATGTGCTCAGTTTTGCAACAAATTAAAATAAATCTTTAGTACAAGCTTTGACGGGATCAATGGACAAAATTTGTGACATCCCTGTTAGTCAATTTCCTCGCTCGTGCATTAAGGGATTCATATTTCCTCGCCCCGTGCATTAAGGGAGATGAATTAGTAATATCTATTCCGGAGAAGGAGTATGTGGCAAGCTTGGAGGGTTGCAAGGCACACCTTAATGGCAGACTCTAACTATCAAAGGCAGATATTCCTTTCAAGATTGATGCTTTGAGAATCAAACTTCAAAATCTTTGGAAACCAACAGGTAAATAAGGTCTTGTCTCTTTAGGGAAGGGTTACTATGAATTCTCTTTTTCCTCTATTGATGATTTACATAGAATTCAGTCGCAACCTTTTTGGAAATGCTAACCATGGCTGCTTCTGTTGTTTGTCTGGCATCATGACTTTAATCCTTCAACTATAAAGCATTTTTTTAGATAAATAATTTGGTATTAAAAGGGGGCACAAGGGGTGCACCAACCCTTACAACCAGAGGGCCTCGTTAAAACCTCCAAAGGCCAAAACCCCATGGGAAAAAGACCCATGGAGGAAAAAGAGTACCCCCGAAAGAACGAACAAGGCAAATGCCATTAAAGTGTTACAATGAGAGAAAACAGCTCAGCGGGCAATGTAACCAATCCGACCATGTAACTCCACAGCCCTTCCTAGCCATGACCCAACTCCAAGCGCTGAACTTCACGTTGTAAAGAATAGATGGAATCGCAGCCACCTCCCCTCTAAAGATA
Source organism: Astragalus membranaceus (assembly GCA_039519185.1). NCBI lineage: Eukaryota > Viridiplantae > Streptophyta > Magnoliopsida > Fabales > Fabaceae > Astragalus > Astragalus membranaceus. The sequence continues at coordinate 96,317,424 of CM076849.1, forward strand.
ATATTGTTCCTGGTTCTCCAAATGTTCCACGTTACCGCCATCCAAATCAAGTGTCTGACTCTTTTCGTCTTCTTCCCCTTCACTATTTTCCCAGATTCATAAAGTTCTCCACCACATCCATGGTCTCAGCCCTGGGGACCCCCATCCATTGACTCACAAGTCTCCACACTTCTTGAAACATAGGACACAACATCGATCATGGGCCGACGTCAGGATACCCTTTATTGTTAAAGCATCCCGAGTGGCCAACCTGTTTAGCAATAATCTCCATGAAAAAATTAGAATCTTTGATGGAGCGTCATTTTTCCACAATCTTGTGCATGCCTTCATCTTATGGTCCTCCAACAGATCTCGGGTACCTGCAAAAGAAGAAACCAGCCAGTCATAGCAGCTTTTCCCCGAAAAACCAGCAGCTGCGTCACGTAGCCATATCCATCTGTCGCCGTTATTTCTTTTCGGTTCCACCCCCTGCAGAATGGTTGCGAGTTCCTCAGTCTGTTGCATTTCCTTTTTCAGCAATGTTTCCACCGGTAGTGCCCTCCACACCCACCCTGACAATCTCCATTCCCCCATGTCAGCAACATTCGCATTTATGTTACCAGCTCGATGTAAGAGGGCAGGGAAGAGTTTAGCGAAAGGTTCCCTACCCAGCCACACATCCGTCCAAAAACATATCGTTGTTCCTCCTCCTAACTTCTTCCTACTCAACTCCATAAACCAGGCCCCACCAATGTCGTTACCGTTGCCCATTATTTTCAAGTCCCGCCACCACAAGGAAGTACGCCTCCACCTATTCATGTTTCCCACTTCACCGTTCCAACCACTTATAGTACCATACCTGTGCACCAGAATTTTATTCCACAAAGAGCCCTCTTCATCTACTAGATATCTCCACCTCCACTTTGCTAGAAGGGCCAAATTGAAGGCTTCTAGATTTTTAATACCAAGCCCTCCCCGCTCCTTGGGCAGACAAATCAATTCCCAACTAACCGAAGCAACCTTCTTGTGATCTTCATCGCCTCCCCATAAGAACCTTCTTTGGAGCCTTACAATTTCATCAATTACCTTCTTTGGTGCCTTATAGAATGAGAAGAGATATAATGGCAGTGATGATAGGACCGAGTTTATAAGTGTAACTCTACCACCAATAGATAGTTGCCGGCTTTTCCAACTTGTCAGTCTAGCCTTGATAGCTTCGATTATAGGTTGCCATGTGGCCACCCTTCTCAGGTTAGCGCCAACCGGTACACCCAAAAATTTGAAAGGGACCGATTCCACCTTGCATGCAAGAAAATGTGAGATGCCATCTAACACTCTTCTTTCAATGTTGATGCCAATGACATTACTCTTTCCAAAATTTACTTTCAGGCCCGAAACCAACTCAAAGCTTCTCAATATTGATTTGATGCTCCAAATACTCTTGTCCTTTCCATCACAAAAAAAGATTGTGTCATCCGCAAACTGTAATAATGAAACCGAGAGTTGTTCACTTACCTGGAAACCTTTTAGGCAATTAGATTCTTCACCCTTGCGAACTAAACCCGCCAAACCTTCCGCCGCCACAAGAAACAAAAAAGGGGATAAAGGGTCACCTTGCTTTAAATCTTTTTGGGCCACAAACTCTCCCGATGGACTACCATTCACCAAGACCGCAATAGAGTTAGACGAGACACATACCTTCATCCATCTCCTCCACCTCTCATTGAACCCCAGTCTCCCCAGCATATAGTCAAGATACGTCCAATTAACAGAATCGTATGCTTTCGCAAAATCAGCCTTCAACACCACACATCCCTCTTTATTCCGTTTTGCCATATCAAGGATTTCGTTCACCACTACCACACCATCCAAGATGTTGCGTCCCGCTAAGAAGGCATTCTGGCAATCCAAAATCACAGTCTTCATCACCTTTTTCATCCTTCCCGCCAACACCTTTGCCAAAATCTTGTACAAGCTACCAATAAGTGCTATGGGCCTATACTCCGTCAGCCCCTGAGGGTTTTTAACTTTCGGAATTAGTGTAAAAAATGAAGCACTTATTGCTTTTGGTAGTTTCGCCTTCCTCTGGAACTCATCAATAAACTTCATAACCTCCGGATTCACAATTTCCCAGCAACTCTTGAAGAAATTGAGATTGAAACCATCCGGTCCTGGGCATTTGTTGTCGTCACATTCCCACACAATCTCTTTGACTTCATCAATGGTTATAGGTGCTGTGAGAAACTCATTATCCTCCCTTGTTATTTGTTTAAAAGAGATACCATCCAGTTTCGGCCTTGCAAATGATTCTTCTTTGTAGCTCTTCTCAAAATGTTCCTTTACCGCTAGCTTTATACCATCTACATCGTCTACCTATTCCTCATTCACCTTCAATTTCAAAATTTGTGTTCATTGCCGGTTCCCCCTTACACAAGAATGGAAGAATCTACTGTTAGCGTCCCCCTCAGCCAACCACCTTACCCTTGACTTTTGGGCCAAAAGGCATTCCTTGGCATGGAGTTCATTCCAGAATTGGGTACTAAGAGCTTTCCTTTGTGTTTCATTAGAGAGCCCACCCCGAGTAGCTGCTTCTTCCAATTCGTTCAGATCTTGCACAATCTTCTCAATCTGTAACTCTTTGATGCCGAATACCTCACGATTCCATCCTCTCAATTTATCTCTCAACCATTTGAGTTTTTCTTTAACAACATAGTCACCTCTCCCCCTCACTACACTTGAGTCCCAGACCTCCTTCACAAACTGCACGAAATCTGCATGCTCCATCCAACAGTTATTGAATCTAAAAGGCTTCGGTCCCCAGTTCGATGAGGAGCTCAACAGCCATACCGGGCAATGGTCAAAGATGTCTCGAGCTCCAACCCACTGCGCAGAAATGTTCCATCTTGCCACCAATCCACCGGACACCAATATTCTGTCAATACGGCTAGCTCTCCCATTTGAGCCAAAACAAGTAAATTTCTTGCCAAGGGCTGGCACGTCAATCAAACCCATATCCTCCATGAAAGCCGAAAATTCCCTCATCTCTGTAGCGCTAAAATTGCCTGAGCCCCCAGATCTTTCCTCTTGTGACATAATTGCATTAAAATCTCCTGCTATACACCAATCACCCTCAACAAACTCCCCTTTAAACTTCCTTAAGCTATCCCATAAGTGACGTTTTCCTGCCATATTGCATTCTGAATACACATTCACTAAGTAACATATTCTGCCTTCTGACAACGCTCCCACCCCCACAAAGTGCTCTCCGGTGAAAGAAAATTATACATCCATACATCCTTCCTTCCATACACATATATAGAACTCCCCCTGATTGCCCATTAGCGTCCTTACTAACCCATTCAAAGTTAGGATTGGGCCAAATACTTCCTATCATTCTTCTTGTTAAGTTGCTGCATTTTGTCTCTTGGAGCATACAACAGTCAAAATCTCCTGCAGTAACAGTCAAAATCTCCTGCAGTAATAAGCACCTCCCCACCCTCGCATGTTTAATGTCCATAAAATCATTGAGAAGAGTTATTTTTCCCCTTCTTTGATATCGCACCCTGCTCACGATGCTCCAAAGCCAATATCTTGTTTCTATATTCATTGTCAAAAGCCCCACTTGTTACCCCTAAAGCCTCTTTTGCGATGCACCATATCTTCGACGCCAACTGAATCTCATATTCGCCCAAATTCCTTTCGTTCCCATTTCGGATTTCCGTGTCCCCTATTGACCTTGTTCCAATCGATGCCTCCGCCAAGCCCTCATTCTTAGAGATTGAGAGGTGGGCCCCAGGGATGGTGCGCACTACACCCCCGGCGTTTTTAGAGGAAAATGACTTCGACGGGCTAAAAGACGGGATCAACTTTCTACCATCTTCTTTAACAATCCCAATTGTGACACCCATCCCACCACCATCTTGATTGCACTTCTTCCCTTCTTTGTTGTTTTTCCCCCTCTTCCTACTCTTTCCATTGATTGCTTTTGTGTTTTCGGTTTCCTGACATTCCAAAGACCCCTTTTCTTTATTAACTGCACTAGGCCCACACTCCAATGGGCATGATGTAGTTTCAATTAAGATTCCCCCATTTTTCGGTCGCCGTTCATCCAACCATTCCTCCACTACCTCACAACTTTTCCCATCTACCTCTGGTACACCCATATCTTCAAAACCCATCAGCATTGATTTTTGGTTGATCCCATAAGACATACCTCCCCCATGCACCGATCCACTAATTGAGCCTTCATCATGCCTATTATTTTCCATGGTTGCCTTCTCCACATCCCCCCCAGGATTAGCACTTCCCAACACGGTACCCTCAACAATGGTGAAATTGTTTGCATCGCTTTGCCTACCTTGCTCCTCTTCCTCTTCTGACTCCGGCACAAACTCATCCTCCGGAAACAGTGGAGGACCGTCGTCGTCACCTTCACTATTGTCATCCGATTCTGAGGTAACTTCCTCATTATTCTTCAAGATTGGTTGAGTTAAGCCATTCCAATGCATAGGGCCACACCAGTCCTCAAAGACCTTAATGTGGAATAAAGATCCGTTGATTTGTGCATGAACCACCATGTTGAATACATCATAATGTTTCGTTCGAACCATAATTCGCACCACATCCATTGCGTCTTTCTTTCTCATGTTTTCATCAACACCAAGATACACACCACATCTACCAGCCAGAGCCTCAAAAAATTCGGTATTCCAAGTGTGCGCCGGAATCCCATGACATCGAACCCATACGACCCTCTCTTGATCCGTCTCCGAGGGGCTCCACTTCCTTATAGCACTGAACTTCTCAAGCAACCAATCACTCGCATCCGAAATGATCGCCGGTATCATACCCTCTTCAATTTCTTCTAAGAGGACAAGGTTTGCCCCAAGTGGGGTGCATTTGATGGAGAATACCCCTTGCATATTAAACCATTCTTGCACCATATGTGAACTTCCCGCATTCTTCACCTCCCCTACGTACATCTTCTTGAACCGATTCATCTCATCCTCCGGCACTTCATAGAAGAGATCATAGAGATTCTTTTTCCTGAAATAAACAATTTTCTCCTCTTGCCCTTCCTTTCGCGTCCCCTTTGACTTGTTGCTTCTTCCCCATGTTGTGTTTCGCTCCTCCATCTTGCGTTTCTCATTGTTTCCCTTCCTCCCTCCGGCTTGTGTTTTCTCCACTACCTTCCACACATTTCTAGTTCGTTGATCGGCTTCCCTTCTTTCCGGTTCTTTGAAATCTTGCACCGTTCTGTGAAATCTTGGAACATTGACGAAGATCTTCTTGTTGCGCCCGAAAAATCCGGTTTGGGACTTTTCGTTTGACAACGTGGAAAAAGTTTGGAGCCGCCACCAATATTTTAATTTTAAGACCAAAACATTGAAAAAAGGTCTTTTAAACAAGGCAGATGGTCTTTTGAAAACTAGAGATGTAGGTTCGGGGGTCGGTTAGGTACGGGGAAGGTATTAGCACCCCGCACCTCCTTTCTACCGAAAGGGAACCATTAACTTGATGTGTGGTTTGGACAAAAAGTTCGAGTTGAAAGCAATTTATTCTACTTCTTTTCTTTTCTTTTCTTTAAGGTTTGTTTTATTGAAAACAGGAGGGAAGAAGAATGTTTTTGGTTATCTTTGAAAATCAGGACAAAACAAAGATTTTTTAAGAGTGTGCTTGATGGGACAGGACCCCGCTCCTACGTATCTCCCGGTGCGATGGAGAATTCAAAGCTACGTAGTTCTCGGGGTTATCTTTGAAAATCAGGACAAAACAAAGATTTTTTAAGAGTGTGCTTGACGGGACAGGACCCCGCTCCTACGTACCCTCACTGGAAGAGGGATCAAAGCTACGTAGTTCTCGGCTTTTGGTTTGAAAACGGCTTGAGCTTTCGCAATTGGATGAGCGTTTGTGAAGACCGAACAACAACGGTTAGAATGGCCTCACTACTAACTCTTTTGAAAATGAAATTATCATTAATGACCTAACCGGCAACAGCGCGATTGGTGTTTAATGACAATTGGTTTATTTTTGAGAAATGAATAAGTTTTCGAAAATGGGATAGAGCTTTTGCGAACACCGAACAACAACGGTTAGAATGGTCTCGCTTCTAACTCCTTTTGAAAACAATATCATCATTAACAACCTAATCGGCAACGGTGCGATTGGTGTTTAATGACGATTGATTTATTTTTGTTTTGAAGGTAAAAGTTTCTTTTTGTTTTGAAATGATTTTAGGAAATAGGTTTTAGAAAAGGAGTAGAACATTTCAAGTCAATTCTAAATCCATAACCAAATGCAAATGAATGAATAATACTCAAGCAAACATGAACATATCATTCATTAACCAAGATTAAACATGCTCATACAATCAAAGGATTCAATTATTAAAGATGCAAAACAAAGTTCTCAAAGTAATTGTGTGTGTGCAAGAAGGATTCTATTTACCCTAATGGCTCTATGCTACAACATGCATGTAGACTTACGTCTTGATAAGTTTATTTTTAGAGTCTTTTTAATAGTTATTTTCATTAAGTTTTTTTAGGTATTTTAATTATATTTTATATCTTTGAACTATTTTACTACATATGTTTGCTTTTTATTTTCAGGTTTTATTTTGGAGCAAAAGAGAAAATATGAGCTAAAATGAAGAAAAAAAGGAAATATTTGAGGAGGAGCAATTTTTAAAGCACTAGACACCCTCATGGGCGCCAAGGGCCCCAAAAACCGAAAACTGACCAAGGGCGCCAAGGGCGCCAAGCAGCAAAAACTGGCGCAGAGCCTGCGCACGACCCTGGCACATGTTGCACGACCCTAGTGCAAAACTGGCGCACGACCCTGGCAGATAGGCGCACGACCCTGGTAAAAACTGGCGCAGAGCCTGCGCACGACCCTGGGTGCACCACGCACGACCCGTGCGTGTTTTCAACTGAAAATGGCCCATTTTGGCAGAACAAGGCGCACGACCCTGGCACATAGGCACACGACCCATGCTTGCCAGCAACGCAGAACAGCTGTTTCCAGCACATGGCGCACGACCCTGGCACCATAGGCGCACGACCCTAGTGCAAAACTGGCGCAGAGCAGCCAAAATTGACTGGCCAGGGCGCACGACCCTGGCACATGGGCGCACGACCCTGGCACATGGGCGCACGACCCTGGCACCAGACAAGTCAATTTTGGCTGCACCCACTTGCTGATGGCTTTCCCTTGCCACTTGATTTGCCACTTTTTTTATGACCATTTTGCCCCTCCTCTCAAGTGCCTTAGACCTAATATTTTCCTATAAATAGAGGCTTGATCCTCACTTGTAACCAAGCTTAAATTTTGTGAGAAAAATCCATGACAAGGTTTCCTCTAAGATTCATGACTTCACTTTAATTTCTCGCTTTTTACTTTCTCGCTCTTTACTTTCTCGCTCTTTACTTTTCGCTCTTTACTTTTTCGCTCTTTTATTTTCCCTGCTATTTACTTTCTTGCCCTTTTACTTTCCAAGTCATTTACTTTCATTGCTATTTAAATTCTCGCTCTTTACTTTTCGCTCTTTACTTTTTCGCTCTTTTATTTTCCCTGCTATTTACTTTCTTGCCCTTTTATTTTCCAAGTCATTTACTTTCATTGCTATTTAATTTCTCGCTCTTTACTTTTCGCTCTTTACTTTTTCGCTCTTTTATTTTCCTTGTTATTTACTTTTTTGCCCTCTAAATTTCCAAGTCAAGTAAACTACTGGCAAGTCAAGTAAATTACTGGCAAGTCAAGTAAATTACTGGCAATTTTCTTTTCAAGCAATTTACTTTCTTGTCATTTACAATTCCGCTATTTATAATTTTGCACTTTACCGCTTTCTTTTATTTCTCGCTATTTAACTTTATGTTTTCTTCTTTTATTTTCTTTTTTCCTCTTTTGTCTACAATGATCATGCGTGAGTAGACTTTACTAAAACATTCCTTCTTTCTAAAAACACTTTCTTTTCAGTTAATCAACTTTGAAAAATTAAATTGGTATTCACTTAGGCTCTCCCTGTGGACCGATACTCTTTTATTACGCGATACGACCCGTGCACTTGCGGGGCTATCAAGTTTTTGGCGCCGTTGCCGGGGAGGCAGTGATATTGATTAAGTTTTTCGAAACCGGTTAGACTGAAATTTTATTTTCTTTATTTTTACTTTTTCTTCTCTTGTCCCTCGAATGCGAAGAACCAGAAGTTTCGGTGAAACTGTTCAACAAATTCCCGAAATCGAAAGGTTCTTACATAGAAGGAGGAGAGAAATTCCCGATAACCAAATGGCGGCTAATGAAAATCGTGCTCTCAAAGAGTACGCAACACCTTCAGCAGAGCCATCGGCTGCCATTGTACATCCAAATGTGGAAGCAAATAATTTTGAACTCAAAACATCTCTGCTTTCGATGGTACAACAAAACCAATTTTCTGGTTCTCCCACGGAGGACCCAAATCTTCATATTTCAATTTTTCTTGAATACTGTGGAACACTCAAATTAAACGGGGTACCTCCGGATGCCATAAGACTAAAACTCTTCCCTTTTTCATTAAGGGATAGAGCTAGAGCATGGCTACATTCTTTGCCTTCGGAATCCATTACCAGCTGGGACCAGCTAAAACAAGCTTTTCTTACTAAATTCTTTCCCCCGAGTAAGACAGCTCAAATGAGAAATCAAATTACTCGATTTTCTCAAAACGACGGGGAATCTCTTTATGATGCTTGGGAACGTTTCAAAGAAATGTTAAGGCTATGCCCCCATCATGGACTAGAGAAATGGCTTGTTGTTCACACTTTTTATAATGGATTACAATATGCAACAAGAATGACTATTGATGCAGCTGCAGGTGGAGCTTTAATGAACAAAAATTTTACCGAAGCTTATGCACTCGTTGAAGATATGGCTCAAAACCATTGTCAGTGGACAAGTGAGCGAGCCATAACGAATAAGCCAGCCACATCAAAAGAGCCAGGTAAGTATGAAATATCTGTTGTTGATCATCTTACCTCAAAAGTGGACGCACTTTTTCAAAAATTTGAAAAATTAAATGTAAGTGCCGTCTCACAAACTTCTTCTCCTATTACTCCACCATGTGAATTATGTGGGGTTGTTGGCCATATTGGAGCTGAATGCCAGCTTGAGGCATCTAGTGCTGGAAACGAGCATATTAACTATGCTCAAAAGGAAGATCCGTTTTCAAATACTTATAATCCTGGGTGGAGGAATCATCCAAATTTTTCTTATAAAAATCCTCCACCCAATCCAGCACCTAGACCACCTCCTGTCTTTCAAAATCAAAGGGTTTTTAACAACCCACAAAACAACCCACAAAAGTCGAACTTGGAATTTTTGATGGAAAAATTTGTGTCATCTCAAACAAAACAAAATGAAGAATTCAAAAATCAAACTGGTTATTTGAATGACACACTTATCAAATTAGTATCAAAAGTCGACTCTATCACCACTCATAATAAAATGCTTGAAAATCAAATAACACAAGTGGCAACACAGGTAGCTTCATCCTCTAAGACTTCAGGGGTATTTCCTGGGCAACCAGAACAAAATCCAAAAGGCCAAATAAATGCTGTCACCCTTAGAAGCGGAAAACAATTAGAGGAACCAAGAGCAAACCAAGAAAAAACTGTGAGTGAAAAACATAATTTACCAGGTGAGCTAGAAGAGAAAGAAAAAGGGAAAGAACCAGAAAAAGAAAGAGAAGAACCACACATCCCCCTCCACCATACAAACCACCCATTCCTTTCCCGCAAAGATTTGCAAAAAGCAAAATTGACGAGCAATTCAAAAGGTTTGTCGACTTGCTTAAAAAGCTTTACATCAACGTTCCTTTCACTGATGCATTGTCTCAAATGCCGTCTTATTCTAAATTTTTGAAAGAAATTTTGTCCAAAAAAAGAAAAATAGACGACTATGAGACAATTGCATTAACAGAGGAATGTAGTGCAATTATCCAGAACAAGCTGCCACAAAAACTCAAAGATCCAGGTAGTTTTTCCATACCTTGTGTGATTGGAAGCGAAACTATAAACAGAGCGATGTGCGATCTAGGAGCCAGTGTAAGTTTGATGCCTCTTTCTCTTTGCAATAGACTAGGGATAGGCGAACTTAAACCCACAAAAATGACAATACAGTTGGCAGATCGTTCCGTTAAATACCCCACTGGAATCTTAGAGGATATCCCTATCAAGGTAGGGCAAACTTTTATACCGGTGGACTTTGTTGTAATGGAAATTGAAGAAGACTCCCAAATTCCTATTCTTCTAGGGAGGCCTTTTTTAGCTACTGCAGGGGCAATAATTGACGTTAAAAACGGTAAGTTGGTTTTTAATGTGGGGGATGAAAAAGTTGAGTTTGAAGTTTCAAACTTCATGAAGAGTCCATCTGTAAAAGACTCGTGCTGCAGGATTGATATTGTAGACTATTGCGTGCGAGACTGCTCTTTAGCATCATCTTCACAAGATAGTCTGGAAGATTGCCTTTTAGGCAACACAAATACAAATGCAGCAGGGGAAACCCAATTCTACATAAAACTTTTGGATGAAAATCCACCATCAAAAGAATTGGGTACTGAAACCTTGGGTGAGGAAAAGCCTCGGCCTCTCCCAAAAGAAACACCAAAAATAGAACTGAAGCCCTTACCATCATCTCTCAGGTATGAGTTCCTTGGCCCTAATTCTACTTTTCCAGTAATTGTAAATGCAAATTTGAAACAAAATGAGACTGAAAAATTGCTTAATGTTCTCAAGAAGTGTCCCAAAGCCATAGGGTATACTATTGAGGACATTAAAGGAATAAGTCCGTCAATCTGCATACACAGAATACTACTGGAAGAGGACTATAAACCTTCTATCGAGCATCAAAGAAGATTAAACCCAAACATGAAAGAGGTTGTTAAAAAGGAAGTTTTAAAACTCCTTGATGCTGGGATAATATATCCTATTTCCGATAGCAAGTGGGTTAGTCCTGTTCAAGTAGTACCTAAGAAAGGAGGCTTAACAGTTATTAAAAATGAGAAGGATGAAAGCATTTCCACAAGGACAATTACGGGATGGAGAATGTGTATCGATTACAGAAAGCTTAACAAAGCTACCCGGAAAGATCACTTCCCTCTCCCGTTCATTGATCAAATGCTAGAAAGGTTAGCACAGCACTCGCATTTCTGCTATTTGGATGGTTATTCGGGATTTTTCCAAATTCCCATCCACCCTAGCGACCAAGAAAAAACAACTTTCACATGTCCTTTTGGCACTTATGCCTATAGAAGGATGCCCTTTGGTCTATGTAATTCTCCCGCTACCTTTCAAAGGTGTATGATGTCCATATTCTCAGACTTTGTTGAAAACATAATGGAAGTGTTTATGGATGATTTTTTCGTCCATGGCTCAAATTTTGAAAACTGTTTAGCCAATCTGGAAAAAGTCTTAGAGAGATGTGAAAAGGTAAACCTGGTTCTAAACTGGGAAAAGTGTCATTTCATGGTTAATGAAGGAATTGTCCTAGGGCACTTAATTTCTCAGAGGTATTGAGGTAGACCGTGCAAAAATTGAAGTGATTGAAAAAATTCTACCTCCCACCACAGTAAAAGAGGTGAGAAGCTTTTTAGGCCATGCGGGTTTCTACCGTCGGTTCATAAAAGACTTCTCAAAAATTTCAAAACCTATGACAAGTCTGCTCCTTAAGGATGCAGCATTTATTTTTAACGATCTTTGTCTTGAAGCTTTTAACAGGTTGAAAAAGGCTTTAGTTACTGCCCCGATCATACAGCCACCAGACTGGAATCTTCCGTTTGAAATAATGTGCGATGCAAGCGACTATGCAGTTGGGGCAGTCCTGGGACAAAGAAAAGAAAAAAAATTGCATGCCATATACTATGCAAGCAGGACCTTAGACGAGGCACAAATGAATTACGCCACAACTGAAAAAGAATTATTGGCGGTAGTTTTTGCCGTTGATAAGTTTCGATCATATCTGGTAGGTTCAAAAATCATCATTTTTACTGATCACTCGGCCATAAAATATTTGTTAAACAAAAAAGATGCCAAGCCGAGATTGATCCGATGGGTTTTACTCCTACAAGAATTTGATCTTGAAATAAGGGATAAAAAAGGCGTTGAAAATGTTGTGGCTGATCATTTGTCCCGTCTACAAGGAACAAAAGAAGAAGAGTTGCCGCTTAATGATACATTTTTGGATGATCAACTCTTCTCATTGGTCAAATCTGAAGCACCATGGTATGCAGATTTTGTAAACTACCTTGCAGCAGGAGTACTCCCCCCAGATTTAAATTATCAGCGGAAGAAGAAATTCTTCCATGATCTTAAACAGTATTACTGGGACGAGCCACTGCTTTTTAAAAGGGGAGCTGATGGGGTGTTCAGAAGATGCATTCCGGAAGAAGAGGTAAGTAACATTCTATACCATTGTCATTCTTCTTCCTATGGCGGCCATGCCAGTTCTTCAAAAACTGCTACGAAAATTCTTCAATCTGGTTTTTATTGGCCGTCCCTTTTTAAAGACGCGCATCAATTCATTTCTAAATGCGACCAGTGTCAACGCACCGGAAATATTTCAAAAAGAAATGAAATGCCCTTAAATAATATCTTAGAGGTTGAAATTTTCGACGTCTGGGGTATCGATTTCATGGGACCGTTTCCTTCTTCTTTTGGAAACCAATATATTCTGGTAGCCGTTGACTATGTGTCAAAATGGATCGAAGCCATTGCTTCTCCTACAAACGATGCAAAGGTAGTCATAAAACTTTTCAAAAAAATAATTTTTCCAAGATTCGGGGTCCCTCGTGTTGTCATAAGCGACGGAGGATCCCATTTCATCTCAAAACATTTTGAAATGTTACTGCAAAAGTTTGGAGTAAGGCACAAAGTTGCAACGCCTTATCACCCTCAAACAAGCGGTCAGGTTGAGGTATCGAACAGAGAAATTAAAAGTATTTTAGAAAAAACTGTTTCGACTTCAAGGAAAGACTGGTCGGTAAAGCTTGATGATGCTCTCTGGGCTTATCGGACTGCGTACAAGACTCCCATAGGAATGACTCCTTTCAAATTAATTTATGGGAAGTCTTGCCACCTTCCGGTAGAACTAGAGCACAAAGCTTACTGGGCAATTAAACGCCTTAACCTGAACATGGAATTAGCCGGAGAAAAAAGAAAACTCCAACTAAACGAATTGGAAGAACTGCGAATGGATGCTTATGAGAATGCCAAACTTTACAAAGAAAGAACAAAAAATTGGCATGATAAGCGTATTATTCGTAGAGAATTCAAAGAGGGTGACCTGGTGATATTGTTTAATTCCAGGCTAAAAATTTTTCCGGGAAAATTAAAGTCAAGATGGACCGGTCCTTTTGAAATCCGTAAGGTTTACCCCTTCGGATCTGTAGAGATCTGGAGCGAGAAACTGGATCGTTTAAAGTCAATGGTCAAAGGTTGAAAAATTATTTAATTGGTGACCCAATTGAGAAAGGAACTAGTTTAGTTCTACATGATCCCAATTGAAAAAATTCTTTTTGACCGTCAAGCTAGTGACGTTAAAAGAGCGCTGCGTGGGAGGCAACCCACGGCTTAATGTATTTTTTGATTTGTTGAAAAATAAAATACCCCAGGGCCGAGTATCCTGAACCAGACAGCCAGGTGAGCTCTCCTAAACCCTTTTTTGTTTAAATTGAAAAATCATTGAGGACAATGCCTAGTCCAAGCATGGGGGGGGGGGGTATTTTATTACTCTTATTAGGAATGTCTTTATTGCTTTGCCGAGTTTTTATCTTTTTGTACTTTGAGTTGTATCTGCTCCCTCCATCACGAAACTTTGTGAACCCTAAAGCATGTTTTAGATAAGCCTTTTTTGGACAAAAATAATTTTTCAATCTTTCATTAGCAATCATCTAGGTGGACTGGTTGGGAGCAACAAAAATTGTATCATGGTTCGATTTCTACCTCTAGGGCTTTTTCACACACACACACACTACTGAGACTGTTTTCAGTTGTTAATACAATTAGAAGGACTGAAAAGAAACTAGTGACCTGGTTCTCTTGGTGACATTCACTGGATGCGCGGTTACTGGAGAAAAACGTCTGAGTTGGGGTATTCAAAAAAAAAAAAAAAATTTGCAAAACCAATTCAAAATGCAAAAATTGGTGCATTTTAAATGTCAAAATGAATGGTTAGCATATACAATCAAAGAAAAAGAAAAAGAAATATTGCTTGAATACCCAACGTATAAAGACCCTCCTTTGAGACCCGGTCTTAGTGAATGGAGGACCCAAACTTAAGAATGCTGGGGAACCGGTTCTATGATGACATTGATATCCTCTCTAATGTATTGATACTTTAAATTTGTCTCCCAATTCCACAAGAAGCCCGGATAGTAGTTCTCAAACCGAAGTGTTAGAATTGCCCCACAGTTCGCTTAATGATTCGATGTGAAAATAATTTTCCTTCAGAATCGGCCTAAGGATTTACACTGTTTTTGCTTGAGGACAAGCAAAGGTTCAAGCGTGGGGGAGTTTGATAAGTCTATTTTTAGAGTCTTTTTAATAGTTATTTTCATTAAGTTTTTTTAGGTATTTTAATTATATTTTATATCTTTGAACTATTTTACTACATATGTTTACTTTTTATTTTCAGGTTTTATTTTGGAGCAAAAGAGAAAATGTGAGCTAAAATGAAGAAAAAAAGGAAATATTTGAGGAGGAGCAATTTTTAAAGCACTAGACACCCTCATGGGCGCCAAGGGCCCCAAAAACCGAAAACTGACCAAGGGCGCCAAGCAGCAAAACTGGCGCAGCACAGGGCGCCAAGGGCGCCAAGCAGCAAAAACTGGCGCAGAGCCTGCGCACGACCCTGGCACATGTTACACGACCCTAGTGCAAAACTGGCGCACGACCCTGGCTGATAGGCGCACGACCCTGGTAAAAACTGGCGCAGAGCCTGCGCACTACCCTGGGTGCACCACGCACGACCCGTGCGTGTTTTCAACTGAAAATGGCCCATTTTGGCAGAACAAGGCGCACGACCCTGGCACATAGGCACACGACCCATGCTTGCCAGCAACGCAGAACAGCTGTTTCCAGCACATGGCGCACGACCCTGGCACCATAGGCGCACGACCCTAGTGCAAAACTGGCGCAGAGCAGCCAAAATTGACTGGCCAGGGCGCACGACCCTGGCACATGGGCGCACGACCCTGGCACCAGACAAGTCAATTTTGGCTGCACCCACTTGCTGATGGCTTTCCCTTGCCACTTGATTTGCCACTTTTTTTATGACCATTTTGCCCCTCCTCTCAAGTGCCTTAGACCTAATATTTTCCTATAAATAGAGGCTTGATCCTCACTTGTAACCAAGCTTAAATTTTGTGAGAAAAATCCATGACAAGGTTTCCTCTAAGATTCATGACTTCACTTTAATTTCTCGCTTTTTACTTTCTCGCTCTTTACTTTCTCGCTCTTTACTTTTCGCTCTTTACTTTTTCGCTCTTTTATTTTCCCTGCTATTTACTTTCTTGCCCTTTTACTTTCCAAGTCATTTACTTTCATTGCTATTTAAATTCCCGCTCTTTACTTTTCGCTCTTTACTTTTTTGCTCTTTTATTTTCCCTGCTATTTACTTTCTTGCCCTTTTATTTTCCAAGTCATTTACTTTCATTGCTATTTAATTTCTCGCTCTTTACTTTTCGCTCTTTACTTTTTCGCTCTTTTATTTTCCTTGTTATTTACTTTTTTGCCCTCTAAATTTCCAAGTCAAGTAAACTACTGGCAAGTCAAGTAAATTACTGGCAAGTCAAGTAAATTACTGGCAATTTTCTTTTCAAGCAATTTACTTTCTTGTCATTTACAATTCCGCTATTTATAATTTTGCACTTTACCGCTTTCTTTTATTTCTCGCTATTTAACTTTATGTTTTCTTCTTTTATTTTCTTTTTTCCTCTTTTGTCTACAATGATCATGAGTGAGTAGACTTTACTAAAACATTCCTTCTTTCTAAAAACACTTTCTTTTCAGTTAATCAACTTTGAAAAATTAAATTGGTATTCACTTAGGCTCTCCCTGTGGACCGATACTCTTTTATTACGCGATACGACCCGTGCACTTGCGGGGCTATCACGTCTCCATTAGGAGGTCATACAAGTGGAGAGGAGGGCACACAATCAAGTCAAGACATTTACATGGCATCAAGAACAAGTGAATACAATTGATTGTAAACATAGAGTATTCTAAGTTAAATGATTGAATATGTAAGCAAGGATGCATGATTAGGTAAGCGTGTAAGTGCATGAGTGTACAAGGAATGGATGCATAGCACTTTATTTATGAATGGATGGCATAAAAGGATGCATAAGAGGATGCAAGAGATATAAGCATATGAGGATGCATGAGAGTGTCACATAAACTAAGTATGAATGAAGATGCATGAATGTGAAAATGTTTTGGGTATTTTTGCAAGTTGATAAGTTGTAAAACTTTAAGTAAGAAGTTAGTGAAAAGTAAAGTAAAAATGCATGAAGTAAATGGTAATTATTTAATGAGATGGTAAAGTAAAAATGCATGAGGTAAGTGGTAATTATTTAATGAGATGGTAAAGTAAAAATGCATGAGGTAAATGGTAATTATTTAATGAGATGGTAAAGTAAAAATGCATGAGGTAAATGGGAAGTGGTAAAATCTTTTTATGTTTTAGTAAAAATTAATGAAGTGGTAAAAACCAAAGTAGTAAAATATTTTTATGTTTTGGTAAAAAGTTAATGAAAGGTAAAGTAAAAAGGTAAAAAGTAAATAAACACTAAAACCAAGTTGAATCACATAGAGCAATCCTCTCACTTTGAGAAAAGTGCACTAGGCACTAGTGAGAATCAACTTGCCTATCATCAACAATTTACAATAAGAAAACTAAGACACAAGAATAAGTGAACACACAAACTAAATTGAGTCATTTCTAGCAATCTTCACCACTTAGGTCAAGGTGCACTAGGCACTAGTGAGAATTATATTGCTAGATCATCAACCAATAACATCTAACACTAAAATAAAATATTAACAACAAGATCAAACATCTCCAAACAAAGAACAACAACAAAATCAACTTGGAAATATTTTTAGATCAATAAGCATGTGATCCAAAGGAAACATAGATCCACATTTTATTTAATAAAAAAAACCAAAATTAACACAAAGCAACATAGATCTATTTTTTTTGCAAGGATTCATATGATTAAGCAAGGAAGTGCAACAAAATCATATCAACCCTAACTTTTATGATATGCGAAATGCTAAAGCCCATAAACAACAATTTTATTTATGAAATCTAGTGCAAAATATGTAAAGATGCAAGGGAAATTATTCAAGTAGAAGAACAACTCCTTCAAGGCCAAGGACCCATCTCAAACACCCAAGGCTCCCTAAGTCCTTGTCAAAATGTTTGAAATGGATCCTCAAAGCAACAACAACAAGCAATCAAGAAGGAGTTGGGAGTAGAAGAGAGATTATGCAAGAAGAACTAAATATGAGATGCAAGGTTTCAAGACTTACCTCAAAATCACAAAGAAATGAAGAAGGAGATGATATAGACTCAAAATGAACTTGGATCTACCCTTGAACCCACAAAGATTGCTAGCTCTTAGCAATTTGATGATGCAACCTTGAAGAGAATGGAAGGGATGATGATGATCTAGCAAGAAATGGAAGATTTGATGGTGAAAGATGAAAAGAATGAAGTGAGGGAGTGAGAGAGATTTCGTGGAAGAGAGGAAGAGGAGGTGTTTTTGGTGTGCTAGGGTTTTAATGAGAGGCCAAAAAATCCTTAGGTGTGGGAATGAGGGAGTATTTATAGAGCTATTTTAGGTTTAGGGGCAATTGGGTCATTGGCCTTACTAAGTGCTCTAGGATTGAACTTTGATTTTGAATGGAGGGTTGAGATCACTTATCACATGGATTGAGGGTGGAGAGAAAACACAAAATGGAGAGGGAATGGGGTCATACACGAAAATTAGGAGCTTTTTGTTGCACAAAAATTGTTAAGGGCAAATAGGGTTTTGTACACAAAGTTATAGCCTAGGATTTGATCTAGAATTTTAATCAATGGCTAGGAATACAAATCACATGGATCAAGGGCATGAAGAAACCCAAAATGAGGTGAAAAATAGCTGGAAAATTCGGAGCAAATGAGGCATTGGTGCCCAAGTTTGTGCAAGCTTGCCAAAAGATAGTACATTTTGTCTTATATGAGGACACTTCCTTATTTTACCATTTTTTATTATTCTTTTCATGATAATTCCACATTATTCATGCCACTTTGGGCCATATCCTAGGAATCAATCATTGGGCCCAAAAGTCCATGATATCATCATTCCCAAAATTGATTTGATACCTCACCTTGAAGGAAATTCCCATTTTGCCCTTTTCTTTGAAGTTTGACTTTTTATGCAAAAATTTATCAATGCATGCGCATAAAAAATATGACCCAACTCATTTTGATCCAAATGCATTCTTCTGATATTGAATAATGATTTTTGGTGAGAAATTGCTTAATTTTGGAATTGACCAAAATACCCTTTTTGCTCCAAAAACCCTAATTTTGCTCCAAAATGCATTTCGACCCTAAAAATGATTTTAAAAGCTGTGGAATGACTTTTAGGACCCAAAATGCAATGCATAATGCTCTTCACTCTTCAATTTATTTATTTTTGTGGAAAATTAGGGTTTTGACCTAAGCCGGACAAAATTAGGGTATGACAGTACCGATGATGATGTTATCAAGTTTCACCGCAAACCATCTAGGATCATTGATGTTGCGAAATCTTGCAAACCCGAACCTAAGACCACTTCTATTTCTCTTGAATGGGATAACAACTTCCACCACGTCGCCAAAGTAGGAGAATGCCTTGAGCATGTCCTTTGCTCCATGCGAGTCTGGAATTTGTGAGAAGAAGAAGGAGCAAGTCCCTTCATGGCTTCCGTTCCAATTCTTGCATGCGATATCCATTCTTCCTTGGTGAGTGGTTGTTTGGTTCTTCTTTCTTGTCACCGTTTGCCATCCTTCCCCCTCCTCGCCATCGCCACCGCCGTCCTCCCCCTTGTTTCTCCCTTCCACGTTCACCGTCGTACCGCCTCCTTCCCCACTCTTTCTCCCTCGCCCACTTGCGCTCCCATCCCCCCATCTCCCTCGCCCTTTCCCCCCACGCTCACAGCACCCTTATTTCTTCCTCCACCAATCACCGCCCCCACCCAGGTGTTTCCCCCATCCTCGTGCACCCTCATGCCTTTTCCCTCCCCAATCTTTCTCCCTCGCCCTCTTGCGCTTCCAAACCTCCCTTCTCCCTCGTTGAATGGGCGCCATCTGTCGCGCTCATCCACACCGAAACTCCCTCTGTTCCTCCCCACTCCACCGCCGCCCTCACCATAGGACCCCCCTTCCACCTCTGTAACATCCCCTAATTGGCTAATTTCAATTATTAAAAAATTAGCGAGAGGTTATATATATTTATTATAATATTCGGATAATTATGCTTGTTAAGTGAATAATTGTTTGAGTAAGTGTTAGGAGTAATGAGTTAAGTTAAGCTTCATAGGTAATAAAATGTCCCAAGTAATAGAATTAGTAGCTAAGGGGTATTTGGGTAAATTCCCTAGTTTAAGTGACCAGCTGACCCTAAGTCCTCCTTACCCACTTTAATTTGTGGAAGTTCAGAAATAAGAAAGAAAAACTGAAGTGAGGAGTAGAGAGAAAGAGGAGAGCTCGCGAGAGAGAGAGGGTTTGGAAGAGAGAAGAGTTCCATGGAAACTTGATGCATGTAAGATCTGAACCCACCATTGTTCACCATTCTTCTCCCTTTATACATTGATGCCCAGAAATCTTCCATCAACCCACTCTATCGCAAATCACCATTTGTGCACCTTTGAAGCTCCAAGCTCAAAAATGGAGTGTTGATGCTCCAAATAGTTGCATGTCTTTGTTATAGTCCTATATTCAGTACCACAGCTCACATCAAAGCAACAAACCTGTTTGAAGCTCATTTGAGTTGCTGAGTTCGAGTCTTAGTTCCTTGGGAAGTTCGGTTCAGTTTTGAAGCGAGTCGGAGGCGGTTCGTGAGGCTATTCGAACGAGTCGACTGCTAGATTCGTCGTTTTAGGGATTTTCATCACTTCGGGTGAGTTCTATAACTCGCTTAGGGAACGTGTTCGTTTTTCGAGTCTTCACTTTTGAAAATTATTGTCACACGTTTCTGGTATCGAAGGAATTATATTGAAAACCGTTTTCCCAAAGCTCATGATTGAACTATGAATTTCTTGATTGATTGTTGGGTGTGCTGGATTGGATTGCTATAATATTGTGTTTTAATGCGTGTTTGAGTTTGTTTGAGTTTGGGCCTCGATCGGAAGGGAAGTTGGAATCGGAATGGAATGGAATAACCCCTTGAAAAATCTGTTTTCTGGAAACTGATGGAGCCACACGGATCGTGTGCCTCTGGGCACGGGTCGTGCGCCTCCATCTGATACGACATGAACTGTATTTTTAAAATGCGCACGGATCGTGTGCCCAGTAGCACGGGTCGTGCGTAAGTCTCTGAAACTTTCTGTAAATCTGGTAGCTAACGCACGGATCGTGCGCTTAGTCGCACGGGTCGTGCGTATCTTCCTGGAAAAATTTCTACAAACTGTTCAACCACGCACGGGCCGTGCGCCTACACGCACGGGTCGTGTGAGATTTTCTGACCTTCAATTTCAAAGTGCATTTTATCCATTCCAAATGATTCCAATCCTCTTCTAATCCATTCCCAAAGGGGCCACTACAAGGTAAAGGTAACAATGGTATGAGATTGAACATGTTCGATAGAATAATAGTGTGTTATGAATAAAATGGAAAACCGCTCTTAGAGAACGCGAGAGTGCAAATGTTAAAGAATGATAATAACACACGATACATGACTGATATTGTACACTGAGATTGACTGATATGGTACACGGTACTTGACTGATATTATACACTGAAATTGACTGATATGGTACATGGTACTTGACTGAAATGACTAACAGCCCATTGCGGGTACACAGACTGAAAATGTATAATAAATACAAGAGGAAAAAGGGTGACGACCCTAAGAGGTTAGCATACTAGGGGAGGGGAAGTCATGAGCCCCAAAACCTAGACTCAAGAATGTTTCCCCTGCTAAAAATAGCGGGATGGGTTCACCAAAAGGTCAAGAGATGCTTTTAAAATAGGTAGACTGAGGTGTTATGCTAAAAACATGGAACAAAGATTGCATGCTTCATGTGTCGCTTAGGAGGGCCATGAGCATGAAGGTTACAAGAACTGAATGTATTTCAACGTGGTTGCTTTTTAGGACCACGAGTTCAAAACAAGTCATAATGAACCGCTAGAGTAGTAAGGGGTCTCGATAGGACTCACTGAGATAATGTTTATCTCACCCTTTATATTTGTGGTTTTTACAGAGAAACAGGGGAAAGCAAAGGCGGTAAAGCATGGTTAGCTGGTGTGACTCTTGGAGTCATTGAAGACCTAGTTTAATGTTTTAGACCTTTGTTCCGTTTATTGTTTCTATGTTCCGATTGTATAACTTTCATTGTCAAGTTGTAAAATCGTTTCCGCTACTTTATGTTTTGAGTATTGAACACCAGGATGTATACAAGTCTTAAGTTTTGGAACTTAAGCATACTGTGGAAAGTTTATGAGGTTCAGAGAACCAGTTTTTATGCATTATCTAAAGTTTTAGATGTGTTCAATATTTCAATAACAGGAAGTTACTCTGATGTA
Organism: Astragalus membranaceus; assembly: GCA_039519185.1. NCBI lineage: Eukaryota > Viridiplantae > Streptophyta > Magnoliopsida > Fabales > Fabaceae > Astragalus > Astragalus membranaceus. Next base: position 96,339,204 of record CM076849.1, read on the forward strand.
TGCCATTTAGTGCATTTCGGTGATTCTAAATTTTAGAATTTATCGGGGTGTTACATTATGGTATCAGAGCAGTTCGACCTAGTCGGGCTTAGACAGTTAGGGTGGCTTTGTCCCTCGAGTAACTCTGCTATCTTGCTTCTTGTGATACTAAGAGACATTGAGACTGATCAACTTAATACTTGGTGTATCATTTGCAGAATTATGGCAGGAGGATCGAGGAATAACCCACCAGTTGATCCGCATTCTGCATGGATGCAGAACGTGATCGAGAGGCAACAGAAGATGATGGAAGATATGCTGCAGATGCAACAGAATGCTCAAGCTCAGCCCCAGCAAGTCCCTGAGCCTCAAGCTGACCCAAGGAGGGTTTTCTCTGAATTCCTGAAAATGAAGCCGTCCGAGTTCCGAGGAGGACCGGATGTTATGGAAGCTCAGCATTGGCTAGATGATATAGAGAAGATCTTCGTAGCTATGCAAGTAACTGATGATGACAAGTTGAGATTGGCAACTCATATGCTGAAAGGAGAAGCTAACAACTGGTGGACTAATGCCAAAGCCATGATGGTAACTCTGGGTACTCCCCAGACTTGGGAACATTTCAAGCAGGTATTTTTGGAGCAGTTCTTTCCGACAGCCATGAGGTTCGACAAGGAGAACGAGTTTCTGACTCTCACTCAAGGAAGTTCAACTGTGGGTCAGTACGCGGCTAAGTTTGAAGAGTTATATCAATTCTTCGGTTTGGCCGGGTATGCTCCCAATGACAAGTGGAAAACCGATAGGTTCAAGTATGGGCTAAGGGAAGACATTGCTCAGAGTTTGAGTTCTTTTGCCTATACTAACTATGCTGCCATGGTTCAACAAGCGCACATAGCTGAGAGTGACTTGAAAAGGTTATATGCAAGCAGAAAGGTATTCCATCAGAATAAGAAGAATGTTGGATCATCCAACCATCAGACGGGTCCCAGGCACAATTCCAACAAAGGGAAACAGGTTCAGTCATCGAACTCCTCAAAATTCAGTACGTGTTCCAACTGTGGAAAGTACCATCAAGGGAAATGCCAGATGGGATCCAACCAGTGTTATTTCTGCAAGAAAGACGGCCATTTTGCACGGGACTGCCCAGAGAAAGAGAAGAGTCAAGGAAGTAACCCTGCTGCTACTACAACTCATGGGAGAGTTTACACCTTGGACGCCCAGAAGGTCACACCGTCAGATAATCTACTAAGGGGTATGGGATCTGTTTTTAATAACTCCGTTAGTATTTTATATGATTCAGGTGCGACTCATTGTTTTATATCAAAAGTTTGTGCCGAACGGTTGGGATTGGCTTTAACTCCCTTGCCTCAACCAATCTCCATTAAGACTGCTGCTGAGGGTAGTGTTCAGACCCAAGCGATATGTGAAAATTGTCTTCTATCCATAGGAGACAGGAATTTTGTAGTAGACTTCATTTGTTTACCAATGAAGGGCATGGATGTCGTCCTAGGAATGAGTTGGATGACGGCCAACCATGTGACTATAGATTGCTTCCATCGAACTATCGGTTTTGCCTCCGAATCAGTGGAGCTACAACCGCCAAATTCTGAAGCTGTTATTTCTTTCACATCGGCCAGTAACTATCTATTCCAAGGCGCGGAAGCTTACGTCATGATGCTGTCTGCATCCACTGAGACAGGTCAGGATTTATCTTCTGTGCAAGTTGTTAATGAATTTCTTGATGTGTTTCCCGATGAAGTTCCTTCATTTCCTCCGGATCGTGAGGTGGAATTTTCTATAGAATTGGTTCCAGGCATTGGACCTATTTCTATAGCCCCGTATCGAATGTCGCCATTAGAGTTGAGGGAATTGAAAGTTCAACTAGAAGAGCTAATTTCCAAGCGGTTTATCCGGCCGAGTGCCTCACCATGGGGTGCTCCAGTGTTGCTTGTCAAGAAGAAGGACGGAAGTATGAGATTGTGTATCGATTATCGTCAGTTGAATAGGGTGACTGTCAAGAACAAGTACCCTTTACCGAGAATTGATGATTTGCTAGATCAGTTGAGGGGAGCTTCTGTATTTTCAAAGATTGATTTAAGGTCCGGTTATCACCAAATCAGGGTTCGAGCTTTGGACGTCCCGAAGACCGCTTTCCGTACGAGATATGGACACTATGAATTCGTAGTGATGCCCTTCGGTTTGACCAATGCTCCAGCTGTATTTATGGATTATATGAATCGAATTTTTAATCCTTATCTGGATCAGTTTGTGGTAGTGTTCATCGATGATATCTTGGTGTTCTCTAAGACGATTGAGGAGCATGTGCAACATCTCCGAATTGTTCTGAACGTACTCCGAGAGAAGAAGTTGTATGCTAAGCCGTCCAAATGTGATTTCTGGATGCCCGAAGTTAAGTTTCTGGGCCATGTAATATCTAGGACAGGTGTTGCAGTGGATCCCAGTAAGATCGAAGCTGTGGTAGACTGGGAACAGCCGTCTACGGTTACTGAGGTAAGAAGTTTCTTGGGATTAGCGGGGTATTATCGAAGATTCATTCAAGGATTTTCCCAGCTGGTTCTTCCACTCACTCGGTTAACTCGCAAGGGTCATCCGTTTGTTTGGGACTCAGACTGTGAAAATTGTTTCACGGAATTGAAGGGTCGTTTGACTTCTGCACCTATCCTGATTCTTCCTGATCCGTCAGTAGGATTCCAAATATATTGCGACGCTTCTGGTAAGGGTTTAGGATGTGTCCTAATGCAGAATCGACAAGTAGTTGCTTATGCCTCCAGGCAGTTAAAGCCCCATGAAGAGAATTACCCAACTCATGATTTGGAGTTGGCGGCGATTGTGTTTGCCCTAAAGATTTGGAGACATTACCTGTATGGGTCTCGTTTCGAAGTCTTTAGTGACCACAAAAGTCTGAAGTATTTGTTTGACCAAAAGGAGCTGAACAACAGACAGAGGAGATGGGTAGAATTCCTGAAAGATTATGATTTTGAATTGAAGTACCATCCTGGTAAGGCTAATGTTGTTGCTGATGCTTTAAGCAGAAAGTCTATCCATACTGCAAAGCTGATGATGCACGAGATGTCATTGTTGGAATCATTCAGAGACCTCAATTTGAGAGTTAAGTCAAGAAGGAACGGGTTGGTGTTGAGTCACATTCAGATTTCAAGTTCATTGAGGAATCTAATTCGCTCAGCCCAAGAAGGTGATGTAGAGCTGCAAGCGCAGAAGAGATTGCCGAGCTACACCGAAGATGGTGATGGCGTAATTCGTGTTGATGGCAGAATCTGTGTGCCGAATGATGAGGATGTGAAGAGGCAAGTTTTAGAAGAAGCTCATAAGAGTCGGTTCTCAATACATCCTGGGTCTACCAAGATGTATCGAGATCTGAAGCAATTGTACTGGTGGCCAGGTATGAAAGTGGATATAGCAGAGTTTGTGTCTCGATGCTTGACTTGTCAAAAGGTTAAGATAGAGCACCGGAAGCCAGGCGGCCAGTTACAACCGTTGAATGTACCTGAATGGAAATGGGAAAGCATATCTATGGATTTTGTCATGGGATTGCCGCGGTCCCAAACCGGAAATGATTCTATTTGGGTAGTGGTGGATCGCCTGACCAAGTCCGCTCATTTTATTCCAGTGCGTTCGACTCACAAGGTTGCTAGGTTAGCAGATGAATATCTCAAGAATATTGTTAAGTTGCATGGAATCCCTACAAGTATCATCTGTGATCGAGATCCCAAGTTTACATCTCGATTTTGGAGAGCATTGAACATGGCGTTGGGAACAAAAGTGTGTGTTAGCACTGCTTTCCATCCTCAGACAGACGGGCAGACTGAGAGGACAATCCAGACATTGGAGGATATGTTGAGAGCTTGTGTACTCGATAGTGGAGGCAGATGGGAGGATCACCTTCCATTGGTGGAATTCTCATACAACAACAGTTATCATTCTAGTATCGGAATGGCTCCATATGAAGCATTGTATGGAAGGAAGTGCAGGACACCATTGTGTTGGTGGGATGTAGGTGAGCAGAGATTGTTGGGACCAGATTTAGTCCGGGAGACTACGGAGAAGATCCGTCAAATCAGAGAAAGGATGAAAGCCGCGCAGAGTCGGCAAAAGAGTTATGCGGATAAGAGGAGAAGGCCGCTAGAATTCGAAGAAGGAGATCATGTCTTTTTGAAACTTTCTCCAACCATTGGGACCGGTATTGCTTTGCGAGCGAAGAAGCTCAGTCCTCGGTATGTCGGACCCTTCCAGATTATCGAGCGAGTTGGGCCGGTAGCGTATCGCATTGCCTTACCTCCAGAATTGTCCAGATTACATGATGTGTTTCATGTATCGCAGCTAAGGAAATATATTCATGATCCGAATCAACCATTAAGCCATGAAGCGATTGACATCAGAACGGATCTATCTTATCATCCTACCCCAATCAGGATCATCGAACGTGGCGAGAAAACGCTCCGGACGAGGTCAATTCCTATTGTCAAGGTGCTTTGGGACGGTGTGTCACCTGACGAAGCGACATGGGAAGTAGAGGAGAGCATGCGGGAGAAATATCCGTATTTGTTCGAGTAAGGTATGTTTTGTCAATTTTGAGGACAAAATTTTAGAAGTTGGGGTGATTGTAACATCCCCTAATTGGCTAATTTCAATTATTAAAAAATTAGCGAGAGGTTATATATATTTATTATAATATTCGGATAATTATGCTTGTTAAGTGAATAATTGTTTGAGTAAGTGTTAGGAGTAATGAGTTAAGTTAAGCTTCATAGGTAATAAAATGTCCCAAGTAATAGAATTAGTAGCTAAGGGGTATTTGGGTAAATTCCCTAGTTTAAGTGACCAGCTGACCCTAAGTCCTCCTTACCCACTTTAATTTGTGGAAGTTCAGAAATAAGAAAGAAAAACTGAAGTGAGGAGTAGAGAGAAAGAGGAGAGCTCGCGAGAGAGAGAGGGTTTGGAAGAGAGAAGAGTTCCATGGAAACTTGATGCATGTAAGATCTGAACCCACCATTGTTCACCATTCTTCTCCCTCTATACATTGATGCCCAGAAATCTTCCATCAACCCACTCTATCGCAAATCACCATTTGTGCACCTTTGAAGCTCCAAGCTCAAAAATGGAGTGTTGATGCTCCAAATAGTTGCATGTCTTTGTTATAGTCCTATATTCAGTACCACAGCTCACATCAAAGCAACAAACCTGTTTGAAGCTCATTTGAGTTGCTGAGTTCGAGTCTTAGTTCCTTGGGAAGTTCGGTTCAGTTTTGGAGCGAGTCGGAGGCGGTTCGTGAGGCTATTCGAACGAGTCGACTGCTAGATTCGTCGTTTTAGGGATTTTCATCACTTCGGGTGAGTTCTATAACTCGCTTAGGGAACGTGTTCGTTTTTCGAGTCTTCACTTTTGAAAATTATTGTCACACGTTTCTGGTATCGAAGGAATTATATTGAAAACCGTTTTCCCAAAGCTCATGATTGAACTATGAATTTCTTGATTGATTGTTGGGTGTGCTGGATTGGATTGCTATAATATTGTGTTTTAATGCGTGTTTGAGTTTGGGCCTCGATCGGAAGGGAAGTTGGAATCGGAATGGAATGGAATAACCCCTTGAAAAATCTGTTTTCTGGAAACTGATGGAGCCACACGGATCGTGTGCCTCTGGGCACGGGTCGTGCGCCTCCATCTGATACGACATGAACTGTATTTTTAAAATGCGCACGGATCGTGTGCCCAGTAGCACGGGTCGTGCGTAAGTCTCTGAAACTTTCTGTAAATCTGGTAGCTAACGCACGGATCGTGCGCTTAGTCGCACGGGTCGTGCGTATCTTCCTGGAAAAATTTCTACAAACTGTTCAACCACGCACGGGCCGTGCGCCTACACGCACGGGTCGTGTGAGATTTTCTGACCTTCAATTTCAAAGTGCATTTTATCCATTCCAAATGATTCCAATCCTCTTCTAATCCATTCCCAAAGGGGCCACTACAAGGTAAAGGTAACAATGGTATGAGATTGAACATGTTCGATAGAATAATAGTGTGTTATGAATAAAATGGAAAACCGCTCTTAGAGAACGCGAGAGTGCAAATGTTAAAGAATGATAATAACACACGATACATGACTGATATTGTACACTGAGATTGACTGATATGGTACACGGTACTTGACTGATATTATACACTGAAATTGACTGATATGGTACATGGTACTTGACTGAAATGACTAACAGCCCATTGCGGGTACACAGACTGAAAATGTATAATAAATACAAGAGGAAAAAGGGTGACGACCCTAAGAGGTTAGCATACTAGGGGAGGGGAAGTCATGAGCCCCAAAACCTAGACTCAAGAATGTTTCCCCTGCTAAAAATAGCGGGATGGGTTCACCAAAAGGTCAAGAGATGCCTATAAAATAGGTAGACTGAGGTGTTATGCTAAAAACATGGAACAAAGATTGCATGCTTCATGTGTCGCTTAGGAGGGCCATGAGCATGAAGGTTACAGGAACTGAATGTATTTCAACGTGGTTGCTTTTTAGGACCACGAGTTCAAAACAAGTCATAATGAACCGCTAGAGTAGTAAGGGGTCTCGATAGGACTCACTGAGATAATGTTTATCTCACCCTTTATATTTGTGGTTTTTACAGAGAAACAGGGGAAAGCAAAGGCGGTAAAGCATGGTTAGCTGGTGTGACTCTTGGAGTCATTGAAGACCTAGTTTAATGTTTTAGACCTTTGTTCCGTTTATTGTTTCTATGTTCCGATTGTATAACTTTCATTGTCAAGTTGTAAAATCGTTTCCGCTACTTTATGTTTTGAGTATTGAACACCAGGATGTATACAAGTCTTAAGTTTTGGAACTTAAGCATACTGTGGAAAGTTTATGAGGTTCAGAGAACCAGTTTTTATGCATTATCTAAAGTTTTAGATGTGTTCAATATTTCAATAACAGGAAGTTACTCTGATGTATGCCATTTAGTGCATTTCGGTGATTCTAAATTTTAGAATTTATCGGGGTGTTACAACCTCCCTCCCATGTGTTTCCTCTTTTATCTCTCATACCCTAACCCTTGAATAGATCCTCTCAACTTGAAAGCATACAAATGCGCAATGTTGAATTAGGATTATAGGTCTTGCCCAAGAATATTGGCGTCCCAAAATTCTTTTTGCAATTGCTAGCAGTGTTGATATACCATTTAGTCTAGATGACACAACAAGTAAAAGCTCCTTTGAGAGATCATTCAGCCATTTTGGACTCATCCAAGTTGAGAGGTCAGGTTATGCTTCTTTGTCGGCATTGAATATGAAAATTTGCCTTTATTTTGTATAAATTGCAAGACTATTGGCCATACCACTAGTGATTGTATAATAGAAGGATGCACTCTAATGTGGAAAAGAATAATTAAGGAGAAAAAGATCCCAGAATATGTTTTTCAGGAAAAACATGTTTCTAAATTTGTTCTTAAGCTATAGGCTACTAATAATGTGAACCACAAGCAGAAAAGCTCGGGTAACCTACGTGAATAAGGAAGATCTTAAAGGTGTCGACAATGATCCAAGTGACGACTTGGTTCCTTAGTCGTTGTCGGGGGTACCTTCTAATAAAGAATAAGATGTCCTGGACTCTTTTGCTTCGGATGACGGTTAGCAAATGTTGCCTGCGGTTATGCAAATGCAGGAGACATCTGTGCACTCTCTTCATAATACTCCTTTTGTTCAAGACAACACCATTGTTATTAGAGGTTGTAACTCGGCCTCATCCTCCACTCAACACCCCAATGCCAGGCTAGATTTGCTAAATGCTTCAAACTCTGATGCTACTTCTAATCTAGTGGTAGCGTCAGGCATGAGAATATTGGGAAAGCCTCGGGGCATGTGTTAGATGATGTTACTGATGATAAGCTTGAACCGGTGGTTTCCATGACCTAAAAGAAGAAGTAAAAAAGAAATTGGTCAAGAAAATGGTCGGTTATAATACCCGCTCAAAGACAAATTTTTCCTGTCTCTTTTTGATCTTACTGTAGTAAGTTACACTACAAAAAAACTGGTCATAAGCGAGGGGAATTTCCCTCGCAAAATGACCTAAATCCGTCGGTAATGGTCATTTGCAAGGGAATTAGCGACAGACTGGTTCCCTCGCTAATTCCCTCCTCGCTACTGGGATTAGCGAGGGAATTTTCCCTCGCCAATTCCCTCGCTAATTAGCGAGGGATTAAAATTCTGACATGCGTCCAATTTCCCTCGCTAATTCCCTCGCTAATTCCGTCACTAATGCCCAACTGATTGAATTTTTTTTTGATAAACCTGCTTTTATACCTGTTTATTTTAATAATAAATATTAAAATCTAAAATATATAAAACAGTTTAAAATAAAAATTCCGAGAATAAAATTCTTCAATACCATAAAATTCGAATCAACAACACTTAATCTGAAATGTTATAACAAAATATTGAACTGTCAAACTGATACAACAATTCCTAAAAGCTGCCACCATCAGACTCCTCGACCTCCCCAGCCTCTCCAGACTCCCCAGACTCCCCAGACTCCTCAGCTTGCTCATCATCTTGCTCCTCATCTTGCTGCTCATGTTGCTGCATATTCTTAAAATACCTAAACATCAGCTCCTGCCTACGGGTCACCTTAGCAAAGTCTTCCTGCATCTTTTTCATAGCCTCAGTAGGTGAGAGAAGAGGAATTCGTAGGAGAGAGAGGAGAGGAAGAGGAGTTCATGTTGGTGGTGGTGTGGTGGTGGTGGAAGGTGGAGAGAATAAGAGAGAAAGAGGAAAGAAATTCGTAGGTGAGAGAAGAGCAATTCGTAGGAGAGAGAGATAGGAGAGGAAGAGGAGAGGATCCTACATGGTGGTGGTGGTGGTGGAAGTTATGGAAGGTGGGAGAGAAGAAGAGAGAAGAGTGAAGAGTGTGAGGAGAGTAGGAGAGAAGAGTGTGTTTTGGTAGAGAGAAGTGTGAGAGGATAAATAAGCTGAAAACTGTCAGAAATTAGCGAGGTACTAAAAATTTCGTCGCTAATCACATGCACGGAGCCATATGATCTGAAAACTGTCAGAAATTAGCGAGGGAATTAGCGAGGGACTAAAAATTCCGTCGCTAATCACATGCACGGAGCCCTATGATCTGAAAATTGTTAGAAACTAGCGAGGGACTAAAAATTCCGTAGCTAATGACAACATTAGCGAGGGAATTGAGTTCCCTCGCAAATATCCCTCGCTAATAAGCTTTTTTTTTGTAGTGTACTTCTTCACATTGTTAATAATCTTACAAGGGTGATATATATTACATAACTACTAATTAATTTTGAAAAAAAAAATAAAAACGAAATTGAAACAATGAAGCATCTGGAAACCATTATTCATCTTCAAACTTCATCTTCAACCCATCAAACTTCATCATCTTCACATATCTAAAAACTCGTCATCACCAAATTGATTTTTGAAACTCATCTTCACAACATTCATTCAGATTCCATTTTCTATTTCCTTCATCTTCCTCAACACCACCACCATAAAAACAGAGAAACGGAAAAGATGAAAGAAACCCATTTTCGATTTTGATTTCGAAATCATGAAATCAGAAACGAAAATGTTGCAGAACATAAAGATCTGATTTTATGAAGATCTGGTGAGATTCGCAATATGCATATATCCAGATTGTGTTTTGATGTGTTTCTGGATGAAGATGATGATCGTTTTTATTTTTTTTTTCAAAACTAATTAGTAGCTATGTAATATATATCACCCTTGTAAGATTATTAATAATGTGAATAAGTGTTGAAGTGGTTAAGGAGTGTGCTTTGGAGCCAAAGAGTTGTGGGTTGGATTCCTAGGCCATTCTTTTTATAAACTACTTTTCAATAAATACATTTCAGTTACTGTATGTCACGTGGCAGCCATCCATTGGTTGCTCACGTGGCAATGGTGACATGACATCCCTATTGGCAGCCACATCAGCATCTATTAACGGTGTTAGCCTAAAACTAACGGTGGGGACCAAACTAAAAGCGTTTGGTATTTGCAAGGGCTTTTATTAAAAACAAAATTGCAGGGACGAAACTGAATTTTGGAGATATTTGCAGGGACGAAACATACCTTTAAGCCAATTCTAGAATGTAGCAAATTGGGGTAAAAATTTATGATTTAGTATCAATCCCCTTATGAAGGCTCAAATCTGACCTTTAGAAGCTAATTCACAAAAAGTACTCAACAGGGACAAATTGTAATTATCACCTTCCTAAGGATATCATCACAGTTACAATTAAGAACAAGTCTGTCAAGTAAGTTAATTATGGGATCCCCTAAAGGAAAAATCTCTCTTTTTTTCAACTTTAAGCATAATTCATTCAAAACAAGTCAGAAAAAATAAACTCTCCTCCCCCACACTAGCATGAAGCATGGTCCTCAATGCAAAATATCAAACTGGCACAAAAATAGATAAATGAGAGAAAGTAAGAGTAACTTCCCTGAGAGAGCTTGGTATATGAGCTTATTCCTAAAAACAAAACAAAACAAAAATGAGAGAAAATAAAACACAGGATGCCTCTTGCTAAGAGCTTGTTTAACGTCCCGGGCCTGACGGTACTAGAGTCGATCCTTGAGAGCAGTGACATAGGCCACTTGGAGTAGCCTTCCTCAAATTGCTTCACACGTTGACCATTTAATTTAAAAGTTGTACCATCTTCATGAGATACCTCAAGTACTCCATAAGGAAAAACTTAAGTAATAGTGTAGGGGCCATACCACCTTGAGCGCAACTTTCCTGAAAAAAAACGCAAATGTGAGTTATAAATTAAAACTTTCTCGCCAACATGGAATTCACGCTGCTGGATGGGCTTATCATGCCATTTTTTAGTCCGCTCCTTATATAACTTGGCATTCTCATAAGCTGCCAGGCTGAGCTCATCCAATTCATCTAACTACAGCAACCTATTTTCACCTGTAAGCTGAGCATCAAAGTTTAGAGATTTTAAAGCCCAAAGTGCTTTATGCTCTTATTCAACAGGAAAATGACATGCTTTTCCAAAAACAAGGCGGTAAGGAGACATCCCAATGGGGGTTTTAAAAGTAGTTCTATAGGCCCAGAGTGCATCATCCAAGTTCAATGACCAATCTTTTCTTGTAGCACTAACTGTCTTCTCTAAAATCCTTTTCAGTTCTCTTTTTGAAACTTCAACCTAGCCACTAGTTTGTGGATGATAAGGAGTCGCTACCTTATGGGTGACATCATATTTGCTCAAAAGATTTTCAAATTGTTTATTACAAAAATGAGTGCTACCAACACTAATAATGGCTCGGGGATTGTCAAATCTCGAAAAAATATTTTTCTTTAAAAATTTCACCACCACCCGAGCATCATTAGTGGGTAAGGCTACAGCTTCCACCCACTTAGACGCATAATCTATAGCAACAAGAATATGTTGAATTGAAAAGGATTTAGGGAAGGGGCCCATAAAGTCAATTCCCCACACATCAAATCCTACCTTTTAAATGGATGCAGCTTGAGGCCAAATATAGTGCCAAACTTTTAAGGGCATTTTCGTCAATTCAACACTAACTTTTGATGCATAACAGCTTTACTTATTTTTCTCTCTCTCCCTAGGTGAAACACCTTTCACTCAGTCCCTATTCTCCCTCGTCTCTAATTCTCTCTCCTCTCTTCCTCGTCTCTAATTCTCTCTCTTCCCTCCCTCAATCTCTAATTCTCCCTCAGTAAAATGGGAGAAATGGAGAAATAATACTGGGGGAAAAAATGGGAGAAGTAAAAATGGAGAAACAGTGAAGCATAAGTGTTAGAGTTGGCAAAAAAATCAGGAGCTGAGAGTGAAAACAAGAGAGAAGGAGCTGAGAGTGAAAACAAGATGAGAGCGAGAGAAGCAAAGGGGTGTGAGTTAGTGTTTTAAATTGTGGACTGCATTACAAATTGCGGCCGCACTGTTGCGGTTGCGGCTTGTGCCGCTTCGGCATCGTACCGCAATTGCGGTGTGATTTCCAATCACATACACTCCGCAACGCCGTCGTATACTACTGTAAGCCACCGCAACAGACTCTGAACTCAAATGCATTTGTTCATTTTTTTTTCAGAAGAAAGGAAAAGGCGAGAGTGAGAGTGGAAGAAAGAGTAATTAAACGGAGGTTTAGCCTCCTTTGCCTTCTTCGTAGCACATATGCAGCATCGTGACCCATAAATCTGGTTCATCGCTTCTTCTTTCACAACTACAAGTTGCCATAGCCTTCGCCAACTTCATCGGATTCTTTCATTTCCATTCTTATAGCTGTTAGGATATGGAATTCTTCTGCTCACAAGCCTTCAAAGCAAAATCAGAACGTTGCATCCTCTTTCTATTACTAAGCTCCACCCCCATTTCAGCAACTTCTCTGCCCATTTTAAAAATTGGCCGCAGAGAGGGAGACATGGGGAAGAGATGGGGGAGAGATCGAAGGAGTAGGTTGAGAGAGGGGGTTTCGATGATGGCAGGGGGAGGTCCGACGTAGAAGGCGGAAGGAGAAGTGGTGGTTGGAGAGAGAGAGAGAGAGAGAGAGAGAGAGAGAGAGAGAGAGAGGGTGATGGTTATGGTGGTGGTGATGGTCCTATTTTGTTTTTTTTGTTTATTCATCCCTATTCTATTTTCTTCCGGTCATCAGCCCCTTCTGTTGCCCTCTCTCTCTCTCTCTCTCTCTCTCTCTCTCTCTCTCAATGCATGTCAACCACGTTTCTTCTTCTTGATTCTTTTTCACATTCCTTTGCTTGCAGTCTCTTACTACTAAGACAACTTATCTAGGCATTGGCATAGTGATGCTTCCTTTTTCCCACTCTCTCTCATCTTCCTTTGTGAACATGTAAATATAATTATGCAAATCCACTTGAATTGTGAAAGTTTGAGTATGTTTGGTTTCTCCATCCATTTCTCTCTTTGTAGCCTAATTGTCCTTTCCTATTTTAGATTTCTATACAATTTTCATTTTAAAAACCTGGAAACATGAAATTAACATGACACTTATATACTAATTTGGGGGATTTAGGTGTTGTATGGTGGAAATTTATGGGCCCTACTTATTAATTTTGCTCACTTTTTTACATGTGAATCATGTTTTCAGTTTAATATGAAATAATCCATCTGTTTATAGGAGGTATTTAAATGAGTCTATAGACTTTATATAACAGAAATGGTAAACAACTCGAAACCATATATAAGATTTTAGTAAAAGGTATATATAATACGAATATCATTGGCTTATAGTTAACAAATAATGATTTAGTGTATTTACATCCATCGATACTAGCTCACCCCTTGCATCGCATGGGTAAGGAGGCTAGTATCTCACAAACTAAAATATTGTTTAAAGGCATCTCTTGACGCTTAGTATTGCCACTCCTTTGACAACAACTATCCACTACAAGAAATTTTGGAATTTCCGGCGGACAAAATCCGCCGGTAAGGGCAACAATCCACCGGAAATTGCACATTACCAGCGTTTTTTCCCGCCGGAAAATCGTTCCCAGGTAACAGTTACCGGCGGACTTTTCGCCGGAAATTCCTGGCGGATTTTTCGGCGGAAAATCCGCCGGTAATTGTTACCTAATACGCCAATAAATTTACTTTTTGATCCACTGGTAAATGCGAAGATTCCGCCGGTTAATACGGGCGCCAAAGCCGCCGGTAACATATTAGAAATCCGCCGGTAATTTTATTTTATTTTTTAAAAAAATAGTTTTTTTATTAGTTTATTTTAAAAAAAATATTTTTTATTATTCGTTTATTAAAATATTTATTATTTAATTCGTTTATTTAATTTAAAAAAATTATTATTAATTTTATAATATAAATATTTATTTTTTAAATACATACTAATTAAACGAGAATTGAATAATGCTTTAAAATGATAAAATTTCCATAAACATCCATACAAAATATTTAAAAACATTTATTACAAAATATAAATTAAAATATCCAACAATTGAAATTAAAATATCTAATAAAACTGCTATTGATAGTAGTGGTCGGATGGGTTATTGTTGAGATCTGTATTATTTAACATGTTTCAAATTCAGTATTGTTGAGGTCTAGATCTGTGTTGGGCTACTGCTAGGGTTGCTCGGGCTGCTGCTGGGGTTGTTGGGGCTGATGGGGCTGCTGCTGAGGCTGAGAGTACGGTTGACCATACGAGTTGTGGAAGGAGGGCTGGAAGAATGGTGCGTACTGTAACGCCCCAAAATAGTTTAATTATTTATTTAATTAAATTATTTAAGGCTTACAATATTTATTTAATTTAATTAAATAATTCGAGTTTAAGTATTTTATTTTATTTTATTAGGAGGTGCTATTACTAATTAAGTGGTGCGAGCAAGGGCCCGTGATCCACAATTAGGCCCGTGGCCCATTTCTTTGGCATAGGAGTCGAATTCATTGGGGTCTAGGGAGTTAGTGGCAATTCACCCAAGTGAGAAAAGAAAGAAAAAGAAACGTAGAGAGAGTGAGAAGAGAGTTGCGAAGAGGAGAAGGAGAAAGGGGCGAAGCTCATAGAGAGGAGGAGGAGGCTCATTGGTGGTTCGCATTCTTCCTTGAAGCTTGGCTAGCAAATTCGAATTTCACAAGGTTAGGGGGTCCTCTTTTTGTTCTTAATGAGTATGCGAATTATGAATTGCTTAGGGTTAGGGTCCTAGGTTAGTTCCATGATTTAAATTGTGTTGATTTTGAGAAATTATAATATTGTGATGATTGTTGTTGAATTATCAAGTTGAGAATTTTATGATTGATGATTGAATTGTGGTGAAATGCGAATTGTAGACCATATGTTTCAGTATATGATTATTTGGTGATTATGTAGTGAAATTGAGAATCATGGTGACATGTTAGAAATATATATATAATTGGGCATTTTGGTGAATTTAATTTGGTGAATGAAAGTGGAAAAATTCTGTTTAGGAGCCCCTAGGCGCCTTGGGCGCCATATGCCTATTGCTGAAAAAATTTTGTGTTGCGCCTAGTCATGGGCACCAGGCGCCCAGCAGTGTGCTGCGCCTGTTTCCAACAATTCTGTTGCCCTGTGTTGCCATTCTGTGTTGCTGTCTCTGTTGCCTGTGTTGCCATTCTGTGTTGCTGTCTCTGTTGCCTGTGTTGCCATCCAGTGTTCCTGTGCTGCCAGTTTTGGCACATGTTGCTTGTGTCATGGGCGCCAAGGGCCCCAAAGTTCTGGTGATAGTTTTGTGAAAATTGTTTTCAGGTTTTTATACTTGGGTAAAATGGCTCATGAAAACTGATTTTGGTCAAGAAAGGAGTTGAGTTGCGTATTTTCACTAGGTGCCTAGTGCATGGGCGCCAAAATTAAAGTTCAGCTTTTGATAAAATTTTTATTGAGTTTTCA
Organism: Astragalus membranaceus; assembly: GCA_039519185.1. NCBI lineage: Eukaryota > Viridiplantae > Streptophyta > Magnoliopsida > Fabales > Fabaceae > Astragalus > Astragalus membranaceus. Next base: position 96,354,570 of record CM076849.1, read on the forward strand.
TGTCCTAAGCATTTGGCTCGTGTAAAATGAATTTCGAAGAAAAATGAGTTGTGTAGCATGTTGGCCTTAGGCGCCTAGTGCTTGGGCGCCATGTTGCTGCTGTTCCCTGGGCGCGCCTGTGCGCGTTGTTGCTTCTGGGCGCCAGCGCCTATGCGCTTGTTGCCTTCCTGGGCGCCCAGCGCCTATGTGCGCGTGTTGCCTCCTGGGCGCCTAGCGCCTGTGCGCTGTTGCGCGTGTTGTTCCTGGGCGCCAGCGCCCATGCGCCTGTGCGTGTTGCTTCTCCTGGGCGCCAAGCGCCCATGCGCCAGTTTCCAGGATGTCTAACATTTTTCCTAAATTGTTTTTAATGTAACTTTTGACTCGGTTATCCAAATTCAACGGTTCAAAATGCGTTTTGAAGCTAATTTCAGTGCCTATCCAATAGTCTCAAATTTATGCAAAAATAATTTATTTTTACTGGTGCTTCTGGCTGATGGTGTTCAAGTGTCCAAATGGCTATTTTTACCCACTTTCTCTATGTCTTGTCAATGTCCTAAGTTGGTCTATTTGAATGGGTGTTGGTGTGAGTGGTGAGCTGACTTGGTGAGTGATGATGAGGTGAGATTGGTGAGCAGAGGCTTCGGCCTAATTTTAATTTGGTGAGTTAATTAATGCACTATGGTGAGACTAGAATTTAAAATGTGAAATTGACTGATTTGTGGTGTGTTGTGATGCATTCTCCATAACACCGCATGAAGCATGTGCATTATTGGTGAGCAGAGGCTACGGCCTAATTTGTATTTGGTGAGCAGAGGCTACGGCCTATCTGTATTTGGTGACGGATCCGACATGCATGTACCCGTGGAGTTTGGGTTGCATTACATGCATAAATCATATATTCTGTGGTGCTGTTTGGAAATACAATATTGATGCGATTGTTCCATTATTGTGAATTGGTGTGCCTAGTTTCCCTTTTTCCTATGCATTGCTTAATTTCCATATGTTATTAATTATGAAAAGAGACTCACCCTACTGCCTTTATGTTGCTTCTTATGTCGGCAACGTGCAGGTAATGATGAGTGAAGGTTTCCTGTATGCCTTCGTCTGGTAGGAAGTGTCACGCTCTGATACGTAGCACCAGGGGGGGGGGTTGTCTTAGGTTTATGCTTTATTTTCTTAAAACTGCTAGACTTTGTTGGTGATGTATTGGTTTTAATTTTGAATTGATTATTATTCCGCTGCTGATGGTGATTGGATTTAGTTGATGCGAACTAAGCCTTTTTCTTATGGTGTTATGTATCTTGTTAATTATGAAGTAAATGTAGCACTCGCTTGAATTGTTTTCAAAAAAAAAAAAAAAGAGACTCTGATTTTATTTACAAGTAAAGTTATAGAAAAGGGGTGTTACATTAGTGGTATCAGAGCAGTTCGGTCTGTCCGGCCAAGTCGTCTTGTCATAGTGTCTTATGACAAATAGAATTGTTAGATTAGTTCTAAATTTCTGTTTGTGCTGCAGTGATAGTTTGAAATGGCCAGACGGGACGATGCTGCACTTGCTGCTGCCTTGCAGGCTATAGCCGGGGCGATGGGTAATATACCCGGTGTTGTTAATGATGGGACGCGCAATTTGGCTACGTTCCAGAGAGAGAATCCACCTGTCTTTAAGGGCAAGTATAATCCAGATGGTGCTTTGGCATGGCTGAAAGAGATTGAAAGAATATTCCGGGTCATGGATTGTGATGATGCGCAGAAGGTCAGGTATGGTACCCATACGCTGGCAGAGGAAGCTGATGATTGGTGGATGGAGGTGAGGCAGAGATTAGAAGCTGCTAATGAAGAGATAACTTGGGCTGTTTTCCGTAGAGAGTTCTTGCGGAAGTATTTTCCTGAAGATGTGAGAGGTAAGAAAGAAATAGAATTCCTTGAGCTGAAGCAAGGAAGCATGTCAGTGACAGAGTATGCTGCCAAGTTCACTGAATTGGCTAAGTTTTATCCCCATTATACTGATGCTGATTCTGAGTTCTCAAAGTGTATTAAGTTTGAGAATGGGCTGAGGGCCGATATTAAGAAAGCTGTAGGGTACCAGAAGATTCGGGTATTCGCTGATTTGATCGACAGTTGCAGGATATATGAGGATGATAGTAATGCTCACTCCAGGGTCATGAGGGATCTGAGGGGTAAGTTTCAGAACCGGGGTAAACCGTATGAGGCTCCAGCTGGTAAGGGTAAGCAGAGGTATGCTGACAATAAGAAAGCAAGTGGGGGAGATGCCCCTGCGAAGGTTGTGTGCTACAGGTGTGGCAAGCCGGGTCACAAGAGTTTTGACTGCTCAGATAATAAATGTTTCAAATGCGGTAAAGAGGGTCACGTGGCTGCGAAATGTGAGAAAAGGGATGTGGTGTGTTACAATTGCGGGGAATCAGGTCATATTAGTACTAAGTGTACTAAGCCGAAGAAAGAGAAGTCCCATGGAAAGGTGTTTGCTCTCGCAGGATCAGAGGACACTAATGAGATTCGAGGTACATGTTTTATTAATGGTATTCCCTTGATTGCTATTATTGATACTGGTGCTACGCATTCATTTATTGCTGCTTTGTGTGCTGAGAAATTGGACCTTGTTTTATCTTCTATGATGAGGGAGATGGTTATTGACACTCCAGCTAAGGGTTCAGTAACTACCTCTCTTGTGTGTGCTAAGTGCCCTCTGTCAATCTTCGGTAGAGATTTTCTTGTTGATCTTATTTGTTTGCCGTTGGGAGGGTTGGACGTCATTCTTGGTATGGACTGGTTAGTATTTAACCATGTGCATATTAATTGTTTCCGGAGATCTGTGAGTTTCTTTCCTCCCGAAGAGGAAGAATCAGTGTTGTTGCCTGCTGGTCATTTGCATAAGGTAATGAAGGAGGGAGTTCATCTGTTTGCTTTGATGGCGTCATTGTCTGCTGAGAATCAGGCAATCATTGAAAGGGTTCAAGTAGTGTGTGAGTTCCCTGAAGTGTTCCCAGATGAAATTCCAAGTGTCCCGCCAGAGAGGGAGGTTGAGTTTGCCATTGATCTTATACCTGGTACTAGGCCTGTGTCTATGGCACCGTACCGAATGTCAGCCTCAGAGTTGTCTGAATTGAAAAAGCAATTAGAAGAGCTGCTTGAGAAGAAATTTGTAAGACCAAGTGTGTCACCGTGGGGTGCTCCGGTATTGTTAGTGAAGAAGAAGGACGGGAGTATGAGACTTTGTGTCGATTATAGGCAATTGAACAAAGTGACAATAAAGAACAGGTATCCGCTTCCCAGAATTGATGATCTGATGGACCAGTTGGTAGGTGCTAAGGTGTTTAGTAAAATCGATTTGAGGTCAGGTTATCACCAGATCAAGGTAAAGGATGAAGACATTCAGAAAACCGCTTTCAGAACGAGATATGGGCACTATGAGTATTCTGTTATGCCGTTTGGGGTTACCAATGCGCTGGGTGTGTTTATGGAGTACATGAATCGTACTTTTCATAGTTACTTGGATCGGTTTGTAGTTGTGTTTATTGACGACATTCTGGTGTATTCTAAGACAGAAGAGGAGCACGCAGAACATTTGAGGTTAGTGCTGGAAGTATTGAAAGAAAAGAAATTGTATGCAAAATTGTCTAAGTGTGAGTTCTGGCTGAATGAAGTAGGTTTCCTTGGTCATATTATCTCTGGTAATGGTATAGCTGTGGACCCAGCCAAGGTTGATGCTGTGTCTCAATGGGAGAGCCCGAAGTCAGTTACAGAAATCAGAAGCTTCTTGGGATTAGCTGGTTATTATAGGAGATTTATCGAAGGTTTCTCGAAGTTGGCACTTCCGTTGACTCAATTGACATGTAAGGGAAAAGCTTTTGTGTGGGATGCTCGCTGTGAGGAGAGCTTCAATGAGTTGAAGAAGAGGTTGACTACGTCGCCCGTTTTGACTTTGCCTGTTCCTGATCGACCGTTTGTAGTATATTGCGATGCTTCCAAGATGGGTTTGGGAGGTGTATTGATGCAAGAGGGTAAGGTAGTAGCTTATGCGTCCAGACAGTTGAGGACCCATGAGAAGAACTACCCTACTCATGATTTGGAACTAGCTGCAATCGTGTTTGTGCTAAAAATTTGGAGGCACTATCTGTATGGTACCAGATTTGAAGTGTTTAGTGACCATAAGAGTCTGAAATACTTGTTTGATCAGAAGGAGCTAAATATGAGACAGAGACGTTGGCTAGAATTGCTGAAGGATTATGATTTCGGCTTGAACTATCACCCCGGCAAAGCTAATGTCGTGGCTGATGCTTTAAGTCGGAAGAGTTTGCATATGTCGGCTATGATGGTGAAAGAGTTAGAATTGACTGAGCAGTTTCGGGACATGAGTCTGGTTTGTGAAGTGACACCGCAGAGTGTCAGATTGGGGATGTTGAAGATCGGAAATGAATTTTTGGTTAGTGTCCGAGAAGCACAAAAGTCAGATGTAAAGTTGGTAGACCTGTTGGTTGTGAATGATCAAGATGTGGATGGAGATTTCAAGTTAGATTCCCAAGGTGTATTGAGATTCAGAGATAGGATCTGCATTCCTGACGATGCTGAGATGAAGAGAATGATTCTTGAGGAGAGCCATAGAAGCAAGTTGAGTATTCATCCCGGGGCTACGAAAATGTACCAAGATTTGAAGAAAATGTTCTGGTGGCCTGGTATGAAGAAGGATGTGGCTCAGTTTGTGTATTCTTGTCTGACTTGTCAGAAGTCTAAAATTGAGCATCAGAAGCCTGCGGGGTTGATGCAACCATTGGAGATTCCGGAATGGAAATGGGATAGCATTTCCATGGATTTTGTAACTGGTTTGCCAAATACAGTGAGAGGGTTTGATGCTATATGGGTGGTTGTGGACAGGTTGTCTAAGTCTGCTCATTTCTTACCAATTAATATGACTTATCCAGTTCCAAAGTTGGCAGAAATCTACATCAAGACTATTGTGAAGTTGCATGGCGTTCCGCTTAGTATTGTATCTGATAGAGATCCAAGATTCACATCTGAATTTTGGAAAAGTTTGCAGGAAGCTTTGGGTTCTAAGTTGAGGTTGAGCTCCGCTTATCATCCGCAGACAGATGGTCAGACGGAGAGGACTATTCAGTCGTTAGAGGACTTGTTGAGGGCATGTGTTCTTGAGCAGGGAGGTTCATGGGATTCTCATCTTTCGTTGATAGAATTCACCTATAACAACAGTTTTCACTCTAGTATTGGTATGGCACCGTTTGAGGCATTGTATGGTCGGAGATGTAGGACTCCGTTGTGTTGGTATGAATCTGGGGAGAGTGCAGTGTTGGGGCCTGAAATTGTGCGGGAAACAACTGAGAAGGTAAAATTAATCCGTGAGAAGATGAAAGCGTCGCAGAGTCGACAAAAGAGCTATCATGATAAGAGAAGGAAGGATTTAGAGTTTCAGGCCGGTGATCATGTGTTCCTGAGAGTCACTCCGGTGACTGGTGTTGGGCGTGCCTTGAAATCTAAGAAGTTAACTCCCCGTTTCATTGGTCCGTATCAGATTACGGAGAGGGTAGGAAGTGTTGCATATAGGGTGGCTTTGCCGCCTAATCTTTCAAACTTGCATGACGTGTTTCACGTGTCACAACTTCGAAAGTATGTTCCGGACCCGTCCCATGTGATTCAGATGGATGAAGTAGAGGTGCGGGATAATCTCACCGTGGAGACTATGCCTGTGCGGATTGAAGATAGAGAAGTGAAGACTCTGAGAGGGAAAGAAATTCTTTTGGTGAAAGTGGTTTGGTTAGGAGCTGCTGGTGAGAGTATGACTTGGGAGCTGGAGAGCAAGATGCGGGAGGCATATCCGGAGTTGTTTGATTCAGGTAATTTCGAGGACGAAATATTCTAAGTGGGGGAGAGTTGTAACGCCCCAAAATAATTTAATTATTTATTTAATTAAATTATTTAAGGCTTACAATATTTATTTAATTTAATTAAATAATTCGAGTTTAAGTATTTTATTTTATTTTATTAGGAGGTGCTATTACTAATTAAGTGGTGCGAGCAAGGGCCCGTGATCCACAATTAGGCCCGTGGCCCATTTCTTTGGCATAGGAGTCGAATTCATTGGGGTCTAGGGAGTTAGTGGCAATTCACCCAAGTGAGAAAAGAAAGAAAAAGAAACGTAGAGAGAGTGAGAAGAGAGTTGCGAAGAGGAGAAGGAGAAAGGGGCGAAGCTCATAGAGAGGAGGAGGAGGCTCATTGGTGGTTCGCATTCTTCCTTGAAGCTTGGCTAGCAAATTCGAATTTCACAAGGTTAGGGGGTCCTCTTTTTGTTCTTAATGAGTATGCGAATTATGAATTGCTTAGGGTTAGGGTCCTAGGTTAGTTCCATGATTTAAATTGTGTTGATTTTGAGGAATTATAATATTGTGATGATTGTTGTTGAATTATCATGTTGAGAATTTTATGATTGATGATTGAATTGTGGTGAAATGCGAATTGTAGACCATATGTTTGAGTATATGATTATTTGGTGATTATGTAGTGAAATTGAGAATCATGGTGACATGTTAGAAATATATATATAATTGGGCATTTTGGTGAATTTAATTTGGTGAATGAAAGTGGAAAAATTCTGTTTAGGAGCCCCTAGGCGCCTTGGGCGCCATATGCCTATTGCTGAAAAAATTTTGTGTTGCGCCTAGTCATGGGCACCAGGCGCCCAGCAGTGTGCTGCGCCTGTTTCCAACAATTCTGTTGCCCTGTGTTGCCATTCTGTGTTGCTGTCTCTGTTGCCTGTGTTGCCATTCTGTGTTGCTGTCTCTGTTGCCTGTGTTGCCATCCAGTGTTCCTGTGCTGCCAGTTTTGGCACATGTTGCTTGTGTCATGGGCGCCAAGGGCCCCAAAGTTCTGGTGATAGTTTTGTGAAAATTGTTTTCAGGTTTTTATACTTGGGTAAAATGGCTCATGAAAACTGATTTTGGTCAAGAAAGGAGTTGAGTTGCGTATTTTCACTAGGTGCCTAGTGCATGGGCGCCAAAATTAAAGTTCAGCTTTTGATAAAATTTTTATTGAGTTTTCATGTCCTGAGCATTTGGCTCGTGTAAAATGAATTTCGAAGAAAAATGAGTTGTGTAGCATGTTGGCCTTAGGCGCCTAGTGCTTGGGCGCCATGTTGCTGCTGTTCCCTGGGCGCGCCTGTGCGCGTTGTTGCTTCTGGGCGCCAGCGCCTATGCGCTTGTTGCCTTCCTGGGCGCCCAGCGCCTATGTGCGCGTGTTGCCTCCTGGGCGCCTAGCGCCTGTGCGCTGTTGCGCGTGTTGTTCCTGGGCGCCAGCGCCCATGCGCCTGTGCGTGTTGCTTCTCCTGGGCGCCAAGCGCCCATGCGCCAGTTTCCAGGATGTCTAACATTTTTCCTAAATTGTTTTTAATGTAACTTTTGACTCGGTTATCCAAATTCAACGGTTCAAAATGCGTTTTGAAGCTAATTTCAGTGCCTATCCAATAGTCTCAAATTTATGCAAAAATAATTTATTTTTACTGGTGCTTCTGGCTGATGGTGTTCAAGTGTCCAAATGGCTATTTTTACCCACTTTCTCTATGTCTTGTCAATGTCCTAAGTTGGTCTATTTGAATGGGTGTTGGTGTGAGTGGTGAGCTGACTTGGTGAGTGATGATGAGGTGAGATTGGTGAGCAGAGGCTTCGGCCTAATTTTAATTTGGTGAGTTAATTAATGCACTATGGTGAGACTAGAATTTAAAATGTGAAATTGACTGATTTGTGGTGTGTTGTGATGCATTCTCCATAACACCGCATGAAGCATGTGCATTATTGGTGAGCAGAGGCTACGGCCTAATTTGTATTTGGTGAGCAGAGGCTACGGCCTATCTGTATTTGGTGACGGATCCGACATGCATGTACCCGTGGAGTTTGGGTTGCATTACATGCATAAATCATATATTCTGTGGTGCTGTTTGGAAATACAATATTGATGCGATTGTTCCATTATTGTGAATTGGTGTGCCTAGTTTCCCTTTTTCCTATGCATTGCTTAATTTCCATATGTTATTAATTATGAAAAGAGACTCACCCTACTGCCTTTATGTTGCTTCTTATGTCGGCAACGTGCAGGTAATGATGAGTGAAGGTTTCCTGTATGCCTTCGTCTGGTAGGAAGTGTCACGCTCTGATACGTAGCACCAGGGGGGGGGGTTGTCTTAGGTTTATGCTTTATTTTCTTAAAACTGCTAGACTTTGTTGGTGATGTATTGGTTTTAATTTTGAATTGATTATTATTCCGTTGCTGATGGTGATTGGATTTAGTTGATGCGAACTAAGCCTTTTTCTTATGATGTTATGTATCTTGTTAATTATGAAGTAAATGTAGCACTCGCTTGAATTGTTTTCAAAAAAAAAAAAAAAGAGACTCTGATTTTATTTACAAGTAAAGTTATAGAAAAGGGGTGTTACACGTACGGCTGAAAAGCAGAGCCGTAAGGCTGCATCTGCTGCGGTGGATAAAATGATGATGATGATGATGATGGCATAGATGACCTCGGGTAATGAGATATAGTATCCATCATTTCCTTAAAGCGCACCTCATTCAACCTTCTGTCGCTCTTCGATCTCACGCTGTTTATCGGTCAGTTTTTGCGTCAGTTACTGAACATCGCTTAATTCTGAAGGCGTAGGGACATAAGACCGACCAGTGCTTCCGTCTGAAGAAGATGCGGGATTCAGATTTGGAATAATGGAATTTGGGAAAGCAGACGGGCCCAAACCACCAGCTCCTACTAACCGACCACTTTTTGATGGCCCAACAGATTTCTGCCAAGCAAGAAAAGCCGCTCGACTCTCCTCATTGACTTCAATCTCACTGCCACTACTCTGTTGAGTTTCACGATAACTTGTCTGCCAATCATAGAAATTTTCCTGAAAGCAACAACCAAGAAATGAATAACCATTAGTATGTAATATATAATATAATATAATAAAAACAATATATAAATATAAATAATAAACGTTCTTTACCGAAATTTCCCCTGACCTCTTCAATATATTCACCAGTCTCCTCTCGCATATGAAGTTGGCGGTGTAACTCAGATAAAGTAGGTGGCCGACCAAGAAAAGCCTCCTATATATACATAGTTATTATTTAATATTATTATTTAATAAAATATAAAATATGTACATATGTATAATATAAATTTAATTAATTATTAAATTTACCATGCGTCTGTAATGTTCAGCTGCGTTGATAGAACCACCCGTGTTTATGCAACCCCCTCTCTCAGAAGCACGATTCTTTTTGGCTTTCTCACATTTTTGTTTATACTTCTCATCGTTCCATTTCAGTTGGAGCTCATGCCAATCAGAATCACCGATCCATGTCGGCTTCCGTTTCGTATTACGGTGTTCCCGGAGCATTTCAGAGAAGCGATGAGAAGCTCTTGTGTTTAATGTTCTCTCAACTTCCTTCGTCCCATCAGGGTACCATGCCATTTTTTCCTATTTAAACAAATTTAATTAACTTGTTAGTAAAAACAAATTAAACAATTCAACATAATTAAAAAATTAAAAATTAATTAATTTGTGAAAAAACTTACTCTAAATGCATTCCACATCTTGGAATCCTTATCTTTTTTGACCTCCGTCCAATAACATACATGATGAATAACATAAATAATAATTAACATGCATAATTGATGAATGACAAATTAATTAATTACAAATAAGATCATCTAATTACGTGCATAATATGATGAATAACATGCATAATATGATGAATAACATACATGAATCATGCAAGTTTGATAAATATAAATATTAATATTTCATAACAAATTAATTAATTACAAATAAGATCATCTAATTAATTAGAATCCGATTCTTTCTCGAAATCACCATCATCATCAGATGAGTGAATTCCTGATACACCGACATGATCGACTGCATCCTCATGATTGGTATCTTCTTCTTCATTAACTTCATCACCAGTGTTTGGCTCATCACATAAACGAGTAATGGGTTCAACTTCAATCACTTCATTTACATTGGACATTTCATCCATTTGATATGGCACGTCCTCCACTGTGTCATCATTTGTCTCAATGCGACCTCTTGGTTTTGTCTTAATTGCGACACACCAACCACACCGATCAGTCCGTGTTGATATATAAGAGACATAATAGACTTGTCTCACATTTTGTGCAATGACGAACGGATCATACAGTCGATAACCACTATTCATTCTAATGTCCACTGTATTTGTCTCTGGATTAAACTTTGTTCCTCGAGCGGACGGATCAAACCAATTACAATAGAAAACAACTACCTTTTGACTATAATCAAGATAAGGGTACGCAAGTTCATATATGTGTTCAACCACACCATAGAAATAATCTTCGCCTCTCCCACTATTAACTAAAACAATCAAATATCAGTTAAAAAACATACCTTAAACAAAATTTAAGAATAATCTCGCAGAGGGAACAAAACAGATTTCGAGTGAAGTGGATTGAGAGATTTGAGAAGAGAAGAGTGAGAGATTTCGGAGAAGAGAGTGAAGAGTGAGTGAAGAAGGGGTTTGTATATATAGAGGGACGCTGCAATGGCTATTTTACAATTCCGCCGGAAATCACGCTTACCAGCGGATTTTGTGAGTACCGGCGGATTTCAGTAAACAAGATGAACACAATTTCCAATAAAGAAATCCGCCAGAAATAGAAAATACCGGCGGAATTTTGAATTTTACCGGCGGAGTGTAAATACCGGCGGATCCAGTTACATTACCAGTGGGCGTTTGAATTTTGAAATTTAAATATTTTCCGCCGAGAAACATGCTTACTGGCGGATTATTTTATGGATTGTTACCGGCGGATTTCGGCGCCGGAAGCCTCTCTTACCGGAGGATTTATTTTAAATATTAATTTAATGTTTTGAAATATATCTGTCGGAAACTGAACTTACCGCCGGATTATTTTTAATTTTTTTCACAAAAAAGTTCCGCCGGTAAAAAATGAGAAAACCGCTGGTAAATCTTCCAGAATCCCCGGTAAGTTACTGAGGGATTTATTCCGCCCGAAATAGACCGCCAGAAATGTGCGAAATTCTTGTAGTGATCACAAGCATTCACAAATTCATGAGCATCTTTAAATAAAGTAGGTCAATAAAAACCACATTGCAAAATTTATATGCAGTTCTATTGGAGCCTCTAACGCCCCAAAATTAATTAAATATTTATTGATTTATTTATTTAATTAATTATATTAGTTTTATGTGATGGATATAATAATAGAAATGTAAGTTAATTATTTTAGTGTGTTGGTGCATATTAGGATTGGAAATAACTAAGTGGAGGGAACTAGCCCAATAGGGTATGCGAATAGGGCTAAGGAAAATAGCCCATGATGGGTGATGAGTCTACTTAAGGGAATTAGGTTAGGGTTTCTCTCATAATTAGAAACAAAACACAATTAGAAAGTGAGAAGGGAAGAGGAGAGGGCGACGGCTAGAGAGAAAAGAAGAGAAGAAGGCGTGAATCCACAAGGCACAAGAGAGAGAGAGAGAGAGGCGTAGCACAAGGAGAGAGAAGGAAAGCTAGATTTCGTGGTACTTCCTAAGGCTAGGGTTTCGATTCTAGCTAAGGTAAGGGTGTGATTCAAACTTTATAATGAGTTGTATGAGGGATTGCATGTGGGGTTAGGGTTTTGATAATTACCATATGTGTGTCATGATTTTTATATGTTGATGTTATGTCTTGATGCCAATTTTGTTTCTAAACCCATTGTTTGGGGTGATCTGGGTATAGGTTCGGTTATACAGTAACTGGGAACAATCTAGTGGTACAAAAATTATTTGGTTTACCTTTTCAGAAACTAGACTTAAAGCTTGTTAATTTGGCACTAGTTTGGTTGCATTTGGAGTTGTATAGCTCGAGTTATAGGTGTCACAATTTAGGTTAAAATTATGGAAACGATCTGGGTATAGGTTCGGTTATACTGTAACTGGGAACAATATATTGGTCCAAAAATTATGTGGTTTACCTTTTAAGAAACTAGACTTAAAGCTTCTTAATTTGGCACTAGTTTGGTTGCGTTTGGAGCTGTATGACTCGAGTTATATGTGTCACAAGTTGGGTCAAAATTCTGGAAACAATCTGGATATAGGTTCGGTATTTCGTGTATAACGTTTTCGTTCGAACTCCTTTTTGAATGATTCTTGATTCATTGAAAACTACACTCAATTTGTTTTGGGTTAGGCTCAAGTCCCATGTCATTTGTGTAACATCCCCTAATTAGCTAATTGAATTAATTTGAATTAGCAAAGATGGCTAAGGTATTTTATTTGCTAAATAAAATAATTAGCTCAAGAGGTGATCATAGATTGAGTAATATTGAAATAAATAAAATTATATTCATGTATAGTTTAAAATATTTGTCAAGTTACTAGGAGTTGGCTAAGTTCATTAGATTAGGCCATGTCTTAGTAGTATTAGAGGAGTAATTGACTAAAGGGTATTTTGGGTTTTACACCCCTTTAAGCGATGGCTCAGCTGAACCAAACCCACCCCAACCCAAACACTCCATCATTAGTGACATTCAGAATCAAAGAAAGAAAAGAAGAGAGGGAGCTTGAGAGTGAGAGTGGAAAACGTGAGGGAGGAGGGATGAGCAAGGCCAAGCACCATCTGTCAATGCATGTCTAGTTTTTCCTCACCATTCACTTCCATTTCTTCTCCTCTTTCTGCGGATACCACTTTTAAAGCCAACATCTTCCTCCATCACAAATTACCATTGAAGAACACCAAAGCTCCACTTAGTTAAAAATGGAGTCTAGGGGCTGAATGTGACATGCATGTTGGATTTGTAGCTAGTTTGAAGTAGTTCAGAACCAATATTGGGTTTGTCAAGCATTAGGAAGAAGGTTTGGTAGCTCTGGGTCAAATTTGGACATTGTTGGTGCATAGGACTCGAATTTGGGAACGTTCGGGACATCTCGTGGTCGTAGAAACTCCGTTTGCTGTTGTTGTTGCGATTGTCATCGCAAGAGGTGAGTTCTATAACTCGCTTAGGGGATTTGTGTGTGTTTCTGAGTCTCCACTTTTCGAAAACCCTTGTCATGTGTTTCTGGTATCGAAAGAAAATTTATCGAAAACCGTTTTCCCAAAATTGTGATTTGAACTATGAATTGTTGATTGATTGTTGGATGTACTGAATTGGATTGATTGTGTTGCTGTAAAAATACTGTTTCAATGTGGGTTTAAGTTTGGGTCTCGATCGGGAGAGATTTTGGAATCGGAACGGAACGGAATTACTCATGAAAATGCTGTTTTCTAGAAAACTGATGGAGACGCACGGATCGAGTGCCTCTGCGCACGGGTCGTGCGCCCCAATCTGATACTGCACGAAATAAAATTTTAGCTACGCACGGATCGTGCGCCAAGACGCACGGATCGTGCGTATCATTCTGAAACTTTCCACCTTTTTATTAAAAAGCGCACAGATCGTGCGCCTATACGCACGGATCGTGCGTAACCTTCTGATTTCCAACTTCAAGGTACCTCTTTATCCATTCCGAATGATTCCAAATATCTTCTAATCCATTCCCCAAGGTTCCCCAACAATGTAAAGATACCGATATCATGGGATTGAACATGTTTGATTGAAAGCTTGTGTGTTATAAACGTTAAGGAAAAACCGTACATTAGTAGGACGCGAGTGTTCACACTGTAATTCATAAATGTCACGGTAAGAAATGTTAATTCACGGTAAATGCTTTTCCTCGTGGAAGGATAGACGGTACTTGACTGAAATCATAAACGATACTTGACTGAATTCATTGACGGCCCATTGCGGGTACATGGATATATAATGTATAATAAATACAAGAGGATAAGGGTGACGACCATTAGAGGATTAGCATACTAGGGGAGGGGAAGTCATGAGCCCCAAAACCTAGACTCAAGAATGTTTCACCCACTAGAAATAGTGGGATGGGTTCACCAAAGCCAAGAAGTTCCTATAAAATAGGTAGGCTGAGGTGTTATGCTAAAATCATGGAACAAAATATGATATGCTTCATGTGTCGCTTAGGAGGGCCATGAGCATAAAGGTTACAAGAACTTAAAATATTTCCACGTGGTTGCTTTTAGGGCCACGAGTTCAAAGCAAAGCATAATGAACCGCTAGAGTTAGTAAGGGGTCTCGATAGGACTCACTGAGATAATGTTTATCTCACCCTTCATATTTGTGGTTTTTACAGAGAAACAGGGGAAAGCAAAGGCGACAAAGCACGGTTAACCGGTGCGACTCATGGAACTATTGGAAATTGGATTTCCTGTTTAGCCCTTTGTATTTTTATTTAGTTATGTCACCGATTGTATGACTTTTATTGTTTAAGTTGTAAAATCGTTTTCGCTACTTTATGTTTTGAGTATTGAACACCAGGATTATGTAAAAGTCTTAACTTTTGGAACTTAAGCAATTTCAGGAAGTTTATGAGGTTCAGAGAACCATTTGATATGTATTATCAAAAGTTTTAGTTGTGTTCAATATTTCAATAACAGGAAGTTACTCTGATGTATGCCATTTAGTGCATTTCGGTGATTCTACATGTTAGAATTTATCGGGGTGTTACAATTTGACTGAGTTTTGATAATTTTAGAGGTGTCACAAGCTAGGTCATGGTGGCTGTCCTGTTTTCTAAACCTTGTTGCTTATTTACTGAAACTGTACGAACTGGACCATTATTTTGCAAAATAAAAATTATAGTCAGGAACTAGACATTCTTAGCTTTCCATAGAGGGGTCCTTTGCTAAGTTTTGATACCGTTTGATAGGTTAATTAATTCACCGAAGTAGAGGTATGTTTGCTGAAAATTATTGTTGCTGGTTTTGAAAACTGTTTCCGAAAATTGTTGCTGTTTCTGAAAACTGTTTCCGAAAATTGTTGCTGGTTCTGAAAACTGTTCCGAAAATTGTTGCTGTTTTCTGAAAACTGTTCCCGAAAATTGCTGTTACTGTTTTCGAAAATTACTGTTACTGCTCCTATATTTGGGCACTATTCCTATTTTTGCGAGTTGTTCCTATTTTTGTTGTTGCCTTGTTGGTGGCCTTAGCGCCCTGTTGTCTTGTTGATTCGTTGTTGTTGCCTTGTTGGTGGCCTTAGCGCCCCGTTGTCTTGTGGATTTGTTGTTGTAGGCCGGTGGCCAATGTTGGATTGCCTCTTTAGGCATGGATTTTATGTTGTAGGCCGGTGGCCATTGTTGATTTTGTGTTGTGGGCCTATGGCCAGTGTTGAGTCTTATGTCATTGTGTGCTAAGATATGTTGCTTGTTGTTGATTGTCCGTGTTGCATCATTGTGTCGCATGCATATCATTTGCATATGGGGTAATTGGCCCCGGAGCTAGTCTCCACCACGTTGGATTGCCTCTTTTGGCATGGATTTTGTTGGAAGCCTCATTTGGCTGGACCCGGTACCACATGCATTATAGGGTAGTTGGCGCTCTGTTGAGCATCCCGCATTCATACCGCATGCTTGAAGTCACTGACTGTGGTGAACTGTTGTTATTGTACATTGACTGTTGTTGTTGTATATTGACTGTTGTTGTTATATATTGACTGTTGGGTCGATATTTGACTGTTGAGATGATATTTGCATGTTGTGCTGATGTTGACCGTTGTGCTGATATTGACTGTTATGTCCATGCTGTTGTTGACCTATTGTTTATTATGATTATCTGACTTTGTGACCTAGATATACGGTCTTTCATACGATTCTTTATACTGTGTGAAATCTCACCCCTTCTGTTTGAATGTTACCCCTATGTTGGTAACATGCAGGTATCCACGAGTGAAGGCTGTTGTACTTCACTAGTTCGGTCGTGTCGTCGCTCTGATACGTAGCACTCGGGGGGATGAACACTATTTATATTTTTTATGTTATTTTGTGGATTTTGATGTTATAAATCTTACATGGTCACTACGTTTGTTTTAGTTGAACCCTTATGATTTTCCGCTGCGTGAATGAGTAAGAGTTGATTTGTTTTTAAGACTAAAAATGTTGTTTGCCGGTTCATCCGAGTGATGAGTGTTATGTATCCGTTTAAGGTTTTTTTAAAGTCGAAAAGTGTGACATCCGTTTCATTGTTGAAAACTCTGATTTTACACTAATAAATTACCGGGTAGAAATGGGTGTTACAGAGCCAAAGTGGCCACATACCTCTCTAGAATGACAATGCTCAAGGATAGAAGTTATCTCATCCATAGACACAAAACGCCTAATTACCTTGTCTCCACAAACTTTAAGTAGGTAAGGGTCATCCCACAAGTAGTGTTTAGAATTCGAAATTAATTTCTACTTTTGCTGAAAAGAAAAATCAGGTGGAACAACCTTACCCACCAAGTAGTTGACAATGTCTACAAACCAAGGAATAGTGGAAATATCTAAAAGTTTCTCATCAGGGAACACTTCCGTGATCTCCCCATCATTTGAGGCCTGCATCACACTATGGTCAAGCCTTGAGAGGTGGTCAGCTACAAAGTTCTCTGAGCCTTTCTTGTCTTTAATCTCCAAGTCAAACTCTTGCAGCAACAAAGTCCACCCGATTAACTTGGGCTTTGTGTAACACCCATTTTCTACCCGGCAATTTATTTACTAAAAATCAGAGTTTCTTCTTTTTTTTTTTAAAAAAATCATTTTTCACCACACGGGATGTCACACATAAATCCACACCACATCATTGCATCAATATAAAATAGTTCATCGTCAATAATAATGCGATACATAGCACATCACAACTAGGGTGAGCTCAAAACGCTCAATTCAATCAACATAGTAAAAACTCAGCATCTACGCAGCGGAAAGTCATAAAACATCAATTACAACAGTCAAATAATCATAAAAACTAAGGTTCATTCCCTCCCCACTGAGTGCTACGTATCAGAGCAGACGACCAGACTCAGCTAGCGAAGGTACCTAAGCCTTCACTCGAGATCACCTGCACGTTACCGCATAGGGGTAACATTCCAACAGAAAGGGTGAGTTCATCTAACAATATAATAGTGCATATGATAAGTATTATGCTAGAGCTACAACGCTATATAAACCACATCGCAACATCAAACCAGTCATCACTGCAAGTCATCACAATGTCGTGAACATGTATGAAGTGCAACCCACGACAACGGGCGTATGCATGCGGTACCTGTATGAAGTGCAACCCACGACAACGGGCGTATGCATGTGATCTTGCAACCCCTTTTCTACCCGGCAATTTATTTACTAAAAATCAGAGTTTCTTCTTTTTTTTTAAAAAATCATTTTTCACCACACGGGATGTCACACATAAATCCACACCACATCATTGCATCAATATAAAATAGTTCATCGTCAATAATAATGCGATACATAGCACAACGCTATATAAAGCACATCGCAACATCAAACCAGTCATCACTGCAAGTCATCACTACAAGTCATCACAATGTCGTGAACATGTATGAAGTGCAACCCACGACAACGGGCGTATGCATGTGGTACCTGTCATCATCGTCACTAAATAGCCTTTATGGCATCATCGTCACTAAATAGCCTTTATGGCGTCATCGTCACTTGTTTATGCACATGAGATGTATGAAGCACCATGATATGCACCGGAGACAGTCACATACAATCACAATCAACGTAGCGATCCATCACTTACCAATTTGCCAATAGAAGGCACATCACCTGTCAGGTTATCGTCATACATTCGTTACCACTAACATTCACCATCATTAATATCATCATCGCTAATAGATTTTATGGCATCATCGTCACTTATAAGACCGCAACTTTTATTCATCATCAAATACCATCGTCAATCAAAATAATAGCCACTAGGGCATTGTCGTCAAAATCATCAACACATCATTATTGACACCGGGACACTAAGATTACGAATTACACCAAAAGTTTTTACTCCAGTTCACGACACCAAAAAGGGACACCAAAAAGGGGTTTTAAAACACCGGAATAGTTTTTACAACGCCAACAACAACGACAACCGGGGCAGCCACTTGAGGCGCCCAGAAACTAACAGAAAAATAATAATTTTTACCTTAAAGTAGAATATACCGGCAGGGAACTGAATAAGCTTCACAACGCACTTCGAAACACTTAAAACGGACATCCGAGTCAAAAGATATGTCAAAAACAAAACCGGGGAAAAATTGAGGAACATCCTGAAAATGGCGCCCAAGCACTGGGCGCCTAGCAGGAACACGCAACCCAGAAAACTGGCGCCCAGGAGCTGGGCGCCCAGCAACAGGCAACAACACTGGACTTGGCGCCCAGGAGCAGGGCGCCTGGCAACCAACGCAACACAGATGACTTTGGCGCCCAGGCACAGGGCGCCAAGGCGCCCCTGCGCCAAGACACAGCAACACACGCCCACACACACAGCAACACACCCACTCACCCTGGCACACGGCGCCCATGCACTGGGCGCCAAAAACAGAATTGCAACAACTTGGCACACGGCGCCCACACCCAGGGCGCCAATCACAGGAACACACGCACAGCACACTGGCACACAGGACCCACACCAGACACGGCGCCCATGCACTGGGCGCCAAAAACAGCAACAGAACTCCAGGCAACATGGACAAGCACGGCGCCCAGGCACAGGGCGCCATTTCCTGCAACACCAACACCAAGCGCAACACACTTAAACACGGCGCCCATGCACAGGGCGCCTAAAACAGAACACGCACAAGACATTATACGCAACACAATTGGCCACGGCGCCCATGCACTGGGCGCCAAAAACCGCACCACGCCAAGACACCAAAACGCAACATCATTGGCCACGGCGCCCATGCACAGGGCGCCAAAAACAGCACACACCAAATCATCAAATAACACACATATGCAATTCATACCACCGTAATCAAATTAATTCATCAATCAACAACCAATTCAAACAAATCAAGCAAGATCATGGCAACATAGGTCTAAGCCCCCACCCTAATACCCATCATACCCACCATTATAGTGAAAGAGAGGTCTCACCCTTACCTTAATTATTAGGATTAGAAGACCCTGGAGAGAAGTCACCAACAGAACACAGCAACAAGCGAGATCCTCTTCTCCTTCCTCCTTGGTTGTGTCGCGCCCCTCTTCTTCTCACTCCCTCTCAATTCGCAACTTTTCTTTTCTTTTGCACAAATGAGCCAAAACCCTAATTTTTAGGTTTAAATATGCGCCTAGGCTAGTGGACCTGGACCGCGGGCTTTCCTTCAGCTTAAGCCCAATTTAATTAGTGCCACCACTTCCTAATAGAATACCACACCTTAATATAACTTCTAATTTTAATTATACCAATTAAATAAATAATTGAATACCTAAATATTTAATTAAATAATTTAATTAAATATTTGGGCGTTACACTTTGCATCATGTTCCAAGCAAATATCTAATAGCAGCATGATCAGTATAAACGAAACTTGTCAAATGCAAATACTACCGCTAGCAATTCTTTCTCTGTGGTAGTGTAATTTCTTTGAGTTTCATCAAGAGTGCGACTAGCGTAGTAAATGGTATAAAATACCTTATTATTTTCCCCAAAACAGCCCCCACAGCAGTGTCGCTAGCATCACACATAATTTCAAAGGGGAGCGACCAATGGGCGGCAACAACAACAGGGTCACTAATTAATTTTTCCTTTAAACAATTAAAGGCCTTCAAACAAGTGTTAGAAAAATTAAAAGTGGCCTCCTTACCAAATGGTCAGTCATAGGCTTTGCAATTTTTGAGAAGTCTTTAACAAACCTTCTATAGAAACCAGCATGGCCTAAGAAGCTACGAATCCCTTTAACAAAATTGGGTGGGGGTAACTTTGCAATTACCTCCACCTTTGCGGGATCAAGTTCAATGCCTCTAGTGGACACCTTGTGTCCCAAAATAATGCAATCTTGCATCATAAATTGACACTTCTCCCAATTAAGCACTAAATTAGTATCCCTGCATCTCTGTAACACTAAATTCAAGTTATGTAAACAATACTCATTAGAGGATCCAAAAACAGTAAAATCATCCATGAATATCTCAATACATTTTTCAACCAAGTCAGAGAAAATAGCCATCATGCATCTTTGGAAAGTGGCATGGGCATTATATAAACCGAATGGCATCCTTTCATATGCAAATGTTCTATATGGCCAAGTAAAAGTAGTTTTTTCTTGATCTTTGGAAGCCACTAGTATTTGCAAATAACCGGAATATCTATCCAAACAACAATAAAAATTATGACCTGCCAGTCTCTCAAGCATTTGATCAACAAAGGGAAGGCTTAAATATAGGTTTGACCCCTGCATAGCCATAATCCATTTAGGTCCTTGTAAAAAAGGGTTTTAAAATGACCCTTACAAATATATTAAGCATTTACAATTAAGCTCCTCTGTTAACTTTCTGCTAAACAATGTGATGTGGCAAATGGAGATGACGTTAGCAATGACGTCACTACCACATGTCAACATCCTACTGGACCTTTGGGACACGTGGCACTAACACGCCACATCATCACCCACATCATTATTCCCACGTGGCACTGACATGTGCCACATCAACAACCAATGGATGGCTGCCACGTGGCGCTTGCATAGCAATGTGGGGCACACTGTTGTTACTAAAAAGAAGACATTTTTGCAAGCATGAGAGTTGAACCCATGACCACAAAGTAGTAAAATCTCCCAAATACCATTAAGCCACCACATGATTTGAGTAAATAAGGCTAACAATTAATATATATTACATACTTCTTATTTAATTTTGATTAAAAAACATCTGATGCGTACTTCATCTTCTTTAACGCAGCAAACCCAGAAGCTTAAAAACGCAAACCCATTGATGAATCTTCTTCTTGTCAGACGCATCATTCTTCTTATCACCTTCAACCTTCAATTTGATTAACAGAATTTGATTAACCTTCTCTTCTTCTCAAACTCACCGTTCTTCTTCTTCACCCAGCGTTCTTCTTATTCTCACCTTCAACCTTCAATTTTGATTAACAAAATTCCGATTTGTTTCGTTTATATAACCTTCAAACGAACTTTGATTAACCTGCAAACGAAATTTCGATTTGTTCTTGTTGATTAAAAATGAAATTAATCTTCCAGATCTGAAATGAAATTAAAAACAAATTTGTGAAAAGGCTTAAATGTACTTTACCCCCTGTAAATATCCCCATTTTTCATTTACCCCACTACAAAAAAGTTTTTTAAAAACACCATGCAAATATTAAGTGATTCCAGTTACCCCCTACTGTTAATTTTTGTTAACAGCGTTAATTGTATGATGACTTGGCTACCATGTTGGATTGCCACGTTTATATCTTCTAGGGTTTAGGTCTTCTTCTTTATTCAGAAACTGATTCAATCTGATTCTTCTTCTATCTTCGTCCATCTTTGCCACGTTTATATCTTCTAGGATTTAGGTCTTCTTCTTCATTCAGAAACTGATTCAATCTGATTCTTCTTCTATCTTCTTCCATCTTCTTCTCTCTTCTTCTCTATTCTTCTATCTTCTTCCATCTTCGTTAGTTCACAACAAAGGCCACAAGTAACACGTCTTCGAATGCTGTATCAAGGTAAGGGCAAGCTCAACTCCCTGTTTGTGGATGTCGCGAGCCAATGCGTTTATAGATTGCTAACACTTCTGAAAATCCTGGTAGAAGATTCAGGAAGTGTATTAATTGGGGGTAAGTAATTTGGTTCATTTTAATTCTTGTTTTCAGTTTATTTTTTCGGTTTTCTGAAAATCCTGAGATCTGAATGAGATCTTCTTTGTTTTTGTGAATCTGTGTAGAAGCGAATAAGCTGCAAGTTGTTTATTTGGGATGATGAACTAGATCTTCATAAAGTGACCATGGTGACAGTTTCAGAAACAAATGAACCTAAGGCTAAATAGTTGGAGTCAACAACAAACATATTTGCTCAATGTAAATGTGGTGATATTTTCAAGGATTGGGAGTCTAGGGAAAGTTTCAAGGCTGAAGCAGAAGTTGAATTTTACTCATTTTGTTTGTAGCATTTGAGAAATTTGATTTGGTAATCTTAGTATTTGTGTTAGTGTTTGTGTTATCAATGAATGGGTTGCATTAGGAGCAATGTTAGTGACAATCCATTTAATTTCCATGTAAACTCTAGTTTAATTATCAATAAAGTTTAAGTTTAACTTTGTTTATCAATCCAAGTTTAAGTTTGTCAAGTAATTCAGTTATTGCTTAATCTGTTAATCTGTTAAAGCAACTTAAATGGGACTTTAATTCATTCAAAGTAATCTGTTACGAAGACAGAATTACTTAATCTGTTACCAAGACAGAATTACTCATTCAAAGTAGGAACTTTAATTCATTCAAGTCACCATACATCCATATGTTCCAAAAGGTACACACCATACACATTGCTAAAACAAAATACATGACTCCTAAAATTGACCAAGTCAGAATTACAATTTACTAAGTCAGATTACACATTGCTAAAATAGAATACAAGACTCCTACAACAGACAACAGAATACACAAAATACGTGACTCCTTCATTCTTGTGTTAAACACCCATCATTGTTGATTTCTTCACCATCTTCAACCATCAGTGGCTTAGTTAGGTCACTACCAGGACCAGTATAAGGTAGCACACTTTTCTTGATCCTTGTACTAAATCTAGTCCTCTTGACATTCAAGTTCAATTTTCTTGTGACTGGAAGTTTTGGTATTCTTTGAGCTGGTGGTTTAAAAGGAAGTGAAGCAGATCCCCATGCTCGTGAAACATTTGAAGCAGCAGAAATAGTATCAGCCATAAGCCACTCCCAACACATTACATCAACTTGCTTAAGCGCATTCATCTTTGCTTCCCATGCTTGGTAGTATGTTGCCTTTGATGCCCCCATCATAAGGTCCTTAATGATTGTTCCTCCACCAAATTTCTTCTTACAGTTTGCATACAAGTGCATTACACATAACCTATGCTCTAATTGCCTCTCTAAGTTCAGCCAGACTTTTAAATTCTAAACCAACCTTAAACTTGTAGTCTTCTCCTCAACCCGAAACTTCTCATATTTTGGACACTAACTTTTCTCATTGCCTTCTTCATCTAGGTCACTTGAATCCAACTCCTCAGACACATAATCATCATCTAGTTGACCCACCTTCTCAACTGGGGTACTAGAGCTAGCACCATCTCTTTTTTTTGGTGTTCTTTTTGGCCTCATCTTCACTCTATAAGGAATGCCATTTATCACAATTCTTGATCCTTCACAAGGGGATAAAATAGAAGCTGATGGGCCTCTGAGTGGTGTAGGAGCTATAGGTGGTGATGGGCCTCTGGGTGGTGTAGGAGCTTTTGGTGGTGTATGAGTTTGTTCTTCATCTCTAAACCCATCATCTTTGCCGTATGATCTTTCTTCCTCACTATCATCCATATGAATACCATTAAGTTCATATTCACTACCACTCTCATTACCATCCTCACTTTCTTCCCCATTAGCATGTTCAACTATAGAACCTTGTTGTTCAAAATGCTCAATGTAGATATGAACATCAACTTTAAACTTAAGTGCATACTGACACTAGTGCAAAAATGAGATTAGAATTAGATATTTAAAGTCAGGCGCTCAGATGCCTGACTACATAAGTAGACACGGTGGCAAACTTGTAATTAAGAGGCCAAACTCGTCAGTTTTAAAGTCAAGCGGATACACGCCTGACTTCTAAAGTGAACAAATAGAGAAAAAATTAGACTTTAGAAGTCAGGCGTGTATTCGCCTGACTACATAAGTGACGCGGTGGCAAACTTGTAATTAAGGGTGAAATTATTTTTTTCAATTTTAATACTTTAGAAGTCAGGCGTGTATTCGCCTGAATTCTAAAGTACCAAAATAGAAAAAAATAATTTCACTTAGGCCTCACTCTCAGAACACTCTCCTCACCATTCTCACTCTCTCACGCGAACCCTAAATCCCTTTCCTCTACCCCCGTGGAATCTCCCCCCTCTTATCCCTGATCCCCTCACTCTCTCTCTCTCAGAACCCTTCACCATCATCCTTGACACTGTTTCTTCTTTCGCTCTCTGGTTTTCCTTGCGCCGTTCTTCTCTTCGTCTTCTTCACATAGCTCAGCTAGGGTTTCACGATCTCAGACGCAGATGCAACGATCCTAGCTCTGCCTGTTCACGGCGTCACGGAAGGCAATGGGATGCGAAGAGATGGATCCGAAGGAGCTGAGGCGGAGGACGGTGGCGAGGTTCTTGGAAGATTTCGGATCCGTGATTTTTGAGGAGAGAGATGCGATCGATGACGCGATTGTGAAGGTGACGTAATTTTTTTCTTTGTTTTTCGTTTTCGTTTGTGCAAAAGCTTCTAGAGGTCATAAATGCTACTGATTGTTTTCGTCTGTGGATGGCAATTTGATGTCCTACAATATCTAGGGTTTAATGGTGCTTGCAAATCGTGCATAATGCTTCTGTTTCTTCTTAGGTACTTGACTGCTTGACTGCTTTATCAACCTCTGCTGAGCTCCTCTTCGATCGATCAGTTTCTAAGCGATTCCCTTCTCAGGTACTTGACTGCTTTCTGATTCTTTTTCTTTTTAATCTTTTATGTTTAGCATTGTGTATTTGTGTTTGTGTTTCTGAATGAGATGAAAGACTCACTCACTCCAGTATTAGATGCTTCTCTACTATATTGCTATGTCATCGATTTTTTTTATTTGACCTTTAATCTCTATTGCCCCCTTTCTTGTACATCTTTGAATGTTCAATTTGTGTGAATGACTGGTCATGTTTTTAATTTGAATTTGAATCTTTGGTTTTTCAATTGAGACTTGTTTGGTAGTATTCTTTTGGAAGCAGAAGGACATTGATGGAAACTTCACATTGCTTGATTATTATGTGTATCTATCTTTTATCTTTTTGAATTGGGGGGTTGGTCTTTAAGCATTAGTTGATATACTGAATCTGATCAGTTCCAAGACAAGATCTAGTGGTTCTTGTGAGGTTTTGCAAGCCGATGCTTGCAAGAGAGAGATGTTATCTAGCTCTTGTGAGGGAAACTCGAGACTGATTCCATCCCTTCCTTATGAGATATCAATACTCCTTTGTTAGATTATTGCTGATATTTGCTTTGTACATGGCTCTGCATCTAAAGTAGAATTTTTATAACTCAAACTAGTCCGTACTGTAAGGTATAATATTGAACTTCAGTTAATCCTTCTGTGTGTGTGCAGGTTTAAATATTGAAGTGGACAGAATACTTGAGATTGCTTGCATAATTACAGATGGAAGTTTAACCAAAACACTGGAGGTATTTAATTATGTTATGCTACAATATTGAAGTGGACAAAATGGAATCCCATGGTTGTTCTGTTTGGCTTGGTTGAGAACAAGGTTGAATTGATGGTACTTGGTATGCATATTACAATGCTTCAAATTATTTATTTAGTTTTGGTAATTGATAATGTTGAATTCAATACTTGCTCCGCATTGATAGGAACAGTACATAATATCTGCAATTTATTGTCCCTTACATGTCAATGACTTCTTTTTTTTTCTCTCTAACTCGTTTACAGCACCATTGGCAAGGGACTTTTATGAAGTTCTTGGTGTTAGTAAAAATGCAAGTGCTTCTGAAATAAAGAAAGCATATTATGGGGTAGGTTTTACTTAACCATTGTCAATATACATGTATATTTATGCCAAACATTTTCTGTGGGGTAAAACACCTGACTTAGTTCATGGCAAAATTTTACAATTTAATTCTTGTACATTTCCTTGTTAAAATGAATCGCATTGCATTTTTCTTTTTTTAACTTGACTTTTTTCCGTGCGGTTAGGAAACCGTTAATTTTTCATTTTACTTTGTGGATACTTTGGTCATTTCCCATGTGTACAAATAATAGTTTGAATTGCATGAGAAAGAGTTTGTTTTATATCATGTTGCTTTTGTAATATTTAAACACAACCGTTTTTAATTTGTGTTCAAATTCTGCACTTGATACACTTGATACCATTTGTAAGATTCTCTTAGTCAGAATATTTGACCTCTTGTATTATACTACTATTTTATGTTCTCACTTTGCAGCTTGCAAAATGTCTATGCTTTCCGTGTTTTTAATTTGTGGGATTTTAATACCATGACGTGTTTTAAGATGAGTCAAAGTGCTTTCTGCACTCAATGACACAACTTTCTTTCTTTTATATAGGGTCCAGTGCCTTTGGACATTGGAAGGCTAGCAACAGGATATGGAATGGGAGTTTGTTCATATGTGGTTGGTTTCATTTCTATTCTCAAGAAAAATAAAAGACTTGTTCTTCAATGAAATAAATAGTTCAAAGAATCATTGAAGTTTGACAGTAAATTTGATGGTTTATACTTTATATAAGGTTCCGGTCTTCATAGCAGAAATCGCACCAAAAGAATTGAGGGACACTGACTACCTTAAATCAGGTAGACTCTTACTACACTTATTGTAACTTTTGGATCATTGGAGTAAAGTGGTATGCAGAGAAGGTTGCAATGTATAAGTTTTGTTTTTTCCCCCTTGTAGTTCATGATTTTTACTGCTGTATCTGTGTCATTCATAGTTGGAAATGTACTATCATTAAAGACAAAGCATTCAGAATATAATGTAGGTGTATATCATTAAAGACAAAGCATTCAGAATATAAGTGTACTATCCCTTTTTGTATGATTTTTACTGCTGTATCTGTGTCTTAATTCCATGCATGAAGAACAAGAAGAATAATGTTAATTTGTTTCAGTTTCTAATTAATTAATATAAGTTTTTTGTGGTCGATTACAGGTGTAACTAGAAGTTCTTATATCTGCTTGTTTCAATTGCTTCAAATGCAATCGCTACTGGTACCAATTCCTCATACTTTCGCTCTCTTTATTGCTTTAATTTTTCTCTTTTCTTTTGCAAATGAAATCAAATTAGATGATTCATGCAACAACTTTTCTCTTTTGTTTAATTTTCTCTATGAATATTGTTTTCCTAGTTTTACTCTTTTGTTTTTACGATTCTTATCTTATTTTGAGCTTTCATAAATTTATCAACATAGAGAAATTATAAGGTTGGAAAGTAACAATGGTTATGCTTGTATTTGCAGCTATTAGACCAACTACTTCATTTTGATTGTTTCTGTTCTCAATAAGTGAGTATGATATATACTATCAGACTAGCTATCACCCTTCTGTTTTCATCATTCATTCACATGATTTGGTCACAGAATGGCAGAAGTATTCATATCTGCTGATAGAATCAATATCTGCTGGACGGAAATGGAACAGAAACAGGTCAAATAGTTACAACTGCCATTGGCAGGCAGAACAGACAACCAAAGCGGTATTGTTCTGATGAGTTTTTTAATTGCTATTGTACTCTCTATTTTAAGGAATTTGATTCTGAGATTCCATTTAATTACTTTGTTTTTTCCTGGCTCAGACAATCTCTTACCTTGCTAATCAGAGGCCTCAATAGTATACTACCTTGAAAGATGATTTTTGTTTTGAGTGGAGTCCTATATCAGCATGTGCTATTGTTCTCAATATAGCAAGAGTGACTATATTTCTATGTGCCTCTCTGACTATTCTACTTTTAATACCTTGTGCAATATAACTACAGGTGGCCGCTAATTATGTTGCAATGGTTCCATCTGGACACTACAACAAAAAGAGGTTTACGCAACGGCCAAAAACCGTGGCCAGAAGTGAAAAAAACGTGGCCTAAACCTGAGGCCACGATTTTGGAGGTGTGGGATAGGTGGCTGTTGCCTATTCGTTTAGGTGACGGTTTTTTAACATTAGGCCACGAATTTTCGAAACCGTGGCCAGAGCTATAAAATAGGCGACGGTTTATCAGTCTGGTTTCCGGCCACGGTTTTCAATTTGGCCACACATAAATAACTGTGGCCTATAGGTTTAAGCCACGTTTTTCAATTGGCCACACATAAATAACCGTGGCCTATAAGTTTAAGTCCATTTTTTTTTATATATCAACAATTAGTCACCATGAAATAGAAGCAAGCCAAGTCATCAATCAAATTATTTTCTAAGAATAAAAACAAACAAGTGATGTATAGGAACAGAATAAATCAATCAAATTATTTTCTAAAAAAACATCTCCCCAAAACATAAACCAAATAGCTTGTACAGGAACAAAATAAATACACGATGGATTGATTTTTTTTCTTACAATTGTTACAAAAAACTTAATGAATACACATGTTTTACTATATTAACCCCATTCTTATCTGCTTTGGATATATACACTATAAAAGTTGATAATATTACTGATACAAGAGGAGCAGTTGCTGGCAACCAGAACAGTTTTTAGTTCCTTTTTCCCTGAAATTAATTAACCACATATACATTATTATCAGAAATAAGCTGAAAGAGGTATTGTAGTAGTGGAATCTGGTTGCCATAAATTTCATTACTTACAATAAATCATGCACTCAAAAGGAAAATCAGGAATGAAGATCCAATAACAAAATTCAGAGGATACCACTGTCAATGAAATAAACAAAGGAATAATGTCAAATATCAACAAAATAAAGGAAGTTGAATCAAAAGTTCATAAATTAGTCTAGTAAGTAAGGAACAAGGAAGTAAGAATGCATCAGACATCAGTAAAGATACATTCTTTCTAAATTCATGCAACAAGATTAATAAACAAAACAGGATAACCAAACCAGTTTTTTGATTTTGAAATTTTTAAAAACTGAAAAACAGATTTTCAAAACGGTTTCAAACATGCCCTTAGTAACTTACAGTCAACTACTAGAACCTCTAATGATCTTATAATGAATTATAATGAACGGCCCCCTAATCTACTTAAGGGAACTATGGAAAGATATCAAG
This sequence comes from Astragalus membranaceus, assembly GCA_039519185.1. NCBI lineage: Eukaryota > Viridiplantae > Streptophyta > Magnoliopsida > Fabales > Fabaceae > Astragalus > Astragalus membranaceus. Next base: position 96,383,429 of record CM076849.1, read on the forward strand.
GAATAAAAGGAAATATCTGCATGGAAACACATACACTATTAGTGTAGTATATATCAATCTCACAATATGGAAATATCTGCTTTGTACAACCCATTATAATTATGACAAATATTTTGCAAAACAAGTTGAGTAAACTAATTTGATCAAACATATAAAGACCTATTATAATTTTAGCTTCAGTTGTGCAACAAGTAGGAAGGAAATTTAATTATGAGGCATAGTCTTACCACCAAAGTGTTTGCCCTCACAACATCAAGGGTTGTAAGTTGTAACACCTAATAGTCGCTTTGAACACAATGATAATAGTTCCAAACTCCAAATCCTTTGGTAAAAACAAAGTACAAATAACTCCACCTTATAGAAGTTAGTTTCTTATTGTTGGCCTATCTATTCATTAAAAACACCAATTCCTAAACTCTCTTACCTACCATTTCCAAAAGAAAGAACAACCCCATTTAAGAAAAACTAAGACACAAAAGGAAACACCAACATCTCACCTCGTTATTCTAGAGCCTATATTGGTTAGAACAAAGAAGCAACCTGGGAACTCATCTCACACTTTCTCTACAATGGATGTTTCATGCAAGATTCTGAGAAGGTCTATTCATAGTTTTCTTCAAAACTATCATTATTTTACCTAAGCAGCAGCTCTTCTTGTTTTTCCCTTCTCAGCTTCAATTCTTCTTTCACAAGCTTTAGTTCCTGCTCTTTCATCTCTCTTGTCTCAAATCTACAATCGTTGGAGGACTCTCTTTGATGCTACAGGTTTTCCTTCTTCTTCAAAATTCTTCACTCTTTGAAGACTCTTGCAGCGAACATCACTCACTCCCACATTTCAAAGCCTGCAACATATTTTAATTTTAATTACAAAAAAAATGATACGTGATGTCAACAAATTAACAAACCAGTATCATTCCTAAACAAATATAAACATATAAACATACAGAAATCCCTAATTTGAAACCCAAATACCCAAAAAAAATTTACTAATCAGGAAAGGAAAAGCAAAAGAAAAAATTAAAAAGCATTTAGCATAGAGAAAGAAAACCTAGGAAGGGGAACCAGAGAAATCCCTAATAGTGGCCTGTAAATAAAAAACAAGCCAACAGTGAGAATGAGGAGAAGAGAGAAAAAGGGCAAAATGATAGAAGATAGCTTCTGTAGAATGGAGAAAGGAGTAAAACCTGGTCATAGAGGGGAGACAGTGTCAGGAGGAGCGGCGGAGCTATGACGATTTGGAGCGGCACAACAATGGAGCAGCGGAGCTATGCAAGGTTTGGAGCGACGGCAGAGGTTTGGAGCGACGGCGGAGGTTTGAGCAAGGGATGAAGCGGCGACGGAGGTTGCTAGGGAGGAACAGTTTGGGTGGTTCTACGGCGGAAACAGCGGGAAAAAGAAAAAAAAGACAAAGGGAGCGCTAGGGTCATTTGAAGAGAGGGAAAAAGAGAGAATAGGGATTATAGGGAGAGCGACGTTTCAGCGGAGTAGCGCGTAGATATTTTATTATTTTTTTTTGACCAAAGGAAAGGCAACGTTTTTCTTAAATTTCTAAAGGCCACGTTTGCAGAATTGTGGTATTATATATCTACGATTTTTTAACCGTGGCCTATGTACTTTTAAAGTGTGGCCTAATATCAACTTAAGGCAAACGTCGCCTATTGTCTATCTTATTGCCACGCTTTTAGAACTATGGCCTCTTCCAGGTTTAAGCCACGCTTTTTTAGCCGTGGCAATGGTTGGCGCGGCCTAAAGCCAAAAATGTTGTACTCTCTATTTTAAGGAATTTGATTCTGAGATTCCATTTAATTACTTTGTTTTTTCCTGGCTCAGACAATCTCTTACCTTGCTAATCAGAGGCCTCAATAGTATACTACCTTGAAAGATGATTTTTGTTTTGAGTGGAGTCCTATATCAGCATGTGCTATTGTTCTCAATATAGCAAGATTGACTATATTTCTATGTGCCTCTCTGACTATTCTACTTTTAATACCTTGTGCAATATAACTACAGGTGGCCGCTAATTATGTTGCAATGGTTCCATCTGGACAAATACTTGATAGGTATCCACCAATCACAAAGTTCTACCAATATCTTTCCTCTGTCCTTATTTTGCAAGATTCTTATTGTGTATATATGAGAATTTTTGTTTGAACGTACAAAATAATGTAACCATGGCAAATGAGCTACATTTAGCAAACAGGTACTATTGGAATGTTTTGGTGTTTTAATTCCACTTTACCTTTTTTAGTTTATCTGTCACCTTCCAATATGCAAGAGTGACTCACGCGTTTTTCTTTGTCCCCTTTCATTTTTACAGTTCATTGGAGGTGGAGTAGAAGGGTTTAGCGAGCCTAATGCGGGAAAGAGAGATCAAAGCAAAGATGGCTTCATCGAGGGCTAGCGCAAGCGCAGCGATGTCCCTGGAGAAGATGAGCGTGGAGCATTTAAAGGCGGTGAAGGAACAAGCCGATCTAGAAGTGAATCTCCTCCAAGACAGCCTCACCAACATCGGCACCGCCACCACTCACCTCAAGATCGCTTCCTCCGCCCTCAACGATCTCTCTCTCCGTCCTCACGGCAGCAAACTCCTCGTTCCCCTCACCGCCTCACTTTACGTTCCCGCCGCTCTTCAAGATCCTCATCACGTCTTGGTTGACATCGGAACCGGTTACTTCATTGAGGTAGGTCATTCTATCTCTTCCTTCTTCCTTAGATTTTTGCAGAGTAATTAGGGTTTGCAATTTTTTATTTTCGTATTTAATTTAAATTTAAGTGTTTGTTGTTTTAATTGATGCCAAAAACAGAAAACCATGCCTGAAGGAAAAGATTATTGTGATTGCAAAATCAACTTACTCAAATCAAACTTCGAGCAGCTTGTTGAAGTGAGTTTCCTGGTGCAAGATTTGTTCTTAGTTTGATTTTATATATGTATACAACTAATTGTTTTCATGTGCCATGCGATTTCTATTGTGGTTATTCTTATGTGGGAAGTGATTATTCAAAGAAGTATTGCTTTTTGTAACCCTGAATTGATTGATATCTTGTTTAGAAGATGATGAACTAGGTAGTGCTTATCCCTTTTATTTTCAGCTAAATTGCGTTTACAATGAAATACTGGTTAAGAATAATTATTGCACTACTTTTTACCTTATACAGAAGATAAATGAGCTTGTGTAACTACCAATGCAGGTTGCATCCAAAAAGAAAAATGTTGCAGATGTTGCATCCAAAAAGAAAAATTAGCATCTTCATCCTAAAAGTAGCTGGTATAGAATTCAATTGCTTTATTCCAATGCATTGTACCATAGAAAATTATAACCACTGGTGTTAGAGTTGGTGATGTTATATGTCGTTTTTATTAGAAGAACTCCCCTTTTGTTGTATATGAATTTAAGTACAATGTAATTTAGCTTTGGATGTATTTTGTACTTAAAGTGTAGAATTCTTACTTAATGTGATGAATGTATTTAAAGTAGAATGTTTAGTATGTTTGTTCTGTTTGTTGTTCTTTATTTTGTAATGTAATGAATTTTAGCTTTGAATTATAGTAGAATGTGATGAATGACCAATAATGCTTAATGCTTGGTATAATCAGGGTGTATAGAATGTGATGAATTATAGTAGAATGTGATGAATTTCGTATAACCAATGTGTATAGATTAAACCAAAATTTGAAGGAAAAAACTTTTAAAGTCAGGCGCAATAATGCTTGACTTTAAATCATACTTACGAAGTCAGGCAAGAATAAATGCTTGATTTTAAATCATACTTACGAAGTCAGGCAAGAATAAATGCTTGACTTTAAAACAGACTTAAGAAGTCAGGCGAAATAAATGCTTGACTTTAAAACTGACTTACGAAGTCAGGCATAATACATGCTTGACTTTAAATCAGACTTACGAAGTCAGGCGAAATGCTTGACTTTAAAACTCTTGACATACAAAGTCGACTTAATAAAAGTCAAGCGGGCGCCTGACTTTAAATCCCCTTTTCGCCTGACTTTAAATCCCTTTTTTGCACTAGTGTGAGTTATTTCTAATGCATCCTCATCACAAATAAATCTCCTAAACAACACCTCTTCCTCAACTTTCCACCATAGTCTAAAACTAGCAGCCTCATACCCCAACTCCTTCACAATACCAACAGCTTCAACGTAGCTCCATTTATCAACATCCCGCCCTGCCACAGCTACACCACTGCCCCCTTCATACTCAAGTATCAAATTTTTCACAAACTTTCCTCCATGGTGGAACACAACCATAATAGACATCACTGTATAGGCCAACAAAATAGATCAGTATTCAAACAGGGCTATAATGGACATTCATGCTGAATTTTAGACCTAAAATAGACATTACCACAACCCCTAACAAGTGGTCAACAATCAATAGCAGTAAAGATTCCCTAGACAAATCAATACGACACCCAACACATTCAATATTGTCTCCATCAACACATTTGTACATTAAACACAAAGTACAAAACTTAGTGAGGGAATTTGATGCTAACCTGTCTTCTACGAAAAAGAAACCCTAGCTTATGTCACGAGCTCTGCTTCTACATCACGAGCTCTGAAACTATTCTTCTTCTTCGAGTGTGCTTCCTTTCTCTCGCCTAAACAGTAACCCTAGATTTCTTTCTTCTCCACGAAACGAGAGTGAGAACGATACGAGAGCCACAATGAGAGTGAGAACGAGATGAAAAACGAGTGTGAAATTTTGAGAATGAGTGAAGAGTAAGAATCAGAGAGTGAGAATGAGTGGGAATCAGAGGTTAGGGAAGAGTAGAAGACATGGAAGAGTGAAAATGAGTGGAAGACATGGAATCAGAGGTGAGGGACTGAGCTGAGTGAAGAGTAAACTTATACACACGTGTCACCTAATCATCCATGTGGCAATCCAACATGGTAGGCAAGTCATCATACAATTAACGCTGTTAACAAAAGCTAACAACAGGGGGTAACTGGAATCATTTAATATTTGCAAGGTGTTTTTTTTTTTAAAATATTTGCAGGGGGTAAAGTACATTTAAGCCTTGAAAAAATCATATCTTCATCTAATTTGTTGTTGGTCTTCATCAGATTTTTTTTATTTTTGTTCTTCGTTTACGTTTGCGTTTGCGTCACAGATGTTCTTCGCTTTAAAATGCCGATTTTTTTGATTTATTTTTAAAAAAATAAGTTTTATGTAATTTTTATTAATAGTTGGGTTATTATTTGAAAGAAGTGAAGTGGCTTAGTGGTATTTAGGCATTATCACAAAAGGCAGGTCACAGGTTCTGTTCTGTACCTTGCCTCAGACTCTCTGATCCGGATTCTGCAATTGGTATCTGAAGTGTCGCTCTTATCTTCCCCTGGCTCGAGGTCGGATGGATATTGTAACACCCCTTTTTTAATAACCTTACTATTTAATAAAATCAGAGTTTTTTTTTTCTTTTGAAAACAATTTAAGCGAGTGTTACACTTACTCCATTAAAATCAAAAACTTCAACTTTCATAGTTCAATTAAAACCACATGATACATAGCACCATAACAAGAAAAACCGTTTAGTTCACATCAACTAAATACAGTCACTACCAGCAGCGGAATAATAATTAAGTTCGAAACAAAATCAATACATCACCAAAAATGGTCTAACAGTATAAAGACAATAACACTTAAGCATAAGACGCCCCCCGGTGCTACGTATCAGAGCATGACACTTCTTACCAAATGAAGGTGTAAAGGTAACCTTCACTCGTTATTACCTACACGTTGCCGACATAAGAAGCAACATAAAAGCAGTAGGGTGAGTCTCTTTTCATAATTAATAACATATGGAATTAAGCACTGCATAGGAAAAGGGAACCAGACAAACCAATTCACAATAAAGGCAATAACCACATCACAATTACAATCACCAATCAACAATACAAAAGGTATGGTTATGCAATGAAATGCAACCCAAACTCCACGGGCACATGCATGTCGGATCCGTCACCAAATACAAATAGGCCGTAGCCTCTGCTCACCAAATAAAACTAGGCCGAAGCCTCTGCTCACCAAATAAAACTAGGCCGAAGCCTCTGCTCACCAAATAAAACTAGGCCGAAGCCTCTGCTCACCAATAATGCACATGTTTCATGAGATGCTATGGAAATGCATCACAACACACCACAATTCAATCAATTCACCATTTAATTCAACTCACCATTTTATTTATATTCTCACCATTGTATTAATCAGCTCACCAATTAAAATTAGGCCGAAGCCTCTGCTCACCAATTAAAATTAGGCCGAAGCCTCTGCTCACCAATCACACCATAATACACCCGCCAACTCAACCCACCACTCACACCAACACCAATTTCAATTAGGCCAATTTAGGATTTGACGCGACATAGGGAAAGTGAATAAAAATTGAAATTAGACACCTTGAACAACTTCAGTCCAGAACCACCAGTAAAATAACCCATTTTTACATAAAACCAGAATATTTGGATAGACACCGAAATTAGCTTCGAAACGCACTTTGAACCGTTAAATTTGGATAACCGAGTCAAAAGTTACATTAAAAACAAGTTTGGAAAAATTTAGGCAACATCCTGATTTTGGCGCCCAGCAAAAACTGGCGCAGGGCACCTAGCGCCCAGGCACTGGCGCAGGGAAAACTGGCGCAGAGCGCCTAGCAAAAACTGGCGCAGGGCGCCTAGCGCCCAGACACAGGCGCAGGAAAACTGGCGCAGAGCGCCTAGCAAAAACTGGCGCAGGGCGCCTAGCGCCCAGACACAGGCGCAGGAAACTGGCGCAGAGCGCCTAGCAAAACTGGCGCAGGAACACGGCGCCCATGCATAGGGCGCCTTGGCAAAACACGCATGGAAACTCATTTTACTTCGAAATTGATTTTGCACGAGCCAAATACTCATAATATGAGAACCCAATAAAAATTTTGGCAAAAAGTGACACGCATTTTTGGCGCCCATGCACTAGGCGCCTAAGGCCAGGACAGACCGCAACTCCTATGACTCCAAAAATTGTTTTGCACGAGCCATTTAACTTGGACATGAAAACCCAGTATCAATTTTCGCAAAATAAGCAACATAAAATTGGGACCCTTGGCGCCCTTGGCACAAGGCGCCTAGCGCCAAAACTGGCAACACAGTGACCCAGTATCAATTTTCGCAAAATAAGCAACATAAAATTGGGACCCTTGGCGCCCTTGGCACAAGGCGCCTAGCGCCAAAACTGGCAACACAGTGACACAGAAACAGCAACACAGTGGCAACAGAAACAGCAACACAGGGCAACAGAAACAGCAACACAGGGCAACAGAAACAGCAACACAGGGCAACAGAAACAGCAACACAGGGCAACAGAAACAGCAACACAGGGCAACAGAAACAGCAACACAGTGGCAACACAGTGGCAGAATTTCCAGCAACACACACACACACCTAGGGCGCCTAAGGCTCCATAAATTTTTGAGTTCCTCTCAACCAAAATTCACCAAATTAAATCACCAATACCATCTATCAATACAAACACTAACCAACACATTTACCACCAAAAATTCATTCGATCATAATATCAAACCCCTAGCATGCATATTGCGCAACATAGCCATTTCAACACCAATTAAGCACATTCTTGCACAATTCAATTTCAGCATAGCAACAACATTATAATACACAATTCATTCAATATAATCACTCTAAAACCTAACCCTACACAATACTCATCACATACACTTTTAAAAATGAAAAGAAGAGCCCCCTAACCTCTTAGAAGTCGAAATTACTAGGCAAGCTCCAAGGAATTGCAAGACACCAACAAGCTCTCCCTCCTCCTTGAGTGCTCCACGAAATTTCTCTCCTTTTCCTCTTGCAATGTCGCGACTTTCCTCTTCTCACTCTCTCCCTATACGTTTCTTTTCTTTCTTTTGGGTGGAATAATTGAAATGAAATTAACCCCCAAGACCCCTAAGTGAGTCGACTCCTATGACTAGTTAATGGGTCATGGCTCACTTGTGGATCATGGGCCCCCATGCACACCACCTAATTCGTGACAACACCTCCTAATTAAAATAAAATAAATTAAATTAATACTAGTCCTCACCTTATAAATAGGTCCAATTACCTCGCATATATTTATTTTATTTTCTACCACCACATAATTCCCAATTAATTAAAATAAATAATTCAATTAGATAGCTAATTAAATTTGGGGTGTTACAACTCTCCCCCACTTAAGAGAATTTCGTCCTCGAAATTCACCTGTCAACGCCAACACTCTCCCTCTAAGGCCACCTAGACAACTAGTGCTATCTATCATGCTGATTACTATTGCTTTGATTACCGGCGGTAAGTGCTTGGGCGGCCGTCCCTCCTACTTATTCGGCCAGGTAACTTCAAGCAGTAATAATCAGACTCACTCTCTACTCCGCTGCGCTACTCTGATACGCTGACTTGGGTTCTACCTCACTCATCTACCCTTAAGGATAACGACATACATCAATCATCACAGCATCACAACGAAATTCACAGGGTGCATCACAGTTGTACAACAAGCCGCTTGATTTTACAACACGACAACAACATCAACAAACAACTTTGCCACTCAGGCGACATCAACCACTAAATCACCACATCGGCCATAGGCCTACAACACAAAATTCATCAAAGCGCTTCGGGCCATTCAGCGGTACCCTCAGCAAAACAACGTGGGCCATATCGGCGGTACCCACTACAAAACACTGTGGGCCATTCGGCGTTACCCACAACACAACAACCAACAACATCAAAGAAAATCATTATCATCAACAAGGCAACCACAAAGCACAGCAAAGCAACAATGCGGAGATAACTCCAGGACCGACAATCCCATAACCAACAACAACAGCAACTAGGGCACTAGGCCACCGACAACACAACAACAATTACGGGCACTACGGCACCGACAACGCCACCTCAACTTAAATCAACCGACACGCCTAAAAATCAACAACACCAGAACCAGTAAATTTTGCCTTGAAATTAGAATATTCAGTTAGGCCTCTGAATAAGCTTTCCGAAACATTTTAGTTTACTCAAATCGAACTCCTGGTTCAAAAGATATTGCAAAAACAGTTTTTCAGTTAGAGTGACAGTACAAACTAAGCAACGCAGAAAGTTCCAGCACTCACACATAAATTTCAACAATTTATTTACCTTATCAAACGACATCGGAAATTTGCAAACAACCTCTCTACGGAATACTTATGAAGTCTAGTTTCTGGCTATATTTTTAGAATTTCAAAATGATGAGTCGAATAGCACAGTTTTCGCAAACAAGGCAGTTGGTCCAGAAAATGGGGCAGCAACTGTGTCCAAAGTTGTGACTCTTCTACAATGCCCAAAACAAACCCAAATAACACGAAACTTCAGCCTAAACAGTAAATCATTTTGTCTAGTTCTCAAAGAAATTGGATCCATTCGAAAAGGAGTTCATTTGAAAACACCACAATCAAAACACTGACGCTATGTCCAGACGGTCCCCAGAATTTTATCCTAACTTGCGAAGCCCATAACTGGAGCTATACTACTCCAAATGCGACCAAACCAAAGCCAAAATGACCAGCGTTCAGTCTATTTCCTAACAAAATATGTCCCATAACTTTTGGACAAACTAAAGGTTTCCAGTTTTAAAAAATACAGAACCTATGTCCAGAATGCTCCCAGATTATTAACCTCACTTGTGGAGCCTATAACTAGAGCTACACAAATCCAAATTGAACGAAACCGGTACCAAAACGACCGGAGTGAAATATATTTTCACGAACAATTAAACACGAAATTTTTGGACTGGCCGAACAGTCCCAGTTTCACGAAAACCGAAACAGTGTTACGCACTACATCTCAACATTTTACAAACACAACAATACACATCAATCAATCAATTAAACATCAACTTTAACAATTTGAACAAAGCATTCTTAAGAACATACCACAATAAGAGCTAACCCAATGAAATACATAAACCGTGCCAATGCGCATTTTAAATATTTATGGTTTCCCAAAATCACGTAGCGCCAATTATAAAGAGTATAACAGTCAAAACAAAATCAGGGACAATCCAGCGTAGGAATTACAGCTCACGGTCATGAAGTAGTTCGCGAAAATTCGGAGTTGGAAACATCACATGTTGAGGAAAATTAGGCAAAAGACCGAATAAGGTAGATAACAACAACATAAAATATAGTCCACTTGTCAAAACCATTCCACACGGCACTTAGTGCGTAATATAATGCGAAATCAAAACCAAACCATAGTAAAAACTTTATACAAAATCAGTGTTCATTTATTAAAATAAATTTCATACCAATACTAGCACTCAACCACAAAATTGTTTTACAGGTGTCCAAAAGCAACTTCAGAAATCACTTTATTTTTCAGATCTCAAAACCACATAACACAATTCAAGAAGTAACGACCAAAAATTTTCATAAAATCCAAGCGTACAATGTCAAACTCCAAGTAGCATGGAAATTGCAAAACAACTCATGAAGACCCTAACTTACCACACTGCATGTCAAAACAATCAGGAATAACACCAAAAATAAACAACTAACGCAGAAGATGTCATAATCCCTTAAAATAAATACAGACAGTCTCATCATGGAAACAATTACAAATCAAGGAACATCAAAACTCAACATTTTTAAGTATGGACGACATCACTTAGAGTGATCAAAACATTTTTGTGTGTCGGGTAACAGTTTGACGTAATTTACCAAAACAATTTTCACAATACACTTAGACTCCACATCAAGACACACCACCAAGGAGTTCATACAAGACCTAGTGTCGAAACAAATTTAAACCAGTCGAAACACATGTAAATATTAAACAACAAGGTAAGTTATTGAAAACCACACAACCGAAGTCAGAATTCGTCCCACAAGAAAGTTAAAGAACAGCAACCAACAACAGGGACGCAGAGTTCACACACAGAAATGCAATACAACACACAGTACCAGTAGGGCATCTCCCCCACTAGTTCACTTACCATTAGCAACTCTTGATTTACCTGCAACACAATTATTGGTCAGCACTTAAAAGACAACAGTTGGTCGTACACCGACACAACAACTCTACGACTGGGCCGGACGGACCAACCATTGCTCTGATACCACTAATGTAACACCCCTTTTTTAATAACCTTACTATTTAATAAAATCAGAGTTTTTTTTTCTTTTGAAAACAATTTAAGCGAGTGCTACACTTACTCCATTAAAATCAAAAACTTCAACTTTCATAGTTCAATTAAAACCACATGATACATAGCACCATAACAAGAAAAACCGTTTAGTTCACATCAACTAAATACAGTCACTACCAGCAGCGGAATAATAATTAAGTTCGAAACAAAATCAATACATCACCAAAAATGGTCTAACAGTATAAAGACAATAACACTTAAGCATAAGACGCCCCCCGGTGCTACGTATCAGAGCATGACACTTCTTACCAAATGAAGGTGTAAAGGTAACCTTCACTCGTTATTACCTACACGTTGCCGACATAAGAAGCAACATAAAAGCAGTAGGGTGAGTCTCTTTTCATAATTAATAACATATGGAATTAAGCACTGCATAGGAAAAGGGAACCAGACAAACCAATTCACAATAAAGGCAATAACCACATCACAATTACAATCACCAATCAACAATACAAAAGGTATGGTTATGCAATGAAATGCAACCCAAACTCCACGGGCACATGCATGTCGGATCCGTCACCAAATACAAATAGGCCGTAGCCTCTGCTCACCAAATAAAACTAGGCCGAAGCCTCTGCTCACCAAATAAAACTAGGCCGAAGCCTCTGCTCACCAATAATGCACATGTTTCATGAGATGCTATGGAAATGCATCACAACACACCACAATTCAATCAATTCACCATTTAATTCAACTCACCATTTTATTTATATTCTCACCATTGTATTAATCAGCTCACCAATTAAAATTAGGCCGAAGCCTCTGCTCACCAATCACACCATAATACACCCGCCAACTCAACCCACCACTCACACCAACACCAATTTCAATTAGGCCAATTTAGGATTTGACGCGACATAGGGAAAGTGAATAAAAATTGAAATTAGACACCTTGAACAACTTCAGTCCAGAACCACCAGTAAAATAACCCATTTTTACATAAAACCAGAATATTTGGATAGACACCGAAATTAGCTTCGAAACGCACTTTGAACCGTTAAATTTGGATAACCGAGTCAAAAGTTACATTAAAAACAAGTTTGGAAAAATTTAGGCAACATCCTGATTTTGGCGCCCAGCAAAAACTGGCGCAGGGCACCTAGCGCCCAGGCACTGGCGCAGGGAAAACTGGCGCAGAGCGCCTAGCAAAAACTGGCGCAGGGCGCCTAGCGCCCAGACACAGGCGCAGGAAAACTGGCGCAGAGCGCCTAGCAAAAACTGGCGCAGGGCGCCTAGCGCCCAGACACAGGCGCAGGAAACTGGCGCAGAGCGCCTAGCAAAACTGGCGCAGGAACACGGCGCCCATGCATAGGGCGCCTTGGCAAAACACGCATGGAAACTCATTTTACTTCGAAATTGATTTTGCACGAGCCAAATACTCATAATATGAGAACCCAATAAAAATTTTGGCAAAAAGTGACACGCATTTTTGGCGCCCATGCACTAGGCGCCTAAGGCCAGGACAGACCGCAACTCCTATGACTCCAAAAATTGTTTTGCACGAGCCATTTAACTTGGACATGAAAACCCAGTATCAATTTTCGCAAAATAAGCAACATAAAATTGGGACCCTTGGCGCCCTTGGCACAAGGCGCCTAGCGCCAAAACTGGCAACACAGTGACCCAGTATCAATTTTCGCAAAATAAGCAACATAAAATTGGGACCCTTGGCGCCCTTGGCACAAGGCGCCTAGCGCCAAAACTGGCAACACAGTGACACAGAAACAGTAACACAGTGGCAACAGAAATAGCAACACAGGGCAACAGAAACAGCAACACAGGGCAACAGAAACAGCAACACAGGGCAACAGAAACAGCAACACAGGGCAACAGAAACAGCAACACAGGGCAACAGAAACAGCAACACAGTGGCAACACAGTGGCAGAATTTCCAGCAACACACACACACACCTAGGGCGCCTAAGGCTCCATAAATTTTTGAGTTCCTCTCAACCAAAATTCACCAAATTAAATCACCAATACCATCTATCAATACAAACACTAACCAACACATTTACTACCAAAAATTCATTCGATCATAATATCAAACCCCTAGCATGCATATTGCGCAACATAGCCATTTCAACACCAATTAAGCACATTCTTGCATAATTCAATTTCAGCATAGCAACAACATTATAATACACAATTCATTCAATATAATCACTCTAAAACCTAACCCTACACAATACTCATCACATACACTTTTAAAAATGAAAAGAAGAGCCCCCTAACCTCTTAGAAGTCGAAATTACTAGGCAAGCTCCAAGGAATTGCAAGACACCAACAAGCTCTCCCTCCTCCTTGAGTGCTCCACGAAATTTCTCTCCTTTTCCTCTTGCAATGTCGCGACTTTCCTCTTCTCACTCTCTCCCTATACGTTTCTTTTCTTTCTTTTGGGTGGAATAATTGAAATGAAATTAACCCCCAAGACCCCTAAGTGAGTCGACTCCTATGACTAGTTAATGGGTCATGGCTCACTTGTGGATCATGGGCCCCCATGCACACCACCTAATTCGTGACAACACCTCCTAATTAAAATAAAATAAATTAAATTAATACTAGTCCTCACCTTATAAATAGGTCCAATTACCTCGCATATATTTATTTTATTTTCTACCACCACATAATTCCCAATTAATTAAAATAAATAATTCAATTAGATAGCTAATTAAATTTGGGGTGTTACAGATATGGTGGAGATCGGAATCTTCCGAGGTTGATAATCGTTGATCGAGGGATTTAGCGTGGTTATTTTAATATCCAATACCGGGTTGCATTCCGATCTCTGAAATTCGCTACTCTTGTTCTGGGAAATGACAAAGATAAGGGAAACTGAGAGAACAAACCTCGTTGCCCCCGGTAAGCCACCCTTGAGGAGGTCTGGCGAGGGTAACATAATTATTACGAGCGGAGGTCGACCTCAGAAGCGGCCTCCGGTCAGGCAGAAGCTAGTGGTTCAGTCTTGACGCCGCCGCCTGTGGAGTCTCCGACCCCCGCCCCTGCGGGGAAGGCTTCTACTTCCGACAACGCAGTGTTGGACTTTCACCTTTCTACCTAAGACTGGGAAATCGATAGGACGTGCCGCTGAGGTAGCGGGACCGGAGGGGAGGCAACCTGAAGCGGCGGATTCGAATTGGTAGGTTTTAACCGACATTCTTATGATAGGCTCGTATTACCGAGCTGGCTGAGTCGAGCCGAGCATGCTCAGAAGGTTTGAGAAGTTCATAGGAGCCGGGGGACAAGAATGGAGCTTGGAGTTAGTCTCGGGTGGCGACGCTGCGTGCTCTAAGGTGGACGGCATGAAGTTTTTTGTTTACTCTGCTTTCTTCGAGAAGATGGGGATAAGGATCCCATTTACGGAGTTTTAGAGGAGGGTGTTGAGGTTTTTGCAGGTGGCTCCTTCTCAGCTTACTCCGAACTCGTGGGGTTTTATAAACACCTTTGAGATCGTGATGCGGGCTCTAGGTTTCCAGTGTCGATTGAGGGTCTTCCATCTTTTTGATGTGTTCCGTCAGCCCGAAGTCGGATCGGACCGGTACGGCCAGGTAGGCTTACGTCGGAATCGTAAGTTGTCCTTCTTCGAGCCCGTGACGGACTCGGTGAGGGACTTTAAGTACAGTTTTTTCCTGGTGGCGCCAGTAAACGACGCCGAAAAGAGGGAGGTCGTCTAGCTTGACGAGAGGGGGGATGTAGTGAAGAATTTGTTCCCACTGTCTTGGTGCCATGGGCATTATGACTTGCAGAATGGGGCGTATTCTTATAAAGAAACGGATTTGACCTGGCAAAAGCCCCGAACCTTGAAATTGCTGTCTGATTGGGTTAAGGCATTTTCGAACAAAAGCAGGAGGATCGAGTGCAGGAAGATCTTGGAGGCGAAGTCTCCCGCTAACCTAACCAAAACTCTAGGTGAGTTCGCGAACTCTGCCTTGAATTTCTTTCTGACTTTTTGGAGTCCACATTTTGATTGTTGTTTCTCTTTTTACAGATTAGTTTACAAAGCCAGCGAGTTTGACCGAGTTCCTGGCCGCTGCCTGACTCCAACAGCTGTCGCTTCCAAGGATGTGGTTGACCAGGGAGTACCCCCTGTGGTTCAGGCAGACTCGGAGTCTGCTTTGCAAAGTATAACTAGGAAGCGCAAAGAGCGTAGCCCACCGACTCTGCCTCGTGTGAAGAAGATGTTAAGGATTTGCAATCTTTTGGGTGCTGGAAGTGAAGTCTCTTATACCGACTTCGAAGCGTGCCTTCGAGTTGGGGAACTCGGTCAGCAGAAGCTTAGGTTGTTAAGCTCGGAGCTCTCCCTGCTTGAGGAAGGTGAGCTCTACTCCAAGGCTGAAAATTTGTGGCTTGAAGGCGAGTTTCAAGATAAGTCTGATAAATTAACAGCTTGCTTGGAATTCCTTTCAGAGGCTCACGAAGACTGGGAAAAATTTGAGAAGGAGAAGGAAGAGCTCAGGCTCGCTTGGACCGGCTGGCCGAGGTTGACATCGAGGCCGTCAAAGAGGAAATATCGGAGCCCGGGGAAAAGGTCGGACCTGCCGAAAGGGTGCCGAAGTTGGAGAAGGAGGTAGGAGCAGCCAAGGCCGCGGCTCCCATGTTGGAAGCGGAGGTATCTCACCTGGAGGCGGAGCTAGCCACAGCTAGAGAAGAGCTGAGGAAGGTTAAAGAAGAGCGAGATACGACTCTTCTATTTAACCAATGGTCTGACGGAGAAGCACTGGCTACTGCCTCTTTTTCTAATGCCTTGGCCCAGATTGTTGTATTGTACCCCAGGCTTGATATATCTTTGATTAGTCCTTGCCAAGCCATTTCAGCAGGGAAGATTGTCAGATTGCAGGGGAGGGGGAGCTTGCGAGCCCGAGGTGGTCTATGCTCCAGGGTCATAGCTTGGCTGGGGTACTTAGGGAATTTTGTATTTATTTTGCTTTAGTGTCCCAGGTTTTGCCCGGGGTCGCATCTTACCCGTAAAGTATATTGATGGCACCATCCTTTCCGGCTTGTGTTTAAATTACCTTTACTTTCAACATATTTGCTCGCACATTTAATTCTTGCGTAAGTATTCTTAATTTGCTTCTCGCACTCGTTGTTTGGGAAGCTCGACGTTAAGGCTTTGGTCTCAAGGGACCGAGTTGAGCCAGTAAGCCACAGTCCTCTGTTGGACCCGACCTTATGGAAGGTCGGCAAGCAATCACGACCCTTACCTCGTTGCAGAGGTTGTTAGCCACGGCATGCTCGACATCGTTGTAGAGGTTAGTGAGCCACGACAGGCTCGACCCAGTGGTAGAGGTCAGTGAGCGACGATAGGCTCGACCTCATGGTAGAGGTCAGTGAGCCACGATAGGCTCGACCTCATGGTAGAGGTCGGGGAGCCACGATAGGCTAGAGCTCGTGGAAGAGGTCAGTGAGCCACGATAGGCTCGACCTCGTGGTAGAGGTAGGCGAGCCACAATAGGCTCGACCTCGTGGTAGAGGTCGTAGAGGTCGGCAAGCCATGATAGGCTCGACCTCGTGGTAGAGGTCGGCGAGCCACGATAGGACCGACCTCGTGGTAGAGGTCGGCGAGACATGATAGGCCCGACCTCGTGGTAGAGGTCGGCGAGCCACGATAGGCCTGACCTTGTGGTAGAGGTCGGCGAGCCACGATAGGCCCGACCTCGTGGTAGAGGTCGGTGAGCCTCGATAGGCCCGACCTCGTGGTAGCGGTCGGGGAGCCACGATAGGCCCGACCTCGTGGTAGAAGTCGGCGAGCCAACGATAGGCTCGACCTCGTGGTAGAGGTCCATCATCCCCGGCAGGCTCGACCTCGTTGTAGAGGTGCGTGAGTGGTGTGTTGGGGCTATCCCACAAGAGGGGAGTGATCTCCGAGGCTGCGGGATCAGCTAGGATTTGCTTTGATCCGTTTCGCCGAGCTCGAAGCTCCGAGGTGAGTATAGGGCAGAGGCTCGGCCTTGAGCTTGATTGTTGTTGAGTGGGTGAATACCTGAAAAGCAATCAACTTATTGATGGGACCGAGGTCCAACATGAGTACAATGAATTCTAAACGTGGAGTTGTAAAGACATAAGAGCAACAAAGTATTGTAGGAAGAAATGAATCATTATGTGGGAGTGATGGGATGAGTAGTACTTAATGCCTGAGGCCGGGCCTGGTTTTGGGGGGGGGGGGGCTGGTCTTTCGTTCGCCCCGAGATACCTTGGTAAGGTATCTTTGATATTCTTGTTAAGCTGGAACATTGGGTTCATATTCTGGATCTCGGAGTCGTTCGGCCCTGACTTCAATCAGATTGATCTCGGACACAACCTTCTTGCCGCTGTGGCCCCTCTCATTTTTGTCGGAATCACTATCCTTTTTAATCGAGAGATAGTGGCATTTCTTGGCGGATTTAAGGTCGGCTTCAATTATAATGACTTCGTCTTTGGTGGAGTAAAATTTCATTTTCAGATGAACTGTTGATGCCACGGAACCGAGCCTACCCAAGGTCGGTCTTCCTATAATGCAGTTGTATGGAGACTTATATGGTAGGACCAAGAATTGTGTCTTGACAGCTCTGGAAAGCTTATTCCCGTAAGTGACCATGAGCTCAAAGTATCCAAGTGGAGCCGTTAAATCCCGTCAGCTCAGAACCTCTATAAGGAGTGAGCTCGGTCTCGGAAATGTTTAGCTTAGGGAACAGATCCCGGAACAAGATATCCACCGAGCTTCCCTGGTCCACTAGGATTCTCAGGACCTGGATATCAACCATGATGGCAGAGATAATGAGTGGGATGTATTTGTTTGGCTTGCCATCAGGGAGGTCTTGGCAGTTTTTGGGTTGCTGGCAATGCTCAGAATCTCTTTCCACCTTCGCTTCATTGATCTTTTTGTTTCGCCCGAGTCCACTGAATATCTGCCTAGAATTACGGTGGCCCCTGTTCGTGAGCGTTGCTGCTCGGGCTCGTCGTCATCATCCGAATCATCGGAGTCGGCCTTTGCTTGCTTGGCCACTTCATTCACTCCTGATTTTCCTTTTCGAGGCGAGCGGGATCGCCGCTTTTCTTCGTCTCCGTCTTTCTTCACATACTTGCTTAATTTACCTTTTTGGATCAGGTCCTCTTTGTCGTCTCGGAGGATTCAGCACTGGTTGGTGTCGTGCCCGTGGCTCCGGTAATAGCAACAGTACTTTTTGTCAGTGTTTTCTCGCGGTGCGAGTGGAGCCGGCCATTTCAGGTCCTTAAACTCGGATTCTTTCTTTTGTCATTCGCCTTTGCAGGGGCTGAGGTTGTACCGACCTCGTCGACCATATCGTCCTATTCGTTATCAAAAAACCTCTGCGCCCGTCTCAGAAATTCTTCTAGAGTACGCCTACGTCGAACTGGAAGAGGCTCTTCTTGCGGAGCCCGTGTCTCATGATCAGGAGTTTGATCTTGTCTTCTAGGTGCCTCACGTTGTTCGTTTCTTTGTTGAACCGCTCAATGTAGTCACGCAGAGTCTCGTTCTCCCCTTGTTTCACGGCTTTGAGGATGTCCACCTACTTGGGCTTCAGCCTTGACGCGGTGAAACGTGCCGAGAACACCCTGACAAGCTGCTCCCAGGAGTGAATGGAGAGGGGTTTAAGGTCTCGGAACCAGGAGAGTGCTGCCCTGCTTAACGAGAGAGGGAAGATCTTACATTTTATGTCGTCAGTGGCGTTTCTGTACTGCATCATGAGATCAAAGGTATCCACGTGCTCGTCTGGAGCACCAGTTCCATAATACATGTTCAGTTGAGGGGGTTTCCCCAGGGATCTTGGTATCTTACACTCTGCGATTTCTCTAATGAAGGGGCTTTGTCAAGGTCGCCCAGACAGGCCACGTCACGGAGAATGGTCCCTTCTACGGGGGGATCGGTTTCGATGGTGAGGGGGAACGGCTTCGAGATGACGAAGAGTTATATGAGGAGCTTCAACTGTGGCCGGAGCTTGGCGGAGTCGGAGAGGTGCGAGAGCCTCCGTGTCGGCCTGCCCTTCTGGGAGGGGATCTGTGAATGTGACACCTGTGAGCTATCTTCCTTCGAGGGGGAGATCGGTGTCACTTTGATGCTACGGTGCGTCGATCTGGAGACTCGTCTACTAGCCGAGCTGAGATGGCAGGTGTGTTAGCCCGAACAGCTGCAACCTCTTCTTCCATTTTGGTCAAGCATTGTTCTTGTTGTGCAAAGTCGCGGCTTCGGCGATCTAGGAGGTCAAGTATCTGGTTCACCGCTTGAACCAGAATCGGAACAGCGTTGGGCACTGGCTGAGGTGAGAGAAGCGGTGCGGAGCGGGCTTCCTCAGCTGGAACTTCCTAGACATGTCCTTCAGGGGTTTGATCAGGTCGGGGAACAACCTCAATCACGCTTCACGTACGAGGTTGACTTCTAGTCGGGGGTCGTCCTCGTGGAGCCAAAGGAAATGATTGAAATGATGAAACTCTAACAGCAAACTCCCACTGTGGTCGCCAATGTTCTGTACCTGGCCTCAGGCTCTCGGATCCGGATTCTGAAGTTGGTATCTAAAGTGTCGCTCTTATCTTCCCCTGGCTTGAGGTTGGATGGATATGGTGGAGATCGAAATCCTCTGAGGTTGATAATCGTTGAGTCGCCTACTTCTGAGATGGAAGTTGTTGAGGTCGCGTTCTTCCGAGGCTGGACTCGGCGGGGTCGGGTACCTACAGACACTCTGATGCTTATGTCAGCAAACAGAAGTCAGTGAGATGCAAATGAGTGAAGTGTACCTAGATATGTGTGCATGACCCGTATTTATAGACGCGGAGCACCCGGGGTTCACGGATTACGCCCGACCCAGATCGTTGGATTGGAGCGCTTTGATCTGGCCTGTTGGTTCATGATCCGAAGGCGGAATACCTTGTTGGGTCGAATCTCTGAGGATTTGGCCGGTAATGGTCGCGGATTGGGCCTCTGTGGCCGATCCGGAATAGGTTCAACCGTCATTCCTCCCAAAATTGCTATTTTTTAGTAACAACACTATACCCCTATAATATCCATGCGAGCGCCACGTGGCAGCCATCCATTTGTTTCTGACGTGACACATGTCAGTGCCACGTGGGAATAATGATGTGGGTGATGACGTGGCGTGTCATTGTCACGTGTCACAAAGGTCCAATAATAGGGTGACACGTGACTTTGACGTCATTGCTGACGTCATCTCCATTTGCCACATCACCTTTTTTTACCAGAAAGTTAATAGAGGGGCTTAAAACTTTATTTTTTACAGGGGCGTAAATGGATTATGGCCAAATTTGTAGGGGCCAAACATACATTTAAGCCTAAAGGGAATGGGGAAGTGATTTTCCGGGTGGCATCATTTAATTTTCTATAATTAATGCACATACGCTACCCAATAGTTTTCCTAAGTGCAATTAATTCATTTTTATTGTTTTCCATCACAGTAGTACCTCCCTTTTTTGGAACAAATTGAACAGGACTTACCCACTTACTGTCAGAGATAGGATAGATGATACCTACATCAAGAAGCTTAATCACTTCCTTTTTTACCACCTCTTACATGTTAGGACTGAGGCGGCGTTGAGGTAGTGCCTGAGGTTGGTAATCATCCTCCATGTAGATCTCGTGAGTGCAAATTGAGGGACTAATGCCTTTTATATCATGAATAGACCATCCAAAGGCCTCTCTGTTGGCCCTTAATACCCTCAAGAGTTTATCCCCAATGGTGTCTGTCAAATCTGCAGAAATAATCACAAGCAAAGAGGAAGGGGGTGCAAGAAAGCATATTTCACATTTGAAGGAAGAGGCTTTAATTCAAGCTCAGAAGCCTCTTCAATTGACGGTTTGAGATTTGGAGTATTACCCCATTCCAATTCCTCAAATCTATGGTTACTCCAATTTTTCTTAGGGTAGTAAGCCTGTAGAAACATTAAGAACTCTACTTCCTCACTACCTTGCAATATGCCAAGTCCCTGCAAAGTAAGTACTTTTTCTAAAGGGTCCTGAATTATAAAAT
Source organism: Astragalus membranaceus (assembly GCA_039519185.1). Taxonomy (NCBI): domain Eukaryota; kingdom Viridiplantae; phylum Streptophyta; class Magnoliopsida; order Fabales; family Fabaceae; genus Astragalus; species Astragalus membranaceus. The sequence goes on from CM076849.1 coordinate 96,404,637, forward strand.
CATCAAAACTTTCAGAGGTAACCACATCATTAATATCCATAGCTTGAATAAAATTACAAGAAGCAAATGAGGAAGGATTTTTTAATGAATTCAAGACTTGAAACACAACTTCCTCATCTCCAAATCTCAAAGTCAATTTTTCCTGCTAAACATCAATTAAGCTTTTTCCTGTAGCTAAAAGGATGCCCCAAAATAATTGGGACTTCCTCATCTTCTTCCATATCCAAAACAACCAAATCAGCAGGGAAAATAAACTTATCAACCTTAACTAAAATATCTTCCCCCACCCCACGTGATGTTATCAGCTAGCTGCAAAGTGATGTTAGTAGGATGAGGTTCCTGCAAACCAAGCTTTCTAAAAACAGAAAAAAGGCATGAAATTTATACTACTCCTAAATCACATAACACCTTTTCAAAATGGGAGTTACCAATTGTACAAGAGATAGTAAAACTACCTGGATCTTTAAGCTTGGGTGGTAACTTTTTTAGAACTATAGCAGAACATTCCTCATTAAGCCTAACTGTCTCAACCCCTTCTAACCTCCTTTTGTTAGAAATATTTTCTTTTAAAAATTTAACATATTTAGGCATTTGAGCAATAGCTTCAGCAAAAAGAATGTTGATATCCAATTTTCTAAATATTTCAAGAAATTTATCAAATTGCTTATCATGCTGCTCATTTTTATGATGTAGTGGGGGATTTCGTGGCGTTGTGGGTGGTTTTGATGTGGCAGAAAAGGATAAAGGTGTCGATGGTGTATAGTTTAAAGGAACATTGAGGATTTCGATTAGTGCCTTTTGCAAATGTTTAGATGTTTTTTTAGATTTTTGAGCTGTTGAAATGATGAGTCAGTCATGAAGAGAAGGGAGTGCATGTTGTTGATGGAGCAGAGGTTACTATACAAACACATAGAAGGAGCGCGCTTACTTGGTTTTTAATTCCAAGTAGTCGTTAGAAGATATGGAGAGAGAGAGAGAGAGTAACAGCTATAAATTATTAAAGGAACTAAGAACTAACTCCTAATTAAAACATGAGCAACAAAAACATATAATATAAAATAAATAAATATTTTTTGGGTCATGAACATTACATACATGCCTTCTTAATTTTGAGAATGCACGAGGCTAGGTGCCTTCTTAGCCCTGAGAAGGCCCGAAACATGGTACCTTCTTGGGTTAAGGTGCCTTGAAGATATGCAACATTTGAAGAGGTTTTGTACAAATGTCAGCAAGCTGATGCTTTGGATCCAGACTTTACTTACCTCCCGGTCGAACTTTGGATTAGTTAGGGCCCCTTTCCCCTAGACACCAGAGCATGATCAAATACCTCTTCATCGAAAAAATATACCAGGGGTCTATTAAGTTATTTTATTGTAACAAATTGTCATTTAATTTTTTTTTGTACCACTTATGTCCCTTAAGTTAGAAAACGTTTATGCCATTAGCCTTTTTTTAATTTTTCATCTTACTCCGTTAAAAAAAACCCATGTGGCAATTATTAAGTTGACATGGGCATCAAAATACTTATTTGGCAGATCCCACATGTATTTTTAATTTGACTCATAAGTCTTTATTTATTATTTTACTAAAAATAAAAAAATTCCCTTTCCTTCTTGTTTTCATCATCTGATAGTGTAACAAATTCATAAAATAAATCATAATAATTCTTTACCTAAAAACAAGTGATTATCCTTTTGAAGTTTTTTCACCAAAAGTCATTTTGAAGTTTGAAAATAGAAGCTTCCTTAGTTCATCATTGTTTTCCTCCGGCGCTGGAATAATGGAATTAATTAGATTTCGAACATCAACAAAAGCATTCAATAAAATCACAGGTTGGAGATTTCAAGCATTTAACAAATACACCTCAAATACAATCACCCCATTTCCTCCATTTTTCCGAAAACCCAAAAAAAAAATTCAATCATAAGCAAAATCCCAGGTAAGAGCCCCCTCTTGAAACCAAAATAAGTGACATATCATTGAGTATAAACTGAAGAAATAAATCAAACGCATATGGATCCTTTGTTTCCCTACACTTGTTTTTCTTTTATCAGATTTGTGGATGTTGAATTTCTGGGTTTTAGCAGATGAAGACTACAAAGAGAAAGATGTACAATTAGAACCCAAAATTTATTTTTAATAAAACTAAATTAAAATGACATGGATTATTTTTTTTGACACATAATCACTTAAATGCCACATAGGCATTTTTAACAGTGTTAGACGGAAACTAGATGGAACGGTCAACGATGTAAAATTTTTAAGGACCGACTCGTTACAATTAAATAACTTAAAAGGCATCTGGTATAATTTTACCAAAAAAGAATATTGAATAAGATTCTTTGACAAATTCATTACACTAGTGTTATCACAATATAGGAATACTTGAGTATTTTAAAGAGAAATCTTCTAATTAATTTTTAATCCACAATATTTGAGAGCATCATTCAGCTGCTGCTACATATTCAGCTTCTGTGGTGGACAAGACCATTGTACTTTGTTTTGTGAAACTCCAAGATATGAGAGATTCTCCAAGGATTTGACATGAATCACTTGTGTTCATTCTTTTAATTTTATCACCAGCATAATCAGCATCACAGTATCCCCACTAGGTCAAAAGGTGTATTCTTTCTATACCCAAGACCAATGTTAGGAGTACCAACAAGATACCTAACTATTCTTTTAACTGTTGTGAAATGAGATTCCTTAGGTGTAGTTTGAAATCTAGCACATAAACCTACTGAGAAGGGTATTTTAGGTCTACTAACAGTGAGATACAATAGTGAACCTATCATGCATATATTGCTTCCGAGGAATATGTGTGCCATGTTCTTCCTTCTCAAGACTTGAAGAAGGATGCATAGGCGTAGCCATGGGTTTGGCATCATCCATTTCATACTTTCTAAGGAGATCTTTGATATACTTCTCATGGAAAAAAAAAATGCCTTTCTCAAGTTGTTCAGTTTGAAGACCAATGAAGTATCTTAACTCCCCATTAAACTCATTTCAAATTCACTCTTCATAAGTTTTCCAAAACCATTGCATAGGTTTTCATTTGTAGCCCCAAAGATGATATAATCAACAAAAATTTGACAATCAATAACTCATCTTTATGGGTGTTTCTATAGATGGTAAGATCAATATTTCCTCTTGAGAAGCCATTATTGAATAGGAAGGAACTTAGTCTATCATACCAAGCTCTAGGAGCTTCCTTGACTCCATAAAGAGCCTTAGTTAGTTTGAAAACATGATTTGGCTTCTTCTAATCAATAAATCCAGGAGGTTGGTGTACATACACTTTACCATTTAGAAAACCATTCAAGAAGGCACTTTTGACTTCCATTTGAAATAGTTTAAAGTTTTTATGAGCAACATAAGCAAGAAGAACTCTAATAGCTTCTAATCTAGCTACAGGTGCAAAGGTTTCATCATAGTCAATATCGTCTTGCTGCAACTCTATAGCCTTGAACCACAAGTCTATCCTTGTTTCTAATTACCTTACCACTTTCATCCATTTTGTTTCTAAAAACCCGTTTTGTACCAATTACTGATTGATGCTTTGAAGAAGGAACTAGGTTCCAAACTTCATTATTCCAAACTGAGCAAGTTCTTCTTGCATTGATTCCACCCCAGATTCATCAACTATTGCTTCAATAATATTCTTGGGCTCAATTTCAAAGATTAGAGCACTCTGAGAAGATTCCTTTTTGAATGAGCTTCTGGTTCTCACAGGTTCTGAAGTTTCTCCAATAATTTGTTCTTGGGGATGATTGACAACCAATCTCCAACTTCTAGGTAGTTCAGATGTAATTGTGCGGGTGTGTATTGTGGATCTTCTTGAGGTTGAGAAGGCTTAGGTGTAGAACTTGCCTATTCCTTCTCAAAACCGTCTTTTTATTTTTCCTTTCTTTTTACCCTCATCATCATCACTTTTATCACGTGAACTTCAAGAAACATTGCATGCATACTTTATTCTACAATTTTAGTCCTAAGATTGTATACTCTATATGATTTTGATGATAATGAATATCCAACGAATATGGCAGGTCAGTTTTACATAAAATTTCCTAAATTATCCACTACAAAAAGAAACGTTATTTGCGACGGACATTAGCGACTGAATTTTATTCCCTCGCTAAAATTGACATTAGCGACGGAATTTGCGAGGGAATAAGGGTCTTCGGTTTTTTGAAAATTAGCGACGGAAGTTAGTGCATTAGCGACGGAACAGTCCGTCGCTAATTGTTTGGAGGAAAACTGAAATCTGAACAGCACGAAAACTGAAGCGATTAGCGACGGAAATAGTAGTCCCTCGCTAATGTTTTTTGACCGTTCCACCTTGGTTAGCGTGAAGGGATTAGCGACGGAATAGTCCCTCGCAAATTCCGTCTCTAACCCCAATTAAAATAGAATCAGATCCATTTTCCTCTCTCTGTTTCCTCTTCTGTTTCCTCTTCTGTTTCACTCCCTCACTCTTCTCTCACGACCCCAAACCCCACCACACCCTTTGCAGCACCACCACCCCACGACCACCGCACCACCGCACCACCGCCACCACACCACCGCTCACCCGTCGCTCCTCTCTCTCTCTCTCTCTCCTACGCGGCGTCGCTCTCTCTCCTCTCTCTCTCTCTCTCTCTCCTACGCGAACACTTCTTTCACCGGAGCTCTCCGTTTTCGCCACCACCGGAGCTCGACCTCCTCACCACCACCGGAGCTCGCGCTCCTCACCACCGGAGCTCTACTTTGGAGGTTTTTTTTTACTGATTTTAATTTTTTTTTTTACCAACTGATTTTATTTGATATTGTTTTGTTAGGATTTGTAAAATTAATTTTGTGATATTGTTGTTTGGTAATTTTAGTGAATTTAGTTTTGTGATATTGTAAAATTAATTTTTGATATTGTTTTAGTGAATTTGTGTTTAGGATTAGAAATTGAAATTGGGTAGAAATTGAAATTGTGTTTTAGGTTTTAGGATTAAGTTTAGGATTTATAGAAATTGTGTAGGATAAAAATTGTTTCTTGAAATTGAAATTGTTTGTTGAAATTGAAGAAGTTGTTTTATTGAAACTGAAATTAATAGTGAATTGATTTATGTTTTTTGCTTGAAATTGAAATTAATAGTTGAAATTGAAGTTGATATTGAAGTTGTTGTTGAAATTAATAGTTGTAATTGAAGTTAGTTATTGAAATTGAAGTTGAAATTGTTTAGGATTGAAATTGTTGGTGTTTGAAGTCTCACAACCGCACCGGAGTGCGCACCGTCACCGAACCACGTACCGCACCAGACCTCAATCTCATAACGGTTAGTTTCCAAAATAAATTAATTTTTGTTTTCATGAACCCTAGGTTAGATGACTGTGTGTTGTTGATGGAAAAGGGTGAGGTGATGTCGTCCCTCACCCCCATATTTTGCTCGAAATCATCTCCATTGAGATAATTGCGAGGCGATACTAACAACAGTAAGGTTGGGAGTTATACGAAATAACTTCCTTCACTACTTGGTTGGAAAAGGGTTTTGTGCTGTCCTTGACCCCCATACTCGGCTCGGAATCATCTCCACTGAGATCATATCGATGCCACTAACTTGATAGATTATTGAGAATGTTAACACGTTTTTTTAAATGTGTGTAGATGAATTTGTATGAATTTAATCGTGAATGGGTGTATGATCGGTTATATCCGAGAAGAGCGGGTTTGAAGGAATCTTTTGTAATTGGGGTTGAACAGTTTCTTGTGGTAGCGTGGCGACATGAATTGGCTAAACGGGAAAAGGGGGTTAGATGTCCATGCTTAAAATGCGACGGTGTACCTATTAGGACCGATAATGAAATCAGGGAGCACTTGTATCAATGGGGGTTTAGGCCTAATTATTGGATTTAGGTGGACCATGGAGAACAACGACGTCAAAATTTTCAGGTAGGGGCTTCAAGCAGTTCTGGTGTTGGTGTTCCACGTAATGAAATTTTTGAGTCGATGGAAAACATGATTTGTGATGGTCTCAGGGCGAATGTGCCATTTGATGAGCCTCAATATGACGATCATGATGAACTTCCAAATGAAGAAGCACAAAATTTTTATAATTTGTTAAGAGATTCAAACAAACCGTTGTTTGAAGGCTCGCCACAGTCAAAATTATCTATGTGTGTGAAACTTTTAGCTCTCAAGTCCATGAGTAATATTTCTGAGGTGGGTTTAGACTATGTGACTGAAATGATGTTGGAAGCGACACCTAAAAAGGATAATTTGCCAAAAAGTTATTATGAAGCAAAAATGTTAGTTTCGAAGCTGGGATTGAAATTTAAGAAGATTGATTGTTGTGAGAAAGGGCACATGTTGTTTTACAACAACGAATTTGGTAAAAATGATGGTGAGCTACTTGAATGCAAATTCTGTGGAAAGCTAAGGTATCATGATCGTAAAGGGGCAAAACGTAATTATAAACCTATCCCTGTAAAGTCGATTTTTCTATTTGCCTATAGTTCCAAGGTTGCAAAGAATGTTTGCATCGACCGAAATTGCGCAGAAAATGACTTGGCATTATGCCACCCATCCGACGGTGAAGCGTGGAAGCACTTTGATCAACTGCATTCAGATTTTGCCTCAGACCCACGGAATGTTCGGCTTGGCTTGTGCTCTGATGAGTGTACTCCATATATCCAAGCATCGGCGTCACCCTACTCTTGTTGGCCAGTCATTGTTACCCCTTACAATCTTCCTCCTGAGATGTGCATGACTAAACCGTATATCTTTTTGACTTGTCTGATACCTGGTCCATCCAATCCAAAAGCTAACATTGATATCTTTTTGGAACCTCTGATTGATGATCTTAAGAGATTGTGGGGGGGTGTTTTGGCATATGATGCAGCACGAAAGAAAAATTTTATGATGAGAGCCGCATTGATGTGGACAATTAACGACTTTCCTGCTTATGGTATGTTTTCTGGCTGGGGGACTCACGGTAAATTGGCATGTCCCCACTGTATGGAACACACAAAGGCGTTTACGCTAAAGTACGGGGGCAAGAGTTCTTGGTTTGACTCGCATCGCAGATTCTTACCGCAAGATCATAAATTAGAAAGAACAAGAAGGCCTTCAAAAAAGGGGCAGTTGAAACAGATGGACCACCGCCTTTGTTGACATCAGGTGAAATCTGGAGCAGAGTTATGGATTTGCCACAAGCCACAGAGGTAGGGGAGCTCACCCGACTGGATGGTTATGGACAGGTGCACAATTGGACAAAAAAAAGCATATTTTGGAATCTCCCATATTGGAAAGATAATTTGTTGAGGCACAATCTTGATGTTATGCACATCGAGAAGAATTTCTTTGACAACATATTTTTCACTGTGATGAATGTGAAAGATAAAACCAAAGACAATAATAAGGCTAGATTGGATTCTGCTCTTTATTGTAGCAAACATCGATCTGATTTGAATTTGGTGGAAATGCCTAATGGGAAGATGTTAAAACCCAAAGCCAAATACTGCCTAACACCAGATGAAGCGAAAGATGTTTGTCGATGGTTGAAAGAATTGAGGATGCTTATTCTTCTAACCTTGCAAGATGTGCTGATGTCAACACCGGGAAGATGTATGCGATGAAAAGTCATGATTGTCATGTATTCATGGAGTGTTTGCTTCCAATTGCTTTTAATTCATTACCAAAGTGTGTTTTGGAACCACTTATTGAAGTGAGTCAATATTTTAAAAATATGTGCTCTTCAACATTGAGAAGGGATGATCTTATTAAGATGGAGCAGAATATTCCTTTCATTATTTGTAAGTTGGAGAGAATATTTCCTCCCGGTTTCTTTGATTCCATGGAGCATCTACCGGTTCACCTTGCGTATGAAGCAAGGCTTGGTGGACCAGTTCATTATAGGTGGATGTATCCATTTGAGAGGTAATTATCTATTTCAACATTTTATTAAAATTATCTTAATTAGTATGATTATTAGTTTAATGAAGTATTTTTCGTTCAACAAATAGATTAATGGGTGATTATAAACGATCGGTGAAAAATAAAGCTAGAGTTGAAGGATCGATCTGCACAGCTTATCTACACCGTGAAACAATTTATTTTTGTTCACATTATTTCAACAACTTTATGTTGTCAACAAATAATAGAAATGAAATGGAGATTGAAGAAGAAAGACACCCGCTCACTTTATCTGTGTTTATCAAACCTGGTCGCCCTTCGGGAAAGAAGTCAACCAACTACTTATCAGATAAAGAGCATAAATCAGCACATGTTCATGTCTTGATCAATTGCACTGAAGTTAAACCATATCTTGAGTAAGTATGCTCCCATTCAGTTGTTAATCTATACTGTATGATGTTAAATCAGATTTTGATCAACTTTCAATCTTTTTCAGTGCATTCTTACGAATTGAGGGTATAGGCGCTGAAGAATCTTCTATTCGTATACATGAAAGTTTTCCATCCTGGTTTAAGACTAGAGTAAGTAACCAAATCCCCAAGGCGCTGAATAATTCTTTAAAGTAGATATGAGACATGACTTATTTTTCCATATGTTGTTTACTTAGGTGTATGAAGCAGAACCAACTCCCCAAATCCGACACTTGAGGAACTTAGCCGATGGTCCTTTTCTTGAGGTGACCGAGTGGCACACGTACCTAGTTAACGGTTACAAATTTGACACCCAATCATGGAGTGAGGGAAAAAAACAATTAATAGTGGGGTATATGTTAAAGGTAAAACAGGAGGAGGTGAAAATGACTACTACGGTGTGATCGAACACATATATGAACTTGAATACCCACCGTTAGACTATGAAAAGAGAATAGTTGTGTTTTTTTGTAGATGGTTTGATCCATCGGTTAGAGGAATGAAATTGAATCCAAAATGTAATACCGTGGACATTCGAATGAATGGAAGGTATAAACTTTATGATCCGTTTATCATGGCAGAAAATGTGAGGCAGGTGTATTATGTTCCATATCCATCAACTCAGAGAGGATGGTGTCTTGCAATTAAGACAAAACCACGGGGTCGCATTGAAGCCATTGATGCGGAGGATGAGGTTCCTTATCAGGTGGATGAAATTTCAAGAGTAGATGAGGTAATTGAATTTGAACCGATTGACTCATTATGTGATGATCGACGACTAGTTGAAGAAGTTGATGAAGATGAAGATGAAGAAGAGAATGAAGATGAAGAACAGAATGAAGATGAAGAAGAGAATGTTGTATTTGATTAATCTTATATATATTGTTTACTTATGTTGACTCCTTATGTTGTCTTTAAATTTATTAGAATCATTAATATATCAATATTGTTCTTGTTAATTTACTTTATTTAAATTATTTATAAATATATATAATTAATGTTGTTAGTATCACATTTCGTTTCTATTTTTTCATAGATATGGATCCAGGAGGAGGTTCTGACCCACCGAGACGTAATAATAAAGGGAAGAAGACTACGACTGATGAACCTCCTAGGAGGAGGCGTGCTCGTGAGGTGGAACTTAATATTGGGAATATGAGGGGTATAAACTTTTTGGGCCCACCAGCTACCGCCCCACAACCTCCGCCTCCATCTGGCCCCGGATGGTATCATTTACCATCACATGGGCATTATATGGGCCCAGCATATGCGTATGCAGGGTATGGCCCACCAGCTGGGTATGGCCCACTAGCTGGGTATGGCACACCAGCTGGGTATGGCACACCAGTTGGGCATATAGGCTCATCATCTGGACATATGGGCCCATCAGCTGGACATATGGGCCCATCAGCTGGGTTATCTATGTCTACACCAGAGCCCCAGGATGATATTCAGCATGATGTTGGTGTTGGTAATGTTGAAGGTGATTCATCCACCGATGACGAGAGAGTGGAGGTGGTTGTTATTAATGGTATTAGACTCAAAGTCATTTATAGCCGTGGTAACGCGTAAGTATTATATTGTTTGTTTTTTTAAAGTTAATTATGCAACGACTTATATATATTTGATTGTTCGATATATCTTTCATTATGCAGGCTTCTTCCTGCAAAGGTAGCTTCATCAAGCATCACCTATGTCATCCGGAAAAAATATTTTCAAAAGATCCATAAAAAGTGGAGCAAAGTCGAAGAAGATGACAATGTGCGGAGACTTTTTTTCAAAAGGATGGGCGCTCAGATTTCAGATTTGCTTTATAAGCTCCGCTGTAAAGATAAAAAGCCTGACTTCATGGGTGATGATATTTGGAATGCCTTCAAGAGCCATTGGGCTACCGAGACTTTCAAGAAAAATGCTGCAAGCGCCAAAAACAATAGAAACTCAGAAAAGGGTGGCTTGCTTCACTGTGGCGGGTCCATCAACCAGGCTCAGCATGCTGCTAGATTGGTAAATTATTTTACAAATCTGCGTGTATCATTTACATTATTTAATTAGTTAGCAATTTTTGAAAATGTGTTTCATTTTACAGAGTAAAAAGGCAGGACGCCCTATCACTGCTCCTGAGCTGCATAGAGTCACCCATGTGAGGAAAGACACTGGCGAGTATGTTGATGAGCGCTCCAAGATGACTCAGGTAAATATACAAATTGATTTGTATTATATATAATGTTGCTTTTTCAGAATGGAGCGCTAATTTGTGGTTATTCAAAACAGGAGCAAGTAAATGAGTTCATGACTCAGCTAACTCAGGGGAGCTGGGACCCTGAAGCACTTGGCCAACTTACTCCTGAGATGATAGATCTGGCAAATCAACATTGGGAGAAGACAGTTGGTTGGTCTAAGGGTCGCATGTATGGTACGGGGCCCTTGGCACCATGTATGGGCCAGTCTGGGGCCGGGAGCAGCAGAAGACGCAATCGACCAGCTTCTACTCCTGCAGATACAGAGCATGTGAGGCAGATGGAGCAGGAGCTGCAGCCTACTCGACATGAGCTGCACGATACTCGACAGGAGCTGCACGATACTCGACAGGAGGTCAGGACCTCTTCTGAGGCGGTGGCAAAGATGCAGCAAAACTTTGAGAAGGTGAGCCGTAGGCAGGCAATGATGTTAAAGTATTTTAAGAACATGCAGCAAAATCAGCAGCAAGATGAGGAGGAAGATGAGGAGGAAGATGATGAGCAAGAAGAGGAGCAAGATGAGGAGCAAGATGAGGAGTTTGATGCTGGCAGCTTTTAGTGTTGTTGATTAACGTTTTTGTTATAACATTTCAGATTAAGTGTTGTGGATTAAAATTTCATTCTCGTAATTTTTATTTATTGAAGTGTTGTTGATTAACGTTTTTGTTATAACATTTCAAATTTAAACTGTTTTATATAGTTTAGATTTTATTATTTATTAATAAAATAAACAGGTATAAAAGCAGATTAATAAAAAAAATACAATCAGATGGGCTTTAGCGAGGGAATTAGCGAGGGAAATTGGACGCGTGGCTAGGCATTAGCGAGGGAATTAGCGAGGGAAAGTGGACACGTGGCTAGGCATTAGCGAGGGAATTAGCGAGGGAAAGTGGACACGTGGCTAGGCATTAGCGAGGGAACTAGCGAGGGAAAGTGGACGCGTGGCTAGACATTAGCGGGGGAATTAGCGAGGGAACGTGGACGCGTGGCTGTCTGAATTTTCCCACGTGGCTGCCATTAGTGAGGGAATTTGCGACGGAATGTACCGTCGCTAATTAGCGACGGACTCAGATTCCCTCGCTAATCCCATTAGCGAGGAGCAGTTTAGCGACGAAACTGGTCCCTCGCTAATTCCCTCGCTAACGGTCATTAGCGACAGAATTTGGTCATTTTGCGAGGGAAATTTTCGTCGCTAATAACCAATTTTTTTGTAGTGATCTTTGTTGTTCAACACATAGAAGTCATAGCAAAAAAAGTGAAAATAAGATATGATTGGTTCTTCTCCTTTCAAAAGTTCATATGGGGTTTTGTTAAAACCTGTTCTAATAGTAGCTCTATTCAAAATGTAATAGGTAGTGTTTATGGCATCTGCCCAAAAGCATTTTTCAACATTTAAATCATTGAGCATGGTTCTTGCCATCTCTTACAGTGTTCGGTTTTTCATTTCAACAACTCCATTTTGTTGGGGAGTTCTTGTACAGGAAAATTTGTGTGACACGCCATGAGCATCAAAAAATTCTTTAAAGGAGATGTTTTCAAATTCTTCTCCATGGCCACTTCTTATTGCAATAATGTTACCACCAATCTCATTTTGATCCTTCTTGAAAAATGTTTTGAATACATCAAATGCATCATCTTTGTTTTTCAAAAATAACACCCATGTAAACCTTGTGTATTCATCAACAATGACAAAAACATATCTCTTTCCACTTAAGCTAGCAAGCTTAGTTGAACCACATAGATCCATGTGAAGGAGTTCCAAAGGTCTTTGACTAGATTTCTTGTTTTTCAGTTTAAAAGAAGACTTAACATGCTTTTCTTGAATGCATGTTTCACATGATCTATCTTTCTCAAACTTAATATTTGGAAGACCTCTCACAAGTTATAATTTAGACAAATTGGAAATAGTTCTCATGCTAACATGACCAAATCTTCCTTAGGATGTCCATTTATCATCTTCTTTAGAAATGAGACGTTTCATCGGGTAAATCATCAAGACAAGTACTATAAAGATTATTAGTTATATGACCAGTGAAAACGGGTTTTTTTAGAATCTAAACTATTTTTTGCATACATCAAATCTAAAGTTCACTTTATTTCCAAAATCACACAATTGGCTACACTTAGCAAAGTATGTTTAAATCCTTCCACATACTGAACATTTATTTCACCTACTGTTCCTAGTTGTAACTTTGATCCAGCCTTTGTCATCATTACCATACTTGACAAAGCCTCCATCAAAGTTCTCCATGGAGAGAATTTTTTTTTCAGGCATGTGCCTTGAGCACCCACTGTCTAAGAACCAAGGTTCTAAAAAACGGTCCGTTACACCGAAAACGGCCGCGACAAAACTGTCTCGGTAGTGACCGTTATCGCGACAAAACGGCCGCGACAAATAATTTTAATAAAATTTATCCATTAATGTGATTAATTCACACCGCGACGACCGCGACTTGTAACGCAACAGCCGCAACGGCCGAAAACGCGACCGTGACCGCGACCGCTATTTAGAACCTTGCTAAGAACCATAACTTTCTCCTGATGCTAAGAGGCAGTCCAGTATCAGAAGTTAACAATGATTCAGGTATTGGTTCCTTGATAGTTAGTTGGGTTCCAAAATGGACTTTTTTCTTTTAGAAACAGTTTGAATCATGATGCCCAAGTTGTTTGCTATAAGAGCATTTCACTTCTGTTTTTCTGTTTCTCATAGAAACTTGTCTTTGAAAATCTCTGCCTTCTCAAGAAGACTAGTGCTTGCTTTAGAAAATTCGATATTTTGTGGACATACATGTAGCTCACTAGTCAAGTTCCTTACTTGTTCTTTCCAAACTATATATTTTTTTTCAAGTTCTATGTTGGGATCTCTTGACTCATGTTCTAATTTCAAGTTGAAAAGCTTGTATTCCTCAGAAAGCTTAAAATGAGATTGCTTTAAAGCATGAATGGTTTTATAAATTTTGAACTATGAGTTCCTCATTTTCATCTTTTGAATGATTGAGTTGTTGCTTGAAAACATGCATTTTTGAGATAAAATGTTTGAATCATGAAGTAGACTATCAAAGGAGGATTCAACCTCATTCTAGCTTTCACATTTAGAGGGTTCAGAATCAGATAACTCTCCTTGAGTTGATCAAGCCATGAGACAAAGATTTGCAGCTTCTCCCTTAGGTTTTGAGGAGGATTCCTTAGAGTCATCCCATGTGGCCACTAGTGCTTTCTTCTTTGGAAAGAAATTTCTTGGTCCCTTCTAATTTAAGAGCGGACAATCTTGCTTCATGTGGTCGGGTTTCTTACACTTAAAATAGGTGAACTTGGGTTTACTTCAATCACCTTTGAATGTCCAGAGTTGATAGAGTTTTGGCATCTTCTATAGTTGCCACTTTGGGTTTCCAAGTTGTTCGTAGACAACTAAGAAGTTTTCTGACTTTTTCAATATTTGTGTAAGTTTTTTCCAGAGACTTCAGACCATTTATCAATGTGGTTAATCTGGCAAACATCTCATCTATTGATTCATCTTCATTCATTTGAGCATATCAAATTCACAAACATGAATGCCTGTTTCGGCTTCTTTTATCTAATCAGTTCCTTCATTAGCAGTTTGTAGTGTGTCCCATATTTCCTTTGCAGTTTTGTAGCCAACTATCATGTCATATTCATTTCTATTTAAAGCACAAGTAAGATAATACTTAGCTTTGAAGTTTAGTAGTACGAGGCGTTTATCTTCAATATTCCACGTAGCTTGCGGCTTTTCTACAGTAGTGCCATCATCATAGGTTATCAAGGTCTGTAACACTTATGAATCTAAAACATCTCAATACATATCCTCAAATTGTTACTTAACATCCTATAGTAGATTCTTCAAATAGCCTATGAGAGTCTTCATGAATCTGTCATATCTCTTTGTCTTGAATCACCGCTTCAACTTGCTTACTTGACTCATCTGAAAACCACAACATATAAAAAGTGAGATTTAAAAAAATCTCAACGAGTCCTTCGTCGGTATCATACCTTACCTCATACTATACCTATTATGAGTTTACTTTTCTATTATACTCCTAATTGAGACTTTACCTCTCAATACCTCCTTTTTCTATTGAGACTTTACCTTTACCTCTCAATACTTCCTTTTTCTATTAAGACTTTACCTCTCAAAAATACATTTTTCTTATGAGACTTTACCTCTGAATAATACCTTTTTCTATTGTTCATCACTTCATTCATAACCGAAACATATCATACTAGTTTCCTCAAAGGGTTCTCATACAAGACAAACACTTGCAACATGTTTCAAACATAATCAAAAGTAAACAATACTCATTTCATCTATTCTAAATTACAAAAAGAATCATATTCAAATAGATCAATCTCTCATATATTTTGTGTCATTACATAATTGGAAATCAAACAAGATTACATCATCTTCCTACTAAGTTCAACATATACCTCAATTTCATGTCATGTAAAAGAAAGAAACAACCCTAACTATATCCCTTCACATTACAAAATACTCAAAGTGCAGAATATTTCAGCATTTGAATGTGAACTTCAGTGATTTTATTAAAATATCAAACGACGACGAAAATAAGTAAACGACCATTCATTGGAAAGCTATTGAAGTCTAGTTTATGAATATAATTTTTATTTTACGTGATAATGAACCAAAAGGTACAGTTTAGTAAAACACTCTTGACAGTTCCGAAAACAGAACAGTTTCGGTTATCCAAATTGTAACATGCTTTGAGACATATACTCAGTCAAAGTGCATGAAATTTGTGCTAAACATGAATAAAAATGTGTCTAGTTTCCAACAAAACAAACATCATTCTGAATAGAGTTCTACAGAAAGAGTTATATGCAAAACGCTGAACCTATGTTATATGGTTTTCTGCAGAAATTCGTTTTATGCATATTTTCATGGAATTCATGTCTTATAAAACCTCAATTAATGAAAAAAATCATCAAATATAATATACAATCATAGTAACCTCAATTAATCATTTTCATACTCCAATTTAAACTTGATTACCCAAGTATACTTACATGCATTTTAGACTCCATTACACCACATTCAACGAAGGACTAACACTCAACAATTTCACTTGATGCACGACTAAACAAGTTCCATTCAATCAAGTTCATCATTATTTCATGAATTAGGATGAGTGATAAACATGCAATTCAGCCCTAAATAACTAAAGAAGAGGTGAGAAACTTGTCATACCCTAATTTTGTCCGGCTAATTAAAAAAAAAGAGTTTTCATTCTCGTCGTTTTAATCGTACGCGTGTCTTTTACGCTCATCGTACAACGTTTATTTTGGTGCTCGTTTTTATTTATTTATTTGATAGTCGTAGTTATTAGATTAGTTTATTATTGTTGGTACAAAAATATGCAAAACATAATCAAAAATAGAATAAACAATTAGTTTGAATAGTCAAAAGTTTTATTATATAATCAAGTTTTTTTTACAAATACAAAACCAGCAAAAAGAAATAGTACAAAAATTTAAAAAATACAAAATAAGAGAAGAAAAAGGGGTGCAGCTGCTGGCTGCCCTGGCTAGGTTTTTTCCTCAATGGTTGTCCTTTTGTGCCACCTATGGCCAGCTAGCTGCTTTTGTCCTTGATCCTTATCCAATCGCTGTCCTTTTGATTCCCCCTCAAAGATGCTGTCCTTTTGATGCCTTTTTGCCCTAAATGCTGACTGCCCTCAGCACCTCATCCACCTATAAAAACAGCAACACAGTATCACAATAGGGGAGAATGGACGAAAATTGACAGCAAAATGTAAAAAAAAATACTCAAGCACAGATACACACAGAGCAGCACAAAATAAACAAAATGTAGAGCATGAATTTTGATGATCCTAAAACACTGCCCCCCCCCCCCCCCCACTACCGTACACCACGCCTACACCACCGTCAGCCACCCTTAACACCACCCTTAAAACCACACCCCGCCTCAACCACCAAACCGTGGCCATAACCACCACTAAACACCACAGTAGCCACACGTCCCCCAAACACCGCCATCGCGTCGTTTTCTGCCTTCTCCCCCTCCGTACTTCGCTCACCTCTGTCTCGCCGCCGTCTCTCTCCCTTTCTTCGCCCTTCTTCCCGCCGTCCCTCCCTTTCCTTTCTGCCCATCACCCCAACATCTGTTACGCAGAAAATAAACCAAAACAGAAACATATGGGATCTCTAAAATGCATTTTTTTTGTCTCAAACATTTAGGTTAGAACCCATCTGGCTTAGAACCAAACTCAAATCATCTGTTTAGTTTTAGGAAATTGCTCGTTTTAGGGTAAGCAGAAGGGAGGGGAATCGTAAGGCAAAACAGTGAGAAAATACACGAAAGGAGAAGAAAGGGGGGTAGAGAGGAAGAAACAAAAAAACTTACTCTTTGAACTCCGGCCACCGTGGACGGTGGTCAGAGGCCGTAAACCACCACTGGACGCCATCATCGCACCGTTCGTCTTCACCATCGTCACCGGCCACGAAACGGCCAGTCAAAAGCCTCCCTCCGCCGTCGCCATCAACGCGCGGGCCTCCGGTGTGGTCTTCATCTCAGTCACGCCGTCCCCCCCTTCTCCCTCCATCTCTGAAATGTTCTCCCTCTCTTCCTCACCGTGGCTTCTTCTCTCTCTCACCGTGGCTCTCGCCTTCTCTCGTCCGCCCTCCCTCCACACGTCCCCTTCTCTCTCTCACACGCAGGTTTCTCTCTCTCTTGTATTCTTTGACAGATGCGGCGCTGAGAAAGGTGAGAACGAAATTAGGGTTCTCAGCTTTTCCTCATTCCCTTTATATCTGCTTATTTTATTTTTTATTTTAAATATTTTGGATAACTATTAACACCTTTCATTTTAACAACGCTACGCCCCTTTTCTTTTTATATTCAGATTCTTTTATGCACCCTTTTTTTTCATTATCACAGCCCCCTGCATAAGCCCAATGCGCATGCCTCGTTTAGAAGTCCAAAAACGTGGACCACTACGAATTACGCCCCCAATTTTAATAACGCAGCACCTCCACTGCTAGTTGTACCCCTTTATTACTGTTTTGCAACTTGCTCTGCTCTTGTAATTATTTTTCCTTATTTATTTTTACTACTCTTCAAAACCTTTTTTATTGAAAATCATTAACTAAAAAATACCAAAAACACGAAACAAACATCTTTTAACCTAGAACTACGTAGCCTTTGATTCTCTACCAGGAGGTACGTTGGAGCAGGGTCACGCCCCTGTCAAGCGCAAAAATAAAACAATTTCCATTACCTTTCTTTCTCAATTCTTTTTTACAAAAAACCACAAAATATAAATAGGGGACTAAGTCGACTGTACAGTCGGGTTAGTCTGCTTTTTAGGTCACTAATGAACCCTTACGGATCATGTCCTAAAATCCTTATTAAAAATAAATAATTTCTAAATTAAAAAATATACAAACACATCTCTTTCATTTCAAAAATCAAAAATCTTATTTACAAAGTAGGGGATTAAGTCTGTCGTACGGCCGGGTTAGTCATCGTTTTAGGATAAGTGAACTGTGGTCCTTCAGAGCCCCAGCGCTCCTTCAGACCCCCAGTGGTCCTTCAACACAGATCACACAGTCCTAAAACCCCTACATTGAAAAACACCAACCAACAAACATTTTCTACCCCAAGAACTACGTGCGATTTGATTCTCTACCAGGAGATACGTAAGACCAGAGGGCGGCCGACCTCTGTCAATTGCACTAATAAAAAACCCTTTTTTATTCTTTTCCTAAATAATCATTTTCTTAAATGAAATATCAATTTTCTTCTTTCTTTTCAATTCACAATAAAAGGGTAAAAATAAACATTTTCAAAATTAATATTCTTCCCTACAACTAGTTAGCAGGTAACCTTCATTAGGAAGGATGTCGTGGGGTGCTAATACCTTCCCCACGCATAATCGACTCCCAAACCCTTATCTGGTGTCAAGGACCCTAATCCATTCCAAAAGGGATTTTCCAATGTTTACCCTTATAATTAAACTTTGGTGGGAGCTTCATTTTTGAACCTTCGAGGAATCCTCGCCCGGATTTTTCGGTCGCTACAGCTAGCGACTCCACTGGGGAAATTTTTTTTAGAGAGTCAAACCTAGTCTAATTAGTTGTAGTAGTAGTTGTTAATTTAATGCTTTATTTTTACCCTACTTTGTCTTTTATTTTTTATTGCATATTATATTCTCTTTAATGTGATATGTAAACATTAGGATAGAAGACCGCGTTTTGTATATGTGTTTGCTTGTTTTGCAGCTTGGGGATATATCCGTCGTTTTGCTCCTACACACTGCACTACTACACTTTTGCACACACGTGAGAATAGTCCTATACCCGGACTGGAGCATAAATTAAGTTAGAACGAGAGTGCGTAGTAATGGCCCTCTGGATGTACGTCCAGCTCGGTGGTTACGAAAGTCTCACCTAGAGTTTGGTCCCTTCAGGGGTGCTATCACTTCTAATAGCTTGCCTATTGTTATGGCTAGCGTTCTCGAACGGGGTCGTTGGCTCTAGGAACCTTATTTAGGACTCTATAGAGCTATCCCTTGGAAGGATCACTTAATAGAATAGCTTTAGAACATCTCTCAATGAGCCTCCTTAGGACACAAAGGAGCATCATACCCCTTGCATTCAAACAAACCTAATACTTTTCCTTTTTCGAAATCACTCAAAAAAAACATTTTATGCTCCCTTCATTTGCATGCACATGAGACGACATCACTCCTTCCATCCATCATACAAAGATCATCATACATTCGTAACAAAATAAGATCATTCTTTTCATACGCATCTCATCTCGCCACCATGCATCTCATCATCTCTAAATAACAAAAATATCATTTGCATTATTTGTCCATGTTGCATATCCACATAAAAAAAACATCACTGTAATATTATATATTCATTCATCATTTCATTTAAATGCATTATCCCCTCTTCATGCAAAAAAGGGGGGTCATTTATTTCCTTCACATCCGCTTCAAGGGCATTACTCCCATGCGCCATAAAAAACCAAAGTAAAAGTTTCTATTCCTACATGCATCAAAATAAAAGTCAGAAATTTCTCCATTATGGCATCATTCAATATCCAATAGCCTTTTGTTAGCTGAAGCATAAAAAAAGGGGGGTAAACGATACCCATTTAAAGTATCCTTCCGTCACGTTCAAAAGTCATCACGCATTTCATTCATCTCTGTTGTCGCTCATG
Source organism: Astragalus membranaceus (assembly GCA_039519185.1). NCBI lineage: Eukaryota > Viridiplantae > Streptophyta > Magnoliopsida > Fabales > Fabaceae > Astragalus > Astragalus membranaceus. The sequence continues at coordinate 96,424,452 of CM076849.1, forward strand.
TACAACAAACATTCATATGTTCATGCATTGTACTTTATTCAAAGAAAATATATAAAAAAATCACCATGCATTCATACGAAAATGATTTCATTATCATTCCCCTACCATGCATCTTATCATCTAGAAAATAACAAAAATATCATTCATCTCATCCAAAGTGCATCATCTTGCATATCTATACACCAAAAATAAAAAATATCACATTGGTATTTAAAAAAAATTACATTCATTCATTATTTCATTGCTCCTCTTCATGCATCATAAAGAAACAAAAACAAAAGTCCTTCATCCCCATGCATCTCAAATACAGTAATCTCCTTCATGTGTCATAAAAACCAAAAACAAAAGTCATTTCTTCCTCTCACATCCATCTCAAGGGCATTAATCCTCTCACATGCATTAAAACAAAATTAGGAATTGCTTCATTTTCTTCTATTCTTGCATCGTTCATCATCCAATAGTTTTTTTTTGTTAGCCGCTCACTCTAGTTGAACTTTAAAAAATAAAAAAAAATAAAAAAATCACACACTTGCTTAAGGTATCATTATGCATTTCATTCACCTGCATCATTGTCTGTGTACAACAACATCCATATGTTCATGCATTCTGCTTTATTCAAATAATTTTTCCAAAAAATAAAAAAATGAAACTCATAAGATTTTTTTGACACACTGTTTGATGAGAGACGATGCCTTCTTGAAAATATATTTTAATTGATTCCTCTTCCTTGGAAAATGTTGTCATACCCTAACTTGATTCACCAACATTAAGTTCTTCACCCTTCACCCCATATACATCCTACTCATACCTACCACATTTACGGAAACCATCCATCCGCTTAACCCTTCATTGGAATTCACCAATAACTCGTTCACCATCGTGGTGATCACTCCAATATTGACCGCATCATTTCAAGCCCTTCCTCCCGTAGACTCGACCCTTGGCCTCTGCGCGCCTCACCAAAGGCACCCCCAGCCAACATATATCTCACACACGTGATAAGAAGCTTAAATGTCTATTTTGTTAACTTGTGTGGTTTTGACAATTAAAATTGTTCTATCTTAAGCGGTGTTAACTCTCCATGAAGCATTTGCAAAATAAACTAACATGACATGTGTGTTTACCCTTGTTTGAGTCAGTTATGCTACCCCCATCTTTCCGCCACTTCCAAAACCAGACCCAACCATCCATAAAAGGCCTAGTCCCCACAAGAGTATTACATTCACTTCCCCCAGTGATGAAATTTCACGAACAACACTTTGTACGCTCCATACTGGGGCAGAGTGATGATCACTAAGATGTCCTGCTGGCACTCCAAACACTCGTGCAAGTTCTTTGAGTTAAAAAAAAGAGAAATCCAAAAAAGAAAAGCTCGTTAGGTTGAAAACTCATAAGAGCAATCTAAGCAAAAATTAGGGCATATAAAGAAAAGAATAAAGAAAAAACAAATATGTTAAAATGAAGTTTTGTCCTATAGTTACAATTTCGAGAAAATAAGTAATCATGATTTGAAGTTTGGCAACCTTCCCACAAAGAGAAATACCCTTTGCCACCCACTTCGAGCCAAGAAAATCAAAAATCTTTCAAACACCTTAGGCAAAGATCAATCCCATATCTAACAGCTCGCTCTGCTCGAAAGAAAAAAGAAAAATCACAAAAAAAAGTGAAATTAAAAAAAGAGGATTGAAAAATCCTGAAAACCAAAGCGGTAGAAATTGTGAGCTGATACTTCACACCATCAAGCATATAAAAGATCCTTGTCTGAAATAAACCCTCAAACACTTCCTTTGGCCTAAGCATTCTATCCTCCATAAACTCTCGGCTGCGTTACAACCCTAAGCAGGTTCATTCTACCATGAAGCACATAAAAGATTCTTTGTCTCAACCAACCCCGAACACTTCTATGAACAAAGTAATCATTTCCTTCATAAACAACTAACCATCGACCATAGTACAATCCTAAGGTCTATTCTGATCAATGATTGGTTGCTTCTAGTGTTCTCAAAGCTTATACTCTAGGACAAAATAATCAGAATAATTTATTTGCTCAGAAAAAATATTATCACAAGAAGAAAATTAAAAAAAAGAAAACTAAAAAAAAAACTTAAAAGGGCTTGCACGCTCGAAGTTCATCAAGAGAAGATAACAGTGATCATCAACAAAGTGAATTTTCATCGAACCAAAAACTCTTGACTGTCTTAGCTTGTGGAATCCTTCCCAAGGAAAACCACAAATCCCTACTAAGGCAGTTACTTGACTTATCATATCAAAATGAGGCAATGCCCCACCCTTCATTCCACTCAAACTGAGGAATTTTTTTTTCAACAACCCCAAAATACTCTCACCTTTCATCCCGTTCTACACCCATATAGCCATACCAGGCCAACTTCCAAACCATTATTCTAACTTTGCACCCTGTCACAATCCCACTCGAGATGGGGCAATTTTCATCTTTCATGGATTGGGGTAACCTTGTCCTTTTATAGACCGGGGCACCATATCCCTTGGGCCGAAGGAATCCTTTTGCCTCCCATTCCATTCATTCCAAGTCACTTGTCACCCTCAATACCAGCATATTTCCCAATCCCTCAATCAGTCTATATCCTTAGTTGTCATTGTCCTCCCTAGACAAAGGCAGATTGTTTCACTCCCCACTATTTGAAGTCAAAATTGGGGCAGTCAAACATTTCTTACCTTGGGGCAAGCTTATCTCTCATAGGCTTGAGCCAATAAACCTCATCCTTCACTCCACTCACGTGTCACATACCCTACATTTCTTGAACCCTGAGTCAACTGGCACATTCATTTGCATTCACACTGTTTTTCATATTTATTAAACAAATGCTTCAAAGAGAGAAACACATGTTAATGACAATCCCTCTAAGTTAACATCTTAGACTTGAAAGCTTAGCCATCATGGGTCATCATAACCAAATGAGAGCTCATTTGAACAAGTCTACAAATGCACATCACAATCTCTAGAAAGGGCACTAATACATTGCTGCAAGCCACACTTTTCAAGGTGACAACCTTGAGCTTACCAGAGTTCAAGTCCAAGCCATAAAAAATCTTCCTTCCAAGGAACGATCAATTCAAAAGGTTCCGCTCTCTGTTTCCAGCATCAAAAGTTTTGTTTCTCATCAAACATTCTTGTATCCTTATAAAAAATGTTGTTACCAACAAATCATGCATTATACATGTCCTCATTATTCTAAAATTAAACCCTGCATCTGATCATACTCATCACAACTCTTTCATGCAAGTATCGTACATGCATTCACATTCCACTTGTTTTTGCCTACACAATTTTGCTTCTTTCGCATTACGCATTGCGTATGCATACATGCGTGCCCACACATAACATGTGTTGCTTCAATAAAAATGACCAATGCCAGTCTCATCATTACCAAAAGGTCTGTCTACATCCCAATCAATCATATCATATCGCCGCACCATGTATTTATGCGCGTCCCTTTATTCACCATAGCGTTTGCATCAAAATTTTACATATCCATCATATTAACATTCTCATTTCATGCATTCATCAAATACCAAAAAGAGCAATAAAGGGAAAACACAAGAAAAAACATCATTCCACATCCCGACAAACATCCAATCATTGCACCATACATTATATCTCAACATCAAACCATGCATCTACCATAGCACCTACATATAAGTAGTACATTTGCATTCACATATTATCTGTAGTCGCATACACGGCTTATCAATCTCTGTCTCCGACCAGCTTCGGCGACATCCATCATTCACGGGCTTTTGTAGTCCATTTGCTTTTGCATTGCATATTTACCACATTGCCTACATATAACATTTTTTGCTTCGATAGACGTGCCAATTGTCGGTCTCATCGTGCCCCAAAAAAAAGTTTTTACATCACTAATCATATCATTGTACAATGCATGGCATTCGCATCAAAGCATTACATTTGCATCACATTCACACTTTGCATTTCATACACTCATTATATACCAGGAAAAAAAGCAAAAAAAACAAAAGGAGGAAAAATTGCTCATTCCATTACATTCATCATTAATCAGCACAATCACATTCTCTTCTCTGCATTCACATACGTTGTTTATCAACCTCCATGTTCCATCAGCTTCAACTCACATCATCTGCCACGCTTCATTCATCCCATCAGATACCTACCATTTCACATACCTATACTGCACGCATGCATCATTCATCGCGTTTTTAGATATGCCAAATATAGATAGTTTTTTCCTTCTCAGGTAAATGCATTCATTAGGTATGTCCTAGGCAAGTACGCCATGTGTCAATCCCAATAGTTTGTTCCCTCAAAGTCAGTGTTCCCTCGCAGCCCCAGCGCTCCTTTAGACCTCCAATGGTCATTCATTCCAGATCGCACGTCGCGTTATCGAGCAACCGCCGGATCATCCGACCCCTGGTCCATCAGTTCAGTTCGACCCAATATGTCAAAGCAATGACTTCGAACTCTACCTTCAAGATCACTATGTCGCCATTGAGCGCGACGGATCACCCGACCCCAGGTCCTTCAGACTAGGTGTGTCCGCCTAAAACACAGTGCACGTCCTTCGAGGTGAGCAAATCAGGTCAACGACCTGACCTTGCCACCCATGGCCGCTCGTAAAAGGCCACCCCCCAGGCAGACCGTTTTACTAGTACCGTTGCTAGTTTGCGCTCCTTCAGACCCATTGGTCCATCAGGCCCAGGCAGCCCTTCAGACCCATCGGTCCTTCAGCTTAATTCGAATCAATGCGCCAAGCATCGACTGTGAATTAGACCTTCAGATCATTATGCCAAACTCTTCAAGGCATCGATCCTTCAGACCCCCGTGGTCCTTCAGAGCCCTAGTGCTCCTTCAGATCCCCAGTGATCCTTCTTTATAGCCTTCTCATTAATTTGCCAAGTGTTAACCACTATCTTTTAATTCTCAAAACCCCCAATCTTCCTCTAAAGAAGACAAAATTAGCGCCTGTCTTATCTTTATTTCTATTCCTATTATGAAACCCTTCAGTTCATCCACGGAATATAAATAAAGAGGGGCAGCTGTCATACCCTAATTTTGTCCGGCTAATTAAAAAATAAAAAAAAAAAAGAGTTTTTATTCTTGCTGTTTTAATCGTACGCGTGTCTTTTACGCTCATCGTACAACGTTTATTTTGGTGCTCGTTTTTATTTATTTATTTGATAGTCGTAGCTATTAGATTAGTTTATTATTGTTGGTACAAAAATATGCAAAACATAATCAAAAATAGAATAAACAATTAATTTGAATAGTCAAAAGTTTTATTTTATAATCAAGCTTTTTTTACAAATACAAAACCAGCAAAAAGAAATAGTACAAAAATTAAATAAAATACAAAAAAAAGAGAAGAAAAAGGGGTGCAGCTGCTGGCTGCCCTAGCTAGGTTTTTTCCTCAATGGCTGTCCTTTTGGGCCACCTATGGCCAGCTAGCTGCTTTTGTCCTTGATCCTTATCCAATCGTTGTCCTTTTGATTCCCCCTCAAAGATGCTGTCCTTTTGATACCTTTTTGCCCTAATTGCTTACTGCCCTCAGCACCTCATCCACCTATAAAAACAGCAACACAGTATCACAATAGGGGAGAATGGACGAAAATTGACAGCAAAATGTAAAAAAAAAATACTCAAGCACAGATACACACAGAACAGCACAAAATAAACAAAATGTAGAGCATGAATTTTGATGATCCTAAAACACTGCCCCCCCCCCCCCCCACTACCGTACACCACGCCTACACCATCGTCAGCCACCCTTAACACCACCCTTAAAACCACACCCCGCCTCAACCACCAAACCGTGGCCATAACCACCACTAAACACCACAGTAGCCGCCCGTCCCCCAAACACCGCCATCGCGTCGTTTTCTGCCTTCTCCCCCTCCGTACTTCGCTCACCTCTGTCTCACCACCGTTTCTCTCCCTTTCTTCGCCCTTCTTCCCGTCGTCCCTCCCTTTCCTTTCTGCCCATCACCCAAACATCTGTTACGCAGAAAATAAACCAAAACAGAAACATATGGGATCTCTAAAATGCATTTTTTTTGTCTCAAACATTTAGGTTAGAACCGATCTGGCTTAGAACCAAACTCAAATCATCTGTTTAGTTTTAGGAAATTGCTCGTTTTAGGGTAAGCAGAAGGGAGGGGAATCGTAAGGTAAAACAGTGAGAAAATACACGAAAGGAGAAGAAAGGGGTGGGGGGGTAGAGGGGAAGAAACAAAAAAACTTACTCTTTGAACTCCGGCCACCGGACGCCATCATCGCACCGTAAACCACCACCGGACGCCATCATCGCACCGTTCGTCTTCACCATCGTCACCGACCACGAAACGGCCAGTCAAAAGCCTCCCTCCGCCGTCGCCATCAACGCGCGGGCCTCCAGTGTGGTCTTCATCTCAGTCACGCCGTCCCCCCTTATCCCTCCATCTCTGAAATGTTCTCCCTCTCTTCCTCACCGTGGCTTCTTCTCTCTCTCACCGTGGCTCTCGCCTTCTCTCCTCCGCTCTCCCTCCGCAAGTCCCCTTCTCTCTCTCACACGCAAGTTTCTCTCTCTCTTGTATCTTTTGACAGATGCGGCGCTGAGGAAGGTGAGAACGAAATTAGGGTTCTCAGCTTTTCCTCATTCCCTTTATATCTGCTTATTTTATTTTTTATTTTAAATATTTTGGATTACTATTAACACCTTTCATTTTAACAACGCTACGCCCCTTTTGTTTTTATAATCAGATTCTTTTATGCACCCTTTTTTTCATTATCACAGCCCCCTGCATAAGCCCAATGCGCATGCCTCGTTTAGAAGTCCAAAAACGTGGACCACTACTAATTACGCCCCCAATTTTAATAACGCAGCACCTCCACTGCTAGTTGTACCCCTTTATTACTGTTTTGCAACCTGCTCTACTCTTGTAATTATTTTTCCTTATATATTTTTACTACTCTTCAAAACCTTTTTTATTGAAAATCATTAACTAAAAAATACCAAAAACACGAAACAAACATCTTTTAACCTAGAACTACGTAGCCTTTGATTCTCTACCAGGAGATACGTAGGAGCAGTGTCACGCCCCTGTCAAGCGCAAAAATAAAACAATTTCCATTACCTTTCTTTCTCAATTCTTTTTTACAAAAAACCACAAAATATAAATAGGGGACTAAGTCGACTGTATAGTCAGGTTAGTCTGCTTTTTAGGTCACTAATGAACCCTTACGGATCATGTCCTAAACTCCCAATTTAAAATAAATAATTTCTAAATTAAAAAATATACAAACACATCTCTTTCATTTCAAAAATCAAAAATCTTATTTTCAAAGTAGGGGATTAAGTCGGTCGTACGGCCGGGTTAGTCATCGTTTTAGGATAAGTGAACTGTGGTCCTTCAGAGCCTCAGCGCTCCTTCAGACCCCCTATAGTCCTTCAACACAGATCACACAGTCCTAAAACCCCTACATTAAAAAACCCCAACCAACAAACATTTTCTACCCCAAGAACTACGTGCGATTTGATTCTCTACCAAGAGATACGTAGGACCAGAGGGCGGCCGACCTCTGTCAATTGCACTAATAAAAAACCCTTTTTTATTCTTTTCCCAAATAATCATTTTCTTAAATAAAATATCAATTTTCTTATTTCTTTTCAATTCACAATAAAGGGGTAAAAATAAACATTTTCAAAATTAATATTCTTCCCTACAACTAGTTAGCAGGTAACCTTCATTAGGAAGGATGTCGTGGGGTGCTAATACCTTCCCCACGCATAATCGACTCCCGAACCCTTATCTGGTCTCAAGGACCCTTATCCATTCCAAAATGGATTTTCCAATGTTTACCCTTATAATTAAACTTTGGTGGCGGCTTCATTTTTGAACCTTCGAGGAATCCTCACCCGAATTTTTCGGTCGCTACAAAACTCACATGCAAGATGAAGTTCGTTGGCAATCACACAAGCTCTCCAAGAATAGGGAGTGGAGTCTCAAAACCCCAAAATCAGAATTGCAACTATAAAAACTCCTCTTTGAAAGTTCTAATCTTCAAAAGTTAAACTCAAATGCCCTTTTTCTCAGCTCCTAACCCACAATCATAAGTTGTGACTTCAATTCCTAGCCCCATCCTCAGTGGCGGATCTTGACTAAAAAGTGTGGGTGGGCCGCTAATAAAAGAGACATGAAAGTATGAGTGAGGATCTGCCCAGCCCTAATAATTTCATATGATTTTTTTAAAAAGTATGGGTATTTTAATAATTTCATATGATTGTTTAGGAACTCTGGGTCGTGGCCCTACTCAGCCCTAATGAAGATCCGCCCCTGCCCATCCTCAACATGCCACTCGAAATGCTATGGAATTGGAGGGTTTGTTGAAAATCTCTTTATATAATGTTGAATGGAATCAATAGAAGAAGTAAATGTAGAAATCACTATGAAAAAAGAGGTGAAAAGGGTGAAGTTTCTGACTTTAGGTTTTTCTCTCCTCTTCTTCTTCTCTCTTGAGTTGCTCTCTCTCTCTTTCTCACACTCTCTAAAAATTCTGTTTTTCTCTTGCTGGAAAATAAAAATGAAAGAATAAGAATCCTTCTATCAATATGATTCAGCTGAAGTTGTAAAGGAATGGGCTGCTAATGGGTGGGCTTAACTCATTTGGCTAATATGGTGCAAATAAAATAATTATCTACAACCCCTTTTCTACTCTACCCAATTAATCACTAACACACACAATTAAGCATTCAAATGAATAACAAATTGATCAATCAAGTATTAAAACATACAATTTTCACAAATATTACGAACATAATCAAGCAATTGTCAAACATATTTAGTTTACGAAAACAACGATCAATGTAATATCCAAAGTAATTATTTTATTACTTTGTGTATTACACTATGATTTTCCATGTTCGTATGAATAGTGATTAGTTAAGAAAGAAGTGGAGAGAGCCTTTGAAACTCCGGTTGTTTCTACAAGGGAAGGCTTTCTTGATATTCAGAGGGTATTGCTTTTTCCACACCCCCTCCTACTCGAAACACACCCCATAAGGGTGTGAAAAGACCAAAAGGCCAGGCCAAACCTCTTTTTTTTCACGAATTTTCACCTGTTCGAACACAGGCATTCGAACAGGTTCGAATGACATCGTTCGAGTGTGTTAAATTTTGACTTCACACCCTTTTGGGCGTTTTTCACCTGTTCGCATGAGGTCATGCGAACCTGTTCGCATGACCTCGTTCGAACACATTCGAACGACATCGTTCGAGTGTGTTAAATTTTGACTTCACACCCTTTTGGGCGTTTTTAAACTGTTCGCATGAGGTCATGCGAACCTGTTCGAACAAGGTCGTTCGAACAGTCATAAAACACGTCCTCGCAGCGTCTCACGCGAGGTTTTTTTTGGAATAAAATTTGTTAAGGGGTGTGAAAGAGTAGGAGGGGGTGTGGGAAAAGCAAAACCCTATTCAGAAACCTTATTGATCAAATCATGACGCGTTTAAAGCCTGGTATTTCAATAAGAGCCCCAAAAAAGCCATGCCCATATTGCCCCAAAAATCCTCCGAATATTGAAGAAGGAAATGATAGTGGTCTTAGAGTTTGTCGAAATAGAAGATTTGTTATTTCCAATTCGTGCCATTCTTTCTATAAGAAGGTATTTTAGAAATAATTTTCAGGGGTGGATAAAGGAAAGATTACTCAGACAATTGCATAAACTACCCAAAGGCTCGCTAATTTATACGGTTGAGATGCTTTACCAATCGTTGGTAAATTGAAAACGTCTAAGGGTGGTTAGCACGGTTTCTGAAGTGGTGTCGAGAACCTATGGTACTCTTAAAAGTAGGTAATAAAAGAGTTAACTGTCACCAGTGACGGTATGTAAAATGATTAACACTTTCTTGGCAAGTGGCGCTAAAATTATAGAAAATCGTGCACACTATTAAAGTGACTAGTAACGGTCATGTCATTTATTAGAGGAGAATACATTTCAACTGATTGGTAAACAAGGCTTATTAAAATGTTTGCCCTTTTTTCAAATTCAAGACCAAACATTTGAGGGGCATCTATTACAGCTAAATTTTGGATTCGAAATTAGCTGGAAGGACATGTCAGCATGGCGTTAAAAGAAAGTTTGAAGGCAACAAGGAGGTAACAATACTCAAAGAACGGTGCTTAGGCACTACATGCGCATTCTCGAAGAAACTCCAAAAGCGGTTAGGGAAGTTTCTTCCGAGACAATTCAAACACAGGGACAAGTGCATAAAATCCAGATGCCAGAGAACATGTGGCATCAATCATGAATGATCATTAGTTAGTTGAGTTTTTATTCATTTTCAATAAGGACAAGTGTCCATCATGCAACACAGCAGTTGCTCATTTGTAAATCTATAAATAGGAGTAACAACGAAGTACTCAGGGCGATTTCATAACATTCAATAACCCATTACGTCTAACACATTTGATCACACAGGATCACTGGCTACAAGCGGTGAACAATGTATCTCTGAGGCAACAACCTTTGTATTTTCAAACTAATTTCATTTCAATGCAATTTCTCTTTGACAATCGAGTGCTTCACTCTTGTCACTTTTTATCTTGCTTTTACAACTTGTTTTTTGTTTCTTTAAATCTTTGCACTCGGGGGAATTGTGATGTTCTTTCCTCGTTAGGATTGATTTCCGTGAACTGTTTGAGTTTTGTCTTTACTTTATTTTACATTTCAATAACCGCCATACTGAGTACTTGAAGGATTCGCGGTGTTCTACCCGCTTCGGGTATGATTCCTGTGTTTTGTTCTAGGGCCTAGCACTTCGAATTTGATCAGACATTCACCTAGAATCTCTGACTCGTTTGGTTATGTGACTGAACTCTCTCTAAAAACCATTTTCCTTCTCGAAAAGCACAAAATTTGGAGCTGGCAGTGTAAACTTGTCAACTGGTGTAACCATGATCTAATTCTAGTCCTCTTATCTCATCCCTTTCGAATTTATTTGTTTGACAGAAAACGCTAACAAAAAATACTGGAAAATAGTACCGCACCTACGTAGACAACAAACACACCCCAAACAATAACCCGGTACCTTAGTACCGAATCGGTTCTGTACTTTCGTATCGTATATTATATTTGTGTACCTGGTATGAAACTACCGTACTATTTTGGTACTAAGGTACCGTACTGGTCCAAAACGCGGCGTGGGGTGGGTTTGAGAGTATGGAAACGTGAGGGTATCTTTGAGAATTTTGAAAATAGGAGGTGTTTGTGAGTAGGAGGAGGAGTGTAATAAAAAAAGCCCTACATCTACTCGCATGTATACCATTATTGTGTGATTGGCCCATTATTTCCAGAAGCACACCCACTTCCTTAAATGACATGTTTTCACTCTGCTTTCGGGCTACCTTCCAATAGCTTTACTCCAGCCTACATTATGAACACCTATCCAACAAACTAGTTAACTTAATTTAGGTTTTGTCACATAATGTTTAGAATGATAACCACGACTTAGAATACCTAGTTTGACTGTACTTCTCCTATGGGGTCGCTTCTTGCACCCCCATTTTTCTATACACCAACTCCTCTATTGCATTTCATAAGTGAACTTTCTGACTATATTTGTTCGAAATGTGAACAGACTGTATAGTAAATTTCTTCCAGGAGTTAATATCCAAAATGTATTGTGGATGTGATTAACCTTTCGGATGTTAATTACTAGAGTACATTTTTATATTCATTTTGGGCTCCAGCTTGCAGAATACATAATGTTTGGAAGTTTATTTCTAGAAGCAAGTAAGAAGTAACTTCTGGAGCCTGACTTTTTTATAACAGACTTGTCTATTAGAAAGTTATATTAGAAATTAGTTAAAATTAGTTTTTAGTTGTAACAACTTTTCACAATTAGTTAGTTTGTTGGAATTTTGTAATTACTTTCATTAGAAGGTGCACTATATATAGTGATCACCTCTTCATAATGTACTAAGTTTTTACCTTACAATTCATTTTAAATGAAATTCATATTCTATTCAAATAGAGAGTTTGTAACTCTTAATATGGTATCAAGAGCGCTCTAGCTTCCGCATTCCACTCTCCTCGGTGATTCCACCATCGTCTTCTCACGAATTTCCCCTTCTATTTCGTGATTCTTGAACAATGGCGCTCATCGTGGTATCATAAGTTTCTTTTCAACACTTCTTCTTGCGTGTGTTCAAGAAGTTTATTGAATTTTCTTCCTCGATCATCCCTCGAGCCAGCTTCATCATCTTTGCTGTGTTTTTGTCTCTTGTTTCTTCTTGGTTCAGCCGTGTAGCTATGGAAGAACTAATGAAACAACAAATTTTTTTTCCGAAAGAAGCCATTTTTCGCTTTCTTTATCCCTTCTTGCATGTGTCACTACAAGAATTACTTGCATTACTGGCTAGACATTTCTGGCGGAATCAGTCAGCCAGTAAGTCTTCTGGTGGAATTATGCGATTTCTGGCGGATTTAGTCTTCCAGTAAGTTTCTGGCGGATTCCATAACATTTCTGTCGAATTTAAACAGCCAGTATATTTACTGGCGGATTGAGTAGGAATTTCTGGCGGAAATTAATTGAAAAACTAAAATAATTTTATAAATAATTATATCCGCCAGTAATTGCATTTACTGGCGGAAATTTCAGTCAGAAAATACCCTCAAAAGCTGCGCATTGACTGTCAAAAATGGCCAGTAATGCAGTTCCGCCAGTAACACGCATGTTCCGCCAGTAACGCAGTTCAGCCAGTAACAAGAAAGTTCCGCCACTAACAGGAAAGTTCCGCCAGTAAATGCATTTACTGGCGGAAATTTCAGCCAGAAAATACTCTCAAAAGCTGTGCATTGACCATTAAAAATGGCCAGTAATGATATCCGCCAGTAACACGCAAGTTCCGCCAGTAAATGCAAACAAGATGGCAGTGAGATGTCGCGTCACAGACCAATTCCGCCAGTAATTGACAATTCCGCCAGAAAAGCGACTGCAGCTAGTCAAATCCGTGGGCTGTCACAATTCCGTTGCGTCACAATTCCGCCAGTAATGTACTTTAATCCGCCAGTAAAATTCGTGACACCCGTTGCGTCTTCTCCTTCTTAATCCGCCAGAAACGTCCTTTAATCCGCCAGTAATTGCGTCTTCTCCTTCTTACCTCCATTATAAAATCTGAAGCCTCTCATTTCATTTGTTATTCATTCCACCATTTCTCTCAAATGTGTCTAAAATTTTTTTCATTCATTCACACCATTTCTCTCCAAGTTCTAAACGAAAGTTTCCAGATTTGTTGAAGGTATGTTTGTAAGAATATATTTCATATTAGGTTGTTTTCGTTAATATTTTGGTTTAAAAGCTGAATTGTTAATATTTCTGATATATCATATTTGTTAGTTTGCTTAAGTTTGGTTGAAGATTTGCTCAAAAGAAACCGGAATTAGCATCAAGCCAGAATCTTCTCTTCATTACCGGTTAGTTATCAAGTTATTTCTTACTAAATATTTATAGTTGTAAGTTTTTTAAAATCTGTTAATTAAAAACGAATTACTGTGATATATTATAAAATAATATATTGTTGTATTTGTTTAAAATGTGTTTATAATTAAAAAATTAGTTTTTAAAATCTGTTTATAATTATTGTTAAAAAATGAGTTTTTTTTTACAATCTGTTTATTATTGTATATTTTTAAAATCTGTTTATAATATATTTTATAAAAAATTATACTGATATTTTATTGTTGTATATTTATAAAATCTGTTTATTGTTGTATATTTATAAAAAATTATACTGATATTTTATAATATATTTTGAAATTAATTATTATAATGGTATACTGTTTTTTTAGGATATTTTAAAATAAAATTATTATTTACGGATTAAAATAAATATAATATAGTATTTTTTTTCCAAAAAATATAATATACTATTATTATAGTCTTTTATAGTATGACAAAAAAATATAAATGTGTTATAATTATTATTATTAACTAAAATACTGTTTTTTTTAATATACTGATATTATAGTGTTATTTTTAATTAATAATTATTTATTAAAAATAAATAAAATAAAATTAGATAAATTCAAATAAAAATTGTTTAATATGTAAAATGATATAAAATGTTATTATCTTTTTTTGACAAGATAAAATGTTATTATCAAAAAATAAGAATTAAATCAAAATAATGTGTTCTTAAAATAATATTAATTATATTTGTATCATAGATATTATTTAGTATAGTATAAATTGTGTTGTTTTGTGTTGTACTTATGAAAATAAAATCTGTGTTATATTTACTATTAATAATTATGTTATTTGTAATTATTTTGTTTATTTTAATAGTTAGAATCACTATAGATTAATAAATAATAGTTAGTAGTTATTATAATTTGGATACGAATGTGTATTGTTCTAATACACATATTACTATGTTGTAGTATATATTAAGAACATTGATGCAAAAAAAATGGATCGTAGTTGGATGTATGATCGAATGTATCCCGGTAGAGCTGGGTTGAAGAGACGTTTTGTCGAAGGAGTCGAAGAGTTTGTTCTTTTTGCTAAGCGTCAAAAAGAATTTGAGCAACAAGGTGGAATTAGATGTCCTTGCTTCAAATGTGTATTTCGATCTATAAAAAATGAAGGTGAGGTTCGACTTGATTTGTACAATAATGGATTTAAGCCAAATTATTGGATATGGACCCGTCATGGCGAGGTAGCAGCTGGAGTTCCTGTTCCTGCGGTTAACAATGTTGCTTTTCAAGTAGAAGGTCACACTTCAAGTCCAGTCGTTGCCACATCTAGTAGTAATCCAAACACTACAGGGTATGAGTTGCTTGATGTTGTTCAGGGAATGATATCTGATGCTGTCGGTGTAAATTTGGATTTTGAAGAACCACAATATGATGCTGACGAAGTTCCAAACGAGGAAGCTCAGAGGTTTTATATGTTTTTGAACGAGACAAATAAACCATTATTTGAAGGATCTAAAGACTCTAAATTATCAATGTGTGTTCGGTTGTTGGGTCTTAAGTCTCAATTTAATGTTGCGGAATTGTGCATGGAATATATGACTAAAATGATGTTAGATGCAACCCCAATCAGAGGACTTTTGCCGCAGAGTTATTATGATGCTAAAAGATTGGTATCGAAACTTGGTTTGAAATCCATAAGAATTGATTGTTGTGTTTCTGGTTGCATGATCTATTATAATAATGAGTTTGGCATAAATGATGGAGAGTTGCTGCAATGCAAGGTTTGTCAAGAGCCACGGTATCGTGTCAGCAGAAAAGGGACGAGCAAAGGCAAACAAGTGCCAAGGAAAGCAATGTTCTATCTGTCAATTATACCAAGGCTGAAGAGGATGTTTACTTCAATGGAAACTGCGGGTAAAATGACGTGGCACTATGAAAATAGAAATAATTCTGGTGAGTTACGGCATCCATCTGATGGTGAAGCTTGGAAGCATTTTGATCGTGTGCATCCAGATTTTGCCAGTGATCCACGCAATGTTCGGCTTGGTTTGTGCTCTGATGGTTTCACACCCTATATTCAAGCATCGGCATCACCGTATTCTTGTTGGCCAGTTATTGTTACCCCATACAACCTTCCTCCAGAAATGTGTATGTCTAAACCATACATGTTTTTCAATTCTATTATTCCAGGGCCAAGTAGTCCAACGGCTGGTATTGACATATATTTGCAACCTTTGATTGATGACCTCAAAAGGTTGTGGAATGGCGTTTTAACTTATGATGCAGCACGTAGAAAAAATTTCAACATGAGGGCAGCTTTGATGTGGACCATTAATGACTTTCCTGCTTATGGAATGTTGTCTGGATGGGGGACACATGGTAAGCTGGCGTGTCCGATTTGCATGGTTGACACAAAGACTTTTACTCTTAAATATGGAGGAAAAACCACATGGTTTGACTCGCACCGTAGGTTTTTACCTAGTGATCATCCCTTTAGAAAGTCAAAATATGGATTCATCAAGGGGAAAGTTGAAACAGCTGAACCTCCTCGTAGGTTGACATCAGAAGAAGTTTGGAATAGTGTCATGGATATCCCTCATGTGGAAGTTGTTGCGGGTGTTGTTTCCCGTCCAGATGGTTATGGAGTATGGCATAATTGGACGAAAAAAAGTATTTTTTGGGAACTTCCATATTGGAAAGATAATCTATTGAGACACAATTTGGATGTAATGCATATTGAAAAGAATTTCTTTGATAACATATTTAACACTGTTATGAACGTGAAAGGTAAAACGAAAGACAATGAGAAGGCAAGGAAAGACATAGAGCATTACTGCAGGCGAAAGGATTTGTTGTTGGTTGACCAAGCTAACGGTAGGACACTGAAACCCAAAGCCAATTATACTTTATCTACAGAGCAAGCGAAAGCAGTTTATCAGTGGATTTCTGAGTTGAAAATGCCAGATGGTTATTCTTCCAATTTAGCAAGATGTTCTGATGTGGATAGTGGGAAGTTACATGGTATGAAGAGCCATGATTGTCATGTATTCATGGAGTGCTTACTTCCAATTGCCTTTAGTTCGTTGCCAACACATGTTTTGAATCCGCTCATTGAAATAAGTCAATACTTTAAGAATTTGTGTTCTGCAACGCTAAAAGCGAATGATCTTACAAAAATGGAACAAGACATCCCACTTATCTTATGCAAGTTGGAGAGAATATTTCCGCCTGGGTTCTTTGATTCTATGGAGCATCTTCCTGTTCATCTAGCACATGAAGCTAAACTTGGCGGTCCTGTCCAATACAGATGGATGTATCCGTTTGAAAGGTAAGTTAATATATCGAAAGAATATATCAAATTTTTATTAGATGGGTTATTAACATATATCATTTTATCTATCTAGGTTCATGGGTGATTCAAAAAGATCAGTTAAAAATAAAGCTAGAGTTGAAGGATCGATATGTTCTTCTTACTTACATCGTGAAACAACTCATTTTTGCTCTTATTACTTCAAGAATGAATTTGCTTCTAGAAGTAGTCGAAATGAAACAGAAATTGAATGTCCAAGACATCGTTTAGCTTTGTCTGTCTTTTGTCTACCTGGTCGTCAGTCTGGAAAGGAGTCAACTCACTGGCTAACAGAAGAAGAGTTAAACTCGGCCCATGTTCATGTATTGATAAACTGTACTGAGGTCCAACCATTCATTGAGTATGTATTTCTCAACCTATATAGCTATCTAAATTAGTTAATAAATTAATGTACACAGTTGTGTAACAATTAATATTTTGTTATTATAGGGAGTTTTTTGTCATCAGAAGAAGTAAATGAAGAGCAATCTTCTGCTCATATTCATGCACATTTTCCAATGTGGTTTAAGGAACGTGTGTATTCCCTCCCGCCAACTCCTACTAACCAACACTTGAGAAACTTATCTGACGGTCCTCGAAGATGTGTTAAAGAATGGCACACATACTTTGTCAATGGATACAAATTTCACACTAAGGAATGGACAGAGGGCAGAGAAACCGTCAATAGTGGAGTTTGCATGAAGGGTGACACTGGGAGAGGCGAAGATGATTTCTATGGTGTGGTTGAACACATATATGAACTTGCGTACCCTTATCTAGATTATAATCAAAAGGTGGTGGTTTTTTATTGTAAATGGTTTGACCCGTCCGCTCGAGGAACAAAGTTTAATCTAAAGACAAATACAGTGGACATTAAAATGACTAGTAGATATCGACCGTATGATCCGTTCGTCATTGCACAAAATGTGAGACAAGTCTATTATGT
This sequence comes from Astragalus membranaceus, assembly GCA_039519185.1. Classification (NCBI taxonomy): domain Eukaryota; kingdom Viridiplantae; phylum Streptophyta; class Magnoliopsida; order Fabales; family Fabaceae; genus Astragalus; species Astragalus membranaceus. Next base: position 96,442,216 of record CM076849.1, read on the forward strand.
TTCTTATCCATCAACACGGACTGATCGGCGTGGTTGGTGTGTCGCAATTAAGACAAAACCAAGAGGTCGCATTGAGACAAATGATGACACAGTGGAAGACGTGCCATATCAAATGGATGAAATGTCCAACGTAAATGAAGTCATTGAAGTAGAACCCATTACCCGTTTATGTGATGAGCCAAACACGGGTGATGAAGTTAATGATGATGAAGAAGATACAGATCATGAAAATGCTGTCGACCATGTCGGTGTATCAAGAATTCACTCATCTGATGATGATGGTGATTTTGAGAAAGAATGGGATTCTAATTAGATGATTTTATTTGTAATTAGATAATATTAATATATAAGACGCTTTTTGTATGAAATAATATTTATTCTTCATGTATGTTATTCATCATTTATGTTATTCATTATTTATTTGATTCATTATATATATATATATATATATACACACACACACACACACAGTGATGACATCATCAGGATCAGAAAGTAATGATGACCAACCTAATGATAAAGGGAAGAAGAAGGTTTCTACTTCATTACGCGGTCGTCGTCGTGTGACTTATGTTGTTGTTGATGGCCCTTTTGTACCTCCACCTCGTACGGAACAGGATGGCAGTGGACCTAGCACTATGGATAGACCATTTGTGCCTCCACCTGGTAGTGTCGAGCCTCCGGCAGATGAAAATGGGATACGCAGGTATAATATTAATAGGGAAGTGGTTGAGGTTACGCGTGACGGTTGTATCGTAGCGAAGGTTATTGGTGACCAGTAAGTATTTATTAATTTATGACAATATATTTGGTTGATTTATTAAATATAAATTATAAATTATTATTGTTTTACAATTATCTTTTTTATAAACAGGTTTGATCATGGGAGGATTGTATCCACCACGATCACAGACATCATCAAAGCGAATTACACTAGCCCCTGGTTGAATTGGAAAGAGGTCAAAAAGGATAAGACATCCAAAATGTGGAATCAGTTCTGCGTATGTTTTTTTTTTTTTTACAATTACACGGTGTATTTTCAATTTTTTAATTTTGTTGAATTGATTAATTTGTTTTTACTATACTAACACGTTAATTAAACTTGTTTAAATAGGCAAAAATGGCATGGCTCCCAGAGGAACAAAGGAATGTTGAGAGAGTATTCCACAAAAGAGCTTCTCACCGCTTTTCATCAATGCTCCAGGAGTGTCGTAATAATCGTATTCAGCCGCCGTGGATTGGGAATTCTGATTGGCTTGTGCTGCAAAAGAGATGGGACGACCTTAAGTATATTGAAAAATGTGAGAAAGCTAAGAAGAACCGAGCTTCAGAGAAAGGTGGTTGCATAAACACGGCAGGTTCTATCAACACTGTTGAACACTTCAAACGCTTGGTAAATTTTTTAATTGATTAAATTTATATTATACATACATATTTTATATTTTATTAAACACTAATATGTTAAATAATAATAACTATGTATATAGGAGGCCATCCTTGGTCGACCACCTACTTTGGTTGAGTTACACTGCCAGATTCATATGCGAGAGGAGACGAGCGAGTATCCTGATGCCCGGCATAGGAATATTCAGGTAAATATATAATGTTTATTAATTATATATTAATGTTTTTATTATATTATATATCATATATCATATTATATTCTATATCTACATTAATGGGGTAATTTTTCATTTCTTGGTTATTCCTATCAGGAAAACTTCTCTGAATGGCAGGCTGCTCGAGCGGCATCACTGCAGAGTAATGGCATCACTGACATTGATCCTATTGAGGAGAGTCGAGCGGCTTTCAATGCTTGGCAGGAATTTGTTGGTCCAACCAAAGGTAGCCGGTTAGTAGGAGCTGGTGGTATTGGCCATGCTGCTTACCAAGATTCAATTATTCCAAATCTGAGGCCAGCATCTTCTTCAGAAAGAAGTACTGGTCGCTCTTATGCTCCGTCAGAATTAGACGCTATTCAGTCATTGACACAACAATTGAGCGAGACACATCGTCAGATGCAAGAGCGACAAGACAAACATGATCAGGAAATGCAGCAGATGCGGGAGCAGCAGAGGTTGAATGATGAGCGCTGGAATCAATTGATGGGTACTATGTCTCTATATCCGAGGCCATCAATGACACCATCTGCATCATTTTTTCCAGCACCACAACATACCCAGCCTTATGCCGGAGCTTTTCAGCCGTACCCGGGTGTGATCGGCCAGCCTTCCTTCCGGGGCACATGTGGTCAGCCGTACTCTCAGCCGCAGCAACAGTCTCAACAGCAATTCCAGCAACCACATATGCAGTCTCAACAGCTTCCTCGACCTCAGCCGCAGCAACAGTCTCAACAGCAACTCCAGCAACCCCAACAGCAGTTCGACACAGACACCAACATTGATCCTGTTTTAGCTTGGTTTCGGGATGATGACAACAACAACAACAACAACAACAACAACAACAACAACAACAACAACAACAACAACACCAACACCAACAGCAACAACAACAACAGCAACAACAACAACACCTCTGGACCCTCCTACTATGATATCTAGTACTTTTACTAGATATTTTAATTTGCATTTGTAATGACTATTTCTATTTATATTTTGTAATGGATATTTTAATTAGTACTTTATTGCATGAAGTTTATGAAAATGTTATCATTTAGAAAAAAATATTTAGTAATTATTTTATTTTTTGAATTAAGTAAATGAATTAAAAAATTGTTTTTAAAAAATTTAAATAAAAAACGAATTAAATATCAACAAATTTTAAATATAAAAAACCACTTGAAAAATATTTTTTTTAAATAAATATATAATACAGTACTGGCGGATTTGGTTGTTTAGTGGCTGATATTCAGCCAGTAATTACTGAAGGATTTACTGGCTGAAATTCGGCCAGTAATGACTGGCGGATTTACTGGCGGAATTTCAGCCAGTAATTACTGGCTGAAATTCCGCCAGTAAATCCGCCAGCCATTACTGGCCGAATTTCAGCCAGTAATTACTGGCTGAAATTCCGCCAGTAAATCCGCCAGTCATTATTGGCTGAAATTCCGCCAGTAACAATTACCTGCGGCCGTTTTTCTGGCTGATTACTGGCGGACTAAATCCGTCATTAATGGGCAATTTCTGGCCGAATTTCAGCATTACTGGGGGATTGAGTTAGCCAGTAATAACTTAAATTCTTGTAGTGTGTGTTCAAGAAGTTTATTGAAGTTTATTCCTCGATCATCCCTCGAGCCAACTTCATCATCATTGTTGTGTCTCCGTCTCTTGTTTCTTCCTAGTCGAGCTGAGTAGCTATGTAAGAACGAATAAACCAACAAATGAAATCTTTTTCAACTCATGTATCTAACAATCCAATTTTTTGCTAGAAATGTAGTTCGTTTTTGCAAATTAAAAATCTCGTTCAACATTTGGTTGTGTTTTGTCCATCATCGGCACCACCATGGGAACGGTCTTTCCGATATGTTTGGTACATTTTAGGGTTTGCTCCTACTATTCTTAACCCTTTATCCTTTCCATAGAATTCAAGGTTTGCTATGTTTGATAAAGAATTCACCGTTTGGTTGTATTTCATCTTGTTTTCTTATTGGATTTTTGGATTGATTTCTTGGATCCACATTTTTGTCTTGGGGTTTTTGAAGACTACCCTATGTTCTTTCATCGATGCATGGTTTCTTGCAAGTACTCAGTTACCGTCAACAAAGTAGCACTATTATTTGGCATTGTGGAGTGAGATTTCATTCTCCTAAGTTTCCCAATGTGTCTACGATGATTGCTCGATGGAGTTAATATTCACGTGGTTTGTGTATTTGAATTTAGATTCTCATCTCCAAGTTGGGAGATCTTGACATCTCTCTTCCAACTTGAGGGGGAGTATTAGAAAGTTAGTTTAGAAATTAGTTAAAATTAGTTTTTAGTTGTAACAATTTTTCACAATTAGTTAGTTAGTTGGAATTTTGTATTTACTTTCACTAGAAGGTGCACTATATATAGTTATCACCTCTTCATATTGTACTAAGTTTTTACTTCACAATTCATTTTAAATGAAATTCATATTCTATTCAAATAGAGAGTTTGTAACTCTTAATATTGTCATCTGCTTGTTGAGCTGTCTTTGTTTGTAATAGACTTATTCTACTAACTTGCCACCATCGCCTCCCATAAGGTATTTCATTTGCCTCCCACAAGAATTCAAACCCAAAATGAGACCATGCCTCCATGGGTTCAAACCCTTACGGGAGGTGAAAGACATCCCACATGGGGGTGGGGGATAGTCCTATGAGTGGCAAACTGGTAGCATGAGAGGGTGGTGAGTCTCTTACAAATTATAGATAAGCTAAACCAAAATGTTAAAAAACACTATGTTGGTTGCTTGAATGTCTACCAATGCTCAATCATCAATCTTCTTTGCAGATGTTGGGTAATTCGTTGAAGAAATAATGCATAAAACATCAAAATTATTGCTTTTAGAGGTAAAGATGAGTGTATGCTTCGAGTCAATTTCAAATTTCTATACTCTACATCAAGCTGACAAGTCTTTGGTCAACCAAATCAAGGAGGACACTATAAAACAAGATGAAGAGGTCTCATCTCTTATTTGAAAAACCTTGGTGTAATTATCTTATGATGCCAGTCACATTTTTTGTCCCTTTCAGAAAATTAAAGGAATGAAATTGGAGCATTGTTTCCCTTATAACTTATAATCATCATCCCTATTAGTAATAAGCCTTTTATCATGTGACAAACTGTTCCGGATCACTAAATGATCTTTACTGCAGATGATATTTAAAAACACAGCATACACGGAAGGGTTCCATGCTGGTGAAGATCACAATGATTAAGAGAGGGTCAGAGGGAGCCAAGTTTCAAATCGTGTTTCTTTTATGGTGGTGCTATATATCGATTGGACAATCATACAGGAGAATATTGTATGGTACATTCATATATATGTTCAATGTTTTCTTTATTGGGATGTTGATACTCGGTAGTCGGTAGTCAGTAGTCACTGCATAGCTTTTCTGACATGCCAAATGAACATCTGATATCAAAATGTAACTGACATGAAATGCTACGTAGGAATATAGACTCATTTAGGAAGCATAGGGGTAACCTTGAAATCCTAAATAAAAAAGTTGTTGTATTCCTCAATGATTTGCTTTAGAATTGCGCAATCTCATGATCAAAAGTGGGTCGGTCATAAGTTGTAACATTGGTGAAAAAAAGCACTAGAATCAAATATTGAGAGAAGTGTATGCTATTCAAGCAAAGTAACAGTCAACCGTCATTGATTCGCTTCAGAATTTGCTAGAGTCAAATATAGATCTATTCAAATAAATAAATTTACGAGCCTGATGTTTGTGATAGTCAGCTTCCTGGAAAAAAGTAATCCCACGCTGTATCAGTATGATAACCAATGGTATTATCAGAACTACTACTAATTTGACCTTTCCATCCATCCAACTGAAGCCTGCAAACAGGACATGTTTTGCAGTTGTTAAGCCAACAAAAAATGCATTCGGAACGGTAGGCATGGTTGCAGGGTAACTGATATGCTTCGTCACCCATTTTAAATTCCTCCATACAAATGGGACAGTGTGACAGCTTATCTCTCTGATCCAACTCAGTGATTCTCACCCTGCGAATGGCTGGAACCTGAAGAAGGCACTCACTTTTATCAGCTTCAACTGCTGCTGCCCAGGCCTGTAGTGGTTGTAGTGGTGGTGGTGGGTTGTGCCAGTTAATTTGATGTTCTTGGCTTGGTGGTGGAGAAAAATTGCTGTGGAGAATGTGGTGGAGTAAAAAACTGCTGTGGAGAATCATGATCCAAAGATGCAGCATGTCTTGGATTAGGAGGTTGATATATGCCAGGCTGTTGCTGTGATTCAATTTCAAATGCTGCCGCCCAGGCCTGCAGTGGCTGTAGTGTTGGTGGGGGAGGCGGCGGTGGTGGATCACGCCAATTAATTTGATGTTCCCAGCTTGATTGTGATGATGGTATAGAAAATAGCGGTGGGGGAGGTGGTGGTGGTGGTGGTGGATCAAGCCAATTAATTTGAGGTTCCCTGGGCGGTGGTGGATGTGGTGGAGATTCTGGAGAAGGTTCCTCCGATGTACTTGTTTGAATTGGAGTAGTTGGAACTATGACTACAGATTCTGTGTCTGAATCATCTGAACTATCTGCACTACTGGGAACAAAGCATAGCTTGTACCACCTGCCTGATTTTTTACCTTGCCCATTGTTCCCAGGCATAGCTTCCAGAAACTTCTAAATAGAGTGGACGGACTATGGCAACGACTTTAGCGCCATTTACTTTACAGTATTGGTTTCAATTCATTGTCTTTGTTCCTAGCAAAAGTCTTCTCATTCTTTTTTTTTTTGACAAGAAAAGTCTACAACTCTTTTGATCGTCTAAAATTTTATCACTCCTTTTCTTTCCACTTTGTCCTTGCTCTTTAAGTAATCTTCTCTCTTGCTAATTTTCCAAGTGGCAGCTTTACATGTTCTAAATGCACTTCCACCTCATCAACCAAAAAGAAAAGAGTGTAAACCAAAAGGACACAAATGACTTTAATTAAGAAAGAATGAAAGCACAGCAGGGGAAATTAATTTTAAGCACTTGAAAAAGTAAAAGTCTATTATATAAATATTATATGTTGTAATCCTCGAATTACCCTTGTTCTTTCCTTGTTTATTAAGCTATTTCTAACAAGTAAACTAGCTAAGATGTGATTATGTTTCTAATTAATTTTGAGGCCAACTTATGTACAAATTTACGTATTACACCTTACCTTTATTAAAATATAAAAGATAGTATTAATTATTTTTTCACTACAAAGGATACTTTAAATTATAATAAAAGATATCAAAGAACTGTGGAGATGAAATTTTTTAAATTACGAAGAAAACTATAAAAATAAATTGTGAATTAAGGCATACCATAATTAAATAAATAATACAGTAGTGAGTGGAAATTCAAATTTTATAAATTTAAAAATTGTAATTTAGGTTACCTTGACCTTAAGGATCCAAGTCTGAGTAAATTCCAAGTCTTTATTATATCTATATTCCAAAAATAACATTCTGATCAGAACCATTCTCATTCTTCATCATTCCCTAAAAAGGGAGAATTTAACAATAAATAGTTAAAAAAGCTGAATTACAAGTCTTTTTCTTTTTCATGTAAAAGTAGAAACGCTGAATTGAAGTAGCAAGTGGAATGGGATAATTGAAAAGTTTACCACAAGGAGTGGAACAAGGTTAAGGAAAGCTTTGTTGCCAGTTGTCTCAGAATCATGGATGATAGAGCGCTTCATCAACGAGTTCTTCCCCATCACCACCACTGAGTCTTCGTGTAGTGCCCTCCTTATCCCTTGAAGCTGGTTTGATCCGACATTATCTGATGAAACCACTAACACCTGACTGTACTCTCGAAGAAGCTTCCACATCTTTGCATCATAAGCTGCCTTCGCCACCTTCCCCGCCATTGTCACTGACAGCCACAAGAAGGAGCTGCAAGAAAGGGAGCCCTAGAAGCACTGCTTGTCACAGTTTGGGTCTGATAGAGCTCACTGGGCTAGGCCTAAATAATAATAACAAACTTGTGGTTAGGGGTGTGTATGGCCGCAAACCAAAACAAATTGGACCAAGTTTGTGGCTCGGTTCCAAAAAACCATTTAAGTAAATCCCAATTATTTTACAAACTGGTTTAATTTGGTTCAAGTCCCGTTCAGAACCGGTTTAATAGTCATTGAAACGGATCTTCAATGACATAATTACATACTCCTATCTGCAATAGAACCAAGTATAATGAGACTTTTTGAATGCTTCTTCAATCTTGCAACAGAAGCACTATTATTAAAAATTCTTGAAAAGTACCAACAACAAGCAAAAAAATCAGTTAAAAAAACACACTTCTGCTACTTTCAAGCCAACAGAACTAGATGCATCTATACAAGAAAACAAGGTCTGGTGTAATTAACTTCACACGAGAATAAAGAGGAACTGGTTTCCATCTTCCATTCAATAACTAAAAACTAGTCAGATTGTTTAAAATTTCACCTCAGAAACTGAATATCTGAAGATTGTAATTAATAATCTCAGAAGCAGTGAGAAAACTATAACCTGTGATAACTATTAACCTATAACATATTGATAGTAATAGACACAGAGAAGTAGAAATGAAATGAACTCTTTGTATTATTTACTCAATTCTGGGGATCTCCCAGAATTGATGAAGGAGAATTACAAAGAAGAATGATAAACAGTATAGAAATTCCTCTCAGCAACAATGCTGAGTTCCTCGCCCAAGCCTTAGCCAAAACCAGCCTAAGAAACGTGAAGAGAAACTACCCAGCTATATTCCCCTCTGATTTCTCTCTCCCAAATCATGCTGAATCTTTCTCTCCAATCAACTTCTGCCACGTGGCAGAAGTTAGTTACCAGTGGAAGGGCGTGTGTTGCTGCTCTCAGCAGCACCCGAATCTTTCTTTTGCTTGCTCTGCCCTTTCCTCCATTTGCCTCTTTCATACACCTTAGTGATTTTCCCTTTTTGCCCTTCATTTGCAATATTCTCATCAATACCATCCCCTTCAAAATTCACCTTGTCCTCAAGGTGAAGCTCAGGGAAATGTTCCTGTATTTCAGTTAATAATTCCCAGGAATTCTCACATGTAGGTAGGTTTTTCCACTTGATCAGAACCTCTGCTTCTTCTCTGTTTTTTCCTCTTACTGCCAGCACCTCTTCAGGGATACTCTGCAGCTCCAAATCTTCAGCTACATAAGGTGGTAAAGGCTGGACAACAACATCATCAGTCACTGTGGGCTTCAATAGAGATACATGAAATACTGGGTGTACTCTGATATCATCAGGCAGCTTCAGTTTATAAGCCACTTCACCAATTCTTTCCAATATCTCATAGGGACCATAGTAACGAGGGCTGAGTTTTTGATTCACCCTCTTAGCTAACTTCTTAAGCTTGTAAGGTTGAATCTTCAAGTAAACCTTGTCCCCTACCTTGTAATTCACTGCCCTCCTATGCTGATTTGCCTGCTGCCTCATGCGATTCTGTGCTTGGACTAAATGGTCCTTCAACAAGTGAAGTATCTCATTTCTATCCTGTGTCATGGCAGCAACTTCTTCCATATTAGTGAGCTCTGCATCTCCCCTAAAGACTGGTGGAGGGTCCCTTCCATACAAAGCTTTGAAGGGGGTCATCTTAGTAGCAGCATGATAGTTGGTATTGTACCAAAACTCTGCCCAAGTTAGCCACTTGTGCCACTGTCTTGGCTTAGAACCTGTCATGCACCTTAAATAGGTTTCTAGACATCTATTTACCACTTCCGTTTGTCCATCCGTTTGGGGATGATAAGCTGAGCTGAATTTCAACTTAGTACCAGCCATTTTAAACAATTCAGTCCAAAAAGAACTGATAAAGATTCTGTCCCTATCTGATACAATTGATTCCGGGAACCCGTGGAGTCTCACCACTTCTTTTAAGAACACTTCAGCCACTTCTTTTGCTGTATACGGATGTGCAAGTGCCACAAAGTGAGCATACTTTGTTAGGCGGTCCACCACTACAAATATGGTATCCTTACCTCCAGCTTTTGGTAAGCCTCCAATGAAGTCCATAGACACATCAGTCCATATTTGCTTGGGAATTGGCAGTGGCTGTAGCAGCCCAGCAGGATTGAGAGCTTGATATTTGTTTTTTTGACAGACCTCACATTTGCTTACATAATCCTAGATAGTCTTCCTCATGCCTTCCCAAAAGAACAAATTAGCAATTCTTTTGAAGGTCCTGAAGTATCCAGAATGCCCCCCTATGCAAGAATCATGGAATTCTTTCAAGATTAATTCAATCTTGGTGGATGTCCTTGGCAATACTAATCTGCCCTTGTAGTATAGCTTCCCATTCTTCAACTGGTATCCCTTGTGCTCTACAGTTTTAGCTACCAAGTCTTGAATAATTACCTTCAGTTTTTCATCTTGGTTCACCTCATTTGCAATGTCTTCCCACTCAAAGAATTGCACACTAGACAGGGCAGAATAGTGTAGTCTCCTTGACAGGGTATCTGCAGCTTTATTTTCAATCCCAGGTTTGTACTTTATCTCAAAATCAAACCCAAAGAGTTTGGAGATCCATTTGTGCTGTTCTTCTCCCATCAGTCTCTGATTAGCCAAGAACTTCAGGCTCTTTTGATCAGTATGAATCACAAAGTGTCTTCCCAACAAATAATGTCGCCACTTTTGCACAGCTAGTACTACCGCCATTAATTCCTTCTCATATACAGATTTATTTAATGATCTCTCTGAGAGTGTTTGGCTCATAAAAGCCACTGGTTGACCCTCCTGCATCAGCACAGCACCTATCCCTTTGCCGGAAGCATCAGTCTCTACTACGAATGTCTTCTCAAAGTCAGGGACAGCAAGTACAGGGACTGTAGTCATGGCTGATTTCAATTTCTCAAAGGCAGCTTGTGCATTCTCATCCCATTGGAACTTGTCTTTCTTTAATTGTTGAGTTAATGGCCATGCTATCTTACCATAACCCTCCACAAATTTTCTGTAATAACCAGTGAGGCCCAAGAAACCCCTTAATCCCTTCACATCTTTAGGAATTGGCCAGTCAATCATTGCTTTAATCTTGGCTGGATCTGCTGCCACTCCTTGACCAGAAATTATATGACCTAAGTATTCCAAGCTTTCCTTCCCAAAAGAGCATTTCTTCTTGTTCACAACTAGAGCATTGTCCAGCAAGGCTTGTAGAACAATTCTGAGGTGTTTTTGATGACTCTTCATACATTTGCTATATATTAGAATATCATCAAAAAATACTAATGCAAACTTCCTCAGATAAGGATTTGAAACTTGATTCATGAGAGCTTGAAATGTGGATGGGGCATTAGTAAGGCCAAAAGGCATCACTAGGAACTCATAGTGGCCTTCATGAGTCCTAAAAGCTGTCTTAAGTACATCCTCCTCCTTCATACGAATTTGGTGGTACCCTGACTTCAAATCCAGTTTGGAAAATACCTTAGCTCCTCCCAACTCATCTAACAATTCATCTATCACCGGAATGGGAAATTTGTCAGGCACAGTGAGTTTATTCAGGGCTCTGTAATCCACACAAAACCTCCACCCTCCATCCTTCTTCTTTACCAAAATAACAGGGCTGCTGTACGGACTGTTACTAGGCCTAATTATGCTAGCTGCCATCATTTCCTTCACAAACTTTTCAATCTCATTCTTTTGATAATAGGGGTATCTATAAGGCCTTATGTTAGGAATATTGGCCCCTGTTTTTAGAGTAATGGCATGATCACAACTTCTTTTGGGTGGTAATTCACATGGTTCTTTAAACAACTCAGCAAATTCAGCTATGACACTATCCAACATTGATGAAATAGAGTCACTGACCTTCATGTCTGGGCTGTCTAGGGACTGGTATGATAGCATGAATCCTTCCCCTTCATTGTGGAGAGCCTTTAACAAGGTTTTCCAAGAAGCTTGAGCCTTGCATAAGGATGGATCACCCCTAATCATCTTCTTCTCCTTACCTTTTCCCCAAGTCAGCATCATATCCTTGAAGTTGGCCCTCACATCCCCTATACTTTCCAACCAATCCATCCCTAACACCAAATTAGTCCCCCCTAACTCCATGAGAAAAAGTGTTGTTCAATTACAACCCCTTGTATCACCACCTTCACACCCTTACATATTCCTCTGTTCCTTACTCTTTCTCCATTCCCTACCTCAACTTCAAACTCAGGTGTATCACTCACCTTGAGTTTCAAATACTCCACCAATTTTTTTGAAATGAAATTACTAGAGGCCCCACAGTCCATTAACACTAATACTTCTGTTTCCCCAATCATTCCCACAATCTTGAAAGACCTATTGGAAGTCAAGCCTTCCTTGCTCTTCAATGAAATCTGTAGAGTTTTGACAGCCAGAGTTTCTGCCTCCTCTTCCTCTCCACTACTCTCCTCCCCTTCTTCATCTTCAGACCCTTCTATCAATACAAATTTATAGTGCTTCATCTTACAAACATGATCCCTTCCCCAATTTTCACCACATTTGAAACATAGGCCTTTCCTGCTCCTCTCCCTCAATTCACTTTGGGATAGTTTACTTCCTCCATCCACTTTCTTGTCAGCATTGTCCCCTTCTCCACTCTTATGACTGGCCCCCTCCTTATTCCCTCCTTTCTCCCATCTAGTGAATCCCTTTGAGTGTTTGCTCTGGTGCTTTTCACTCCCCTGGCCACCTTTCTTCTCAGCGCCCATCAATCCTCCCTTCCTCAACGCAGTGTTCTTCTCCTCCAGTAACAGGGCTCTGTCCATTAATTCATCCAGAGTCCCACCTGCGTGTAACTTCAGCTCTGCTTGAATTTCTTCTTTCAAGCCATTAATGAAAATTCCCTTCAGCATAACTCTCTCTTCCTTCTTTAGCGGAGCTGATTCCCTTTCGAATTTCTCTCTATAGCGCATGACAGAACAAGTTTGCTTGATGCTCAGCAGTGGGCCAAACGGGTTATGTACTAAACCCGGTTGGAACCTTCAAATGACTGCGGCTTTGAAGTTCTCCCACGTCAACTCCACATTCTGTTCTTCCCACCATTGATACCAGTTGAGAGCCTTATCTTCCAGTGCTATCACTACCGCGTCGAGTTTTTCAGTTTCGTCCACCATATTGAGCTTGAAGTATCGTTCAGCGCGCACAATCCATCCATACGCGTCGTCTCCTCTGAAGATAGGGATCTTCAGTTTACGTCCCCCAAAATCTCGCGTGGAATCGCTGCTGTTGCTTCGCGTGAAGTAGCTAGAGTCACCCGTTTCGTCGGAATCCACGATTTCTTCTTCCTCGTCGTAAGTCGGGTCGGGTCGGGTTTGACGTTTCTTGCGAGAATGTCTCCTGCGGTGGTGGCAGTGTCGCTCCTTGCTGTTCGCGATCATCAGCTTCGTCAAGTTCGCCATCTGCTGTTCCAATCCTTCCATTCGTTTTTCCATTGCTGCTCGCGTGAATACCATGCACTTTGTTCTAGTGCTTTGATACCACTTGATAGTAATAGACACAGAGAAGTAGAAATGAAATGAACTCTTTGTATTATTTACTCAATTATGGGGATCTCCCAGAATTGATGAAGGAGAATTACAAAGAAGAATGATAAACAGTATAGAAATTCCTCTCAGCAACAATGCTGAGTTCCTCGCCCAAGCCTTAGCCAAAACCAGCCTAAGAAACGTGAAGAGAAACTACCCAGCTATATTCCCCTCTGATTTCTCTCTCCCAAATCATGCTGAATCTTTCTCTCCAATCAACTTCTGCCACGTGGCAGAAGTTAGTTACCAGTGGAAGGGCGTGTGTTGCTCCTCTCAGCAGCACCCGAATCTTTCTTTTGCTTGCTCCGCCCTTTCCTCCATTTGCCTCTTTCATACACCTTAGTGATTTTCCCTTTTTGCCCTTCATTTGCAATATTCTCATCACATATCTAATTAATAATCTATGAAAACAAGATTTAAAACGAAGGAAAAACAATATCATTCATTTATTTTCCATAATTGGTCACTCGTATTCATAAACCAATCCAGCCGAGAAAACAAGCAACATCATCATCGATTCATGTCAGTTGAATCCAAAAGAGACTGATTATATAAAATAAATTTAGAGTCCAATAGACTATCAATATGAAAACCAAAACACGAACTTTAAACTTTTAGATTACCTATTACCTATAACAAGATAGAAATTTAAGAGATTAACTAGCAAAAAAACAAAAGTTAGAAAAGCTTTAGTCATTACTACGTTAACCTCAGGCACATCAATCACACATCCCACTACAAACTAAGTTGAAAGAAACCATAAAGCACAAGTTAAATAATAAAACAGGAGAAAAGAATATAAACAAAAAGGGTAGAAATAGAACAACTTCACCTAAACATAAAGCATATCCCAATTATCAGCATCAAGACTGTTACTTTAAATAGATACATATAACTTAACAGAGTTAAAAAGAAGTTCCAGAACTCAAACTTTTTATGTGAAATAAAAAATAAAAAATCAGAGCTGTAAATGAGTCATTAGGGGCATGTGTAGGGAAGGGAACTTGGAAAACAGGTTGGAAGCTGATCTATGAAATTCAAATGATGAACAACAAACATTGCACTCAATTTCTATATTATTAGAGCCCCTTTACATTACATAGGGTTTATGAGACAATTCCATCAATTATCAATTAATAATCAAAAAACAAGGAAACACCACAATGGAAAAATTGAACCAACATGTATAATATGATGATAAACGAAGAGAAATATAAACAAAATACAATGAGAAAGATCTTCAGCGATTGTTAAAATTTGATAACCCATTACAGTGACAGAAGCATAACTAGATCTAAATGAGAGAGGAAGGTTGTTGAAGATTACAAACCTGGAAAGTGGAAGACGATGTGAACTACAGGGTTCCGCGGAGTGAGTGACTGAGTGAGTGTTCCTATTTTTTTTTTTTATAAACGAGGGTATATACTGCGGAACGCAGCGACTAATCTCCCGTTGGATTGGAAGTACCTAAAAGGGTGGGACAGCCGCCTCAAGGATTTAAAGTCACTTAACCTTTGAGACTTGGTTAAGGGAGGATGAGCCTTAACCGCTCAACAACACCCCCGGATTTAGTGAGTGTTCCTATGGCACTACGATAAGAGAACGGGGTAATGAAATTAGGCTGCTGGGTTTTCGTGAAGCTGTGAATTGGGAAACAGAAAGAGAAAGAGAAAGAGGGATTTACCAAAAATATATATTTTTTAGTAAAGGTTATTTTAGTCACTCGTCATTTTTTCGCTAAATTATAAATTTGGTCCCCAATTTTCAAAAATAAGATATTTAATCTCGTGTTTTCTTTTTTGGTTATTGTATTTTTGGTGCGCAGTTTCCACCAGTTTTCTTGGTGACTAATCTACGCCGGGGAACCTGGCTGGCCACGTGTAAACCCGGCTTTTCCGGTCCGTGTGGTTCTCCCCTCCCAATAGAGTTTTTGTCACACCCAAGATTCGAACCTGAGACCTTGGAGTGGGATTCGAGCCCAATTACCATTCGGACAAACCCTTGTTGGTTAATCTCGTGTTTTCAAATTCAAACATTTAACCTCCTATTTTAAAATTTTCAAACATTTAGTTCAAAAGGCCACTTAAATTGATAGCCAAATGCTTTTTGGACTAAATGTCTAAAAATATTAAGATAGGGGTACTAAATTTCTGAATTTTAAAACAAAGACCAAATGTCTGAATTTTAAGAGTAGTGGAACCAAAAGTATAATTTAGCCTAATTTTTTTCCAAATAAATTAGTTTTCGACAATTTTTTAAGACAAATTAGTCTCTGAAAAAAACGCTCCTTATTTCAAAATCACACTAAGCATCAGTAGTGCTTTCCTAAGAAGCGCTCCTGATTGTAAAATATCGCATACCCCTGTTGTTCCTTGGTTCAAACTCTTAGAGCTTGGCCGTGGATTCAGCCAGGGGTTTGAGCAAGTTCTTTGATTCCTCTGTTCTTCAAGCGATGGCGCCAAAGGGGGAACTCTGCTCCTTGACTGTGGGTATCCTGACTCCTCTAGAAAGGGCCAGGTTAGGTGAGAGGGGACTGCGAGGGTTGGATTATACTACTGGCTAATGCATAAATGTAAACATAAATGCGATAAAGAAGATAGATAAAAAATAAACGTAGGTTTGATTTGATTGATGTGTCTCATTTTCTGTTCAATTACTCTTCTATTTATATACATAGGCCCTCGTTGTCCACTAACACAACCAACATTTACCTACCGTTCGATCAATCTAAGATCAACGACTATCATTATTCCTAAGCCCTAGAGAGGTGGAGTAACCACCCACGATCTCACTAGCACTGTTAGTGGGGTGAACTCCCTCGCTCAGCTATTCAAGGCTTCGCTCCTTCGCTTGATCTTCAACTGCTCCCACGTTCTATCTTCGTGCATGTCTCTTACGTGCCTTTCAAGTAAAACCGCCTTACCTCAGCCACTTGGTTTACTCAGCTAACCTTTGTCCTCAGGCAGTAACTCAGGCACCCGAGCTTACCCTGGCCGTGGCACTCTATAGGCTGAGGCTGTACTCTCCCTCGGTCTCGCTCATTGCTCCTCGGGCTAACCCCTTCCTCGGGGAGTTGTCTAGTGATATGCTCCGAGGACTTCCCTTGATCATTTCTCTCAGACGATTATCTCCAAAAATCCTTGTCTAGTGACCTGCCTCAGTACTCCATCTCCACTGCCTTTTTCCTTCAGCCCTCGGCCTACCACCTAATTATTTTTGGGTGATAACAATTGCCCCCCTTTTTGTGCCGTCGTATGGCCGCGAGGACGTGACTGAGAGTGCAAAAACCCTTTGAGATGACTTGATGTGACCGTTTTGAAATGACTATCCTGTCGTTTCGTGACACTTGGCAGTTTCATACTACGCAGGATGTTAGGGCGGCGCAACGGTTCCCAAGGTCTGCGAAGGCCATACATAGCCACGATCACGCGGGACGTTTCACTTTTGAAAAACACTATGCTTCTCCTTCGTTTCTTTCTTTACGAGACAATACTTTTTCTCTCCATTGTTATCACCACCACTTCCCGCCATGTCCTCATACTCAGACTCTCAAAATCGTGGTCATAGTTATGACGGAAATAGTAGCCAATCAAATTCTTCTTCTGTTGGCCCTTCTCCAGCGACCGCTCCCCTTGAGGTTTCCCCACAGGATATCCTCGTTGCCGTCCCCGGCGGAGTCACAGTACGGCCTACCACTTCTTCTGTCGGAGAAGGCTTCAACGCCTTCAAGCAAATCTTCGACACTTCAGCTTGTCCCGGTATACCACTCACCCAAGATTGGTTCACCGTTGACACCAAGGTGTCAGAGACCAGAGGTTGGGCCAAACCCACCGACGACTATCATGCCTGGTTCGACAGGATTCATCCTATCAAGAAGGACGCTTGGAAGGCTTGGGGTCTGCGCGACATGATCGCCCTCTCTACCTTCACCATTCCTCACAACTTTGACGTTCTTTTACCCCTCTTGGGTTTCTGGTCTTCCACCTTCAATGCTTTCATATTTCCCTGGGGCATGGTCACCCCACCATTCTGGATGTGGCGGCTATTGCATCAATCCTGCAAGTCTGCCCAGGAAGGTGAACTTGGGCCATATCCATGCGAGGGGGGGGGGGGTTATTCAAAGTTTCTGATTGCCAATTCCAAGTCCGGTGCTGACATTACTGACGAGAAACACACCGCTTTCCTCATGTACTTCTTCTGTAGATTCTTTTACGGTACTGCCTCGGCCGGCGTCGTCTAAGAGTTGCAGCCCTTTATTGCCATGATGACGAGTGAGGAGGTTTACGCCTGGGCCCCTTACTTTCTTGGTGAGCTCTACCGAGGGATCCAAATCATGCTCGATCAGATCAGGGACTACGGCCGAGTCTCCAAGATTCAGGGCCCTATGTGGTTCCTCCAGTTGTGGGCCACCCTCTATTTCCCTCATATTCTTTCTGCTGGCCTGACTATCCCCGGGCCATTGACCAACAGATGTTTAGGCCCCCAGCTCTCGGCCACCCCTTGTCATCCACTGACGGCGGCTCAGATCATGAAGGAGTTTGACGTCCAATGTAACATCCCCAATTTGGCTAATTTTGTTGTTTAAATTATTTGATTAGCATAATTGAATAAGTATGAGAAGGTTGGCATGGTTAAATGAATTAATTATGTGCTGTTTGTTTAATTAGGTTTATAATAAGAAATCATTGATTGATTAATTGTTAGAAGTGGTCTAAGTGAGAGTTAAGAAGTAAGGGTAATATAGTCCTTTCCCTAGAGTTTTTCACTCAGCTCACTTAATCATTCCAGCTGTCCCAAACAGCACAAAAAACCAAAAAGACACACACACACACACACACACACACACACACACACACACACACACACACACACACACACACACACACACACACTTCATGACAAAAACATTTCCAAAATTTTAAGTGAAGAAAAGAGAGAGTTGAGAGGGAGAAGAGCCGTGAGAGTGAGAAGGAGAAGAGAGGAGGGAAATCATTGATCGTTGATGCATGTTCAACCTTTTTACACCATTGTGATCCTTGTTTTCTTCTCTTCATCTTGATACTAGTTTCACCACCTATCCCTTCCTCCTCCTCCTCTAATCACAATATTCGAACCTCAAGCTCCAATATGTTAAAAATGGAGTTTTAAAACTTTGCATGTCAAGAGTAAAGCTTGGTAGGAGTATCTCAGGAACAACATTGTATTTTGGAAGCCTTAGAGTAAAGATTAGACTCTGTTCTGGGTAGTTGCAGTGTTTGAGTTCGTGGTCCTTGGTGGTGGAGTTGAAGGAATCCACTCACAACAAGTTCTGCAGAAAACAGTTTTGACACCCTCTGGTATTTCCTTCGTAACTCACTGTACAGACCTCCGTTTAAGCTCTTTTTTGTTTATTGAGAAACTAGACACAAAAGACTTAAGTTTAGGCACAATAATCACTACATTTGACTGAGTATTGAGGGAGAAAATATAAGTGCAAGTTTCACTTTTGAATCTGTGACTGTTTCGAACCAGTCACAATGTTTCATTGATAACGCCTCGAATACCTGTCGTATAAACACTAAACCTGAACACTCAGAAACCAGAAAAAATTCCCTTCACAATAGACACTCGTTTTGCTAAATTTAGTTGAGAATTGACTGAGTTATGTTCGTTTCAAAATGACACATTGTTGCTGGAAACAGCAGGAACTAAAACCAACCCCAACCTTCCTAATTTTCTTATATACTTGCATATGGGGGTCTAAGCTTGACAATCAGTTACTAATACACATACACAAGCCACATTGTAGTTCACATTCGTTTTGGGTAGCTAGTGGAGCATTCGGGTTGCTGAGTTTGGAATCGAGAAGCATTTCGGGGAACGTTCGTGTGGTTACATCTTCATTGCATTTTTCGGATTCTCGGTTGTTAGTGATTTTCATCACTATTGGTGAGTTCTATACTCGCTTAGGGTTTTCATTTTTATTGTGTCAACCTTGAATGTGACTGAAAATGTGTTTTGGACGTTTCGTTTCGTTAAAATTCGTTAAAAACCGTATTTCGAAACCGTAATGTTTGAGGTGTTTGAATATATGATTGATGATGATAATGTGATTGTTTGGACTGATTGTAACGACTGTTTGGTACTCATATAATGTATGATGATATTCGGGAATTGATCGGAACGAGTATTGGAATGATCGAAACGGCCAAGTTTTCATGAAAAATCACAGTTTTGGGCTACTGATGGAGACGCACGGGTCGTGCGCCCTAGTGGCATGGACCGTGCGTCCCCTTCGCATGATGCCTATAAAATTTTAAATATATAGCACGGACCGTGTGCCCCTAGGGCATGGACCGTGCGTATGCTTCTGTTACCCCTTTTTAAAACATGTTTAGGCCATTCCAATTGGTTCCAAATTGACTCTAATCATTTCCCAAACCCTATGTATTGATAAATAAACCGTAATTCATGGAAAATACGTAGGTATGATTGATGTGATGTGAATTTCCCTAAGTTACAGATTAGGTGAAATGGATTGTTTAAATTAAAATAAACAAGTGCTGTTTTCCTTTATAGATTGGTTAAAACAATGCTTGTTTGCGTTTCATTGATAAATGGACTATATGTCTCATGAGGCCGAGGTTAATGCTATGATATTGATTGTGATTGAAATAATGATGTTTGGATCAAATTGTAATGTTTCCCTAAGTCATGTTAATGAACGTTAGTAACCACGAGTGAGGTCATGATAAATGTTTAAACAGACTAAATGTCTATTGAGGTTAAGGTTGAGGTTATATATATGTATAAATTATATATATTGAGAATGGGTGACGACCCTATTGAGGTTAGCGTACTAGGGGAGGAGAAGTCATGAGCCCTATGAACCTAGGCCCCTTAAGGTCTGCCCGCAGTTTATGGTAAGCGGATTGGATTCACCGGGAATATAGACAATCATTCACGGTGATATGCTAAGCAAAAAGAGGATTGTACGTAGTTATCTTATTGGAATACAGACAATAGAAGCATAATTATATGCTATGAAAAGAGGTTTCACGTGGCTATTATTTTAGCTACGATTAAAAATATGCATAATGAACCGATAGAGTTTAGTGAGGGGTCTCGATAGGACTCACTGAGATAATGTTTATCTCACCCTTTATATGTTGTGGTTTTTACAGAGAATAGGGAAAAGCGAAGGCAAAGAGGCACGGCCAGTCGGTGTGACTTAGAGGAGACGTTGAAGCTTTAGTTTTAAGTGCTTATGTTGTTTCCCTTTGTTATCTTTGTATTATCGATTGTATGACTTATACTTGTTACAAGTTGTAAATCGTTTCCGCTACTTTTGGTTTTAGATATTGAACACTAGGACATGAGAAGTTGTAAGGCACGTAACTTAAGTATTTAAGTGATTTTATGTTAAGTTATGATATCGAGGTAACCGTTTGATGGTTGTTCATCGAAGTTTTAGTTTGTGTTCAATATCTGGGACTGGAAGTTATCTCTGATGTATGCTAAGTTGTGCATTTTGTTATTTCTACTTGTTAGAAATATTAGGGTGCTACATCCAACGTTGTTGAGAAGACGCGGTGTCCTGTGCTGGATAGGAGGTGTGGTCCTATTTGGATTTTCACTCCTCAAGGAAAAGAAGACCAGCTTCCTTTATCGGAGCGCAGTACTGCTCGTGAGTACTGGCGGTCCGCCCTAGTGGCGAGGGACTTGCCAATTGGCTACCTGGCCTCTTCTCGCTACAGCAAGGCTCTGGCGGAGTATTATTATACCAATCTCGTTTCCAGGCAATTTGGGCTGATGCAGCATGTTCCTCTACCTTATCGATTCTTGGCCGATCCTCGCCGTATGGAAGGCCCAACAGATGGTCAGGTGTGCAAGATGGTTGGCAACCATTATTACCAAGTTACTGATAGTGTGTGGGCGCACTACGAGGTGTGCCCGGGGGAAACCGGTGCCTTTACCAATTGGTGGCTTGGTGTTAAGGACCTAGTCTTCCCTCGAGCTCTTGGGGATTATCTTTCCAAGTACCTCGGTGGCCATCGCACGGCTCCAATCCTTCCTTTAACAATGGTCGGTGTCAGTAACATTCCTTCTCCTGTTGATAAGACACCCAGGCCTCCAATCTCCTCTAGGCGATCATCCACTCAATCTCAACCAACTACGGGTATGTCCTTTGTCCTTTGAGGCTCTTTGTTATTCCCCCGCTTCTCATCTTCATATTCTTTCTGGTTGCAGGGCCCTCGGTTGACCATATTGTGGGAGGAGACAACGATGATGCTCCACTTACCTTCAGGTGGCCGTCTACTCGCCGTGATCCAACAGATACTCCTTCACAGCCAACGGCGAAGAGGGCCGCTGAGGTGGCAGAAGGCACTCCTCGTTCTTTCAAGAAATTCAAGGTACGACGTCCCTAGCGTTTTACTCTTTCTTGTTGGTTGGTGTTTCAGTTTTTCCTTGTGACATATTTTGCTTGTAGACCGTCGATCTCTTAGCTCCAGATGCCCCTTCGATTGTAACCCGTCACTCTCCTCCGGTGAGTTCTCCTCCTCTTCCTTCCCAATCAGAGCCTAGGCTAGTGACTGTAGCAGAGGTGACTCAGTACTTTGCTTCCCAGAGTCATCCTTAGATTGTTCCCCCCTCGGGAGAGGAGCTACGAAGATTAGAGGACGCCCTCCGGGGAAGAATTGTCACCGATCCTACCCAGCTTTCAGACCTGTGGTCTCTGGAGTTTCGGCTATCCTCTTCAGATGATATCCCGACACAAAGAAGGGAAACCCTTAGGAATATAGCCTACCGGCTTCCGGAGATCTCCCGGGTTTACTCGGCATCCCACGCTGCTCAGGACGCTGGCCAACAAGCACTAGATCCCCTGAATGCCCTTCAGGCAGAAAAGAAGATGTATCTCTCCGCCTATGGTGAGAGGGATGCGGAGCGCCGATCGGTGTTAGCTGAAGACGAGACCACCAGGCGCCGAATTGAAGAAGTTGAATATCTTATGACAGGTCTCCAATCAGAGTTGCAGGCCTTGAGCCCTAAGCGGGAGGAGGCGGCCAAGAATCTGGCCTTGATCACCGCGGAACAAGCTCATTTGTACAATCAGAGCAAACCCTTGGATCAACTCATTAGGGAGCTAGAATCCCAAAAAGGGGGTCTTTCTTTACGACAACGAGCGCGGCCAAAGTCAGGTATTATCTGCAATTACTTCTTGGGAGAGGCTTCGAATTCGCTTGACAAATTCGTCTACAGCTATGCCTGCTTCAGTTGTCCTCCCTTCTGGTCAGGAGGCGTCCGAATTCGTGGAGGGGGAACTAGCCCACCCCAGCATTTAATTTGGTTCCTCACTAGTGGTGTGGAAAATAGTATGCAAGTATACATAGTCACACAAGTAATATAATGATAAGAAAAGGTCGAACCCACAGGGATGATGAAAACTCTATGTTGCTTAGAGTGTATACTTAGTGTGTCTACACTATTCACAATTGGTTGGAGTTTATGAATTGTATTTAAACAATATAAACAGTAAATATGTGAAGGTAATCAGTTAGATAAAGTAGTTGAGATGTTTTCACCAAGTAACTTACTTCTAAGAGTTTTAGTGGTGTAGGAAGTGTAGGTACAATGAGTGCAGCTGCATGAGTGTGTGCTTTTCAGTCACTTTCTTCAGAGTTTCATTACAAGCTTCCTATGTCTAGGCAAGCTAAATAGGTTCACTCTTGTCTCTTAAGCGCCCACTGTATCACCCTAAGAACTATGTTATCCTATGTCTAGGACTTAACATGGTTTTAA
Organism: Astragalus membranaceus; assembly: GCA_039519185.1. Lineage (NCBI taxonomy): Eukaryota > Viridiplantae > Streptophyta > Magnoliopsida > Fabales > Fabaceae > Astragalus > Astragalus membranaceus. Next base: position 96,465,121 of record CM076849.1, read on the forward strand.
CAAGCAATTCTTTATTAAAGCTAGTTTAACAAAGATGATGTTACAAACACTTATTCTTATCAACTCTTGATGTCTTAAATGTAACCCATGTCTGCTGTTACAAGTTTACCTATTCTAAGGTGATCAAATTCAGAATAAGTTTTGAAAGAAGTATTGCACAAGAGTTAAAATGCATACACTACTTGAACCACATATACTTACTTAGAAGTTCATTACAAAGCTTACAACATCTCAACTTAAGGAAATTAGCTCATATTACTCATTATAAAATAGAAAGAATCTGTAAGGAACATAACAAGATGAGTAATATTGCAAAAGAACTAAAAGAGATTGAGATTACTCAAGTAGAAGAACTTTTGCATGAGATTTCCAAGTTGAAGTACAAGATGATATCCTTACACAAGTTTCCTCCAAGTAGAAGTGAAGGGAGTGGTTGTCAAGCACCTCCTTACCTTCCTTCTCTTCAGAAACGTAAATAAAACTAAACTAAACTGAAAATAAAACTAAACTTAAGTGATCCTTTAAGAAATGGGTGAAGGATGATTTCTAAGTGAAGATATGGCTTCTATTTATAGGCATGAGAGCTTGCCTCCCTTGGAGGGTTTCCTTTGGCGTGAAATTGTAACTGAGATAATTAACCATGGTTAGTTGCAGACCTCCCATCAAGCAAGTTGTTCAAATTGGTCGCTTTGCATGAAGATCACATGGGGTGGTCCAATGAATGAGTGCCACATGGCCTTGAGTGAGTGAGCTTCTCAACTAGTCTTTAATAGTAGGCACCGAATTCTGCAAGTGGATCTGCTCCATATGACTAGGCATGACGTCACATATCAAGTGTTGAAGCATTGGAATGGTCCTCGGATGTTTTGGTCCAAAGTGCTGGTTTAGCAGGTGTAGGCAGTGTGGGCACTCCTAGTGTAGGAAGTGTGGGCACACCTGAAGTAGCTGCACTGAACAGAAACATCAAACCTAACAAGATATATGCACGTTGCCTAATTCATTGTCCTCATTCATTTGAATCTTTAAAATGTTGTTTCTTTAATAAATAAGCTATATTTATATATTAATGTTCTTGAAGATAAGCAATAATCCAAGTTTAATTGTATGAATAACTCTATATAAAATAGAGTTATCACACCCCCAAACTTAAATTGTTGCTTGTCCTCAAGCAACGACAAGGAGCAAATACAAGACTTCTATAATTATGAAGACATCTCAACTCATGTTTTTCAAGGAGTGTTTGAAGTGTATCTTAATGAGCTTTTCTCTTTCACGACCTCTTTTCTATGCCCTTGCATTCTTAAAACATTCAGAGTTATAAAAACTCATTTGTGTGAGTGTGTGGCCCATTGAGTTTCAATTGGTTCCATAACTAAACAAAGAGTTTCTCCTTAGCTTTTTGAAAAAGATGGAACTTTTTTGGTCACCCTTAGAGATTTTTCAAAATATGGACTAGACTAACAAATTCTTCAAGAATTAGGGGACTCTTAAGCACAACAAAGGGCTTTGGTGTTTCAAACTTGTTGAGCCAATGCCTTATTTCTATTTGTGGTGTTTGCTTTTTGTTGATGCAATGCAGTGAGTGCAAAGACATCATTTTTCTGGATTGTAGGTACACCTTATTTTGAGTGTAGGTTCCTTTTGATGTAGGTGGTGTTGGTACAATTTGTGTCGCCACACTTGGAACTCTTTGAGTATTTTTGGTAGCGTACACTGCCCTCCTCACTGACCTCCACATGCATTTTTCTTCTTTTTTCTTGGTTTGTTTTTCTTTTCTTTTTCTTTTTCTTTTTTGAACTTTGTTCGTTATTTTCAAACCAATTGCACTTAAGGGACAGGTTCAGTTATATGACTCAGGCAAGTGTAGCTTTTTGGAATGTTTTTGACATTTTTGAGTGGTTTTGACACTTGTGGCGTGAACTCTCCAAGCTGTCACACTTCGGCCTTTGTATTCATGGAATTTTCCCCCAAACTTAATTCCTTATGCTCTTCTATATTTTTAGTAAAAATCTAATTCTGACCTCAAATTTCCAAAAATTCCTTGGCTTTGGATAGCTTTTCATCTAGCATGGTTCTTTTCAAAACTCAATTTTGTTGTGTCAAAGTATTTATAAAACTGATCATTTCTAGAAAAACAAGGCTTTTTCATCATTTAAAAATTTGACTCATTGATGCACTTCTTCAATTTTTGAGAAGAATATGAATTGACCATGTTTCATATTTATTTAAGTCTAACAGAAATTGATGCAGTTAATTCATCATGTTAACACAATTAAATATGTTATCACATGCTTTGTTAAGTACATCTAAAACTTAAAACATACTAACACTACATACTCACATGCTTTTTAACATATTATAAGAACTTATTTAAACACATATACATAACTTACTTAAACACATCATACATACATATATTCAGTCATATATCATTACTTAAGCACAAAACATGTTGCAAAATATAGTGCATACACAAAACACATAGTATTCTCCACTCTCCCCCCCAACTTAAGTATGAGCAGTGTCCCCACTGTTCTAAGTTGAGTAAACAGGGAAACCAAAACATGGGAGATATAATCAAAAGTATTTAGCACATAGCAGTAAGTTAACATATAATATTTAACACATAGAGTAAAGTACTAAAGCAAAATATAATATAGGAAACAACATTAAAAGTATCATTTTACTCTTTCTTCTGGAATCTGGGACTGGCTCTCACAGCAGGGCTATGTTTGGCTCTCATCTTCCTTGGCTTTGTTTTGGTAGCAGCCACATCAGAGGTAGGCATACCAGGATCATCTACACTAGCCTCAGGCATTTCTTCCTCTTCAGGTGTAGCTTGTGTAGGAACATCTGGTGTAGCCAGTGTAGACACTTCAAGTGCAGGCACACCACTCTACACTGGAGTTTGCTCAGATTGCTGCTCAATTCCCTCTTGCTATTGCTCTGCTACCTTCTCAGCTTCTTTCTCTTTCTCAGGCTCTTCAGTGATTACCTGCATTTGAATTTAGTGTAGGCAGTGTGGCTGCATCAGGTGTAGAAACACCAAGTGTAGCAACACTGGCTACTCTGTTGTCCTGTTTTTCTACAAAATACACAAAACATCAAATTGCACAAAATAATAACATTAGCTATATATAATGATGGGTTGCCTCCCTCAAACACTTGTTTTAAGAGTCTTACAGCCTGACTTGTACCTTGCATTAAGGTTTTTCAAAATGAGTGGTGACCTTGTCTCTCACCACATGTTCTCCATAGTACATTTCCACTCTTTGTCCATTGACTTTGAAAGTGGTATCAGTGGTTGCATCATATAGATCAACTGTACCATGGGGGTAGATTTTAACTAGTTTGAATGGTCCTGACCATCTTGATCTTAGTTTTCCAGGGAAGAGTTTCAACCTAGAATTGTACAACAGAACCATTCCTCCTTCTCTAAGTTCTCTCCTTTGGATTTTCTTATCATGCGATGCTTTGGTTTTTGCTTTATAGATCTCTGTATTCTCATAAGAGAAATGCCTAAGTTCTTCTAATTCATTAAGCTCTAAAAACCTTTGCTCACCTGCCTTTCTGAGATCAAAATTTAGCTTTTTGATAGCCCAATATGACTTGTTCTCAAGTTCAACAGGGAGATGACATGCTTTGCCATAGACTAACTTATAGGGGGACATACCTAATGGAGTTTTATATGCTGTTCTGTATGCCCATAATGCTTCATCTAAGTGTAGTGACCAATCTTTCCTATTTGGTCCAACCTTTTTCTCAAGCATTCTTTTTATTTTCCTATTTGAAAGTTCAGCTTGTCCACTTGTTAGTGGGTGATAGGCAGTAGCAATCTTGTGTTTTATCCCATATTTTGCAAGAAGATTTTCAATGAGTTTATTGCAAAAATGAGAGCCTTCATCATTGATGATAGCTCTTGGGGTGCCAAATCTTGAAAATATGTTTCTTTGAAAAAATTTGCTTACAGATTTGGCATCATTATTTGGGAGTGCTACAGCCTCAACCACTTTGGACACATAGTCTACTGCTACTAAGATGTACTCATTGCCAAAAGAAGGTGGAAAAGGTCCCATGAAATCCATACCCCAAACATCAAATAATTCTATTTCTAGAATATTAGTTCTAGGCATTTCATGTTTATCAGATATGTTACCACTTCTTTGACATTTATCACAGGTTTTGACCATATAATAAGCATCTTTAAATAGAGTAGGCCAGAAATAACCTGATTGGAGTACATTAGCTGCTGTCCTTTGGCTTCCAAAGTGACCTCCATATGGTGGAGCATGGCAATGCATGAGCACTGCTTGCTGTTCTTCTTCAAAGATGCATTTTCTCATGATTTGATCTGGACACATCTTATAAAGGTAGGGATCATCCCAATAGTATTGCTTTACTATATGGAACAATCTCCTTTTCTGTTGATAGCTCATGTCACTTGGTACAATTTTGCTTACAAGGTAGTTTACTATGTCTGCATACCATGGTGTAGGTGTATGAGGTGTGGCCACACTGAGTGTAGAAACACTGGCTACATTCATGGTAATTGCTAGCAATTTCTCATCAGGGAAACTTTCCTTGATTTCTTCAATTGTACCTGCATTATCACTTTCTAGTCTAGAGAGATGATCAGCCACTTGGTTCTCCACCCCCTTCTTATCTCTAATTTCAAGATCAAATTCTTGAAGGAGGAGAACCCATCTAATTAGCCTTGGTTTTGCATCTTTTTTAGAAATTAGATACTTGATGGCAGAATGGTCAGTGTATACAATTACTTTGGTGCCAACCAAGTAGGATCTAAATTTTTCAAAAGCAAAAACCACTGCTAATAGTTCCTTCTCTGTTACTGTAACACCCCGTTAATTTCTAACTTGTAGAAACTACTGAAATGCACTACTGGCATACATCAGAGTACCTCCTGTTTTAAATACTGAACACCTACTAATACTTGATGCTAAAAACCATCAAGCGCGTTACATAACTTAACATGAAAAATGCATAAAGCGTTCTTACACCACTCAACTAGTGTTCAGTACCAAAATAGAAAGTGCGCGGAAGCGATTTACAACTTTATAACATAAGTCGTACAATCGTACATACTAAGGATCTGAATACAAAGTACAAAGGAAACTGAAATACAAGACATCATGAAATAAAGATAGCGGCTGCTCCTCAAGCATCTCCATGACCATGCCTCATCATCTTCAACTTAGCCTGCAATTCTAAAAAAAACAACAACATGGATTGGGTGAGACAACTTGTCTCAGTGAGTTCTATCGAGACCCCTTACTAATTCTCTCGGTTCAATTATGCTTGATTCATTATCTTGATTCATAATTCATAGTCTTAATAGTAGACTATGTGGCTAACATAAACGTTGTCCTCATAACCCTCATAAGCAGTTACAAGAGGCAACACATGAACAATGAACAATGATTTTTTTTAGCATGTCACCGGTCACTTGGCAAAATAAGCTCCCGGTGAACCCAATCCACTAATCGCTAGCGGGCAAACCTCAAGGAGCCTAGGTTCATAGGGCTCATGACTTCCCCTCCCCTAGCACACTAAACTGAAATAGGGTCGTCACCCTAACCTGATGTATATATTTTAATATACCTTGAACAATGAGCAGTGCACAATGATCTGTGAACATGACAATGAGCTTATACTTAACATGATCTTAATCTTAACCTAATTTTATACTTAGCATAATCTTGTCATTAGGTGATCTCACACGGAATTACTAACGTTGTTAGTTTAACTTATAACTATCCATTACCTAGTCCACATCATAATGTATCGCCCATACTCAACATTATGATAACCTAACTTAGTCATAATCGATCTCATAAATACCACACCGGCCATCACATAAACAAGGACATGAACATAAAAATTACTTTGATCGTACTTGATTTCATGATATTAATATGTTTCCATCCTTGGGAAACCTTGAGGAGTGGATTAGAAGGGACTTAGGACCAATCGGAATGACTTAGGACATAGTTTAAAATTGGGTACCAGCAAGAGACGCACGATCCATGCGCCTTGGCGCACGATCCGTGCTTAGTTTTCAGAAATCCACCGTGAGTACCAGAACCTCACGCACGACCCGTGCCCAGGGGCGCACGGTCCGTGCGTGGCTACCAGTATTTCAGAAAAATCAGTTTTCGTATTTCTCGTCCATTCCGATCGTTCCCGTATCCATTCCGATTCACATCCGAACTTAATAATACATCAGTACAGTCATGGAATTCAATCAATCATCACATATCAATCAACAATCAACAATTAAATTTAACCAATCACATCATGTAACGATTCGTCCATGTTTTCATAAAACGGTTCAATACCGGTTTTCATAGAAATACGAGACCACAACTCAGAGCATAACACAAATGACCATAACAACCTAGTGAGTATAGAACTCACCTATTTGCCGAGACTTTAATGATTCAACCGTTCCCGAGAACCACGAACTCTCCTCGGGCCCGATCACAACATCAACTCACGAACTATCTCCGGAATCGCTCCGATACACTTCCCCATCGAAACCCAGCTACTGAGATGATGCCTAAGGTTGCTCTAATTCGAAATGTGGTTGCTGAAATTGGTACTAAGGCTCACAAAGGAGACATGCAAGGTCAGATTTGACAATTTGGCTAAGTGGAGCTTGGTTGGGCTTCAATGGTGATTTCAAGGGAAGGGAGGGGATGATTTCGAACTTAGCATTAATGGAAAGGAAATAGGGAGCTGATTCAGAATATGTTAGTGGATGAAGCATGCATGATGGTTTGAAGAAACTCTCACCTCTTCCCTTCCTCTCCCATTCGCACCCTCTCTCTTTCTCTCCCCTTGGTTCTTGCTGAATTTCAAAAAGGAAAACTGAAGTGTGTGTCTCACTTGGTCCAGCTGAGGGGAACATATAAGGGGCATGGTAAAAGACGAAACTACCCTTTACTTAAACATTTCATTCCCTATGACTCCCTCAACCCTAATCACCCTAACTTAACATAATTAAATTCCCAAACACACACAATTTCATACTTAAAAAAAATCAAACAAGTCATTTTCAATTTAAACAATTTCAATCAATTAAATAATTCACTAATAATTAATATTATGCTAATATAATTAAATAGCAAAAATAGGGGATGTTACAGTTACAGTGTAGTTCATTTGAGCCTCAATTAGTGTTTTGCTAGCATAATAGATAGAATGAAACACTTTGTTATATCTTTGCCCTAGGACTGCTCCTACTGCGAAGTCACTAGCATCACACATGAGTTCAAAAGGCTTACTCCAATCTGGAGTGACTACAACTGGTGCTGTTACTAATGCTTTTTTCAGTTTTTGAAAAGCTTCTATACAAGATTCATCAAAATTAAAAGGCACATCATGTTGCAAAAGCATACACAATGGTTTTGAAATCTTTGAAAAGTCTTTGATGAATCTCCTATAAAAACCTGCATGACCTAAAAAACTTCTAATCCCTTTGATTGTTGATGGAGGTGCTAGTTTCTCAATGACCTCTATTTTGGCTCTATCCACTTCTATACCTTTTTTAGATATTTTATGACCAAGCACAATGCCTTCCTTCACCATGAAATAACATTTCTCCCAGTTGAGCACTAAATTGGTGTCTTCACACCTTTGGAGAATTTTCTCTAAGTTGGATAGACACAATGAAAAGGTTTCTCCAAAAACTGAGAAGTCATCCATGAAGACTTCCATTGATTGCTCAATGAAATCAGAAAAAATGGACATCATGCATCTCTGAAAGGTGGCAGGTGCATTACAAAGTCCAAAAGGCATTCTCCTAAAAGCAAAAGTGCCATAAGGACAAGTGAAGGTAGTTTTTTGTTGATCTTCTGGTTCAATGGCTATTTGGTTGTATCCTGAATGACCATCTAAAAAACATTAGAACTCCTTGCCTGCTAGCCTATCTAGCATTTGATCTATGAATGGTAGAGGGAAATGGTCTTTCTTTGTGGCCTTATTGAGTTTTCTGTAATCCATACAGATTCTCCATCCTGTGACAGTTCTTGTTGTGATTAATTCATTATTCTCATTGGCTATAACTGTTACACCCCCTTCTTTGGAACACATTGCACAAGACTAACCCATGAACTATCAGAAATAGGGTAGATAATACCAGCATCTAGCCATTTTATTATTTCTTTCTTAACAACCTCTTTCATTAGGGGATTCAATCTTCTTTGCCCTTCTATGCTGTTTTTAGAGTTTTCTTCTAAAATTATCCTATGCATGCAAATGGAGGGGCTAATCCCTTTAATATCTGCCATTTGCCAGCCTATGGCCTTCTTATGCTTTTTTAAGGTGTTAATAAGATCAATTTCCCGTTCTATAGATAATTCAGATGCAATAATTACAGGAAGTGTATTATCTTCACCTAAGAAAGCATACTTTAAGTGTTTAGGCAGTTCTTTTAATTCAAGCTTAGGAGGTTGCTCTATAGAAGGTAAATTCTTTCTAAGATTGGGCTCTTCTAGATTAAGAGATTCATAAGTTCTAGCCCATACCTTAGGTGTTGTTTCTTTCTCTGTTAGCATTCCATTCTCAATGATGTCCCCTGCAGGCAGTGTGGCTGCATCTGGTGCTAGTACTCTGGCAAGGTGTGTTGGGGTTTCGCGAGATCGCCATCAAGATGACATAACCTCGGAGCGGAATAACCCCTTGCCAAGGAACACGTAAGCACAAAATTTTCACAATAGGTTCATATGTTTACCTCTTGAAGCGAAGAGGAGACAACGGAGATGACCACTAGCACCACGAAATCGCAGCACCTCTACTCAGTCCACGCAAGTGATCACCTTCGGAGTTCTGTGCTAGCAGCTCTAAGAGGAAGGAGGCGCCAACACTTGTGTGTTAGGGTTTGATGTAGTACATCACTTATGTACTCTTCCACTATATCTTGGTGGGCCTATTGGGCTTTGTACTTTACAAGCCCGATTCCTTTCCCCTCATTTGTTTATTTAATTAAATCAGATTTAATTAAATAAATCTCCGATTAATCACTTTATGCGTGTGACCCTATAGGCTTCCATTAAATTGGCAATAATATTAAATTAATATTTACATATTATAAACAGTGAGTGGTATCTAGCAATGCGTCACTGCTACCCAATTTATGGAATAATCGATGGTCCGATTAATACCTTCCTGCGACCACAAATTACCGTGACGTAATTGTCCCTTCATCCAAATGCCTTAGTTGAACACAAGGCATAATTAGTGTCATCCTTGTTATGTTTAACTATTTGTTTCTCGATTCCCGAGTATACGTCCAATCACTAATGGGCCCCAATATCTCATATTGGCCCATTAAGGCGTGGCCACGCATATTTCATGTATCGCTCTATCGAGAGGCCTGAGGCATAACTCCTGTTATGCAGGAGGGATGAATCCTATCTACATCACTCACACCCCTCCACATGATTCGTTGCAGGCCCAATAACCACCGTTATGATTGTCCTGTTACAGACAACGTTTGATGGCCTTAAAGCCTACAACTCTTCATGTAGGGATTGTAGTGACTTCAAGTCGAAGGACTACTCACAATGGTCGCATGAGAATAACTAATGACACTTGCATAACTATTATGTAGCATTCTCATAGCGGGTCAATCCAGTACAAATATTACTCCTAATACTTATACCTATGTGAAGACTTGATATCCCATATCCATGACCCGTGAGATACGGTCATCAGTCCACTCACATAATAGTCTCAATGCATTACTGTTGTCCTAATTGTTCTAGAGTGGGCTCGAAGGCCAATTTCGTCCAACAGGCCCAGTGCGGCCCAATACCTAACTTGCTCCGCAAGATGCGGCCAGATCCGATAAATGCGCGACGGCCAAATGCCTGCGCGGTGAACAGTATATATACCACACTAGCATGTGGCTTCAGGTACGTTTTTACTCACCCTGTGACCCTGCCCGTTGAAGCACCTCTGACTTGAGCGTTGGAGTGCCTTTGCAGGTACCACCCGCGTGCGGCTCAGAACTCGGTCCTTCATTCCAACGACCGAGCAACATCATCAGACAGCAGCAACTCATCGTATTGATCAGGTACGATCAATTGGCGGCCACAGTGGGAGGCCCGAGTGCTATTCCACATCAAACCATGCCGCCACGCCAGAAACGCACTTCTTCCAGGCTCAACACCTCTGGACAGAACCGACCTCAACGGACCCCAGAGGGCATGCCTGTCACAGTTCATGAATCACAAGGCGAGCCTCGCCAAGAACCCTCAGTGCAGGGTGGCCGCGGGCCAGTTACCCAACCAGCCCAGCAACTACCGGCCGAGCTGGCCGAAGCCGGAATCCCAGAAGCATTGCCAAAGCATGTGACCCAAGCACTCATACAAATTCTGGAGCAAAAGAATCAAGTGATTGCTGATCGAGATGAGCTGATCGACCGTTACGAGAGAGGGTCGATCTCGATCCGCCCGCGTGTGGAGAGTGGTCGCCAAGGTCAACCATCTCGACCACATCGTTCACCGCCACGAAGAGAAGCTCCTCCTCGTTGAGGCGTATCCCAACGCAATCCTTCAAGAAGGGCGATCGTCCACAGGTCGCCCCCTCATCGAGGAAGACGCCACCGTCGTTCTCCCGTGGAAGATTACGACTATGCTGACTCGAGCTACCGACCAGAGTCAGAAAGGTCGCCAACAAGATACTCGTCCAACGAGTCCTCAGGATCCCGCCGATCAAGAAGTAGGCCGTGGGATTCGTATGAGGAGTTTAACGACTACCGCAACGGGGAGATTAGAGATGTCTCCCGTGCCATCAGCCGACCAAGAAGAAACCATTCAGAGCGGCCTAGAAGACGGTCGTCGTCGCATGCTCCACAATACCATGGACCCCCTCAAATTGCTGATAGATTCCTTGGTCAGCCGGTCGGCCTTTACGGTCTGCCCGTCGACCAAACTTATGCCGCCATGCAGCCCTACGGGCAGAATCTCATCCCGACCGGACAAGGGCCTTTCACCAGTGAAATCAGACGTTGTCGCATCCCAAGGGACCTGAGGAAGCCCCCGAACCTGAACAAGTTTAACGGCCGCGGGGATCCAGATAAACACCTCATGTACTTCAACAACTACTGTAGCTATAGGGAGCTAGGACGGACGATGAAGTGCAGACTTTTTCCTCAGTCGCTCGAAGGCCGGGCGTTAGAATGGTGGGAATCCCTACGTCCCAACACTGTCTCTTCTTGGGAAGGTCTTGTGGCAATGTTCTTGGCCAATTATACAGCCAACCGTTGTCAGTATCGTTATGAAGAGCACTTGGATTCGGTCGTCCAAGGAGAAAATGAACCATTGAGGGAGTTTATCGATCGGTTCATGACAGAGGCTGACACAGTCCGCAACCTATCAGACACGGACAAATTGAAGTACCTCAAACGTGGTATCAGAAAGAACCACAGATTTGCTGAAGAATTCTCATTGAACCGCTACTACGACCTCGGCCTGTTCCTTAGAAGGGCCAACGACCATATGGGCTATGAAGAGAAATTGGCCTCTGACAAGGGCGCCCGCGCGCGTCCCAAAGAAGAGAATAGCAGGCCGGCCAAGGGGCAAGAAAACTATCGTGACAGTAAGCCCGAGTACCGGCCTAAGAAGTACGAGCATCGTACAAAGTTGAACACTCCGATCGCGCAGATCTTCACGGAGTGCCAAAACAACGAGTTCACTGGTGTTAGGCGACCTGATCCTCTAGTGTTGAAGAAAGGAGGTCGGCCTACCAAGAAATACTGTAGATACCACAAGAGTAAGGGGCATGATACCAATGACTGTATGGCCCTAAAAGATGACATAGAAGATCTCATTCAGAAAGGCAAGTTGAGGCAATATGTCAGAGATGAAGGTAACGATCACCTTGAAGAAAGAGCCGTTGGCCAACCCGCCAATAACAGAGGCAAAGCGATCGTCAACTCAACGGTCGAGGAAGCGCGTAACAATTCTGAGGAAGATCGCGACCCCAGACAGTCGAAGGGCCGCAATGTAGCCATGGTCATCCATGGAGGTAATCCGTTGGATATCAGAGAGTCCAACAAGGCAATGAAGAGGAAGTGGAATGAACTTATGATGGTTGGCTCAACTTCAACCCCACGGCCGGCCTCGAATAGGCCGCCCATTTCCTTTGGGGACGAAGACTTGCTCGATGGCAAAGTCAATAATTACGTCCCTTTGGTAATATCGGCCGTAATGGCCAACACTGAGGTCAGAAGGATACTGGTCGACCAAGGGAGCTCGGCCGACATCATGTTTGAGGAACTGATTGACAAGTTAAACATGGACAGAAGCGAAATTATTCCGCAAGCCGTACCAACCCCATTGACCGGGTTCAATGGGGCGACCACCTACCCCCTGGGGACAATAGAATTGCTTGTTACCTTTGGAGATGATACGAACGGCAGCGCGTTGTACAGGACGGTCAGGACGACGTTCTTAGTTCTGCCAATCAAATCGTGTTACCACTGCATCATTGGCCGGCCAACATTGGGAAAATTGGAGGCCGTAGCCTCAACTGTACATTTGAAGATGAAGTTTTACAGTAAAAGCGACCAAGTTGTGACAGTAATGGCCGACATGGAAGCGGGCATGAGGAGCCATTTCCTCTATCAAGAGATTTGTGATATGGAGGTGACGAATGCTAAACCGCAGAATCTCGGAGAGGGGCATCAGATCAATGTGGCCGACCTGGACGCCCGATACGACCCAGATAGCGACCCTGAGGACGACGACGACGATTTAGCATGGTAAGTGGCGCATGTGTGTCGACTATACCGACCTGAATAAGGCATGCCCAAAGGACGCCTTTCCCCTGCCAAACATTGACAAACTGGTCGACGGGGCTGCGGGCTACAAACTCCTGTCTTTTTTAGACGCCTATTCAGGTTACAACCAAATCACTATGTACCCACCCGATCGGCATAAGACCGCGTTCATGACCGATCGTGGAAATTTTCAGTACAACGTAATGCCCTTTGGTCTGAAGAACGCCGGAGCGACCTATCAAAGAATGATGAGCAAGGTCTTCAGGCGGCAGATCGGTCGGATATCAGAGGTCTACTTGGATGATATGATCATCAAAAGCAAGACCGGCCAAGACCACATTGACGACCTAAGGGAAATTTTTGAGGAAGCAAGGAAGAATTCCTTGAGGTTGAATCCAGAGAAGTGCACCTTCGGAGTAAGGGCGGGCAAGTTCTTGGGTTTCCACTTAACAGAGCGAGGGATCGAAGCAAACCCTGATAAGTGTAGGGCGGTCGCCGACATGAGGCCACCCACTACGAAAAAAGAAATTCAGCAATTGAATGGCATGATCGCCGCCCTGTCACGATTTATACCCAAATCAGCGTGCAAGTCACTCCCACTGTTCAAGCTTCTGAAGAAGGAGGTCGAGTTTGAATGGACTGACCACTGCCCACGAGCATTGGACGAGTTGAAGGCGGCACTCACCAACCCGCCCATCATGACC